>OX454416.1:78684074-80087372 GCA_949715475.1 Microchrysa polita | reverse complement strand
AAGGCATCTTTCAGGTCCAGGCTACTGATGAATTCAGCTCTAGGCAGCCGGCTGAGAATCCCGTCGATGAGGGGCAGCGGATATGCGTCCTTAATTGTTACGTTGTTGAGTTTCCTTGCATCCAGGCACATTCTAATCTTCCCTGGCTTAACTACTACGGTCACCGGGGACGCCCAACTGCTGGTTGACTCTTCTATAACTCCCAATTGCAACATTCTATCCAATTCAGCGAATAGCAGTTTTTCAATTGCTGGTGAAACCGCGAAATGTCGTTGTTTAATTGGTTTGTTCTCGCCTACGTCTATATGGTGTTGAATAAGGTTGGTCCGTCCAAGACCTTCTTTAGCATAAGAAGGAAAGCTAGAAATGATCAGGTCCAAGACCTTTTGTTGTTCCGAAGATAAGGAGTGTTGATTCTTAATGCCAGCTAATTCGTTTACTTGCGTAGGCGATAGTTTAGAACTACATGCTTCGAACAAGTCAGGTGCTAATTCGAAGGTCCTCACAAAGTCAACCCCTAAATATAGGTTTTGACTTAAGGTCGGGATTATAAGTAAGGTAAGCGTTTTCGTTTGGCCCCGGAACTTAACTGGTGCCGTCGTTTGTCCCAGCGTCGAATGCGGAGATCCGTCTGCAGTTGTTAAAGATATACGGAATCGTTTCCAGGGATGTGTACCTTCTTCAACGAATTTACGCGCATAATCAGACGATATGCACGATAATGAACAACCAGTATCGATGAGTCCTACAGCTTCCTCTCCGAAAATAGTGACTTTCGCATATGGTCGCAAATCGTCTGATGGCTGATCGGTTAAACAAGCGGAACAATACTGTCTTCGTTTTCCCTTCTGTTCTTTACGATAACGTCGCCAGCGAAGAGTGGAACGTTTAGGCTTTACTTTACGATAGAATACCTCCTGATTCTGGAAAATTCTTTGACGAGCTAGCTGGTACTCTCGTAGTCGGAGATGATAAGGCTTATAGTGCCAGGATGACAAAACAGAGGGCGGAGAAATTGGGTTAATCAGTGCGTCTTCTTTTACCAGAAGAGTGGGCTTCGATATATTCAGGCGTTGAGGAACTATGTTAAACTCCGATGTACCAATCGACTGGTCACTGGGTGTACATTCAACTAAATCAGGAGCAACCAAGGTTTCTGAAAGAGTAGTATTTAGGTCAGACGCAACTATTTGTGCTGTAGCCAGTTTATCAGTTTGGGTTGCGACATCCAGCTTCGGATCAGGGTTAAAAGTGAAAGGCAAATCTAGTGACGATAATAGCGACAATGAGGGATCCTGTGGATCGTGACTCCCCTTGGTAGCTACTGGGGAACCTAATTTGGCTATTCGGTCTGTGTGCTTATCGAGGAAGCGGAGGTGTGTCAAAATAAATTTGAAGAATTAACCTCTGATACCTCAATATCTTTATCTAATTCCACTGAATCATCAGAAAAATAATTACCTGCTGATCCGCATAGCTCTGACACAATCGCACGCTTGGACTTTCGAGCTGCCATCCGTTCATCGTACTTCTCGAATCGCCGTACGTGCATGCGCATCTCTCTAAGCGAGGTTAAGTTTGCCACTAGAAGGGGGCGACCAATCTCCTCTCTCAGGTTTCTTAGAACTATTCTAGTCAACGCAGAATCTGAGAGTTTTACTTTCATCCTATCATTGAGACGCTGTATTTCTTCCAAGAAGTTATCAATAGTTTGACCATTTTTTTGTTTACGTCTTCTTATCTCTTCAACCAAGTCTTCATCGCAAAAGCTCTCCCCATATTGATCTCTCAGGGCCGCTCGTAAGGTGGACCAGGTAAACCGATTTTCGACCTCATCTTGGTATCGTTTAAACCAAGCTAATGCACTTCCCGTAAATAGAAGATGTGCACCCAGGCATATGTCTCGGTAATTGCCGTCTAAAGTTCTGTCGGCAAACAACTCCACCTGACGGATGAACTCATCAACAGCGTCATCCCCATTAAATCGCAAATTCCAGTCGGATATAGTGCGTAGAATTCTACCGGTATAATGTGATCCCTGTCTCTCTTGTGCTGGAAGTCTCCTCTCATCAGCGTGAGCTGGACGTGTATTATGTTCGTTACTGCGAGGCGGCGGTTCACCCGCGGTCTCCCAGGACGCGATCAATATAAGATGTTAATGCCTGCATGAGAACATCCATGTTTGCGGGTAGCGACTGTGCTGACTGCGGTTGTGATGACCCCATTGAGCCTAAGGGTGGTCCTGGGGCTACATTAGCTGTTACCACCGGGGTTTGGAAATTGTTTAACCTCTCGTCTCTCCTTAATTGTGGGTGCAAAAAGGCACTTTGAGTCGGACCTGGCAAGTATTGATTTTGGGGATAGACTTGACCTCCAATGCGTGGTTGCATAGGTGATGTGTAATTTAGCACTGGGTGTTGAATGGGAGTTGGTAGCATCGTTTGGCTCATGGCTCCTGGGGCCAAGTGCGGCGGAGGTTGCATAGCATACACCGTGGACGGAAAGGGGGACTGAAGTAACGGTCTACTATGCCTAGGTTCCTCGGCTGGTGTGCAAGTAGGGTTTAAAGTGGTAGTTGTTACCGTGTAGCTTAGACGCGGTGCACCTTGCGACTGTGCTTCTGTTATGGACTGCAGAGTTGCTGCTTGTTCGGACTCATGACCGAACGGCGATGTAACTCGTGAGGTCCTTCCCTCGGATTGTACTAGGTTAAGGGTTGATCCCCAATTCCCTTGTAAGGACGCTCTTCCCTCTAACTCCCCTTGGGATCTGTTCAACTCTCCAGAAGTATTCGGCCGGAATACTTCAGATAGTGGATCTAGCGGTTGCTGCGCTTGTGACCTAGTTTTAGGCCCAGAACTTTTAGGAACTGCTCCCGATCTCTTAAGTGGAGGTGAATGTCTTGTCGTCATTTTTTCCCGGTATATTCATAAATCACTCTTAAATTAAACTATAGTAGAGGCGTCATGTACCCGATTTGATGCCAAAAATAAAATAAAGAAGGGCTAGGCACTGTTTTGCGCTAAGTCTTCCGTAGACGGTAATCTTGTTTCCCTATAGTGAAGAGGGTGATCGTGATTATTCAACGTATACCCTTGAGTAATAACAAAATTTAAGATATAAAAATTCAATGATATTCTCTCGATATAATAAGAATTCCGATGTATACTATATAATAAGTGTGTGTAAGAAATAAACGCAATTTGAAAAAAAAATATAAGTATGTACTATGTTTTTTTTTTTTTTTAATGGGCATGTATTTACCTATAAGAAAAGAACGCTATTCAATCTAAGCTTTTAGCTTAGATGCAAGTATGCAGAAGGAATTATTCATAAGCGGTAAGAAATACAAAAGGTTATCCTAACTATATTGGTATATATTGGTATATTGTAGAGTTCAATTAATAATATAACCGCAAACTGTTCAACCGTAAGGTTTACTTCTACACTGAAAAAATTATCTTTCCTATTATTAACGAATCACATTCGTTGACTTATTTTCATTGCCATAACGTAATTATTCGTTATGATAAGGTAGACGTTCATAAAGGTTTACGCCACATTTCGTCACATTAAAGAAATCTGATTCGTTTATATTTTGTTCGTCAATATCACGAATATTTACATTGACATGAAGAAAATATTCGTTCATTAGGTTAACAAAAACTTCTTTCATAAAATTAATGATTATTTTCCTTGTTGTAAATTTAATGTAAAATTTCGTTAAAATTGAGGAACATGTTGAAGAATCTTTACCTTACATTCAGGAAATTTTCCAGGTTCAATGATACGTATATTTTTTATGATATCGATATTAACGAATTGTTCATAACATTAATGAAAGCTTTTCTTAACTCTGACAAATACATTACGTGTATCTTAGAAACCTTCAGCACGTATAGTCTGGTTGGTGTAGTAGGTAGGGTGCAGGTCTTCAAATCATAGGATCCCGGGATCGAATCCCACCGTAGGTGTAGGTCAGTTATGATGCTTTTCAGAGCAGAGCAGCAGTAAAATAAATGTCGTCAACACTTATAGAGCTAGGTTTTCAATAATGGACTGCGTCAGTTTTTTTTTAAAAAAAAAAAAGGTGCAATTCATATTTTCTATGTACATCAATACATAGCAGCAATGACCATAATAAAAAATGAAAATAATGAATGTTTCATATATACAATGAACTTTTTCATTGTATATACGTCTTTTTTTCGTTCAGTGAAGTATAATGTTCTTCAATTTTAAGAAATCAAATCGTCAATCATACGAATTATTTAACGCAATACCAACGAAAGTTTTCATATAGAGTAAGAAATGTTTTCGTACTAGAAATTTTAACGAAACTAGTTTCATTGGCGTAACGAACTACTGTTTTGGAGGTTTTTTAATGTAGTTTTTCGTTAAATTGAAGTAGCTTTACATGCTATTTACGACGTCTTTTGTTTCAGTGTAAGGCTCCGACTTTTAAGTGTGATATAGAATGTGTTTAAAAATAATAACGGTATGATGAATATTGGTCTGTCTCCGCCTATAATAGACTTAATTCTTGTGACTTGAATCCGTACTGTGAGTAGTATCAAACTGACTTATGTGATATTTTATGTCGCACGATTGAGTGTAGTAACAAAAATAAATTTTTATATATGTATTTAGGATATGAACGTGCCTAAATGCTAAATTTCTTACGTATAACCAAGGTCAGTCTAATTCAATAATTTCAACTTTTCTTCCCTTCTCGTTCTCCCCCTCTCTCTCTCTCTTTCTTAATGCTTGACATTCTTTGTCAACAACAACAAAAATAGGAACAAACTCCGTGAAAATAAGGCAGAGGAACTATTTCTTCGGGACTGCACAAAAAAAAAAGGATTCTAACTAGAACTAGTTATAAGGATCGATACTTGTACTCATTTTAGCCGCTACATTCTCGAGAACCGGTTGTATAATTGGCACTCCTGCCTATTCACGAAATCCTATAGTTCCGTCAAGTGAAACTTTTAAAAACAAGCGTAATTACTCACCAAACTAACTGAATGCAAAAAAAACAATTGTTAAAGTACTAACCCGGTTGAACTCAGCTCTCAGCTCCTCCAGAAGGGATTGATCTACATCATAGCTCGCGATGGTGCAGCTGGCTCTCCCTCCTTCGAAATCGTTCTCGGCCTGCTTACAACATCCTTGGAGTTAACCAACCGCCGCTGTGCGATACCTTACCGATTCAAATCCGGGGTCCACGTTCCCACGTTGAGAAGTGGGTTGATCGCTCCACCTTCCATCTGAGTGCATCGAGGCGAGCTCCACCGATCAATTTAAAAGGCTTCTAATCTGCGACAAATAGGTAAGGATGTTACCTCGAAACTTCAAAGTCAGATCATAATCGAAATAAACTTCAACTAATCCAAGTTCTCAAGAAGTCACAAGGGCATACCTCACAGAGTATCTATAATACTCTAGTACATACGAACAAAATGCTGATCAGATCCTGTTTAAGGAAAGGATATCCACGTTAAAAGGATAGGGGTGAGGATAGGAACACCAGCTCTAAGGTCTGCTCGGGCAAAATGAAAAAAAAAAACGAGACCGAGGCTAATTTCGGGCGCGGCCGAAATTTGGATACCCTTCACTCCCCTTCCGTTTTTACATAAGTCCCGTGGCACCGATAAAACAATATTTGTGTGGGGTTTGGTTGGAATAAGTGGGCAAATAAATATATTTAACCCTTTAAAGTCCGAACTCTTAATCGCTTGAATTTCCTTTTTTTTGTTCCTGAATATTAACTCTAAATATGATTCTTTTAAGAATATACACAAACAAAAATTTTACCTCACCCCCTTCCCCCCTTTCTATGCTGTTCCCAATTGGGAACAATGGCCAGTAATGGGATATAAACAAAACAAGGTCGATTTTATTCCAGATATGTTGGACTTTATTGGTTCTTCAATGTAATTTATGGCAAAGTATAAATCATATTTTGGAATTTGATTTATGGAAAAGTATAAATCATATTTTGGCAAAATTCATTCAAGATGAAGACGTTTGTTGCACTTTTTAAACTCCAACCGTGCATCTGACTTCCAAAGAGAACATCTTCCTTGCGATGAATTTATCAAATAGTGGCCATCTAATTTGCACCTTGCTGGGCTAGCATGTGCTTTAGGATGTGGCTGTGGACCTATTTTTTTATGAAACCCTTAGCAAGAACATTGTTACTTCCCGCCTGAAGTCTAGGTGAGTCATTGCCGATTTCCCATGCATTTCCTTATGCACAAACTAGGCTGCTCCTACTGCCATGTTGAGAGCATTAGCGAATAGATTCCACCACTACTTTTTCCATCGTAGGTATGGGCGATACGAAGATTAGAAGTCCATAAAATATCGACCCCACCCATTCCGTCGTTATATTTGTGAATAAGATGTGGTTCTTGTATGCCTATCTTTTTGTTCTCCTTCACAGAATATCTACATGCAGATTTCGCCATGACGATTTCGATTCCTGCAAGGGACTTTACGGTTGATGCGATTGGAGAGTAAATGTCTCCCACAGTAGTGATTCTCAGAAGGAGTATGCCCCAAAACGACGTCCATTCAACGCCGATCTGATCAACATGCTGAATGGCGTAGACTTTTGTTATTTCTGCTAAATACTGCAGACAGCTTTGTGGCATAAATTTATAATATATTCCTACCGGAATTAAAGTTTTCAAGGGAAGTTAGTTTCTAAGTTTTTTACCGGCTCATTTTCTATTGGGTTTTGAAAATTAATGCTGGGAAACCAATTTAGAGGTGCAATGTCGGGTTTTTTTTTGCCTCGGTTTGGGCTATGATCCACTTGTGGTCAGCCGTTGATGGTCACCATTTGAAGCTTTTCTTTTCTGCACACGTTTATTTTTACTGCCCGATGCCTCACTATCTTCCGACCTTTTTATTATAACGGAAACTTCACCGCAAACATCACTTGGTCTAAGATTGCTTGCTCAATGTCTTCATCGTCAGTAACTTTGTCGTTTTCCTAAGGAGGTAATTGGCAGATATCTATATTATTCAATGAACCCACGTGGCAATCATCTAAGCTCTGTAGATATTCCACTCCAAATTTACGAACTTGAACTCTCTTATGAACACCGAATAGAGACTGACATAGAACATGCGAAAATTAAATGCAATTGCAATGTAAGTCCAGTCACATTGAAAAATTGGAAAGAAAATAAATTTTTTTACAAGACACTGAAGTGAGCCAATGTTCCCAATTGGGAACACGTCAATTTGAACATGTATAGCCGATAACGGTATTATTTTTTTATAAAGTTAAGGTCACTACTGTTATTTCGTATGTATTTATTAATAGTAAAAAATAAAAATACATTAAAATTTCAAGGTTTTGTTGGTTAAAAAAAAATTTGAATTTTTTTCCCCAAAACTAAAAAAAAATCCTCATTTTTAAAAAATCACCAAAAAATAACGGCAATCTTTTAATCATTTATTTAATTTTTTTCCTTTTTACCAACTTGTTAACAAACTATAAAAAATGGAAAAGAACAAAAAAAAAATTGCAAGTGGGTTTAAAAAAAACATGAAATTATGTTCCCAATTGGGAACATTGGGCGGTAAAGGGTTAATCAGAAAATTTTATTGGACGATGCGGGAGCATAGTACGATTCCATTTGCTTTACCTTTTTTGTTGCTTTGATAAAGACACATTAATTCAAGGTTTTGTGAAATTGTATAAAAAATGTTTCTTAGAAGAACCGAAAAAAGGGGGGCGAGATGCATGGTAGTTCCATGACCCCATGGTCCGATTGATTCATTCTTACATATGTTTTGAGTCGTCAATAGAAACAAATTTGTGTGGAATTTGGTTGAAATTGGCGCACAAATAAAAAAGGTTTTCTTAGAAGAACCTAATTTGGGGAGTTAGGTTTGTATGGCACCCCCATGACCCCATGGTCCGATTTGATCCATTCTAACATATCTTTTGTGTTATCAATAGGAACGCATTTGTGTGAAATTTGGTTGAAATTGGTACACAAATAAAAAAGTTTTTCTTAGAAGAACCTGATTTGGGGGGTTAGGTTTGTATGGCAGCCCCATGACCCCATGGTCCGATTTTAGCGATTCAAACATACAAACTGCCTGCAACCAAAAGAAGCATGTGTGCAAAATTTCAGCTCGATAGCTTTTAAACTGGCCGAGTAAAACGCGTAGCAACAGACGGACAGACGGACAGACGGACAGACGGACAGACGGACAGACGGACAGACAGACAGACGGACATCGCCCAATCGACTCAGCTCGTCATGCTGATCATATATATACATATTTTATATGGTCGGAGACGCTTCCTTCAATGCGTTACAAACTTCATGACAAAGTTAATATACCCTTTACTCTACGAGTGAAGGGTATAAAAATTACTACAAGCGTGAAGCTGAAATGAGAGTTCTTAGTAACTCTAAGTTCCAGAACTGGTGGTAGGTGGGACCTCTAAGTTTTGGGAACTAGTGGTGGAACGATTCCCAATCGTCCAAGGACGATTAACGGTTGTTTTAAAGGCCCCACATTGGGCGCCAATTGTTATGGTTCTGTTTTGGAAGCGAAGCTTGTCGGGCCGGTAAGGCCATGCGAATGCTAAAATAAAGAAATGAAGCTACATACCAAAGCCTACGGCGATGTGCGCTAGCAAACCAGCTCAGCTATCAGAAGACACGGGGTGAGTAGAGAGTAGGCCTTTGGCTTCCGTCACCATTAACAAATTAATTCAAATCGCACATCTGCCCGATTTAGTAGAATCTGAAATATTACAGGAAAAACTGGAACGCCTGCGCGTCGAAATCCCGAAACCGAAAAAAGAAAATTGATGATTGAAAGAAAAGAAAGCTCTATATTCGACGAATATATATAAACAAGTGTTAGGATATAATGCCCTCCCATGAAAATGTTTCCTTTACCTTATCTCACGTGCGAGCCTTAGATGTGAGACGGCTCATGATATGGGCTACGGTGTTAGTGCCCTACGCCTTGTCTTGACCCACCCATCCTTGGGATTCGTGGCGTGTGATAGTGGAATCCCCCTTTTTAAATTTAAGGTAGAAGAGGGAGTGAGAGAGGAGGAAGAATTGAGATTCCTAGCCTAACATGTTAGCTGCTCAGTTAGCTAATCCCAAACAAAATTTGCTCAAATTCATTTTTTTTTTTTTTTTTTGTATTTCAAAGTGAAACTTATTCTTAACGCGAATACTACTTCCTACCTATATATAAAAAAAAATTAAAAATTAAATTTACCCCTTCAAAACGAATCAATAATCACTATATGTATACATTTTTTTTTTATAATATCGAAAAATTATTTTTTTTAAATTCCAATTTGTTCCATTTGCCTCAAAAAAGAAAAAAATCCAACTATTGACTAATTCCAAATAAACATTCCAATGATGCGAATGGCATACCCGTGTCCGACTTAGCTACCTATCGTTTCAAGCTAGTGTCCTAACACTTAACAAACAGCTGATCAACAGAGATGCACAAACTTTAAGATGCACATGAATAAAGATCCATTAATTTCACTTGTATGCCAATATCTCCGTATAAATGCTCCAAACTGGGAATATCCGAAGTTTTGTTCCAATGATTTGTAATACTACTACAAAACGTATCAGAAGAAAATTCATACAATCACGTTTGAATGCAAGGTGATGGAACTGAGGACTTATGTAAAGAGAATGGTTTTAATCGATCCCGGAGCACAGTGACGGCCAATCAAAAACACCTCCTTCGCTACGTCTTTTTCATATTTGAACAAAAATATTATTTTCCTATAGCTCGAGCTCGTTGCAAAGCGCAACTTTAAATGCAGCCCCTTCCGGAATAAGGAGTTTAACATTTCCGGCTTTCAGATTGGATGCACATTTTTCGAAATTTCATATACGTCGGGATAATTACAATTTCGAAGGCACTCAACGCACAAGGAGTACACGTCAAACAGCGCACTTTCCGTCGCTCGACTTCACCAACATATCGAAATTCATAAATTTAACCGGAAATGCATGCGCCGATGAAAGGTGCGCGGCCTCGAACAGGACGCCGAAAGTGAAAGTAGCCCGTCACACGTTTTTCCCCAGCGCAGGCCACTTTGTACACCCACTGATCGAAATTCACGAAACTTACCAAAAAAATGCACGTGCCGATGGAAACTGCGCGGCGTCGTACAAGCCGCCAAAAGGGAAGGTGGCACTCACACGGTTTTCCACAGGCGCAGGCGAATCCATCCACCATCCAACGATCGAAATCCACCAACTTACTAAAAATGCGCGTCTCGATGAAAACTGCGGGGCCTCGTACAAGCCGCCAAAAGGGAAGGTAGCCCTCACACGGTTTTTCACAGGCGCAGGCCAATCCATCCACCATCCAATGATCGAAATTCACCAACTTACCCAAAAATGCACGTGCCGATGGAAACTGCGCGGCGTCGTACAAGCCGCCAAAAGGGAAGGTGGCACTCACACGGTTTTCCACAGGCGCAGGTTAATCCATCCACCATCCACCGATCGAGAATCAACAACTTACTTCTTACTCACAATGCACGCACTGATGAACTGCTCGGCGTCTCGTCTTCGACTCCATTTCCATAGCTCGGGTTAGCGGTACATTTCCATTTCACTTCAATCATCGCGTTTCGTCTTTTTCCATGTTACCAAGCAGTTTTTCTTGTTTTTTTTTTTTTTTTTTTTTTTTTTTTTATTACAGTGGTTCTCCAACTGGATGTGACATTAAGCTGGAACATAATGTACGACGGACATGGGCCATTGAAGTGGAGTGGAAATGCACGTAACACAATCCGTCAAAACATCTCGCCATTTCTGAGAAACTCTCACCGTTGGCTTTTGTTTGGGCTACTTGTTTTGAAAGCATGACATCTTTATCGGTGTGGAGGCTGTCAACGTGCTCGACGATATTACGGAACATTGATGTTAATGCTAGTTCCGTATTCTGGCAATCGGAGCAGATAAAGTGTTCGGCGAGGTATGGCGAGTACCAATCTCTGGGAGCGTCCATGCATGTACCATGAAGTCGTCTCTGACAAAAGCCTTTGCACGACACGAAAGAAAGAAAGGTGTTCATTGTGGCCCAATTGATAATATTTGCCTCGGGCCCCAAAAAACCTAAGACGGACCCTGCTCAGGCTGGTGGTGGCTTTCCAGGCACGGTTTCAATGGAGTGGAGTCCGAGAAGAACCTTCAGAGTGGTGGAAGGGTGTCTTTTACCAGTGGCGTGGCGTCTTTGGAAGCAATGCTTCCCTTCTTAATTCATAAAAAAAGCAAGAATGCGTGACATTGTTTTTTAAATTTTTTTCTTGCACATACGATTTTTATAATACATACATATAAGATCATACGCAACCGTGGGCTGTGTGAAGTTAGCCAGTCATGTTTTTGAAATTAGGTCCTTTTGCTCGGTGAACCGTTTGTTCTACAGCGGCTACGTTTGTTCTTGATTGTTAACCAATTAATATCGTTTGTGCTTCTCTAATTATTTAATTATAGCAACTTTAAAATTGTGAGTGTGAACTTAGCCAGTCATTTTTAAATATGGGTCGGAAAGGTATAGGTTTGGTATCAATCGAAAGCCAGACGTTTGTTCGTTTTGTAGGGCGTTTGTTCATCCTGGAAACGGAAGGATACAGGAATTATTAAGGAAAAAGAGATTAGTTGTGACGTCATCTTCACTCAACCAACGCCATCTACTCAGCTCAGCTGTACGGGCAACCCGTGTCCCGCGAACAATTTATGCAAGATCCACACCATCATCGTACAGCTGAGCTGAGTAGATGGCGTTGGTTGAGTGAAGATAACGTCACAACTAATCTCTTTTTCCTTTATAATTCCTGTATCCTTCCGTTTCCAGGATGAACAAACGCCCTACAAAATGTAGTCTGGCTGGTCTAGCGGTTAGTGCGCGCACCTTCAGTGCACAGGGTCATGAGTTCGAATCTCACCGTGTTCCATGGTGTTTTTCGAACTCACGAGCTTGTGACGGACTATGATCTCACTCAGATGTTAAACGAGTACCCATTTGTGGGGATAAATAACATTGCTGAGCGTGATGCTGATCTCATTACCTCAACAAAAAAGCAGATAAGATCGTTTGTTCTTCTCTAATTATTTAATTATAGCAACTTTAAAATTGTGAGTGTGAACTTAGCCAGTCATTTTTAAATATGGGTCGGAAAGGTATAGGTTTGGTATCAATCGAAAGCCAGACGTTTGTTCATTTTGTAGTGCGTTTGTTCATCCTCGAAACGGAAGGATACAGGAATTATTAAGGAAAAAGAGATTAGTTGTGACGTCATCTTCACTCAACCAACGCCATCTACTCAGCTCAGCTGTACGATGATGGTGTGGATCTTGCATAAATTGTTCGCGGGACACGGGTTGCCCGTACAGCTGACCTGAGTAGATGGCGTTGGTTGAGTGAAGATGACGTCACAACTAAACTATTTTTCCTTAATAATTCCTGTATCCTTCCGTTTCCAGGATGAACAAACGCCCTACAAAATGAACAAACGTCTGGCTTTCGATTGATACCAAACCTATACCTTTCCGACCCATATTTAAAAATGACTGGCTAAGTTCACACTCACAGTTTTAAAGTTGCTATAATTAAATAATTAGAGAAGAACAAACGATATTAATTGGCGAACAATCAAGAACAAACGTAGCCGCTGTAGAACAAACGGTTCACCGAGCAAAAGGACCTAATTTCAAAAAAATTACTGGCTAACTTCACACAGCCAAATCTGCTCTAGCATGCGCCCTCTACAACAAACCCAATACACCAACCCAGCTGTTTCATGAAAAAAATCCACAGCGAGATTGTTCACAATCGCTAGCCACGGCGAGACAGAAGCAGAGCGAAATAATGCCTGTATGAAAGAGGAGAGCTTGTGGAGCAAATTTACCCGAGGATTGGGTGGAGGCAGTGGCGTGCACTCCATATATGCAAATAAGCAGTGCATACCCTCTCATTTAAAAACATTTTCTTCATACAAGTTCATGAAAATAATTACTGATTTCACTGTTAATTCTTTCCTCAATAAATGTACCAGCGCCATCTTTATATAGGTAGTGTAGGTTCCACTGACATCGTTTTTTCGCCGACACTAGAGTATGCTCGATAAGCACCATTTCGCCGTGCTTGTAATCTCCATACGAATTGAAAATTTAAACTGCAACAATGTTGCAGGTTTATATGGTGAAGAGAAGCACGCCTGCCTTGGCGTTGGCGAACAAAGTTGACGGACGAACGATGACTATAGCACGAGCGGCGAAAAATGTCGTGATAAGATAAAGATTTGAGCAAAGGGAACCAAAGCGGAAATAAAGAGTAGGTCACAAAATGTGTCGTTCATTTTTGACAAAATGTTTCCTTTGTTTGATTTTTAATATTTAAACAATGTTGAAACAGGAATTTATTATTTTTTGAAAGAGAATGTATTTTACTAATCAGAAACAAATTATAATGCACATTTTTGTACGGGGTTGGTTGCATAGCTATGTACATATGCATTTTGTTAGTCACACTGTGTTATGTACATATTACAAAAGAAGGTTTGTATGCCTACAGTTTACACATTTGAGAAAATCAATAAATCTTACAATGTGAATGTTTCTATTTGTGTGATTGATTTAAATAATTTTCGAGCACTGTTTTGTTTTTGTTTAAGTTTTTTTATTATACTTATTTTAGTGTTTTCTAAAATAATTTAGGCGGTTTTTCCTTATTTTTCCTGAGATTACTCAATTACTTAGTAAACACTAACCTTCCTTTTTATTTCGACATATCAAAAAGCGTTTATACTCGTATTTATCTTTTCTTCGGTTTTAATTTTGCATACCCCCCACAAAATGGCTGTGCACGCCACTGGGTGGAGGAGGAAAGTTAGTGCAAGAATGAATTCGCCGTTTGAGTTGGATTTTAAATTGCTTATTGTAAAAATTTCCGACTGATGTGTACAGTTCGTAGCAAAACTAAGTTATCTGATACCAATTTTTCGATTTCGGTTTCGATTTCTGGTACGTGGAAAAGCTATTTTTTTAGGAAAACGAGTAAATTGTTCGGAAGAATATCGATTTTCAAAATGTATAGTAATAGACAGAGAGAGAGAGCGTGTCAGCACGCGTTCTAATAACTTTCCGACAACATCTTTCTGGTGAAATACATTTTCGGAGTTCATAGTAAGTACTCGTATGTATGTTAGTGTTGCACGGAACCGTGGAACCGGACCCGGGTACCCGGTTCCTAACGAGAACCGCCCCGATCGGTTCCAAGTAGAACCGAGCACCGGTTCCAAATAGAACCGAGCACCGGTTCCAAATAGAACCGAGCACCGGTTCCAAATAGAACCGAGCACCGGTTCCAAATAGAACCGAGCACCAGTTCCAAATAGAACCGAGCACCGGTTCCAAATATAAACGAGCGCCGGTTCCAAGAGAACGGAGTCCGGTTCCACAGAATCGTTATTCGGTTCTGATGGACCCGATTTTTGGTTCTTGCGGAACCGGACTTGCGGGTCTGTGGAACCGGACATGTGAAGCGGACTGGAATTGGCGCTAGAGATTAAGCCGACATCCGATTCTGATATACTATGAATTGGTAGATTCTGGGGGCATATTTTTGTAAAGTAATATTGAACATTGCATTGTACACGTTGGTAAGTGCAACAGGCACGTAGCCAGGGGAGGGGTCCATGGGGTCCGGACCCCTCCCGAAATGTTTTCAATATTATAACGGAAATTTTTAGTGATTACAGTATAAAATATGAAAATATTCAGGTGGTAACATATTTTTCTCTAAATTCTGTGGGACTGAACATCATAAAAAATACCCGACGTGGAAAATTGGTTTAAGTGAGGTTTTCTTTTCAAAACTAGATAAATCCGAATATCAATACACACTTCTCTGAACACAACCCTTCAAAATAAATTCGAAAATTATTATTCACTCTGATTTTATTTATTGGACGTATGGACGTGTTTTCATGCGAGCTTGGAACTTTAAACTTTCCGCTGCGCAGCTTCTGAGCATTGCTACAAAAATAGAGAATGTGATAAAATAGTCTTTAAACAGAGCTTTTTTTTTTCAAGGAAACAATTTCTTTGAAAATTTTGACTAATATCAATCATGATGACTTGTGTTTTTTTAATAAAAACAAAAATAATTACGTGCGATTATCGGCCCTTTGGGTCGAGTGAAAGATAAGCTCCCAAATATTTTGCGCATGGCGATTGTTGGACTAAACGGAAACTTAGCTCTCGCTCGCCTAAGCCAATCGCGGAGATATAAAGGTACATGAAGCCCGTAGATAAAGAATGAAGTGAGAGTTTGCATCTGTTACTTTTATTGAAAAACGGAATATATAGGCCTGCTTTAATAGTCTGTGCAAAATAGTTATGTAGTTAAGCCTTTTTTTTTTATGACCAAACGCTCAAGTTTTAACGAAGCAAAACAATTTTAAAGATACAAATGGTAAAAATTAGTTTTTCTAATTAGTCTCCCCTACACCACTGTATGCATTTTCGCCAGCTTCCAGCAAGCTTTTGGATATCTTTTTCGTAAAAATCTCGCGGCTTTTCACGGACCCATTTGAAACTTTTGAAACTTTTAATGGAACTTTCTCAATTCGTTCAATGCTGTAGAAGATGTGTACAAACTTCCGAGCGCCAGAATTTATACTTAATCTTCAGAGGTTTTAGTACTCATCTGCCTCAGATTTTCGGTAGCCTAGCCGTCGTGCTCTGTGGCCGTGATCGTTCGGTCGCCACTCTGTGAAATAAACACTCATAGAGAAACGAGTTTCCAAATTCGGCACGACTCGTCGCAAGTTTATTATTCAGAAGAAGATGATAAAAAATATTCTTATCGTAGAATGAATAAACTAACAATGCGACTAGGAAGTGGTATGGCTGACAACCTTATCACACTCCGAATTCAATTGTCTTTGTAACGTTGATGACTACACACGGTGGTCATCAACGCACCATGCTCCACTAGGAGTTACGGTAATCGAGAGAGAGAGCCGCTCATGAATATTTTCCCAATATTACTTACGTTTATATGCCCAACTCCCCAGTCATGTAGCGTACACTACTTCGTCGGCCTTCCACAATGAGTTTTTCAACGGTGGCGGCGCTTACGTTTTCATCGGTGACACTAGGTGGCGCCTTTTCAAAACATTCATACACATGGGTTTTAGAGAGGTACTCATTCTGGAACTTCTCTAGTACGTTTTGATAAGTTTACGCGGATTTTATATTTGCTTTGACTAAAAAACAAATCATGATGCGTTCTGCAAGAGGCACTGGTACATCCTTTTCACTCATGATGGTTATAATTACACTAAAAAGTCAGGTTACGCGGTTCCAGCTATTCTCAACGTTTCATAACATACCAGTCTAATATTTAGTGTATCCACTTTTTCAACAATAAATTTATCGCGCGTCTGAAAATTCCGTTGGACCCCTCCCGAAACAAAATCCTGGCTACGTCCTTGAAGTGCAAACATTGTTAAACGGCAGATTTTTTGGTTGTGCGCAGTTTGTAAATGCGTTGTGTTGTTATTATTTTGTTTCTTTGTGTATATTATAATCGCATGTTCAGAAATTTGATGGGTAAAGAACGGGTGTTTTTTATGATTTCTTTATATGAATTACCAATGCTGAAGGCTGAATTTAAAAGATAGTAGTCCAGTCATATTAGCAATGCAAATAGCAAAAAAATAGAGTATAGCCAATTTTTGTTGTTTTTGAATCAGTGGGCTCTCAGGAATCTAAAACTCATAAAAAAATTGATCGGAAAGGTCCTAAAAAGGACAAAAACGGATACTCTTTAATCATTGAGCCGAGGTCGGCATGCGGGGTATCATATCAAAGGGAACGCCGAGTACATTACACATTTGGTGTTTGTTTCCTATTTCAATGACCCTCAACGGAATAAATCGAGCTTAAATGGAAAATTATCTTGTTTTCCGTATAGTTTTCCAAAGCCATAAATATGAGAGTAATTCAAGTTGTCACTACTTTTCTCACTTTTCAGAATCTATAAGAACTGAAGATTCTACGAGTAAATTTGCTAAAAAAAATTGATCGCTGAAGCTATGAAAAAAGGCAAAAAAGGACACTAAATATACACCTTGATCGAACGTGGGCATGCGGGGTGTCATATCAAAGAGGACGTCGAGTACATTCCATATCCGGCCTTGTTTACTTGTTTCAAAAAACCTCAAACGAGAAAATTGGGCTCAAATGAAAATGTGTTTTCCGTATCAGTATCTTTTCAAAGCCGTAATTTCCCATTTCCCCGCATGCCGGCCTCCGCTAAAGGATTAAAGAATAACCTTTTTTGTCCTTTTTGGGACCTACTTTCAAAGTTTAAAAAGAAATCAAAAGAACCTCAGAAGTACATTTACAACATGTACATGAAAATGAACAAAATTTTCAGTTTTTCAGTTTTTCAGTTTGGACATTATGGAACCGGAACCGGTTTCAATACCCGGTTCCACTGAGAACCGGACCCGGAGGAACCGGTTCCTAAAATACCCGGAACCGCACATCACTAATGTATGTAGATACTTGAATATCGAATAATGTAATATAAAAAACTATAGACAAAACTTGCGCCTTCCTAAGACTTCAGAATATTTTTTGTTTAGTTTGCAGTCATTTTTATTCTATAAATTAAGATTTCATTCCCCTGTCTAGGGGGATACTCAGGGCCGTGGAGAGAAAATCCGGGCCCGGGGGGCATTGATTCCGGGCCCACCTCTTTCATACGATACACAATTATGAAGCAAAGAAAATTGTTATTTGAGACATCGGCCCTTAACCTTCGGGCGGGCGCAATGCAGTGTCCAGTTTTTGTTGCGCCAATCAGCGATATGAAAAGGGAGAGATCTGCAACTCACAGTAGCTTAATCTTTATCGATCAACTACCCAAAGGAGTTTTCAATTTCTATCTACCATTTGTCTGAGGGGCGGGAGGGGATGAAATAATCTCTCAGATGTATTGCGCCCGATTGTGTTATTTTCTCCTTTTCTATGGAAATTTCCACTTGTTATACTCTTCACATTGCGTAATAACATTGTATTGACTTTTAGGCTCACCAAATCGTTCAATAGTGTTTTTTTTAGTAAAATAAGCTGACTTTTTTTAAGCGGTCGAGTTGTTGGAGGTTTTTTAAATATTGAAGCAATTGAAAGCGGAATATTCTTAGAAAATTGAAAATGTGAAGGGTATCAAACTTTGTGAGCCAGTATTTGTTTCTAAAATTTCGTAGAACTGTTTCAAAAAGACAATGCAACAATAAATAAGAGTCTAAAATATACAGAAACTTAGTTTCATCTGTGCAGTAAAAAGCACTTAATCTGTCAGATGCATTGCGCCCGATCGTGTTAGGATTAGTATTGCGCCCGCGAAGGTTAAACAAACTGTACAGTGGAATCTCTATAATCCGGCCGCCATCTAATCCGGAAAACCCCATAATCCGCCGTCCTCACTGAATCGGCTCAGACTCAGTAATCCGGATGTTTTCTAATCGAGAGTCTCTATAGTCCGGCATCAGTACAACAGGTGTATTTTGAGATTTAAGTTCTGAGCTAAAATTATGGGTTTTCAAAAGAATATAGAAAAAATAACGAGACCGAGGCTAATTTCGGGCGCGGCCGAAATTTGGATACCCTTCGCTCCCCTCGGGCTAAAAGTTTTTTGGGGCGTATCTATGACTTGTGTTTAGTCCTCCCCGCTTCCATGCTTTTGCTTGAATTTTCACATAAGTGCCGTGGCGAAGATTTAATGGGGGAAGCGGGGGATGTGAGTTTCATAGAAGAACCAAAGGGGGGGGGGGGTAGTACGGCAGCCCTATGAACGCATGGCCTTTCCATCAATTTTTACGTATGTTTGTGGCATCGATTAAAACACATTTCTAAGAGATTTGGTTGAAATTGGTGGATACATAAAAAAGTTTTTCTTCGAAGAACCTAATTTTGGGGTTGGGTTTATATGCCAGCCCCACGACCCCATAGTTCGATTTCATTTATTTCCACGTTTGTTATGTGGCATCAATAGAAATATAATTTTCTGAGGTTTGATTGAAATTGGTGTGCAAATAAAAACGTTTTTTCTTTGAAAAATTTGATTTGGGGGGCTAGGTTTGTATGGTAGCCCCATGACCACATGGTCCGACTCCATCTATTCATACATATGTTTTGTGTCATCAATAGAAACACATTTGTGTGAAGTTTTGTTGAAATTGGTGTATAAATAAAAAAAAAATCTTAGAAGAACTTAATTTGGGGAGCTAGGTTTGTATGACAGCCCCATGACCCCATCTTCCGATTTGGTCCATTTTGACATACGTTTTCTGATGTAACTAGAAACACATTTGTGCGAAATTTGATTGAAATCGATAAGAAAATAAAAAAGTTTTTCTTAGAAGAACCTAATTTGGGGGTCTAGGTTTGTATGGCAGCCCAACGACCCCATTGTCCGATTTGGTCGATTTTTACATATATTGTGTGTCAGCAATGAAAACACATTTGTGTGAAATTTTATTGAAATTGATGCATAAATAAAAAAGTTTTTCTAAGAAGAACCTAATTTTGGGGGGTAGGTTTGTATGGCAGCCCCACGACCCCCTTGTCGGATTTCAGCGATTCAAACATACAAACTGCCTGCAACAAAAAGAAGCATGTGTGCAAAGTTTCAGCTCCATAGCTTTTAAACTGGCCGAGCAAAACGCGTCGCAACAGACAGACAGACGGACAGACGGACAGACGGACATCGTCCAATCGACTCAGCTCGTCACGCTGATCATATATATACATATTTTATATGGTCGGAGATGTTTCCTTCAATGCGTTACAAACTTCATGACAAAGTTAATATACCCTTTCACTCTATGAGCGAAGGGTATAAAAATAATAAAAACATGATACAGGGGATAAGCCACTTGCCAAAAAAACTGACAGAAACTAAATCCAATCGTGAAGCATTTTTACATACTGAACTCACAAAAAAACGAGGTTGACTGGATAGTCACACTTATGTGTGTTTATTTTTTTCCAAGTTTATTTTCAAGATGACTCGAGAGTTGATTGGCGAATTTTAAGGAACTACAGAAGCTAAAATCATTCTACAGAAGCCAAAATCAATAAAGGGTCATCTTTCTAGTATGAAGTTTCGTTACTAAAATCCGTGATGAAAAAAAAACTTTATGGTCGTGCCTAGGGATGTCCAAAACCGGACGATTACCGAAAACCGGTACTTCCAGAACGGTTTACCGGGTTATTTTCTGTTTTTAACCCGGACGGTTGTTTGTCCATTCGGGTAAAACCCGGGGAAAGAATTCTTTCAAAATTCATTTCATGAATAGCCAGGATTTCGCTCAGAAATTTCGCTCAGAAAACATCATGATTTTCTTAGGAGCTGTCGGTCGCGAACATATTCATTCAATTCAGTGAGCCAGGTACTATGTGTGTGCTGTGACTCCATCTTGCTAAAACCTCACGTCCCTAACATTCTTTTCTTCGAGGCTTCGCATAAAAAATCTTCGAACATGTTCCTAGTGAGCAACCGTTAGAAAAGAAGCTCTCGAGGTCCGCTGCTCTCTAGACGAGAGCATGATGGCAACTGTCTAGAATGGGAAACAAACTTCCCTCCCATCCAACTCACCGCTCGGGAGTTTTTTCAAATAAGTAAGTTTTTCTGGCGAACCCTGTACGTGTACGGTTTTGACATCCCTAGTCATGCACTTTACACAAGATACGCATAAAACGGTACTGGTAGCCTGGTAGTCTTTTAGCATTTAGTCCTCCCAAGAAAAAAATTGAAAAATTATTGATTCCCTTGTCCCAACGAAATTATTTAGAAAACTTCTATTGGTGAAGTAATATGCCAACCTATATTCGAACTTTGATATCAATAAAGCCTTGAAATATTCGGCAGCCATTCTCGATAGATGATTTTTCCAAGTAAACAGCTGTGATTTAATATGTACCTCCTCAACCTTTACAAAGGTTTTAGGAAAACAAGGCGGATATAGTTCACAGTTCTAACAAATGCTTGGGGAGCTCAAATCTGTAATTTATTAGCATACTCGCAGTGGTCCAGAATGTTGGTCGGGTTTGTGTTTGTGTTTGTTACCGAGTTAGCGAGTACTGGTAGATAGATTGAAATTAAGATTCAACAATTTAAGTAATCAACATCTGGGTGTTGGTACCTTGAAAAAAAAAATGCATTAGCAGCAGCAGTACGTACACTAAATAATAACCGCCCGGAAAAATCCTTCTAGAAAAAAATGTCGCTGTATAGGGCTCCTATTTTCATTTCGAACACAATTTTTTAGAAAAACGGTACACTGCTGGATGAAGAAGTCGAAATTTCTTAATTGTTTATGTATAAAATCCTGCATGCACTTGCGAAAGGCGAAGGCAGATTGAATTTAGAAATTTAGTTCCAAAACGATAATGTTGATTTGTTGATTTAATATGATGATTCGGGCCCCTAGTCCTAAAATTCAATAATATGCAAGACTAGTGCAGACTATGCTATGTATTGTTGTTAACACACTAGAAACAGTACTTAAAAGGTTTCTTAGTTTAGGACCTGAAAATAACAATTTGCATGTAAAAATAACACTGAAGCACAACTTTTGTGTCAAAATCCGGGCCCCTATGAAATCCCGGGCCCGGGGGAAACACCCCGTCCCCCCGCTCTCTCTACAGGCCTGGGGATACTTGAACATTAATGAAGAGTCATTCTTTTGAGACTCCTTCCCTCTACTCCAAACTCACGCCACGCCACTGTCTAAAGGTACGTTGTCCTCGACGCGGCCGCAGCGACTGTTGGGACTCCAGCGGCTCTAGAGCAAGTTCCCTACCCCAAGCAGCCGTCGCCCGAAGCCCCACAAACAAGCAAGTGCACCACGTTCACCATTCGTGCGTGCACTATGTACAACAAGAGTCCCGCGACTGCTTTCTATATACAGACAGATTCGTATATCAACCGAATCAGTACGACTATTGTGCGAAACAACTACCCTACCCCAAGCAGCCGTCGCCCGAAGCCTACAAACAAGCAAGTACACCACGTTCACCATTCGTGCATGCATTATGTACAACAAAAGCCGCGCGACTGCTTTCTATATACATGTTATTCGTATATCGGCCGAACGAATACGACTGTTGTGTGAAACAACTACCCTACCCCAAGCAGCCGTCGCCCGAAGCCTACAAACAAGCGAGTGCACCACGTTCACCACCCATGCGGGCATTATATACAACAAGAGCCGCGCGGTTCATTCATTGGGGAGCTATGCCAAGCGATAATAAACTAAAAACGAGTTTTTATATGCAATGGGCAATGGGCGAGCCGCAGTCGCTAGAGCCGCTGGGGCCGTGCCGAGGAAAACGTACCTTTATACTGGTTTCGATATATCTGAAGGAGAGTATGCAGTCCCCCAAGGTTGCATTAGTGGGGTCATGCCGGTCCCCTGAGGTGTTAATGCAATTTTAACCGATTCGAACTTTATCAAAAACCCTTGCAGAGTTATTTCTTTAGTATATGCATTTTCCTATGGAGGTTTATAGGGAGATCGGATAAAGTACAGTGGCTGGTTTTCTATCGTTTTTCGATAGAAAAAATAGAATTATTCTAGTAACTTGGTAGCTAGAGCCTTGAAATGTTTCGCAAATATGGACATAGTGCAAAACTCTACAAGTCTGTCGCGCTGAAGAATTTCCATGTTATTGGCCATTTTTGATTAACAAGCACACAAGTGCGAACTCATCAGCTGTAACTTCCGAACGTGGAGAGGTTGGACCTTAAATTTGGAGGAAATGCGCGCCAAGTAGGTCTACAAGTCTGCCAAATTTCAGAAATTTTGGTCGGTTTTCGAGTTATCGAAAATGAGCGAATGGCAAACAAAAAAGTGTTATTATCTATCTGAATAACATCAATCGTCCATGGGTTAAACTTTACACTTTAAATCGCATCTTTCGACGGCTCTAACTTCTGAACCTTGATAGCTAGAGCCTTGGAATTATCACCAAATGAAAGACAGAGTTCTAAAAGTTTTCAAAATTTCATAATTTCCGAGTGATGGACAAATTTCAATTACAGTGAACCCCCGACATTCGCGAGGGATGCGTTCCACGAAATTGTCGAGAATGTTGAATTCGCGAATGTCGGGGTTCAGTGTCCTTGGATAGTGGTGAATGTGTTCCAAATATTCATAAAATAAGAAAATGCAATGTTAGGGTGGGGAACAGCACAGTTTTTTAATCATGGAAAATTCTTGCCACTGAACTTTTTGCAGCAGATTAACTTCCATTCGCTTTCTTCGCGAATTTCTTTTTTCAGTTCAATTGGAACGATGGAAATCCGAAAAATTCCTGCGACTATAATTTTCGGTTAGGTTCTCGAAGCTTTCACCGCCAACGCTCCTTCCAAGTTTGACCAACATCTATGTAACTTTTAGAGCACTAAACCACTAGTTTTCCATGATCAGATTCTGGATGAGCTAGTTCCCGCAGATCCGCCCAAATGAGGAAGTGATCGACGCAGTCCATGACCTCGTGGTAGTATATCAATGAATGAACATTTGGGAAGCATCGGGCACTGCTCAGGACGATCTTATGGGCCAAAAAGCCTTTGTTTCATTTTTGGGGACTCGGAGACGGTGATCCACCCAAATTTTTATCGTTCACAGAGAAATGCAGCAGTCTTTTTTAATTCTATGTCGGATTTAAGGAGACACATCTCGTTTAGAACGAAAAAGCTGTGCCTCGAAGTGCAGTTTTTTGTTCTGGTTAAAGGCGGCTTCGATCATTTAATGGAATATTGTTGAAAACCCCACGCTTGCTGCTCCCCGAAAAATTAAAATATTATGACGGTTTTAGCGTTAATTTAATTTAAATGGATTAGGATAGAAAAATATGCATGCTGTAGCGGTAAATTAATTTTATTGCGTCCATGAAATCGCAATGGTTAAAACGAACACGAAAATTTAGTTATATTATTTCAAATTTTCGCATTTGAACTGCATAGAATGAAATCGCGGATAAGCATAGTGAATGTTGAAGAAGTGTCGCAAAATATGAATCGCGAATAAGCGAATTCGCGAATGTTGGGACCGCGAATAACGGGGGTTCACTGTAGAATTATGTAATTTAGGCAGCCGTAACTTCCAAACGCAGATAGGTAGGATAGGACCATGTAATTTGGAGGTAATGTGAGCGCCAAGTAGCTCGATGCAAGTGTGCCAAATTCCAGAAAGATCGGGTACTGTTTCCGATCTATCGAAATGAACTTATTTTGTAGTGAATTAGGTTTCATTGTGTGGCATAAGGAATGCTGTACATTTTGCTATACATTTCTCAATGCTGTACGGCAGGTCACAATGCTGTACTGTACAGCAAAATGCTGTACGTCTGGTCAGCTTACCCTAGATATTATTGTATGGATAAATAACAATGCGAGTATATTTATGTGATATGTATGTACATTTTTCTTATCATTACAGATATGGACCTCATTTTGAAGACATAGTGACAGACGGAAATGTGACAAATATCACTGTACAGGCTGGTAGTATGATATATTTAAATTGCAGAATAAGTCTTCTGCAAGATAAAACGGTAAGTTTAGCGAAATTAGCATATTTATTTGGGCCGAGATCTACAATAGAAAGAATAAATGTAGGTCAAGAAGCCTAATTCCGCTTTGTTATCTATATGGTCATTTGTAACAAAAGCACGTTTTCACAGGTGTCGTGGGTGAAAAGAAAAGGTAGTGGTGCGAATGCCCTACAACTTCTTACTGTTGGACTGCACACGTACAGTGGAGATAGCCGTTTTACAATGGATTTCCAATATCCGAATAACTGGAGACTGAAAATAGCACAAGCAAGGAAAGCAGACGAAGGATCCTACGAATGCCAAATCTCAACACATCCTCCAAGGGTCATACAAGTGAATTTACATGTGAATGGTAAGATAACGTTTTATTTCCAGACAATAACAATGCTACCGCAATTCGCTCCTTCATAACTCGACGGATGAATCCGAATGTAAGCCATTAAGATCAACATTTAGTTGGAAATATGTAAAATTCAAAGTTTACTCGCATAAGAGATTGGATATTTATCGAAAATCGATGTTATTCCATGCGATTCGTATTTTAAGAGGTTCTCATTCGACTTAAGCGATGGTGTTGCTGTTAGTGACTGATAGGAGTGTCTTTTACACGGGAGAAGCGGCCGGTGTGATCGAAGGACTAAAAAGGATAGCCGCATCCAGTTTAATGTACCAGGCCCGGATGGGGTCCGCACTTCAGGTTGTCCTTCAAATCGGGAGGCTCTTGTAACCTGAATCATAGAAAATAAAAACAAAAATTGGTACATGGGTGCTTGTCCCTATTTCGAAAGCCAAACATATTGACTGAAGAGCCAAGCTTTTACATTCACATGTGCTGCTTGGCATTACGAGAAAAATCGGTAAGTGGGATCTTTTGTTAAGTCCTATTTGCTTATTATAATTCAATGTATGCTTGACTGTGATGCAGCCTTGGGAAAATTCTACCTTACCAATCTTATTGCTCGCTTCACTCTACTTTTTTAGACTCAAAAAAAAAAAGAAGAATATCTCTTGTGTACTGAAGCGGTTGCTAACGCATTACGTAAGAAGAAAGAAAGATCAAGCTCGCACCAACTGGAAGCTTGTCCCCTCACTCCACTCAATTACATATGAAATTGCTTTTGTTGCTAATTAAGTGAAATCATGTATGTCTTTGTCACTGCACTCAAGTCATCCTCTAGCTCGCCCGATAACTTACTGCTTAGTGGCTCTACGGCTCTACAGTCAACACACAGTAGCAGCCGGGTTAATGTATTTTATTAATTCTTTGCATCTAAATTTTCCTCCGCTAGTCTGTGTCTCTTTTCTGACTTGTCCACTACTCGTTGCTCTCTCCTCCTGATTCGTGCGTGTAGAACATGTCCTGTGGAACTGGCCGCTATTATTGATTGACAGCTCGAAGACCAATGACTCAGGCAGAACCACCGACATAACAAGCCATGGAGTAGAATTTAAGCATATGTTGGAATGGCCGCTAGTGCTAGCCCGGCGTAGGCGAACAGACTGGTTCGACGACGAATGCAGGACCTTGATTGAGGCGAAAATGAAGCCTATCGCCAGCCAATACACACAACGCGCATCCCGAGCCAAGAAAGAAAGATACAATGTATTTCGGCGAGTATCTAATAAGTTAATTCGACGTAAGAAACGCAAACATTTTGACGAGCAGCTACTGCAAATAAAAGATTAGCCAGTAAGAACAGTAGACAGGCGTACAAACTAATAAACACAATCAAGAATGGTTATCAACCCATATCAAGCGTATGTGAGGACTTGGATGGTAACATTATCAGCGACATTGAAAACGTAAAAAAACGTTGGGCCTCGCATTTTGAGTTAGCTGAACCAGACCCTCCCGATCAACTTCTAACAGCAGAGAATGTGAGTTTCGCCATATATAGTACATATAGTGATTTTAGCTGAAAAAATGATGAAACCCAAACATCCAAAAAAAAAGAGCTGACTTTTGATGCCAAATTGTTCTATCGCCTGACCGCATTACGCAGTAAAAAGTTAGACTTTTTTGCGCGTCATATTTGGGGGGGGGGGGGGGGGGGAGAAGGTGGCAAAGGGGTGAAATTATGATTTTTCGCCTATATTCTGTTAACTGTAATACAGCAAAATGTTCTGAGGACGATTTAAACTACACAAAATTTCCTTTCTAATGATATATTATATCATATACCTTCTCTTGGCAGATTATTTACTAGACCTTAAAATATTTGGTGTAATTTAGATTTTTTGATAGTTACATTTGGCGCTCTACCTCCTGAAGTAATTAAATTGGAGCCATGGTAATTGGGATAACTATTCCTAACAATATATAGCTGTCCCACACGGAGACTCAGGCTGCCCCGACAAAGCATTCCCCTATACTCCCTATTAACATTTAAAAAAAAGACACGCCTGTAACTTTTCGCCGAATCACAGCAGGCGGGAAAAATTTTGGTAAACGTTAAGGCTAAGTCCCATTAGACCCTCCACCAAATATTACTTCGATCGGATTAAAACAAAGGGTAGTTTAAATCGTCCTCAGAACATTTTGCTGTAAATATTACAGTTAACAGAATATAGGCGAAAAATCATAATTTCACCCCTTTGCCACCCCCTCCCCCCCAAATGTGACGCGCAAAAAAGTCTAACTTTTTACTGCGTAATGCGGTCAGGCCATAGAACAATTTGGCATCAAAAGTGAGCTCTTTTTTTGGATGTTTGGGTCTAGAGCTAAAGTCACTATACTAATAATCTTTTCAACGTAATAAAGCGCAGGGCGTTGACGAGATCCCAGCAGAACTGATGAAGCATGGTGGACCGTGCCTAACCAACGTTATATGCGTTACTGCTCAAAATATGGAACGACGAGGTAATCCCCAAAAATTGGCCCAAAGGCATAAGCAGCCCAAACCACAAAAAGGGTGACAAGCTGAAATGGGAGAATTACAGTGGCATATCATTAGTTTGCACGACTTATAAGATTTTATCAAAAGTTCTGGAAAAGTGAATTAATCCGTACGCAGAACAAATCATTGGCAAATATCAAGACGGGTTCCAGAGGACACCAACAAAACCGACGAATTTAAAGCGACGAATACAATTAGCCAATAAGACGTATTTCGCGGTCTCTCCACTTAAATTCGAAGCATGCGCACAGGAACAATGAAGCTCTGCGTGTATAAAACGATACGATAATCCGACCCGTGCTATGCTATGGCTGCGAAACATGGACCCTCACCCAAGCCTCCGAAACTTTGCTGGACAGATTCGAACGAAAGGTCCTACGGCGAATTTACGGGGCCGTTCGCGAGCGAGATTTATTTTCATTAGAAAAGTTCATTTTTTCATTATCAAGTACAAATTAGACCATATCGAATCTATTCGGAATATCAGCAATTTTCGTCGAAATTCGCACTCATTTCGTCAAAATGAAATTTCCGTACGTCTATCCATAATATAGTCTAAGAAAAATGGCATATTTGGTCCGCAAAATCCTACATTGGATTTTTTTTTGGATATTTAATTAAACTCTAATTTGTTATATATCATTGTATAGATAATTTTTGTGTATCTCTTGCCGGTTTTGAAATAATCGCAAAAAAAACGAAAAAATGCCCCCTTTCCCCTTTTTTTAAGATTGCGGACCCCCGATCGGTTGGGACTTTCTATGCCATCATCTCGGGACCATCCCCAACCATAATCAACAAAAAATTCCGATGTAGGATTTTTGCCGTTCGATGGCCATATTTTGGTCCAATTTTCTTAGACTAATAGACTGTTTGGTCAATCTGCCTGACCCAGTCCCCTATGACTTTTACTAGTTACGGAACCCTTCACACCTGGTTCTCGTCATACTTGTATAAACGTGAATGTCAGATTATCCGCAACATCTCCTTCTATTCTCTTTTCGCATTTTCGTCTTTCGTCCGGTGTTCCCCAAGGGTTTTTTAAGACCATTACTGTTTAAAAAAATTTCCATGATTTGACCTTAGCAAATTCCATCTTCCTGTCTCCTTTTCGCTGACGACCTGGGCTACCAAGTCTGTTGATGACAAAAAGTACATTTTAGCAGACAAAGGCTATATGGGCAAGATGGATCTCATTCGAAAGAGGATGCTAACTTCCCTGCTCCATCGTAATTAGCAAAATGATATGGTAAATCCTAGTGTTTGTTTGATATCTTTATCTATAAATATCGGGAAGTATACTGGGAACCTGCCAGTTATGTTGGTAAGGACGAAATGTATTATCAAAACACAGAATTGGCTAAGAATAGTATAAATGGAATAGCAATGAGGATCAAAAGTCAAACAATTCCGGTATTAAGATAGGTATAAGTACACATGAAAATGTAAAACGTATTTGAAAAGGAAATGTACGTTTGGTTGATATATTTATTACTATGTGCTTTATACTAAAAATTCTGATTCAATTGCCCTTAGCAACATTTCCTTTAACAACTGGGAGCGAAGCAAAAACTAAATGCACGACAGTTCCACTCAAATCGGTGATCCAATAAGTGGAAAACTTAATCCAAATATCTTTTTATAATATGACATGTCGATATTAATTTATAAAAGCAGTCAATTAAATTGGTCGCATTAGCTACTTTTACGAAAGTATCAAACCAAGTCATATTGAATATTTCCATGTTTCTTACTATTGTGCATCAAAACGAAGATAGCGTCCCTTCTTTCAAACGTAACGATTTTTTTTTTTATTCAATTTACATAGCTTCTATATTTCAGTTCGTTAGGATGTTAGTTTTTGTTAACGCTGAATAGGCGAAGCATTCACTCAGTTTCCCTTACATTTCCGACCCACCGATTTAACTGACAAAGGAATTAGTACCACATTCATGGTTTTTCTTAGGCGGGTATAGGTATAGGTGCAACCCATATTGGAAAAAACTCTTTTCACCTTAAGGCGAACATAAAACTTGAGAATCGGACCTTCTACTCTGCTGAATGAGTGGAATGGAATCCTTATTGAATGCCTTATGTACGACTGCCACCATAAGGATGAATGAAAAACACATTGATGTAGATTCCTATCAATACATGACACAATTCATCTACGGATCTTAGGGTTCAGTATCCCGATATTTTTATATTTTGGGAAATGGCCACATCGACTATACCTACTTGTATATGGCCCCTCGTGAGCGCTTAATCTTCTGATTTTTGTCAAGCGTCTTTTATGATATTCTTTTCAAAAGAAAATTGCTGAAATATTTTTTTTTCGAATGAATGGCTATTGAAGGGTGTATTGGGAAAACTGTTTGGAATTCAGAATGCTTGTCCGGTATAACCTAGACGTGCATATAGGAGTGAAAATAAATGAAACATATGAATATGTAGAATGTAGGTATACTCGTAGCTAGGCCTGTTCGGTACCGAGATTTCAGTACCGGGTTTCGGTTTTTTTCAATACCCGGTACCACAAGCGGTTTCCCTGACTCAGGTTTTTTTTTCAGTACCGACGGTTTTTTTAACCATAAGCCGGTTTTTTCGAGTACCGGGTTAAAAACCGACCGACGAGTCGGTTTTTTGTACCGAGTTAAAAAAACCGACGAGTCGGTTTTTTGGTACCGAGTTAAAAAAACCGACGAGTCGGTTTTTTGGTACCGGGTTAAAAAAACCTACGAGTCGGTTTTTTGGTACCGAGTTAAAAAAAACCGACGAGTCGGTTTTTTGGTACCGAGTTAAAAAAACCGACGAGTCGGTTTTTTGGTACCGGGTTAAAAAAACCTACGAGTCGGTTTTTTGGTACCGAGTTAAAAAAACCGACGAGTCGGTTTTTTGGTACCGGGTTAAAAAAAACCTACGAGTCGGTTTTTTGGTACCGAGTTAAAAAGAACGATTCACTTCAACCATGAGCCGGTTTTTTTCAGGTTTTTTGGTACCGGGTTAAAACCGACCGACGAGTCGGTTTTTCGGTACCGAGTTAAAAAGAACCGACGAGTCGGTTTTTTGGTACCGAGTTAAAAAGAACCGACGAGTCGGTTTTTTGGTACCGGGTTAAAAAGAACCGACGAGTCGGTTTTTTGGTACCGAGTTAAAAAGAACCGACGAGTCGGTTTTTTGGTATCGGGTTAAAAATAACCGACGAGTCGGTTTTTTGGTACCGAGTTAAAAAGAACCGACGAGTCGGTTTTTTCGTACCGAGTTAAAGATGGTCGATGTTTTTTTATTTTTACACGTGGATGTTGATTATTATTATCGGAAACGGTATCATCGAAAGGTGTCGACTAGGGATGAGCATCGAACATCGGTGTTTCTGAAACATTCATATTTTTGGTTCGATGGTCGATGTTTTTTTATTTTTACACGTGGATGTGGAATATTATTATCGGAAACGGTATCATCGAAAGGTGTCGACTAGGGATGAGCATCGAACATCGATGTTTCTGAAACATTCATATTTTTGGTTCGATGGTCGATGTTTTTTTATTTTTACACGTGGATGTGGATTATTATTATCGGAAACGGTATCATCGAAAGGTGTCGACTAGGGATGAGCATCGAACATCGATGTTTCTGAAACATTCATATTTTTGGTTCGATGGTCGATGTTTTTTTATTTTTACACGTGGATGTGGATTATTATTATCGGAAACGGTATCATCGAAAGGTGTCGACTAGGGATGAGCATCGAACATCGATGTTTCTGAAACATTCATATTTTTGGTTCGATGGTCGATGTTTTTTTATTTTTACACGTGGATGTGGATTATTATTATCGGAAATGGTATCATCGAAAGGTGTCGACTAGGGATGAGCATCGAACATCGATGTTTCTGAAACATTCATATTTTTGGTTCGATGATCGATGTTTTTACCATCGATGGTACAGCGTCGATGTTTTTTTGACCATCGATGGTCGATGTTTTTCACCATCGATGTTTTATAACCATCGATGGCTTGAGGCTCAACCGATTGTCATGAAATTTAGTAGGAATGTGTAGAATGGTAACCGTCTTTGGCACGAAATACTTAGATCTTAGAAGTGGGTAGGGCAAAGATAACAGGGTGCCCCGAAGATTTGAAAATTTGTTCACTAAATAACTCGCGAACAGCTCAACCGATCCTTATGAAATTTGGTAGGAATGTAACAGTCTTTGGCAAGAAATACTAAGAAGTTGGTAGAGCAACGAAAACGATAACAGGGTGTCCCGAAGATTTGAAAATATGTTCACTAAATAACTCGCGAACGGCTCAATCGATCGTCATGAAATTTGGTAGGAATGTATAGAATGGTAACCGTCCTTGGCATGAAATACTTAGAAATTGGTAGCGAAAAGTTAACAGGGTGTCCCGACGATTTGAAAATTTGTTCACTGAATAACTCGCGGACGGCTCAACCGATCGTCATGAAATTTGGTAGGAATGTGTAGAATAGTAACAGTCTTTGGCACGAATACCTTAGAAGTTAGTAGGGAAAAGATAACAGGGTGTCCCGAAGAGGTGAAAAAACCGACTTTTTTATTTTTAATCGGAGATGGACGTGGGTACTCAATTCAAAGGACTCTAAGAGTACATTTTATATCAGTTATTCAAGTAACGGCAACGGAGTGATAGGCATTTGAAGTTATCACTTCGGTTTTTCTATACTGTTATAGGTACCTATATGAAACTTTGCACAAAAATTTGGTTAGTATGAGCTTATATACGCTAAATGCTAAGAGTGTTGATATTTGATAAGAAAAAGTAACAGTAAATTTGTGAAATTTCAACTAGCGCGTGTGTAGCCCTTCTTAGATCTGAAAATATGAAAATGTTGAAGAGGGTTCTTAGGAAATAAGATAAGGAACGGAGAGGTTTGTGTGGGTACCCATATCAACGGGCTCAACGAAGTCATTTGATATAAGTAGGTTTTTCTTGATTCGGAAAAAACGGTAACGGATTGTGTAGCCATATTCACGTTTGCCTCAGTTTTTTTTTGTTGAGAAATCGGAAATTATCGAATCGAGAAATGTCTGTAGATTTGTTGTTGAGTACTTTAATCCAAACAGTTTCGAATGATGAGGCGAAAGTCGAAATTGCAGGATCTGATATTTAAGTACCGGAAATCAATTACATAATTTACTATAACTCACGGACAATAAATGTCTGAAATGTACGATTGTGATAGTTCCCGAGTCGGCAGTATCTGCAGTTTTCCCGTTTGGGAATATCTATGTCCCTGAGAAACAATTTGGAATTTAAGGCTTTGTTTCACATACCTTCACTGAACGAAAGATGTCCTGAGACTGTACTATGTACGCAATTATGCAAATTTTCAATTATTTTGAGAATAAGCATTTTTGGGAAAAACAAAAAATGGTTTGAGTTGAGCCATAAAATCAATCGTAGATGGTAAATGCTGCGTCAACACATAAAAAAAAGTTGGCCGACAAGATATGTTAAACTAGTCGTTACCAAATCTTGCAACATTGTAAGATATACAAAAAACATTCGGATAAAAAGTTGACCAATTTTCGTTTACACGTACCAACTTGTTTCAATGCTCTTTCAACTTCTAAATACAAACTTGTAGGAAAGCTTTTGTTTACATGCAAGTGCTAACTAGTAGGTATAAAGACTCAAACGTTGGAACGTGTTAACGACCATTTACTGCGTAATCATTATTGGTGCAACATTTCAACCGGTTTCGTAACATGTAACATTCCATCATTTGTGTGTGAAGTACAAAATCATTCAAGATCTTCTCTCCTGAAAATTCAAAACAGAAGGCGCCTGTCAGGCCATAAAATCTTTAAGTTTCAGCAATAAAAAACATGCAGTTGCACTCCAGTCTGTGTGTCGCTCATTTTTATTCTTACGAAAGGATTTTCTTTGTCTACCTTTCGAAACTAAAGAGTCAAAAATATGTAACACCGGCGCGCGGCAGGTAGTTTATTGTCGCGCGACAATGTAGTGTATACTAGTGTGACGCGCGACACATTTTGTATCATTGAGGAAGGTTCTGTTCCGCAAACATGTTTGCGTTTCCGATCCACAAATCGCCGTTTTGCGGTTCAGGAATATTATCGTGTTATGGTTTCCAGTTTCGTCGGCTTGTTTGCACAGACTGTTTTTATATTTTAAAAACAAGCTTTACTCCTTAAAGTCGGTGAAATATTTTTATTTTCTATATACAAATAGCTGCCAAATTACGTATATAGAAAATAAAAATATTTCACCGACTTTCAGGAGCAAAGCTTGTTTTTTAAATATTATCGTGTTCCTTTTGTTTTTTTTTGCTTCTAAACAGGTAGACCATGTTGATTAAATCCATACATTCATCAATAAAATACAGGTAGTTTCTGCGGAGAGATCATATTAATTGGACCAGAAATTAACAATAATTTCCAAATCCTGGGGACACCCTGTTATCTTTGCCCTACCAACTTCTCAGTATTTCTTGTCAAAGACTGTTACCATGCTACACATTCCTACCAAATTTCATGACGATCGGTTGAGCCGTGCGCGAGTTACTTAGTGAGTAAATTTTCAAATCTTCGGGATACCCTGTTATCTTTGCCCAACCAATTTCTAAGTATTTCGTGCCAAAGACGGTTACCATTCTACACATTCCTACCGAATTTCATGACGATCGGTTGAGCCGTTCGCGAGTTATTCAGTGAACATATTTTCAAATCGTCGGGACACCCTGTTAACTTTTCCCTACCAATTTCTAAGTATTTCGTGCCAAGGACGGTTACCATTCTATACATTCCTACCAAATTTCATGACGATCGGTTGAGCTGTTCGCGAGTTATTTAGTGAACAAATTTTCAAATCTTCGGGGCACCCTGTTATCTTTGCCCTACCCACTTCTAAGATCTAAGTATTTCGTGCGAAAGACGGTTACCATTCTACACATTCCTACTAAATTTCATGACAATCGGTTGAGCCTCAAGCCATCGATGGTTATAAAACATCGATGGTGAAAAACATCGACCATCGATGGTCAAAAAAACATCGACGCTGTACCATCGATGGTAAAAACATCGACCATCGAACCAAAAATATGAATGTTTCAGAAACATCGATGTTCGATGCTCATCCCTAGTCGACACCTTTCGATGATACCATTTCCGATAATAATAATCCACATCCACGTGTAAAAATAAAAAAACATCGACCATCGAACCAAAAATATGAATGTTTCAGAAACATCGATGTTCGATGCTCATCCCTAGTCGACACCTTTCGATGATACCGTTTCCGATAATAATAATCCACATCCACGTGTAAAAATAAAAAAACATCGACCATCGAACCAAAAATATGAATGTTTCAGAAACATCGATGTTCGATGCTCATCCCTAGTCGACACCTTTCGATGATACCATTTCCGATAATAATAATCCACATCCACGTGTAAAAATAAAAAAACATCGACCATCGAACCAAAAATATGAATGTTTCAGAAACATCGATGTTCGATGCTCATCCCTAGTCGACACCATTCGATGATACCGTTTCCGATAATAATAATCCACATCCACGTGTAAAAATAAAAAAACATCGACCATCGAACCAAAAATATGAATGTTTCAGAAACATCGATGTTCGATGCTCATCCCTAGTCGACACCTTTCGATGATACCGTTTCCGATAATAATAATCCACATCCACGTGTAAAAATAAAAAAACATCGACCATCGAACCAAAAATATGAATGTTTCAGAAACATCGATGTTCGATGCTCATCCCTAGTCGACACCTTTCGATGATACCATTTCCGATAATAATAATCCACATCCACAGCCACGTGTAAAAATAAAAAAACATCGACCATCTTTAACTCGGTACGAAAAAACCGACTCGTCGGTTCTTTTTAACTCGGTACCAAAAAACCGACTCGTCGGTTATTTTTAACCCGGTACCAAAAAACCGACTCGTCGGTTCTTTTTAACTCGGTACCAAAAAAACCGACTCGTCGGTTCTTTTTAACCCGGTACCAAAAAACCGACTCGTCGGTTCTTTTTAACTAGGTACCAAAAAACCGACTCGTCGGTTCTTTTTAACTCGGTACCGAAAAACCGACTCGTCGGTCGGTTTTAACCCGGTACCAAAAAACCTGAAAAAAACCGGCTCATGGTTGAATTGAATCGTTCTTTTTAACTCGGTACCAAAAAACCGACTCGTAGGTTTTTTTAACCCGGTACCAAAAAACCGACTCGTCGGTTTTTTTAACTCGGTACCAAAAAACCGACTCGTAGGTTTTTTTAACCCGGTACCAAAAAACCGACTCGTCGGTTTTTTTTAACTCGGTACCAAAAAACCGACTCGTCGGTTTTTTTAACTCGGTACCAAAAAACCGACTCGTCGGTCGGTTTTTTTAACTCGGTACCAAAAAAACCGGGATATCGGTACTTTAGAATATCGGGTCCGGTACCAAGTGAACACCGGTTTTGTACCGGGATCCCGGTTTTTGGAACAGGCCTACTCGTAGCATACCTAAGTCAGTCGTTACCAGGTATTGTGCTTTATGTCCATTTCAATTCATTGTATGAACGTGGAAGTTGAAGAATTCTGGAAAACTTACACGTTCCTACATTATAATTCGTGTCTTGTATGTAAGGCTTGAGCTTCTTAAGGGTGAACAACAGAAGGAATGCTATACTATACTCGGTTATCGCTTATGGTCGCGACAAGGTTTAAATTTTTCCGAACATTATTTAATTGAATAGTACTCTAAAATGTATTTTTATACCCTTCGCTCATAGAGTGAAAGGGTATATTAACTTTGTCATGAAGTTTGTAACGCATTGAAGGAAGCATCTCCGACCATATAAAAAGTATATATTGTCGCGAACCACAGGCAACACATTATCCGTCGTCACTATGGCACACGCCATGCAAGTTATACCAATAGCAGTGTATGGGCTCTAGTCTCATCTCAAGTATATGCTGCTGATGGTATGATTTGTGTCAAGTAACAGTGACGATAGATGATGAGCATCTACAATGCGATGTCGTGATAACGGACGATCGGTACGATATATTCATATTCAATATGAATTGCCGGCCAATGATTTTTTTTCTCTTCGTGACTGCAATGCAGCCGTTATTTTAGAGTTTGATGAACTTTGCGTTGCGTTGCAGCCACGAAAATGAAAATGAAACGGGATTGAAGGCAGTCGGTAAAAGAGCATACGGCCGGGACGTTGTCCCTGGCGACGCCGCCGCGGCGTTTTTCGCGGAGTGTGGCGATTTTTGTGGGCTTTGGCGAAATTTGTTGGTTTAGACAGCTAAATAATTGTGGAGTGCACGAAGTTATAAGTTTTTTGATGAAATTTGTTCAGTTTGAGTGCGTGTGGGTCGCATCATCGAAGGTGAATTGTGCAATTGGCAGGGCCGGATTTCCCATATGGGCAACCTGGGCTACTGCCCGGGGCGGCAGAATTTGAGGGGCGGCAAATTCTTAAATTTTTTTATTGGTGTAAAATTATGGCAAAGATGGATTTTGAAAACTCAAACATAATTGTAGAAAATAATTTGCTTTTCAATTTTATTCTAGTTAGATGTACATATTCCTCTTAATCGAAGCACCTAATCATTACCTCAACTCAAATTTTAATGTGATTCCGACTTATAAAATTGGGACGACCCAAAATTTTCCTTGAAGCATACACTCATTCACTCTGAATGTCGTGGCGGCCTTTAGTTCAATTGGAGTAGGAGTATAAATCATCTTTGGCTTCACTTTAAACATTATGCCTAAAGTCACATTAACCCTAGAAAGATAACCTACGTCTCAGAGGCGCCTAAGAAAAATTTAAATCGTTGTCACTTCTCATCCGACAACTGTATTAAGTTGTGTTTTACGGCCAACTCTGACGTCAAATAATACTTTAACTTGGCAACTTTGTTAAGTTGGTAGGTATCATAGTTTCGCTGTTATAGAGGGGTCATGCGCTCCAGAGACGTATGGTTATCTTTTGTGTCACTTTTAGTGTTGGACAATTATTTTTATTTTTTAGATTAAATAACTGTATTCGATGCTATTTTCTTCTGTGACGAAGAAGGTGTGGAAAAACCATCAAATGGTCAGCCTGGAATTATAATGTTTTATAATCAGACCAGAGGAGGGTTTGATACCTTTGACAAAATATGTTAGTCTATGTCATGTTCTCCGAAAGCAACAGATGGTCTGTGACTATGATTCTCGGTATGCTGAACATGGCATATGTTAACCCTTATTAAATAAATTTATTGGATATGGCAGAGATTGGAGGTAACAACCCACAGACATCTGGGATAAAATTCCCAAAATTCTTCCTAAGCCTAGCAATGAGGCTTATGAAGATAAAAAATCTGCTGATAGCGATGATCAGCCCGTTACCAAAAATGAAATATTGCAGCTTCTGTGCATAAAAAATGCCTAAGATGTAATACTCGTAATACTAAGAAACAATGTCTGACATGTAATAAGTGCCAAAACCCCGTCTGTGGAGAAAGTAATGATGAAATTTGTTGAGAATATACATATGTATATGTAATTTATACATTTTCACATTTATTCTGTTTTTATTATTATAAAAAAAGTAGTAGTAGTAATTAGTAATACCAACAACAATATTAGACAATAATTTTATGTAAATTGAAGTTTTGAACTTATGTTTGAATTGAAAATGTAAGTGAAATATGCAGACTGATTAATTTTTATTATTGTTTTACTGTTTTTTGCTACCACGAAAATGATGATTGTTTCTAATGTATCTATCTATCATGAGTAATATTTTTTTCCTAGTCACTATACAACACTTGAATAGTATATAACAAAAAAATCAATTTTTGTTAATTTTTTTACGAACAAAATCCTTAAAACTGAAGTATGTTTGTTTTTGTCTGTTTTTAAAGGTTATTTTTTCTTTTATTTTTATAAATCACAAATATTAACGAAATGAGCTTACAATTGTGTTTAATTTCTTAAAAACACATCAAACTTTCAAAATTTGTTGATATATGTAAGTAAAATATAGTAGGAATGGAGAAAACCGGTTATAAAGAGGATGCGCCTCGGAGACGTATGGTTATCTTTTACGTTACTCGCAATATGGTTATCTTTCTAGGGTTAAATGATATAAATACGCGAGTACTTGGCTGCCAGCTCCTGTTTTCAAGCCTCTAAAATTGCACCAGACTTGACTTTTGGTGAAAGTTCAAAACTCCTCCAAGCAAGTAACTCATCTAACCACACATTTTCGTGTGTTCACTTACTTCTTGAATTTGTCCCCACATCAAATTCGCTGGGAAGCAAGGATTTGGTTTCGGGAGAGGTCCAAGTCTCGATATTAGAAACGCGGCATTGGCTATCAAATTGTTGAGTTTCTATCGAATAAATAGGTTTAACTAAAAAGATTTAAGAATTTTTACGATTAAATTTTCGAATTTGCATTTTTTTGTTCAGAGAAAAACGGGAAATTCCACCGGAAATAAAAAATAATTTAAAATAGTTGAAATCAGGAAAACCTAGAACTTTTTAGGCACCGAATGAATTTTGCTGAATAAAATCAGTAAGTGCTTTCCTAATTCGTTTTAGTTATCTTTATTACCAAAAACAAATTAGGTCAAGGAAATTAGGAAATTTTATTTGTTGGGGTAATTTGCAAATTATTTCCAAAACGATCGACAAAGAAAAAAAAATAGAAAACATGAACGCATTTCTAATGAAAATGAAAAGCCAAATGTAAGAATTGTACAGTTTTCTATGTTATCATTGGAGTTTCAATCATTCTTAAAACAATTTTGGGAGGTGGACGGAACACCTGGATTCCTCCCCTGGGAAGCAAAAAAAAAATTTCAAGCAAACAAAATACGACACTCAATCACTAGTAAAAAATAAGGAATTTTCAATTTTTCACATAGGCCCGCTAACGTTTTGCCTACATTTCCTTTGTGAGGTGACAACTGCTACCTTTAAGCTTATCTAGTGGCGGAGGGCGGCAAATTCGTTACTGCCCAGGGGCGCAATAGATGCTAAATCCGGCCCTGGCAATTGGTCAACAATTTTAGTGGAACCTTGTGTTTGTGAGTGCGGAAGTAAATAGAACTTCATTATACGCACAATAAAAGTTTTACCCACCCCCTTTGAACCAATTTGTGAAGAGATATTGTGTTAATGTGACCCACTGTATTGCATGAACCATAAAACCAAAACGCCGTCCCACATACGTTATATGCAAATATTTTAAAAGAATTGGTTGTAAGAGAGTGCAACCCCGAAGTGAAGTGAAGAAGTATCATTGCTTTTGATGAATTTGTATGGTGCCTGAATAGCAGAGAGAAGAAGCATGGAAGATGACATTGAAACCGCAACCCGATGGTGGCTTTGTCGATATTCGTTTGCGGAATGTGAATTATTGTTTTTTTTTTATTTGAAGAAAAGGGGTTTAATTTTTTTCAATTTATTTTTTTCTTATTCAATTACTGTTATTTTTCTATGGAAGAATGATGCTGCAGCGATCGATCGTGCAAGGCGGATTTCAAGTAAGTTTTTTTATATTCTTTATTTTTCTGTATTTTTTTCTCTTTTCATTTCCTTTATATTCCTCATTTATGTCTTTTCATTATGGATTATCGGTTTTTAGTCAATTTAATTTGCCACTATTTTTTAAGGTTTTTTTTTCTTTGAATTTCTTGAATTACCTATTTTTTCCGTTTGAATTATTTAGACTCGTAGTTTAATTTTTTTTAACCCCTATCAATTTCTTTTGTTGCTTAACCATTTTATTGAATATAATTTATAATCTCTTAACTGAATCTTTCTCTTATATTCTAGTTGAGTGAGTTCTCCCGTGTCCCGAAGGATGGGCACAATCCTTCCCCAAGTCCCATCCTTTTAGTTTATCCCCTTTCAAAATGGTGGCTTGCAAGGACCGCAACGCTCTGGCCCAAACAACCCGCGACATTCGCTGGCCTCGCCGGGCCAATATGCCACCGGGTCAGAAGCGTTCGGTTATTTTTTTTTTGTTGCAGTGACGACGGCTCGACACTGAACCGTGGTTCGCAACAATATACACTGCGCGACAAATGCTTAGGTTCATGGATATTTTCTTTTAAAATTATATAATTTCTATGTACTCTGATCAGAAATAATTTTTAAATAATGCTCTCTCAATTAACGGTTATTTTAATAAATATTGCAACTCTATCAAGCAACTCACATAGCTAACGGAATTTTTTTAAAATGAAAATCGCAATTTCCACTGCGACAATTGTATAGGTTCACTTACTTTAAAGAGTTATCTCGTCCTGGTGAGAAGTGTTTCTGTAAACATTTTTTTTCGCGTTATACTCTGTGAGTCGTATAGTGGATAATGTCAAAAGGAAAGCAACTTTCTGCCGAGGAAGAGGCGACAATTTCCATACTAAAGCAAGAAGGATATTCAAACGGACAAATGGCAATATGGATTCAGCGGAGCTCGAACGTTGCAAGTAATTTTATACGTGATAGTGAAAATTATGGCCGACGATACGCAGGAGGCAGAAAAAAAGCGATTTCCGGTGCATTACGGCGACACGTCTCTTAAGATAAGCTTCGAATTCGTCCCTTACTGGGCGTAAGCATGGGGAGAATTTGGGGTTATCAACAATTGTGAGGACCATCCAACGAGTTCTTAGATCTTCTTCTTGTTTGAAACGTTTATGGTTAAAGAAAAAACCAGCCTTAACCCCGCAGCATTGCCTACAGCGCCTGGAATTCGCCTCAAGATTCATAAACTGGACATCGCAATGGAGAGGTAATATTTACGGATGAAAAACGGTTTTGTGTGGACGGTCTCTTACTATTATCATGATATTAGGAAGGAACCTATGTACCTGTCACGCCGTCACTCCCGAATAGGTTCCGTTATGGTATGGGGAGCCATATCATGTCATGGAACTATCGTCTTGGTCATCATACGCCAGGTCGCCAAACGAGTTCATCTTATAAACCGCTCTTAGAAGAGGATATCGCTAAGATAAATGTCATGGACGAAGGCGACCCTTGGATATTGCAACATGATCTCGCCCCAATTCATACAGCGAGGGTAGTTAAATCGTTTATTTTGGAGGAAAATGTGACTTTGTTAAACCGGGTGCCCAACTCCCCTGACATTAACACATTAGAAAACATTTGGGGGTGGCTTGTTCGGGAGGTTTACAGTAGTGGTAAACAGTAAAACCCTAAAGAAGAGTTAATTCATGGAATTAAGACAGCTCGGTCTAAAATACCGCTATCCGGGCTGCATTCTTTACACAATTCCCTACCTTGAAGGCTTTATAAAATTAAAAATTAAAATGGCGGAAATACACACTATTAAATAACAAAAAATTCTCTTGTTTTTTGTATTTCTCCTGCTTGACACTCTTCTGAAATATTTTTCAGCGAAAACATTAAGTATAACGGTAAAATCGTCCCTGAACCTAAGCAATTGTCGCAGTGGAAAAAGACTCTTTGAATGAAATCAATTACTGTAATTTAAGGAGAATGTCCTGTAGGGCCTCAGTCCATCCATTTTATTTGTGATATTTAATAGTTTCGAAAATAACATTTCTTGAACCGGTAAATTTTTTTTTACCGTTTCCTGGAAGGAAATATGTGTGAACCTAAGCATTTGTCGCGCAGTGTATATGATCAGCATGACGAGATGAGTCGATTGGACGATGTCCGTCTGTCTGTCTGTCTGTCTGTCCGTCTGTTGCAGCGCGTTTTTCTCGGCCACTATAAAAGCTACGGAGCTGAAATTTTGCACACGTGCTTATTATTGTTTCAGGCTGTTTGTATGTTGTATGAATCACGGAGATTGGATCACTGGGTCATGGGGCTGCCATACAAACCTAGCCCCCCAATTTAAGTTCTTCTAAGAAAAACTTTTTTGTTTATGGACCAATTTCAACCAAATTGCACACAAGTGTGTTTTTCTTGATAAAACAGAACATATGAAAGAATGGATCAAATCGGACCATGGGGTCATGGAGCTGCCATACAAACCCAACTCCCCAAATTAGGTTCTTCTAAGAAAAACTTTTTTGTTTGTGTACCAATTTCAACCAAATATCACACATATGTGTTTCTATTGATGGCACAAAGCATACGTAAGAATGGATCAAATCGGATCATGGGGTCATGGGGCTGCCATACAAACCCAACCCCCCATTTTGGTTCTACTATAAAACATTTTTTACACGAATTTCACAAAACCTTGAATCAATGTGTCTTTATCAAAGCAAGTAAAATATCAAAACAAATGGAATCGTACTATGGAGTCATACTCCCGCATCCCCCAATAACATCTTCTGAATTAATATTTTTATTTGCCCACTTATTCCAACCAAACCCCAGACAAATATATTGTTTTGTCGACGCAACCGAACTTTGGTGAAGACAGAAGGAAAATAATGGGGGGGATTAAAATCAAGTGATAGGTACGCCCGAAAAACTTTTAGCCCAAGGAGAGCGAAGGGTATCCAAATTTCGGCCGCGCCCGAAATTAGCCTCGCCCTCGGGGGTTGGCGAGCGTAGCGAGCAGGGGGCGAAACCCCCATAATTTTTTTGAATATATAGTTTCAAGTTACCGTCATAATCAGTCCCTCTCATCCGCTCTTCAGAATTGATGTTTTTTATGAACTGTGCATTATGTCACATTCACAACCGCAGAGTAGGGGATCTAACACGAAATATAAAGTTTCGGTAAATTTTCCATAAAACTCAATTAAAACCAAAATCAAGTCAATATAATAACATTTTTGGTCCTATTTTAAAAACTGCTAAGGTATAGCTAATAAATACTCATAAGTAGTCCATTTTCTGGGAAGGAAAACTTCAAACTTCTTCTGCGCTTGTGATTCCTGTGAATGAATAAGTATAAAATTTCGTCAGTAAAAATCTTTGTTACACTTGTTGCTTTTCGAGTTTCTTTTCCCAACTTTAATGATACGGGTCTTGAAGTTTATAATGTTTCTCTCGCCAACCGGTGTGTATTTCGATAAGGAGGTACTTTAGGGAGAGAAGCTGCAGAAGTATTATCACCTTCCGGGTGTTTCTTGGCAAAACTTTTTGGCCCCAGTACACATACTCGTACAGTATGATATCGACTCTTTGGCCAACTTTATCATTATCATGCACTACGATAATAAAAGCTGAAAGTAAAAAAAAAATTTCAATTCGAACCTGAGGTGGAATTCCAAAGTTGTTTATTATGAGAAAAAGTTTATGTTATACTGAAATCGGGAAATTGAACATGCGGAAAATGTGTATAGTCTGCAGAATATTGTTGACTTGCAAAAGGAGATTATGTGTGTTGGCTTGTTCACATACAATGATTCTCTTCTTTGCCATTCTTTGATTTCTAAGTATATAGGTTTTAAGGAATTCTTTTTATACCCTTCGCTCATAGAGTGAAAGGGTAATAGTATTAACTTTGTCATGAAGTTTGTAACGCTGCCATACAAACCTAGCCCCCCAATTTAAGTTCAGCTAGGAAAAACTTTTTTATTTGCATACCAATTTCAACCAAATTTCACACAAATGTGTTTCTCTTGATGACACAAAACATAAAGAATGGATCAAATCGGATAATGGGGTCATGGGGCTGCCATACAAACCTAACCCCCTAAATTAGGTTCTTCTAAGAAAAACTTTTCTTCTCCCAGCGTAGTGACAAGGAGTGGGAAATGTTGTACTGTGATCTAAAAATAACTTTAGTAGATTTCTAGGTCGCTGCAGAACTGTATCCCTGTTACCAGGGAGAGTCTTATATAAACTAATGATTGATTTATAAAAATCAATGACATAAAAGATTTTTATAAATTGCTAATTTGTACTAAAGACTGAGAGTCAGGGGCGGCGCAAATGGCCCCGCAGGGGGGGGGGGGGTTGCACGAGATTCAGGGGCCCAAAAGCCACATGAAATATTTCACGAACCATAAAAACACCACGACTGCAAGAAAACAACACTCCGACGTAGATATTTTTTGTAGACAAGAAGAGATATACACTTTTCGAAGTCAAAACAAATGCTAAATTTATTGTTCATCTTTCCCCAGGTTCCTTAGACAAACAAATTAAATATTGTCCTAAAATCCTTGAAAGTTCATGAAACAATCCGGATCCTCAAATTTTCACCAAAAAATATTTGTTTTGCATGGCTGCGCTATTTGTTGTAACTGTAGCCACGGTTTGTGATCCGACCCACCCTTTTCCTTGCCAAGTACCATATCGGCAAAAATATTCTGGAGGTCCCTCTGTAAATAAACTATCTTAAAACATTTTTGGTGATAGTACCTTTTCTAAACTTTTTTCTTAATTCCACTACTTTGTCATGAACTGTTAAACACGAACAAAATAGTTTGAGAGTGGTACTAAACTTAGTTCAAACTAGTTGAATACTAAAATATTTTATCTTGCTTACGGTATATACACGGTCATTAGGGCTGTGGTGCAGAGGCCACATTTAGTTTGAAAGGAGGTTTTCTATATTGAATTTAAAACGTTCATAAATTGAACGATTTAAATTAGAGCACACTTAAATTTAAACCTGAAACAAGGAATAGAGTTGAATTAATAACGCTTTTTTTCGATTGTCTAGCAAGTTCCCGTAAGGGGGAGGATAAAGGTTGAAAGGCTCCGGCCGATTCCTATATCCTTTTCAGTTGTGGCATAACTGCGGACCCTTAGCTATGCAGTAGGAACTTCATAGGGTGAGCGGCTCCGGCCAATTCCTGTGTTTCTCTACGGGGCGTTACTTTCCCGCATTATCCGAGTAACCGCTGCGCCTGAGTGCTGTATTAACAACTTCAGCGTCTCAGGTTACTAAACGTAATAGGGTGACAAAAACCGAACAGTCAATCACCGAAGCAGCACCTTTCGTAGGGGGGAGGGTAAAGGTGGGAAGGCTCCGGCCGATTCCTATATCCTTTTCAGTTGTGGCATAACTGCGGACCCTTAGCTATGCAGGAGGAGTTTCATAGGGTGAACGGCTCCGGCCAATTCCTATGTTTCTCTACGGGGCGTTACTTCCCCGCATTATCTGAGTAACCGCTGCGCCTGAGTGCTGTATTAACAACTTCAGCGTCTCAGGTTACTAAACGTAATAGGGTGACAAAAACCGAATAGTCAATCACCGAAGCAGCACCTCCGAGGCCCCTCCATGATGGACCTCTTTCGTTTACGAATGGTTAAGCGATGGGCCGACAACTCATCCTTGTAAAAAAATTTCGACGTCAAGAAACCTGGAACGAAAGCCTCGGATTGGACGGATACAACTCAACGACGACCTCGCAAACGAACAACGGATTACTCTTTCGGAACCTGGAATGTGCGCTCCCTGAATAGGGCAGGGGCCTTAAGGGCCCTCTTGGATCAAGTTGAAAAATATAAGCTGAGCATAGTTGCACTCCAGGAAACAAAATGGCTTAGTAGCGAGATAGATGACCGAAATTCGTACACAATTTTCACAAGTGGAAAACCTTCGGGCCACAGGGAGTTTGGAGTGGCGTTCATTGTAAACAATCAACTTAAGGCGCATGTTATCGACTTCAAACCCATAAACGAGCGGCTGTGTGCGATTCGCATTAAAACTCGGTTCTACAATCTCTGGCTCATAAACGCGCATGCCCCCACCGAAGTCAGTGAAGACGCGGCCAAAGCCGAGTTCTACCACCGCCTAGAAAATCTCTTCGACTCACTTCAGTCAAACGATGTCAAATTGCTGCTGGGGGACTTCAACGCCAAAGTCGGAAACGAAAGTTGGCATAGGGGGATTACTGGAGGTTACAGCCTCCATGAAGAATGTAACGACAACGGCCAACGACTAATAGACTTCGCGACCAGCAGAAACATGGTCATTAGCTCAACGTGTTTTCCGCATCGTCGTATTCACAGACAGACCTGGAGATCTCCAGATCAACATACCGTAAACCAAATTGACCACGTCCTTATCTGCAAAAGATGGGCATCGAGAATGATGGATGTTCGGTCCTATCGTGGAGCAAATATTGACTCTGACCACTATATGGTGAAGGCGACTTATAGGTGCAGAATTTCTTCGGTGCATCACTCGAGATTCAACCCGGCAAACATTTTTGCGGTTGACAAATTGTTGGATGATGCCACGGTGGTCACTTATACGACTGCCCTTGAGGAGAAGCTGACGCCCTTGCTAAATAACATCAGCAACAAAGGCGCCCTTGAGATTTGGGATACACTCAAAGACACCATCAAAGGGGTCGCAGAGGAGGTTGTGGGATACAAAGCCCGGCGAGCCCGAAAGGATTGGTTTGACGAGGGATGTCAAAATGCGGTAGATGCAAAAAACGAGGCATATCGCCAATGGACCGAACGCGCAACTAGAGCCAAAAAAAACAAATTATGACGAGCTTCGACGATTTTCGAATAGGTTAATTAGACATAAGAAACGTAAGCATCTTGACGAGCAGTTGATGCAAATAAACCAAAGACTAGCTAGTAGGAACAGTAGACAAGCGTACAAGCTAATTAATTCAATTAAAAGTGGATGCCAACCCAGGACCTGCCTATGTAAGGATAAGGATGGCAATATAATTAGCGACACCGATAGCGTTGATAAACGCTGGGCCTCACATTTTGAAGAGCTTCTTAATGTTCAACCGAACAACCCCACACAAGAAGCGCTGGAGCTGACGGCTGAAACAGGCCCTCCCATTCAACCCCCAACAATAGAAGAAGTTGATCTCGTCATGCAATCACTGAAACATAATAAAGCCCCGGGCGCTGACGAGATTCCAGCTGAACTGCTAAAGCATGGTGGGGAGAGCCTTATTAAGGCTATACACACACTTATCGTTAAAATATGGAACGACGAAATAATCCCGGAAGATTGGCGCAAAAGTATAATTTGCCCAATCCACAAAAAAGGGGATAAGTTAAAATGTGAGAACTACAGAGGCATCTCATTAGTTTGTACGACTTATAAGATTTTATCTAAAATTCTAGAAAATAGAATTAATCCGTGCGCAGAAGAAATCATTGGCGAGTACCAAGGCGGCTTTAGACCTGGTCGTTCGACGACAGATCAGCTTTTTACAGCGAAGCTTTTACTCCAGAAGTGCTGGGAATATAACATCGACGTATACCAAATATTTGTCGACTTCAAGCAGGCATACGACAGTATCGATCGAAGTGTACTGTACAACATTATGCTGCATTTTGGTATACCAGCTAAGCTAGTGCGACTCATAAGGATGACGATGACTAATACCGTCTCGCAGGTCAGACTCACTGACCTATTTGAAACTCGTACTGGACTCAAGCAAGGCGACGGGCTGGCGCCGACGCTCTTCAACCTGGCTCTGGAGTATGTAACTCGAGCCATGAATTTGGACAGCAGCGGAACGCTACTCATTAAGTCGACTCAACTAGTAGCTTACGCCGACGACATCAACATCATGTCTAGAAGATTGGGTGATGCAGAAATCCTCCTGCATAATCTCAATAACGCCGCCAAAGAAGCTGGACTACATATCAACGAATCTAAAACCAAGGTCATGATGCAATCAAAAACTAGAACGCCAGTAAATTCAAGCATCACAGTGGGGGACCTCAATATAGAGTATGTAGACAACTTCACTTACCTGGGTTGCAATTTGTCAAAGGACGCCAACGAAACAGATGAGATAAAGCGACGGATACAACTAGCTAATAAGTGTTATTTTGCGGTCCTCCAAATTATGAATTCGAAGCTGGTGCACAGGAAGACGAAGCTCCACGTATATAAAACCATAATCCGACCTGTGCTATGCTATGGCTGCGAGGAATGGACCCTAACCCAAAACTCTGAACACCTGTTGGACACATTCGAGCGAAAGGTTCTCCGAAGAATCTTCGGGGCCGTTCGTGAACGAGGTGAATGGCGCATCCGGTACAACCTTGAGTTGTATCAGCTGTATGATGAGCTACAGATGTCGAAGATCGTGAAATTGCAGCGACTGCAATGGGCGGGACATGTACAAAGGATGAACGACGATCGCATGCCCAAAAAGGTGATGAACGCGCAACGAGTGGACGGAGCCAGATTGCGTGGACGACCGAGAGCCCGATGGGAGCATTCTCTATGTGAGGACGCCCACCAGATGCTAGGCTTTCGGAACTGGAGGACAAGGTCGCGTGACCGCGACAATTGGAGGTCTTCAATCCAGGCGGCCAAGGCCCAACGTCGGGCTATCGTGCCATAAAGAAGAAGAAGAAGAAGTCTAGCAAGTTACAAACGTAGGCCACCTACACACGTGTCCGAATCATTTTTTTGAATTCTTTGTTCTGTCAAATTCGTATATTTTCTTCGATTTTGACAGAACGAAAAAAAAAGATTAGGATTGACCGTGTATGTGCGGCATTAGGTTAGATAGCACGCTCGTGTTCGGATCATAGGTCCGCGGGATCGATTCCTAATGTAGGCACAAGTAATTTACAATGCCTAAATATCTCCAACACCTATAAATGTCGCTCCTTTGGGTGTTTTTATTTGAAAATATAAAAAAAAACGATTGATAAAATAATTGATTTAACCAACGATACAACAAGAACGCTATTCTCAATATAAGAATGCAAAGAGTCAAAGTAGCTCTTAGCAGAGCTATTTTAAGTAGAAACGGTAACGTCAAAATCATGTTTCAAGAGAGTTAGGTTAAGGTCGATCCACACTTTCTAGTCTTTTTCCATACAAATTGACAGATTGTCAGTCAATCAATGAACTGACAATCTGTCAACTTGTATGGAAAATGACTGATGACTGAAAAGTTTGGATCGACCTTCAAGAGTATTTTCGACTGATTTCACTCTGCTTTTTTTCTCAGTGTACGGGGGCCCACTCAGAAAGTTGGCGGGAGGGCGGGCCCCGAGTGAAGTTGTTCCGCCACTGCTGAGAGTGATCGCAAAAGCATGCAATTTCGTATGAAACCGTAGTCAATAAGAACGGTTGAAGGTTATTAGAAGCCCTCGCTCGAATTAGTAATTCCACTCTATACACCCAGAAAAAAACGTGTATTAAAACCAATTTGATTTCATTAGTGATAGATTATAACATGCCCACATACAACTAATGCAAGAAATGACTTAGAATGAAGTAAAGTAAATTCATGGGAACTATGATTATTTTGCATAGCCTCAATGTATAAACATTTTAGGGCGGAATTCATAGTCCTCACTTATACTTAAGGGAACCCTTAAGGAAGTGACGCTATTCATAGTCATTCAATAAGCAAACGCTTAAGAGTTTCCTAAAGGGTTCCCTTATTCGTTAAGGTTCATATCTAGTAACCTTATATGAACTCATATATTTCTTGACATATCCTTATTCAAACACTTTGAATTTTTTTAAAAATTTTGAATTTTTAACTACTTGATATTTTTTATATTTTATTTGTCACTTTCAATACATATGGCAAATAAGTGAATCGTTTATTTAATGAGGCAATGCCCTAATAAGTGATGTCTATGAATACGAAGCTCCCTTAAGGGCTCACTTATATACAGAAACCCCCTATTCCTTAACCCTTGTGCTGCCACCCAAAAAAACTTACACTATCTGCCACCCGGGTACCTGGGTACCCCCCTATGAAACTCTTGCTAAAACTCCATTGTAGCTGAAAATAATTGTTTGTATTTTTACCAGAAAAGTTAAGAATAGACTCTAGTTTTGTTTAGAGAACTTAGCGTGTCCTAAACATGCACTGAATTATTGCCGTTGGCGTGAAGAAGCCAGGCATTCAGTTACTGCTGAGAGAGTTTCAATGGACGAATAAAAGAAAACGATGACGACAAAAGAAACGCTGAAGAGGAGAGTGGCAAAGCAAATTTTTGTCATGGAATTTCACTATCCTCGGTTCTTTGAAAAATAAACGCATTCCTCAAGAAATGAAACTGTCGAACTGTTGACCGTTATTGTCAACGATTTTTGGATTTGACGAGGAGGTACCATCTGTTCGTATGTTCCGAAGAAGAAAAAAGCAGTGATTCTTCTCAGTACAATATTGCAGGTACCACGTACGTTACTTAGGTACTATGAAAATAATGATATGCTTGCAAAAACAAATATCGGGCGCAGAATTTTTCTACGCCAGCTCTCGGAAGAATTAGCTATGCTAATGATAGGAGAGCGATTTTGTAACCTGCAAGTCATGCGAAATCATGGAATGAAAATCACAATCGAAAGGTACTAAGGCAGGCCAGTAATAGAAGTGGTAACTAACAACAACGATCAAAGAAACGCTAGAGGTAGAAAAGTTTACATTTTTTTAGGATATATGTTTACGATATTCTATACGAAAATCTATCTTTTTATATCGGGGTACCCGGGTACCCGGGTGGCTCCTACGTGTTGTTTTTTTCAAATGCAAATTTTTTTACGTTAAAATATTTCTATAAATACGTAGAATGCAAATTTCGATACAAATTCGATCAAATCATGGAGATTCGAGAAGGTTTTGAACAATCTTTTTTGGATAAAAAATTATTTAGCAAAACGTATCAAGATGGGTACCCGGGTACCCGGGTGGCAACACAAGGGTTAAGGGAATCCTTGTTACTTAAGTGGGGACTATGAATTCCGCCCTAAATTTTGTATTGCACCGCGTATCAAGAGTAGTGGAGATTTTAGAAACGTTAACAACACTCCACATCTGGTCTCATGGCAATGTGAACGGACTGGCACGCAGGCGGACCGGGCTCGTAACCAAGTTTTGGCATAAGGTTTTTTTTTATGAATAAAAAGAAATAAAAATTTGAAATGTAATTAAATCACAATAAAAAAAAAATAAAATAAAAAAAAATGGAAAAAAATTTATTTTTCATTTTTTTTTTAAATAAAATTCAATGAAATGTTTACATAGAATCGATGAACAATGTCATTGTTATAATCGAATATTCACTTCAGATGTTCAATGATATTTCTATCATTGTCCCAAAAAGGCTATTTCATCGGCTCCAAATCATAGCCAAAATTACATAACGTCCTATGTAATTTTTCGTTAATAACAGTAATTTTTTTCTGGGTGTAGGAATGGATGGACTCGGCACATTATGTAATAGGGCTATCATATAAACCAACCCCCAAATATATGGTCCTTTTAAGAGAAACTTTTTACTTTTTGGATCTTAATCAAAATTCATCCGTTTCCAGCCTCAACGCATCTAGGAACAATGGAATCGGAACACGTAATCGGGCTGCGGTAGAAATTGTTAACAAAAAAGAAGCTTAAATTTCATTCATATGTGACGCAGCCGAAATTAGCCTCGGTCTCGTTTACTCATTCATTTGCCAAACAAGGCGTTTAACGATAATAACTGATAATTAATAATAATACTTAATATTAATTTGGCTTTTGTAATTGGGTGAAATTTGGTTTACAAATTTGAGTGGAGTAGGATAGTTAAGTTCAATTTGAAGGCAGATTTAGACATGTCAATGCATATTAAACGAGCATATGCTAGTGGGTTCATTGAAACCATAAACGGACGGAAAGTTGCCTAGTGCATCTCAGTTGATTTGATCGTCAAAAGCGATTTTGTTATGGATAAAATCAACATTGATTGTGCCGTTAATGACGTCAAAATTTAAACATGCGCAAAATAGTCTTTCTTGTAGAAAGAGTCATTCAATTTAGTTGTAGGTGTACGATGGTCGGCCGGGTTATAAAGGTCTCTCAGAGACAATTGAATTCAACGACTATTTTAATATTTCCATCTGTTCCCCCGACGGCTCTCTCCCATCGATGGCCGAGATCAGATATGACTCCAATCACTGCTAAGAGTGAATCATGTCATGTCGATCCAACCGGATCTAGCGCTAATCGGCAATTTTCAGTGGTGGCAATACGTTTGAATATGTTAATGCTGAAAAGCACGAGATTTATCATGAAAAAGCTCCTCATCGCACAAATCGGAATCGCAGGCAGTCCGAATAACGCAAGCGGGTTAAATTAAGGTCTCATTCACAATTACTTTAAATTACTACTATATATATTTTGAAAATATATTTGGGTCAAATTTAAAAATCAAATATCCATAAATTCATTATTCATCTCCTTCCAACGACCTTACCCAGAGCACCTAATAAACCATTTATACGATTGTTTCGTTATATTTGCAGCCCCTGAAGTTATGATAGTCGATGAATATGGAACTGCCCTACAGGAGAAATACTATGAAATCGATTCTACGCTCCAGCTCTCCTGCATCGTTCGAAATGTAGTTATGTCCTCGTCCGTTGTATACTGGAGTCACGGTGAACAAATTTTAAACTATGATACAACCCGAGGTGGTGTAAGGTACGTATAGGTGGCAATGGCATGAATATGGGTATCATGCGTGCATAATAAATTTTCCCGTAACTGTACAATTTAAGTGTCGTTCAAGGTATCAATTTTAAAATATGTCTATGCGAGAGTATACTCGTATGAATGTGCTCATAATGTATGTATGTATAATGTTTTAAGCAATGGGCTTGCAGGATATATGAATATTGCGGTTCTAGTCGAAAAGTGGAACACATGTGTGTACTGTACATAGTAAATGCATGTAATTGAGTATTAAAAGAAAAACTAGGATCAAATCGATAAATTGGCTTGATATATGCATAACCTTTAACTACCGACATCAAATTTTTATTGCAAAAGTACATTCCGACATCGGGTCTAACAGACCCGAAGCTATTTTTAATCCTTAAGTACCGACACTAGATCTTACAGACCCGGCCTCACTGTCAAGGTACAGATTCTGCTATGCTCGCGAACCCCTGTCGTTCTGAGGTACCTTCAGTTCTAATACAAAATACAAACACAATTTACGAGTAGTGATAGATTTTATCGACTGTTTTCGACGTGTCTGTCAGAACCGGTGTCGGTGAACCAAAAATCATAACTTCCCCACACCACAACTGATGCGAAGATGCGAATACCACTATTTTTCATTAAAACTAAATCTGGAGATACAGAGTGTAAACACATGCATAAAGTTTTGTTTTGGCTAGTTCTGAAAATCAAATAAAGTAGGTGACGTCCCGAATTCTCCATGAGCTGACTAAACTGATTTCTGAATTCGCCATGATACTTGTCAGCTCAGCAGGCGTGATTTTGGCATTTTTTTCCTGGTTGTTGGTCTTTAAATTTTGCTGGGTCTTGAGACACTTTACGTAAACACGAAACTTAAAAAAAACGTAGAATCGCTTATAAAAAACACTAGAATCTTCAGCGACGACTTGCAGAAGAAGCCTCATATGCGTTTATCCAAGAAAGAGAATTGAATTCACGTTAAGTACACAATCAGTACGTATACGTATCGTATGGATAGAAATGCAGATTATGCTTCTTAGCAGAATAACTCTACCTATAGAATGATCGGATATTCTAAGAGCAGAAACAACACTGAACCCCAAGGATATTTTCGTAGGCCTGGAACTGAACTGCAAAAGCAGTTCCAACGCTTCTCAGGGGAGACTTTGACGCGTGGGAGACAGATTGATCGCGAATATATCGATATTAGTATGTCTGATATGATATGACGTTGATCTGTACGAATACATCCAGGAAAATTTCAGCCAATCCCAAACATCTACCTGTTGGGCCTGCCAACGCCCCCGGAAGGCATCGAACTGATTTTGAATGCGGGCGATTTCATTTTACTCACTATCGGCAAAGATCTAAATGGTATGTGTGCTTGGCTAGTCAGTTCACCATCTAAATAAACAGCAACACTTCTCGCCACCTCAACGCAGCATTTTTCGTAGAAGTTAATGATCCGTACTATAATAAGCATGACGAAGACGTTGCTCGTCCTGTTACTAATCCCAAAATCCTTGGGGTCTATTTGGATACCATCATGAAGTTGAATCGTCATAGCACCATGCAGGCAACTTATAAAGCGATTGGTTGAACAAGCCCTGAATACACAGCCCCGGTGTTGTCACAAGTCGTTTGTGATCTTCTGATCTTGTCTTCTCCTGTCGCTTTAATATCTGGTCTGTGGTTATCGAAAGGATCACCAAAAACCTTCTTCTGAGGGCGTTATGAGACAACTCGGTTGCAGCTGCTACGTCCTTGTCGCTTAAGACAAGATGCGCGAACGACGACGAAACTTAAGAGCACATCCACAGACATGCACAACGGTTCATACCTTTCTTCACCGCAACACAGGGACGTAGCCAGGATTTGGTTTCGGGAGGGGTCCAACGCTCAATACCAGGCAAAGACATTTTTTGAAATTAGAGTTTCGCTATTGAGTCTAGAGGATATAGTATTGTCCGACCGTACAGGAAAAGTCACTTCATTTATTAAGAGAAAAAAGTGCCTCCTGATCATCTGGATTTCGACCTATTTTATTTTACCAATAATGTATTTACGAATTACACTGACTTAATACGGAGTTTTAGCATATCGTTTGAAATAAAACGATATGATTTGACATTCCATATAAAAAATCGCTTGCTTACCGTATACGAAACAATATATCTTAATTTGGCATCTCCTAAGTAGGCATAGGTGTAAAAAGCATGTAAGCATAAAATATACGGAAATGCACCCATTCCTACTTGGGACATGTAAAATTAAGATGCTATTGTTTCGTATACGGTAAGCAAGCGAATTTTTATATGGAATGTCCAATTATGCCGTTTTATTTCAAACGATATGCTAAAACCCTCTAATATTTAGGGAACGTTACGCTATCAGCTTTCGATAGAAGAATTCCATTTTTATCGACACTAGCGACACTTACCTTACCATCCGCCATATAACGGGCAATAACGGAACCACAAAAGTTCATTTATTTTAAACTCTAAAAATGCATAGTTCGTGACAATTTAGAGTCACGAAAATCTTGACTTTAACACGGTTTTTCTGCCTATCCAGTACTGGGCAGAACGGCACAATTTCACATAAAAATTCGAACATGAAGTTGGTTACGACTTTTTCTATATAGAACAAAACTGTTAAATTTGTAAGGAATTTGTGCTGTTCTTTCCTGTACCCGATAGAAAAAAAAACGCACCTACCATAATGATCTCCCGTATCACGGGAACCTTTAAACAGATTGAAAAGTGGAAGATTTGATTTAAAAATTGATAACAATTTTAAAATTTCATACGTGAGATGCTGTTCTTTCATCAACGAAGGCGTTTGCGGAAATAGCCTTAAATCAGTACTTCCCAACCGGTGGGGCGCGCCGCCCTAGTGGGGCGTGGCGGTTGGCAAAGGGGAGCGTGGGCTTAACTCGAGTGTTTATGTGATGGATTATATTACAACGGCAATGAACTGGTAAAATTCTTTAAATCATGAACAAAATTTCTAAATCGCTGCAACCTCAATATATTAGTGAGAAGCCTCTGTCCAAAGTCTGTTTGATGATGATCGCTGAAATTGTTTTAGTAATAGAGGCCGAGAGAAAAACCAGGAGGGCACTACCTGTTAAATTTGAATGAAATTGAAATGATGCTTAATAAAATATGTACATGTAGTCACTCAATGATTTAAATTTTGCTTGTTGATGCACCGCTGAGCTAAAAAATTGACCTCGCCAAGGAAAATGAGTTTTTGGTCTGAAACCGGATCTTCAGGCAACATTTTCAGCGCCCAATAACCGTCTTATGATCATGATCATGCGGCCTCAATTCTTGACCCAATGTAGTAGGGATATAGGGCCAAATCTAGCTCTCCGGCAATATCCAATTCAGCTGTGGCTGCTACGGTTGCTACGTTTTCTTCACTTCGTATCAGTAAAACTCAAACGTTGCCATGGTGTGACGAATCGCCCGCCCACTGAAGCCTTGTTATATAGTTTAATGACCAATCAATTCAATATTCAAATGAGCTAAAAGTACACGTTAGAACTGCTCATAAATTTAAATTGCGAAAATAGTATCCAAGCTGATCTGATTAGTCCAAAATCTCTATGAGATTTGTCGAATGATACAAACAATGATTGTTTGTCAACAAACAAAAACTTATCTACTTATTTAATAAAAAATGGTAGATAAGTTTTTGTTTGTACCGCGTGTTTGTTCTTTTTACACTGAATTGTTTACTTACTTATTTTAAAGTGTTATTGTCTCTACATATATACACTTATTGTTTTATTTATTTTTAACATTTTTTACCGCGTTTTTGTCCCTATATACACTTAACTGTTTAATTTATTTAATTTTTTTTTACCGCGTTTCGTCCCTATATACACTTATTTATTTAATTTATTTAATTTTACCGCGTTGCTGTCCCTATGTACACTTAATTGTTATTTCATTATATTTTTCAAATCGTTCTTACCGCGTTTTTATCGTTATAGATACACATGTAAATATATACATATTCACATACCATTGTTTTTGTCCTTTTTTTTACTGTGCAATTTGACAATTACAACAAAACCTTTGTGCAATACTGTTCCAAAGAATTTTTTAAAAATTTCATTTTTGTTACATCTAAGTTTTTGAAGGTATGCATTATATTAAATTAAGATAACTTTTTAATTGAAACATTGTTAATTATGCAGACTGTAATAACCCTAAAGATGGGCCCACCGGTCTGAAATATATCGGTTACTGCACAAAACATTGTTTTAACTATCGCGAACCATTTACCTTTGGAGGCAACACAAAACATAACCACTTAATGTTTTTTATTCGTTAGACCAAATTGCATCAAATTTGCAATCCCGAGCAAATCAATTTAGTCAAACGAGAAAGAAACGAAGAGAACCGACTTAGAACTGAAAGCTGCGTCACAGCCACAGCTGATTATAATTACACTGGACTGTGTCGCCCCATTAATGCTTATGCTCTTGCCACCTTGTATTTTCACTATAGCAAAGAGTAAATTAGGGGAAGGAATCTCCATAGAAAAAATCCCGATGGTAACTTATTACAGTGTCCATGTTTCATGTCGTCACTGAAATTTCAAAGCCCATTCAAAACATTTCGGGAGGGTCCGGACCCCCTGGACCCCTCCCCTGGCTACGTCCCTGCCGCAACAACAACAAAAACACCAAGACTTTCGGTCATTGACGATCCCAGTGCACTCGAGTCATGTAGGGTGGCTTAAGGCATGAATGACTTTCCCCCTCTTCTTTCCCAGGCTTTCTAAATGAGGATCACACCTGCTATTGAGAAGTCTTTACCGAATAGTGTGCCACGGAGATGGCCGGGCCGTGCAGCCTTGGACTCTATCCACCAAGGCGTTAAGACTCGAAGTGGTTGTGGTGTTTGAACAGGTCGTTCAGCTTGAGTTGTTGTTGTAGTAGCGATTTAGGATATTATTTAACCTTAATGGAAGGGGGTTTTGGCAGCTCTTGGACGTTGTACCAACGAATAGCTCCGGGGCGATTTGTACAAAAGAACCGGCTGTCGTAGGAGCAATTTTTTAAAGACAACACAAACATCCATATGGTAATAGTAGGATTCGAACCCACGCTCCGGTGATTCAGAGGTAGAGTGTCTTGTATACCCACTGAGCCACCGAATGTCCAACCAGCTTGAGTTGTAACCTATGGGGAAAGTTCCAAAGGGAGGCATGCCTGCGGAGAATCCCTTTACGATTTTAAGTCGGATAAATCCGACATTCCGGCAAGTGAGGGAGGTATGGCCACCGGCCTAAGTACTCCCTAATGACAGCGTAGTAGAAGCAGGCTGACTGTTCTAACGCATGATGGTGACTACTGGAATATATTTAGAGCCTTTTTTCAGCAGCATTTCTTCGATACTTTTATTAAATGGACCCGTTGAGCCCGTTAGATCAGAATTTTAAACTTCTGTCTATACCCAAAATGAGCTGCGTAGAAGAGGCCTTATTGGCCCATCCTAAAATTGTTTTCCCAAACTTAGAGGCAAGTTCGCCTAGAAAGGTGTATGAAAATTTAACTTCGTTTTTAAACAAGTGTTTAAAAAGAAAGTTGGGGGAAAACGTTTTTAAGAAGGGGCAATAACGTCTCTTCTACGTAGGACATTTTGGATATATCGAGGAAATGCTCCATAAAAAAGAATTTAAGAAAAAATATTAACACTGCTAACCAAATGTGTAATATGTAATATTCATACGTAGTATGTATGTAAGTAAATTTTCGATTAGAAAACATAATAGATACATAATAAATTGCTTGAAACATTAAATTTTTTCGTTGGTGAATTTGTGATGGTTGAAATTACACAAAAATGGTACCACCTAATTATTGCTTTCCTATTCACCCTCTGTGGCTCACTTGGTTACACTCTACGATGCTAGTAATCTAGACTCTAGAGCTAGAGGTCCGCAGATGCGGATAGGAAATATAACTATAGTGCTTGCAAGATTTTATACACTCCGAAATGATGGAATGTAACGTTGACTCGAAATTGCCTATAAACGGCTGAGTTAACGCACCATGGCCCCACATGGGGCTATACGGTACTGAGAAGAAGAAGACAAATTATAATAGATATGATGATATCCTTAAGCCTACTTGATTTCGTTTAGTGCAGAGTGCACGTGTAAAAATTTACACCGAATGAGTAAAGTAAGCATAATAGAAATATCACCGTGTAATGGAGCCATTGCTCAATAGGCCCACTGCTTTCAGTGCTGCGAATCCCTTTGGGTTCACGCCCCTCTACAATCTAGGGCCGATTTCTCGTACATCTTATCTAGTGGGTAGTCTTATCGTCTAGACAAGAAGCACACCATTTTCTGAAAGCGTTTACAATAAGCGTGTTTGGTGCACTCCGGTGTACTACATGGGGTTACAATAACAGAATAACCTGCATGGGTCAGGTTGTTATTGTAACCCCAGTTACATCAGTTAGTTTTGCTTGGTTACGCCATCATCTGAAATTGAAACAAAAAACATTACAATTTCATGCTGGCCTGTTCTCTCAAAACTCTCATCGAATGGTTAGTCTTATCGCATAGAGAAGACACACACAATTTTCAGAAAGCTTTTCCATTATATTGAATTGAATTTTTGTTAATTTTGCATAGTTATGTTATATTTTGCTCATTTACGCTGTTGTATGAAACTGCGCAATGATATTTTCAATCTAACATGATGGCGTAACCAAGCAAAATAAGAGTTATCAGAAACCGAGCCACAATGGCGTAACCAAGCAAAATATGGCATAACTATTGTAACGGACCGATTTCGCCTCACATATGTCTGTTTTTGGATTTTTTTTTTAATTTTTCAAATATTGATGATTTGAAGTATTTCAAATCATAAATATTTTTGAAACTCCCGCCTAATTCAAAACCAGACATCTATGTTCCGAAATCGTTCTATATTCGAACAGCTGGTCTGAAAAATGTTACCGATTGACCGCGACCAACTTCAGGAGGGTTGGGAGACAGATGTCACTTGGGCGACACGCGTTTTTGAGTGGAGTGGAAGTGTTACTTTTTGAACAATGTGGGAGAAGAAAAGGAGGAAAACTTCGACATCGAAGCTAAGTGCCTTTTTTTTGTTGACTGTTTATTGTGATGTCTGTGGTGTTTTTTTTTTTGTGAAATCAGGCCAATTAGGCAATCTCCCTCCTCCATCATAAATATCGATAACGCCGTGTAGTGCTCCGTACCGTTCTTGTCTATACGATAAGACTAATCACTAGATAAGATGTATGAGAAATCGGCCCTATGTAAAGAATGGTTACTAGTAACTCACATCTGTTAGTTTAGATAAAAAACAACATTCAAAATACATATCTACACCTACACATACACACATAAATCGTCGATTCCCGGTTGTTGTACTTTTTAGATATAAAACATAATCCCTACGGCCTTAATTTTAGCATCTCTATGGCGTTCTGCTATCTATTTGAGCATAAATTTCACTTTCAGTCGAAATACGTTTATTTCTTTTCACATAGATTTACGCATCATAAAGCTAGATAAAGTCGAAAACAATCTCACAGTCTCGCTATCAAATAAAGCTGTTTCATACCCAAATGTATGTGCCATATATATTCAGCCTTATATAAATGTATATGTTATATACTTAGGATTGCTTTGAAGGACTTTCGGCCTTTTTCAAGAGACATAGTCACAATGAAGGATTTCCATCACAGACGAACGAAATTTTCTCGGTTTTCTAATTAGGAATAATATTGACACAAGTTGGGAAGAGGTTCTTTTTCCATTATACCGTACATTAAGTGAAGTGTTATCCATGACATTTTGCGAGGCTTACAAGGATACCGAAAAAAAAACCTAATGTATGATATTTGCTGTTCATTGCTTGAAAACAAGGAAAGTCGTCATGCAAGGGGATTTCATTTTTGTATTTGGCAACCGACAAAACCGTAGGAGCTTTTACGTTCTTCAGGTCTTATTCGATTTTGTCAGTCAGAATTGTTTTGTGCTATTGATAAACAATATTGGAGGTCAAGGGCAATAAGCTCATCGCGAAAATTAAATTAAAAACATGGTTAGAAGGTGGATCCGGAGAAAAGCCGAATTGAAAGACAAAAAATCCAGAGAAAAATAGCTATAATCTCACTCAGATGTTAAAGTTGAGTTGAGATATGGGAAATCGAATGTCTCTCACACATCTGCGGCCTTGGTTCAATGCTGACTTGTCGCGCCGCCAGTCAAATATTAAGTGCTCACACAACTCCGTATTCTGTATAATATCAACGCCGTCTAGATATTAAGGCCGCAATGTAAAATCTTTAACCTCAAATCACCTACTAAATTTGCACTGTTTTGTTGCTCCTTTTAATTACGTCATATGCTTGTTGTTGTTGTTTGTTCGTATCCGTCCACAATTTAGTAGGCAAACGGTACAGCTGAGTTACGGCCTTGATGTATCTAGATGGCGTTGATAATATTCACCTACCCAAATCGATATAGTAGTAGTAGTATAGTAGTCTGGCTGGTCGAGCGGTTAGTGCGCGCACCTTCGGTGCACAGGGTCATGAGTTCAAATCTCACCGTGTTCCACGGTGTTTTTCGAACTCACGAGCTTGTGACGGACTATGATCTCACTCAGATGTTAAACGAGTACCCATTTATGGGGATAAATAACACTGCTGAGCGTGATGCTGATCTCATTACCTCAACAAAAACCAGATAAGATCTTGGAAATAGGATGTCACTAACACATCCTGCGGCCTTAGTCCAATGTTGGATTGTCGTGCCTGTTATTTTTAAATCGATATAGTGGAATCGATGTTACTGCCATTGCCATTATGATTTACAGTCAAACAAAGTAGAACTTTTCCTTATCTAAATTTCGTCTGGATTTTATAATTTGGAAAATAAGAAACCAATTTCTTTATTTTAGATGTGTTGGATACGATATTCATTATATTCAGTATTGGTCTGCTCGCAAGGGAACACTTAATTCTCGGAGACCCACCAGAGACCAGGTGAATTAATTTGAAAAAAAGGTGTTCTGGTCTTTCAGTAGTCGAGATGCGACTTAAGTATCGCCTGTGTGTGTATCGCCTTAATTTATCATTTTGATCTAAGAAATAAGCAAATATTCCGACGGATTTATGCTAAGAGAAAGTATCGCATTAACTGCTGGGAATCACATAACTATGGATTTTTTTGAACAATGAAAATACATTTTTGGCGGTATTTAGTCATGAATATTTCACTACCCACTAGTGGGACTTTAAAACGGCGGGATTTTTAGTGGGCGGGATTTGTAATAGCGGGGATTTTATAATGGCGGGATTTTTAACTGGCGGGATTTAGGTATGTCGAGATAATGTAAAACGGAATTTTTTGTAAAAAGCGGGACTATGAACAAGCGGGATTTTGTTTTTCGGGATTATGTAGGTAGCGCGGGATTTTCAAGTGGCGTTAACATTGAGAATGAATATAAAACAAAAAAAATATTCCATCACTGTATTGTACAGTGAACATAATGCACTCTCTTTATCATATACGCCGAATTGTTTTTTTTTTCTTGTCCTTGAAGTCACCACGTCGATCAAAGCAGAACAGTCAATTTCCACTGCTTTTCGGATACGCACACAATGATACGCATTTATTCATTGAAAAATTACACCTTCTCGACGTAGGCGTAAGGTGGTGAGATGGGCTATGAATGAGATATTCCGAAGGCACAAAAGTAGGCACGCTTTTTAGTACAGTATTTAAAGACACAAAACGGCCTTTTACTTAAAAAAAAATTCGTTGTTACGGGACACGTCTTTTATTTAAAACTAAGTTTTCGTATTCGTGGGGGTGGGGGAAGTTGGAGTATATTGCCTACTTATAGGCGAATTTTGTATTTTTCGTTAATATCATTCTAACTCTTGACCTCCTAAAGTGATGTATACGAGTTTTGTTTCTAATCAAATTATCTATCCCACGGTACATTAATTTCAATGGTCGAGTATTTCCTTTATAATGACCAGTTAAACGTCAAAATAGTACTAATAATGGAAATATTTTGCTTAAGTAAGACATGTAATGGCTGAGATTCGGTGGAGTCGTTAAGGGAAGAAGACTATAAATATGTACCGGCCCATTCCCTGCGAAAAGGAACCAGCCCCGCCAAATTTATTGAAAGTTATTTCGTGTACCTGTAAAACTGGTTGTGGAAAAGCATGTGGATGTAGGAAAGCATGCTTAAAGTGCTCTCCAGTTTGTATGGTTTGTTGTGGAAACGCGTGTAACAACATACTTGACTTTTCTACTCTTACCGAAAACGACGACTTCCTCCATAACGATGGGCTTTTTTCATTGAACCCAGAAGGATACGAAGCTGGTCACAATTGTAGCGCAAGTAATAATGAATCCGAAAGAGAGGAAGAGAATCAATCTAAGAAACCAAAATAGTACATCAATAAAACTCCAGCGAAGAAATTTATTTGTTATTTTTGGAACGATCCCTGCGACTGCGCTAATTGATCTAGCTTGATTTTGCTCTTGTTTAAGAGATAATAATTCCATCAGCAAGAACATGGGCGTAGCCAGGATTTCAGTCAGGGGGGGGGGGGCAAGCCCAAAATTTTTTCAACATCATGATTTTCTTAAAAGTTGAAATTGTCGGTCACGAAAATATTGTTAGGCAAATTTTAAAATAGTCTGGCTAGTGTAGTGGTTATTGCGCGCACCTTCGATGCACAGAGTCATATGGTTTCAAGACTCACCGTGAACGAATTTAGTTTATGGTGTTTTTCGAACTCACGACACATGTGACGGAATATGATCTCTATGATAGGGATAAATGACATTGCTGAGCGTCCTGTTGATCTCAACACCTCAACAAAAAAGTAGCTAAGATTTTGGAAATTGGATGTAACTTACATATCTTTTACCTTGGTCCAAAGATTGACTGTCAAGCCTGTTAGTTTTTAGCGAAGGATAGTCGAGATTATCGTGTTTAGACATTCACTATCCACTATGGTTATTCTATACTTACATTCAACTAGCCTCCAATTCCTGCGTTTTAGACGGTAGTTCGTCTATATTCGGTGCTATTTTTGTCTTTCGGACTGCATATTCCTCTTGTGAGATCTAAATTTAATCGCTGGTATGATTAAGCTACAAAATGAAACTTTATTAAATAACTTGAAAGACACGGAAATGTGATGTGGAGAAATGTGGAGATTCGTTCTTCACAAGGTCCCTAACTGGGTAAAGCTGTATACCATTTCTCACTAAAATCTCTTTCAGATGGAATGTTGATGAATTCCACTACCTTCCCGGAGCGACTTCATGTGACATACACTCCCAATCAATAGGTAGTTCCAGTTGAAGAATGGTTGTTTCTCGGTAAGTGATAACGGTGACAATATTTTCAGTAGCCTAATTGTTCTTTTAATAACAGAAGGTTTCAAATCCGGAGTCCCGTTAGGATTTTCTTACGAGAATTCATAAAAACAGTACATATGTGAAACTCATTAGGATAGTTCCACAGTAAAAAAAACACAAAATAAAGATAATTTTACTTTGGAAAATGAGGCTGGTAATGAGTTGAACTTCCGTAAAATGATATGAAGTCAAAAAGTGTATCCGGGATAGAATTGTGTAGGATTTTAATGATAATTTCTTCCCATGTTATCGCTTACAGAATCTCCTCAGTGCTACTAAATTTTCGTGTATCGGTATAGATCTCCTTTGTCCTTATCCTTTTTGATGATATTTAGATCTAGGAAGCATGGTAATCATTCCATAATGTGGATGGATTGGTCTTGAAACTAATTTTTTATCAGCTTTGTTTCATAATTGGGGTCATTATCTTGTTAAAATCTTATAGGAGTTGCATGGATAATGTCAGTTATCTTAGGCATTACATTAGGAAGAATATTTTTAAAAACTTGGGTGCTCTGAATACCTCTGATTGATAACTAATCAAGGTTATCGAAAGACCTTCCTGGATTTAAATATCATCAAAAATGTTTGGGGATGGATGATATGGAAGATCTATACCATTAGCCGACAGTTTACCAACACTGAAGAGCTTCTGTAAGCGTTTAAAGGAACTTGGGACGAAATTCATTTAAATCACGTTCAAAACCTACACAATTCAATAATCTTTGGGCTGATATAACTTAATGGAAGTTGAACTCACATCACATTTTTCAAAAAAAAAATTATCTATTTATACCGTTGTTTTGGGTTTTACTTTCTCTGGAACTATCCTAATGACTTTCACATTTACTGTTTTTAAGAATTCTCGTAAGAAAATCCTACCGGGACTCCGGATTTGAGACCATCTGTTATTAAAAGAACAAGTAGGCTACTGAAAATATTTTCACAAACTTTGAAAAAAATACCGTTATCACTTATCAAGCAATTTTTCAAGTGGAACTATCGTAATGATTGGGAGTGTATCAAGCTGGATATAGTGAAAAATCACCCAAAACTATAACAAATATTTTAGTTTTCCACGAGTGAAACGTATGTATTGGGACGCAGCCTCCGTACCCCCGTCAGTTACTAGTGGCCACTTGCTGTTGTCCATTTGTCCGTGCTGGAAACTATCACGGTCATGCATTCCGCGGCAGTATATGGAGTGGCAAAGAAGGCGTCTGGTTAGTTTTCCAGACTTGTCTCAGCAGCTGAAAATTTTACGTAGTCCTTGGAATCAAATTCGTATTTTTTCGCCTTTAAGCATTGTACAGCAGTGTTTTTTTTACTACATTCGTAAGGAATTTTTTTTTCATCATAATCATCGAAGTTTTTAGCAATCACCAATCACTAAATACACATTTAAATAAGCAATTTACCCCAACTTACTCCATCCCCACTAATACGAAAACTCGGTTTTAGACAAAAGATTCGTCTCTTAACATCTACATCAAATTTGAGCCAATTCATTTTTCTTAAAGAAATTATCCATTTATTGTACTGTTTTGACCCTTGACGGGTAACTGCAACGGGTCTACTTGACCTATGATATTGATTAAGGTACCTACCGGTGTATAGATTATTTGATTGAAAAGAAAACATCTACCATTTTACTGTAGGGTCAACAATAAGAATGATATTAAGCAAAAACGCAAATTTAACCTATGTATAACTAGGCAATTTACTATAACTTTCACCACTCCCACAAATACGAAAACTCAGATTTAGACTTTGGGCACGTTGCACCAAATTTCGGCCATTACGTTTTTTTTTTAAGTAAAATATACCCGTTCGCTTGCATATATGTATCATCTATCAGGTTGGCGTATTTCCCTGTCCTCTGAACTCCGCGCACCTACTGCATTAGTGCTAACCATCATATTATCGACATTTTGTATTAATTGGTTGATCCTGAAGGAGATTTAGAAATGATCTTGCTTTGTTAGCGAGCATCTGAAAATCCTTGTAAAACGGCGAATTCGATGGCGTGGCATGGTTGGTTGGTAAAAGTGGTGGCCATAGGCGAGACTTGCCCAGAGCCCAATTAGCACGATAAGCGCCGTTTTGAGACCACAGACATCCGTTAACTGCTTATAGGATGAGGGTTACAGGAAGTATAAATTTGGGCGTAGATGCACCAAAGCGTCCTTTACATGAGTCGAGTAAACGGTAGAGTAGATCGGGACTGTTTTCCACTGTCAAACTTCAAATTCATACAATTTTTCGTTTGGCATTGGAAAAATTCCACTCCACTCCACCATGCACTCGACTCATGTAAACAGGGCTTTAGAGCCATTTAGAGAGGTTAAGGAAGTGAAGCAGCTTGCCGATTTTTGCCTCCGACGCCTCCTCTAGGCTGCCAAAAAACGGACAACCCAGCGCACGGTAACGAGATCTGGCGAGACCTGGGCATTCACATAGGAAATGAAAAAGAGTTTCTCTTTCATTTGTATTATCGCAGCTGCGACAGTGCGAGTTGTGGGGTATACGCAGCCTTGCTGCATGGTCTCCTATTGGCCAATGTCCAGTAATTACCGCTGTGACTCTAGCAATATCTTTTCGCGGTCTGGTCAAGATCTCGGATGTTTTTTTCCGGTCATACGATGGCCATAGTTTCCTTGATATTACGCAAGTTTTAAGGCTCCGCCAATTAAGATTAGCAACTGCGAGATAATAAGCGGAGATTTTACTTTTGACTGCTGCCAACGGAATGTTCACGTGCTCCGCATGAGAGCTTTGTAGAGTTGCCCCTATTCTGGCCAATTCATCTGCAGCTTCATTTCCTTGTATGTTACTGTGTCCCGGCACCCAAAGTAGGGTGACTGTGTGTCTTTCTCCAAGATTGTTCAACGTTTCTCTACAGGTCTTAACGAGCTTGGAGGATGATCTTACGGATTTCAGTGCCATGATAGCTGCCTGACTATCGGAACAGATGGCTATGTTTTTGTTATGTTGTATATTTCCAAGTTCGTGACAAGCTTTCATGATTGCAAACAATTCAGCCTGGAAAATGCTGGCGTGATTCAGTGCCGGATTAAGCAAGCGCGGGGCCCGTGGCAAATGTTAAGCGCGGGGCCTATGGAACTCCGATTGACCAAACTAATAAAGGGGTGCTAAAATCTTTATTTCGGTTTATGAGCAATTTCTCAAGAATTTTTCCCTCTCTTTTTAAAATACGAAATACTTTTGGCATATCGACTTTTTCGCTTACCCTGCGTTGTATTGCGTCAATTTTTATTATTATTTATTTCTTTATTATCCCCTTTAATAATAATTACACATTTCAATCTAAGAAGTTCAGTTCGCTGGAAGCGGATGACTTCATAGGAAAGCGACTGGCAGTTGGCAAATATCCATTACAGCCTTGCAATATACGACGAATGTGCAATAAAAGAACTAGTACTATGATATTTAGAGATGCGGTGTTTCGTAAGCCAGTGTGCTCGTCATTCTGTAAGCTCTCTCCATAATTTATTTTTGGGAGAAAAATTAATATTTTCATGTAAAAAGTACAAGTTAAAATAAAAGATTTCTCATCTATTCGCAAAAATGAGCAATTTCCGAAATTCGCATCTATTCCGTAAAATTTCCATACCTGTAATCACGATGTGTTAGGAACGTCGATACCTATTGTAAAGAGGCACTGAAACAGATACACGATGTACAGGGGTTCATATTCAAATTCTTACGGAACAAAAATCTAAGGCCTCCATTACCTACCCAGTCATATTTCTATTATAATATGTATGTCATATGCCTAAGCCTACTCGATTCATTCAGTATCAATTTTTAGACGTACAGTACCTAAGCGAAATCAAATAGGCTTAGGAGGTTTTCACACTTAGGGCCAGATTACGTAATCTGTGCAAATTACTTAATTTGAGCTGTCAAATTCCATACATTTTTAAATTCACCACACCTCAGATTACGTAATCTGGCCAGATTAAGTACAAGTGTGAAAACCTCCTTAAGCATATTATAATAGAAATATGATCAAATATGAGCCCTAAGGTTGGCCATATCTGAAGATTTTGATGGGCAATGCATTTGCACATATCAATAGAATACAGAAAAATTAATTAAATTCCGCATGCAAAGTTTTGAAAATGATTCAAAATTGTTTCACAAAAATCTTGTTCATTGACGTAAGATTGCCAAGATTTTTTTTAAATACGAAAAAAATGAGTTTCTCTAGACAAAGTAAACTTATTCGACAAAGAACAATTTATTTTAGAAGTTCCTTTTTGGGTGACATCTAAAAATTGAATTTTCGGAAAAGTGATAAAATATGGGAAAATATTTGATTTTATAAGTGCTGCTTATTCATATAGCTTTCGATTGAATTGTCCCTTTTGGGTTTACTCAGGTTCATAAAAGGTTACAACAAAACATCTAGCTAAAAAGGCATTAAAAAGGATACTCATGTAGCGCATACCAGAAGGCTAAATTTACGTTAATAACTTCTACGTTTTTCCTTGGAAAATTGACACACTTTAACAAAAAACAACATTTTTGAGAAACAATTTTGATTCATTTTTAAGCAGGTAATTTTGCCCCCACTTTTCTTTACGTTCAAAACGGTACACCACTGTGAATGAGAGATATAATTGTACTTTCTAAATTCCAAGGATGTGTGCAAATACATTTCCCAATATGAACTGCAAAAGTCGCATACCCCGCTAGAAAGTGAATCTGAAATACTGTTGTCGTAGGTTTACGTGAGTGCCACAATTTCTGTATTTTTATGCAATTTAATCCTTGCTATAATTTCGAAACACTTTAGCGTAATTTTTTCAACGATAACAATTTAGAAAGAGTTTGGAATTTCGTTGGCGTTTTGGTTGCTATAATTTTTGTTTGACAAAACGCGGGGCCCCTTAAAGCGCGGGGCCCGTGGCATTTGCCACCTTCTGCCACGTGGTTAATCCGGCACTGGCGTGATTAGGCAGACGGTAGGATTCTGAGATATTGAGTATGCCGCAGAAAACTCCTGCACCCACACCACAATTCATTTTTGATCCATCTGTAAAAAAGGAGAAATCGTATTCTCCTGTTAGCACACTCGCTGTCCACTGGCTTCTAGTGGGAAATCTTACATGGAAGTTCTTCCCGAAACTTAGTGTAGTTATAGAATAGTCCGTAGTAGCGTCGATTGTATGTTGTGGCAGTTGGTTAATAATATCAGAGTGGCCATATGGCTTGGCAATCCAGTGACCAGACTCTTTAAGCCTGATCGCACCACAAGCCGCTAGTTCTTTGATAAAAAGGTTGATCGGCAGAAGATGCAGAATTACATTCAAAGCATCCCTCGGACATGTTCGCATTCCCCCTGTAATGCTAAGACATGCTGATCTTTGCACCCTGCCTAAATTCGTTACATTGTACTCTTTACTGAGGGCTGGCCACCAGACCAGTGCCCCATATGTTAAGATAGGACGTACAATTGCTGTGTAGATCCATAATATCACATTTGGTTTGGTGCCCCATCTTTTGTCTAAGATTCTTTTGCAGGCGTAGAAGGCTACGCAGGCCTTTTTAACACGCTCCTCTATGTTTAGTTTCCAGCTAAGCTTTGTGTCTAAAACGACTCCAAGATACTTTGAGCTGTCTGATAGTGTGAGTTGTACTCCGTTTAACTTTGGAAGGGTAAAAGGTGGTAGCTTGGTTTTCTTAGTGAACAGCATCAGTTTTGTCTTGCTAGGGTTCACACCAAGGCCGCAGATTGTGGCCCAGTTGTGGACCAGTCTAAGTGCTCGTTCCATGATTTGACTGATCACGGAGAGGCACATACCTGACACTAGTATCGCTACGTCATCCGCATACGCCACCACATTTATGCCCTCTTCATCAAGTTTAGTTAAAATTTTGTTGATTACCATTAACCACAATAATGGAGAGATCACCCCCCCCCCCCTGAGGTGTACCCCTGAGAACGAATTTAGTCAGATTGCTGCTTCCCAGGTTCGCGTGGATTACCCTAGTTCTCAGCAAAGTGACTATCCACTTACTGAACTCCGGCTCAACTCCTGAGTCACTAAGGGCATCGTGTATGGATTCTATACGAACATTGTTGAAAGCTCCCTCTATGTCGAGGAAAGCGCATAACGTGTATTGTTTATATTGAATGCTGTACTCTATATTTCGCACTACCTCATGGAGGGCCGTTTCTGTCGATCGGCCCCTGACGTATGCATGCTGCGACCTTGAGAGCGCCGAGTTGTCCAGCCCCTGCCGGATATGGAGGTCGACAATACGTTCCAATGTTTTTAATACGACGGATGATAAACTAATAGGCCTGAAATCCTTCGCGGTTTCATGCCCTCGTTTGCCTACCTTCGGGATGAAAACTACTCGAACCCGTCGCCATGAAAGGGGTACGTAGTTGAGGATCAGTGAACTTCTGAAAAGTGGTACTAGCATTGGAACTATGAGATCCTGCATTTTCTGTATCATGATCGGAAGAATGCCATCTGGCCCCGGTGATTTGAATGCGGAGAAGCTATTAATAGCCCAGCAGACCTTCTCCTCAGTAATGGCAGAGTCTATGCAGACACTCGATCCAATGGCGTGGCATACATTAGTATAGTATCTTCTTTGACAGTCTATCAATGCTCAGAGCCGAAACTTTGTTTATATAAATTAACTTGAATTTTGAACGTTAATATTTCTTAAAAAAGCATGCTTTAAATTACGTCAGGCGAATTACTTCAATGATTATCTGGGATTGACGCAATGACCCCCGTCGACAACGGACCGATCGCAACAATTTACGAATGATATCTGTCTCAATCGTCACAGTCATCACCCTCCGCGCGCTGGGTATGCAACCCCTTGTTTTGCCTAACTAAAAATGTCATTGGTGTTGGTTCTTTTTTAATGAATTGTTGTAACGATGGAGTGATTTTTGGAGAGAAAAGTATATTCGGTAATCAAGCTATATAGATTCAATACACGATCATCACTATCATTAATGTGGCTCGATAGCTCGACGTCGGGCCTTAGCCGCCCATATCGTTGATTTCCAATTTTCACAGTCATTCCACCTCCTGTTTTGGAGCCCCATAAGCTAGTGGAAAAAAGGAAACTCTGCAAAAGTCGTTCCTTTTGTCAGTGGCTGGTTTACATATCTGACGTCAGTAGGCATTTCCACTTTTGCCGACCTTTTAAAAATCAACGATTAATCGATTGGATTGATCCTTGACTCCCAAATTGTTTCAATATGGCTGGCTAACGAATTAAGCGAACACTTCTAAAATTGGAATAAAGTCTGATCACTGAACTATATTATTATTATCTGTGCACGGGACGTTACAAATGCCGCCGTGGGCTTCAGCGTGCCAGTTCACCACTATAGCTTTGGGAATCTGACGTGAGAGAAGTAACATACACTCGGAACCAAAAAAACCGGACACTTTTACTTTTTTAACTTCTACCCCCTAATATAACGAAAGGTTTTGACCGTCAATGAACGGATCTGTTCCCTGGATCCACTTTCTTCCTCCTGGTATAGCATACCCCACCGGAAACAATATCGGGCTGGTTTCATTAATTATTGAAAATGACTATTTCGTGGGGATGCAGCTAGAGAACGGCCGCGGCTAAGAGAAAAAGGCTGTTCTTAACGAAGCGCATTCTTGACATCCAATGAATTGAAGGCCAATTGACAGGCCCATTTCTTGAAATCAACTTATCACCAAATTTTGATTTTAATGATGGTTAATTTTTTTGATGGTTTCTTCGACGTGTTGGTTGTATTGCATCATTTGTACGTGGCGTGGTACGAAATCTATTCAAAATTCGACGGATGGCTTGCTCAGATGGACGATTATGTTTACCATAAAAAGTCGTTTATAAGTTGCGCGAATCGACGACTGATTTTCGAAGTAAATTTTGATAATTTGGAAGCGTTCTTCAGGCGTGAGTCTAAACATTATAATTTGTGAGAGTATACTGAAATAAATAAAAAAAAAAATTTGATTCAAGTGTAATATTTTAGGTGGATTCATGCTCGCGTTCGTATATTGATATACGATGTTATATCGTATTTCGGTTGTCATTTAAAGTCAAAAGTCTGTTATTTCTCTCCAAATACGATACCTGAAATAACATTTTGTGCTGGAGTGTTATTTCAATATCGTATTTGGCATAGTATGATATAAATAAAAGCTATAATTGCCTATTTGGGTTCTTGTGGAAACAAAATTTATCCTTTTCAACCTGTTTTATTTATGATGTAGGCAGGGCCGGATTTAGCCTCTATTGCGCCCCTGGGCAGTAACGAATTGGCCGCCCTCCGCCACTAGATAAGCTTGACGGGAGCAGCCACTAGATAAGCTAGAAATGTAGGCAAAACGTTAGCAGGCGTATGTGAAGAATTGAAAATTTCAAATTTATTACTAATAAGCGTATTTGCTTGCTTGAAAATTTTTTATGTTGCTTCCCAGGGGAGGAATCCAGGTGTTCCGTGCACCTCCCAAAATTGTTTTAGGAATGATTGAAACTCCAATGATAACATAGGAAACTTCGGCTTTTCATTTTCTTTAGAAATGTGTTCATGTTTTCTAAATTTTTTTCTTTGTCTATCGTTTTGGAAATAATTGCGAATTACTCCAACAAATTTCCTATTTAGCATCATATTTAACCAGAAAACGTCATATCGAATAAACCCAAAATTAAGAAAACTTACGGTAAATTTTGAACACACCTTGACCTAATTTGTTTTCGGTGATAAAGATAACGAAAACGAAATGGGAAAGCACTTACTGATGTTATTCAGCAAAAATCATTCGGTGCCTCAAAAGTTCTATAGATTTTCCTGATTTCAACTATTTTAAATAATTTTTTATTTTCGGTGGAATTTCCCGTTTTTTCTAAAGTAAGCGTAAAAATTCGTAAAAATTTAGTTAAACCTATTCACCCGATAGAAACTCAAAAATTTGATAGCCAATTCCGCTTTTTTAATATCGAGACTTGGACCTCTCCCGTAACCAAATCCTTGCTTCCCAGCGAATTTGATGTGGGGACAAATTTTAAAAATAATTGAACACACGAATGTGTGGTTAGATGAGTTACTTGCTTGGGGGTGTTTTTAACTTTCCAATAGATCGCTATCACCAAAAATATTTTTCTTTTTTTTTTTTCTTCAAGTTTGGGGCAATTTTAGAGGCTTGAAAACAGGAGCTGGCAGCCAGCAGTACTCGCGTATTTATATCATTTCATGTGGCTTAAGGCATAATAATGTTTAAAGTGAAGTCAAAGATGATTTATATGTACTCCTACTCTTATTGAACTAAAGGCCGCCACGCCATTCAGAGTGAATGAGTGTATGCTCCAAGCAAAATTTTGCGTAGTCCCAATTTTTGAAGGAGGAATCACGTTAAAATTTGAGTTGAGGGGTTGCGACTAGGTGCTTTGGATTAAGACAAATATGTACATCTAACTAGAATAAAAAAAGCAAATTATTTTCTACAATTATGTTTAAGTTTTCAAAATCCATCTTTCCCAAAATTTTAGACCAATGAAAAAAGAATTTGCCGCCCCTCAAATTCTGCCGCCCCGGGCAGTAGCCCAGGTTGCCCATATGGGAAATCCGGCCCTGGATGTAGGTATTTTTTAGGGGTTTTTAGATTTTTCGAAAAAAAACCTTATGAAATCGATTTTGTCCGTCCGTCTGTTCACTAAATAACTCGCGAACGGCTCAACCGATCGTCATGAAATTTGGTAGGAATGTGTAAAATGTTAACAGTCTTTGGTGCGAAATACTTAGAAGTTGGTTAAGCAAAGATATCAGGGTGTCCCGCAGATTTGAAAATTTGTTCACTAAATAACTCGCGAACGGCTTAACCCATCGTCATGAAATTTGGTAGGAATGTGTAGAATGGTAACAGGCTTTAGTACGAAATACTTAGAAGTCGGTAGGGCAAAGATAACAGGTTGTCGCGGTGATTTGAAAAAGTCAACTTTTTTCGTATTTTATTCAAATCAAAGAACTCGATGGGTATATGGGTATATGGGAATATCAGTCGCTTTTCACCAGTTTAGAGTAACGGTAACGGAGTTATGGGCGTTTCAAGGTAAGCTTCCTTTTTCACCTGCGTTTTCCTAAACCGCTATAAGTACCGATATGGAACTTTTCACAAATATTGGTTAGCATGAGTTTATACACATTAAATACAAAGGCCGGGTTTCTGATAGCTCTTATTGGCTGATTTCAGATTATAAGACGAAACCGGACGGGTAAACTTGCAAGACAAGAGAGCTTTTGTAGTGGCCAGCAGACAAGCATTGTTCATTTCAAATTGTAAGAACGAGTCTTACGAAAGAAAAAAATCGTGACACGATTGTTTTTCTTTCGTAGGAATCGTACGATCGATAAGACGATTGCATCTACTAATAGTTCAGGCGTTCTGCAAAGACAATTAGTGCGTGTTTTACTTGCATTTTAATCTTGTCGACTCGTCACTTCATTGTACACTAACTTTGGAGCGTGCATGGCAACATTTATACATACTTGCTGTGTGATTATTGTTCGCCCGTCCGTGTTTTGATCGGATAGTGTGAAATGATCATACGATGGTTCTTGTCGTGCAAGTTTACCCGTCCGGTCGTTTTCTTACAATTTGAATTCAGCCATTCAGTACCTGTTGGTTGGTTAGTCATATCGCATAGAGAAAACACACATACAATATTCAGAAAGCTTTTCCATTGTATTGAATGGAATTTTTGTTTATTTTGCAAAGCTACGCCATGTTTTCCTTGGTTACGCCATCATCTTAGATTGAAAAAATCATTGCGCACTTTTATCCAACAGCGTAAATAAGCAAAACATAACATAACTATGCAAAATTAACAAAAATGATATTCAATATAATGGAAAAGCTTTCTGAAAATTGTTTGTGTCTTCTCTATGCGATAAGACTAACCATTCTATAAGAGTTTTGAGAGAATGGCCCTAAAACTGTTGACTTTTGCTAAGAAAAAGAAAATAACAGTAAATTTGCAAAATTCATATTAGTGCCCCTGTTACAATTGTACGTTGTATTGAATTAAATGTGTGTTTACTTTCCATAGTTACGCCATATTTGGTTACGCCATCATATGAAAATGCGTAATGATTTTTTCTAGTTTGCATATACAGTAGAATCGTTACGTAATTTCATACGATGGCGTAACCAAGCAAAATATGGCGTAACTATGGAAAGTAAACAAACATTAAATTTAATACAATACACATTGGCCGGGTCGGGTTTCTGATTGCTCTTATTCAGTACCTGTCGGCTGGTTAGTCTTATCGCGTAGAGAATACCCACACAATATTCAGAAAGCTTTTCCATTATATTGAATGGTATTTTTGTTTATTTTGCATAGTTACGCCATATTTTGCTTGGTTACGCCATCATCTTAGATTGAAAAAATCATTGCGCATCATCATCCAACAGCGTAAATAGGCAAAAGATAACATAACTATGCAAAATTATCAAAAATTCAATTCAATATAATGGAAAAGCTTTCTGAAAATTGTGTGTGTCTTCTCTGTGCGATAAGACTAACCATTCCATAAGAGTTTTGAGAGATTGTATTGTATTGTATTCAAGCTATCAGACAATGGTGTGCGTCTATGATAAGACTAAACAGCCGATAGGCACTAGATAAGGGTCCATTGGCTGAATTCAGATTGTAAGACGAAACCGGACGGGTAAACTTGCAAGACAAGAGAGCTTTTGTAGTGGCCAGTAGACAAGCATTGTGCATTTCACATTGTAAGAACGCGTCTTACGAAAGAAAAAAATCGTGATACGATTGTTTTTCTTTCGTAAGATCTTTCGTATGATCGATAAGACGATTGCACCTACCAATAGTTCAGGCGTTCTGCAAAGACAATTAGCGCGTGTTTTACTTGCATTTTAATCTTGTCGACTCGTCACTTCATTGTACACTAACTTTGGAGCGTGCATGGCAACATTTATACATACTTGCTGTGTGATTATTGTTCGCCGGTCCGTGTTTTGATCGGATAGTGTGAAATGATCATACGATGGTTCTTATCGTCCAAGTTTACCTGTCCGGTCGTTTTCTTACAATTTGAATTCAGCCATTCTCTCAAAACTCTTATCGAATGGTAAGTCTTATCGCATAGAGAAGACACACACAATTTTCAGAAAGCTTTTCCATTACATTGAATTGAATTTTTGTTAATTTTGCATAGTTATGCTATCTTTTGCTTATTGACGCTGTTGGATGAAAATGCGCAATGATTTCTTCAATCTAAGATGATGGCGTTACCAAGCAAAATATGGCGTAACTATGCAAAATAAACAAAAATACCATTCAATATAATGGAAAAGCTTTCTGAATATTGTGTGTGTCTTCTCTAAGCAATAATACTAACCAGCCGACAGGTACTGAATAAGAGTTCTCAGTAACCGGTCCAAGATCTATTTGCTATTCCTTTTTACAGAATCACCTAATATCCAAGGTTCACGAAAAAGACCGTAGTTTTTAATGTTTAGTTACCAATATATTTCTCGGGCGATTAAAGCCCATTATCAATATTGCGAGCCAAGAGGACCCATCTGTATTACATTAGTAGACCTATCTTAAATAGATCCGTTCGCACACTCAAAGATCTGTCCATATTCCTCTTGATGTAGGCCTTCCAGTTCCCGGCTTTTCCCACTGGCTAAGCTCCATTATTACTGTGGTAAGCCCTCTATCGCAACAGAAACGATAGTGTCTCCCCCACATCTCGAACGAGAGCGACAACCAACAGCAAAAAAGATTAAGTTGAAACACGGTGACTGTGTGTGTGTGTGACGAAAGAAACTACATCATACACCAGATAAAAGGCTTGATGTTGGATTATACATGTTGATGTTGAATATACATTTTCACTGTTATTACATTTCTATCCAAGCCACTACTTTTTTCGGCTGCCCCGAAATCTTATTCCGCTTTGCCCGCTTTGGATTTATGCTGAACCATGACCATGACATGGCAGCGTTCATTTTGAGCCCATAGCATTAGAGGGATAAATCTGTTTGAGCATCTACCTTTTTCATTGATGAGAAAAACTATGTCAACCGTTAATCAAGCATTTTGCACATGGTTATCTGATTGCCTGTTATTTGACCAAAAATAACATACCTAATAAAAACACGGGTTCGGGCTTGTTATCGAATACGAGAACTAATATAGGCAGAATAGGGACAGAAAATACGAAAATCGTATACAATTTTTTTTCCTAGTAACCAGGTTGTTTTTAATTGAGCGGAAAGAGAGCCTTTCTCGCAATTCTCATTTAAAATTATAATTATGACACATAAAACGAAAATTTGTGATATTTTTTGTCAAAAAATCAGCTGTTCATTGTTGTTGTTGCATAGTATAACATAGTATTTCATATACGACTATGATTTTTGGGGGCGTTCATTCAAATTTTGTTGTGTTATAATTCTCAAATACGCAATAACAAGGATTTCTGATATACGAAGCGAGCATGAATCCCCCTTTTGTGTTTTTTTTTCAATTTGAAGTTCTATCATTCTTAAAAAACACTCTATATGTATTTAGTTTTATATTGCCAAATCTACGGAATCGAATTATTTCCCATAATGTGACAGACGAAGGGGTTGCTTATGCATCCAATGCGTAAATTCATCATATTTTTTTCAAATATTCTTTTCAGGTCTAAGGAGTATCCACTCCTCCATGAGCATCTAAACCTCCAATGGAGTACCTATATACATACTTCTGAACATTTTCTGTGATTAGAAGTTCAGTCAGAACACCTTTCTAAGAAGTAAATTAACTGCAATTTTCACTGAAGTTCAGCTACTTCCGAAAACGCCGGAAACCAACGTATGTTTAAAAAAAATTGTACACCCCACATAAATGCGACTGATCTACTTTCAGTCTAACATTTTTGCTAGGAGTGGGGGCAATCTCACTGTTATTTTCTGCGATGACTTTGAAAGAAACACTTTTGCAAAGGCCATTCGAAACAGTATACATATACAATCAGGAGATTGTCAAAAATGTAAGTCAAGTGTCTCAGATACGATTCACAAAATCATAAGCCTTACGACACACTCGCACGGCATAAATTTCGACACACCAAAAGTGCAGAAAGTCAAAGAAACACTACATTTTTCATATTTGTTTTCCTTTTCGAGCACTTTCAACGAACTGACTACAATGAAATAAAAACTTATTCTAATGAAAGACATCGCGTCATGGCCGGCGGCCGGAGGCTTACTACGGAAATAAATATTTTTGTTAGGATTCTCCCACTTTGCGGCCGAGTGTATATGCTTATTCAGCAACCCTCATTCAATTCCCTGCCGGAAAGATTTTATGTCAGTATTCTTATGAAGAAGAATTTCATTTCCTTTTTTTTTCTCGTTCTCATCCTTCTTACGCGACATGGCTCTTTTGTTGTCACACTTTCACTTCCTTCTCTGTGTACAGGGTGTCCGGAAACTGCCGCATAAACGCACCGGATTGTGATTCCTCATGTGATTTCCAGCAAAAAAATTGTATGAACATACACCCTTAGCTTAACCCTTTAGCTGCCACAGGCAATTGAAGATTTAAAAAAAAAATCATTTTCTTATACGACTAAAACTTCAATATCTCAAAAGCTTGACTAGCTAGAATAGCAAAATAAGATGATTCTTACAGCCAACAAATTTACCTAAAAAATAAAACTTACCGCACTACAATTGGATAAAAGGTATGGTTTTTACAGAGCTTCAAAGTAAATTTTTTTTTGATTTGACCCAAAAAGAAAATATTTTTCCATTTAAATTTTCTCCAACGTCTGGCAAGGTGAGGTGATCGCACGATTCTTTTAAAAATTGGCGCATAGTCTAACGATCATTTCTTTCTTACATCATTTTATTCTAGCTTCATTTTTTCAACAATAGTTGTAATACCTTAGGTGCAAAAAACTAGGGTTAATTTTAGCTCGATTTCAATTCAATTCAAGCTGCCCCTAAAGATCTGCAATTTGGTAAAATTTATTCAAATTATATGAAAATCGATCCAAAATTAACCCTAGTTTTATGCACTTAAAGCATTCAATTGTTAGAAGTAACGAAGCTAGAATAAAATGATGTAAGAAAGAAATGATCGTTAGACTATTTGCCAATTTTCTAAAAAATCATAAAAGAACCTCACCTTGGCAGAAGTAGGAGAAAATTAGGATGGAAAAATATTTTGTTTTTGGGTCAAATCACAAAAATATGAATTTGAAGCTCTATAAATACCAAACCTCTTATCCGATTTTAGTGTGGTTAGTTTTATTATGCCTTTTAGGTACATTTGTGGGCTATGATAATCATCTTATTTTGCTGTTCTAGGTAGTCTATCTTTTGAGATATTGAAGTTTTAGTCGTACAAGAAAAAGATTTTTCCAAAAATCTTCAAATCCCTTTGGCAGCTAAGGGGTTATGCTAAGGGGGCAGTGGCGCAACCACGGGAGGGGCTAAGGGGACTAAAGCCCCTCCTAGACCCAAAAATTGGGGAATGAAAATTACAAAACGGAAAAAGGCTGTATCGACAATTTTTTTACAATTACTTTTGTGGAAACACTTGTACAGAATTTATTAACGTGAAAGCATAAATTTCGTGAAAAAATGTCGCAAAAGTTTGACACAAAAATTCCCACTATAATTTCGTAAATAACATTTTTTACGAAAATTTATTTGAACCAAAAAGGGCTTAAAAAAAGTGGCCTTTTTCCAATAAAATTTGTACGAAATTTCGCAAAAGTTAAGCAAGCCTTATACAGCCATTTTGTCATACTTGACTTAATCCATTTTACATGTCATTGGGTGGCCTGCTGTACGTGATGAAAGCAACATTTGTACAACTTTTCGTAAAATTCGGTTAAGCTAAATTGTACTAATATTATCCAGTGAAAAATACAAGCGGTGTATCCTTCGATGTTATATTCGTAATTTATCAAACCACACGCAGACATTGAAATCCACGTCCGAAATCAATTAGTTCATTGTGAGATTTGGTTCTGTCACTAATCCCAGAGTCTATAACACACCTGAAAGATAAGATTACCAGGAGGCAGGAGCTATTAGATATAGATACACTAGTCCAACTTGAGCCCGGTTTTTGAGTGAGCATAACCTTATATTCTGCTTGTGCAGTAGGTGCCAGGCATTCATGAGTTCCATGCCCTTTTTCAAAATCCCGCTGAGCGCCTTCACCTTACTCAAAGAATGCTGAGATAACACCCCCTACATTTTGTCTTCTGAAGGAAAACAATCTTTTGCCAAATCCGCGATTACGGAATCGGTTGTAGCGCATATTGAGTGGCGTACTTCCTATTTTTAGTCGCACTTTTTTTAGCATTTACCGAATTGGCACTGAAAGTCTGTAATTACTTCTCGTCGTCTACGTCTATATAAATCCCATTTGATCACATGCAAGACGTCCATATGTTTCAGTTCATGATCTCACCAATTGCCTTACCGGAAAGAGTGATTGGGTTTTCATGAAAACAAAAGAAAGAACGTGATGATTGTGGGAATGACACAAAACTCACCTTATCACGACGCTAAGCTTAAACAAATTTGATTCGAAAATAAACATAAATGTAAGGGGACCTAGAAACACAACCGTATAGTGTCATTACTGGAAAATTGCACCATCGCACCCACCTTGAAAAAGCAGCCTCAAATGTCCAGTAATGTGGATGGCCTTAGCCCCCTCCAGGACCAATTCCTGGTTGCGCCACTGTAATGGGGTATGTGCCGTACAACTTTTTTGCCGGAAATAATATGAGGAATCATCATCCGGTGCGTTTATGCGGCAGTTTCGGGACACCCTGTATAATTGCAGCACTGTGCTGAATAGGCACCGTCACGTCTTTCGTATGCTCAACAGACGTATACCGTGGTGGTAGTACAAAAGAAAACGTACGACTTTTTACGGGAGCCAACTAAAAACTAACTTATTCTGTAGTTTTTAATAGAATTATAGTGATCTATGTGGGCAGGGATTACAAAGAAAAGTGTTGCATAATGAAAAGTCTAGGTCTCCTGGATATTTAGGTCAGTACGTTTTGTTAAGTTAAATTACATAGTGGTAGGATTGTTAAGCTTAATAACCGAGCTGTAACTTTATAGAATAATGTCATTCTTTTCTGTCTTTTTTTTTTCAGCGTGAAAACTGAGCTAATGGAAGATGGCGCTAATTCCACACTATTCATAGCGAGAATAAATAAATCCGACTCGGGGAATTATACTTGCTCCATAAATTCCTCGCACGACTATAGTATAATGGTTCATGTTTTAAACGGTAAGTTATAGAATGAATTAAAATTGGACAGTGTAGATTTAGGTATACACATAATTCTTAATTAAAAGCTTTGTGGGTCTTCATATTTTAGAATAACTCCTGAATATACTCATTGCACTTGTGAGTTTTATGTACGCCAAACGAACCTTTTACTTTGTATCGAATAATTCAGGTTAATTTTTTCAGTAAAGAAACGTATACAATTTCACTTATGTACATAATATGTACCTATTCTCTCTCTGGTACCTTTTAAGCCCTATAGTGGGGCATGAGGATTGACTACTCTTCTTTTCCACCTCTCCCTGTTAGCAGCCATCGCATTTAGATGGTTCCACAATTTGCGTATAGATTTTCCCTCTGCCTCAACAGACCTTCTCCATGTATTTCTGTCGTCGTCACATCCATTTCATTGAAAGGATGCCCACGATGCGTGAATTATTTAAGCTACCTTGCCAACTCGTATTTCTGATTTCATTCGATTTAAGTATTTTTTTTGGATATGTAAGATGAAATATTAACATAGTGAAAGAATGGCTTGAATTTTAATTATTTTATTTAATATCATCACAATAATGAATGTTTCGCGTTAAGTACAAATAATTGACTGACTGCTATTGTGAAAAATAATATCTGACGATCGAAATTATGGATATCTTGATGTTTTAATTAATTATTCGACGACTACTGCGTTTTTGTATCAATTTATTGGCTGTTGTTGCTAGATTGCTAACAGTCGGCCTTTCCTGCATCACATCGTCCTCGATGGCCTTCGTTGACGTCGTCATTATCAGAATCTGAATCATCGCCCTCGGGTAAACGGCACCATAACTTTAAGCCGTCAGAAGCACGAACAGAAGTATAATGCCGTGAAGTTCGTTGTGATCCAGGCAAATCTTCGATGACATACCGGTCGTTAGGCAGCACCTTTGCAATAAGAAATGGCCCTTTGTAACGAGGCTCCAGTTTTCGTGAGGTACCCGTGCTTTGAATCTCATTTTCCACCAGAACGATATCTCCAACTCGGTATACATATGGCTGAGCATGAGACTTATCAAAATGTTTCTTAGCCTTTACTCGTTGTTCATGTATGCGTTGGACGGCTTCTTCACATACATAATTGGTATCAGCCTCATCGTCCTTTTTTTCGTCTTGCAGAATTTTCATACTAAAGAGCAAATCGCCTTCATCAACGTCAGTTTTGAAAATATTTAAAGATGCTGGCTCAACTTCATGAGGCGCCACACATGGCGCTCGACTGAGCGCATCAACATGGCACATGCGCTGTCCCGATCGATACTCCATGACAATATCATTATTTTCGTCTGATTTCCGCATGTTTTTAAAAAATGTAATTACACCGTTTACTATTTCAGCCCGAATTTTAGAGTCTTCGAATATATTTTGTCCGATTAACACATCTTCCGATAAAAGTTCATCGTCCACGATATACAACTCCACATTCGTTGTAATATTGTCAATAATAATGGGCACTGTCATTTTTTGTTTAACAAACTGAACACCGCCACCTATTCCTTTAATCTTCGTGAAACAAGCTTCACTCGCGACCGAAAATCTTTGCGCCACAGATGATTTCACCATATGACCATATACAAATAATACATATATGTCCAAAGCTCACTCAAAATCGGGTACACATTTTTTTGGCCATGTAGTCCGATCGGCACCCAATGTCACAAATACGACAATACAGATACACGTATACAGGCTATTAAAGCTATTTGCTCTTTTGCTACACAGTTCAAGTTGAAGAGAGTTTAGATACTCTGCCAGAGCAGGTTTTCGTGCATTTGTCGACTTCATGAGTGTATCTTCTTCCACTGTCCCATGCGGGGGTGGGTTGGGGAGTTGGGTCGGGGTGGCTTACGCCTGCGAAAACTGCGTATTGAAAAAAGATGAAAGATGATTTGATCACAATGCATTTCTTGAGGTTGCGGAACAGGTAGCCATGCGTTCATTGACCTCATTAGTGCATTTCGTAAGTTGCATGCCGCGCTGTTAATGCAATGTGGTGGTAGCATGCGGTAGAGTGAGTGGATTTAGTGCAGGAGAAGGTAACACAACTTCCATACACATTTGAAAAGAGTTATATTTCTATACAGAACATCAACTGAAAATTTGTATGCAGGTTGTTCTGTCTGGTTCTGTACTCGATTCAATTAGAGGGATATGAGAACGAGAATGAGTTGAGTATTGATCAAATAAAAATACGATATTTGATCGGCAAAAATCGTATATCGCTGGATTTTTGCAGGATGGTTGGTGATGCTGATAGCGTCCTGATTATGGAAAAAAACTCCCCAACGATTGGAGGGCTCCAACCTTGGAAAAAGGGGATAGGGGAGTATTTTTTTACTTTTTAGCAAACATTTCAAAACCGACAAAATACATATACAGAAAAATGGTCTGAGAACGAAAAAAAACACATAAAATTACCCTTGCAATTGTATATAATACATTAGGATTTTAGTGAAAAATTTGTCGCTAGACTAAAAAATAAATTAGAATATTTTCATTTTAGACTCTTTTAAAAACCTCCAACCTCTGAAAACGCAAGTACGCCTCCCTCCTTTTCAAGGCTGCAAACCTATAATCTGTTGGGACTCCCCATAATCAGGAGGCCATCCCCAAAAATCCATCAATGTAAGATTTTTGTCGTTCGACGTCCATATTTTTTTTTCTTCGGCTATAATAAGATCATATTGATTAAATTGTTTGAAACAAATAAGAATGCCCACTTTAGTATGAAAGTTTGTTAACGAAATTTGTATCAGAAGTCTGAAAACGCAAAAGTCTCTATTGGAGAGTAAGGAATATATGAGTTTCAATTTTGGATTGATTTTGATATAATTTGAATAAATTTTACCAAATTGCAGATCTTTAGGGGCAGTTTCAATTGAATTGAAATAGAGCTAAAATTAACCCTAGTTTTCTGCACTTAAAGGTCCATCTAGATTAGTCGCCAAATGGCGACACGTACAGCCAAATGGCTGTTGTAATTCCATCCAAGCTAGTCGCCATTTGGCTATGCGTCCAGTTTTGATATTCAATATGGCAACTCAACCAACCGCTTGTCAATTTCAAAGTGACAATTTTACAACTTTTGTTCGATCTTTTGTGTGAAATTGAATAATTATTGAATGGCCATGTAATAATTCAAACGCGCAGAGTCCGATTTTGATAATTAAATTTTAAAAAATCACCAAAATGAAATTTTGGTTATGTCATTTCCTGTCTCCATTTGGCTGCTACAGTGTGGCTGCTAAGTAGCAGCCAAATGGCTGCACGCGATGCCAGTTTTTGGACGCGCAGCCATTTGGCTGCTAGTGTAGATGGACCGCAAGGCATTAAAACTGTTAGAAATAACAAAGTTAAAATAAAATGATGTAAGAAAGAAATGATCTTTAGACTATGCGCCAATTTTTAAAAGAATCGTACAAGTACCTCACCTTGGCAGAAGTTGGAGAAAATTGAGATGTAAATATATTTTGTTATTGGGTCAAATCACAAAAATTTGACTTTGAAGTTCCGTAAAAACCAAACCTCTTATCCGATTTTAGTGCGGTTAGTTTCATTTTTTGGGTAATAATCATCTGTACCTAATAATCATCTTATTTTGCTATGCTACCTAGTCTAGCTTTTGAGATAATGACGTTTTAGTCGTAAAAGAAAATGATTTTTTCAAAAATCTTCAAATGCCTGTGGCAGCTAAAGGGTTAAGCTAAGAGGGTATGTTCCGTACAACTTTTTTGCTGGAAATCACAAGAGGAAGCACACTCCGGTTCGTTTATGCGGCAGTTTCCGGGCACCCTGTATATTTTCTTAACTTACAACTAATAAAAAAAAAGCTATCGGAAAATTGGTTTTGATACCGAAATTTATACTTTTAGGCCCGTATTTATAGACATATGTATGTCCCTTAACTCAAGGCGACCTTTAGTCAAGTATGCCAAAATTCAAAAATTAGATGTCATTTCCAGTAGTTTTTCATTGAAATAATTTATATTTAGAAGTCAATGCATCCTTGATTTAAGGCGAAACTCAAGGAGACCTTAAGCTTTGAATACAAGTGTAATATAATAATAACTCAAGGTAGGTAACTAGCTACATTGACTTCAAGTGAGGTTGACTATTGCAAAATTTCAAAGTGTCCTTGAAATCGCCTTAAGTCAAGGATGCATTGTCTCGAGAAAATAAATTATTTCAATGAAAACTAATGGAAATGGCATTTATTTTAAGGTAAGGTATGTTTATAAATACGGGCTTTCGTTTTGGCTAATTCTTGCTATGCTTGTTGCGGCCGGCATATCAAGAAACAATACTATGTATACTATAAATTGAAAAATCTAGAGATGTCTAGACGGGATCGCATAAATGCAAATTTAGAAAAGGTATTGAATAAAGTGGTCGCAACATGTAGGAACAGCTTCTTCCAAAAATAATATGTGCAAAATTTGAACTTCCTTTATTCTGTCACAAGTTATGGAGTGAGTAAAATGCCCGAAGGGACTAACAAAGAAGGTATTTTTTCAGAAACTCCATGACTTTGACCCTAAAACTCACCTACATTTATATTAATTATCGTCTCCAATAGAGACTTTTCATTTTGACATCGGCTCAGATAATCTGAACCTCAAAATATAGATGCACGTGCCACAGACGAATTTTAAATGGTCCACTTATCTTGCGCGCGCCGCGCCGCGGTGCCATACATCGCACACCACACAAGACGCGGGCGGGACGTGGCAGTGAATGAATTTCATAATCATTTCTGTGTTCATAACATAACATATTGTCCGCAACGGCAAGTTGCTCTCTTCCTCGGACCCACTCGGTCCACTTGTCATGCGTCACGGAGTACGGAGATATCCATCACACACCACGGAAGTCGCAGGCAATGGCAAGCGATGAGTGATTCTTAAAAGATACTATAAAAAGAGTCTCTTGACTCTCTTGAACTGGAAAACGTTATCTCAAATTCACACGCACACAGGCTCATGCGATTCACTTGAAAGCTCTAGGAAATTTCAGATACATTTTCATAGGAACAACATTTTGTACCAATTTGGACATATATGTATTATTTGTATATGATATGACACTGACTCCCAGTGTCAACAAGGATTTTAACTCGAACACTTTCAACTATAGCCGTTTTAATAAAGTCAATTTTCTTTATGGATGCACATCGTATTCCGCAGTTCTCGGGTTCATTTCGCGCGTGAACCTTTGAACAATCAACACATCTTTTGCGACGCGCAGGCTTGGGACACTTGCTCGAGATATGTCCACGTTCGTTACAATTAAAACAAATTATTTTACTACCGTCTTTCGGACTCATGTCTTTGGAATCGCGCACTACATCTAGTTTATATTTTGACATATTTTTTAAAAAATCACTAATGAAATCGCGAAGTTCTTTTAACGATCGACAACGCGCGATAACCATTGCATTTTCCAACTCGCGGTGACGTATTCCTTTCCGTACATATTTCACTATTGCAGACTCACTCAGCTTGTACCGTTTTCCCAACGCAGTCACACGGTAACAATAGTTTATTGGACATTCGTCACTCCGACGTACAGCATTGCTCATTATAAAATTCACTTCCGCTTCATCCGATTTTGTACTAAACTCAGAAACCAAAACACACGCGAACTCGTTCCAGCTGGCGTAGAGCTCCTGTGTGGCATCGAACCACATTCGCGCTGGTCCTTGTAATTTCGAGTACACGGCAAGCAAAAAACATTTTTCGTCCCACTCGTACGCTTCAAGTGATTTTTCGGCACGCTCGACAAACTGTTCGACGGAAACTGTGTTTTCGTTCGTTGGGTCGAAATACGGCAACGTTTCTCCGATTTCTTTTACAGAACACACATTCCGTCCAACACGCGTCTCGTTTGTTTGAGAACGACCACTTGTGCTGATGTGCACACGAGTATTTTCCGAGTTCGAAACTTTGTCACTTCGACTCGTTGGCGCGCCGCCACCCGAATTTCGTTCCAATAACGACAATACTCTCATCAACGTACTGCGTACATATATCGTTAACTTGTTCTTGCAAATCTGCGACGCCGTTGCTCATGTCAACTTCGTCGCATCCGTCCGCTTCTATCAACCTGGCAACAAGTTCTGCCTTCTGTCCCGTTGTGGGGAGATCACGTTGGCTCAAGAGCTCCTTTAACTCAGAGCATCTTAGCTCGACGAATTTTCGTTTTGAGGTCATGTTCGTTTCTTTTAATTTTTACGTTTTACTAACACGCCACGTTTCCCATTTGTTTATCGTATGTATTACACGTTTGTTTTTCGTTTACACGTATGTAGGATTTATTTATAACACATCCCACTTCTGAACTGAAAGAATGGCTTGAATTTTAATTATTTTATTTAATATCATCACAATAATGAATGTTTCGCGTTAAGTACAAATAATCGACTGACTGCTATTGTGAAAAATAATATCTGACGATCGAAATTATGGATATCTTGATGTTTTAATTAATTATTCGACGACTACTGCGTTTTTGTATCAATTTATTGGCTGTTGTTGCTAGATTGCTAACAATAGTTAAAACAGAATCGTGACTTTAAAACCAATAATTAATACGTCTTCGTGAAGAAGCAGCGTAATTTGTAAGAAAACTGTGAGAAACTTTAGCTTCTAAATAACGGCCTGGTGACTTGCCAAAACATATGATGAAACATTAAAGGCATACAATACAATACGTATAATGCCGACCACAACCATTTTACGACTTGCTAAACCTCTCTATTGCTGCCTGAAATATGAAAAAAAACGTTGGAGATTATAATGTACTCGCGATGTCTTCTGTGATTTGGTACGTCACATATCGGAGAAGGATAAATTTGTGTCATTTTATTCCTTGTTGAGACCTTTTGGACTGTTTTAGAACCCTGGGACCCTACCAACTCCAAAAACAATATAAATTTCATTCATTTGCTGTATAAAATACTAAATTAACGATAAAAAAGGGGTGGGGATTTGGAGTTATGAAATATACTTTAATAATATAATAATAAGCAAACCATAGAGGTAGGCACTGCTACCTAAAAGGTATATTGTGCCATAGTCCTTTAATTTAGAAGGTCGTCAACCCGTTTGATAAACGCTAGAAGATCCTTCAGAGAGGAGCACCTAATCATACTAGTGCTGAGTAAATCACGTCCAAGGAGTGATCTCCTGGACCTGGCGATAGCTGGGCATTCCAGTAATAAATGAATGGAGGTTTCGTCCTCCTCCAGGCAAAGGCGACATTGGGTCTCCCTTGAAAGACCTATGTTATGAAGGTGGTAGCGGAGCCCAAAGTGCCCTGTAAGAAAGCCTATTAATAGTCTGAGCTCGGTCCTGCGCAGACATTTAATATCGGAGAAGCTGAATGGGCGCACTAACTCTTTAGTAACTCTTAAACCAGCGTGCGATGTCCAGTATTCAAGCCTCAGGTTCGAGGACCAGTTACCAATTACACCTCTGGCGGCTTTCCAGCTAATTCCACAAAAGGGCTCAGGACCGATGAGTGTGGAAGATGAGCCCTCTCTTGCTAATTCGTCCGCGTATTCATTTCCTTCAACACCTCTGTGACCCGGAACCCAATAGATGGAAACAGAGTTACGACTGGAGAGGCTCTGAAGGATGCCAAAGCACTCGCTGACCATTTTCGAGGTAAACTTGTGTGAAGTTAGCGCCTTAATTGCTGCCTGGCTGTCAGTGCAGATGGCGATGTATGCGCCACGGAGACCACGTCCCAGGATCTCCCTGGCACAGATTTCGATGGCATGAATTTCGGCTTGGAAGACACTAGGTCATTTGCCCATTGCAACCGAGATCCTGGTATTGGATCCAAAGACTCCAGCACCCACACCGTGATCGGTCTTAGAGCCATCGGTAAACCAAGTGATGCTTCTAGGATCCATACACGTGTTGCCATTAGCCCATTCCGCCCGATCTGGGATGTGAAGGGCGAATTTCCTGCCGAAACGCAGTTCCGTGATCCTGTGATCTGAAACCTGGCAGATTGATAGGCCAGGAACTTGCTGCAGGATACGCATGTGTCCCCGATCACTGGCACGAGTATCAGTTGATAGGTTGATTTTCAACGCACTCACTGCTGCAGTTTCCCGTATGAAAATATGCAGTGGCGTCATTCCCCATATAGCTTCCATGGCTAGGGTAGATGTCGTGCTAAAAGCACCAGTGATGCCAAGACAGGCAAGTCGTTGGAGCTTATTACAGCTCTTGATTGCGTTGCGTTGTAGTCTTTTAGGCCACCACACAAGAGAAGCATAAGTGATTACAGGTCGTACTAGAGTACTGTATAACCACTCTGTCATTTTTGGGGACAGACCCCAAGTCTTACCATAGAAGTTTCGGCAAGTCCACATTACACGCGTAGCCTTACTAAGAACGTTTTCCAAGTGGCTATTCCAGTTTAATCTACTATCGAGTGTAATGCCAAGACATTTAACCTCTTTGGAGTAGTTAATGAGCACACCCCTTAAGTAGATTGGGTCAAGAGGAGGAGCAATTTTTCTCGTGAATGGTACTAGGACTGTTTTTTGTGGATTGATATGTAGCCCAGTTTCTGTGCACCATCTGTTAACCGTCGTTAGGGCTGTAGTCATCCAATCCGTGATAACGGACTCGAATTTGCCCCTTATCACTATAGTGATATCGTCCGCGTAGCCGATGGCGAGAAAACCCTGCACCTCAAGTAGCGAGAGTAATTCATCTACTACCAAGGACCACAATAGTGGTGAGAGAACACCCCCTTGAGGGCATCCCTTGATAGCGTTAATGTTGAGAGTGTGACCGCCGAGGGAGGAATAAATCTCACTTTCTTTAAGCATGGCGTCAATCCACCTGATGGTGGGTAGTGGCACCCTCTTCTAACGAGGGCTCTGGTAATTGCATCGTAACCAGTATTGTCGAAGGCACCCTCGATGTCTAGGAAAGCACACAGAGCGATCTCTTTTTCATCTATAGATTTTTCAATAGCGCTGACGAGCTTGTGAAGTGCCGTCACCGTGGACTTACCCTTTACATAGGCGAATTGAGTATGATGTGTAAAGGGTTGTTTTTCATCATCAGATTCCTGATGTGTTGGTCAATTAAACGCTCCATAGCTTTTAGGAGAAAGGAGGACAGACTGATGGGCCTGTAAGACTTTGGTAAGTCCTCAGGTTTGTTACCTTGCTTAGGGATGAAAGTTACATTAACCTTCCTCCAAGCAAGAGGGATGTGACAAAAATAATAGCTAGCTCTGAACAGAGCTGTGAGGTATGGCAGGATGATATCCAGGCAGTTTTGAAGGATAGCAGGAAAAATTCCATCGATCCCCGCAGCCTTAAATGGATCAAAGGACAGAATAGCCCATTTCACTTTGTCACTGTCGAAGATTACCCCAGAAAGACTCACCAACCATCTAGCCGGTTGTCCTGTGTAACCTTGTATGTGTTCTGTACGACTGTATGAGGAGACTGATCCAGGAAAGTGCGTATCTAGGATAAGTTGGAGGGTCTCCTTGGGACCAGTCGTGAACGAACCATCTGGGCATTTAAGTAACCCAACTCCGTTAGAGGTACCTCTGTGGAGGGCATTGTGAAGCCGTGCAGCCTCAGGTAAAGACTGAATTGCTTCACACTGCTTCCTCCAGCACTTCCTTTTGGATTGCCTAATCATCGTGTTGTATTCGGTTAAGGAGCGCCTGTATGCCTCCCACTGACCACAGCGCTTGGCTGAGTTAACAATCTCCGGACTTGGGACCGTTTTCGATCGACTTCATCATTCCACCAGGGGACCTTACGGGTAGACCTATAATTTGGAAGGAAAGAGCTCCCTTGGTATGCGGAGATGAGTACACTATTTATTTGATCTGCGGCAAGCTCCACATAGCAGGGGGATTCAAATAATAGTGGTAAAGTACTGACACTGGAAACGACCAGATCTTTGAACAATTTCCAATTTGTTTTTTTTTTGGACACGTGGATGCAGCCTGGAGCATTGAGCTCCCTGCAAGATTAAATTTTATGTGCCTGTGATCTGACAAGGATTCCTCGCTAGACACATGCCAATCAGAGATAAACTCCGTTATTGGTCCACTGGCAAGAGTGAGGTCAAGAACCTCCTCCCGCGCCGCGGTGATGAATGTGGGTTTGCACCCTTTCTTGAGGACGAACACATTTTTGGACATTAAATAGTCAAGAAGTATCTTACCTCGCATGTTTACATCCGTACTACCCCACACAGTGTGGTAAGCATTTTCGTCGCAACCGATAATAAATTGTCGGTTGTTGGATTTGCAGTAGTCAATTAGGCTGGAGACTCTCTCTGGTGGAATAAAATCGTCGTCAGCCGAGAAGTAGACAGATGCTATAACTACTTCTTGGCTACCGTACGTGGTAGACACGTTAACCAGGGCGGCTGATAAATCTCTGGAAATAAAGTTGGTTAGTGGTAAGAAGTTGACCTGGTTGGCAACAACAAGCGCCGCCCGAGGGCGGTCCACTGACCTGTCGTAAATCAACTTACCGTTGTTAATGTTTAGTCCACAAATGCGGCCCTTGGCCACCCATGGTTCTTGTACCAGCGCAATCGAGGCTGTGTTTGCGGCGAAAGTCCTGCACAAGATGGCCGATGCTCCCTTGGCATGGTGCAGGTTCGCCTGGAGTACCTTGATGGTACTCATTTATTGTTGAGGGAGCGGTTTACAAGGCTGCTACGTTTGAAATATACTTTACGATAAGGGGACCATATTCCCAAAGACCCAATGCTGTACAGTGTACACTTACTTGCGGACCTGGGTTTTCATGCCAATTTGGAGATAAAGATGAACTGATATTATTCTTCCTTTTATAAGTGCTATCTTCGTAAACAGAATCGAATTAAATAGCAGCCGATATTCTCGGAAATATGTGCTGAACATTAGGAAGACAAGGTTCTGTTGATACTATACAGGAGCCTTAAAGTTTTCAATGTTCTCCTTAGTGTCGTCGATAAAAGGGATTGATCCCCCTGGTCTCACATATTTCTTTATACTAAATTATAATTATTATATAAATTTAGTTCTTTGCTATTAATTGGGAACATTTTGTAAAAATACATATCTACCAAAATGCCATACACGGAAGAATTTTGGAATTAACCCATTTGACAGTATTTCCAATTTCATAATTTTTACTGCCTTCACTAGAATTTTGATTCAATGGATTTCTTTTCTTCAAGCGTCGCTGTTTTTCACATATTGCGACTGCCAAAAGAACAGATCAGGTGGAATTTATAAGATAATTTGGCATTATTATCATATAATATGGTAATCATAGCACAATAGGACCACTGGCTTCAGTGCTGTGAATCCCTTTAGATTCACGCCCCTCTACAATCTAACCGGTAATTACAATAATCTCGTTCCCTCATCGGCCGGACAACATCTCGGTATTACTTAACAAGGGCTGCAAAGTCCTTACGTCCTACTGGCTCGGGCTCGCTCTGCAAAACATTATTGTATGCTGCAGACAAACCACTCGCTGTAGCCTATTTCTACATCCATCTGCAAGCATCGAACTTTCAAGATGTAGAGCGTATTCTGCGTACTCTCAGTTCTTCCTAAGATGCGTTGTCGCCTGACGGGATTAAGCTCCCGCATATCATTCAGTAGTCTCAACCTCTTCAAGTAGTTCTACCTACATTAAGGCGGGGATTATGAAAGATCCACATCTGATCTCTAGTGGCACGTTGTTCGACGTACAATATTTATTACAATGAGACATGGAAATATTATAATGCATTTATTGCAATTTAACATCTGTGATATTTTTTAGTAACGTCTCCGTGTGTACCTATAGCTTTGAGCCACCCTAACATATGTGATATTTTGATTGAAATTTTGACTTTTGACATCTGTGATTTTAACTGTATGTAAGTATTTGATTGTTAGTCGTTTTCTTTATCACTCTTTATATAATCATCGTTCATTATTATTAGGTACACTTTTTTAAATTTTATTTATTTATCATTTTTATTGTGAAAATCATTGTCCTTTAGATATAACCGATCCTGAAGATGGGCTACTCAGCCCGAAATATATTGGTCACTTGAAGAAAAACAATGAGTTTCACTTTCGCGGATCCACAGAGGCAACACAACAACAAACATTTATGCACAATATTTACTTCGCTGTATTTAACCCTTTTCCTCAGGTATCTCAGCTAAACAAGCAGAATTGAAACAATTTCAAAACCTTGAAAGAACAGCTCATTTTTAGATCTCGGCAGGAGACCTCAAACGACTAAAAGAATTTTTTAATCGGTAGAAAAGCATAGAAATAAGATTGAGGTTACTATTCCTTAAATACATTATGTAGAACCCATTAATTTAATGCACATGCTCTATGCTGATAAAATTAATCCTAACCACTGATTCGTTCCTCCTTCCGAAAAGCTATCTACGCCACTGGTTTTCCTTAAGAAGCATGTGAAGCAAGAACATATGTTTTAACACAAAAAGCTATAGCAAGGAAGCGTACTCGAAATAAGATTATGCACATAAAATGGAAGATTCGTTTCACAAATTTAAGATTTCTGTAAAGATAGTCGTATGATCTTTTCGGGCTTTTCATAATGCCTGAAACCCATTTATTTTAAAGCTTCGTTTAGTTCATTGCAATAGACAAACTGGTTCTTCATTGGGCAGATAATTCTTTTGGTGTTCTTCTTTCCAGACACAGTTTCAAAGTAGCTGTATGGAGTGGAGTCTGAGGAGAACCTACAGAGCGGTGGAAGTGTCCTTGCTTTAGTATGCATTTTCCTAAAGAGGTTGATAGGGGAATCGAATGGAGTGCGGTGTCTGATTTTTGGATCGTTTTGTGATGACGTTTGACGTTTATCAAAACAAACACACGCAAAATTTTCGCACAATATTAAATTTCATAATTTGCATTAAATTCATAAGATTTAATATTAAATTCATTATTTTATGATTCCTTTACTCGTTCGCTTCATCGGTAAAAGTGGTTTCGCGAATCGGTTTAGTGAATAATCATAAATTTGTTTGAAAAGTTTTTGGTGGTTTGCATTTTCTACCTGCCGCTCGGGCGGTCTTTGTTCTTTGTTTTCATTTGGTCCAGTAGTCATTTCAACTCGGCTTAACTGAGTTATCTGGGCATAGATTTTCATACAAGCATATAGCGCAGTGGTAGCGTGTACGACTCACGCCCGTGAGGTCCTGTGTTCGAATCCCAGTTTTTACAATTTTTTTTCTTTTTGCATTTTTTCTCTTTTTATTAATTTATTATTTTAGTTCTTCAATTAAAATGAATTGTGTTTGCGAACAATTTTACAAAGTTCAAATTGACGGTCTATCTCAGCTCGTTTCGTCGTTGCAGAGCCAACTTAGCAAGCTGAGATCCCTTATGAAAACTGTAAATTGTTGTGAAAACAATTCCAAAATATTGCGAGATAGAAACGTAACTTTAAAAAATAAGAAGAGTAATATAGGGAAAGACACTAAGAAAAAAACTAAAAATATTATTTCAATATCTTCTGAGCAATCTTTCGTTAGCCATGAAGCGGGGACTTCCACTGTTATTTCAGATTCATCTTCTACAATTCCTTCCAACGTTGACAAAAATCAATCTCCGATTGATAAATTTGTCACAGTTCGTAAGAAAGGGAAACATATTAAAAAACCTTCATCTGTTGGTGATGTTATTCCCAAAAAGAGTGATAATAATAATAGGCGACACAAAAGAATCTTCGGTATCGATCAAGCTAATGATTCTCTTCGAAGTGTCCCCAGTTTCAAGGTATTCCATGTTTCTAAGCTACATGCTTCGGTAAAAGCAGAAGATTTAAAGGAATATGTAATGAAAAAACTTAATTTAACAGATGACAGTTTTCTTTCGGTTTATCCTCTGATAAAAAAAGATTGTGATATATCCAAATTAGTTTCAATCAGTTTTGGTTTGAAACTTCCTCATGAATATTCGAAGCAAGTGTTTTGTGCCAACTTCTGGCCCAAGGGCGTCAACATATCACCCTTCAAATTTTCAAAAAACGACAAACGCCAAAACAGTGTCCAGCAGAACACATAATTTCCAATTCATTTTTCTCGGTCTATTATCAAAATGTTGGCGGTCTTCGTTCAAGAACAAATGACTTTTACCTTGCAGCTTCACAAGAAGATTATGCTGCCATTTGCTTAACCGAGACTTGGCTTCACACAGACATTTCAAATGAAGAACTTTTCATAAGAGACTATGATGTCTATCGTCGCGACCGTTATGAGGCTTCGACTAAGAGAGGAGGTGGTGTTTTGGTAGCTATCAAAACAACATTCCCATCTCATGAAGTTGAGCTTTTTCATAAGGACGTAGAACAGATATGTGTTTCTATCAATGTTTCTCGCAGCGAAAAAGTATATATTTTTAATAGCTATTTACCACCTTTGAGTTCAGTTGATGTTTATAACAAACATGTAGATAATATCTCCAAGCTATTTGCATCTTTTGAGGAAAAAGACAAATTGATCGTTGTTGGGGATTTCAATCTTGGTAATATAAGTTGGTACTGGAACGACGACGAGAAAAAAATTCTGCCGCGTGATTTACATCTTGAGTGTGAATCTGTTCTAACAGATTGTTTGTTTGCAATGGATTTGATGCAAATGAATCTTGTTAAAAATTCGATTGGTAGAATTTTAGATCTAATTTTTGTTAGTACTTGCTTGAATGCTTCTGTAATTAAAGTAGATAAACCAATTTTGCCCAATTCAATCCATCACAGTGCTCTTCTTCTTGAGTTTGTTTTTTATGATTACATTGAAGAAGAGCCCGAAGTTATTCCTACTAGAAATTTTCAAAAAGCCCAATTTGAAAAACTAAATTCAACATTTTTTAATATGGATTGGGCTCCAGTTATATCGAATAGTAATCTTATTGAAAGTTATACAATTTTTAATTCAATTTTAAATAAATCTATTCGCAAGTACGTTCCTTTAAAAAAGAACAAAATAAAAGCAAAAAATCCTTGGGCTACCAAAGAATTGTTCAAACTTAAGAGAGCAAAAAATAAGGCCCATAAATTATACAAGAAGTCATCCTCTCTTGCCAATAAAGAAAATTTCTTTAGATTGAGAAGAGAGTATGAATTAATGAATAAAAATCTTTACAAACAGTATATTGCGAGAGCTGAAAATAATATAAAGAATGACAGTAAGACATTTTGGAATTTTATAAACAGCAAGCGTAAGAATACGGGAATCCCAAAAAATTTAGAATTCAATGGCAATTTTTACAAAGATGTTCAATCGGTTTGTGACGGATTTGCTACATTTTTCAGTTCAGTTTACAAAGTGCCAGACTCCGTTTCATCAGAAATGAATGCTAACATCAATGGAAGTCAGAGTGCATTGGTCCCTCGGATAGCTCAGGAGGACCTTACGAGTGCTCTTGAGATTTCTGAGGATGACCTATTGAATGCTATGCGTGATCTTGATGTTAGTATTCAGGCCGGACCTGATGGCATTCCTAATATATTTTTGAAGAATTGCATGCAATCGTTATGTCGTCCTTTAGCCTTTATTTTTAATTTGTCCTTGACTTCAGGTGTTTTTCTTGATGAATGGAAAGTTTCATACATAACGCCTGTTCACAAAAAGGGTCCGAAGCATCTTATTGATAACTATAGACCCATAGCTAAAATATCTGCAATACCGAAGTTGTTTGAAATGCTTATTAAAAATAAAATAGATGTTTTAATTAGCCGTTTGATATCGCCATGTCAACATGGATTCCTGAAAGGAAAATCAACTTCAACAAATTTGGTATCATTTACTAAATTTGTTGCTGATGGTATTGAGCAGGGAATGCAGGTTGATGTGGTATATACCGATTTTTCGAAGGCTTTTGATAGAGTAGATCATAATATTTTACTTAAAAAACTAGAACATTTAGGAATACAGTCAATTTTTCTAAGCTGGGTGAGATCCTATTTAACGGATAGGACTCAGTTAGTGAAGTTAAATGGCTGTACATCTCGCTCTGTTATAAAGTGTTCATCAGGGGTTCCGCAAGGAAGCCATTTAGGACCACTTTTCTTTTTAGTTTTCATAAACGATATCATCCAAAATTTTAAATTCGTGCGTGTATGGCAGTATGCCGATGATATGAAAATCGCTATGAAAATACGCAACATTGATGATTGCCTTAAGTTGCAATCCGATTTAGAAAAGCTGCAATTTTGGTGCCGCGATAATAATTTAAATTTAAATGTTAATAAATGTAAAGTACTTAGCATATATAAATTGAAAACTCCGGTCTTCTTTGAGTACTCCTTAACAGGTAGTGTTCTTGAAAGGGTTGTCGAAATATCAGATCTTGGTGTAATTTTCGACCATGAGCTTTCATTTCGACAACACATTGATTACATTATTTCAAAAGCGAATAGTATGTTAGGATTTGTTAAACGTAATGCGCGCGAATTTAATGATGCTTTTACTTTAAAAATATTGTATGCAGCTTTCGTTCGTTCGCACCTGGAGTATTGTTCTATTGTGTGGAATCCGTTCTATAAGGTGCATATCAAGCGTATAGAAAGAATTCAACACAATTTTACACGGTTTGCCATTTATCAAATTGGCTGGCGTTTCAAGCCAGATTATAAAACTCGCTGTTCCTTATTGGGTTTACAAGCCTTAAATTATAGAAGAACATTTTTAAACGCTATGTTTATAAGAGACCTGTTTTGCTCTCATATTGTTTGTGAAGATATATTAAATAACTTTCAAGTGAGAAATATTCCTCACAATTTACGGCGGAACAACCTTCTTGTTCAGCCTTATCATAGAGTAAACTATGGGCTTAATGAACCAATTACAAGGTCAATTATTCTTTATAATAGTTTGAAGGACTTAGTTAATTTTAATTGTACTAATAAACTAATGTTTAAAAGAAGTTATTGTGATAAATTTCCTTATTAATATATTTTGTTTTCAGTTTTTTTTACGATCTGCTAGAGTTTACACTCGATTGATTGATTAGTCACTTACGTACGGATAGTAAGTAAAGTGATGCCGAGAAGCCTAGTCCCGGGACAAAAGTTTCTGTGAGGCAAAAAAAAAAAAAAAAAAAAAAAAAGAAACTCCATTCAATAATTTCCAGATTATGGAAAATTTTTAATTAGAACACCCAAAAGCGTTATTTGGGCAACTGTAACATCAGAATGCGGATAGGTAGCACTTTGAAACTTGGAGTCAAGTCAAGATGCTTTAAAAGTGAGCTGACCATACGTACAGCATTTTGCTGTACAGTACAGCATTTTGACCTGTAGTGCAGCATTAGTAAGTGTACAGCAATATGTACAGCATTCCCAATATCATACAAAGAAACCTAAACCGCTGCATAGTAAGCTCCTCGAAGAGGACTATGGTCAGTCTTGTCTGTTTAAAAGTGTTTTTAGCAAGATAAGCGCACTTTCAATTGGCAAACGTTCATTTTCGATAACTCGGGAACTCTTTGATCGATTGTTCTGAAATTTAGCACACTTGGCGGTCATAATTCCTCCTCCTTCTCCTCCTCTCCGCGTTCAATAGTTGCAGCTGCTCAATCGTCTTTCCTAATCGAAAATTCTACATAAAATTTGTCCAATAAATATGACATTGGCAAACTTGTGGAACAACGCACTGCCCATATTTTGTGAACATTCCAAGGCTTAGAAGTTACAACCGTCAAAAGAAGCGATTTATAGTGTCAAGCAGCGCCCGCTCTAGCACTTACGCCGCCCCGGGCAAGAGGACAAATTGCCGCCCCTTAGGTACCTACTGTACCAAACAGATTGATAGTATAGATATGCATACTATCTAGATCAGTGGTTCCTAATCTTTTTTAGTTCGTGCCCCCCTTGCGTAAATAAGTTGTACGTTCTGGGTCTCTTTTCACATTTTAAATTGTTTGAACATTTTTTTGTTAGTGCAGCCCACATTTTGGAACTACCCTCCATTTTTAGAACTATTTAATTTCGTCGTGAGTTCGGCCGTCACAACGGCTTCGTCGAGCAGGAAAAATGATATCACCGGAGCGACCGTTCAGCTATCATATCAGCTAGGTACTCTTAAGCGCAATTCACCACAGTTCAGCAAGGCCTTATCTTGTTTGGAATTTAAAAATTTTAAAGCTTGATGTAAAAAATCGAAAATGAATGCGAAATTTTGTTTTCCACTAAAACACTCAATACATTTTTAGAAAGATCTGCCCTCAAAAATGTTAGGCCGAAAAATTGTGCTCGCTTTCATTACTAACCTCCTGCAGTTGCATTCCATAAATTCCTTAAAAACTTCAATTAGCCGAATTGCTTCAGGCTTTTCAATATGCATGACTTATTTCCATAAATGTGTCATCTCGAGAATTTGTAAAGGGAATAAGATCAGAGCTATTTATATCGCCAAATAGCCAAATTCCGATATTAGCATGACCGAACACAAGTTAGGGAGCTCTGCGATGTTTTCTGTGGTTTGATCCCTCATCTTGCTAAAATCCAAACCAGCTTCTTCGTAGTTTGCCCTCTAATGCAAGATGAATCAATGCAATCGGGACCAACGAAATCCATTGACGCGAAGGTTTGGCGAATTGTATTTAAATTATGCTGCGAAATGTCGGTGGAAACTATGGAAAACAATTCCAAACAAATTATTGATGAAAATAATACCTTTGTGGATAACATTTCTCATAAAGGAGTCTGTTTTAAACGCCTTAATGTGCTCAGCGTTTATTCGACTCCCTATTTCCCATTTCCGCCCGGCTCGCCCCCCCCCCCCCTTAAAGCGGGCACTGGTGTCAAGTTTGACTTCTGTACGATTGATATTTAGCGAGATAATTGCACTTTTATGTTTGGCATTCGTTAATTTTCTATAACTGGGGAACACTGAACGATATTTCTGAATTGGCGCTCACATTTCCTGCAAATTTCAAGGTCCTACCTATTCGCTGTCAGGAGTTACAGCTGCCCAAATCGCACTTTTGAAAATTGTCCATAACTCGTAATTTTTTGAGCGGAAAATTTCGAAATTTGGTAGACTAAACTAAACTAAACTAAACACCGAACTGCCCAAATTAGGTGAAAATTTCATCTATAGCTGCCTAGGTTTAGAAGTTACACTCGATGACTTCAATAAAATATCACTAAGGAGGAATGCATATTCTCCTTCAGAAACATCGCAATCGCAACTACAATAAGCCACCCTGCCAGGAAAGCCGCCAACCGCTTAAGAATTATCTGCGCAATGAGGTATCAGTTCATCTATTGCAATAATCGAAACGAAGCTATTAGCCGATGATCACGGCATTTGTTTTACTACTGTATCATCTCTAAAAAATCTTTGCACTACGATATTAGAGAGCATGAAAATGCGGGTTCGACTCCTAGCACGGCACCAAAATTTCCGTACTTCAAATATAAAAATAGACAATTATGGTACATTATTTCTGTTTTAGGGTCTCGGCTAGTCAGAGACAGGGAAAGAGTCATCGTCATCCGCACAATGCTGCTGAGACTGCAAACTCGAAATTCAAAAGTTGAAAAAGCACTGACTAAAGGGGAAATCGTAGGCGATTTGCGTGTGATTAAGAGGTACGAGGGGTGCCTTTTATAATTCCGGATTAGAGAATCATCGAAAATCGCTTTATTGTTTTTCAAAATATTCCCAAATCTGCTACACTAGTTGTCCCATCCCGAAATATAAAAGGCACCCTATGTAAAGGCTAATCACGTTCAAGCGGTATCGCTGAAGTGCAACAGAGGTCATTCTCAATTGTCCTTTCTTAAAATATGGTTTTAAAATGTGTAACACCTTTAATAACAAAATGGGACCGCCAATTTAGTTAGACGGGAAATCTTAGTAGATATGCATTACATATCAATACCCCCTAAGAAAAATGCGCGCTCAAGGTGTTGGAAAAATGTTGGGCTTGCCCCTTCTAAACGAGATCCTGCTATCTATAGCTATGCTATGCCATTGCTTGTTGTAGCTTTGCGGGCTAAAACATACATTTGTACTTCTGCTTTCTCTAAGTCGGCGTGAAAGGACGGGGGGAGGAGCAAATTGTATGATTGAGGGTTTGCCTGAAAGCCAAATTCCGCAATGTGTACAGCATTGGGCCTTCGAGAGTCTGGTCACCTTATCTAAAAGGGTGCCAGTTTTTATCAAATATGGACAGTACGGTGCTCTAAAAGTGTTCTACATTTAATTTTTTTCCTTCACGAATTTCAGAGTTATGAACAATTTTTAATTAGTACGGCAGATCAAAATCCTGTACTGTACAGCGAAATGCTGTACGTCTGGTCAGCTTACTTAACGACCGATTCCCATACCTCGCAAGTATGCACACAAATTTTCCTAAAAATCGGTCTATACCTACTTCAGGCGATCGGTCGTGAAATCCGGCTTCAGACTTCATGCCAGGCACTGTCTGAGATTATTTTAGAAATCGTTAGAGTATTAGTCAGAAAGCTTGAATTTAAGTTTGCACAACTTAAAAATTTTCTAACGGTACTTATGAAGGTTTTTGTCTTGTTTGGGTTTCCTGCGTATATCTCCGCTCCTAATGGTAGCATTTCAAAAAAAAAAAAAAGCCACCGAATTGTTTGGTAAAGAATTTTCTTTATCTTTGGCATAGCAATTGTTCACCATAAAGCAGTAGGTAAAATGTTACAGCGGCTCAAAGTTGATAAAACAGTTTTACAAATCAGTTTTTTTTCCAAATAAGTCGATAACGGTGAATTTTCGCGCAAAAATTGATAGGAATTAATAGGAAGGACTTGTATCTTATTGGGTTCCCTACAATCCAGAATAAAAATGAAGTCGATACGATCAGCTGCAGCCGAGATATACCCGAAAGAAGTTGAGCATTCCGAAGTAACTATGCGTTACATATACATACTTTGTAGGTATAATTTGTTGCAGATGCAGTTAGGATGGTCAGTTGCGCTCTTTATTTGAGCTACCCCTGTAGGCTTTTAAATTGGTATCTATGTATTTATATTTGTAATACTGTAGGGGAAATTGAAATTGTTTCACCCCCATAAATCAAGGTTTCCCGAAAATCTGGCAGTTCACCAATGGGATAAAGTAATTTACTTTCTTTTTATTTTGGATGGCTTATTCAGTGATGAGGGTACGTTTTTATTATATTCTTCAGTAGAATAATTAATATGATAAATAGATCTACTTGGTTGTGGAAGGGGGACCAAAGTTGGAAGATCATAAATGTCTTGGGTTATGACTGCGACATTTGAGCATATTTTACCACAATACGTTCTACAGCTATTTGTACATGCGAGCCCGGCCTTCCTACAACCACATGCTGTCCACAGTTTTTATTAGAAGAGCACGAAATAATATTTTAGAGGTATAAAGGGATGATTTCTCCCAAAATTATCACAGGCTCCAATCCCACCTGGGTTCGCTTCCAGAGCAAGTTTTCTGGTTTTTAAACGTTCGCGAGCCATGTCTGTATTTGGTGGTACGAATGATGAACAGCGGCTGATTCGGTGGGAGGCAAAGCAGCAAGATCCGCTTTAATTTTCGTTCCTCCGCGAGCAAAAAGCTTGAAGAGGAAATCGCTTAGAGATGTGTCATTACGTGTAGCTCCGTACAATGCAATGAAAACATTCTTTCCGATACTGCATATAGTGTTTGCATCTGAGCTCTCTGCTTTAAAAACCTCGAGCGATTGTAAAACGCGAGTATATTCCTTCTTCTTTAAAATGGAGAGAAGCCTACTTTTTCCATTTCAAAAAATGGCCGAAGTCGTATCACACCCTTTGAAGGCGTGATGAAAAAGTATATGCTCTGAAAGAGTTTGGTATTTGAAACCTGTTGACAAAATTATATTTTCGGATCACTGTTACCATTCTACACATTCTTACTAAAATTAATGACGATCGGTTGAGACGTTGGCGGATTATTTAGTGAACACATTATCAAATCTACGGGATACCTTGTAATCTTTGCCCTGCCAACTTCTAAGTAGATAGATAGATAGATAAAATGTTTATTCAAGGATTCCAATTTAAGTACATATTTTTTACATATTTTCAAAACAAATATAAGGCATGGCTTAGAGCCGTCTGCCTGGTTCGGTTAATTTTATTCTTTACGTTACGTTATATATATATTGTAAGTATTCATTTGGTTATCTATTAGCAATTATGTTCTCCATTAAAAATTTTACAAATATGTTTATGTAATTCGAAAATTTCATTATCCAATGTATATTTCCTCGCGTTCGATTCGGTCTCCCTTAGTGTTGCTTGATTTGGATCGTTGTTACTAGCTCCGGTAGCATTGTTTCTGTTGCCGTTCCCGTTCTCGTTGGTTGACTGCATTAGCATTATGTGGTTTTGTTAAAGTGCAGGGCGATGAAGTTCACACAACTCCAGATTCTGCGTGTTCATCTGCCCTGCACTCACAAAAACTTCACATGTTCTCATTCATTATATTCTGCCGATACTTGAGGGCGATTTTACAGAAATCATATAATGTTTCCCAATTTTGTCCATTTAAAATCTGTCTTACTTCTAAATTATTCAACAATGCTTTACCTAGACAGGATCTTCGAATTTCCTTTAATATTGGGCATATACCGATAAAATGCACCGTATCTTCTCTAACTTGCATATTGCACAGACTGCAGAGTATAGGTAAATTCGGCCTATGTGGTATATAGTTCAAGGGTAGCAGTTCCCCTCGTGCTTTAAATATAAGCGATATTTTATGGACTGCGAAATGATTTTGGAAGTAGGTGTTCTCACCCAAAGTATGATTAAGTTGGACGTATGTATTCCTGTGCTGCGACGCGATAGACCTTTCTGTTGTCTTTTCTACCTCATTCCGTCTTACATCCTTAATCAAATTTTGCAGCATGTCGCTGTTAGTGGTTGTACCATCCCAATTAAATTGAGTGCTGTTTTCCGCTGCCAATGACGTCAGATCCCTATAAAAGGCATTCTGGGTATCAATTGTGTGTAGCAGGATTTTCTTCGGTATTCTGTCATTACTCATTGCCGATACTTTCGTGAGATACCTGGTAAATGTTGTTAACGTTTCAATGAAAAGCGATGTCAATCCAGTTTCCTGCTGCAGCATATAGTTGGGTGTTGTCAAAGGTAGTTGAAAAGTTCGTTTCAAGTAGTACCTTTGGAGTTTCTCGACTTCTTCGTACTTCCTCCCGCCCCAGATTTGTGCACCATACAGCATCACTGATTTTGATACAGCTTGATAAATTTTATACTTTGCCGTGTGATTTATTTCGGAGGAGTTGAAACATGATTTCCATATTGCGCTTATAGCCCACTTTGCTTCTTGTAGTTTTCGCCCTAAATGCAGCTCCATATTCAAGTTGCTAGTAATCCAAATTCCAAGATATTTATATTCTGTGACAACCTGAATTTCCGTTCCTCTGTAGCTCCACTTTTCATCTCTTGCCAGTCGAAAACGTTTTTTAAATATCATGATTTTGGATTTATCAAGATTTATAGTAAGTCCCCACTGCTCGCAATATCTTTCCAAATATTGAATGATTTTTTCTAAATCCGAGGGTGTCTCTGCGAAAAACACCATATCGTCAGCATATAATAGTCCTTTCAATACTAAGTTGAAGGCTGATGCTCCACCTGGCATGTCGTCTAGGATGTCATTCACATATATCGCAAACGCGTCGGGACTGAGTTTGCATCCTTGGCGTACCCCGCTGTTTGTACAAAATGATTCTGAAAGACGCGATCCATTCCATATTGCTGCTGTAGTACTTTCGTACAGTTTCTCGAATATATGTCCAAACTTCGAAGACATTCCGTTGTTATATAATTTATAGAACAATGACGCGCGATCCACAGTGTCAAATGCTGCCTTAAAGTCTACAAAAAATGCATATAATTTTCGACTCTTACATAGGAAGTGCCTTACTACTTCTAAGTATTTCGTGCCAAAGACTGTTACCATTCTACATACTAAGAACAACTTTTCCCTTTTGAATTCGACCTTAACCAAACTTTACCCAAATGTGTTCCTAGCAAAGCCTTAAAACATATCTAGAAACGGATGAAATCGAAACACTACGTCATAGGGCTGTCATACAAACAAAACCCTGGAAATTAGGTTCTTCTAAGAAAAACTTTTTTCTCTATGAACCAATCTTAAGCAAACTTCACCCAAATGTGTTCCTAAAAGCCTTAAAACATATCTAGGAATGGATGGAATCAAAACGTTATGTAATGGGGTTGTCATAAAAACCAACCCCCAAATACATATATGGTTCATGTAAAAGAAACTTTTTTCTTTTTGAATCTTAACCAAAATTCACCCATCGGAACACGTCATAGGGCTGCGGTAGAAATTGTTAACACGAAAGAAGCTTAAAGTTTCATTCGCGCCCGAAATTTGAATACCCGCCTCGGTCTCGTTTCATTTGGGATAGTATTTTTTTCATTTGGGGATATGGATTTTTTCATTTGGGATAAGGATGTTTTCAATTAGGAAATACTATAAAACGAGACCCAGGCTAATTTGAATGAAACCCGTCACATTTGAATGGAACTTAACCTTCTTTTGTGTTAATAATTTCTACCGCAGCCTTATGACGTGTTCCGATTCCATATGTTCCTGGATGCCTCGAAGTTAAGCCAGGAACACACATAGATGAATTTCGCTTAACATTCAAAAAGGAAAAAGTTTTTCTTACTATGACCTAAGATTTGGGAGTTGGTTAGTATGATAGCCCTATGACGTAATATTCGGATTCCATCCGTTCCTGGATATATTTTGAGGCTTTACTATGAACACACTTGGATGAGTTTGGTTAAGATTGGTTTATAAAGAAAAAAGTTTGTCTTAGGAAAACTTGATTTTCAGGGGTTCGTTTGTATTTGTATGACAGCCCTATGACGTTGCGTTCCGATTTACTAGGAAGACACTCGGGTGAAGTTTAGTTAAGATTGGTCCATAAAGGAGAAAATATTTCTTAGAAGAAGCTAATTTTCAGGGATTGGTTTCCATGGCATCCCCATGACACCATGGTCCGGTTCCATTCGTTCCGACATATATACAGCGTACACTAACGGGAAACTTGAATATACTTGTATTTCAGCCCGATAGCTTCAAAACTGAAGGACTAGTTTGCATTGCAACAGACGGAGAGACAGACGGACATCGCTCAATCGATTTCTCCCTTCTCACTGATCAATAATATATATATGTACATTATATAGTCAGAGGGGCTTCCTTCATTTTGTTGCAAACTTCATGAAGAAGTTAATATACCCTTTCACATAGTGAACGGTATAAAGATTGACTTTTGGGAGTAGCTGAGCTTTTGTTAAGTAGATGTCGGCAATCGATGCCTGATCTATGGGCATTATCGAACGTTTAAGGTTAAGCCATAACAAGTTGACGATAAGCCTATAGTACCAAGTTTGCATTTTTGAATGGCTTTCGATCCTTGAATTTTATAGGAAAACTATTTTCATTGAGCCATTAACCCTGGAATACTAACATGACTGGTTAGGGCGTTATTACTAACAACACGTAATTTCGACGTGTTTATATTTTCCTACAATCTTTTTCGCATCTTTTACCCAGTTTCGGGTCATACATTTTTTCAGCCGATAAGTGATTATTTTTCAGTGCCCCAGACAAAATTAGTAGACCAAAATACGCCATTAGCTCTAAAATACACGTGGGTTTCAGAGGCGAACTATTCGGATATTCGTTTTTTGAAGCTCCATTTCATGATCGGTGTGTGTCAATTAATCTGCACCATTTAGTTACTTATGAAAAGGTCAAGACATTCAGATGGAGTTGTGCGGTCTGTTGTTTTAGCAGTTGGTCCTGGTCGTTTATGAATAATGTTTCAAGAATGGATTTTCCCGGAGGAACATGCCTGCGCCTCGGATGTCCAGTAGTAGTTAGATTTGCTAAAACAATGCTAAACCTACCGCATTACACCACAAACAGGATGTTGCCACTCACATCAACATACAACAACTAACTGTGGGAAGCACTGCTGCAGTGAGCAGTTAACCAGACTCGTGGAATTGCGTATACACATTATAATGTGAGCGAACACGTCAATTTTACGTATTGTTAGTAATTCAGGATTAATGTGATTTCCTGTTGTGCTCTGTAGCCGTTATCGTGTTCGGTCGTCACTCTGTGAAATAGAGATTCATAGAGAAATGAGTTTCCAAACTCAGTATGACCCGCGCGCCGCAAGTTTATTATTCAGAAAATGATAAGAAATATCGATACCTAAGCGCGCATATGTGTTAACTGCAATTTTCATGAAAATGAGTTTATTTCATTTTTTAATTTATCAACCTTATAGTCATAATTCTGCACAAACGTTTTAAGCGATTGTCCATTAGAAACGCCAGAAACGTGAATGCACTTCCGTGTTAAGTGCATAGAAATAAATTTTGTGAGTGCCACATGTACTAAGTGCACTTGCACTATCTGCGCTCTTTACAAAATAGTGTGCACACATGTGACAAGTGCACGTACCGATGGAAGAAAGCTTCGTTTTCGTTTGCTGTTTCGCTTATTCAGCCGGTTATTCGTGGTGGCTGTTCAGTATATTACCTATGGGCTTCTTTCCAGAAAAAATAGATAAACAGTGGCAAAGAATCAAATAGAATTTAACGCCACAATTTTTATTTACTTAAAATGAAAAGTGATTGCAATTTCGTGTACTTGCTGTACAGCATGATCGGTTCTTCAAGAACAAATCCCAAAACATATTACGTTAAATGCCTCAATTTTAATGATTTTTGTGACTTCACCTCTCTGAAAAATGAAGTGATAAAAAATGCTTCATTTAATACACAAAATGAAAAAGTCAAATGGCAAAAAATTAATTGGCTTAGATTTGAAAAGGGAGAGCCAGACATCATTCAATACAAGTATGATTTGATGGCAGAAAATTTTATGGCAAGAGAGGATGTAGTACGGTGCAATGGAATGCTATAACTCTGGACAAGAAAAATTGCAGAGAAATCCCTCCCTTTTACAGAAAAACGAGACCGAGACTAATTTCGGGTGCGGCCGAAATTTGGATACGCGGGCTAAGAGTTTTTTCGTGCGTAAGATGACTGGTATTTAATCCCTCCCTCCCATTATTTTCCTTCCGTCTTCACAAAAGTTCCGTTGCGTCGACAAAACAATATTTGTGTGGGGTTTGGTTGGAATAAGTGGGCAAGTAAAAATATTTACTCGTAAAATTTTATTGGGGGATGCGAGAGCATGGCTCCATAGTACGCTTCCATTTGTTTTGACATTTTTTCTTGCTTTGATAAAGACACATTAATTCAAGCTTATGAGAAATTGGTGTACAAAATGTTTCTTAGAAGTGGGTTGGTTTTGTATGGCAGCCCCATGAGCCCATGGTCCGATTTGATCCATTCTTACATTTGTTTTGTGTCATCAATAGAAATACTCTCTCTCTCTTTGGTTCCTTTTAACCCCTAGTGGGCATAGGGCATTGACTACACCTCTTTTCCACCTCTGCCTATTAGCAGCCATCGCCTTTAGCTGGTCCCACGATTTGCCTATAGATTTTCCCTCTGCCTCACCAAATCTTCTCCATGTATTTTAGGGTCGTCCCACACGACGGCTAGCATTGGTTCCCTGAGGAATAGAAATTCATTTGCGTGAAATTTGGTTGAAATTGGTGCACAAATAAAAAGTTTTTCTTAGTAAAACCTAATTTGGGGAGTTAGGTTTGTATAGCAGCCCCATGACCTCATGGTCCGATTTTATCTATTCTCACATATGTTTTGTGTTATCAATAGAAATACATTTGTTTGAAATTTGGTTGAAATTAGTACACAAATAAAAAAGTTTTTCTTAGAAGAAGCTAATTTGGGGAGTTGGGTTTGTATGACAGCCCCATGACCCCATTGTCTGATTTCACCGATTCAAACACACAAACTGCCTGTAGCAGAAAGTAGCATTTGTCCAAAATTTCAGGTTCATAGCTTTTAAATTGGCCGAGTAAAACGCGTCGCAACAGACAGACAGACAGACGGACAGACAGACGGACATACAGACAGATAGACAGACAGACAGACGGACATCGTTCTTGTTGGTGTAAAGGTGTAATCCCCAGGATTACAACCCATTTATTGATAATTTGCCTACTACCCCAAGAAACGCTTAAGAGAATGTTTTTATTTGTAGTAGTGTTGTTTATTTGTAATTTTCGCTTAATTTTTGTCTTTTTTTATTCTCAAAATTTAATTTAATAAATATACCTTCCATATTAGTTGATTTTTTTCATCTTTTGATATATTTACGGCTATAATCAATTAGTGATAAGTAGAAAACTGTTTTAGTGCCAAATGTGGTAAGTGAACACTTAATTGAAATTTGACCAAAAACAATATTAAAAATTAAAAATTTCCATCTATTATTATACAAGATAATGCATAACAGTCCCCAGAATCATTCAAAATATCTTTATAGCCCATGATGTCAGTTTCAACCAGGGAATTCACAATTTAAAAAGGGCTTTTTTTGTTTTTGCTCTCCTGTAAAATTTTGTTTTTTGCAGTTAGCACATATGTGCGCTTAACAATTATGCTTATCGTAGAATTCGCGGGCCGTATGTTTGGTTCGGGGAATTTATATCAAGAGACGCGAGAGCGTATCGCCCGCCAAAGGAAAAAAAACGAAAGCGAACAAGTCTATGATTACCGGAGACAACTTGCTTTTTTGTTTGACAGGGCTACAGCCTTCCAGGCAACATCCCCCAACAATCTTTTTTTACCAAAATATTCCACATATCCTGTTCTAGCGCCTTTCCAAAAAAAAATTTCGATCGGCACAATAACGGGTAAGATATATGCAATAAACGGTGAAATTTTCACCCTCACAGACTTAAGCGAGTAACCCAATTTCAGACTGGAGTCTACAGTTGCAGAAAGACTTGCTTCTACTGTCTCTCCCCATGATGGGATTTTTATGAAATTTGGAATGAATGATCCTCTGGTGGTCCTTCTAAAGAATCAATGTCTTCCATTTAGATAAGTGGATGGAATAATGGTCAATTAATAGGTCAAGTTAACAAAAGATTTCCAACAATTGCGTCTTTCGTCGCATCGCATTGGCAATTTTTTAAAACACACTGGGAGACTACGATCTTGGGGCAGTGCGATATTAGGAAATTGGGACATTACGGTCTTGGTACATTAGGACATTAAGAAATTGGGGCACACTGGGAAAACTGGGACGTGGGGACATCGGGATATTGGGACATCGAGATATTGGGACAATCGGGACATTGGGATATCAGGATATTAGGACATTGGAACATTGGGATATTGGGACAAGGGAACATTTGGATATTGGGACATCAGGACACTGGGAGACTGCGACGTTGGGGCATTGGGATACTAAGACATTGGACCTTGGGATAATGGGACAATCGGACATTGGAACGCTGGTACATAGTGACATTGGGCCACTGAGATATCGGGCTATTTGGACATTGGGACATCGGAATATTGGGTCATTTGGACATTGGGACACTGCGATATTAGGACATTGGAACATTGGAATATTGGGATATTGGAATATTGGGATATTGGAATATTGGGATATTGGGATATTGGAATATTGGGATATTGGAATATTGGGATATTGGAATATTGGGATATTGGAATATTGGGATATTGGAATATTGGAATATTGGGACATTGGGAAATTGGGACATTAGGATATTGAGACAATGGGACATTAGGACATTGTGACGCTGGGACATTTGGATACTGGGACATTAGGTACACTGGGAAAAATGGGGACATAGGGACATTGGAACAGTGGTACATTCGGATATTTGGCTATTGGAACCTTAGGACACCTGGTATAATGCGACATTGGGACACTGACCACTGGGACATTGGGACATCGGGATATTGGGACATTGGGATACTGGTACATTAGGACATTGGGCCATTAGGATATTATCACATTAGGATACTGGGACATTTGGGACATTGGGAACTGGGATATTAGGAAATAGGGACATTAGGAACTTGGGACAGTAGGATAATTGGACATTGGGATATTAGGACATTAGGTGGGAGACTGGGACACTGGGACACAGGGAGACTGGGACATTGGGATATTGCGATACTGGGACATCGGGACACTAGATTAGTGGGACATTCGGACATTAGGCCATTGGAACACTGTGATATTTGCACATTCGGACATTGGGACATAAGGACATTAGGAAATTGGAACACTGGGACATCAGGATCCCAAAACAAAAATATTAGGTGGCTATTTAAGTATGCAAAAATATATGATATTTGACCAAAAACAACAAAGTTGTAAAAGTTACCCCGCCAAAGAAAAATTCATCTGCCGCAAAAAGAATACATAATACTCCAATCCGCCGCTCATATACAATTTTATTTTAGGCGTAAATGCTGGATGTAATTTTGTTTTTGGTGTAAATGCTGGAGAAGTTTAAATGTACAGGACTACTTCTTAAAGTAATTTGGTGGGAGCATTAACATTTTACTCAGTGCCACTTTGACGGCTCCCACCAAATTACTTTAGGAAGTAGTCCTGTACAATTAAACTTCTCCAGCATTTACACCTAAAACAAAATTACATCCAGCATTTACGCCTAAAACAAAATTGCATATGAGCGGCGGATTGGAGTGATATGTATTCTTTTTGCGGCAGATGAATTTTTCTTTACCTCTTAACTAGTTCTAACAAATCTAACTAACCCTGAAAATCATCGGTCTGCTTTGAGATCACATTGATTGCACTATAAAGGAAAATAATAAACATTAAGCTACTATTCAAAAATATACTTTGTAATAAAAGATAGTATGTGCCCACATTGTTGGCAGTGCATAAGGAAAATACGTCTATACAAGACATTATCATTTTTGCTTTAAAAATGAAATAACAAGGGGAAACATAAAAAGTCTATATAAAACGTTGCGATAATTCGATTGTACGATTGCTATTAATTTCCTTAAATTGCATCTTTTATGATGCAATAAAAATTCAGAGTTTTGCGTACGCCCTGGGAAAAATAAAAATGACTTCTTTGTGATGGTATTACATTTTTTACAACAGCCAACTTACATAAAATAGCCACTTTTTAAGGTATTGTCTACGCATTGCTGGTTGTTGATTTTCTGTTGATAGCTGACCTACTTATACTTATGTAGAGTGACTTGTATTTATCCATAAATTGCCAATTTTGTCTTTTTCTACCCTTCACGTTATGTGAAAGGATATATTAACTTTGCCGTGAAGATTGACACATACAAAGAAGCACCTCCAAATATAAAAAGTATACAGGGTGTGATTGTGATTCTTCATGTAATTTCCAGCAAAAAAGTTGTACGGAACATACCCCAAATCTTAACGCTTTAGCTGCCACAGGCATTTGAAGATTTTGAAAAAAAAAAAACAATTGCTGTACGACTTAAACCTCACTATCTCCAAAGCTAGACTAGCTTAAGTAGCAAAATAAGATGATTATTGTAGCCAAAAAATTTACCTAAAAAATAAACTTACCCCACCAAAATCGGATAAGAGGTTTAGTTTTTACAGAGCTTCAAAGTCAAATTTTTGTGATTTGACCCAAAAACAAATTATTTTTCCATCTCAGTTTTCTCCAACTTCTGCCAAGGTGAGGTGCTTGTACGATTCTTTTTAAAAAATGGCGCAAAGTCTTACGATCATATCTTTCTTACATCATTTTATTCTAGCTCCATTATCTATAACTATTCCTATCAATATATAGCTGGCCCACACTGACACTCAGGCTGCTCTGACAAAGCATACCCATATTTCCCCTATTGAAATTTTTCAAAAAGTCATGCCTGCAACTTATCTCCAAATCATAGCAGGTTCATAAATATGTTGAAGTTGAAGAAACCCACAAAAAAATTCCGAATACTTCGGCTAATTAAAATACTCTTTGTTCTTGCATTGTCTTATAATTTTTATATTCTAGAACTAAGGAATTTATTGAAGTCATTCATCCAATTCCGAAAGAGATTGCTCTTAATAATCAAAATTGTCACAAAAATCTGTTAAGAGAGGTTCACATTATTGAATAATTTGGCCAACTTTTGAACATTGAAACAAGTTTGAAGTTCAAAAAAAAAATATCGGCCAACTTTTACAAGTTGGTCTACGCATAAACAGAAGTTGGCCAACTTTCTCCAGTACTAAGACTTTTACACGTATTTTAATATTGCAAAAGTCAAGAACGTCCGCATCAACTATCTTCTTTCCACACGGAGCCACAAATTGACCCGCGACTTGTGTGAATGCACAAACGTTGACGAGTTTGCCATTTAATGTAAACAGTCGTCTAACTAGGACAAGTTGGAAGAAATATATCGGCCGACTTTTAGCTGCGTGTGGACACGGCCTTATACCTACGAAAATATAAATTTAATATCTGTCTAATTTGTTTCTTGATTAAATTTTATACTGTGACAAGCTGGAAATTATTTAAGTAAATTTATGGATTTTCAAAGTTAGTAAAACTTCAGCGATTTCAATATGTATGCAAATGTGTGACAGAGTTCAATGCTGCGAACGTCAACTGTATTGTTTTACGCGGATAAAAATATCCAGACAACAAAACAGGATATTTAGGCAAAGAGACAGATTAGCATTTCATTTGAAAACGTTCAATGCCAATTATGCATGAGCCGGTTTATGAAGTGCGTGTTTGTTCATCCCGTTCAGTTTTGAGTAGGGATGTCAAAAACCGGACGGTTAGTCCGAAAACCGGTACTTTCAAAACGGTTAACCGGTTTTTTTCGGTTTTTTCCTCCTCCCGGTTTTAACCCGGACGGTTGTTGGTCCATCCGGTTAAAACCGAAAAAAAAATCTTTCAAAATTCATACAATTTTTTATGTTTTCTTGATTTTTCAGTCTGGAATTCTTACTTATCCCCTATGAAAAAATTTCGTCTGCTAATTTCAGCCCTTTAATAATTGTCGAACACTCTTCTTTCTGCTATTACTCGTAGAAAAATCGCTACCTCTGCTTGTATCTTATCTCTTCCAAGGCAGATATTGTTTATGTTTACACTGCGTTTCACATGTACAGTCGAGAACGCATAACTGCAAAACGCTTAAGTGCCAAAAAACGCATTTCTGCATAATATTTAAAAGCCGCATGACTTTTTACATGGTTTTCATATAAAATTGTCTCGATAAGTGCAAACGCATAACTGCAAATTTAGCTTAAGTGCAACGAAACCGCATGAAAGGTGATGCATACGCACACGTAAACTGCATCGGATAAGTGCAAGTTGCGAATTTCGATGTCGTGCATTCGTTTTGCACTTAAGAATACGATTAGTATTTTTTTTCTCACGAAAATTGATACGATTTTTTTCTGAAGGTTCTGTGCACTTAAAAGTGTAAAATGCGGACCCCTGTAAATTTAACAAGCAATAAATTTAAGACGGAAACGCGCAAATACTAATGGCTTTCGGCTGGATAAGACATGATACATACTAATGAGTGGCAAATTTATTGACACAAAGACACCCCTAAAATAATTAAATTCAAACGAGTAACAAGGAAATGGAAGAAAACCTGGTAAATAGTTAATTGCATTTGCCTATTTGAAATCAAAATGGAAATATTGTCAAAGTTTAAGCAGTTACTTTTGTTTTTAATTCTTCAGGTTTCAGTGTGCGGCGCCAAATTTTCAAATTATCATTGATGATGGCAATTCATTGACTTAATTGGAAAGTGGGGCCTTTTCCGCCTAGATTTTGACAATGAATCAATTGCATTCTAATAAAAATTACGTTCTGATTTTTTCAACTTTGTTAATTTATTTGTGCCTGTTAATTCATTGTGGCATTTCAAATACAAACATCTTGGACAATTTGTAGAATTTAATATTCTCGTGGGGCTAATTAAAATTAAAAGGGAATTTTATTGCATTACATTTTTTTACTAAATCAACAAAACTGAAATATCTTTGGCAGAAAATAGTCTCTTTTTTATCCTTATACACCGCAACTCTCGAAACTGAAATAAGCCGACGAAGTTTAAAAACATACAATTTCAGTCAATTTTATTCCCATGCATTTCGGCTTCCAACAATGGTGAAGCCGTCACCAGCAAATATGGTGAAGTATTACCATATTTGGAAGCCGAAATGCATATGAATAAAATTGACTGAAATAAGTGGGTGTTTTTAAACTTAGGGCGGAATTCATAGTCCCCACTTAAGTAATAAGCATTCCCTTAAGGAATAAGGAAAAAAACCCTTAGGCCCGTATTTATGAACATTCCCTAACTCAAGGAGACCTTAAGTCAAGGATGCCGAAATTCAATAAATTAAATGTTATTTCCCATACCTTTTCATAGAAATCATTTATATTCAGGAGTCAATTGATTTAAGGCGAAACTCAAGGAGACCTTAAGTTTTCAATATACTTGAAATATTATATTTCAAGGAAGGTGGGTAGCTACCTTGACTTCAAGTGAGGTTAACTATAGAAAATTTCAAGGTCTCCTTGAGTTTCTCCTTAAATCAAGGATGCGTTGACTCGTGAATATAAGTGATTTCTATGAAAAAGTATGGAAAATGACATTTAATTTATTCAATTTCGGCATCCTTTACTCAAGGTCTCCTTGAGTTAAGGAATGTTCATAAATACGGGCCTAAGGGTTTTTTTCTATATAAGTAAGCCCTTAAGGGAGCGTCGTATTCATAGACATCACTTATTAGGCGTTATCACTTATAGGGCGTTGACTTATACTTTGGAATTAAAACAAAAAAAAGACAATTTTTCATTGTGTCGATAAATTTACCACTCATAGTAACTAATGTAATTAAGCAAAACTGGGACGCTGGAAGCATTTTAGAAATTGAAAATGTTTGAAGAGAGCAATCTACTGATTAAGAACTAGTCAGCCTAACACACACTTTAACACAGTTTTTGCACTCTTAATATCCTTTAATCTTAAAAATTTGGTTTTTTTTTCTGAATCTGTCCGAAAACGGATAAGTGAAAAAAAACGTAATTTTTCTTGCTACCGGAGACGATTGCACTTATCCGTTCTCGACTGTATCTTGAATGTGTCTTGATATTCGTGTATAGTATATCAGTGCATTTCGCGTATCATTGTGTTGCTTCGTATTACGCAAGAGAAATTAGAATGGCCCCTGTTGTAAATGTTTGGAATTTTTTTTCAAATACTAATAAAATAATGAAATCACATCTCACAATTTTATTTGATTGCCTTTTTTTGTTCAACATGTTTCTCTTTTAAATTCGCTGTCTTACTACATCATGTACGTGCATTTTAAGTTTGTTTTGCATACGATACGAACACCAACAATACGAGTGTGTAAGCATTTTTTTTAGTAAAATTCTAGACAAATCAATGAAAAAACCGGTTAACCGGAAAACCGGTACTTGGAGCCCGGTTAAAACCGGACGGACTAACCGGCTTTGCAAAAAAACCGAAAAAACCGACAACCGGGTTATGGGCCGGTTTTTGACATCCCTAGTTTTGAGTAAGGAAACTTTATATAAAATAAATGACACCCCCACATATACCCTTCGCTTTATGAGTGAAATAGTATATCAACTTTGTCATGAAGTTTTTAACGCAGGAAGGCAACATCTCCGACTATATGAAAAGTATATATAATTGATTAGTATGACGAGGAGAGTTTATTGGGCGATGCCCGCCTGCCTGTCTGTTACAGCGCGTTTTCAAGGCTACCTATATATTATGCGGAGGTGAAATTTTGCACACATGCTTATTTATAATGCACGTTGTTTGTATGTTTGAATCGCTAAAATCGGAGCATGGGGTTACGGTGCTACCATTCAACCCCCCCAATTGGGTTCTTCTAAGAAAAACGTTTTATATGTGCACCAATTTCAACCAAATTTCACATAAATGTGTTTCCATATGTAAAAATGGATGGGGCTGCCATACAAACCTCCCTCCCCCTAATTTGGTTCTTCCAAGGAAATTTTTTTTTTATTTAATTGCAATCAAACTTCACTCAAATGTAGTTCCATTCATGTCACAAAACATATGTAAACGTAAATAGCATCGCAACGTGGGGGGGGGGGATGCCGTAGAAACGCACAACACCCTGTATATGGTGCACCAATTCCAACCAAACCTTAAATTAATAATTACTGTATTAATTCTGGTTCTCAAATTTCGTGGGTGGGAATTTTAACTAATTGTGGAAATCCTAACTTATCTTTCCATTCTATACAATAAATACTACAGACATGCACCGCAGTTGGTATATAGAATGGAACGATAAGTAAAGATTAAACAATACAACAAGACATAATCGCTCTAGTTTAACACCTGCACCCCCTGCAGCAGTGTAGACCCCACTCACCATATTGCAGTTTAACTGCAATGGTATCCGTCAGAAGATCGGTGAGATAGTCCGTTTCATGAGTATGCGCAGAATTCTGATAGCGGCATTCCAGTGTATTAGATCTTCGTTTCAACGACGGCACGGCGGAAATGCAAGCTATTGCCGTTAAATCCGGCAATACCAATATTGAACTTATAAACATCTATGTTCCGCCAGCATCCAGCTGTGGCTCTGGTTATAAGTTCGATATTGGTCCACTCCTCACAGGACAGCATAGGATCCTACTTGGCGACTTTAACGCGCATCACGAACTCTGGCACTCTCTTCTCGCAAATGATGCCAGAGGTATAGATATCGCGTCCAAATTAGACCCATCAGACTTCTGCGCACTCAATAGAATTTCGTCTACACGCGTCGCTGGTGCCTGCCATAGTTCTCCTGACATAACTATGGTGAGCGCCAGTCTGATAAGTGAAACCCGTTGGGAGACAACCAGATCTCTTTAATCCGATCACCTCCCCATATTAATAACTATTGATAAACCAGCTGAACTGACAACATCAGAACGGCGTACGTTTATCAACCACAAAAAGGCAAATTGGGAGGGTTTCACTGCGTTCACTTCGACGAAGTTCGCCGCGCTACCTACTCCAACAAATGATAGGGAAGCCGAAAATAATATTAGGAACGTCATTGTCAAAGCGGCAGCTCGCTTCATTCCGGCAGGGCGTATCCCAAAAGTTCGGCAAGGTTAGCCGACGAACGGGACGATTTAAGACGCGCAAATCCGGCAGACCCCAGAATTCAGGAGCTAAACTCCGAAATAAATCGACTAGTTAACACCTACAAAAAAGAGAAATGGGACGAGCATCTAGATAGCTGCAACCTCTCACAAGGTGTCAGCAAACTATGGGCTACGGTCCGCGCCCTGTCTCACCCAACGAAAGACAAAGGCCGTGTAGCCATCAGATTCGGCAAGAAAACCACCGCAAATCCAAAACTAACTGCGCGAGCTTGTTCAATAAGCAATTTATTGAACACCCCAAGACCAAGATGCTCAACTGCAAGATAAAAAGAAGGATTCGCAACCGAACGGTTGACATCATCCCTACTTATACAGCGGACCAAGTTTCAGCAGCTATCAAGAATGCGAAAAAATCTAAGGCCATTGGACCAGATGGCATTTCAATGACCATGATGAAACACCTAGGTCTTCCGGCCATCGAATATCTAACGATGGCTTTCAACTTGTCGATATCCACGCTTGTCATCCCTGAATTCTGGAAAAAGGGACTAATCATCCCCTTTCTCAAACCCGGTAAAAGCGCGAAACTCGCCGAATCCTACCGTCCAATCACAATTTTGTCACCCGTTGCAAAGACGCTCGAAGCACTCATCCACCCCACCCTTGTATCGCATGCTGAGCTAGCTTCTCACCAGCATGGCTTCAGGAAGATGCATAGCACCACAACAGCTCTGGATATGATCACTCATCACATCCAAAATGGCCTCAACCAGAAACCGCCCTGTGACAGAACCGTCCTAGTAGCCCTTGACCTGTCGAAAGCCTTCGACACGGTCATTCACTCTGCGTTATTGGCCGATCTCCTAAATATGCATATTCCTGCACAAGTGGTTTGGTTAGGTGGATTGCCAACTATCTAGCTGGGAGGCAATCCTTCACAGAGTTTCGAAGCAGTTGTTCAAAGCATAGAAAAATTAAGCAGGGAGTTCCACAAGGTAGCGTACTCTCTCCTACATTGTTCAACATCTACCTGTCGAGCCTTCCAACACCACCGGAAGGTATCGAACTAATTTCCTATGCGGACGATTGCACCGTACTCACCTCGGGGAATGATTTAAACGGCATGTGTGCTCGACTAAATGACTATATTGAAAAACTGGTGGAGTTTTTCAGTAACCGCAACCTAGTCATTTCGCCATCTAAATGTACTGCAACTCTTCTTACCACCTGGACGCAGGAATTTTCGGAGGTGCTTGCGATCCGTACTGGTAAGCATGCTGAAGACGTTGTTCCTACTGTTACCAACCCCAAGATCCTAGGTGTCTATCTAGATACCATGATGAAGTCAAAAGATCACGTCGAGAACGTAGTCGACAGAATGCACAGTAGAAACAACGTCCTAAAGGCATTAGCCGGGAGTTCCTGGGGCAAGGACAAAGAAACTATGTTGGTCACCTACAAAGCGATAGGTAGGGCAATACCTAGCTATGCAGCACCGGTGTGGTCGCAAACCGTTTGTGACACAAATTGGAATAAGATCCAGGCATGCCAGAACGCTGCTCTACGTGTATCGCTACAGGTTGCCATCTCATGTCGTCCCAGGATCATCTTCATCAAGAAACCAACATGTTATCAGTGCGCGATCATAATCACCTCTTGTCTTTACAATATCTGGTCGGTTGCTATCGAGAGGATCACCCAAACCATCAGCTCATGGACAACACTCCCCCTCCACGACATGTCAGGAGTGGACTCAGAGATCTCGAGAGAGACGTCCAGAGATACAAACGGGTACCTCCCGATTTATTCGATAATACAGCATACCATGCGGCCATCGCAGATATTCACACAACCGTTGTGAATCGGTCAATAGGGAGTTTAGGTCCGAATGGAGTCCTCACAGTGCCCCACCCACCCATATCGCCTGAGGAGACTAGGCTCCCGAGAGCCACAAGAGTGACACTAGCCCAGCTTAGGTCGGGCTTTTGTTCACGCCTCAATTCCTACCTATCTCGAATAGACCCGGACATACAGAACATTTGTCCGAGCTGCGGTGGTGCGCCACACGATGTGGACCACCTGTTTCGATGCCCCGCTGCACCCACTAACCTCACTCCGAGGGCATTATGGGACAACCCTATTGCAGCTGCTACGTTCTTGTCGCTTGAGACAATAGGCGAGAACGACGACGAAACTTAGAACACATCCACAGACATGCACAGCGACTCACACCCTTCTGCACCGCTACAACAACAACAACATAAGTAAAGATTCCCACAATTACTTAAATTAATGTGTTTTTATTCAAAACACCAAAAAATATGTTAAAATCAATGAAATCGTACTATAGGGCCATAACGCCCCCTTCCCATAAATTTTCTTAGAAAAAAATTTGTTTGAGCACTTACATATTCCAACCAAAACTAACACAAATAATAATAATAATATTCAAGGACGGTTAATATTTCATATCCGTCCTTGGGGTCTCTTATTCCTTCCGTCAGCACGTAGGTCTGGCTAGACCTTTCTCACTACAGGGTGTCCGGAAACTGCCGCATAAACGCACCGGATTGCGATTCCTCAGTCGATTTGCTGCAAAAAAGTAGTACAGAACATACCCCCTCAGCTTAACCCTTTAGCTGCCACAGGCATTTAAAGATTTTTAAAAAAATCATTTTCTTGCACGACTTAAAGCCTAATATCTCCAAAGCTATATCAGCTAGAATAGTGAAATAAAATTATAAGACTTTGCGCCAATTTTTAAAAGAATCGTACAAGCACCTCACCTTGGTAGAAGTTGGAGAAAATTGAAAAGATTGTTTTTGGGTCAGATCACGCAAATTTGACTTTGAAGCTCTGTAAAAACCAAACATCTTATCCGATTTTAGTGTGGTTAGTTTTATTTTATAGGTAAATTTGTTGGCTGTAATAATCATTTTATTTCACTATTCTAGCTGGTCTAGCTTTGGAGATATTAGGCTTTAAGTCGTGCAAGAAAATTATTTTTTCAAAAACCTTTAAATGCCTGTGGCAGCTAAAGGGTTAAGATGAGGGGGTATGTTAGTAAAACTTTTTTGCTGGAAATCAACTGAGGAATCGCAATCACCCTGTATAATTCGATGGAAAAACTATAGAAGAGTAAATGCCATGATATCCTAAAACAATTATGTATGTTTTGAAGCATTGAAGCATTTTGCAAAAATTTGTGAAAATCGTTTGAAGTTTTGATACCAGCCCTGTTTTTATCGAGTACAGTACAGTATAGGGCAGAACACCAAAAACTATTTGATGAATGTTGTTACGGATTTGTTTTGCCGGTAACGTTGCTATTCTTCGAAGTCGTGTTGTGTTGCCTCGATAGCGGAACCCAAATGAAAAAGCCCAAAATTGAAGTCTAACCGATATATTTCGGGCTCTCAACAGCCCATCTTCAGGGTTTAGTTTGATATAAAACAATACCAATCTTGGGCATATAAAACAAAATTAAATAATAATAAATTAAATTACCAATTATTGATATTCAAAAGGTGGACAAATTGCATAAATGGTGACAATGATGGAAGACAAAGAACTAATTACAATGTCAAATTGGCATATAAAGATATCACAGTTGTTAATGTGTCAATTGATTATAAAAAATATCACAGGGTGTTGTTGTGTCAAGCAAATCAAAATATCACAGGTTTAATGATGGACATTGACGTACATGTAACAAGGAATAAAAACGAACTTAAAAAACTACTCAACATTCATCTTAATTAAGTTATAATAAGAATTGGTTAAGTCCTTCTTATCTGTTTTATATAGTTGCATGCGTGATCTTCATATCTGATAATTTGATTTGTCTCATGACTTGGAGTTTCCTTTTATTGGGATGTGATTTTAAAATTTTCGCATTGTCAAAGTCGAAGGCATGTTTGCTTGTAATGGCGTGTTTTGCTAGTGCTGAACTATTATTGTTCAATGATTTCTTGGAGTCATAATTATGTTGCGATATACCCGTACCTAATTTTTGAGTTGTTTCTCCAATGTAAGTTTCATCGCAATCCGAGCAATCCATTTTATATACAACTCCTGGTACCGGAGTCCTTAATTTTCCAAACATGTTTGAATTTTTGTGGTGAGGTCTCAGAGAAATTCTCAACTCCGGGGTGAAATATTCACAAGATCTAGAAATCGCTTCACTCAATTGGGGAACGTAAACCAGAGATGAGAATTGCTTAGAAGTGTTCTCATTTTGTAAGGCTTGAGAGCAGTTATCAGTTGACTTGACAGGTACGCGTAGCTTGAGGAGTTGAGAGCACAAAATATAGCGGTTAGGGCATCATGGCATATTCATATTTCTAGTCATGTCATATCCTTAAGCCTAATCGATTTCGTTTAGTGCAAGTGTAAAATTTTAAACTGAATGAATCGAGTAGGCTTAATGATATGACTAGAAATATGACTGTGTCATGGAGCCCTTAGACTTCAATTTTGGGCTTTTTCATTGGGGTTCCGCTATGTTGAGGGAACACAACACGACTTCGAAGAATTATTGGAAAATGTTAGTTCAGAGTTAGTGGAAATTCTATAACACATATTTTAATTTTTCTGAAAAATGATGACATTCTCTATGAAAAATTCGCTTGCCAAAAGAGTACCTACATATCCCACAATTTTGCATGTCCCAAGTAGGCATATTTCCGTGAATTCCGTCTTTAAACAGTCGAAATTGTGGGATCATGGTTTTTTATTTGTCTTGATTATCCGCCTATGCCTACTTGCGACATTCAACATTGCGTGCGGTTCTGAAACGCACTGGTCGCATATGTTCCCACAACATGTTGTCAATTCTGATCCTATAACTGCGGTTTTCCGGAGCAGCAATAACTTTCGGTGTTTTCCGTATGTCTGCCTATGTGGAATATGTAAACGAAAAGTTCCGGAGATCATTTCTTATTGGAAAAATCGCAGTTAGAGGATCAGAATGGACAACATGTTGCCGGAACATATGCGACCGGTGCGTTTCAGAACCGCACCCAATGTGGAATACTGTTTTGCGTACGAAGGCAAGCGAATTTTTCATAGGGAATGTCAAAGCATATTCGTACTATCGTAATATTTTCTACGACATGCTAAAACTCTCTATTATCCGTGCCACTTAACTTTGCAGTCATCCAAACCAACTACATCCAATATGCTAAATTTGGTATTCTAAATCTGAGCGCAACCTCAATTGTTTTTCTCTATCAGCATATAACAACATTTGCCATTCTCTCGAATACAGGATTTTATTCAACGGTTATTTTCCCATTACAGGTGAAAGTTTTGCAGAACTGCATCACGGATGCTCGTCCCGCGTGATTACACATACCTATGCCATAGCTCTAAGCATCGTTGTGATGTTTTTTGCAACGCTACAATACCGTTCGTCATTCAACGTGATCAACATCAGGTAGAAGGCTCGGAACAAACAGCAATTTTAGAGTATGTACAACAAAATTGAAGTTTTCAGCCAGCCCAGCCAACATCCACCACTATCGTTCAAGTGGAAATGAAAAGGCTTTCCGCCATATACGAGTGCATGTTTGTTTCTATTGTGAACAGGGTTGCCAGATTGGGCTCCTTCTCGCCAATTGGGCTATCTTTTTTCTCAATTGGCGACAAAAATTCTCAAAAGTCGCCGAGCGATTTTTTGGGCTACATAAAATACGCGCCAGGTACTTACTTTTGTTTTAAATATTAAGACAAGTAGATTTTTGAAGGGTACTGATCCATTAGAATTAAAAAAAGCAGAACATTCTCTGAAAATGATTCAGTTTATTATTAACACTAAATGGGTCAGACACAATGGAAGAAGCAATTCCAAATGACACTGGCCCATCTTGGCTGAAAGTTTTTTTTAAATTAAAACAGCCGACGTTCAAAAAATATTTCCACATTTAAGTAAATTATCTTTTATTATTTTATTTCTGCCACATTATGTAAGGTGATCGTGAAAAGGGCATTTCCAATTACTTTTCCCATTCGAAAGAGACTTTATTTATACACTTGGGAGCAAAAAAATCGACCCACCCCAAATGCTTCTGTTCTAAATACGATTACTCAATAAATAATAAACAGTCTGTTTTTGTTTTTAACTCTGTAAAATCAATAAAAAAACATCATTTATTATTAAACTGTGTTAAAACTTTACATTTTGTTTTACGAAGATACTTATAACTTGAATTTTTAAACTGTGTATGGGGACTAAAGCGGACTTTGGGGTAGTTTTTGAGGGGCGTGGAAAGTTTTGTAAGAGTGCAGATATATTAGGTAACCTCTGGAGCATGCAAATGCATCTGTTTCATTGCGATGCGATGAACTTGGGTTTTAAGGCTTCATACGCTCTTTGGGGTTTGAAAAACACTTAGGGGTTGTTTTTAAGGGAAGGAGGTGCTCGGCATATTTTTTGCTTTTGCCATTGAATTATGGCAAATTCGCGACATTTAATGCACTATAGCGATCATCGAAATTTAAAAGTGGTAGCGTTAACTTTACAGACATAAATCATGTTTTAAAGCGTTGGGGGTGGGTGATTTCTTCGCTCCCAAGTGTATTTTTGCATTTAATGAAATTATTTATGTACAAAGATTAGCTTATTACGTTTTATTTTGGCAATAAAATTTGTTGGGCTACTTTGGGCTATAAAAAACTGGAATTTGGCGATTTCTTCTGAAAATATCTGGCAACCCTGATTGTGAAGTCGATTAGGGACTAAAAATACTTTCGTCGAACATCATTGAATTTAAAGGATATGTTGCTGTGATGTTGCTGTTGATAATAAATTTATTACTCTTTTTTTTTTTCTAGCGACAAATAACAAAATTTTATAAATTACTATTTTAGTAAATTCATATTAATATGTAATATTATGCAGATTGTCGGCGCAGATTGGTTAATTTTTTTTTAATTAAGAAGCTTATAAAATTTCATAAATACATACATCATACATATACAGTTTGTGGGTACATAGTACATACTTCAAAATCATATCGAAAAGCAGTGCTCAATGCTAGGGAGAACTTTTTAATTGCGATAATTGCTCCGAATGAGGAGCTAATCGACCTAGATTTCGATCTAGCTCTATTAAAAAATCTGCACAATCTGTATGGCTTATTTTATTTATTAAAACTACTGAACAAATTTAAAACATTGGCATTCAAGTAGGGATCATACCGTAACATACTTAATGAAGATGTGCATTTTGAATGGAATGTTAAAAAAAAACAATATGATGTATAATTGCAATTTTAATATTTGTCCATTTATTCATTTCTTTTCAACTGATCTCCACGTCGATTAGCGAAATTATACGAAATTATACAATTGATTCGCATTGTCATCTGGCGGGTAAACAAAAAGTAATCAAGTTCCCTTCTTCAATAAGATTGCATTGGTGCATGACATCATTTTCATTTGACAAAAAAAAAACAAACTGCAATGGCCTTTCCGTTGTTAAACACACAAGAAAATTTCGTCTGCAGGAGTACCAGTAAATAAAGTCATTTGTATTTTTAATTGAAAACCAATAATGAAATGAATGCGTGGTTCAGCGAAGTAAAATAATTGGATGTTGAGCTGAACGACTGAAAGATATGTACATACACATATGTATGTATTATGGTGTGGGGTTTTTAAATTTTCATGAAATCCCGGAAAGTCACCATTGTATATTGACATATGAGGGATCTCGCCCGAGTGCATACACAGGGTGCCTCAAAAGCCGCACAGGTTACAGATAATAGCCAAACTAGCGAAGGTTGAAATCAAAAAATTTAGATGTGCACTCTTGCAGTTACAGTGATTTGAAAAAATGTATTTCTTGTTATTAAAGAAATCAGATTCCACAGTTTTGTCCATCAATCCCTTAGCAAGAGGAGTGTAGAGTTCAAGTTTGAATAGGCAGGGTGCTATTTTCCAACGTTGTATTTCAACAATTCAAGTTAAAGTTGATGATCTAACTACAGTGTCGTATTTATAGGAACAATGCTCGCACGGTTTGCATTTTTCGGGTGCTTCTATAGCGATTTCATTTTATAAGTCTCGGAGCAATGTTTACATTATACACTCAAGCAAAAAAAAACGTTGTTTTTCCTTAATTTTTCATATACATCATTATAATCAAATGTCTTGATCCGCAATGAACGAATGTGAAGTTCTTCTTTCACAAATGTTCCTTTTTCAGTACTGGATGTGACCAAGTCGAAATTGACCTCCCCCCGGAAACATTAATATCGATCGAGTTTCCAACCGTTTCCAGCGGAAGAACGGGGGTGATTTTGGGGTAAACAACTTCAGAACCATTCCTTGGGGGCCAAAACCTTTCAATAATGCTGAATAGATGCACTTGTGAATTTTAAATTGCAGTGTTTCACAAATCAATGATATAATGTGTTATTCTTAATATATTTTCTTCAAATTATTTCAATGATATAAACTCGGCCAGAGGCGCTTTCATTTCAACTTGATGTTGGCTTTTCGGACACCCTGTATATAAACTCTGTGTGTATGTTTAATGTTTACACAATTATTTATGGAGACTACCTCAAAAGGATAGTTTATGTTTTCAATTGCTTTTGTCAATAAATTTGTTTTCATACTTTCATTTTTATGGTAAACGTTGAACTTTTTGGCCACGGTTTTTATTGTTTATACATTTATGTTGTATCGCTCTAATAATTAATTCAGGAGTGGTTCTTTTTGAAGATTATCAGGTGGTGACATTAAAGAAACATTATGTGCAAAGAGTAGATGTGTTTTGGAATGATCCCGATTTACGGGCATATCCACTCGGAGAGTGCAATAATGTTACGATATTCGTCGGTTTCGACCGAATGTATATGACACGGCACTCTCAGTTTCATCAGGTTAAGTCATAAAGCTTAAATTTAAGTTTGCACCACTTGGAAAATTTTCTAACGGTACTTAGGTATCAGGTTTTTGTATTGTTTGTTTTTTTTTTGTGTATATCTCCGCTCCTGGTGGTTGGACTTTCAAAAGAAAGACACCAAATTGTTCGGTACAAAATCGCCTTCATCTTTTGTATACTGACTGTTCATCTCAAAGCAACAGATAAAATGCTACAGCGTGTCAAAGTGCAAAAAACCCGTTTTGTTAATCAGTTTTTTGCAAATATGCAAATATGCGAGATATGCCCATGCCCAAGTACTCCAATCAACGGGGAGATTTTACCTTGCAAAAATTGGGGACTTCTCAAATTTTTGATATGTTATAAAGAAAGGTGGGGTAAGTTAAAATCCAAGTTTGCGTCACTTCCCCCCTGTGCTCCCGCCGCTATGTTGAAAAAACCATCTAAACTCGGCTCTTTTATCAGTTTGCGGTCTATAACTCCTTCCCAGTCCATTTGAGCACGAAATGTGCCGAGACAATCTTGTAGAGCACAGAATTTCCTATAAATTTCATCTAACAAGTTTTACTCTTCAATCAAAATTGGCAGAGTTATAGCGCAAAGAATATGCTACCACAATCTTCAGAGGTATGAAGCAGGAGGCATTGTTGGCCAATTAAATAAAAAAGAAACGATTTGTTGATATACTGCAAAAGTATTTAACGAATCATGGTTTCTTAGTATCCCAGGCTGTAGAGGAGGCGGATACACAAATTATTCAAACGGCTTTAGGCATGTCGTACAAGTTTGACTCAATTTTCATGGTTGGAGAAGACGTTGATCTGCTGGTTTGGTTATATTGTCAGGTATTGGATATCATGTCTAAATTCGTCCTACAACGTTGGTAAATACACTCCCAATCAATAGGCTTAGTCCACTTGAGAAATGGCTTTTTATTGGAAAGTGATAACGGTATTTTCTTCAGACTTGGTGACAATATTTTTAGTAGTCTGCTTGTTCTTTTAATAACACAAGATCTCAAACCCTCAGTTCCGTTAGGTTTTTTTACGAGAATTCTTAAAAACAGTACAAATGTCAAGTCAAGTCAACGCCAAATAACGGTATAAGGAAGTTTTCATACCTACGGCCAGATTACGAGTACGTAATCTGTGCAAACTACTTAATTTGAGCTGTCAAATTCCATATATTTTTAAATTCACCACACCGCAGATTACGAACCATAAACCGTACCCACATAGATGCACAGAGGTTTCACACCTTTCTGCACCGCTACAAGAAGAAGAAGAATGTCTAGAACGTCTATTTTAAAAAATGGAACGAGGATCCGAAAATGTTATATTCATCAACAGGTTTCGAACACCAAACTCTTTCAGAGCATATACTTTTTCTTCACGCCTTCACAGAGTGTGATACGACTTCGGCCGTTTTTAGATATGGGAAAAGTAGGCTTCTCTCCTTTTTAAAGAAGAAGGATTTCGGGAGAAATCATCCCTTCATACCTCTTAAATAGTATTTCGTGCTCTTGTAATAAAAACTGTGGGACAGCATGTGGTTATAGGAATGCCGGGAATGTACCAATATCTGTAGAACTTGATGTGCGAAAATATGGTCAAATGTCGCAGTCATAACCGAAGACATAAATGATAAAGATTGGTACGATGACATTTATGATCTTCGAACTTTGGTCCCCCTTCCAAAACCAAGTAGATCTGTATATCATATTCTGGATTCTACTGAAGAAGATAATAAAAACGTGCCCTCATCACTAAATAATACGCCAGGAAATTTGAACGAAAATTTGGCCAAACTTCGGAAAAATTAGGGGAAAGCTGGATTTTTGCATGAGCCTTCCTTTCGAGGTCCTAAACAAGACCCTGAAAGTCCCCGTCTCTACGAGTGCCGCTAGCGGTGATACAGAGGGTCAAAGACCCTCGAAAACAGGTTTTTCTGAATATCTTGATAACGGTAGCATATACAAAAAAGTGGTGTATGGCAAATTTGAAGCTCTTGTGCTTTTTCAATAAACTATGGAAATACCGAATACGTTCGGGCACTCCTAACGGTGCCAGGAGGTATAACGGTATTTTAAACATATTTCACGAAAATCTCTATAACGGTAACTCGTACTAAAACCTTTTGTATGGAAAATTTGTAGTCTATGTAGTTTTGAATAAAGCGGCCAAATTTCATATCAATACACCTAGCCTCAAGAGCGCTATGGGGGTTCAAACCTCAAAAAAAGGTGTTTTTTGCGGTTTTTCGTGAATGGCGCTATGACGGGGGAGTGTGCTCTATGGTCTTCCAGGAGAAATTTGTAGCTTCTGTGGCTGTCAGTAAGACGCCAAAAGTCCCCAAAGATGGGAGCCCCTTTTACGAAGCTATAAGGGGCCAACCATTCAATTAAGCAGTTTTTGGGAAATATCTCTATAACGGTAACGTGTACTGAAAACTGTAATATAGCGAATTTGTAGGTTATACAACGCTTAACTAAATATCCGAATTTCAGATCGATCCGTGCAATTCTAAGGGCGCTATGAGGGCCCGAATCGTACTGTAACGGTACTTTTCGTTTTTTCGTGATTTTCTTCATAACGGGAACGTAGTCGGGAGGGAGGCCAGTAACAATTTGTTGCTTTTGTAACCTCAACTTAAAATGCCAAAACGGCTCATCTATACGGGGACTCCCACGAAAGCTATGAGGGGTCAAAGTTAAACAAAAAAACCGCTTCGCGGAATTTTTCGAATAACGGTAACCTCTTGAGAGAACCAATCTGAGATAAATTTGTAGCTCCTGTGGTTGTTAGTCAGGGGCCAAAAGTCCCCACCGATGGAAGCCTCCCTAGGAAAGTTATGAGGGTCCAAACATCCAAAAATGCAATTTTTTGGGAATATCTCTATAACTGTAATGTGCACCGAAAACTGTTATATGGCAAATTTGTAGCTTATACAACGTTTAATTAAATATCCGAATTTCAGATTGATGCGCGCAAGTCTAAGGGCGTAATGAGAATCGGAACCATACAATTTCGGTATTTTTGGTTATTTTTCTGGAAATTTCTGTAACGGTAACGTATACCGGAGACAGTCTGTAGCAATTTGTTATTTCCTATGGTTCCAAATAAAATGCTCCACCGATTTGAATGCACCTGAGGTAACCATACGTGCATTATAACGTTTAAACTAACTAATTTTTAAGGAAGGTACGTGCAGTATGTAGTATGTAGGGTATGTGTGCAAGTATGGTTGCCTCAGGTGCATTCAAATCGGTGGAGCATTTTATTTGGAACCATAGAAACAAGAAATTTTTACAGACTGCCTCCGGTATACGTTACCGTTAAGGAGATTTTCACGAAAATAACCAAAAATACCGAAATCGTAAGGTTTAGAACCTCATAGCGCCCTTAGTGTTGCACGTATCGATCTAAAATTTGAACATTTAATTAAACGTTGTAAAAACTTCAAATTCGCCATATAGCAGTTTTCGGTGCACATTACCGTTATAGAGATATTCCCAAAAAAACTGCTTATTTGGTTGTTTGGACCCTCATAACTTCTCTAGGGAGGCTCCCATCGTTGGAGACTTTTGACGTCATACTAACAGCAACACGAGCTACAAATTTGCCTCAGATGGGCTCCCCCTAAAGGTTACCATTATTCAAAAATTTCCGAGAAGCGGTTTTTTGTTTAACGTTTAACTTTGATCCCTCATAGCTTCCTTGGGGGTTTTCACATAGATGATTTCTTTTGACATTTTAATTTGAAGTTACAGAAGCAACAACTTGTTACAGGCTTCTATCCCGAATGCGTTCCCGTTATGAACAAATTCACGAAAATAACGAAAAATACCGTTATTGTGCGGTTCGGGCCCTCATAGCGCCCTTACTCTTGCAGGCATTAATCTGAAATTCGGATATTTAATTAAGAGTTGCATAAGCTACGAATTCCCCATATAACAGTTTTCGGTGTACATTACCGTTATAGAGATATTCCCAAAAAACTGCATTTTCGGATGTTTGGACCCTCATAACTTCCCTAAGAGTGCTACCATCCTTGGGGACCTTTGGCCCCTTACTAACAGTCACAGGAGCTACAAATTTATCTCAGATTGGTTCTCTCAAGAGGTTACCGTTATTCAAAAATTTCCGAGAAGCGGTTTTTTGTTTAACTTTGACTCCTCATAGCTTCCTTGGGAGTCTCCGTATAGATGAGCCGTTTTGGCATTTTAAGTTGAGGTTATAGAAGCAACAAATCATTACAGGCCTCCCTCCCGAATACGTTCCCGTTATGATTGAATTCACGAAAAACCGAAAAATGCCGTTATAGTACGGTTCGGACCTTCATAGCGCCCTTAGAATTGCACGCATCGATCTGAAATTCAGATATTTAGTTAAGCGTTGTATAAGCTACAAATTCGTTGTATAACCGTTTTCAGTGCACGTTACCGTTATATATATATTCCCCAAAAACTGCTTAATTGAATGTTTAGAACCTCATAGCTTCGTAAGGGGGGCTCCCATCTTTGGGGACTTTCGGCGTTTTACTGACAGCCACAGAAGCTACAAATTTCTAATAGAAGACTATAGAGCATTCACGAAAAACTCCAAAAAACACCTTTTTTTAAGGTTTGAACCCCCATAGCGGTTTTGGGGCTGCGTGTATTAATATAAAATTCGGTCGCTTTCTTCAAAACTCCATAGGCTAGAAATTCTTCATACAAAAGTTTTTAGTACAAGTTACCGTTATAGAGATTTTCGTGAAATATATTAAAAATACCGTTAGACCTCCTGTCACCGTTAGGAGTGCCCGAACGTATTCGGTATTTCCATAGTTTATTGAAAAAGCACAAGAGCTTCAAATTTGCCATACACCACTTTTTTGTATATGCTACCGTTATCGAGATATTCAGAAAGACCTGTTTTCGAGGGTCTTTGACCCTCTGTAGCACCGCTAGCGGCACTCGTAGAGACCGGGACTTTTAGGGTCTTGTTTAGGACCTCGAAAGGAAGGCTCATGCAAAAATCCAGCTTTCCCCTAATTTTTCCGAAGTGAAATGCCAATTTTCCTGGGGTATAAGTCATCCAAAATGAAAAGAAAGTAAATTACTTTATCCCATTGGTGAACTGCCAGATTTTCGGGAAACCTTACTTTATGGGGGTGAACCTATTTAAATTTCGGCTACTGTATTACAAATACAAATAGATATCAATTTCGAAGCCGGCAGAGGTAGCCCAAATTAAGAGCGCAACTCACCATCCTAACTGGATCTGCAACAAATTATACAAGTATGTAAAACGCATAGTTACTTCGGAATGCTCGCCTTCTTTCGGGTATATCTCGGCTGCGGCTGTTCGTATCGACTTAATTTTTTTCAAGATTGTAGGGAATCCAATAAGGTACAAGTTCATTCTGCTTAATTTTTCCGCAAAAATTCACCGTTATCGACTTATTTGCAAAAAACTGATTTTTAAAACAGTTTTTTCAAATTTGACACGCTGTAACATTTTACCTACTGCTTTATGGTGAACACTCGCTATGCCAAAGATGAAGAAAATTTTGTACCAAACAAGTCAGGGGCATTTTTTTGGAAATGCTACCATTAGGAGCAGAGATATACGCAGGAAACCCAAATAAGACAAAAACCTTCATAAGTGCCGTTAGAACATTTTTCAAGTGGTGCAAACTTAAATTTAAGCTTTCTGACTAATACTCTATCGTTTTCTAAGATAATCTCAGACAGTGCCTGGCATGCACTCTGAAGCCGGATTTCACGACCGATCGCCTGTAAACATTATGTGGTTTTTATGGTGGATGTTTAAATACCGTAATTTGATGCTGTCATTAGTCTTGGCATTCGTATTTTTTAATGTAAAAATTTGCTGGTACTTTTTAGTTAGCAGCTAATATAAATTTGTTTTACAACGTTGGTAAATACACTCCCAATCAATAGGCTTAGTCCACTTGAGAAATGGCTGTTTATTGGAAAGTGATAACGGTATTTTCTTCAGACTTGGTGACAATATTTTTAGTATTCTGCTTGTTCTTTTAATAACACAAGATCTCAAACCCTGAGTTCCGTTAGGTTTTTTTACGAGAATTCTTAAAAACAGTACAAATGTTAAGTCAAGTCAACGCCAAATAAAGGTATAAGGAGGTTTTCACACTTACGGCCAGATTACGAGTACGTAATCTGTGCAAATTACTTAATTTGAGCTGTCAAATTCCATATATTTTTTAATTCACCACACCGCAGATTACGTAATCTAGCCACATTAAGCACAAGTGTGAAAACCTCCTTAAAAGATAATTTTGTTCCGGAAAATGTGGCTAGTAATGAGCAGAACATTCTTTAAGTGATTTGAGCTCAACAAGTCAATCTGGTATAGAATTGTATAGAGTCTAACGGTAATTTAAGCTAATTTCGTCTCAAGCTCCCCTACTAACTTGCTTTCAGTGTTGTTAAACTCTCTTCTAACAGTCAAATGACCACCATTCTCCCTAGGGCTAAATATCATCATGTTGAGAGATGAATGACGAAAAAGATATGCACCGTTAAGCGATATTTAAAAAACACTGAAGCGATTGGAGGTGCTTGTGATGAAATTAACTTGAATTACCGTTAAAACTTACTCAATTCTATTCCAGATTGACTTCTTTAGCTCAAATTACTTTACGAAAGCTCTACTCATTGCAAGCTACATAATAATACAAATTATACTTTTGTACTGGGATTTTATGTTTTATTTTCTGTGGAACTTAAAACTATCCCAATGACTTTCACATTTGTAATGTTTTAAGAATTCTCGTAAGAAAATCCTAACGGGACTCCGGATCTGAGAACTTGTGTCATTGAAAGAACAGGCAGGCTACTGTAAATATTGTCACCAAGTTTAAAGAAAATACCGTTATTACTTTCCTACACAAAGCCATTTTTCAAGTGGAACTATCCTATTGATTGGTATAGTGTACGAATCGATCACTTAACAAAATATAACGACCACCCACCCCTAGCCAGTCAGTCGCAGTTAATTTTTGTATTCTTCGTAAGAATGGATGTCCTTAAAGTTCAAATTGTGTTTTTTATAGTTCATAGAAAACCACAGGATATTTTATGTAAAAATGCAAAATAGTAATATTGATATTGTTCGAAGAATATAAACCAAAAATAAATACAAATAATAACAAATATAAAAATAAAATGATTCACCACAAGCCATAGTGATATGTATACTTCTTCATTTTATATTAATAACTATGTTTTAAACTATTGTAAATTAATTAAAAATATAATAAAATTTAATTTAAGGATATAAATAACTACATATATATAGTATAAATAAGTCCATAAAACCAATTAGAAGTAGGTAGACATTATTTTATATTAATTAAAATATTCGAAGCACATTCGTAACTGCACATAATAAACCAAATTCCAATAAAAAAAAACAGCCGAAATACTAGGAACTAGAAATTTTGGTTGGGTTTGTTTGTCTTACACATATGCATATACAAAATTAATATTATTTAATACGCTACTGGTTATGCGTTACACACACACTCACCATTGCCAACAATTTTTTTGCGTTTCCGTTGATGTCTCTACAAGGACACAAAAATACTAAATTTAATAAAATCCCGTTTATTTTTCGATTAAATTAACGAGACGTAATAAACGCAATACTGATACTAATTAAATTAATTTCAAGCTTTGTTAGACATCAAACGTATTCAACGTCTAGAATCACTCTAGCGATTCGACGACAGGAAAATTGTATTACTTAATTTATTACTAAATGTTGCCATGCCTCAGTGATTTCTAATTAGTGTTGGCAACGTTTAGAATAGATTAACTGTTCAGGGCATTACTCCTCCTGAATTAATAGCTTATAATTTATTCATTTAAACTTTTAATTATAAGTTTATCCTTTATTGTACGGTACGGTATAACAAATGAATAATATTTTTTCTTTTCTTTTTTCTCTTGGTGGTGACGCAATTAAAAGTGAATTTAAACAATTGGATAAATACAACAACAACAATATCATGAGAATTGTAAACTGAACGAATAAAGAGAGAAACAACCAAGTTGTTCATATTCAACTGCTTAGTGTGCGAGGAAGAGGGAATTGATCCTCCCTTATTCGTTGTTGTGTATGTCTTGCGTTTGAAACAGTTCCAGACAGAAGTGTTGTTGTTGTGATTATTTTAGCGATTGCATCGTACCTTTACGGATCTTGCCAGGAAGGTAATGTTGGCCGTTTTGGGGAGTGGTACACCCAGAAGAGGCAGTTTATGTTGTGAATCCACTCGCCAATTTGTTGTTGCCGTTTCTCAACCTAATCATTAAAATTTAATCATACCAAAAGAACTATAGGTGGCGTTCTTCTTTAAAATCCCAGAACTGTCTGACCATTCTCGGTAACCGCTGTTGGCTTTGCATTAGACGGAATTTAAACCGTTGCGTCACAATTACGTCCAGTGGACGTATACTCGGCATATAAAACGTTATAACTCAAAAGCCTTATCCACCCCGACTGTCTGGTTTTCTTCTATTCGTTCCAATTTGTTGCTGATAATGGGGTAAAGAATATATTTTTCGTTCAGCATTACCCCCTGGCGTGAGTAATTGTGCTTCGCAAACCATATACGTCTACCAGACGTAGCCTGTGATCCGCACTACTTTTGTCTGTACGTTTAAGATTCTTCTTCTTATTTTTTTTAAAAACAGATGCTAACGTATTTTTGTATTTCAAAGTTATTGAACTAAAATGTAGATTCCAAAGCGACGTAAAAATGAACATTTTTTTTTTATAAAATCCGAAAAAACGGGCATAAAAATTGTAATATTAAAAAAAATTAAGTTTGTATTCTAAAACTATTATCTTTTATTTTAGAAACAATTTTTGAAATATTTATATACGTAGGAATCGTTCTTTTTCTAGTGAAGATAATTAAAAAAGAATAGCCGAAAACACATAATATGTAATTAATTAATTTAAATACAGATTTTTTATATTATAACTTCGTTTTTATTTTTATTTTTACTATGTTAAAATAATGAAAAGACCATGGCTAATCATTTGCTAAACCAAAACAATGAATAAAGCAGAAAAAATAAGAAAATAAAATAATTTCCCTCATATACGTCTGCCAGGCGTACCTGTGATCACAACTGATTTTTATAGTCTGGGACGCAACGGGTTAAGGTTTGACCATTTTATAAAAGAGCCACTCACTTTCAAGTATGCTTATGCTGCAACCCCTACATGGGCGTAGCCTGAAGGGGGTGGGGCCCCCAGGTCGATGATTATTGTAAAACAAAAACTTACCGATTTAGTAAAGAAAATCGCTGCATTTCACTATCACATCTTTCCCTTAGGGAGACTCTTTTGTCCTTTGTGAGAATCCCATATTTTCATGCGTTTCATTTCATGGCTTCTGAGCTGCAGAACACAATTTTAACACATGGAGATCTCTCTGCGAAGGTAGTGGAGAATTTAGTTTCATTCAATCTGAATTAGTGACAAATGGTATACAGCTTTGCTTTTCTGTGTCTTTCAAGTTATTTTATCAAAATTCATTTTGTAGCTGAACAGCGTTGCCACTCGTGTTACAATTGTAACATTTTGTTACAATTTCCAATTTCTTGTTACAATGTTACACCCGGACCAATTTTGTTACAATCGGGCAAGAATGCAGAACTTAATTATATTTTAATATTTTCCTACTATAATAAGTGACATGAAGAAAAAATTTTTTTCTATTTTTGTGATTTGTGCATCATCTCATCACCCATCGATTCAGTCAGGCATGTCAAACTTGTGGCCCACATCGCAGTTTTGTGAGGCCTGCGGCAAGATCGGATAAAATAAGAAATGTAAATGTTTCTACAAAATTAAAATGTTGAGTTGTTGAACTAAAATCTAGGAAATGTATTAAACCTCGTCAAGAATTCTATAGCTTATGCAAACTTAAATTATGTATTTAAAAATCCTACTCTGTGTTCAAGGAAGCTAGCGGTTGTTCAAAGTCCTTTTGTGCAGGAAAATATAAAGCCCATTGTGAAATCGTTTTCTCTCGAGATTTATTTAAGAAAGCTGTATTCTTTGCTTTGCCACAGTTACATTATACCTCGTGTTCACATTTTTAAGGTACCTCTTTGTTCGAGCTTAATTATTGTTATTTCTGGTTCTGATTCGGAAATAGTGGTTGTTGATCGACCCACCAAATTTCGCCTATTTGGCCTAGGTCAGATTTTGATTTTGATACCAGTGGATTAAGTGTCCATTTTAGCTGGTACTTCATTGATTCAGGATCAGTGTTCATCATTCAATTGTACCAGTTAAATTGCGCCTTCGAGTCAATTCTATAAAAGAATTGAATTCTACCTTGACGCAGATTTAAACGAAACATTTACAAAATTTGGAATGCAAGTTTCATATAGGCACCAAGTTTCATTTTAAATCAAAAAAACATTTGAGAGGGAACGGGATAGTTCGATTCAAATTGATTCGCGAGTGGTTTGATAGTATTTTGATGGACAGGCAAGAGCAGATGAGCAAAGTTGTCAGACAACGTTCGACATCTTTACTAATAGGTCCTTTAGCCTTTTCGCACTCACTTTGAAAGCTCAAGCAATGTCTGAGGTACTAGAGGGAGCATCTCATTTTGGGACAACATAAAGAACTGGGATGCCCCTTCATTCATTCGGAGACTAAGCTTCTGTGCAGAGCCGTGTCAATATTAATTGCGAGATTTCTAAACAATTGCTTTTGTATTCAATCTGTTCTTAAAGTGGGTTCGTATCAAACTAATTGTGTAAATTTTGACATATCGGCGTTTCATCATTTCAGGGTACCTGTAGTAATATGATTTCCAAGATTAATTGCGAGATTCCTATCTCCTTATTTAAAGTTGTATTGTGCCCTGAAATGCTGAAATGTTTTATAATAAATACTATCACGTGAATTTTTCGTTAAATCCATGGATTCGCCATAATCTCTCTAGTTCCTGTCAACCCCTTGTGGGGCATAGGGCATTAACCACGCCTACTCTCCACCTCGTTCTGTTTTGCGCCAACGGCGCTAGCTGCGACCATGTGAGATTTAGCGTTTTCGCTTCGCTAGTTACTGATCTTCTCCATGTGTTCCTTGGCCGCCCAACACGGCGTCTTGCTCCGGAGTCCTGTGGATTCCAGTTTAGAGCCTTTTTTGCGACGTTTTTGGGCCCTCTTCGGAAGGTGTGACCTATCCATAGCCACTTAAGTCTTTTGATCGAAGTGCCTATCCTTTCCTGGCCAGTTATAGTAAGGAGATCCTCGTTCGAAATTATCTCCGGCCAACGAATATTTAGGATGCGCCGTAGACACTGATTAACAAAAGTTTGCAACTTATCAGTAATCTCTTTAGTCACCTTCCAGGTTGAACAGCCATATAGCAGAATGGATTTCACATTAGAATTGAAGACACGTATTTTGGTGCGTCTGGAAATATTGTTGTTTAGCCAGAAAGGAGTCAAATTGAAGAAAGCCGCCCTAGCCTTGTTTACTCGTGATTTTACATCAGCATCCGCTCCACCATCTGCTGTAACTACACTTCCGAGATAGCAAAATTCATCAACTTTTTCGACTGCCTGTCCTGAAATACAAATTTCGCTTTGCCCACCTGGATATGTGCTCAAGAACTTAGTCTTGGCAGCATTGATTTTCAGCCCCGCATTACGACTCGCGCAATTTAGAGCTTCTGTCATTTGAGCGACATCATCCGTGTTTGTTGATAGAAGGCAAATGTCGTCAGCGTAGTCAAGATGTTGAAGGTGATCGAACAATTTCCATCTGATACCTTTGTTACGATGTAATTGGAGTGCGGAGCCGAGTACATCACTAATGGCAACAAGGAAGAGAATAGGTGACAAAATGCAGCCTTGCCTCACTCCACTGTGCACCTCAAAAGGATCTGAAAGCTTGCCCTTATGCAGGACGTGACATTGGGCTCCATTGTAGGATTCCTTGATGATGGAGATTATCTTATCTGGGATATTTCGTCTCCGTAAGGCATTCCAGATGTAGAGACGATCAACGCTATCGAAGGCTTTCTCAAAATCGATGAACATGAGATGTAATGGGGATCTCCATTCCGCGGATTGCTCGATGATAATACGGAGGGTGTTAATGTGGTCGCTACAGGAAAACCCTTCGCGAAAGCCAGCTTGTTCATCATTCAATGTGTCATCGATTTTGTCCTTGATTCGTCTTAAAACAATCTTAGCCATCAGCTTGGAAACAGCAGGAAGTAGGCAGATCCCACGCCAATTATTGCAATTCTTCAGGTCACCTTTCTTCGGAATCTTAATAATTACGCCCTTTTTCCACTCACTGGGAAGAGTTTCGGTTTCCCAACACTCTTGGATTAAGGGAATGAGAATATCCGCTGAAGCGATAATATCCGCTTTCAAGAATTCAGACGGAATTCCATCAATCCCAGGGGCTTTACCGGCGTCCATTGATTTAATAGCGTCTATTAGTTCCTTTTTGGATGGTGGACTAGAACTAATGCCGTCTATTCGAGGGCCGTCTTCTGCTGGCAATGAAGATGCACTTGCAGGCCCGAAGGTGTTATTAAGGACCTCTAAAAAGTGTTCTCTCCATCTTTGCAGCTGTTGTTCTTCGGTAACGAGCAGAACACCTTCCTTATCTTTCACAGGATGTTCCGTTAGTAAAGATCTGCCAGTTAATGGCTTGATAAGCTTGAAGAGTGTTTCACTGTCACCGCGGATAGCCGCATCCTCTGCCTCCTTCGCAAGCGCGTTGATATTATTGCGCTTATCACGCCTAACACTCCTTTGAACGCCTTTTTGGAGCGAACGGTATTCAGCTCTGTATCGTTCCTTAGCTGAATCGTCAGCAGCTGAGTTGATCTGCTCTTTAACTCTCTTGCGTGCTGAGATAAGAGACCAAGTGGAGTCGCTAATAAATGGTCTCCTACCGCGATCCAATCGTCCTAAAATTTCTTCGCCACACGAAATAAATGAGTCCTTAGCGACTTTCCATCTATCGTCAATTGTCGGATTCTCATTTAGTGGTGGTGCATTAGCTTTTTCGCGCAAAGCGGTGGAGAACGCACGCTTGGTTGATGGAAGTTTGAGCTTCTGCACATTATATCTAGGGCAAATATTTGCACGGTTAGGACGCTGGATTGCTGCCGTTCGTAAGCGCATTTTTGCGATGACAAGATGGTGGTCACTGCCAATATCAGCACCACGTTTCGCCCTAACGTCTAAGACACAGTTTCTCCACGTTTTGGAAACAGCAATATGGTCAATCTGGTTCTCAGTTCTGCCATTCGGAGAGGTCCAGGTTGATAAGTGGCAATCTTTGTGTTTAAACAGAGTTCCACCAATGACGAGCTGACGAGAGTTACAAAACTCTATAAACATCTCGCCATTCTGGTTTCTGTCGCCTAACCCATGATTTCCCATAAGGTGTTCCAATCCTTGGTTATCTGACCCGACTTTAGCGTTGAGATCCCCCATTATGATTTTAATGTCACCTCTGGGAGCCCTATCAAAGGTGTCGCCAAGTCTTTGGTAGAAAACGTCTTTGTCAGCTTGATCAGCTGGTTCGGTCGGTGCGTAACACTGAATTATCGTGATATTTCGTACTCTGGATTTGAATCGGGCGGTGATAATACGGTCGGAAACTGGTTTCCAATCGATAAGGGATCGACGTGCATCCCTAGTCAACAGGATTCCGACTCCTGCCTGCCGAGGAGCATTTTGGTCATCATTTCCAGAGTACAATAAAACAGTATTAGAGCTTGGTGATAGAGTCGCTCCTGATCCGAGCCATCTTGTTTCGCTCAGTCCTAATATAGCGATGTTATACGCGGTCATTTCCCGTTCGACTTCAGTAAGCCTCATGTTGTTACACTCGCCCCACATCGTTCGAACGTTCCAAAACCCAATCGTGGTCCGTTGTTTATAGCCAAAAGTCGTTGCCGGTGAGTCAGTCCGAGGTATCCGAGGCTCGATTAATGTTTCGAGTGTAAAGAAAGTTTCAAGTACGCAGGTTACAAGCCTACGTACCCTATCCCTCAAGTCGCCTTTTACGACAAGCCGGGAACGCTGTGGCATAATTCTTACCCCAAAGTCCACAGGGGTCAATTTTTTGTTAAGTTTCGTACATATCTGAACCCTTGAGCGAACACAACAGAGTCGCTGCGCGCACAATTGTAGATATATGTTCGAAACTCAGGAGAGTTTTATTCTCTCCTGTCCCTTTAGTCGCCTCTTACGACACGTCGGGAAAGACGGAGGCACTATTCTTGACCCGCGCCACAGGGCCATAATACCTATACGGAATTTATTTATTTATGGAACAGAATGGGTAACATTTTCGGAAAAAGTCAGTGAAGACATCCAAATTTGTACGAGAAATATGTTCATTAACACCAATATTTTAAAATTTGTTACACTCAACCTCAAAATGTTACAATTTTGTAAAATAAATGTTACACTTAGAAATCTGAAAACGGCAACCCTGTAGCTGAATCATACCTGCAATGAAATTAAGCCACTGTTAATATTTTGATAAATTTGGGAAAATCTTATCAAAACTGCAAACTAGGGATGTCAAAAACCGGACGGTTAGTCCGAAAACCGGTACTTTCAGAACGGTTAACCGGTTTATTTGCGGTTTTTTCCTCCTCCCGGTTTTAACCCGGACGGTTGTTTGTCCATCCGGTAAAAACCGGGAAAAAAATTCATTCAAATCTCATACAATTTTTTATATTTTCCTATGAAACATTTTGTTTTCAAACTTCAGCCCTTAAACATATTTACGGGCACTCTCCTTATTGCTACAGGGTGCGCAAGAGGTACTTACTTATTTGAAAGGTCAATAAAAACAAAAGTACTTTAGTTATTGTTTTAATTCCCTTTTTATTTGGGAATACAATATCCCAAGTTTTTTGTCATACAGTCTTGAAAATGACAAGTGACCTAGGGTGGCCAGATGCCCCGTATTTTACGGGTTACCCCGTTTTTCGGGCACGGAAAGTCGAAAAACCCGTAATCCAAAAAATCAAATACGGGGCAAATCAGGATTTGATTTTACCGAACTCACTTACCTGTACTGTCTGCAACCCTTAAATTTGCAGCACGAACTGAAATTTGAGCAACTGGAGAGAATAGTCGGATGTCTAAACATAATTACGGTCAACTTGGATGAACTTTATGAGGAATTTTGTGTAATTTCGCCCCTAATTAATAAATATGTTCAGGAGATGAAGAGATGTCGATGAAGTGATAAGCCCTGACTCACGAACAAAATTATTTACAGCTGTCAATAATAGCAAAATATGATTCGAATTTTGAAACTGGTCTTTTCTATCCTGGCAGCGTATTTAGGAACCCTTGACCAGTTCGTCCCAACGCAGGTGACGAAATCGATCAGCTTTTCTAGTGGCTAAGTACCAAAACACCTTATCGATTTAGTCCCCTGAAAGTGGACGAGCTCGCATAGGATTTCAGTACATTTTACGTCAAAAAACTGTCAAAACCCTTGTTCAGCTCGAACGAGTTTTTGACTGTTTTCGACGTAAAATATACTCGAAACCCTATGCGAGCTCGTTCACTATCAGTGGACGAAATCGATAAGGGTTTTGGGTAATTTTGGAACTAAGAAGCTAATCGATTTCGTCCCCAAGCAGGTTACGAACTGAACAAGGTTTCATAAATACGCGTCCCGACAATAATTCTCCGTCCCGGTAGAATATTCTCGCTTTGCGGTAACGCATGAACAGATAGCCGGAACCGACTAAATATGTATTCACACTGTAAATGCAATTTTAAAATGACATTGAAAGATTTCTATAACTTTTTATTGCAAAATTAAGAGTTATTGGAGGCTATGCCATCAAATAAGAAATATTGTTACAAAAAAAGGCATATCGGCATAGCATAATAAGTTTTTTTTTTATTTTTGCCCCGTAAAAAAATCTAAAACCCGTATTTTATACGCTAGTGACCCGTAAATCGAAGGCAAGCAGGTAGTCACTCTAAGTGACAGCCAGATCTGGAGAGCTTGCCGGCAATGGGAAATCGCCTCTGAAAGAGATGAGGCGGACGGAGAAATATTGTCGCGACAAATTCATTGAGCTGCGGCTCCATCTTGCTGAAACCACATGTCCCTAAAAGCTCCAGTTCACAGTCATAATTGGTCATATTTCTATTATAATATGCTTAAGCCTACTTGATTTCACTTCCTACACGCCTAAAAATGTATACTGAATGAATCGAGTAGGCTTATGCATATGACATATATATTATAATAGTAATATGATTGTGTAATGGAGGCTTAAGATTAATTTCTTCGAGGCTTAGTAGAAAAAAATCCTGGATCATGTTCCAAGTGAGCGACCGTTAGAAATGAAGAGGGCCTCGAGCCTCAAGGCGCTAGACGAGACCATGCTGGTAACTGACTAGAATGGGAAACAATCTTAGGGACTTCCCCCTCCAGATGTGCCCCCTTCCACGCCTCTACCCGCCCAACTCACCGCTCGGGATTTTTTTCAAATATCAGTAAGTTTGCCTGGCGCACCTTTTACGTGAATTTTGATTTGATTTTGCATACGATACGAAGACCAGCAGTACGAGTGTGTATGCATTTTTTTTGCTAAAATTCTAAGCAAATCAATGAAAAGACTCGGTTAACCGAAAAACCGGTACTTTGAGCCCGGTTCAAACCGGACGGTCTAACCGGCTTTGCAAGAAACCGAAAACAACCGATAACCGGGTTATGGGCCGGTTTTTGACATCCCTACTTCTGCATATCTAAAGGTACGTTGTGCTCGACACGACTGCATCGGCTCTAGCGACAGCGACTCGCTCATTTCATATAAAAACTCGTTTTTAGAATGAGAGAAAAATGAGTTTTTATATGAAACTAGCTGAGAGAGCTCGCTTCGCTCGCATTATTGGCTTCACTCACAACTTGACACTAATTTGAATGCCAATCAACCTGCTAACTATAATTTATTGGGATCGACCTCTCGATGATGAAACCAAAGTGTATAATGGAAACAACGCGATAGATTTCCGTCGGGAGGTTAAGCGGTCAAGGTAATACAACAACAACTTATGTACTCAACCCCCTGACTGATTGATGAGACTGCACTTGCCCTTCAACTATATTAGCGAGTTATCTCGAAAATCATTAATTTAATAAATTTCTATTAAATATGTCAGCACACTCATTTACTCAGTTTTTCGTGCACTAAAATGTGCGCACGCCACCTACACTGTTCATACTATCCCAGAAACCATCATACATCCAGGTTGACGGTTGTCTCTTACCACTCTGTGCACTACTGGGGGAATAAGTTCCAATTACCCTTTAGGAAATTTTGACGTGAGTTCGGCAACACCACTGATCGGGAAAGATGGCCAAATAACCGTTTAGGCAATTTTGTTGCGAGTCCGGCGACACGTGTTGCTCCGCCTAAGGATTGCAGAGATATCGACGGATTTTCGAAGCAATACGAAGTTGATTGTGAAATTGCTTTGGCCAATATCCAGGATGTTGTATATGCATACAAACGTAAAAACGTAGTCACCTTGAATACAATTTATTTGACCCAATAAAAATTGGGTAAAAGGGACCGATGACCCTTTAAGCAATTTTATGGCGAATCCCGCGACATCTCAATTGTGTCGCTCGGCCGAAGGATTGCAGAGATATCGCGAATTTCGAAGTAGTACGAAGTTAATTGTAACCTTGCTATGCCAACATCCGGGCTGACGGTTATTGGGAAAAGCGCCCGATGACCCTTTAGGCAATTTCGTTGCGAATCCGGCGACATCTCAATCGTGCCGTTCCGCCAAAGGATTGCGGAGATATCGACGGATTCCCGAAGTAGTACGTAGTCTATTGTGAAATTGCTGTGACCAACATCAAGGATGTGTGTACGTAAAAACATAGTCACCTTGACTACAATTAACACTGTATTTGATCCAATGACAACTAAATATTCCCATTAAATTTAAATGTTGTCGATGAAAACTTGATTGCAACAGGTGACTCTCATACAAAATGAAATTTCGATATTTACCACCACTTCCTTCGAGATTTTAAAAAATTTTTTGGTCCATAAACCTTCTCCAACGTAAGACGGATAAAACAAAAAAAGAATCATTCAAATCGGTCCAACCGTTCTCAATTGATGAATTACTATACATTTTTTTCGCTCCATTTTTGTATATATAGATAAGCGAGTCGCTATCACTAGAGCCGATGCAGTCGTGTCGAGCACAACGTACCTTAAGGGTCCGCAGTTATGCCACAACTGAAGAGGATATAGCAATCGACCGGAGCCTTTCAACCTTTATTTTCCCCCTTACGAAGAAAATGGTAAAATATATTGATGTACAAGGTTATGCTTAAAAAATAATAATTTAAAACCCAAATCCAAAATTGATTTAGTAATATTTGATGGGAAATTGCAAGTTGCAGAGATTCGAAATGCAAATTATTTCGTTGTTTAGGGCCCAGCTCTGATCAGCAAGGTAAGATTGAGTTAAGTGTCTGTTTTCATAAGGGAGAAGCCATGATGTTCCCACCTATAATAATTAGGTGGACTATAGGCTATGCTCATTTATGAAGATTCAAATTTTGTATGATTTTCAGTAAAGTCAAATTTCTTAGTACCTTACAATGGGTGAGGTTATAAAACACAACGTTTCGCGCAACGTTTCAAATCAACAGGCCGTTACGGATCAGAAACTTCTCCCTACAAACAGATCCCCTAAGCGCCCCCTTGCGAGGCATAGCTTGATTGATTGACAGAAATTTACAATCTGCCGTCGAACCGTGCATTTCCGCCCTCATTTATTTATTAAACTATTTATAATCAATGTAAAATGTATCTGCATCTCGTTTAAAACTGGAAATTTTAATTTTCGAGCAAAACGTATCAGCTGTGATGTGTCAATTGTCACATTTGTCACTTTCCGAGAGATGGCGATGGTAACACCAAGTCTGATCCGGATCTATGCGTTTACAGAACACAATAGGAAACGTTTCGGAAAACGCGCAACGTTACGCGAACGTTGTGTTTTATAACCTCACCCAATAATTGTTCTGTGGAAATTTCAGTATGTTTTTTAAAACGCTCCCCGAAATATTTTTCTACGTCACTTCGACTCATGAAACAATGAGCTAATAAAGGAATTGTAGAAAGCAGACATGGTGGAAATGTCGACGAAAAAGGGTCAGAGAGTGAACGCGTTACGTCTTCATTGTGATGCTGTGCGCAGAGCGTATAAGAAGCTTCACGAGAACAAAGAATGATTTGTCTCGAAGGACTTGCTACATTTGAAACGTTGTACTCGTAGTATACCCCGAGAAAATTACAGCCTGATGTTGATTGAAACCGAATGCCAGACAAAAGTTAGACAATTCATTTCAATGCAGTTTTATATTATTGAATTTTCCCTGAGTCTCATTGCTTGCATCCCCTTTTTTCAAACAAATATATTAAAATTTTACATCCAGCAAAGTCAACATTTTCCGAAGAACTTGCCCGACTTTAAAAAAGTCGGTTGGTACATACATCTAGAGCCCGGATTTTCGTGCAGTAAAAAATTGAAAAACATGAAACGTGCAATATAAATGTCCAAATGTGAATTTTGTGTCCAATATTTAAAAAAAGGCACGTTTTTAGGCTATTAGAAGGTTGGACTCTGGAACAGTGGACGTAGGAAAAGAATAACTGCAGAAGACTAGCTCCCAAAATATAATAATTTTTATTTAAAAACGGGACGGGACGTACCGAGCAAACATTTTTTAGGGGGGGTGAAAAGTAAATTTTGCCGACTTCATTTGAAAATTCACCAATTATAATTAGAGGTACGGAAATTTCGTTTTTACGAAATAACGAGATGCGAATTTCTGCGAAAATTGCTCATTTATGCGAATAAATGAGAAATTATCTAATTTGGACTTTTATTTTTGTCCAAAAATGTTAGTTATTGGAGATAATTTTTCATCTCAGATTTTTTTCTCACGTTCTCCGTTAATAAGAATAGAGAAATTGGGTGCGGTTCTGAAACGCATAATGTTCCCATACAACATGTGGAATATGTAAACGATAAGTTCCGGAGATCATTTCTTATTCGTAAAATCGTAGTTAGAGGATCAGAATGGACAACATGTTGTGGGAACATATGGGAACCGTACCCATTGTTAAATGCAGAGAGTTCGCTGAATCATGAGCAAGATGGCTTGCCGGACACCGAGAAACCACTTTAGTTGTAGCTTTGATGAATGAACTTTGTTTTCTGCTATGCGTTTTTTTAGAGAGAGTTTTTCTCTTGGTTCGGCGGGCCCGAAATCGAAATAAACTTTACATAAAGATAAAAGCGTAACTATATTAGCGGCATATGCAGCAGTTTCTGGTTTTGCCGTTACTGTAACTCCTTGAGGAGGGGTCTTGTCGATTAGTATCTATTTGTGTTGTCTGAATTCGTTGATGCAGTTGGCAGACGTTTTTTTTGCAACGGGAATCTTGAACAGTTGTTTAACTGTGAATCTACATAATTTCTATAGAAAATTTACAAAACTAGATGTTTATGCAAATTTCAGCGAAATTTCTAATATCCAAAATTAGTTTATGTGAAATTCCTGTTTTTTTTTTGCGAAATTTCCGTATTTCTAATTATGATATGTTTTTTGAGCGTTCATGTAAACATCGAAAAATACGAAGACAAAAACACGAAGGATTGTATGAATATATAGAAATTCGATTCAACCAGTTAAGTTGTGACCCGCCATAACTTAGTTTTGGGCCATCGATGATTTGTCCATTTTTTCCGGAGCACGACGAGTTCGGTGTTGTTTTTGTAGCCTGATTCAGGGTCAATATCTAATTTTTTTACGAAAATCATGGAGCTTTGCACTAACGCATTGATTTCGCTGTCGTTGTTAATGTCTTTAAAAGACTTAATTGTACTGCGAATGAGTTTCACGGCGTCAATAATGTTAAGGTCCTGAGCCAGTAAAATTTTTCAATTTAGAAGTGAGTTTTATGTTTTCATGCCGAATACCTCTGTTAATAAGTATTATCAATTACCAACTTTTAATATTCTACACTGAAAAAATTTGGCTATCCAAAATTAAGAAACTCCTTTCTCATTTGCAAAATTCCCGAATTTAGACAAAATTTCTCAAAATGTGACAATTTCTACTTGAATCGATCCTATTTTCAAGACCTTCTTTTGAGAAAAAGGAAGTAGATTCAAGCCTAAACCATTATTCTCAATTCAAGCAAACAAATGCTTAATAATAATTTTTTTTTACATTTTCCATGCAAAGCTCGTGGAAAAGCTTTATTTTAGCTTTAGCTTATATTGGAGCGTTGTAGTAGATTAGTCAGAAGTGTCTATGGTTCAGTGGGTAGCGCGTTTGACTGGGAAGAATGTGTTCGATGTTGGTTGGATGCAAGTTTCTTTTTTTATTTTTGTTTATTTTCTTTTGTCTTTTTCATAAGAAAAGTTTGCTTGATTCAAAGTTACTTTTCCTTAAAGCGCTGCTAATGGCATTTCACTTGGATCAGTGTGACTAATTCTCAAATGAAGAGAAATATTTTTTGGCTGTTTTTTATTGTCTTTTTTTCTTGATTTGAGCCATATTTTCTTTACTTTAGCAGGCGATTTGGTTCAGTGTAATGTTTATATCTTAAACATTTTCCTTTTTTTTTCTATTTTTCCTTCTCTCCGACATTTAGTTAGATCGCGCCATTTTTTGACATTTACATTATCATACATAGATATGTAAATGTCAAAAAATGGCGCGATCTAACTAAATGTCGGAGAGAAGGAAAAATAGAATTTTACATTGAGACTAGACCTGAAGATGCCCGGTTAGGGCGAAACGTCGTAAAATACCAACAATAAAATAAAATTTAACAATCAAAAATAGCTAGTTTGTGTGAATAAAAGAAAAAGGAAAATCATAACCAATAATAAATAGTGAATTAAAAACAAGAAAAAGAGTGATCCTTAAACATTGACAGGTATTTTTTGTAAATGTATTAATGCCGAAAATCGCAACCCTGCATATTCCCACTGAGGTCAAATTTGCCGACTGCGGATAAAAATTGAAAATGTTAGGGGGTGAGACCCCCCCCCATACCCCCCCTTAGCTACGTCCCTGTGTCTAGATTACTGCATCCAAGTATGGCACCCGATATCTTTGACCAATTTTTGTTAAGAATCCATCGCACAACCTTTGGGTTTATCTAATTCGTGAATGACTCGTTTTCAAAGCGGCAGACTTTCCTATATCACCCGATTAACATGCACTCTACAAATTGAAAATCGACTGGTATTTGCTGAAATGTCCATATGGTGATGCATTTTATTTAGTTTTATTGTTCTCCCCTTGTGTTTCTCTTCTCTGTCTATGGGAAAACTCTGCTCATTGCATAATTTCTGTGAAAAAAATTTTATGAGCGAGGATTAAAAATGCAAATGTGCGTTTTTATGCAAAAACCTTCTTCTTCCTTGCCTCGTTCATTATACCGCTCCATGGTTCCGCGTTGCTCGACCTGCGGTGTAGGCACATCGCCCGTTTTGGCGATATGCAAAAACCTTAAAACGTGCAATTGCGTGCTATATACCCTGAAAAGTGCAATACATGCACGAGAATCGGGGCTCTATACATAACATACCTTCATAACTAAATGACGCCACCTTAAAATGGATACCTTTGACCTGAGATAGATATTGAAATATCTATTTGATTTCTACAAACCAAAAATAAACAATGAACATTTAAAACAATTTTTCTTCGTCTCACAACCTATTTTACGTAAGTATATGTATGTATGTACCCCGACAAGAATGTCGGTCGTTTGTACAAAAGAAATTCTACCGCAAAACTTTCTCCCCCTTGTAAAATCACTAGCGATCTGTATCATTCAAAAAGGGAAAAAATCCGGAATTTAACAATTTCCTGTCCCATCTGGCATGGAATCGAAACCTTGAAACTACCGAATAGCCGTGGTCGAGCGGCATCAATGGCCCGACCATACAAAGAGAAAGAACAACAAAAAACAGCCCTAAAAAGCACATTGAAAAGGACATTCCGTAAATTCCCATAAACCGAACATTTTCGGCTAACAACAAATTTTTGGGGTAAATTATGGAATCGAGAAGTATCCCGAAATCGGAAACATGATGGCTGGCAAACGTTAGATAACAACAAAGGCAGCGACCATGAAGTTTCACATCGTATCCATTTCAGTAATGGTCTTTGCCACAAAATTTGATAGCCGGTATAATTAGTTTTTTTTCGCTATAATGCCAACTGTAAAAGTTCTTGTTAAAACTTTACAGGACTCGGCAGCTACATGGTATGGTATGCATGTGTGTATGTGGCCATTTCAAATACATGCATACATACTAGAAACGGTGATTTTATTTTTTATACTTGAGGAGAGACGATTTTGTTGTTTGTGTGGGTGCCCTTGTAACATTATAAGTCCAATATTATTTGAAGAAATTCGTTTTTTGTATGGAAATGTAATTACCTGAAATACAAATTTAATTTTCGTATTCTTGGAAGCAGTTAGTCGATTTAGTATTAGATTGGTTAACACATCAGTCAGTAATATAAATCTTAAACCAATAGTTTTAAGTGAGCAAGCCCAACCAATTAAGTTTTTTTCTTGAATTAACAATAGTACTAAAGATACGAGCATTTCATGCGAACAAAAATGTTTAAATTATACCAGCAAACAATGTATGTAATTTTTTACAGAATATACTTTACCTATCCTATGAACACACCCACAACGAATAAAACGAAATAATTTGTAAAAATTGTAAATAAAACTGATGAAAATCATCCATATTGTAAATTGATTTCCTTAAATTAATAAAAATAATAGTGAAGCACATATGAATAATACTACAGTATATGTATAAGTTATTGTTAAATTGTTAGTCTAACTAAATTAATAGTGAAATGTTAAATTAAGTGCATACACATATTACAGTATAGGCTAATCGATAGTTTGAAAAATTACAATAAATAATTTAATTTTTATAAAAAAAAATATAAATTAAACTACACGTTTGGAAAAAATAAATTAAAACATTATATTTCTAAATTGGAATGTTTCTTTTTTTCAGTTTTTATTAAAACTTGAACCAAATTAGGTTTAGGTTTATAGGAGTTCTGAATAACCTGGGGTGAATAGAGATTCCCCTTTATGGCCGCCACTGAAGTATTGACTTTTTTTAGGCGGAGCTCACCACATTTCGCTAGATATTCTGCTTGAGATTTTGGTTATAATCTCGGTAAAAAATCTATGAAAGTGAAATTTTTGTAAAATCCCAAGATTTTGCAAAATCTTCTGAAGTGTGTAGCTTTACGGAGAAATAACGACACATTTTTAATCTGTTTACTCATTTATTTCGGCAATTAAGGTAATTTTGCAAAATCTTTCGGAAATATCAAGCAAGATAGTCTCTTATCTTGGTCGAAACAATATTATAGGAGCTCCTAGCCCAGTTTGATTCACAATTTCTATCCTATTGTTTGAAGCAACAATTTCCTAAAATGTCAAAAAACTTTCAACTTACGCATCCAGTTCCGTCCCCAACAATCCTGAAAAATCCAGAGAAACATGATTTTTGCCGCTTGATGACCATATTTTGGTTTATTTTTTTCGGCCATATTCTTATAGAACTACCCGCGTAGTGTAGAACTTTCACAATTGTGATTGCGTTTATGAAACAGAAACTGATGATCAATGATCATACGCAAGAAGCAGAAGTAATTTTTTATAATCAATTCTTCGGTTTATTGCAAAAAAAGACTAATAATGATTTTGAAAAAAATGTATTTTTATGTGCACTCTGCCATGTTCCTGATTCTCACTAACTTTCGAGGCCTGGTAAATGGAAGTACACATTCATCATCAAGCGCAAAAACTGATTTCGGTATTGCCGCTAAAATACCGTTAGGGCGGATTGGTTTCTATAATTTCGGCTCAGAATTTGGTTGGCTATATTTTAGTCTTGCTATGTTTCAGGTACGGGTGCAGCTGGATTTTATGAAAAATGCAAGGAATTTTTAAATGCTTGGTACTCACCGGAGAAAACCGGACTGAAGTTGGGCTAATATTTTTCTAAAGGCTGTAGGAAACCTTATTCCCTTAGGTACAACAATCATTGGGATCACAGGACACTATCTCGCAAATAATCAATTGTTGTGAATTGACGTACCGAAGCTCTCCCAAATGACAAGTAAATTGAATCAAGGCAAGCAGTGGCGATAAACTTGACTCGAGCCCTCCCGCTAATTTCTTGAGTGCCCCCCTCCCCTGAAAGAAATCGTATTTTTTAATACGGACAAGCGAAAAAATGTTTTTTTTCTGACACCATTTATACGGTGACTTTTATGTAAAATTACACCTGAATCAGCGTACAAAATTCGTTTCCGAGATATGCCCCTCCATTTTTACATTAGCTTTTAGTCTAGCACTTCTGCCCTCAGTTATATAAATGTCATATTTTCACTAAAACCATTTACTTTGTGGGGGTCCTTTATGAAAATAATATGATTAATTTATTTAGTAATAAACCCCATTTTGGGGCAAAAGACTCAAGTCAAGAAACCTGCAGGCAGCCGAAGTCCAACCTAGGGCTATCTTGCCACATTGGCAATACATATACATATATCCTTCGTATCTTATGTTGCCTTCCTTAAGCAGTATCGCTACCATGACAAATGCCCTAGATGCTTAGATCGATTTCGCTCAACTAACCATGGTTTTATGATGATATTGGCTGGTCAGTAAGATTTTAATGGATTCTTCCTCTACAAGTTTAGAATTCCTTAAATCTTGGGGAAGTACGTATTCATCATTCAAAAATTACATACGCTAGATTTTTTTTTTATTTTCAAAGTTGTGATCTTTTTTCAATGGCTCGAGAAGTCTTCCATGTGTCTTTTGGGCACCTAAATCTCGTGCTCCCTAATGCGCTGCCCCTGAACGCAAGCAGAAATAAAAAAAATACAGTTTTTGTCAAAAAGAACATTTTTTATTCAAATTTGCGCGTCTGAAGAGATTTTCCAAAAAATGCATACAAATTTTAGTGGGAATTTTGGTTTGTAATTTTAGTTGGAATTTTTGTCTCACAATTTTAATGGTATTTGTTTTTATAAAATTTAGAAGACACATTTTTGTACGAACTCTTCTTATTTTCATTTTTCATTTTTTCCTTTCCCAATTTCTCGGTTTGCGAGGGGCACCTGACCCCTTCCGTGGTTGCGCCACTGATCAGAAATATTATTCAAAACGATAAGATCGTCCCTGAATCTAAACAATTGTCGTACTGAAAAATGACTATTTGGATCAAATAAATTACTGTTAGGAAAAAGGTTCTCAGCGGATTCAAACAATCGGTTTTAGTTCTGATATTTTGTAGTTTCAGCAAATAAATATTAGTGAATTTTAGTATAGTCCCTATTTTCCGTTTTCTGCAAGGGAACATTGTTGAACCTAAGCATTTATCGCGCAGTGTATGTCAAACTGATGAGTACTATGTTTTTTGGTCCATATGATGGTAGAACAACCATTTGGCAAAGAACAAAACGAAAATGAAGAAACATCAACAAACGTTAAATATGCTACATAAATATGCATGAGTTGATATTTTCGAATAGTGAGCATATTTTCATATATTTTCTAACCATATTTATACGGAAAAATGTATACATACCCCAAAAATGGGAATTAATTCAATTTGTTGTGTTCGAATTTTTTAGGTGAAATCGAATTCCTTCATACAAATATGTATGTGTCTATAACATCACACGTACATTATATTAAATTTATTTGAATGAATGCATTACAATTACAAATTTGTGTACGTATTCAACACAATAATTAGTTTTATGAACATCGCTGGAAAAGTTACTAAAGTAGTAGCCAAAATGCCAGAATATGTCTCCTAATTTCAAGTATTGAGCAGGGGCGTATTAAAATTGGGGAGTTTGTGATTTTTTCTGATTTTTCTTAGTTTTCCGGAAAACCTAGATCTTAAAACCAAGTGGAAGGTATGGAAGTTCATTGGAACTTGTGCTGTTTTATTCTGTTCCCGATAGAAAGTAACGCAGTTTATAATAGAAATTCTAATTTTTCGTTGAACCCCCAAAAACAATTTGGCGACGCTAATGATATAGTGCGAAAGAGTACGATATATTTCCGCGAAAGATATTGTCGTGGGCTAGGACGGGTTAAAAACAAGTCAGGAACAATTATCATTTTATTTGATTGGTAATGAACTATATGTATATGATTAATTAAACGAAAGGCTTGTTATTTATATGATTTTTCACATAGTACACGCATACTATGTTTTTTTTCATCGTATGCTAGGATTTTATTTTGTGTTTTCCAAGCACGCGACACTACCCCCTTCTCAGCTCTTTTCGTCCCGAAAAGTTAATAGGCATCTTGTTGAGTTCCATAGTAGCGGGCAAGGCGGTCGATGTGAACGACTTTCATCTTCGCTCGTGGTCGCTTGTATTCCTGTATTCGATAAATGACATCGTTCATGCACTTGATGATCCGGTACGGCCCTTCCCAATTTGGTTGTAATTTGGGCGATCGACCTTTTTGTCTTTTCGGATTATAGAGCCAGACGAGGTCGCCTTCATCGAAGCCCGCTGGATTTGCCCGGATGTCGTAACGTGCTTTCATCCGATCGGTCGCCAGTTTCAATCCTTTCCGGACTTGATGGTGAATTTCCGCCAGACGGTGTCGTAGATCGCTCGCATATTCTGTTACCGGTCGTTGTTGGTCCGGTGGTGTTCCAAATTTTAAGTCGGCAGGTAAACGGATAGTTTTTCCAAACAGGATTGTCGACGGAGTCTCCTTCGTCGATGAATGTTCCGCTGCTCGCTACGCCATTAGAAATAATGGAATGTGCCGATCCCAATCTCGTTGATTTTCAGCGACCACCTTCGCCAAATGCTCCTTCAGCGTCAAGTTAAACCTCTCAACCATTCCATCCGACTGAGGGTGTAGCGGCGTTGTCCTCGTTTTGCGCATTCCGAGAAGTGCTCACATCTCACTAAATACCTGCGACTCGAGATTTCTTCCTTGGTCTGAGTGTATCTCCAACGGAACTCCAAATCGGCACACCCAGTCATTTACTATGCGCTCCGCTACTGTAGTGGCTTCCTGGTTCGGAATCGTGTATACCTCTATCGGAATTTCCATACTACGCCACTTGAGCAACCGATTCGCCAGATCTATAGAGAAGCCGTTTGATCTGAGAAAATCCACTCCAAGAATGCACTCATCGGTGATGTTGGCCACAATAAACTCATGTTCCAGCGTGACATCTCCCAGCTGAACTTGTTCTTTGATCTCCCCAGCACTGCCATTGTCTCACCTGTTGCCGTTTTGAGTGTGTGTTTTCCGGATTTCTGCAATTTTGTCTTCTCAACGATATCCGGTCTTAGGATAGATCGCGTCGCACCAATGACGATTGTTGCTGTTCGAAATTTCCCGTTGATTCGTCCGCTCATGCTAAGGTCGTTTTCGTTGCGATGCAGTCTCGATACTGTGATAATTCTGTTAGGGCCACAGATTCCTCCGGCCAACCTCTGCCCTACGAAGTTGGCTCTTAGATGTTTCCCGAACTCTCTTGGGGAACGGGATGGTGTGCGGTAGATGTCGGTGGTGTCGGATATGCTGTCCGGTAATTCCTTCTTCTAGCCGCACAATCTGCACAGGACGTAGTTCGGATTGGTTTTCGGCAATCTCTCTTTAGATGACCTTTCTCGCCGCAGTTCCAGCATCGTGGTGTCCCGTTTTGCTTGTCTTTTTCGCAGTCTGTCCGCCTGCAACTACATTCCTCCACTATTTCTCGGACTCGGGAGGGCGGTTTGCATGATTCGCGACTCACCTCATATCGAAGACAGTATGCCAATGCTTCCTGTACGGTTCTGTCTTGCTGGGCCATGCACAAAGCGAGTCGCATATCCGGGTCGCGAAGGGCGCTGATGAAGGCATCGGTTCCTGTTTCCTTCCGCGTATCGGCATTTCCAGGATATGCTAGCATCGCCAGCCGCTCGATACCCTGAGCCAATTCCTGTAAAGACTCACCAGATTTCTGAGTCCTGCTCCTCAGCTGTGTGCGATATAGCGCGTGAAGGTTGCAATCGCCATACCGCATGTCCAGAGCCTCACACAAATTTGAGAAACTTTAGCGTTTTTCTGCCGATATTGACTGAAGTATGTTAGCAGCCGGTCCCTTTAGAGCTAGCACTAATGCAGTGGCCATTTCACCATTGCTCCAGCCGTTGTGTCTAGCAGCCGCTTCGAATTGCGTTTTGTAGACGCTCCATGCCACTGATTCATCAAAAATGGGCGCCTTCAGATTGGTCGAAACTCTTTCAAAATTTACCGGTCCAATGGATCGTGTTTGACTTCCGGTTTTCAGTTTCTCAAGTTCTTCTTTGAGAGCCTCCATTCGAGCCCCTTGTTTCCCAACGTCTTCTTTGAGAGCCTCAAGTTTCTCTATTCGTGCCTCCTGTTTTGCGAATCGCTCTTCAAGTTTTTCGTCGAGTTTCTTGAATCTCATAGTAATTTCTGATCCCATAGAACCTGTCTGTTCGTCTAGTTTCTCAATTTTCGATGCCATAGAACCTGTTGTTGCCATTATAGTTGCCAGCATTTCCCGAAGATCCGTTTGACCCCCATCGCTTCTTTCCAGAGTACCTTTCTTGGTACTCTGGTGTAACCCTTGGCTCATCCACAGTCTTTTTGCTGGCAGCAGCCGGTGCTTTTTTTAGCGGCATGACGTTTTTTTTTACGTGACCACCAAACACAATTGTCGCGATTTTACTTCTGACACCAGTGTCGTGGGCAAGGACGGGTTAAAAACAAGTCAGGAACAATTATCATTTTATTTGATTGGTATGAACTGATTATAATAATTATGACAATTTTATTGATTAATTAAACGAAAGGCTTGCTATTTATATGATTTTTCACATAGTACACGCATACTATGTTTTTCTCATCGTATGCTAGGATTTTCCCCTTTCCCTATCTTCCCCAACTTCTTGACCCCTTTCCATCTTGTCCACCAAGTTTCCGACCCCTTATCATTCAGATTTTTTTCCAATAAATTAGTGGATCAGTGCTGACAAATTAGTGGACCACCGCAATTTTTTTTGAGCTATTACACAAGGCAAACGAAATGCAGCACTTGCATTGCTTAGTCTGAAGCCGCTTGTGGGTTTTCTATATTGACAATACGTCTTTAAAAAAAAGGATCACGACGGAAAAATATCATATTGCCCTCCCCCACTGGTTATCCTCGCGTCCAGAGCTGTGTGTAGCAGTTGTGTTTACTTTTTCTGATCGCAAGCTTTAGGGATCTGCTGGCTGTTTTATAGGCCTGGAGCCAATTCTATACGCAGTTGTTCGTGTCGCACGTTAGCAAAGACGCCGATATTTAAGGCATTTCTCTCGCAGGCTCACGATCTCGTCAGTACAATAGTCTTATCGTCTTTTATTGGCTTGAGCTTGAGCTCTCCCTTGACGTGGTGTATCGAGTAAATGTACTATAAATTTAAACCACTCTGCTTTGTTTTTACTAACAATTTATATCATAAATTGACGACTCTACTGTCTGACTATCCCAGCGTGGTGCAAATAGCGCTTCCTAATTGATTCATCCGAAACACTATGAATAGACCCCGATAATTTTTAAATTTATGCCTCAATGCTTTTTCGTTTGTACTCAAAGCATTATTATTTGATTAGTATTTTCAATAAAATATACAGTATCCTTTTGAAATGTCCCCAAAATATTCAACACGACATAATTGAATTAGTTTTCGCTAAATGACATTGGACACACACATCCCGTGATGGGTCACTGCTTTATTTTATTTCGTGAAGTGGCAGTAGAATCCTTCCACCAAAGGATATGACACATTTAAATGATGCCACTGAAAGCCTTGGAAAGCGGTTGTGGACTGCCATTCATGAAAAGGTCATGTAGAGAAAGTGTGGCACTATTAAAGTGTTACCAATACTTAAATAATTAAAAATGGGAGACAAGTCAACAGCAATACCGCAAAGGCGAAATGGTACCGGAAGCAAAGAGACAAATAGTTGCAATATAAAGGACTGTGAGGCTTTCGGACTTCGATAATAAATTATTATTGGAGTCGTCTTGTACCCACAAATGTATTAATCTGGCACTCGTATCTAAGGCATTTAAGCTTATTTCTACCTTGGACTGAGCTCAGTCTCGTCCCTTCACTTCATAAAAACACTATTGTCTTTTAGCAATAAGTACGTTTTAAGTTGGTAAAACAATCATGCTGGTAAGACATGCTCAACGAATGGGACCCGCATCTCCGCGCTTTCACTAATGGAAACGCTCTGGAACCTAATTGCTTGTTTTTGGGCTAACGAATAACTTTTGAACTTTCGACCTAATTCCCGTGATTTTTATTGTAGCGGTCCTCTGGCTGGCAAGTATACCAAATCGAGGACGTGTAGGCGCTCTTGTAAGTTTCCCGTCCGATAGTGTTTATTTGTTGGCTTTGTACGTTTGCTGCTGTGCTGTGCTTGTGTACCATCCTTGATTTCAATAGGCGATATGTTACAGATGTCTGTGATTTTATTGTACGAATGTTCGTTCCATTGCTTCATTCTTGCCTGCTTACAATGGTCGATGTTTTTTCAGCCGTTCCATTTTAGTGGGTTTAGTGGGAAAAGTCCATTGGGGACGCAGGACCATTTGAATCAACGTTAAGGATGCGTGTGATGATCAGAGATAAATATCTACTGGCTGACATTAATTTGCGAGCTTCCGTTGTCGTGATGAGATAAATTTCCATTGCTTGACATATGCCAAATGTGATTAATTGTCTTTGTCTCTTCTTGTTGGATTAAATTTATAAAATGGGATCTGCTCTGGAAAAATAATAATCTGCTAATGTGAATGTCTACTTTCGTTTGATAAATTAAGCAACCTAGCCTAATAATAGAACATTTAGTTTTCTAGTGTGATTAAAGAGGCTTCAAACAAAGGGCACCCCGTCGTACGGTCCGCGTCGGTACGAACCAGTGCCTCCTAATGCGTTATGGTACAGAAGGTATTTGACTTTTTCAGCTTGTCCAGATTAACATTGCGCTAGAATTCCCAGTCTTCAGAACAAGCCTTTTTATTTTGTTCTACCGTTTTTCTACGCTTATCATTATGGCATTATTTTTCATAAAGTTTTGCACACTAGGGGTTAATTTCAGCTAAAACATCCCACATTCTGAAACAAGTTGCAAATGCATCCGATAGACACTAAGTTCATCAAAAGGTTTTTTTTTTTTCAGTTTTGGAGTGAAAACTCGTCTGGAACTCCTACCGCGAGACGCGAGTGTTCCACAAGGGTCTGTTCTAGGACAGGTACTGTGCATAATCATGTAAAATGGCGGGAACCTCTTATGTTCAAGCAGATGACAGAAAAATAGTAAGTTTGGATCCTAACCACGGCGGTGGGCACTGAAACCTAAAAGGAATATTGTGCTATAGTCCTTTAATTTAGAAGGTCAATAACCAGCTTGGTAAAGGCCAAAAGATCCTTCAAAGTGAGCTCTTAATCATCGCGGAGCTTAGTGCGTCACATCAAAGGTGTGATCTACTGAACCTGCTGATCGCCGGGCATTCACATAGTAGGTGAATGAAGGCTTCGTCTTCCTCCAAACAAAGGTGACACGCCTTCTTCCTAGAAAGCTTACAAGTATTATTTTCTCTGTTCACACTAGCTCCTTGACAAGTCGTATACAAGAGTGATCCATCCAGTAACTCAATCTGAGGAACGACGACCAGTTACGAATTACAGCTCTCTTATTCCACAGAAGGACTCAGGGCCGATAAGTAGAGGGGATGAATCCACTCTCCGTTTTAATTTCCCTATATACCTCTGTCACTGCACTCGCTGACCAGTTTTGATTCAACGTTGTACGAAGATGGCGCCTTGAGCGCAGCATATTCCAATGGTATGAATCTCGACTTGGAAGAGGCTAGGTCATATACTCCTTGCAATCGAGATCCTGGCGTTAGGTCGAAACACTCCAGCACCTACACTGTGATTGGTCTTATAGATACACGATAAGAGATGTGAAGGGCAAACTTCCTGTCGAAGCGCATTTCCGTGATCTTATAATCTGATACAAATCATACCTATTGGTAAGCCAGGATCCAGTTGCAGAGCCAGATGATAAACAAATTTTGAGAGCGCTGAAGTCTGCAGTTTCCCGTATGAAAATATGTATATGATTCCTCAGATAACTTCCAGGGCTAGGGTGGACGTGAACCTTAAAGTCATGCCCAGACATGCAAGTCGTTGCAGTTTATGCTAGCTATTCCTGCCATTCTATTGCAGTCTTTTAGGCCACCACACTAACCAATACATTACTACAGGACAGGCCGTACTAGCGTATAGTATAACCACTCCGTCCTTCTGCTCGAAAGGCTTGTCGTCATAAAAATTGCGGCGAAGTTCACATAACAAACGTGGCTTTGCTTCGACTTCGAACATTTTTCAAATGACTATTCCAATCTACAGTCGAGTGTGACGCCAAGGCATTTAACTTCTTTACAATGCAGCGAGAGTAATCATCTAACAACGGGAACCACAGTAAAGATGACAGTACGTACACCGCCTTGAGAAGAACAACTATTGTTGGCATTTTTGTTGAGGATGAGTGGATCCCCATTTTTTGTTTGTTTGGTAGAGATGGGGAATCTTGCATAGATACTGCATGCCGCGTTGTACTAGCATGCAGTTATGTCGGATTCTTACCGACTAAACCTAAGCACCTCTTTCGTCACCACTTGACCCTGCGGGACCACCTTTTAGTATTGCGTCACAGAGTCACTTTAGGCTAATCAGCCATCACCACTGGTAGCAGATTTGCGTCTACCCTCCTCCCTCTGTAACTCCATGCACACCTACGATAGATCGCGTTTTTGGTTTCGCGTTACTGGCAACCCGCAATGCACTTGCCCAAACTGGCGAGGCATATAATGATTATTGATGTTACCACCCTCGACAATAGCAGCTGGCTACTTGTCCTCAGGCCACCTATATTTTGCATCATTCTTGCTTAAACCGACGCATAGTCTAGCGATCATTTCTTTTTACATCATTTTATTCTAGCTTCGTTATTTCTAACAGTTTTAATGCCTTAAGTGCAGAAAACTAGGGTTAATTTTGGATCGATTTTGATATAATTTGAATAAATTTTACCGAATCGCAGATCTTTAGGGGCAGTTTGAATTGAATTGAATTGAAATTGAGCTGAAATTAACCCTAGTTTCTTGCACTTAAGGCATTAAAACTGTTCGAAATAACAAAGGTAGAATTAAATGATGTGAGAAAGAAATGATACAGGTCCAGGTCCAGCTTTGAAGGAAAGCAGGAAAGTAAATTTGTAATCTCAGTAAGAACCGAGTCGATGATTCATCGATAATGAATCGAAGACCGCCTTATGAATCGATGATTTTATCGATCAAACTATGGAGACATGTGTATGGGCTTGGCCGTTTTTTCGATACTGAAAGTGAGAACAGGAATCGGTCTTATTCCGAAGACTATCGTTGATGTAGAATCGACAACCACAGTCTATGCAGAATTTATGAAAAAAACAATGAACAATGGTTATGGTTGGTATTGAATCGATGGCATTGGTTAATTAAAAATTGATGACTATTTTTGATGAAAAATCGATATTTTTAGCTATTTAAAAATCGATTACTATATAATAGATTAATGAATAGTTTCTGTAGCCGATGAAGAATCGAGTACAGAAGTAAATCTAGTATTCTTCTTCTCAGTACCGTACAGCCCCATGTGTGGCCATGGTGCGTTAACCCCGCCGTTTATATAGGCAATTTCGAGTCAACGTTACGTTGCATATCATTTTGGAGTGTATTTTATATTGTATATAATATATAGTGCTTATATTTCCGATCCGCACATGTACAGAAATTTGAACCACACCGAGATTCGATCTCTGGACCGCTAGATTACTAGCATCGTAGAGTAATCAAATAAATAATTATAAACTAAATACATTAAAATATGAAATCAATTGTTATGTTGTTTTCGCCAAGTTCTTTTATTAAAAGTTAGTCGCGCTTTCTTGAGACTGGCCCGAACTTCAGCCTCAAACTCGATCCTTCCGAAACCTTCATCCTGGAAAGACACTGCAAAGAAGAAAAGAAAATATCTTGTTAATTTCGCACCGCATATGCAAATTTGAAATTGGTATGCAGGTGGAAGTAGAAGTGGTTCATTCCTTCCATTCTGTTACGAATGCACCTTATTTTTATTTGAGCGCAAGACAAAACCAACATTTAAACTAGCAAATGTAAGGGCACGTAAAGGAATGGGGAAATTCTGTTTCGTTTTTTTTTTTTAAATAAGTCACTGAGAAAAAAATTACATTTTGATTTTAAAAGATCAGTCACTTGTTTTCAAGTCTCTTTAAAAATTCTTGATTTTAGCTGTAAAATTTCGTATCAAAATATGACCAATGTTATTTTAAATGTTTGGTCTCAGAACAACATTTAAATCAAAAGATACGAGTTATTTAAAATAAAAGTTTGTAACGGACGGTTTTTGGCTGTATGTGCCTGTGTATGTGTCTGCTTTTGGATTTGGTACATTTTTCACAAATATTAATGATTTGATTTATTTTAAATTATTAATATTTGTAAACATCCCGCCACATTCAAAAGTAGACATCTATGTGTCGGAAACATTACCATTGGGGCAGATGGACCGAAAATGGCGTGATCGAAGTAAGACACGGCCAACTTCAAGGAGGAGTTGGGTGTCAGAGGACGGCGGAGACACGCGTTTTTTTGGGAGTGAAGTGTTTGTCTTGGTTAAAATGTAAAAAAATAAAAATTAAAGAAATCGACATTAAAGATAAGTGCCCTTTTTTTTGTTTTATATTCAGTATTTCAGTGTGATGTCTGTGTTGTCTTTTTTGTTGTTAGAATGGGCCATTAAGCCAGCACCCCAAATGAATATAAGTGACGCCGCGTAGTGCTCTGCACAATTGCATCCCCCCCCCATTCCAGTGGCGAATAATGGGGTGAAGCCCTAAACTTCAACCCCGGTTTTTGTGTGAAGGGAGGCGCCCTACAATTTTGTATTCGGCCGCGGGCGCCTCAGGACGGGTTTTAATATAAAAATATAGTGGGTTAAGTTTGGCCGGGACCCGTCGCCATCCGGGTCCGCGGAGCGCGAATAAGGTGGCACCTGTGCTGGTCGGTTACACATTAATTTTCCCCATTTCAACCCCTGTGTTCGTGTAGTGTTTCCTTTGGCATGCGATATCCCTTTTTTTGTAAAAGGACAGGGGCAACGAGCGGCACAAACCCCGCCCGTATCTCCCGAACTGAGCTACAGCAAGCGCATGCCGCTGCTCGCTCGTTGAGGAGCCCTATCGTCATTGCCTAACCTGTACGGTTATAGAGGCATTGGCTCCGTCCCCTGGGCATCTTCGGATGGCCAAGTCCTATCATTACAAGTTTCATGACTTCTTCATTTTATTAAATTGAAACATTTAATTTGAAAATGCTCAGAACATTAATTTAAATAATTATATAATTTAAAATAAACTTTGTGGAATTTTAATAGAAAAAAATGTCCAAGGAATAAAATGAAGTGCACTTAGTTTTAAAATGTTTCCACAACTTTAAGGTGGAATACTTCTTGATCTTAAATAGAATCAAATGATGTATATTAATTGACATTATTCTGAAAGATGCTGTTTTGGACCATTTTCAGGACAAACCCGCGGACTACTTTTTTAAAGGGATGCAGGATCTTATTAAACGATCTCATCGATGTATTGAAGTAAAGGGGAGTTACATTGAAAAATAAAACTTAAATGAATTCAATCGGATAACTGGAAGTGTGTTTTTCTCAACAATTTTGGATTCTACTACGTACCAATTGTTTGATTTTTTCACTTTCACAAACACCACTTTATCTAATAAATCAATAAATGTATTTATAATAATATTTTTATACCCTTCGCTCATAGAGACACTGGTATATTATCTTTGTCATGAAATTTGTAACGCATTGAAGGAAGCATCTCCGACCAGATAAAAAGTATACATAGGTATATGAGCAGCATGACGAGATGAATCGATTGGGCGATGTCCGTCTGTCTGTCTGTCTGTCTGTCTGTCCGTCTGTCCGTCTGTCCGTCTGTCCGTCTGTCCGTCTGTCCGTCTGTATCAGCGCGTTTTTCTCGGCCACTATAAAAGGTACGGAGCTGAAATTTTGCACACGTGCTTCTTATTGTTGCAGGCTGTTTGTATGTTCGAATGGGTCAAATCGGACAAGGGGGTCATGGGGCTGCCATGCAAACCCAACCCCCCATTATAGTTCTTCTAATAAAACATTTTTTACACCAATTTCACAAACCTTGAATTACGGGTATATAAATTTCGATGACATATAAATCGAAGACAATTTAATTTTAATCTAAATCAAAGACTTGATGAAACTTATCGATATGTGATCGATGACTTCGATTTCATTAGGTATCTGAGACAAATGGATGAAAATTATCGTTTTCAGATCGATTACAATTTGATTCCAATGGTAGCGAAGGTAACTGAATGAAGGTCTGTGATCTGGGATCGAAGACATTTCGATTCTCTTGTGTATCGGAGACAATTGGATGTAAATAATCGAAATTGGATCGAAGACTTGCCGATTACATCAGTCTCGTGGTCGTGAATAATTCAGTGACTGGTATCGCTGTGGAATCGATGACTTCTCGATTCAATAGGCTATTGGAGAAATTTCAATGCCAGCTATCGCTGTAGAATCGAGGACTTGTCTATCCCCTTGGGTATCGCACCTGGGATTGTGGTTAAAAAATAATACAGATTAATTCAGACTAATTTCTAGGATGATCGTCTTTCCTGAAGTGCTCCACAACTGGCATCTATATATCCACATTGGCTTTAGGATGCATTTGCACAAAAGAAATTTGTTTAATGGAGCTTTTGCTTCGATACTCGGTTCATTAGCCTGTATGATTTTCTGTAGTTTGACACCGAGCGCTTTGCGATTCGTTACTATGTGTTTCTTCCCAGTATATATAGTCCAAGGAATCAGTCGGTGGTGGTCATATAAATTAAATGAATTAAAGACATACTCTACAGAAATTCATGCATCATTCCTTTTTTTCTTTTTTCAATTACTAAAACTTCCTATTGACTTTATACTTATACATTTTATACATTTTCCTACGTGAATTTAACTCAAAACTCTAGAAAAATTTACTATTTCTGATAAGCATTAATTTCCCAGACAATCATTCCATGACGAAACTTAATATGTGTATAGCTTATCCTGAAAAAGTCTTGTCACTCTTCAACAACCCCCATTATTTCCATACACATTTCGAACCACATAGGTCTGGTTGTGTGTTATAATGGAATTGACTTCACCAGTTTCTAGTTGCTGATAAGCTAAACGAGCTTGTTAAAGGATTAATGCTGGGAGCATTATCGTTGGAAGACGAAAAGGCTAATGTGATTAACGCTGAAGTTCTAAAGCCATCCCATGATTTGAAGCGGTTGTTATACATTGCCGATCGACTAAATACCTTCATGGTTTTCAGTGGGGCCACGACAGAACCGAATAAAATTAATGTCCAGGGAATAATCCTTTCAGGGCTAATTTTCCAGTCGATTAAAGTGGTGTCGTCCGGGCTTAGCACATACCGTGTGGGGTAAATGAAATGTCGTAAATTATACAAATTATGACCGGTCGTTATTAATTTGACTGATTACTTAGCAATATTTCATAATATGAATACCTTGTCTATTTTAGGGAAAGAGTTTGTTACTGTTTTGGGAGGGGATTTCGATTAGGCAGGATGACGAATGAAAATGTATAAAAGTATGGTTTGAAGCAAATTTTAATTTGATTGGTTTTTGAAGTAGTATATTTGTTCTGTTTATGTTTTTTATTAATATTGCCGTACTACAAATTACAGCTGGCTTCTTCGTACAAGTAGCAACTTCCCAGGAGCGTTTTCTGATGCACAATATTTTTTTTTTTATTTATTCACACTGTCCATATAGTTCGGTTTTTCTACCCTGATAGTGTAGGTAGGCAGAAGTATAGTTCTACTGGATCAATACAAACAAATAGGACATCTAAAATTCGAAAAACTGAAACACATAATAATAATTTCTAAAATGTATTTTTCTTTCTAAATATGCCGACATACAAGTTCTCTCCGTCTTTTCTATGCACTAAGATTTCGTTCAATATTTGGTCACATAGACAGACTTCTATAAAATCTTTCACCATTATTCCCACACATCACGTCCTGGTGCATTTGCATTAGCGCCGCCATACACTGTCCAATCGATTGTACAATAAACGGTCATTTTTTTAGTTACATTACCATACGTCAGTAATGCAACCAAAAAAAAATGATCGATTGATCAGTGTATGGCATTTCTATGAATTTGTATGTATTTATGCATTTGTACTTAATTTTCTCGTCTTCTGTGTGTTTTCTTACAGTATGGCATGGAGTTCGATTGCGATAAATACTTACTGAAAAGGACGGTCGAGTCCCGATGTTCCGCTCAAGCAATTTGTTATAGTTATCTAACGAAACATGCTCTCATAAAGCTTCCATTCCCTTCTCAATTATTATTATAGCTTCGTATCCTGACATAGTGCTATTGCTATTGCAGACAGGCAGAGCCGTTTTCTCATTACGTATGTGAGCCTGTTCAGCAAACAGCTTTCATTTCTAATTAATTCAACTTCACAAGCTCCATATGTGATTGCTTCATCGAACGTGAAATGGAAACTGACATCGTCCGTAATGTTAGCCTCGGCGAAATGAATAAATTCCATGCCGGAAAGGTGTACGTACTCTATTACTAGAGCAAATAAGACAAGAAATAACGAGGGAAAGGCCAAAAAGAGCATTGTCCGGAGAAAGAGTGAAACGTGATGAAAACTGTGGGAGTAATCAGCGAGAGATGGATCCTTCTGAGCTTTGCCAAATTAATTATATTTTAAAGTAGGTATACTCTCGTTTCTGGAATTGAAAATTGTTCAGGTCGTACTTTTGACCGTTGAACCCAACTGTTTGTTCTTTTAGACATTATTCAGAAAACGTTAGGAAACGTTTGCTATACGTAGCTACATTATATCCTAGCAATTACTGAAATGAAATATAGTTATTCTTATTACATTCCCTTTTAATTTATCTACAAGAAAATAATTTGAAAGACATTAAGGTCAGCATCAAAGTTGCTCCTGCTAAGTCCTTAAATTATGTTTCCATCCTAAATGAAGGCATTTCAACAAAAGACTTGACTTCAAAAGACGTGTATAATAGTAGTTGTAATTTGCAAGTCTTTTGAAGACGTGTATAATAGTAGTTGTAGTCTGGCTGGTCTAGCGGTTAGTGCGCGCACCTTCGGTGCACAGGATCATGAGTTCGAATCTCACCATCATCCATGGTGTTTGTCGAACTCACGAGCTTGTGACGGACTATGATCTCCCTCAGATGTTAAACGAGTACCTATTTATGGGGATAAATAACACTGCTGAGCGTGATGCTGATCTCATTACCTCAACAAAAAGCAGATAAGATCTTGGAAATAGGATGTCACTAACACATCCTGCGGCCTTAGTCCAATGCTGGATTGTAGCGCCGGTTATTTATTTATTTTAATTTGCAAAAAGAGTTTGACTAGAACAAAAAGGTATGAGTTTTCCCAAACTACGAGGAACACTTTTTTCTCTAATTTTGGCTCTATCGTCATGTCCAGACGGGGGACGACCAGAGAGGCCAAAACAAATCAATGGTATTTTCAAACATATTTCCGATTCGAGTATTTTCACGGCAATGAAATTTTAACAGACATGCTAAGAAGCCTCCCAATAAAACTTCCTGAAGGTCTTTGAAAACATTCTTATACCCGTCATATTTTGTGAAAGGGTGCATTAAACTTGTCATGAAGTTGGTAACGCACAGAAGGAAGCACCTTTGACTATAAAAAGTATTATTGATCAGTGTGACGAGAGAAATCCAATTAGGCGATGTGCATCTGTCTGTCTCTTTGAGTGTCGCGTCTGTTTCAATTCAATCTACATGTAGTTCCATTATTGTTTTAAAGCGATCGGGCTTAAAAAAAGTTCGTTTTTTAGTGTGCGCTGTATATCTGTCGAAACGGAAGGATTCGGACTATGGCGTCATGGGGCTGCCACAAAAACCAACCCAATATCCAAATCAGGTCCTTCTAAAAATTTGTTCTACCTTTTAACTAAACTTCACCCAAGTGTGTTCCCAATAAAGCCTGACAACATATTTAGGAACGGATTCAATAGGAACACTCCATAGGGCTGCAGTAGAAATAATCAGCACAAAACCAGGTGGTCCTGCTGGCGACCATTCCCGATAGCAGCCCCGCTGTCTGTGTATGTGTGTGGTAGTGTTCTATGTGTTTTTTCGTCAAATTGGGAGCATTTCATCTCAGCGCGGTTGCTCTCAATTCTCTTAATCCGCGCCGGCATCCAAACTAATCTAGGTCCCGAAATTTACATCTGTTGTGTATGCAACCGACGCTTCTTCGGCAATGCCAGATCTTTGAGATGTACCTGCTGCAGAGAATGGTGTCATTTTTATTGCTCTAACTTAGAAAAAAATTAGTCAGTATAACAAGTTGTCTTCTGTTGCTCCAGGATGTCTGAATGTGGATCGGTTCCAGCCACCCCAGGCCCCAGCTCACAAGCTTATGGTTTACCACCATCTCTGGCCATTCCTGGCCCCAGCTCTCGAGCCAATTCTCCACTACCGCCACCCGTAGTCAACAATACAACAAGGCATACTCGCTCAAGTTTAGCATCTGCACCCCCCGTAGCAGTGTACACCTTCTTCTTCTCCTTGTAGCGGAGCAGAAAGGTGTGAAACCTCTGTGCATCTATGTGGGTACGATTTATGGTTCGTCAATGTTTGTGTCCGTGAGGTCTAAGGACAAAAACATAGCTGCTGCGATAGGGTTTTCCCACAGCGATATAGGGGTAAGATCAGTGGGCGCAGCGGGGCATTGAAAAAAGTGACCCACATCATGAGGAGTACCATTGCAGTTTGGACAGATGTTTTGGATGTCCGGGTTTATGCGAGAAAGGTACGAATTGAGGCGTGAACAAAAGCCACACCGAAGTTGAGCTAGTGTTACTCTAGTGGCTCTCGGGAGCCTAATCTCCTCAGGCGAAATTGGTGGTGGGCGCTCTGAGAGGACTCTATTCGCACCTAAACTCGCAATAGACCGATTCACTTCTTCAGTGTGGATCGCTGCAATGGCGGCTCGGTATGTAACTTCATCGTAAGGGCCCCGTTTGTATCCCTGAACCTCTCTCTCAAGGTCTCGTAAACCACGCCTGACATGTCGTGGTGGAGGAATTCGGTCCATGAGATGATTATTGGGATGATCCTCACGGTAGCAACCAACAAGATACTGTTTTGAGAGTAGGAGATTGTGATCACGTATTGGCATCAATTTTGTCTCCTGATGTAAGTGATCCTGGGCAGACATCAGAAGGCAACCTGTCGCGATGCGTAGAGCGGCATTTTGGCAGACCTGAACTTTGGACCAGTTTGTGTCACATAGACTATGTGTCCAAACTGGGGCTGCATAATCAGCGGCCGCTCGACCCACCGCCTTATAAGTAGCTAGCATGGTTTCTTTATCTTTGCCCCAGGTGCTACCAGCTAGAGCTTTTAGGATGTTATTCCTACTGCGCATTTTTTCACAGACTGAAGCTGCATGATTTGCAGACGTCATCATGTTCTCTAGGTGAAGCCCGAGAATTTTGGGGTTTTTAACAGTAGGAACAGAATTGTTGCCAATACGTATATCCATCTCCCATCTGATGTCCTCCCACCAAGTGGTTAGAAAAGTCGCAGAGGATTTGGACGCAGAGATAGTGAGGTTTCGGCTTTGGAAAAATGCCTGTAATCGTCCTAGATAGCGATTAATTCGGAGGCGCATTTCATCCTTATCGTTCCCTGTGGCGAATACGGTGCAATCGTCAGCATAGGAAATCACCTCGATTCCTTCAGGTGGTGTGGGAAGGCCGGACATGTAGATGTTAAACAGAGTGGGGGAGAGTACCCCTCCCTGTGGAACACCTAATTTGATTTTCCTAAGCTTAGAACGTTTGCCTCGAAACTCGGTGAAGAAGTGCCGACCAGCTAGATAATTGGCATTCCAACGAATCTCTTGTGCAGGAAGATGCATATTCAACAGGTTTGCTAAGAGCATTGAATGATTGACCTTATCGAATGCACTTGATAGGTCTATTGCCACCAGAATAGTTCTGTGACAACGACTGCGTTGATTTAGCCCATCACGAATGCGTGTAGTGATCGCATCGAGGGCAGTGGTGGTACTATGCATCTTCCTGAAGCCATGCTGGTGAGGTTCTAGCTTCGCATGTGCAACAAGAGTGGGGTTAATAAGGGCCTCCATGCCATCTGGTCCGACGGCCTTGGAGTTTTTAGCATTCTCGATGACTTTTTTAACCTGGTCCGCGGTAAAAGATGGTATGGTGTCAACATTCCGGCTGCGAATCCGTCTTCTAATTTTGCGCTTGAGGCCGTCAGACTTGGGATGTTCAATAAATTGTTTATTGAAAAGGCTAGCACACTGAAGAGGATCGCAGGTTTTTGTGTTGCCAAATTCAATGGCGTTGTTGCCCTTTTCTTTCCGAGGATTGGAAAGGGCGCGGACGGTAGACCATAATTTGCTGACACCTTCATTGAGGTTACATTCATCGAGGTGCTGATTCCATTTCGCCCTCCTATAGTCTTTAACTTGTCGGTCAATTTCGGAGTTAAGCTCCTGAATTCTGGGTGAGCGCTTCTGATCTGATCACGTTCATCGGCTAATCTGGCGGCACTAGTGGGGAAGTTAGGCCGAACTTTCGGGATACGTCCTGCCGGAATAAAACGTGCCGCGGCTGTGGTAATGACGTTCCTTATATTTTTCTCGGCCTTGTGAATGTTGGTAGGTGATGGTAGCTCGATGAACTTCGCCGACGAGTAAGCTTTGAAACCATCCCAATCGGCTTTCTTGTGATTGACAAACGTTCGCTTCTCAGACTTAGTCATGTTCGCTGGTTTGTCAATTTTTATAATGATTGGGAGGTGATCTGATCTAAGGGTGGTACGTACTTCCCATCGGGAAGCAGCAATTAGGCTGGCACTGACAATAGTTATGTCAGGAGAACTACTGCAAGTGCCCACGACTCTAGTCGGCGAGTCTTCATTGAGTGAACAGAATTCTGAGGCGTCAAGTGATTCGGCGATACCCCTGGCATTGTTGTTGAGGTCCGAGTGCCAGAGCTCATAATGCGCATTAAAGTCGCCAAGGATGACCCTGTGCTCTCCGGAAAGGAGAGGACCAATATCGAAACGGTAGCCTGAAGGGCAACTAGAATGAGGTGGTACATAAATATTAAAAATTTCGATATTAGTACTCCCTCATGGAACTGAGATGGCTTGAATTTCCGCCGTACCGTCAGCAACTACATCTAATACACAGTAATGTACGGACTTGTGTATTAGGAAGGCAAGTCCACCTCCAGGGTGAGAATCATCCGTGGCGGCCGGTCTATCTTTCCGCATAGTATAACATATTCGCTATGGACGCTTAGAGACGAGTTTGCGTGCAGCAACGTCTCTTGGATGGCGGCGATGAGAATTCTGTTGGAAGTCAAGAAGTTTGTGATCTCAGCGATTTTTCGGTGAATGCCATTACAGTTAAACTGTAATATAGATAGTGCAGTGAAAACTGCTGGAGGAGGAGGGCCAGGCGTAAGACTGGGTCTGGCATTCCTTATCATATTGTTTGGCGGTGTAGGGGGCAGTGGTGGGGAAGGTGGGCTGGGAGCAGCCCTGGGTTGCCCGGAATTCATACATCCTGGCGCAACATATGCTAAGGAGTATTGACCTTGTCTTCGTAACCCTGAACACCTAAAGTGAACCTATTCCCTGCAGCAATTACACTGCACTGATCTGGCATTCGAACCGATACGTTGGTTGCAGACACTACAAATCCATACCTCTGGGCCTGGATTTGTTTCAGTACCGGCACGAATAAGTAAAATTGAGAGCAGCCGCGCCGAGATGTAATGCTCCCAATATGACGAAAAAACACATATCGTACCCACACATATACACAGACAAACACAACCTACCTGCATCGAACCTTCAGGGCTCCTGCCGGGGTTCTTGCCAGGAAGGCATATTGGCAGCTTTTGGCCGTTTTGAATTGACAAAACGGGTGTGGTCCGCCCCGTAGAGGCAGTTGCTGTAAGACCACAGCAGTGTACACCTGACTCACCATATTGCAGTTTAACTGCAATGGCATCCGCAAGAAGATCAGGGAGATCTTCCGTTTCATGAGTACACGCAGAATTCTGATAGCGGCCTTTCAGGAGACAATGCTCCAACCTTCATCTTCCGAATTTAATATCCGCGGCGATTACATACTTTTGAGGCGCGATAGAGTCGGCAGGCAGGGTCCTAATCCAGGAGGAGGGCTTGAATTCATAATACACAGAACTAGGGATGTCAAACACCGGCCTATAACCCGGTTTTCGGTTGTTTTCGGTTATTTGCAAAGCCGGTTAGACCGTCCCGTTTTAACCGAGCTCAAGGAACCGGTTTTCCGGTTAACCGAGTCTTTTCGTTGATTTGCTTAGAATTTTAGTAAATAAAATTCATACACTCGTATTGCTGGTGTTCGTATCGTATGCCAAATCAAATCAAAATGCACGCACAGGGTGCGCCAGAGAAAGTGACTTATTTGAAAAACTCCTGAGTGGTGAGTTGTCCGGGTAGAGAAGAGGGGTCGGAGGGGAAGTCCCCAAGTTTGTTTCCCATTCTAGTTAGTTGCCATCATGCTCTGGTCTAGAGAGCAGCGTGCCTCGAGGGCTTCTTCTTTAACCGTCGTTCACTTGGAATGAGGATTTTTTTCATCCAAGCCTCGAAAAAATGAACGTTAGGGACGTGTGGTTTCAGCAAGATGGAGCGACACCACACACAGCACGAAGCTCAATGAATTTGTTGGGACAACATTTTTCCGACCGCCTCATCCCTCTCAGAGGCCATCTCCCATGGCCGGCACGCTCTCCAGATTTGAGGTTATTTGAAATCCCTGCTTTATGTAGATCGACCACGGACCATAGCTCACCCCAAGAACAACATTCGTGCAAAGAGTGAGACGAAATACAAAAATCGTCTTAATCAGTGTATGCCATTTAACCGATGTCATTTTCAAGGCCGTATGAAAAAATATTATTATTATTATACCTGAACTACTTTTGTTTTTATTGACCTTTCAAAAAAGTAAGTTTCTCTGGCGCACCCTATTGCAATAAGGAGAGTGTTCGAAAATATGTTTAAGGGTTGAAAGTTGAAAAAGAAATTTTTCATAAGGGACAAGTAATACAATTGCTGACTCAAAAGTCAAGAAATTGTGAATAAATGTATGAGTTTTAAAAGAATTTATCCCCGGTTTTAACCGGATGTCCATCCGTCCGGGTTAAAACCTGGAGGAGGGAACAACCGAAAAAAACGGTTAACCGTTCTGAAAGTACCGGTTTTCGGAGTAACCGTTCGGTTTTTGACATCCCCACACAGAACCGTGCAATACAGTGTATTAGATCTTCGTTTCAATGGCGGCACGGCGGAAATGCAAGCTATTGCCGTTAAATCCGGCAATACCAATATCGAACTTATAAACGTCTATGTTCCACCAGCATCCAGCTGTGGCTCTGGCTATAAGTTCGATATTGGTCCACTCCTCACATGACAGCATAGGATCCTACTTGGCGACTTTAACGCCCATCATGAACTCTGGCACTCTCTCCTCGGTAATGATAGCAGAGGTATAGATATCGCGACTAAATTTGACCCATCAAACTTCTGCGCACTCAATGGAATTTCGTCTACACGCGTCGCTGGCGCCTGCCATAGTTCTCCTGACATAACTATTGTAAGCGCCAGTTTGATAAGAGAAACCCGCTTGGAGCCAACTATCTCCCTCCAATCCGATCCCCTATACTCATTAATATTGACAAACCAGCTGAACCGACGACACGCGACGTCAGAAGGGCGTACGTTTATCAATCACAAAAAGGCGAATTGGGAGGGTTTCACTGCGTTCACGTCGACGAAGTTCGCCGCGCTATCTACTCCAACAAACACCAGGGAAGCCGAAAAGAATATAGGGAACGTCATTGTCAAAGCGGTAGCTCGCTTCATTCCGGTAGGACGTATCCCCAAAGTTCGGCCATAATTCCCAACTACTGCCGCAAGGATTATGTGTATTATCTCACTACGCACTAGACTGAAATCAATACTGCCGCAAGGTTAGCCGACGAACAGGACAACTTAAAACGCGCAAATCCGTTAGACCCCAGAATTCAGGATCTAAACTCCGAAATAAATCGACAGGCAACACCTACAAGAAAGAAAAATGGAACGAGCATCTTGAAAGCTGCGACCTCTCGAAAGGTGTCAGCAAACTATGGGCTACAGTCCGTGCCCTGTCCCTTTCAACCAAAGACAAGGGTAGTGTTTAGCCATCAGATTCGGCAAGAAAACCAACGCAGATCCTAAACTTTGTGCGAGCTTGTTGAATAAAAAATTTATTGAACACCCCAAGACCAAGTCGCTCAACTGAAAAATAAAAAGAAGAATACGCAACCGAACGGTTGACATCATCCTATACCGAGTTTCGTGGCAGTTGTTCAAAGCATAGGAAAATTAAGCAGGGAGTTTCACAGGGTAGCGTACTCTCTCCTACATTGTTCAACATCTACCTGTAGAGCCTTCCAACACCCCCGGAAGGTATCGAACTAATTTCCTATGCAGACGATTGCACCGTACTCACAACGGGGCATTCCCCGTTGGTATGGTATGGTATGTTTGCTCGATTAAATGACTATATTGAGAAAGTGGTGGAGTTTTTCAGTATCCGCAACCTCGTCATTTCGCCGTCTAAATGCACTGCAACACTTCTCACTACCTGGACGCAGGAATTTTCGGAAAGGCTCAGGATCCGTACTGGTAAGCATGCTGTTCCTCCTGTTACCAACCCTAAAATCCTTGGTGTCTATCTAGACATCTAGACACCATGACGAAGTCGAAAATCCAGGTCGAAGACGTAGTTGACAAAATGCGCAGTAGAAACAACGATCTAAAGGCACTGCCCGGGAGCTCCTGGGGCAAGGACAAGGAAACTATTTTGGTCACCTACAAAGCGATAGGTAGAGCAATTCCCAACTACGCAGCACCGGTGTGGTCACAAACCGTTTGTGACACAATACTGGAACAAGATTCAGACATGCCAAAACGCTGCTCTACGTATCGCTCCAAGTTGTCACCTAATGTCGCCCCAGGATCATCTTCATCAAGAAACCAGCATGTTTCCAATACGTGATCACAATCTTCTCCTGTCTTTACAATATCTGGTCGGTTGCTATTGATAGGATAACCCCAACCATCATCTCATGGACAATACTCCCCCTCCACGACATGTCAGGAGTGGAATCAGCGCATGTGAGGAGTGGAATCCGAGATCTCGAGAGAGACGTTCGGAGATACAAACGGGAACCTCCCGATATGTTTGATGGCACAGCATACCATGCGGCCATCGCAGATATTCACACAACCGTTGTGAATCGGTCAATACGGAGACTAAGCATGAATAGAGTCCTCTCAGCGCCCCCAACACCTATATCATCTGAGGAGACTAGGCTCCCGAGAGCCACACGAGCGACACTAGCCCAGCTTAGGTCGGGGTTTTGTTCGTGCCTCAATTCATACTTATCTCGAATAGACCCGGATATACAGAACATTTGTGCGAGCTGCGGTGGTGCGCCTTATGATGTGGACCACCTGTTCCGATGCTCCGCTGCACCCACTAACCTCACTTCGAGGTCGTTATGGAGCAACCCTGTTGCAGCTGCTACGTTCTTGTCGCTTGAGACAATAGGCGAGAACGACAACGAAACATAGAATACTTCCACAGACATGCACAGCAGCTCACGCCTTTCTGCACCGCTACTACACAAGCACAAAAGCAGCTTAAGTTTCATTCAAATATAACGGGTATAATTTCGGCTGTGCCGAAATTAGCCTCAGTCTGATTTTTTTTTAAATTTTCAACCGCAGATTGAAGCACTTCTCAACGGCTGGACTGGAATAAAACAACAGAATGAACAGTTGTCATAACCATCATTTCCATTGTGTTACAAGATTATCGGAAAAAGTACATCTTGTGCAAATTGGGGGTAACAGTCCCAACTGTGATTGAGGTATGTATGTGAATTAAAAATCAGAGAGACTATTAAACTTGTCAAACGCATATTTACAATATTTTTTTTTCGATTTGGCCTATTTTGACGTGCAACTACAACGTAAGGATGAATGTTATTTCCTTCATACCTACATAGTTGCAAGAACATGAATAGCTTTTCAACAAACACTCTTGCTGGAACATTTCTCTTGTCACTATAGTACGAAGTTGTCGTCTTGCTTGAAATTTCTTTATAGAATAGTTCCAAGGCGTAATGTCGGAATAAAAGTACAAACGTGTAGACGAGTGAACTTTAAAAGTAAGTTTCTCGATAACTTGATTGCTTGTCCTTTTCATGAAATCCTCCGGTCGAGTAGGGACATATGCTGTGAAAATGTATTCAAGTAGCAATTGCTTTTGTAACGAGAATACAATGGGTTTTGAACGATGCAATTTCAAAAGATGCATGCCAACATGATTTTGAAAAAGCTTTTCGATTTTTTAATGAAAATAGATTCGTTTTGTGTCTATGTTGTATTGTGACCTATTCAAGAATTTAATTTGATTTTTAAATTAATTTATTTATTAACAAAACAAAGTATAAATACATTTGCGACTCCAAATAGCTAACATCATATATGTATGTTTGCATTTATTCCGCACAGTTGAAAAAATTCTAAACCAAAAAACATCTCATGGTTCAACCATAATTATTGCAAAATTGCCATGAGAAATAAAGAGGCAGCTTTTAAAGCCTACAAGGATAATCCTTCTGGAGAGCTCTTTCAGTCGTACCGATCCTTACGAAACATCTGTAAGTCCACCATACAAGAGGCTAAGTTTCAGTACGACAGTAACATAAGGCAAAAATTCTATGTGCAAAGAAAGGGTAGTAAAGGTTTTTGGTATCTTGTCAAAGCAGTGAAGAATAACTTCTCATCTTTTTCTGTTCCGCCTCTTATACATAACAATGAGCCACTTGACAAAGCCAACATTTTTGCGGAACTAATCGCTTCTAATTCAACTTTATCGCCCACTCTTCAAAGCCCGCATTGCATCTAGCACCGGTTGGTGACTCCAACAAACCTGGTAAAAATCGAAGCTGAACAGAGAATGAGGGGGGTTACGCATCCCCATGCGGACTCCACCAGAATACTTGGCGATTATTTTCGACGACTGAATTGGTGGGGCGATCGATAATAATGCTAATAGCTTTTGTTTTTAAATTTTAGGCTATTATTTATAAAAATAAGACGTTTTCAGTGTATGGAAGAGACTTTTCTTTGGCCAAAAAAGTACACGGTAAGCGTTGCGTTTTCGCAACGTGCTCCACAGCCCAAAAAAAATTAAAAATACATTTCTTCGAAATTTGCATATTCTTCCTATGCCAAACTACTGTGTGAATTTTCGTAGTACTAGCACAACTCCTTCTTACCCCCGGAGAATATGGGTTAAAAACTATCAATGGCTTTTTAAAACTACATCGGCATTAGTGCGAAAAGTCCAGTCACGTCCAACGATGCGCTCCCAAATTCTGGAGCATTGTTTCTACTTTAGTGCAAATTGCAAATAGCAAAGCGCTATTTGGTAATTTGATTTTCAAAACAGTTTCCTTATTTGATTACAAACGTAATTCAATCACTTTTTCGAAACTCTATTCCTTAGTAAAGACAATTGAAAATGTGCCTAGAAATTTTTAACTTGATTTCATTTTATAATGAACAAAACCTTAAATATTCGGGATAAAGTAAAAAAAATTACGAAAATTTACAAATTTTATCAATTATTTTAGCCTGTCAGTCCCGGTGTCGGTTCTTACGTCTCAAAAAAATGTATGTCGGTACTTAAAGGTTAAAGGCTAAAAACACATCAAATGGTAATTAATTTACTGTATTTAGATGTACATATTTATCTATTCTTTATATTGTGCAATAAATAATAAAATACCAATCATGAAAATTTCAGTCAACGGCTATGCTGACAGCTATATTGGAAACTTTTAGACCCATAAACTTTTTAAACTTATCAAAACATTAATAGTCTACTTTACTTATAAATTCCTGCACCTTAAAAGGACATTCGTCAAATTCAATGTTTTTGTTACTTCACAAAAAAAAACATGATTACGTTGTTCACCCAAGAGTGTGCGGCGAATATACAGCCCCTTGAGATATTTCCGAAACATTTGGTGGCAATGAAAAATGCTTCGCACGCTCTCCTTGAAGTGTGGCCTTCTCTTCTAATGTCTAAGTATTCTGTAGAAATAATGTTCACGACTTTTCTCCTTTATACTACAGCGGAAGGATGAGTGGTCGAACGACGACGACGTGCGGCATAACTACCGCGTCCCAATGTAGTCTTTATGTTCCTTGCTGTTTGAGAAGGAATGAAATTTTCATGAGAAAAAGTACATAATAGGCGGCCCACTTCACAGCGTTCATATACTGTGCGGGTAGCTTTATGAATTCTTCCAAGGACGCTTTATCAAATTGGGCGATAGTTGTGGGTATTTTCGTTGTAGAGGTGATTTTCTTGGCTACATGAGCTAATATATGCGCATATTTAGCGTGCATCACTGTCATTGGGAGGCGGAAACTTGGAAACTAAGAAACTATTCAATTCATGTAAAAGGGAAAGATTGAAAGTTTTAGGCGAGACAGCAAAATAATGAAGCATGGTAAATAGAAACGGCAAAATATATGTGTTTTTTATTACACTTTGCACTGATAGCGGATATGACTACTATCATTGAACATTTTTATGTTTTTTGGGATATCTCCTAAGATTTTTCCTATTCCCAACACTTTTTGACCTTATTTCGGGAGCCATGTTCTCACATTTCTGTATTCATTAGATACTTTGACGTACAACAGTATAAAGAATACAAGAGCAAATTCACATGATTTTCTGATATAGGCTGTGTGTATGTTGAACAAAACAGCAAAATAACCAGAGTCCGAACTTTCAGAAACTGCAGCGTTCACTCATCCTAAAAAATAAATTGAAACCTTCACACTTAGTAAAGTTGAAAAAAGCTTTCTCGACTTTTTTTCGACTTTTGCCAAAAATCCATAAAAGAGGGAAGTGTTGATGCCCGGATTAAAGTGTGAGGGGATGACATTTTAGGTTTTTTTTTTCAAATATTTCAACAAGAATGAGGCATTTTATGCAATCACTCCTAGGTTCAATGCTGACAACATAACCAATGAGTGGATTCAGCAAATGAAAAACGAGACCGAGGCTAATTTCGGGCGCGGCCGAAATTTGAATACCCGTCACATTTGAATGAAACTTTAGCTCCTTTTGTGTTAAAAATTTCTACCGCAGCTATATATGACGTGTTGCGATTCCATCTGTTCCTGGATACGTTGGGGTTAATACAGGAACACACTTAGATGTATTTTGGTTAAGATTCAAAAAGAAAAAAGTTGTTCTTACAAGAACCTAATATTTGGGAGTTGGTTTGTATGAGAGCCCTATGATGTAATGTTCCGACTCCATCCATTCCTAAATATCTACTGAGGCTTTACTAGCCTAAGGTGACCAGATTCCCGAAGGCCCTATGCAGTACACATTCCGGAATTCGGTTTTCAGGCAAAGCCTCGATCGTACTATTTTATTATTTGTTATCATTCGCTTTATGTTATCAAAACAGCAAGATCCCGATGTGATCGTATTAAGCGGCGTCGATTGTATGTCACGAGGCTACCACCATGACGGATGCCATAAAACGACCACATATTCTCCATCCTTTCAGTGAAGTGATATTTTCCTAAACGGAATACAGCAAGAATAGTAGCCTTTATTCTGGGAAATGTGTGGTGAACCTTGGGAAAGCAAGGGGCGTAGCCAGCGGAGGGGTCCACGAGTCCTTAACTTCGCACAGTACATATTTCTAATTTATTCATTCCTAAAACTCTGCCGAAATTACGCTTGCAGTCAGATAAATTGTGTCTTCTGGACGAAAGTTGTGACTACATAATAAACAATTTGAAACACATAAAAATCTGGTGACCCAAAATTGGGAAGGTCTTTCATAATGGAAACTTCAACAAATTTCGTAAAAACTCATACAGGCTACACAATTTGAAATAAAATATTTCCCTGTAAGAATGAAGAATTTTTTTTTTTGAGCCGTGCGAAGGGAAGGCAAAAGCAGCATGACGCGGGAACCGAATACGCGATCGTACTTTCCATAGTTTCATAGTTGCTGCTTCGTGCATATACCATGGCCCACGAGCCCTTCTATAATTGTACAGAAAAGAAGTTTTTGGCGTTGTAGACGTTGCACTCTCTGCTTCCGATGAAAGCGGAGCAATTAAGTAATCGTGCGTGCACTCGTGCTCGCCCAGCCTCGTCAAGCGATAAAATTGGATTCGACACAGGAACAGTGGGACAGGAGGCATATTATGCATTGGGGCAGCGCCGAAACTAGTGTCTACAATTAACAATAAGATTCTAATAATGTCATAATTTCTGATATCCAGCTAAATCCTGGCTACGTCCTTGCAAGGTTCTGTTGGTACTAAACAGGACCCAGAAAAGATCCCTCAACTTCTAAATGTTCTCATTGACAAAACATCATTAGCATGTGAAGTGCAAACATGGGCGTAGCCAGGATTTCTGTCAGGGGGGGGGCAAGCCCAAAATTTTTTCAACATCATGATTTTCTTAGGGGTTGAAATTTCCGGTCGCAGAAATATTTTTAGCAAATTTTAGAGTAGCCTGGCGTGTGGTTGGATTGGTGCACAGGGTCATGGATTCCAGACTCACCGTGAACGAATTCATTTCATGGAGTTTCTCGAACTCACGACCTACGTGACGGACTATGATGTCGCTCAGATTGCATCCATTTATGGGAATAAATAACATTGCTGGGCGTGCTGTTGATCTCAACACCCTAACAAAACAGCAGTTTAGATCTTGGAAATTGGATGTCATTCACACATCTGCGGCCCTAGCTTACTGGTGGACTGCCACGCATGTTATTTAATTTTTTTTATTTTAGAGTCAAATTTTCAAAATGGAGCTGAGAATGATTTTCTTCTGCATTCTGATTACATTCAACTGGCCTCCAATATCTGCCTTTAGAGCGTAGTTTGTGCATTTTCAGTGCATTTTTTTGCATCTCGGACAGCATATTCCACTTGCGAAATCAGTTTGTTTCGTCTGTCACTTTCATCTTAGCAAAGTAGCAACGTCAGAATATTTATAAATCCTTTATTGATTGAAATATGGTTAACGGTTTTAATAAGATTTCCTCTAAATTTATAAAAGTATTAACAGTGTGTGTAATTAACAGTGGCTAAATTTTATTGCTGGTATGATTCAGCTCGAAAATAAATTTTGATTTAATAACTTGAAAGATTCGCTCTGTGGCTCACTTGGTTGAGTCGCACTCTACGATGCTAGTAATCCGTAGATCGAATGTCGGCGTGGTCCAAAATTTCCGTACATGTGAATGGAAATATATAGTGCTTACAACATTATATACACTTCGAAATGATATGCAATGTAACGTTGACTCGTTGCCTATAAACGGCTAAGTTAACGCACCATGACCCCACAAGGGGCTATACGGTACTGAGAAGAAAAAGAAGAACTTGAAAGACACTGAAATATGAGACCCGTTCTTTACAAGGTCCTTAACCCTGGAAGGTCATGCTTATTTTTAGTACGGAAAGATCATGCTTCGTCGATTCGACGACACTCTACTTTGACGCCTCATACAAATCACCCTTTCTCAAAATATTTATAAAATTTGACAGATTTTCAATCGTTAGTTTCTTTAGAATGGAAAAGCATCGATTTTGGAGCCGATTTTTATGAGTTCGAAATGCAATCTTCCTAAAATGAGGAAGAATTTTGAGCCATTTTCCTGATTTGTCCTATTTATGTCCTAGTAAATATTTTTTTCCATAATTTTTGAAAAAATTGTTCCCACATTTCTAAAATAAACATATTTGTTACGAGCTAGTTATATAGACACAGACTTATCGTCAAATCGACAACTAGCCATAAGAAATACACTGGAGTTCTAAAAGTTACACAAAGCTCATCCTTCGTCGTTTCGACGACGCCAATTTCCAAAAATCCAACTTACCCTGCTTACTTCGTCTAGCCGCAATGTACCCGGCAAGTACTCGTACATCGGCACAGTAAGTGCTGTACGAAAACTGAGAGAGAATTGTCACGAAAAATGGGACAAATTTGATGATGCGTAGTCGATCCGACAAAGCATGTCCTTCCAGGGCTAACAAAGCAAAGCTGAATACCATTTGTCACCCTTTCAGATGAAAATAAGTTGAATTCCACTTACTTCCCGAAGGGAACTAACGCCTAACGGTTGAAATTGTGTTCTCCTGCTCAGGAGCCATGAAATGAAACAGGAAATATGGGATGCACGCAGCCACAGTAGCACACTCAAAAGTGAAATCTGTGTGCTGGTACGAGCCTCCGTCAGTTACGAGAGGCCACTCGCTGTCATATGCGCCTCCTGACTGCATCCCAATCATGGCTTCTCCGGCAGCACTTGGAGTGATGAAAAAGACATTTTTGAAAATTTTGTATAGTGCAGCGATTTTTTTACTACATCAATAAGGACTTTTTACCATCTTCATCGACCAGGGGGGGGCGCCCGCCCCTCCCTGCCCCCCCTGGCTACGCCCTTGAGTGCAAATGTATGTTTTAAGACGCAAAGTTATAACAGGCATGGGAGAAGTGCAGCCAGGATATCGTTTAAAAGAGGCAAACCCAACATTTGTTTAACACAATGAACCCGAATTTTTTTAGGGTTAGGAATAGGTATTTTTCAACTTTTGAATTTCAGTGTTCGAAACTGCAGTCTCAGCAGCATTGTTGCGATGATGATGGCCTTTTCCCTATCTCTGACTATCCGTGACTCTGAGACAAAAATCATGAAACTGTTTATTTGAAGTACGAAAATTACACCTCCTTGTACCTACCTATTTAAAAGTTTCGTATTGTTTATTACAATAGATAAATTAATACCTCATTGCGTAGAGAATTCTTAAGCGGATGGCGACTCTCTGGGGATTTATCGCTACTTTATTGGATTTGGTCAACATATAGGGGAAATCCTTGCAGAGTCCTTTAGTTTGAATTTTCTTTTTCGTAAAGAGGTTGATAGGGGAATCGGATGGAGTACAGTAATTTTTCCATCGTTTTGTCAAAAACTTAAATCGCATCTTTACATGGCTGTTACTTCTGAGTATTGGCAGCTATAGATGCTTGGGATTTTCACCTAATACGGGCAGTGCGGTCCTCTATACATGGCTGTTAAATTTCAAAATTTTACGCTCCAAAATTTCCGAATTAGGGACAATTTTTGATTGAATCCATTGAACTCCCGAACGCAGATAAGTAGGACCTTGAAATTTAGAGACAATGTGAGCGGTGAGCGCCAAGTATATCTCTACAGCTACAAGTGTGAGGTAGAGCCTTGAAATTTTCACAAGTCTGCCAATTATCAAATTTATTGGACAAATTTTATAGAGTTTTCGATGAGAAAAGACGAAAGTGCGATTTGGGCAGCTGTAACTGTCGAACGCAGATAGGCGACCCTAAAATATGGAGAAATGTAAGTAAATGTAATCCCCAGGTTGTGGAGCTACCTGGCGGTTACATTTAGGTATATTAAATTTCAGAACGATTGACCAAAGAGTTTTGAAATTATCGAAAATGAATGTTTGCCACATGAAAGTGCGATTATCCTGCTAATAACATCTAACAGACTGACTACAGGCCTCACCGAGGAGGTTTTTATGAAGTGATTTAGGCTTCTTTGATGTGGCGTTGGGAATGCTGTACATTTACTAATGCTGTACGACAGGTCAAAATGCTTTAGGTATCGTACAGCAAAATGGTGTACGTCTGGCCACACATTTGGGTGAAGTTTGGTTGATTGATTCACAAAGAAAAAAGTTGTTCATGCAAGAACCTAATTTCCAGCGGTTGGTTTGTATGAGAGCCCTATGACGTAGTGTTCCGATTTAATCTGTTCCTAGATATGTTTGGTGGCACATTTGCGCAAAGTTTGGTTAAGATTGGTTCATTAAGAAAAAAGTTTTTCTTAGAAGAATCTAATTTCCAGTGGTTGCTTTGTATGACAGCCCTATGATGTAGTGTTCCGATTTGATTTGTTCCTAGATATTTTTTGAGGCTTTACTAGGAACACATTTGGATGAAGTTTGGTTACGGTCTGATTAAAAAGGGAAAAGTTTTTCTTAGAAGAACTTAATTTTCAATGGTTCGTTTGTATGGCAGCCCTATGACGTAATGTTCCAATTCCATCCGTTTCTAGATATGTTTTGAGGCTATACTAGAAACACACTTGGGTGAAATTTGGTTAAGATTGGTGCACAAAGAAAAAAGTGTTTCTTAGAAAAACCTAATTTTCAGGGGCAGCCCCATGACCCCATGGTCCGATTCCATTCGTTCCGACATATATACAGCGTACACTAAAAAGGAACTTGCACACAAATTTTCAGCTCGATAGCTTCAAAATTGAAGGACTAGTTTGCGTTGCAACAGACGGACAGACAGACAGACGGACGGACAGACAGACAGACAGACGGACATGCCTCAATCGATTTCTCTCGTCACGCTGATCAATAATATATATACTTTATATCGTCGGAGGTGCTTCCTTCTGTGCGTTGCAAACTTCATGACAAAGTTAATATACCCTTTCACATAGTGACGGGTATAATGAAGCAGAAAAGTGCTACACCAATTGAACCATCATTCTTATTCAGCGGAGAAAGGGGTCGGTGGTGAGTAATTATTATAGCATTTCCAATAAATTTCGTTTACTGAATGCAGCAATTGCATCCTGATGTGATCATATATCAAAGTAATATAAAAAACGTTACTTAGTTAAAAGGAAACTTATTAACTTGATTTAATTTATGCTTTGAGTGTCCGAGATATAATCTACAATATTTGCTTTTGAACCTTCATGGTGATCTTCGTAAACAGCCTTCACACTTGCGACAAGTTGAACGAAAAGGTGTTTCTGCAAATGCCAGATTAGATATCTGCAGCAGCACCAGCCGCATCCTTTAAATGGACGACCCGATACGTTTTCTACCAAAGCCAGTGCTAGATTTGCAAGCTGATTAGGCTGAAGCCTAATAGCCTATACAGACTAACTATACCAACCAATCCAGGTGAAAGGGTTATTAACTGTTTGTCGGTCAGTCTGATTTAATGCAAACTAGTCACTCAGTTTTGAAGCTATCGGGCTGAAATTTTATACGCAAGTTTCTTTTTAGTGTAGGCTGTATATATGTCGGAACGAATAAAATCGGACCATAGTGTCATGGGGCTGCGATAGAAACCAACCCCTGGCAATTAGGTTCTTGTAAGAAAAACTTTATTCATTATGTAGCAATCTTAACCAAACTTCACCCAAGTGTGTTCCTGGTGAAACCTCAAAATAAATCTAGGAACGGATGGAATCAGAAAACTACGTCATAGGACAATCATACAAACCAACCTATGAAAATTAGGTTCTTCTAAAAAAAACTTTTTGCTTTATGAACCAATGTCAACCAATGTGTTCGTAGTAAAGCCTCAAAGCATATCCGGGAACGTATGGAATCTGAAAATTGCGTCATAATGCTGTCATACAAACCAAATCCCAAGTATGTATTAGGTTCTTGTAAGAAAAACTTTTTCCTTTTTGAATGTTAGCCAAAATTCATCCAAGTGCGTTCCTGGCTTAGCCTCAACGCATCCAGCAACATATGGAAACGGAACACGTCATACGGCTTCCGTAGAAATTATTATTAACACAAAAGAAGCTTAAGTTTTTGTATTTATTTACTCCTTTCGCACTAAGTCGTAGCTTGTGGTATGAGAAGATTGAAGTTATTTCAGTCAAAACCTGGATACTAGATTAAAGTGACCAGACTCCCGAAGACCCAATGCTGTACACATACTTGCGGAATTCCGTTTTCAGGCAAATTCTCAGCCATACTACCTCCTCTGATGCACTCCATAAAATGACTTCATATTCTTCTTCCTTTCATAAGTGATATCTTCGTAAACAGAATTGAGAAAGAATATTAGCCGATATTCTGGGAAATATGTGGTGAACCTTGGGAACGCAAGGCTCTTTTGTAAACAGGGAGCCCTAATTAGGGATGAGCATCCAACATCGATGTTTCGAAAACATCGATGTTTTTGGTCCGATGGTCGATGTTTTTACCATCGATGGTTTTGTGTCGATGTTTTCACCATCGATGGTTTGCGTTTCGATGGTCGATGGTTTTCACCATCGATGGTTTTCAACCATCGATGTTTCTTTCCTCACCATATTTTTTTTTTTACAACTGAACTTTGTCTTTATACGAGTAAGTGTATGCGAGTACCGTATAACAGCCCAATCAGAAACAAGAAGTGGAACGTGCAATCCATCTATCGTGAACACTGTACACACAAACAGAATGTCTTTGTTTATACTCCCGGTGAGGCACACTTTCCAAATGTGGTCTCGCTCTGAAATAGTTTCAACCTTTCCTCACTGTTTATGCAAAAATTTGAAATTTAACCCTTCTGTCGGCACCTACTACAATATTCATATTCTATACCCAATAGGTCTGGCTGGACCTACTGAGAAAAAAATTTTATTTTTTAGAAAAAGTTAAATTTTTATCGGTATAATCATTCTGCCCATTCTTTACAGCTATTTATAAACAGTAAAAGCATTAAAATCGTTTTTGTAGATATACTAGAAGCGTTTTTAAGAAGACAAATGTTGAGGTGGTATTAGTACAAACATCTCCCTTATTTTCTTCTATTTTTGCTTCTCTTTTTTCATTGCGTATCCGTACAGAAAGTTTGATCGAATTTTCCAATTCCAATATCTTTGGGGACATATTTGGCGCTTTGTTGGTAGATTTTACCGCGAAATTAGTCTGCAAATTTGGGGAAATAGATAGAAAGAAATAGGGAATTTCAAAATCATTTCATTCAAAATTTTCCGTAAATATCTCAATTAAATCTATTAAGAAACACAATCGTAAGTCACTAATACATAGTTCATACTATTATAAAGGAAATAAAGCTCGTTTGAATTTCCTAGAATCAAATCTCAGTTGATTAGGTGATGTCATAAGACGGGATAAATTAGGCGTACCCTATTTGCGAACTTCACGGCTTTTTATAGCAAATTTTCTGAAAAATTTATCGTTTATCGTACAAACTGAATTTTAATGACTTTATAACATCATAAATAGGAGATTTTTAAGAGTATTTAATATTTTCACTGTTTAACTCAAGCCGAAAATGGGGGGAAAAACTATAGGTCTGGCCAGACCTATTGGGCATCAAAAAGCACTATAAATTGAAAATCATCAAAAGCATACTCAAAACTTCAACCGATTTTTTTTTCATTTTTGCATAATGGTCTAAAGATATTATTCTAGGATATCATGTAATATGAAGTCGCTGCGATTTCATCTTCCATACTTTTTTAACCAAAATATAGTGCCAAAGGTCTGGCCAGACCTCACCGATCTGAGGCATGCAACCTTGAAAAAAGAGGGGAAAGGGGGCATTTTTTGAGTTTTTAGCGTCTGTCTCTCTTCCAGTTTTTGAAATAATCGCTAAAACACTCAAACCCCTTTTCAAGGTTGCGGACCTCCAATCAGTGAACATGTTTTCCCCACAATCAAGGGACCATCCCCAACCATCCTGTACAAATCCAAAGATGTTTGATTTTTGCCGCTCGATGGTCATATTTTAGATTATTTTGCTTCGGCTATTATCGTTTTTTTTCTCCCTTAGTCTTCAGAGACTAGAGACAGCGCCGGTCTTAGTTATTATGGCGCCCTGTTCATATACTAAAAAGTCGCCCTTCTATATAGGGTGTCCGGAAACTGCCGCATAAACGCACAGGATTGTGATTCTCCAAGTGATTTCCAGCAAAAAAATTGTACCCCCAATTCTCAACCATTTAGGTGCCACTGGCATTTAAAGATTATTGGAAAAATCATTTTTTTTGTACGAATAAAACATCAATATATCGAAAGCTGGACTAGCTAGAAAATTAAGATGATTATTAGGGACAACAAATTTACCTAAAAAATAAAACTAATCGCACTAAAATCGGAAAAGAGGTTGGCTTTTCTTAATGAAAATGTATGCTTACTTACTGGAATAGGTAGGAAATGCTGGGGAATTCTATAAGCTACATCCGAAAATGGCCCCATAATTTTTCTCGGCCATTTAAAGCATTTTTTGATTCCCAGGTCATTAGATATTTTTCACGATGAAATGGCCGGGAAATGAAAAAAAAAACATAAAATGGCCGAGAAAAGTTATGAAATAATGTTCGGGTTGTAGCGTATGGAATTACACTGCATTTGTCACATATTCCACGACCGTAAGCATACATTTTCATTGAGAAAATCGCAGCGGAAAAACATCTCACTCTCGAAGTCTATACCGCGCTATAGATTGCATAGAAAATTTTACACGGTAAAATCTCTTTCTACAAGCTATACAGTATACATCCTATAAAACTCGTCTATCGCCCAGTCTCATACAATTGAAACATGTACTACGAGCTGAGACTACGAGAATGAGTCATCAAGTGAATACGCACATCTCACCTACAATGAGCCTGCAAAGCAGCTTTTGCAGAATATAGGGGTGTACGCTCTACAACAATTTCTTATGTGCACAATTTTTGCAATGCACATCTCTTCACTTCTGCCAAGCATACAATCTATGAAACTAGCGCCCATAGGGCGCCCATTCCGCATATGAAGTGTATGGATTAATTGGAGCATGTTTGCAGTCATGCACAAGTACGAGATATGTGAAGCACTTTTGAACGCGGACGGATGGAAAGACGTCTCTCGCTCTTCCTCTCGCGTAGATACAATGCGGAAAAGTTTGCAGATGTGTCTTTCGAAGTTTCACGAGTTGCGTGCGACTGCGTCGATAGGTCGGTCAAATGGAATGGAATACGATCAGCATGCGAATTGAGTTTGGTTGTTAGCGGAGTTTCTATGTAATTTCTAGAGTCGCGATAGCAGCGGATCTATGGGAAAACACACCCTTAGATAAGAATTGAATTAGTTCTAGTTCGTTTAATAAGCACAATACGTGGACGACATGTATCAATCAATATAAAGTCTTGATCTTATAGGCATATTGAATTTGTGAATTTGGCGCCCCTTTCGGTTGGCGCCCTGTTCAAGTGCACAGTCTGCTCATATAGTAGAGCCGGCCCTGACTAGAGAGAAAGGGAAACTGTCATCCCGTCGCGTACTTTTCCAAGCCGTCGTCACACGGCCAGATTCCCGCTCGGTACCGCTGGTTGCTCTATGCTTATTATGCAAAAAAACGCAAGGATGAGAGTTCCATTCTAGTGAGTAGAGAAGGCAATGAATGAAAACCATAAACTAAACCATATATCTATTCAATCAGCTTAATTTTTGCTATTAAGGTGATTATTTTTTATGAGTACTCAAAAAACCCAAAACATCGATGTTTTTGGTCCGATGTTTTCTTACCATCGATGTTTTCGTCTCGATGTTTTTTCGATGGTAACCATCGATGTTTTTCTTTCGATGCTCATCTCTAGCCCTAATGTTCTCCTTAGGGGTGTAGATAAGGATAAATTATATAACTTTAGTTCTTTGCTATTAATTGAGTACATTACGTAAAAATATCTACCGAAATGCCATCTACAGGGGGATTCCAGAATTAGCCCTTTTTACAGTAAGCAAGCCTTGGCTAGAATTTTGACAATTCCTTGCTATATACTGGCGTACATGAGATTTGGATTCTGGAAGCGTTGTTTTAGATAGTGCGACTGCAACAAGAACAGATCAGGTGGAATTTACTAAAAAATATCCATTATAGCGAAAATCAGTATTGTAGGGTAGTGTTACAATAGGATTCTAACTGAGCAGCTCTACGAGCTTGCTCGAACAATACTGCATCATGCTACCCGGTATGCAGTTATGTTGGACTTTGCTCGAATAAAATCTCAACCATCTCGTTCACTCATCCGCCAGACCATCTTTCGGTATTACTTCACAGAGGCGGCCTCAATGTATTTACATATGTCCTGCTTCCACGCGCTCCCGAACATTATTGTATGCTGCTGATAAATCACTAACTGAGGCCTACTTTTACCGCATCTATCTCTAGTGCGAGAACGATACTTAACATTTGCGGTCGGTATTGCAGACGAACCTTCAATTTTAAGTTCACTTCACAGCTTTCCAGGATCAACATTTTAAGGTGTAAAGCATATTCTGCGTACTAATCTTTAGGCGATTCTATAATCTTCTCAGTTCTTCTTAAGATGCGTTATCGTCTGACGGGATTAAGCTCCCGCCTATCATTCAGGAGTATCTATTCCAACTAAAAACTCTATATCTGATCTGTAGGGCCACGTTGTTCGGCATTCAATATTTGCTTCGCTGTGCCAAACCTATTCCTCCAGAATCTCACGTAAACAATTTCAAAACCTTGAAGCGACAGCCCATTTTTTGATCTCGTCAGCAGACCTCAAACGACTTAAGGACGCATTAGGTAGAAAAACTTAGAAACAAGATGGGGGTGACTATTCCTTAAATTCCTTATTTAGAATCCCTTAACTTATCGCAGTTCGCATGTGCTGAAAAAATAATCCTGACTACTGATCCCCTTCCCCTCCGAAAAACTATCTACGCCACTGGTTCTCCTTGATGAAAAATTATCAGTACGTGAAGCATAAACGAATTAAGTTAAAATAAATGAGTGGCAAACATAAAAATGCGATTATCTCGTTTAATATCGATCGTACAAGGATTAAGCTTTACACCTTAAATCGCGGCTGTTACTTCTGAAGCTTGACAGCGAGAGTCTTGAAATTTTCACCAAATATGAACGGTACGGTGCTCTACAAGCTGTGTAAATTTCAAAGTTTTTCACTTACGAATTTCCAAATTATGGACAATTTTCAATTAGTAAACTCAAAATTGCCATCTGGGCAGCCGTAACTTCCGAACTTGAATAGGTACAGATGGAATGCCGGTACAGATGGAAACAAAATCATCACTGTAAGTTATCTTACCTTTCGAAAATTTGTTTCCAAAACACCAACCCGCTGTCTGGCACTGATTCCGAATTCACCATAACAATAACAATATAAACCATCATCACTTGCATACAGAACATCTCACAATAAATCGCCTTCGATCATCAACATATTAATTATCCTAAAAAATCAACATTATATTAAAACAACTCCAAAATATAATACAAAATATCACCATCAATTATTTTTGGCGGTAGCAAGGAACACCTGTCAACAACACCGACACGATCAACATCAAAATAGCAGACCGACACTCACTTGGGAACTAATCTACATTGTCGGCGAAAAATGAGTTCAACTTGTAATACGTGCAAAGAAATCATTGTAGATAAGAGTGACACTGTTGAATGCAATGTATGCAAAAAGCTATCTCATTTCTACTGTATTCGTTACACAGAGGCAATCTTCAGACGTCTAAGCAAAGAGAGGAAAGACAGCCACCAGTGTAACAATTGCAAAAAATCTAATGAGTCTACAGTTCCAATAACGCAAAGGGAGCTAACTTATAGAGAGGAGATTAAAGATTTGAAAAGTTTTTTTAAAAACGAATTGGAGGAGTATAAAAAGTCACTGGACCACTGTTGCTCCAAAATTGATGATTTTAGTCTCAAAATGGACAAATACGAGGAGAAAATCAACAACTTGAATAGTACCTGCGACACTCTTTCAGCGGAAAACAACCTTTTAAAGAAGCGAATAAATGAAATCTCCTATATAGTAAATCAAATGGAACATGAAAAATTGGGTAACTATCTGGAAGTAGTAGGTGTTGTGGAATCACCCAATGAAAATATCCACGAAGTAATAAATAAAATCGGTGCACTAATTAAAGTTACACCCGAAAAACACAAACCAATTTCTATGAAACGACAACAGAAACAAAATGCTGAGAAATCCACACCAAGACCCATAGTATTATGTTTCAACTCCCGGGATGATCGTAACATATGGTTGAATTGCGCCCAATCGATGAAGTCCAGCTTAAAATGCAACAAATTACATGAAAGTTTCGCATCGACTAACTTTTACATAAATAGCTACCTTACTTATACGTTAAAAACATTATTATATAACACATAACAATTTGCTAAAGAAAATAACTTTAAATATGTTTGGATTAAAAACGACAATATTTTAATTCGCAAATCAGAATCTTCTAAAGTCTATAAAATAAGAACAGTATCAGATTTAAGTTTGAATTTCTTAAAATAATCTTATTTATATTATTATTAAACTATTATAGTTCTCATTTTAACATGGATCATAGTAGTAATATATTTGAAATTAATAGAGTTATCACAAAAAATATTGAAACTTCTGAGGATTGTAAAACTGTTTTGATTAACGAAAATCATAACGAAGGAATCCGAATTTTTCACTTAAATATAAGGTGTATCAAAAAGAACTTTGAAGAATTATTAATATTAATGCATGAGCTTGATTTTAATATAGATATTATAGTCCTCACAGAGACCCAACATAGTAGCTTCTCTACCAGCATCGAAACTCTCATTCCAATACTCCATATACCCAACTTCAGTATGCATTATACGAAAAACTGTCGAAATAAAAATGATGGTGTAATTGTTTATATGAAAAACTCTCTGAAATTCAGCTGTATAGAATTAACACCATATGAAATTACTGGGCTTCATATAAGCGTGAATCTTTCAAAAAACGAGACAGTAAATATTTATGCCATCTATAAATCACCTTCAGTGGACAGTAACGAATTCATTAATAAGCTATATGTAAATATTCCACACAAAAGCAATTCGATATAGTAATAGGTGACATAAATATTGATATGCTCGATAATTCTCCCATTAGCAATGAATACATAACATCATTAAATAGTCTTGGCTTCACGTCCCTTATTAACAATATAACAAGAGCAGATAATAGTAGTGGATCATGCATAGATCATATATGGATAAGACAGAATGAAAACCCTTTGAACAACAGCAATATTATTCCTATAATTTTACAGAATACGATAACTGACCATTATAGCACTATAGCAAAAATTATTTTTAAACATATCAAATATGTAAAGAAAAATTTAGTAACCATAACCAAAACAAATTACTAAGGTTTACGAAAAAAAATTATGAATATTAACTGGGAAGAAGTGATCAACGAAAACGATACTCCAAATATATCAGCTGATAAATTTATAGCAACACTTAAAAGAGCAATAGAACTTTGTACCACTAAAAGCCAATACGAAAAAAAAAGTTTAGCCCCTTAAAACCTTGGTTAACAGTGGGCATCATTAAGTCAATTAGAACCCGAGATAAAATAAAGCAGCGATTAAATAAGGAGCCTTTCAATACAAACCTTTTAGCATACTACAAAAAATATAGAAATAAAATTAATACATTGAAAAGAAAAGCAAAAGAAAATTATTACGAAACCGAATTAAAAAACGACATAAACAACAAGAAATTGTGGAAAATAATCAACAATTTAAGAAATTGTCCTATGAGCGACTCTAATATACCACTAGGAATTCTAAACAGTTGCTATCCCAAAGAAATTCAAACCAATGAATTACTAGCTAATCATTTCAATAAAGCATTTATAAACACAGGAATAAATACCTTTCCAAATTATTGTCCCGACCTAGAACTGGAGACAGATAATAGCTCAACAATGATTGAAGCAAACCTACACTTTACAAAAATAACTGAACAAGAAATAGTTGAATCAATAAAAGATTTAAAGATAACCTCCTCTTCCGGCTGGGATGGCATAAGCTCTGCTCACTTGAGAAGTCTACAAAACGAAATTAAACTCCCTCTAGCTAAATTATTGAATAGGTGCTTGAAAACGGGTGTTTTTCCCAATGCCTTTAAGAAAGCGATCGTAATTCCGGTCTTCAAACATGGAAAAAAGAGCGATATTACCAACTATCGTCCGATCTCTATTCTACCTTGCTTAGCCAAAATCTTTGAAAAATGTATCAAGAAACGACTAACTAAATTTCTTACAGAAAATGATATAGTATCCACCAAACAGTATGGCTTTCGACAGGGACTTAGTACAGAAGATGCTGTAATTAGGGTAACACGTTACTTACATGAGGAATTAGATAGAAACAATAAGCCTATTGCCGTTTTTATGGATTTATCTAAGGCATTTGACACTATATACTGTCAAATTTTATTAAGTAAACTAAGGAAAATAGGAGTGTATGGAAAACCATTGAAACTACTAAATTCTTACCTAGAGTATAGGCAACAAAGAGTGAGAATCCAAGAGTTCTATAGTGAGTGGAAATTTAGCAACAATATAGGCCTTCCGCAAGGGACTGTATTATCTCCCATTCTTTACAACATCTATGTAAACGACCTATCTAATTTTTCCCACGACAAATGTACAATCGTTTCTTACGCTGACGATACAGTAAGCACAGTGCAATCTGCAATGATGAAAATAAAGAAGTGGTTATACAAACATCGTCTGAAACTTTGTTGGACATTGAGCGCGCAGTAAGAAAACAGTGATTGCTTAAACGAGTATGTATTTCACGTAGTTGATAGTACAAAGGTTTAGAAGCGACTGATTAAATGACAGAATGTGAATAATGCAACACAAAGAGAGTGCGTTCAAGAAATTAGAAAGGATGCAAATCAAAATTCAACACTCCCACTATTTGCATCAATTTATAATAGTAATAGAATCTTTGTAATTTCTACTTTACTCTAAATCCAAAACATTGTATTCAAAAAATTTAGTTCTTCTGTAAATAAAAAATTACTAACTTAATCTATTTCTTTTCTGTGTTCAGCTCCTTCATTCCGAGTTTAGATCGTAGCTTCTGAAATCGTGACTTTGGTAAGACTTTAGTAAAAACATCAGCTACTTGATCATCACTTCTGATGTCTTCGATAGTCATGACTTCCTCGTTTAATTTTTCTCTCACGAAATGATAGCGAACATCGATGTGTTTGCTCCTTTTGTGGTTGACTGGATTCTTAGCTAAGCTGATCGCTGACTGATTATCGACGCTGAGGCTTGGTACTTCAAAGTTATTTCGTGTCAACTCATTCGCCAAACGATCTAGCCAAACAAGTTCGCGTGTAGCTTCTGAGGCTGCAATATACTCGGCTTCCATAGTTGAGATACTCGTCGACTTTTGCAGCTGTGAACACCAACTAACAGCTCCATTTCCAATCAAAAAAGTGTATCCCGTTGTTGACTTTCGCGTTGTAGTTTCTCCAGCAAAATCAGCGTCAATGTAGCCAGAAATGCGCTGATAACCTCCGCTGCTGTACAAAATTCCATGTCGAATCGTTCCTCTTATGTACTTCAAAATACGTTTTGCCGCTGTTACGTGTGCTTCTGTGGGTTTCTCGAGAAAGCGACTCACATTGCCAACTGCAAAAGCAATATCTGGCCGTGTGCCGATAGCCAGATACATCAAGCTTCCAATCAATTGTCTGAAAGGATAATTAGAATTTTCAGAACTTTCAATTTTAGTAAGTACCTGATTGGGGTCAGCCGGCATGGCAACTGCATTGCATTGAGTCATCTTGAACCTTTCCAGTACTCGTCGGGCGTAGGCTTCTTGATGAACAAAGATCGAACCATCATCCAGCTGTTCAATTTCGATTCCAACAAAACAACCTGGATTCATTGTCTTCACGTCAAACTCCTGCTTCAAGTGCGATATGACTGCATTGATGATATTCTCGTTGTTGCCTGTGATGAGCCCATCATCAACATAAATCGCCAGAATAACAATGTCATCTCCGCTAGCACTTGTATATACGCTGACACATGGATCCGAATCGGTAACTACGAAGCCGAATTTCTCGATGAACGTTTTGAATTTGATGTTCCAACACCTTGACGCCTGCTTTAAACCGTAGAGACTCTTTCGAAGCTTGCACACTCTGCCTGTGTTATCATCAAATCCAATGGGTTGCTTCATAAAAACGTCTTCTTCAAGTTCGCCATACAAAAATGCGGTTTTTATATCGAACTGCTTCAGCTTGAACTTATTTTGTGCTGCAATCGCCAAAATTGTACGAATCGATGTGAAACGGACGACCGGACTGAAGGTCTCATCTTAATCTACACCGTATTCTTGACGAAATCCGCGACAAACCAGTCGAGCTTTGTACCGTTCGATCGAAGAATCTGGATTTCTCTTTATTTTATACACCCACTTGTTGTCGATGACTTTCCGATTTTTCGGATTGTCAACCAAAGTCCAAGTATCATTGATCAAGAGTGAGTTATACTCTTCTTTCATAGCAGCCATCCAATCATCTTTGTCGACAGAACAAATCGCTTCTTCGTATGTACTTGGCTCTCCGCAAATTGTCAACATCGCCATGGGGATCAATGTATTTCGCACATCTCGTACACGTAAACGATTTGCCAAAATGTTCCTTTCATCCAAACCGACCAAATCTCGACGCTGTGTATATTCATCAGATGTTCGTTCACTTGGCGTATCTTCCACTGGTTCAATTCGATCCTGTTGTTGCTGTTCCGACACTTCTTCGCCACTTATGTCAATCGATACTATGTTGTTATCTGCCGATTCGTCTTCGCTCTCAAATTTTTCCGGAGTAGCGTTAGAAAGCTCATTCAATAAAAACTTAACATCTCGCACGACTTCTACTCTGTTTTTATTGGTGTCCAAAACACGAAATCCTTTGACATTTTCATCGTAGCCTACAAAGATGCAACACTTGGCCTTACGATCCAGTTTTCGACGACGCTGCTCGGGTAAATGAACAAAGACTTCTGCTCCGAAAACGTGAAAATTATTTATCTCTGCCGATTTGCCATACCACAGTTCGTATGGAGTCTTTTGTTTGACCGTGCTCGTTCCCGTCCGATTCAAAATGAATACTGATGAATTAACCGCTTCTGCCCACAAATTCGGTTGAAGTCCTTTAGCATAGAGCATTGATCGTGCTGCTTCCATGATCGTTCGGTTATCTCTCTCGGCACAACCATTTTGCTCTGGGGTGTATGCTACAGTTCGTTGATGTTCAATACCGTGCTCGTCTAAATACTGCTTCATGCATGAATTAACAAACTCAGCACCGTTGTCGGTTCTCATTATTTTCAATGGATGACCACTTTGCTTTTCAGTCCAGTGTAAGAAAACTTTGAACTTCTCGAAAACATCACTTTTTCGCTGTATAAAATACACTTTACGAACGTGGGAAAAGTCATCTTTGAACAGCAAAAAATATTTTGCACCTCCCAGCGAAACTTCGGAAAATGGTCCACATACGTCGGCATGGACTATCTCACCACAGACAGATGCTCGTTCCTTCCTTAGACTGAAGCTCATTCGATGCAACTTTCCCATCGCACATCCACTGCAGTCAAAACTTTCGTCGACAAAATCAATGGCGTTTTTACGTAGCACTTCGCGAACATGCGTCAGGTTTTGATGTCCGAGCCGCTCATGCCATAATTGCAGCGACTCCTTTTTGACAGCTAGATCTAGATTCGCGACCGATTCGTCTGGTGAAATCACTTTGAACATCATTCTGAATAAGCCACCATTACCTTGACGGGCTCCCACTGCAACTATACGTCCACTGTCTAAAACATGCAACTGTTTCGACTTCGAATGAATCTCGTACCCACGATCAAGTACGCTGAGCTCCGAGAATAAATTAGTGTATAATTCAGGCGAATACAATGTATTTGACAGCATCTTTTTAACCCATTTTCTTCCGTCGAATGACAAGATGTCGATATTACCGCGACCAATAGCATAAATCGGTTTTCCGTTGCCAAGAGTAATTTTCTTTGGAGTGTCCAATTCGACGTAATCCCGAAACCAATGTCGATGCTTGCTCATGTGCTCTGTTGCTCCAGAATCGCTGTGCCAAGAATTTTCAATCGATGTGTTAACGTCACCAATACTAAAAAAAGCTTTTGCAACAGGTCCTTCGTCTCTTTTCGAACTAGATTTGCTCTTTCCCGCATTGCAGTCCCGTTTCCAGTGTTCCATGGAACCACACTTGAAACAGCCTTTCTGCTTTTTGCCTTTCGAAGTACTGTTGGCTTTTCTGTTCTTATTACCTCTTGCAGAAAGAGCGGCACTCGAATCGCTTTCACTGTTCAGCAAACGGCTTTCCTCTACCATCAACCGATTCTTCAAATGTGTGAGTGTTTGCATACTATCATGAGTTGAGTCCCATGCACTTACAAAATGGCGATACTCTTGTGGTAGTGTCATGAGCAGCCTTGTGATAACCATTGTCTCATCAACTGTTATGTTCAAATTATGCATTTGATGAATAATTATTTCCATTTACGATATATGAGTGGCCATATCATCCGCCGGATCTTTCGCAAATGAAAAAAACTTTTGCTGCAGCTGAGACTTACTGATTTCAGTCGTTTGTTCAAATATCGAAATTAATTTGTACCACATTTCGTTCGATGTCAGACAATTTATCACATGCACTAAGGTTTTCGAGCCAAGAGCCGTCACGATAATATGCTGAGCCTTCGCGTCCTTCTTTTCCCAATCCAAAATTGCCCTTTCCGTCGCTGTGACTGCCGTTGTACACGTTGCTCCCGCCTCCATTTTCGGCCTTAGCAAATCCCCGTTGACGACATCAAACAGCTCCCGTGCAACTAACGCAATCCGCACTTGAAATTTCCAGCTTGTAAACTGTGAAGCGTCTTGCAGCTTCTCGATTTTCAAAGATTCCGCCTCCATAGTGCACACACGAAATTCGCAAATTTGAGAATTATTATTTCCGAAAAGAAACTACTGTTGCCGCGACTAGTTATGTGTTGACTGGGCCCATAACCTGTTGGACATTGAGCGCGCAGTAAGAAAACAGTGAGTGCTTAAACGAGTATGTATTTCACGTAGTTGATAGTACAAAGGTTTAGAAGCGACTGATTAAATGACAGAATGTGAATAATGCAACACAAAGAGAGTGCGTTCAAGAAATTAGAAAGGATGCAAATCAAAATTCAACAAACTTAACATACAAAAAACCAAGGCAATTGCATTTTCATTGACTTCTGCAACCCAACCATCTTTTGAGTCTATCCAACTTATTCATTCCAACATCCCAAGCCATTTTGAACCTAATCAAAATCAGGAAGACATAAAATTTGTCACTGAAATTACCTATTTAGGATTAATAATAGACAAACATCTCAGATGGAATGGCCATGCTGAACATATAAATAAAAAAATTAGACAGACCTTTGTAATTTGGAATACACTCAGTAAACTACTAACGCTCAGACAATTGAGAAACATTTATTTTGCTTTGATTCAGTCATCGCTACAATACTGTATAGCTGTCTGGGGAGGAACATTTAATATCCATCTTGAAAACCTGAATGTAACTCATCGAAGCATTTTAAAAAATATATTTTCTCTGCCGAGACTATTTCCGACATCAAATCTGTTTAATATAGCGAATGTGTTAAGTTTGAAACAATTATATATTAAGTCGACAATATTTTACACCTACAAACACCATGTAATCGCACCAATCCACGACAGAACCACTCGTTATAATGTCAGAAGACTTCCTATTCCTTTTTGTCATAAAACACATACCCAAAGATACCTATCCTTTCAAGGCCCGAGTAGTTTTAATTCACTTCCTGCTGAGATTCGTAATATTAGTTCGCCTAGTCTGTTTAAATTAACAATAAAAAAATGGCTCCTTAGTTTAAGATTAGAAGAATTCGATAATATATTTTATTTTTGTAATTAAATTAGCTAATTATATTATATATGTACAGTTAAGCCAATATTAAATGAATTATAATCCCAAATACTAATCTAAATATGAATTACACGCTTATATATGTAAATATAAAAAAAAATTGATATGTTTATATTATAATAACTGAATCATCCCATCACAAGCATTCGCTTTTAGGGAGATTACTACACAAAGAAATTGTAACCTGACAAATGTATTAACTAAAATAATATTGTGAATAAAACTGTTGAAATCTGAAATCTGAGGTAGGACCATATAATTTAGAGAAAAGGGTGCCAAATTACAGAGAGATCGAAGTGTTCCCGGGTTATCAAAAATGATTAATTTTCTTCTACACCAGGATTTGTTGGTAGTCTGTATCGGCTATAAACAAGCATTTGTCGGTCTGTCGGCTAGTTTTAAGGGCGGCATTTAACTTTATTAAACAGACCAGACTTCAAATAATCCGATTTTAGAAGTGATAGTTTGATTCGATTCTTTTTAGCCACCCATATTGAATAATTTGGGAATCAAGGATCAATTGATTAATCGTAAAATTAAGGTACGTTGTCCTCGACACGACTGTATCGGCTCTAGCGACCGCGACTCGCTCATTTCATATAAAAATCATTTTTTTCTCATTCTAAAAACGAGTTTTTATATGAAATGAGCGAGTCGCTATCGCTAGAGCCGATGCAGTCGTGTCGAGGACAACGTACCTTTAAACTTCTAGAGAGTAGAGGTCGGTGGGGTGGCAAAATTACTATGACGGGCTAAAGCAACCGCTTTCAGTTTAAGTGTACTTTTTATTTCTCTTGAAATCTTAAAATGTGTATTTCACAGAGGTAAAATTTTAAAAATATTGCATCCTTAAAATTTTTCCGACCCGCGGAAATTGCCCAGGTTGCCCAAATAGGAAATCCGGTCCTGCCTTTAAGGAATAATGTAATTGAGCTCGTTGATAAAATAACAATCGTCGTACAAAAATTCCCCGTTTGGGTTTATTTCAAAAATTAGGAAATCTTCCTCACTTCGAGGTTAGGGTTAAAACTTATCTTTAGTATATTTGCAGATATTGCGAATTCAAAAGACACATCAGCAATATTCTTCAATTTTCGTATAAGCTGTCCGAAAAACTTTGCACCTCGACCTCTATGATGAATTTCGGTTGGTTTTTGCAAGCATCCCTATTCCCAGAGCTGTAACATTTCCGAAAGATTCACACTTAATTAACATTGTAGTACCATTCTGGTCCCTCGAAATGAGTTTTCTAATTGACCTAAAGTTTGCGTCGTAGAATTTAGCACTTTGGTAAACAACATTTTCGGTGTTATCTTCTGGTGGCACTTGGGTTAAGTTATCTTGTTGGATGAAGTGTCAACTCAAATTTTATGTTGTCAGTCATGCATTTCCTTCACAATAATGTGGACGTCTATCACCAGTTTAATTAAAATTCTCTAATTAAGAACGATGGATCGAGTGTGCATTAAGCAGACATTTGAGTGCTTTTTTGTTGCTCTGTTGATGTTATAGTTGCAAGTGTGTTGAAATTATACGAAAAAGAGGACTTCATGAAGAAGAGACTTAAATGTTTTGCAATTAACTTAGTCAACGGTTATGGGAGCCTTTACGTAAAACAAGGCTGAGTTATGTTTTCGTGATATACAATTAATTATTTTTTGCATTTAGCAATCAATGCTATATTTTTAAAAGTCCTTTACTTCCAATTATTAAGGCGAACTAATCGCATTTCTGTTCGATCTCATTAAACAAAACGATTCACGTAGATTAGTTAGTTCTCAGGACTTAGTTACAGTGACGAGTACACAGGGTTATTGGTTAAGTCGACCTATTCCCTGCAACACGTTATAATAGGGTCAAAATGCAACAAAATGAGGCCATAAATGTTAGGCCGATTTTCAATGGTCACTGAGATATATGCATTTTTAGGTTTTTTTTTTAAATAACCTAGAATTTTGCCATTTAAAGTAAGAATTAAAAAAAACTACTAAGGTAATGGGCTTAAACTTATTTTTGGATTTTAGTCAACACTATAGCAGACATTTCTTAATCATTTAAAATTTCGAAAACCCATCACAATTCGACATTTTTGATTTTAATTAAAAAAAAAATTCTTAATTTTTTTTTAAAGATATTTTTTAATGTAGTATTACTAAAAAAAATTATATGACATGGAGTCTGCAGACCACTGGAAAAACTTACGCGTATTGTCAGCTTTCCAACAAGGTGTCAATGTTAATACAAATATTTGAAATAATTGAAACAGCTTGCTGCAACTTGTTCGGGGACCATCATTTTGTTCGATAAAAAATGAAATAAAGCATTATTATTTTATACATAATAATAATGGGGTCCGGGAGACCACAGATTTATTATGTTTAGCATAAAGTCAACAGGATGAAACCAACAAAATAATATTTAATAACTTAAACATTTTCAAAAAAAAATAGGTACAATGTATTTTCGTAAAGAATACCAATTTTTAAATATTCTCATTTCGAGAGAAATACAGGATCCACCTGAATAGCGAATACAAACTTGTTTATATACTGAACTGGAAACAATTCAATTAAGGGTTAATTTATTTCTGAAAATAAAGTCTTAAAACTCTTCACCTAAAATGCAAGCGATGTTTTCTGCCATTATCTACATCAAAACCCATTACTCATTTCAGCGCCAAACTTTGCAGTCAAATGTATCCTATGAGTTCTCGGCAAGAAAAGGACAAGTTCAGAATTTATTTATTCATTTCATTTGATTTGCGTGAGTGTTTCGTAGAATGACGAATTGTGTCTGATTCCTTGGAGAAAATCCTGTTGACGAAATGTGTCAAAAACTTTATTCCTTTTTACACTTGGCATATGACACGTACTGTAGGTTCAAACCTATGAAAAGACACACAAGTCTCGGGAGAATGTTTTTCAGAAATTATTTGTGGCAGAAAAAAGTTCTCTGTCATATGTGCTCAATGCTATATAAGGTGTAAACAAGACGCAATAGCTCCCAATGGATTCCGACAAAAGTCAACCACAAACTGGATTACGTACATGCGAAATGGCCGTACCGTTGGGAATCCTTACATTCTATTATTCTTCTATTTTATTCAGCTTTTATGGAGTGCTTTCTCCTATGTTGTTTATAATTTGCAAAACAATAAATTTAGGTTTCAGTTGTTTACTTTCAGTTTAGATAAACACATAGAAGGGTTGGTCTTTCCAATTTTGTGTGTTCGTATTTCTCGGTTGAATATCTCTGAACGGATTTCATTATTTCCACTTCGGTTTGTTAGGCTCGGACAACTTGTTTACCATGAAATCATAATTTGAGTGGTTCGGCCAATTTTCAGGCAGAACTTTCTGTTGACTCAAGAATTCAAGTATAATTCAAGGGGACTTATTCAGAGTAATATTCATTCGAGTTAAACGTTGGTAAAATTAAAAAAGCATCTATTCATTCATTGAAAATAATGATAGTTCTAGCAAAAATTAGTTAGTCCAAACTGTCAAAAAACACCAAAAGAAATGAAGATCTTCGTTGCGAATTGGAGTACAGTGAAATTAGAACAAGGCCTAATAATGCACATGGATAAAATGTAAAAGATAAAAGAATAATAGCTTAATGTTTTGCTTCCACTTTAAGATTTCAATTTTCGCTTCAAGTGAAGGACTCTCACACGGCTGGGAAACACTTTCATCCAACAATAGATCGATTGTTGGCACTTACATTAGTGTTAAGGGTAATAATGAAATATTCAACAATGTCGAAAAATGTATGTACAAAGAAAAGCAGCGCGACAAGCATTATGTGAATGCTTCTTACAACCTTTGAGCACAACGGTCTTCATTGATTGGAAACGACAACAATGTACGTGTCACTCAGAGGAAAAAAAGCTAAGGACTGGATTGCCTTGCTTTTGGTCGACAATAATGTTTGCTTTTTTTTTTAATTTAATGTGTTGAGTTGTTGGGCTTCTTTTAACAGAAACTTTTCGGTTTTTTTTTAGGTTGCAACGTGTTTCTCTCTCGATTTTAGTCCATTCTCTAACCTTACCAGGTTTTAGTGGTGACAATATATTTGTTGACCGTCATCGCAAGTCGCAACTACGACACAATTCGTTATGGGGGATTCGGAGTTTCCTGGCGTACTCTCCAATAGGACAGTGTCCCGTTATGATATGTTTTGATATGTTGCTTGTGCGTCAACTCGTGGCCAAATTAATCCTGTTGTAGCACATGTTTACGTGTTACGTCAGACCATCTTGCACTAGCCCTGTACATTACAGTTGTTTCTATTGCCTGTTTACAAGAAGCGATTGGCAATTTTAGATTATTGCGGTCGGCCTCTAAGGTCATAGAAGTTGCATCACAAGCGAAGCGGTCCGCATTGCAATTCTCTTCAAACCCACTATGACTATAGGTATCCAGCAGAGAACGATGTTGAAAAAACGAATGGTAGCTAATTTACGAATTGGGAGGCAAACGCCTTCTTCCATGGGCCTCTTTGTGTGCACTTCCTGGAAACGGTAGGGGCTAACGGCTAACGGCTGAGTCATTTCATTTATGATATGACATTTGAAAGAAGCAACGCTGCGCCTGAGTGCTGAACTAACAACTTCAGCGTCTCGGGCTATACTAAACGTAATAAGGGGACAAAAATGGAGTAGTCAACCACCGAAGCAGCATCTCGAGGCTCCTGCATGGACTTCCTTCGTTTTACGAATACTATCATGGTTTAGCGATGGTCCGAAAACTGATCCTTAGAAAAAAATGCACGTCAAGAAACCTAGATTGAAAGCCTCGGATTGGACGGATACAGCCCAACAACGACTTCGCAAACTAACAACTGATTTCGGAACCAGGAATGCACACTCCCTGAACCTGAACCTCTTGGACCAGGTCGAAAAATATAAGCTGGGCGTAGTTGCACTCCAGGAAACCAAATGGCTTAGTTACGTCATATTTTGCTTGGCGTAACTATGCAAAAATTCCATTCAATACAATGGAAAATCTTTCTGAATATTGTGTGTCATCTCTATGCGATAAGACTAACCAGCCGACAGGTACTGAATAAGAGTTATCAGAAACTGGGCCTTAGTGCCGTTTCTCTCTCTCTCTCTCTGGTTCCTTTTAACCCCTAGTGGGGCATAGGGCATTGACTACGCCTCTTTTCCACCTCTGTCTATTAGCAGCCATCGCCTTTAGCTGGTCCCACGATTTGCCTATAGATTTTCCCTCTGCCTCAACAGATCTTCTCCACGTATTTTTGGGTCTTCCCACACGACGCCTTGCATCGGTTCCCTGAGGATTCCAATCTAAAGCCTGTCCTGCAATGTTTTTTGGCTCTTTTCGAAGTGTGTGACCTATCCACTGCCACTTCCGCCTTTTGATGTCGATGCCTATCCTATTTTGGCCAGTAATTTGGAGGAGGTCGTCGTTAGAGATTACCTCAGGCCAGCGAATTTGTAGCATGCGTCGAAGGCACTGATCCACGAAAGTTTGTAGTTTGGTTGTAATATCACTGGTCACCTTCCAAGTGGAACACCCATATAAAAGCACGGATTTTACATTGCTTTCGAACATCCGGAGTTTGGTATTTCTGGAGATGTTTTTGTTTTGCCAGAGAGGAGTTAAACTGAAAAATACTGCTCGGGCTTTATTTATGCGCGACTCTACATCGGCATCAGCCCCAACAGCCGCTGTCACTACGCTCCCAAGGTAAGTAAAGTTCTCGACTTTTTCTATCTGCTGTCCGGAGATAGAAATGTTTCTTTGCCTTTCTGATGTCAAGCTCAGGTATTTCGTCTTAGCGGCATTAATTTTTAAAGCATTTTTACACTGGCTTTGGAATGCTTTAAGCTTATTTATTGGATAAAATGGATGAGTAACCGGTTCTATGTATGAAGTTTCAATAGAAAGAGATAGATAGACGGACACACTACATGACGAAAAGAGTTAAAACGAGACCGAGTTCTAATCGTGCGAATAGCACGATGAGTGTATACCCTATACCCATGTACAGACCTAGAAGGCACGCAAAACCCAAAATATTCAATTTCATATTTTTTGTGGGGGAGGGAGGGGTAGATGGGTCGGGTCTGACACATCATTATAACCTTGTCAAGGGATCCAACGGCTACCATTTGATACTAATTTGAAGTTTTTCGTGATATTCTATCAAAAGATATGGCTGAATATAACTTTGTAGGGGAAGTAGGAGTAGGCGTGGTCGGACATACTCCACTTTCCATCAACTCAAAGTATATGTCAGAATGAGACATTGATCAAAATTTCAAGTCGATAGCGATATTCTACTGAAAGTTATGGCCGAATTAAAATATCAAGGAGGGGTAGTTTATATGGGAGGTAGGGGAACCCGTGGTCCGATTTGGCCCATTTTCAATACCGTCCAAGATTTTAGCAAAACAAACATTTGACCAAAATTTCAAACCGCTAGCTTCATTATTTCGGGAGTTATCGTGCTAACAGACAGACACACGGACATACAGACAGAGAGACAGACAGACATGGCTTATTCGATTCAGGGACCGACCCTGATCATTTATATATATACTTTGCCATACCTCCGGTGGCTCCTTTGAGGTGTAACAAAAACAATATACCCTATACCATCTTATGGGTATATTTTTATGGGTATAGGGTATAAAAACTAATACAATAAACTGATTCAATCAGGATCAAAATGTGTCAACGAAAACCAAAGATCTTATACATACTATGATCGAATTTACAGCACGTCATAGTGACGGAGATTTCATCCTGATGACATGTAAATAGCGTTCATTTTCGAAGATGATAGCGCAAGGTCGCGAAGCAGCTATCAATCTAGCTATCTATTCGGATTATATCGTCAAGGACTTTATTAAATTCTCCCTTTCGATGATGCTCGTGGTGTCGTCGTTGTCGTTCCAATCCCACGGATAGCATTTGTGAGCTGTGTGATAACATCACTTTCACATTTAGCTCCTGCAGACAAAATAGCGTAGTACAACACAAACTCCTGACTCAACAACGTTCGTAGCAAATTATTATTTCGAGGAATAAGAACGCGAAGAAAAACGAAAAATGATTGCGTTATTTCCTATCATGTATTGCTTGCTCCTGGTAGATGATGGGTAGATAAAATTTTATGATGATGAGGATGATAAGGTTATCGAATGTTGAAGATTGTGTTTTTGGTATCATCTCTTCCAGCAGGAGATTTTCGAGAAATATATTGAAATAAAAATATCAGAAGGCAATTCAGTAAACATTCATGACACATAACAAACATGCTAAACATGTATAAAATCAATGAAGCGCATTAATGACGAAGTGGGCGGTAGCAGCACAGGCTTGTCGAAATAGTATGAATTGGATAAACAACATACGACTACGACGTAGGTTATGGATTCCAATAAAAGTATCGATACCGACTAAATGAGTAGTCTTCTTCTTCTTCTCTGTACCGTAACCCCTTGTGGGGCATGGTGCGTTCACTCAGCCGTTTATAGGCTACTTCGAGTCAACGTTACATTGCATATACAGGAGTGTATATAATGTTGCAAGCACTATATATTTCCTGGACCACGCGGAGATTCGATCTCTGGACCTCTAGATTACCAGCATCGTAGAGTGCGACTCAACCAAGTGAGCGACAACTGTGACAAAAAAAAGAGTAGTACCCAAAATCAAAATATCGAATATATCAAATAAGTACATACCTATACTTCGAAAGTATCGATACTTTTATTCATATCAACGTGAGTAGGGTAGGGCGGGGCTAGTTGAGCATAGGGGCAAGATGGGCAATCGAAATATCTCCCAAACTATTCACCGCACGCAAAATCATCATATAGCGAAAATAACGAGTCGCGGGAGTAGAACTTATGGCACAAACGTCAGTAGCGACTCGTCGATAAACTGAAGTACACGCGCGCATTTTTTTATTTTGTGATCAAAAAGTGAAATAATCGTTAACCTCAATATTTCGTCTGTAATAGTCAAATATTATCTTTTTTTAATCATTAATACATAAGTGTTAAAAGTTCATAAATTTATTGTACTTTTGATATGTAGCTTCTCGGTATAATACTAACCGTTTGTTTATAACCTCAGTTTTGTTTCGAAATTTTGGGTTGGGGTTAGTTGAGCTATAGTTGCTCAACTAACTCCAACCCTACATTTTGAAGCTATAGTTGCTCAACTAACCCCAACCTTAAATTTTGAAACAAAACTGATTTAAGTTTTGTTGCTTTATCATTTAAAGTCTATAAATAAAAAGTTGATTATAAAACGGAAATTTTATTTCATGCCTAGCTAACATTGAACACATGGTTCGGCTAAACTTTCTATGTACTCAATTTGCCCCATACCCTAGCTCAACTTACCCCACCAATGGGGTAGGTTGAGCATATTTGACTTTCTTCATTTAAACAGATACAGCTCAGTAATTTGACTTTTTATGAATAATTTTGTTGGGCACATTTGAAAAGGGATATATGTACTACCAATCTATCTGTATGCATTCGAAGCCATTAAAACTAACCGTTGAGGAGCTATAAACGCTCAAGTGTAAAATTGCTCAACTAGCCCCGCCCTACCCTACTGTTAGGTAAGGCACTGGAGGTAATACGAAGATGATGGAGAATTCTTATTAATACAGGCTGGTTATGTATGCAGTGGCGCAGGCAAGATCTTGTCTTGGAGGGGGCTAAGGCAATCTATATTACTAAATATTTGCCATGTTCTTGATTCTGACGGATTTTTAAGACCTATTCCGCAATAATCGTTCTGAAGAATACCGTTAGAGCGCATTGGTTTCTATATTTGTTTTCGTTTTCCATTTTGATCTTCCTCCTATGCTGGTTAGTTCGGTACATAAAGTGTGAAATCACAGTGAATCTGGATTTTCTAAAGAATTTTATCGGTCCCCGTGATGCACAGGAGCCGAAATACAGGAAGGGTTATCTCAAAACATTTTGTTGCAAACTAAATTAAAATTAATGAAATATACATTGTAAATTCAAGGGATGCACTGAGCTATTGAGAGAAATTGCCCACCGCAAACAGAGCAGAATTTGCCCGGCACTCCACAAGATTATTCAGAATTAATAGGCCGAAGACCGGGCTAATACCTTTCATCTTCTTTTTACATAGGAAAGTAGCCTCTTGATTTCGCGTGTGAATTGCACCAATGACTGTTCGTTAAGCTACGCTGGTATCCAATTAATTTTGGTTTATTATAAAATATTTGTATAGCAATGTTAATATTTTTGCGAAATGTCGTACAGAAATATGTTTCATCGATCCCTTCTACTTTTTACATAAATTACGTACAAGTAAAATTAATTTTTCACCTAGAAATCCATACATCTTTTCGAAGAGTAAAATTATCAAACTTCAATTATTGCTTACTAAAAAATTCAAATCTTCAGTTGATATGCTTTCCAGTGTTTCCGTTGAAAAATATTTAGAGCTCAGTTAGTACTCAGTAAAAATAGTAAGACACGCTCTGTGGCTCACCTAGTTGAGTCGCACTCTACGATGCTAGTAATCTAGAGGTGCGGAGATAGAATCTCGGCGTGGCCCAAAATTACCGTACATGTGCGGATAGGAAATATATAGTGCTTGCAACATTATATTCACTCCGAAACGATATGCAATGTAACGTTAACTCGAAATTCCCTATTTAAAAGGCTCAGTTAACGCACCATGGCCCCACATGGGGCTATACGGTATTGAGAAGAAAAATAATATTAAAAAAGCAGGCGGCGACCAGTGGCGTATTTAGAAAATTCTCAAAGGGGGGGGGGGGGGGCACAGGTTTATTACACCAAAAGTTTAGTTTTCCTGACAGATCTTAGAGTAACACTCATTAACTGCTGTTGGTTTTTCCTGAACCAAAATACGGAGGGCCTTAAAAAAGTTTGAGTAGTGTAGTTCGAAGGAGCCTGAAGCCGAAAAGGAATTTTACGAATATCTACTTAATTGGCTATGGGACTGCCACAGGAAGAAAAAGAGGCATTTTGGAACGACGTTGACACCCTAATTCAGACCATTCCAGATACCGAATTGGTGTTCTTGGGAGGAGATTTAAATGCCCATCTGGGTGAATCAAATTATGATTACGAGGATTGCCATGGTGGAAAGGGTAGCCCTTCAACGGTCAGAAATGATGAAGGTGAAGCTATTCTGACCATGTGCAGATCGCATGGTTTGGTCATCCTAAATACATGGTTTGTGAAAAACGAGAGACACCTAATCACCTACAGTAGTGGACACGGAGATAGGAAACACGAAACGCAGATCGATTACCACCTCTGTTTCGATTTTATGAGAAGGTGGGTAAGAGACTGCAAGGTGATCTTGGGTGAATCTGTCGTCAGCCAACATCGTTTGCTCCTGTCAGAATTTATTTTGAAAGCAGGAGGAGCAAGAAATAGAAGAACTCCCAAGCCTGTCGAAAATATCAAGTGGCACAATCTCACAAACGACAACTTTGAACCTGTAGTAACTCCATTCATTGATAAAATGACGGAGTGGCTTCAAAACAACATAAACTGCACCGAGCACAGTCCAACACAAACGTGGAATAGTTTCGCTGAAATGTCAGTAGGTGAGGCGGAAAAGGCACTTGGAGTTTCGAAAGGTCCACTCCACACGAAGAAAGAAACATGGTGGTGGAACACCGAAACTAAGGAAGCAGTGCAAGCCAAATCGAACGCATTTAAGGCATGGACGAAATGTGAGTCAAGCAGTGAAGCCGAACGGGTTCAACTTCGCGAAAATTATATGCAATGCCGGAAGAAAGTAAAGCGCTTGGTAGCTCAAGCAAAGGCGAAGGCAGCTGAGAAATTCTACCAAGAATTAGAAACTCAGACTGCGACCGAAGGACCGTCTTTGCGCGAGAGACCTAAGCACGACGCCAGGATATTTAAGGTCGCAGCCCAAAGGAGAAGGAACGCTCGGGAAATACAGGCGCCAAAGTACGTGGAGGACTCGCAAGGAATGTTGCTGATTGACGATACGGCAATTTGAAGCAGGATGCGAGAGTATTTTGACGAACTTCTAAATGAAGAGTTTCCTCGAGCAGCTTTTCAAGATGTTGAGCCGAATACCACAAATATTGAAGATATCTCAGAGGAAGAGGTGATGGAGGCAATGCATCAGATGAAACGCGGAAAGGCAGTCGGCCCGGACAAAATCCCCGCGGAATTTTGGTTGAAAATGGAAAATGTCGGGCTTAGTTGGCTCACAGTTCTCTTCAACAAAATCAAAGGTGGGCAACCGATGCCTGATGCTTTCAGGGAAAGTTTTCTTCTTCCTTTCTATAAGAACAAGGGAGACTCACGCAAACTCAAAAACTATAGGGCTATAAAGTTAACACCTCATACACTGAAGATCTACGAGCGAGTTGTCTGCAACCGATTGAGAAAGATTGTGCGGTTAGTGCCAATCAATGCGGCTTTGTTGAAGGTCGATCTACAGTCGATGCGATTCAGTGCATTCGTATTGCGATGGAAAAGTATAGAGCAGCACGAAAGGACTTGTACTTTGTGTTCATCGATTTGGAGAAGGCATTCGATAGAGTACCTCGTGATCTGATATGGTTGGCCTTGAGAGCACTTAATGTCCCCGAGGCATACGTCAGGATGATACGAGACATGTATGATGGAGCTACGACTAAGGTTAGATGCACAGCCGGTGAATCAGAAGAATTTCCGGTGAATGTCGGAGTACACCAGGGCAGTGTATTGAGTCCGTTGCTCTTCAACATCATCATGTGCTACTTATTAACACGTGTCTCCGACGGCCTAGAAATATCTCTTCTTTTTGCTGATGATATAGTCCTCAGTAGCCCAAACATCGTTGCCTTGCAAGCTGCGCTTACAAAATGGTGTGACATTCTGGAGGAGCATGGACTGAGGGTAAGTATAACAAAGACTGAGTTCTTATGCTGCCAATTCTCAGACCCAAATGCACCGATACCTGAAATGTACGTCAAAGGAGAGCAGCTTAAGTCTTGTACCAAGTTCAAGTACCTTGGCTCGATGGTGAACAGCGGAGCTACATGCGATGATAACATCAAACATCGCACAAAGGTTGGGTGGATGAGGTGGCGAGAAAACTCTGGAGTTTTCTGCGATAAGAAAATGCCACTGAAGCTAAAAGGCAAGTTGTACAAAACGGTTGTACGTCTCGCACTCATGTATAGATCAGAATGCTGGACCATGTATGAAGGTTACGCGAAACAAATGACAGCGACCGAAATGAAAATATTACGCATGTCAGTTGGTATAACCAAAAGGGACCACACCAAGAGTAGCTACATCCGCGGCAGCTTGTCCATAGACCAACCAAACACCGAAAAGCTCGAAGACCGAAGAATGGATTGGTATTGCATGTTCAAAGGCGTTCGCCTGAGAACCCCGCAAAGAGAGCGATATCAATGGAAGTTCCACTTGATGGACCCAAGGCCAGAGGCAGACCGAAGAACACCTGGATGTATCAAATGAAAAAGCAACAACAACGCATTGGTCTCGGCGATGACACGATCCAAGATAGAGCTGCCTGTAGAAATATGCTGAGAAATTATCGCCAAAACGGGCGATGCGCCTACACCGCAGGTCGAGCAACGCGGAACCATGGAGCGGTATAAAGAACGAGGCAAGGAAGAAGAAGAAGGCTATGGAAATAATGCAATGACCAAAGAGAATGTTTCCATATGACAAAACGGATTCCAGACGGAACACTTTTCTTTGGAAGAGAAATTTCATACATCGTCCGAAATTCTGCCAAATTTCGCCAAAAAGTGGTTCTGATTACTTTTGAAAAAAACACAGATGAAAAGCTGATACAACAAATTTAGGCTGACATTGTGGTCTTGAATTCCATGGCAAGTTTAAGCGAATTTGAATGCAAAATTAGGATTTACTAAAAAAGAGGCCTTTGTATGTTTTGTCAAAAATCTAGTAACAGATTCCGTAAAATCGTAACAAATGCCGAATAATTTTTTACAAGTACAATCCAGAATACTACACGGTTGTAAATTTTGGTGTAAGCCGGGAGTAAATTTTATAAATAAAATAGTATAACTCCCATCTCTTCCAAAACTTGAATAAAATTTGACCCTTTTCAACTTATAATTTTAGTTTATTAAAAAATATATTAATTATAATCGCTACAGAATAAAACTATCCAAATACCCTTTTAGTATTATACATTTTATACCGTCCGGGATAGAATAAATTGCATTGAATGTTGTTATAACATAAAAGGGTACTACCTACCTACCTACTATGTTATCAAATCTACACTATCAACGCAAGAAACCCATTCAACCTAGAAATTTATTGATTTGTAGTCTGTCTGGTTCAGTGAACAGCGCGCTTGCCTACAAATTAGAGAATTGTGGATTCGAAGCCGACTGCACTCGTATTACAATTTTTATTTTTTCCAGCGGTTTGTATAAATTTCCTTAACAATTTTATACTATTGAAAAGTAAAATTTTTATCAAGAATACTTATATGTACTTTTAATATAGTTTACACCAAAATTTTCAGCCGTGTAGGAACTATCCGTGGCATAGAGCCGGGAAATGATCAATCGATTAATTAAAATGAAGCAACCAAAGTAAGCAGGAAGGTATGATTGTTTGTTATTTCCATATGTACTACACTAGCTTCAAATCTATAGTATCTGCTATACCTTTTAAAACGAGTCCTAGATGGTAAGCTGAAGCAACATGCTTTAACAAATCAATTGCAAAATAGAAATGATAAGGAATGGGTATAAGATGATGTTTACTTTGTGAAAATTGAAGCATTGAAGAAAGTACCCCAGGCAGGGCACCACAGACACCGAACCGTAGGAATTCGAAAATGTATGCTAAAAATGCTTTCCCACCAAAACACTTCATTTGTTAACATTTTAACAGAAAGAGAAGCAACTGGTTTAAAGACCTTAACAGCAGCTCAACACGAATTTACAGCCAAATTAAAATACACAAGCCCGATCGAAAAATCAGACCGATTGTTTCAAATATTTATCAATTCAGCGGATTCCAAGACATCGATACCGCAACAACATATATCTCCTCAACTTATATCAACATGACGATGACGAGACTTTCAATAGCAGTCCTTATTTGCGAACAGATTCATGTCGAGATTGAGCAACGTTTCATGACCACCTCGTTGCCTCGAGATAATCATAGCTTGTACTTATTCTCTGAGAGTCATAGTTGAAATAGATTACACGCGTCACCAGCAGCATCGGCAGAATTTCATAGCTGACAAATATGCTGAATGCCAAGTCTTCTGCTCAACATTTTTGTCAGCAATGTAAAATGCATGGGCGTAGCCAGGATTTCGGTCAGGGGGGGGGCAAGCCCAAAATTTTTTCAAAATCATGATATTCTTAGGAGTTGACATTTTCGGTCGCAGAAATATTGTTATCAAATTTTAGAGTAGCCTGGCTTGTGGTTGGATTGGTGCACAGGGTCATGGATTCCAGACTCACCGTGAACGAATTCATTTTATGGTGTTTTTCGAACTTACGACTTACGTGTCGTGAAACAAGTATGCATTTATGGGGATAAATAACATTGCTGTTGATCTCAACACCTCAACAAACAGAAGTTCAACCCAATCGCTCCCAATGATGCCATATGGCATCATGAAATTTAATGATTTTTTATAGAAAATGTAAGAAATAAATTTTAAATTTTTGTGTGATTATGTGATTGGACTTATCCAATAGTGTAATACCTAGTTGATTTTTTCCAGCGTGAAATTATTGGTTTTGGGATGTTATTTTTAATGAAATTTTAGAGAAGGTTTGACACTTGTCGTAAAGCCGAAAAACTGATTTATTCATTTCCCTATATTTCCTGATAATAATCATTTTATGCAAATCATTTTAATGGTTTTATTTTGTAAAGAGGCTGTCGTAAGAGAAAATCTGAAGATTTTTCGATTTTTTTTTCTAGGAAAACCCTGTAAAATGGTTTTGCATGAGCATGATGCCATATGGCATGATTGGGCGTGAAAGGTAAATCAGCAAGCCCCTATTCATATAAATGCTAGTTGCTTGCTGTATGGAAGGCACCATACTCTTACTTAGGTACTACATACTCTTAGCACTCTGCTCTAATTTGGGGGGGAGTTATGGACATGTCCTTTCGCCAAATTCAAAAGGGGGGGATAATGGGGGTCGTTGATCGGAGCGACTCAATGTTTCTCCCAAAATAATATTGAACTTATTGTGAATACTTGTACGAAATTTTACGGCTGAACTAACTTTTTCTATATCCTTTGTCGTTTTTGAAATACTCGCAAAAAAAACGAAAAATTACCCCCTTTTTCCCCGCCCCCTTCCCCTTTTTAAGGTTGCGGACCCCCAATCGGTTAGACTTTTTTTTCCCATAATCTGGGGGTAGTCACCAACCATTCTGAAAAAAATTTCCGATGTAGGATTTTTGCCGACCAAATATCTAATTTTTCACACGGAACTTGCTAAGTGCCCTTTCAGTCCCTAATTCAGTCTCTAATTTGTTAACTATAGCGCTTAACATTTTTTTTTTAAAGAAAATATCATAAAAGATGCCTACTGAACGACATAATGTTGTTAGAAAAATTCTCCGCTTAAAATCCTTTAATTTGGGCATGAAAGGGTTAAATTTTGGAAATTGGATGTCACTCACACATCTGCGGCCCTAGTTTACTGGTGGATTGCCACGCATGTTATTTCTTTTTTCTTTTGCTAATTTTAGAGTCAAATTTTTAAAATTGAAATGAGAATATGATTTTCTTCTGCATTCTGATTACATTCAACTGGCCTCCAATATCTGCGTTTTAGAGCGTAGTTTGTCTATTTTCAGTGCTTCTTGCTTCTCGGACTGCATATTCCACTTGCGAAATCAGTTTGTTTCGTCTGCAAAGTAGCATCGTCAGAATATTTATAAATCCTTTATTGATTGAAATATGGTTAACGGTTTTAATAAGATTTCCTCTAAATTTATCAGTATTAACAGTGGCTAAATTTTAGTACTGTTTTGATTAGAAAATCAATGTTGATTTAATAACTTGAAAGACCCGCTCGATGCTAGGAATCTAGAGGTCCGGAGATCGAATCTCGAAATGGTCCACCCTTTCTCAAAATATTTATAAAATTTTACAGATTTTCAATCGTTAGTTTATTTAGAATGGAAAAACATCGATTTTGAAGCCGATTTTTATGAGTTCGAAATGCAATCTTCCTAAAATGAGGAAGAATTTTGAGCCATTTTCCTGATTTTTCCTATTTTTGTCCTAGTAAATATTTTTTCCATAATTTTGGAAAAAATAGGTCCCACATTTCAAAAATAAACATATTTGTTACGAGCTAGTTGTATGGACACAGACTTTTCGTCGAATCGACAACCAGCCATAAGAAATACTGGAGTTCTAAAAGTTACACAAAGTTCATTCTCCGTCGTTTCGACGACGCCAATTTCCAAAAATCCAACTAACCCTGCTAACTTCGTCTAGCCGCAATGTACCCGGCAAATACATCGACACGGTAAGTGCTGTACGAAAACTTAGCTCTAAATAATGAGAACTGTCACGAAAAATGGGATAAATTTTATGATAGTCGATTCGACGAAGCATGACCTTCCAGGGCTAACAAAGCAAAGCTGTATACCATTTGTCAACCTTTCAGATGAAAATAAGTTGAATTCCACTAACTTCCCTAAGGGACCTAACTGTTGAAATTGTGTACTCCAGCTCAAAAGCCATGAAATGAAACAGGAAATATGGGATCCACGCAAGCACAGTAGCACACTCACAAGTGAAATGTGTTAGCTGGTACTCAGCCTCCGTCAGTTACGAGAGGCCACTCGCTGTCATCTATTTGCATGCGCCACCTGACTGCAAACTGTCTCGAGCATGGCTTCTCCGGCGGCACAGTGATGAAAAGGGCATTTGCTGCGCCAGCAGCAGAGAATTTTTGAAAATGTTGTATAGTGCAGCGATTTTTTTACTACATCCATAAGGATTTTTTTACCATCTTCATCGACCAGGGGGGGGGGCGACCGTCCCTCCCTGCCCCCCCCCCTGGCTACGCCCATGGTAAAATGCATTGGGCTTGACGTTTCGCGATGCCGATGCTTCTGCTGACGCGTCTAATCTATTTCAAGCATTATTGTTCTTGAAACCACGCGTCTATGAAAATAAACTCAACCCGTTGGAAAAACGGAAAGGATTTATCAACGAGGAGATCTGGCGAATTGAGGAAGATGATGTGATGATGATGTTTCGAAAAAAATTTACAAAGTTTAGTAATAGAAACGATCAAAATAAAAAGGGAACATTTGGTACTGCAATTTTTAGTATGGTGTGAAAAAGTTAGATGTGCTCCCAGGGGGGGGGGCGGAGCACAATGTGTATCAAGATACAAATAGAAAGGTAAACAAATTCAACATTTTAAAAAAATTACGTAAGTAAAGATTACAACAATAAAGAAAGTAGGTGGCCTATCGAAGCTCATTAGTTTTGTAATAAAATTAAATAAAGGTTTCTAAAATTTTCCTTCTGCAATCAACTCAAACCTGAAGAGAGTGTAATTTGGCCCAGGCCAGGTTTCGAGTTTGACACCCCTGACCTAGTCGGTCATATGCATTTATTAGCAATATAAACAAAATTACATGCACTATTCCACTCCACTCAACATCTTTCAAAATGGAGGATTTAAAAAATATTCAACATCGAGTGCAAAATGATTCTTAATTCTCTCATTATGTTCAAAATATCGGTTCAAAGATTGGTTGACCTCGGAGTATCACCATTTATTCCATTTTGCAGTATTTTTACGAAACATTTTTAATTAATTGTTATGTTCCAATCAAAAAAACTTTATTAATAAGTTGCACCGAAGATTCGAAGTATTCTGTCCTCTCCTTCCTTTGCTTTATACCGATCCATGGCGTGCACACACAACGTTCGCGCAAAGTTCGCGCAATGTTACCTTTAATTTCAAATTAACCGGCCGTTACGGATCAGAATCTTCTCCCTACAAACAGATCCCCTAAGCGCTTAGGGAATCTGTTTGTAGGGAGAAGTTTCTGATCCGTAATGGCCGGTTGATTTGAAATTAAAGGTAACGTTGCGCGAACGTTGTATTTTATAACCTCACCCATTGTCTGAGCCTATTTCTACGGGCATCCTGGACAGAGATCGTTTCTGTCGAAAAGATCTTACACGTTTCTTGAATTAAATCGCTTATCGTTTAGGGGCTGAATTAAGATCCAGAGTGAAATTCTTCCCGCTGCGATTTTATCAATAAAAATGCATACTTCGTGGAATATGTCACAAACGGTGGAGAATTCTATAAGCTACAATCCGAGACCGGTTCCATAATTGTCCTCGGCCATTTTATGTACTATTTTGCGATTCCCCGGTCATTTGATATTTCACGATGAAATAACCGTGGAATCGGAAAAAAATACATAAAATGGAAGAAACAAATTATGGAACTGTTTTCGGATAGTAGCTTATGGAATTCCCCAGCATTCCCCACATATTCCACGACAGTAAGAAAACATTTTCATTGAAAAAATTCCAGCGGACAAAAATTTTACTCTAGATGTCAGTACTAGGCTTTACCGAGTAGAATCGATAGAAAAGTATTGATATAAAAAGGATTTGTTTTCGAAACAAATGTATCGATACCTACTTTGCTTGAATTCACTTGTTTTGGAACTTCCCTAAGATGCCTGCTGTAGACTCTTTATTTACATGCTGTAATCACGTTTTGCTATTCTTTACCCTGATGTTATAAGAAAGGATTATATGAAGGCAGTCGAAGGGGTTCATTTTCAAGGTTTAAATTCACCCGTTGAAGAAACACATAGCAAAAGGACGTTTTGGTATCCCAATAGGAAAAATCGGAAGCAATTCTTCTGTATTGTTGAAAGCCACAACCATAGATTGGTGGAAGCCCTTTGTCAGCGCTTACTTTTTTCCACTGTTTCTTGGACCGCAGTTTCGTACTTCATTATTTGCGTTTCCGCGGCAGTGCTTCATTATATACATTTCTAAAACATCAAACCGACCTTAAAGATGAGAAGAAGCTATGTATCAATTTCTCTAGGCTGTGGTTCAAGACATATTTTGAACACCACTAAAATTAGGTTGCATTCCGCTCTCTTCTCCATTGCACGAGAGGTTATAATAATCGACTTCATCCTATTTAAATTAGGGAAAATATGCCCACCAATTTATTGTTGTGGCTAAGGCTAGAATTTCTATTGTGTCTACCAAAGCGAGTAGCATTTAATGAAACCTATTGCGTCGAAAATTGAAGGGATAATTTGGAATTGTTAATTTGCATATTCAAAGGATGACAATTCCCATTTATCCACAAAATTTGCAATTCATGAACTACGAGCTATGATTACTACCATTTCCGATGGCGAATAATCGTTTGCGCTTTTAGGGGATGTTCGCTTACTAATTCCAAGCGTATTTTCGTTGCGGGCAAATATTGAATTAATTCTAACTGGCCACATATGAGCTCGACGCATAACGTAGATTGTTAGAGAATTGTTATCAAAAAATAAGGTCATATGAGATTGATATTGAATGTTGTAACCAAACCCATGTAAGCATTTTCGAGCTGAATTGACTGGACAGGAACATAATTTTAACCCCAAATGGGATTGACCTTATCTCAGGAAGAATCATCTTCAATTTTAAAGTCTTGTTAGCATATACTCATGTACCGACAGTTGTTTACTTCGCCCTGTTATTTATACACATACAAAAAAGGTTTAAGCAGAGGATACTCGCACGAAATTTCTTCAATATCCTTTTTATCCTCAGGCTCTGAATTGAATGAAATTTTTAAGTAAACCATTCTGATGTGAGTGAACTTCCAATGTGTATCTTCGAGGACTTTAGGCAAAGTGCATACGTAGGTCTGCATGTATGTATATGTATATTTAACGTTACATATCTAGAAATAAAAGTACGCATAGATACGAGCTCTGGGTAAATCTCGGTGTTTGCATAATTTCCCTTTCTCCTACACTTTGAGAGGTCAGAAGCAGACAGAAAAGTGGAAAAAACAGATACGAAAAAAAAGCGAAAAGTCTTTCAATCGACGTTTGTGGTTATCAAGGGACCACGTTACATTTCAAGAAATACTTTACCTTTATACAAGCAGACAGTAGCATCTAAACTTATCCATTTCTTTTTTTAGTACTCGTGTGTATCTTTGAAAAGATGGGAAACTATACACGCTCGACCCTTTGGATTATCCTACCCTACCACATTTAAAAGCCTGGTCCGAGTATCCATACAATTTCTCTAGAAGGAAATTTGTTTGTATTTCATGAAATGGAATAGGTACAGTTAAGAAAAATTATACTCACTTAAGTAAAACAAAATATTTTTTTTCGTTTTTAATAACATAAAGCGTGGAAAAAAGTGTGTGCTATATGTCTATTAACTTTAGAGTGAAGTGATTAAAACTGAAAACATTTCTCTGCAAAATAAACCTTAATTTGTGGATTTTTTTTAAACATTATGAATCAGAAATTTGGCTCGAATGTTTTATTCAAAGTCCTGAAGGGCCCGTGGTTTGTTAATATGTATATCCTTTTATGTAATCAGAAAGAAAAAAAAATCGGGAGCCTTTAGATCAGAAAATCAAGACATTTTAGTAACCATTTGCCGTTGAGGGGAAAAGTCTGATCGGCCATTTTTAAAGAAAAACGAGACCGAGGCTAATTTAGGGCGCGGGTGAAATTTGGATACCCTTCGCTCCCCTGGTTTTTTTCGGGCGTACCTACGACTTTTATTTAATCCCTCCCCCCATTTTTTATACCCTATACCCATAAGATGGTGTAGGGTATATTGTTTTTGTTACGCCGATATTATGTAACACCTCAAAGGAGCCACCAGAGGTATGGCAAAGTATATATATAAATGATCAGGGTCGGTTCCTGAATCGAATAATAGGCCAATCAAACAAGACATTATAGAGAACATCGAAGGGGGTGACGATTTTTTTCTTCGGTATTTTGTCAGGAGTAGTTAGGAGGTAAAGGTACTAATTTTACTCGGAGCTGAGAGGTGCGCTAACGCGGGGAGAGGGGGTTAAAGGTGAAATTTTGTGCAATTTTTGGTGTTTTGGGCTACATCTCGAAAACGGTGAGTCGCACAGAAAAAAGTTGTGAGTAAGCATTAAAGCTTTCTAAATATCCTATTTATTTGCTCATACTTCCATATGCAAAACTCCTAACGGTTCTTCCGATATTGTTCAATAAAAGTAAAAAAAAAAAATTTTTTGCATTCTATTGACATCAACACAGCCTACATGCATATAGCCAATCTATAGATACATGTATACCAATTATGTTGTGTGGATGTTTTCTATGTGAAATTTCTGATTTTTAAATTAGCTATATCTGGATAACTGTTAGGAATTCGACCTATGCATGTAAGATGAACTTTATAGGAAATTGTGTAAGCTTTCATTCTTGCTCAGACATTTTTTTCGTAGACTTCGCGGTTTCGGAGATATAGCGGGAATAGAGCTAATAAGCACAAGAATGAGATATTTGAACCCGCTCTCCCAACGTTAGCGCACTCCCCATGACCGCGTGCTTTTAGTATGTTTTCCTCCGAACCGCCCATTATGGATCCGTGAAATAAAAAACCGTCCCCCCTTTGCCGTTTTTTCACAATGTTTGTCTTTATCCTTGAAAATAGAGAAAATTGAATTCGGAAGCTCGGTTTTAACTCCTAAGCTTTTGACACATTGAAGACAGGACAACGGGGAGCACATCAAATGAAAGCCAATTAAACATCGTACAAATCGGTCGTGAAACAGTTTTCCGAAAAACAATCGCAAGAGACACCAGAGTCAAAAAAATAAACAAAATAACGATTTTTTAACAATTTTCGGGTTTTAATCACCTGTATCGGGGGAACCGTTAGGAATTCGGCATTTGAGTGTTCAAATAAGTTATTGGAAATTTAATGAACTTTAGTACTGCCATACAAATACTCTCAGGACGACCCACCGCTTCCGAGATATTTCCAAGATTAAGTCGACAACCTGCAAAAATGAATCCTTTAGCCCCCCCTCCCCACGTTAGCGCACACCTCATGACCGCGAGCTTGTAGTATGTCTTAATCCGAACCGCCCATTATGGATCCATGAAATAAAAAACCGTCCCCCCACTGCCGTTTTTTCACAATGGTTGTCTTCATTCTGATGAGTATAGAATATTACTTCGTTGAGACTCTCTTAACTCTTGAATGATATGAGACAAGCCAAGAAGAAGTATATCAAATTAAGGAAAATTTACCACTTACTAACTTTACCCTACAAAAGTTTTTTGAAAAACAAATCGGATAGACACCAGAGTCAATAGAATGCAAAAAAAAAATTTTTTTTACTTTTATTGAACAATATCGGAAGAACCGTTAGGAGTTTTGCATATGTAAGTATGAGCAAATAAATAGGATATTTAGAAAGCTTTAATGCTTACTCACAACTTTTTTCTGTGCGACTCACCGTTTTCGAGATATAGCCCAAAACACCAAAAATTGCACTAAATTTCACCTTTAACCCCCTCTCCCCGCGTTAGCGCACCCCTCAGCACCGAGGAAAATTAGTACCTTTACCTCCTAACTACTCCTGATAAAATACCGAAGAAAAAAATCGTCACCCCCTTCGATGTTCTCTACACCCCCTTTTTAGGCTTTCATTGCTTGGTCTATAAGCCTTGTCTGTCTGTCCGTGTGTCTGTCTGTTAGCACGATAACTCCCGAAATAGTTAAGCTAGCGGTTTGAAATTTTGGTTATTTTGTTTAAATCTTGGACGGTGTTGAAAATGGGCCAAATCAGACCAAGGGTTCCCCTACCTCCCATCATGGGCGTAGCCAGGATTTCGGTCAGGGGGGGGCAAGCCCAAAATTTTTTAACATCATGATTTTCTTAGAAGCTGAAATTTCCGGTCGCAAAAATATTGTTAGCAAATTTTAGAGTAGCCTGGCTTGTGGTTGAATTGATGCAGAGGGTCATGGATTCCAGACTCACCGTGAACGAATTCATTTTATGGTGTTTTTCGAACTCACGACGTACGTGACGGACTATGATGTTGCTCAGATTGTAAACAAATATCCATTAATGGGGATAAATAACAATGCTGGGCGTGCTGTTGATCTCAACATCTCAACAAAACAGCAGTTTAGATCTTCGAAATTGGATGTCACTCACACATCTGCGGCCCTAGTTTACTGGTGGACTGCCACGCATGTTATTTCTTTTTGTTTGCTAATTTTAAAGTAAAATTTTTTAAATTGGAGATGAGAATGATTTTCTTCTGCATTCTGATTACATTCAACTGGCTTCAAATATCTGCCTTTTAGAGGGAAGTTTGTCTATTTTCAGTGCATTTTTGTATCTCGGACTGCATATTCCACTTGCGAAATCAGTTTGTTTCATCTGTCACTTTCATCTTAGCAAAATAGCATCGTCAGAATATTTATAAATCCTTTATTGATTGAAATATGGTTAGCGGTGTTAATAAGATTCCCTCTTAATTTATCAAAGTATTAACAGTGGCTAAATTATATTGTTGGTATAATTCAGCTAAAAAATAAATTTTGATTTAATAACTTGAAAGACCCGCTCTGTGGCTCACTTGGTTGAGTCGCACTCTACGATGCTAATAATCTAGAGGTCCGGAGATCGAATCTCGGCGTGGTCCAAAATGTCCGTACATGTGAATGGAAATATATAGCGCTTACAACATTATATTTATACACTCCGAAATGATATGCGACGTAATGTTGATTCGAAATTACCTATAAACGGCTGAGTTAACGCACCATGGCCCCACAAGGGGCTATACGGTACTGAGAAGAAAGAGAAGAACTTGAAAGACACTGAAATATGAGGTCCTTAACCCTGGAAGGTCATGCTTATTTTTAATACGGAAAGGTCATGCTTCGTCGATTTGACGACCTTCAACTTTGACGCTTCATACAAATCACCCTTTCTCAAAATATTTATAAAATTTGACAAATTTTCAATCGTCAGTTTATTTAGAATGGAAAGACGACGATTTTGAGTAATTTTGTAAGGAAATTGATTTACAAATTAAATTTTCTTAATTCAATGTTATTTGGCCCGAAATATAAAACACTAAATTTAAAAATGAGATAAATAAAAACTTAGCGTTGATATTATTCAAAAAATGTGCTCGAATCATAAAACACATATTCTAAACGTACTAGGAAATTGGGTTTAATGAATGAGAAGCTCATGTATATACAAAAGGCACAGCGATCCATTTTGGGGTCCCAACACGGGTTTTGTTTCACTTCACCTATTGCGGTTTTTACAGTGGATTGTAGAATTATTTTCAGTAAATTTTGAAATATCTTCTCCCCGAGTTCCCTTGATTAATTCTAAGTCTATGTACGATGTCTAATTTTGACATTGAGTGCCATGGAGCCGATTTTTATGAGTTCGAAATGCAATCTTCCTAACATGAGGAAAAATTTTGAGCCATTTTCCTGATTTGTCCTATTATTGTCCTAGTAAATATTTTTTCCATAATTTTTGAAAAAATACGTCCCACATTTCAAAAATAAGCACATTTGTTATGAGCTAGTTGTATGGACACAGACTTATCGTCGAATCGACAACCAGCCATAAGAAATACTGGAGATCTAAAAGATACACAAAGTTCATCCTTCGTCGTTTCGACGACACCAATTTCCAAAAATCCAACTTACCCTGCTTACTTCGTCTAGCCGCAATGTACCCGGCAGCGTATTTACAAACCCTAGTTCAACTGGAGGCATCATTGCCTCCAACTCCGCTTGGGTTTGTAAAACAAATTCCACTTACAAACCCTTGTTCAGTACGAGGCATCCGAATGTTGCTGAACATTTTCCGCAACTTTTATGTGGCTAACAGCAGTAGACGGCAGTTAAGTGTACATATTGTGCACAATGGAGTTTTTGGGCGATTTTGTGTATTGCTTGCAAATGCTAGTGCAATACGAGGCAAATGAATTTTAATACGTACAATGAAGAGATTTTGGCCGATCTTGTGTAGCGCTTGCAAATTCTAGTGCAGTACGAGGCAACTGAAGTTTTTTACGTACAATGAAGAGTTTTTCGCCGATTTCGTGTAGCGCTTGCAAAGACTAGTGCAATAAATAATAATAATAAATAATAATAATAATAAATCCTTGCAAACATTGCGCTCGCTTTGCCACAACCAGCGCCAAAGTGCTTGGTTAACGTGGAAAATGCAAAGGAGCATTCTGCACTAGAATTTGCAAGCGCTACACAAGATCGGCCAAAATCTCTTCATTGTACGTATTAAAATTCATTTCCCTCGTATAGCACTAGCATTTGCAAGCAATACACAAAATCGCCCAAAAACTCCATTGTGCACAATATGCACACTCAAATGCCGTCTACTGCTGTTAGCCACATAAAAGTTGCGGAAAATGTTCAGCAACATTCGGATGCCTCGTACTGAACAAGGGTTTGTAAGTGGAATTTACTTTACAAACCCGAGCGGAGTTGGTGAACTAGGGTTTGTAAATACGCTACCCGGCAAGTACATCGGCACGGTATAAGTGCTGTACGAAAACTCAGCTCCAAATAATGAGAATTGTCACGAAAAATGGGATAAATTTGATGATGCGTAGTCGATTCGACGAAGCATGACCTTCCGAGGCTAACAAAGCAAAGCTGTATAGCATTTATCACCCTTTCAGATGGAAATAAGTTGAATTCCACTAACTTCCCGAAGGGACCTAACGGTTGAAATTGTGTAATCCAACTCAGAAGCTATGAAATGAAACAGGAAATATGGGATCCACGCAGCCACATTAGCGCACTCACAAGTGAAATGTGTGTGCTGGTACGCAGCCTCCGTCAGTTACGAGAGGCCACTCGCTGTCATCTATTTGTATGCGCCTCCTGACTGCAAAGTGTGCCGATCATGACTTCTCCGGCAACACTTGGAGTGGTAGAAAAGGCATCAATTTTTGAAAATGTTGTATTGTGCGATTTTTTTTACTACATCGATAAGGATTTTTTCACCATCTTGATCGACCGGGGGGGGGAGCGACCGCCCCTCCCTGCCCCCCCCCCCCCCCTGGCTACGCCCATGCCTCCCATACAAATTACCCCTACTTGATATTTTAATTCGGCCATAACTTTCGATAGAATATCGCTATCGACTTGAAATGTTGATCAATGTCTCATTCTGGCATATACTTTGAGTTGATGAAAAGTGGAGTAGGTCCGACTACCCCTACCCTTACCTCCCCTACAAAGTTATATTCTTTTATATCTTTTATATCTTTTGATAGAACGTCGCGAAAAACTTCAAATTTATCAAATGGTAGCTGTTGAATGCCTTGATAAGATAATAAAGATATGCCAGGTCCGACCCATCTACCCCTCCCTCCCCTACAAAAAATATGAAATTGAATATTTTGGGTTTTGTGTGCCTTCTAGGTCTGTACATGGGTAGGGTAAACACTCATCGTGCTATTCGCACGATTAGAACTCGGTCGCGTTTCCTCCTGTCTTCACAAAAGTTCCGTTGCGTCGACAAAACAATATTTGTGTGGGGTTTGGTTGGAATAAGTGCGCAAATAGAAATATTTACTCAGAAAATTTTATTGGGCGATGCGGGAGCATGTCCCCATAGTACGATTCCATTTGTTTTGACATTTGTAGTTGCTTTGATAAACCCACATTAACCCAATAGTGCATGAAGCTCCCTAGCAAAATTTTTTGATTTTTGTCAATTATTATGAATTGAAGTAGCGACGAGGAAGTATTTTTTGAAAGATTTTTTCGAAAAAAGTAAGTAATAGTAGATTTACAAGCCGTCCCCTATAAGGGACACTATGCACAGCGGTCAGTTGACGAATGAAAAAATCGACACGAATAACTTGTATTTTATCCGTCGAAAATACCCACACCGGATAAATAGTGAAGTAATTTGACGGATATGGAATAGAAATCAATGCAACTTATAAGTGGCATGTAAAATATTTACAAATTATCAAATTACTCGGTTTGAATCCTTTATTTCTTTAGTGAGCAGATCGATGACCTTATCCTCCCCAACTCCAAAACTTTTGGAAACGACATCAGCATATTTTCCCATATATATGAAATAAATACATAATGTTAGCTGGCTGCTTTTACGGTAATATGGAATCACCTCATAGTTCTAAGTGCATTCCGCGGGCTCGGTTTCCCGTTGGACTCTCAGGCCCGGTTGAAAATGCGGTTCACAACAGGTATTAATACCCAAGGAATGACTCCAAGCAGCTAGGAATTAGCAATTTTACGTTTCAACAGCTGGCCCTTTTGAGGCCCAAAGCCGGTGTGGAAGGGCAGTCAGCCATAGCCAACCTGCATCGGAAAGGGCTTTGTCTCCCTCCTCTGTGGAGCTTATATTGATGTTGATGATGAAGCCACACAAAAAATTTCTCTATTCCATGATATAGACACAGACCCCACTGAGGAGTCTTTGACCAATACAAACGTTTATTTGGTAATTTCGAAAGCAATCGCTAGATCGTCTAGACTGAAAATGCAACTCACATCAGCAGTAAAAGTCCCCTTTTAAGATCCCTTGTTTCATGGCCATCAATACGGGTATAGCAGAAATGTTGATGTCTTCAAAAAGACGACCCAACGTTTCCAATTTCTCTTAAATTTCCGCAGCTGTAAGTCTATAAAAATATTTCACCAACTGACCTACGTGCACAATGTCCCTTATAAGGGACGTCGCAAAACATGCTGAATTACACAAAATCTATGACACCACGACGCTTTTTCTTTGATTAGAATAATAGCCTATACACATTTTAACGATTATTCAATCGGAGCAGTAAACTATCCCTTCAAAATATTAGCAATTTTTAATTTTTTCTCACCAGCCCTGAAACTGTCGATTTTTAAAAATTCCGCCACTCATTCTTTTCAATAAATAAACTACACCAGGCAATACAAATATTTGAATACGAGTTTGTTTGATAACTGAGATGTTAATAGTTGACATTGCATACACACTTGCAGTGCATAGTCAAAAACCTGACCATATAACGGGAAAAAGTGGGTGTCCCTTTAAAGGTTTTGTGAAATTGGTGTAAAAAATGTTTCTTAGAAGAACCAAAATGGGGGGTTGGGTTTCTGTGGCAGCCCCATGACCCAATGTCCGATTTGATCCATTCTTACATATGTTTTGTGTCATCAATAGAAATACTTTTGTGTGAAATTTCGTTGAAATTGTTGCACAAATAAAAAAGTTTTTCGTAGAAGAACCTAGTTTTGGGGAGTTGGGTTTGTATGGCAGCCCCATGACCCCATTGTCCGATTTTACCGATTCAAACATACAAACTGCTTCCAGCAAAAAGAAGCATTTGTGCAAAATTTCAGCTTCATAGCTTTTAAATTGGCCGAGTAAAACGCGTCGCAACAGACGGACAAATGGACAGAAGGACAGACTGACATTGCCCAATCGACTCCCCAAGTCATGCTGATCATATATGTATACTTTTTATATGGTCGGAGATGATTCCTTCAATGCGTTACAAACTTTATGACAAATTTGATATGAGAAGGTTATAATTATGTTATTTTGGTTTGCTTTGCAATACTGTTCAGTTTCATATTAAAATTTCCCAAGTTTTAAATCTTGTTAAAAATAAAACGAATTAGCCTACTCTGTAGATACAATTCGGCAGTACAATACGTATACCGTAGGGCATCAATACGCGACGGAGAGTGTTATAATCTCTCCGTCGCGTATTGACACCCTCACCACCATTCCACTGCCGGGCACTATACAAGGTAATACCGGTCACTGTACAGGGTGTCCGGAAACTGCCGCATAAACGCACCGGATTGTGATTTCCAGCAAAACAGTTGTATGGAGCATGCCCCCAATTCTTAACCCTTTAGTTGCCACAGGCATTTGAATATTTTTGAAAAAATCATTTCCTTGCACGACCTAAATCTCAATATCTCCAAAGCTAGACTAGCTAGAATAGCAAAATAGTTTTCACCTAGTTTTCTACACTTAACGTATAAAAACTGTTATAAATAATGGAGCTAGAATAGAATGATGTCAGGAAGATATGATTGGAAGACTATGCGCCAAATTTTGAAATAATCGTAGAAGCACCTCACCTTTGCAGAAGTTAGAGAAAATTGAGATGGAAAAATAGATTGTTTTTGGGTCAAATCACACAAATTTGAATTTGAAGCTCTCAAAAAACTAAACCTCTTATCCGATTTTATTGTGGTTAGTTTTATTAGTTTGTTAGTTTGGTAAATTTGTTGGCTGTAGAAATCATCTTATTTTGCTGTTCTAGCTGGTCTAGCTTTGGAGATATTGAGCTTTTATGTCGTGCAAGAAAATAATTAAGATGATTTAGGGTTGAGAATTAGGAGTATGTACAGTCCGTACAATTTTTTTTGCTGGAAATCACTTGCGGATTCACAATCCGGTGCGTTTATGCGGCAGTTTCCGGACACCGAACTCGACTCGAAACAAAGAATGCAGAATATTTTTGGTAAACGTTTGACCTCAACGCGCGCCGATTCAAGTTCCCGCGCATGCACCTGAGCCCATCTCTCCCGCTACAACAAGCGCATGCAGGAGTGCGTTCCTTAATTAACTCGTAGTCGTAACTGTAGTCATCGATGGCTACCGTCAGAGTTGTGTTTATTTGTTTATTAATTTCAGGGTCAATCGACTCTACATAACCTCACATGCTTAGACTTTCTCAACGGTCATTTTCCATAGCTATCGGTGGCTCAGCTCGAGAGTGCGGTTGGAAATAGCTGTCAACGACAGTGGACCATTTGAAATTTGAAACGTCAAAAGTTGACTCGGAGTGATAGTTGTAACTATCGAAATTTTAGAACGACGGAAAGTGAATGCGATTAACTATTATTACTCAGATCGTATGAAAGGAACGCGCTCTTGCTGCTCGTTGAGTATCCCTAACTTCGTTGCCTAAACCGGTTCCGTACCCCGGGCATCTTCGAATGGCCAAAGTCCTTCTTTAAACCTTCGAGCAGGTATTAATAGAAGGAGAGGAAACATAACTTAAAAAGTGTGCCGAAAGCGCAAATTCAGGGGAGAGAAAAATACAATAACAACACTGTTGAAGCAAAGCGATTTGACACAAGTAGAGTAACAGTACATCTCAATTCAAACAAAGTTCCATGCTTTGACAACCCACTATTAAAGACAAAGAGAATGAAGAAGAAGAAGAATTCAAGCAAGCGCACACGAATTTTTGACACTATTACTACTTTACTGTTAGACGCTTTGGTCTCCCATGTATCAGATTCTCGGCACATGTTTGAGCTGTCACTTTGTATGGAATTCGTAACTTTCGCCCTCTCCTTATATTCAGGGCCGGATTTAACCTGTACTTCGCCCCTGGGCAGTAGGTAAATGGCCGCCATCCGCCAGTAGTTTAGCTTGGAAGTAGTAGGAATCGCATACACATATGGTAATGTTAACGGACGTATCTGGTATGAACATGTCATTTTTTCCAGTAAGTAATGTCTTTCGATTGCTTGAAAATATCCTGCTTTCCATATGGACGTAACCAGCGGTCCTTTCAGAAATTATTTCAAAAAAACATTGAAGTTCTTTCAAATGTTTTCAAATTACCTACTCAATTTCTGAGGTTTTGTCTGTTTTCTCATTGTCACATATCGTATCATTTTTGAGATGTCCTTTGTCTGATGTAATTAACCTTTCTGATTTCGTGATTTTTTAGTTTTTTTTTCGGATAGAAAGTAAATTGAAATTTTTTGAAAATGCAAGCTCTCAATGTCATTTAGCAAATTCATTAGACGCCGCTTTTATACGCTTTGCTGATTTTTTGTCATTTTAAACGATTTTTTGCCAGTGGAATTTATCTACACTAAAAAAATGTTAACCTGAAAGTTGTGAAAAGTTACCGATTCACACGATGGAAGACATGATACTTAAGAAATATAGACGATGCAGAGAGATTTGGATCCCTACCGAAACCAAATCGTGCCCTCGTCGCTGTTGCTTCGCATCCAATTCAAAGTGGGAAAAACTGAATGGACATGTTACTTTTCTAGACAGTTGACGGGTTTAAAAATGTAAAAAGTGATGCATTTTTCTGCCGGATGGAGAAATAAGACTTTTCCTTATAAACCAAACTCTATCTGAAAAAGTTTAAAATAGAAGCATGACTGGACCCTATCAAATAGTTTATTCAAAACTATTTTTTTTTCACGGGATCAACAGGAATATAAAAAAAGTGTGTGATTCGATGAGTTGCTTCGTTGGAGGGGATTTACACTCTCCGAAGTTCATTGATTGTTACACCCGAAAGATTCTCAAGGCTTTCAATATAATTGAACATAGAGAGTAATCTACGGGACCATACCGTCTGGAGAGTACCTAAGCAATTACGCTCTTACCACCCGGTCCATCGGACTGTTTTGACCTTGCGCATTTTATTGACAGGATCTAATTGTCAAATGGTGATTTCTTCGTTCGATGCGTGCGCTTAGCCTCGGAAACCCAATCCCGGACCGCAACTCAAGCTGGTTGACTAGGGTAGATTAGATTAGATTGTGGGGGGCGCGAACCCGATGGGGGTTCGTAGCACTGAAGCCGAAGGGCCTATTGTACTATCGCCCTGGTCATCTGTGGGCAGAACTAGTCCTGACGATCGAGCTTGATCGTGCTAAGAAATGAGCTGAGTTTGCTGATTGACGTCGACGCTATGTCATCGTGTCTGGATAGGCCACTCCAAATTGTGTCCAGCGGCGTTGGGCCAGAGCATCACATTCGCATAGGAGGTGGGTCGAGGTCTCGTCATCCTCTTCGCAGAATCGGCAGCTCGCGTCTTGTACGAGCCTGATTGTGCGCAGATGTGATCTTAGGCAGGAGTGGCCTGTAAGAATTCCACATATGATACGTACTCTATTTCTGGTTAACTGAAGTAGCTCAGCCGTTCTTTTATGGGAGTATCCTGCTATGAACAGTTTGGATTGCCTGAGCCCGGGTAGATTATCCCAGCGCTCAGATGCTTTAATTTGTTCCTGGTTCTTGATTAGTCTTTTTACTACGCATGTAGAGATGCTACTAAAGGGTTCTGGGCCGCATAAATGGGCTGCTGCGGCTGTGCGTGCTAGCTCATCCGCCTGTTCGTTCCCCGTGATGCCTATGTGACCTGGGACCCAGAAGAGTGTTAATCTATTGTTTGCGCCTAGTTTGTTCAGTGCATTCAGACAACACTGAACCAGCCTTGACGTAACGGTGTACTTGGTGAGTGACTTGATAGCCGCTTGGCTGTCTGAGAAGATCGCTATTCGTTTATTTACATAGTTAGCACGCAAACATAGATCGGCGCAGGTTGCAATTGCATGCACCTCCGCTTGAAAGACAGTAGTGTGTTGTCCCATAGGTATAGAAACCGTGTGAGCTGGACCCACCACACCTGCTCCTGAACCTTCGGTTGTTTTGGAACCGTCAGTAAACCACTTTATGGTCTGTGGGTGCAGCTTAGCGAAACTAGACTGCCACTCCTCTCTGCTCCATGTTTCAGCCCGGAAACGGCGACCACATGAGATCTCCTTTGGAAGGTGATCGGAAGGGATGTTCGCAATACTTACGTTGTTGAGAGATTTAAGCTGCCCCTTGGTAAGCTCCAAATTCGCATCGCTCGCGATGAGTCGTGCCAATGCCAGTTTTGCCTCAGTTTCGAGGTGTATGTTAACTGGGTGTAGGGGAAGTAACACCTCTAGAGCGCTGCTAGGGCAAGATCGGAGTGCACCGGTGGTAATGAGACATGCTAGCCTCTGTACCTTGCCTAACACAGACTTACCTTCCGTAGTCAGGGCTCTCTTCCACCAGACCACAGCACCGTAGTCTAGAGTGGGTCTAACTATTGCTCTGTAAATCCAAAGCATAATGGAGGGTTTCATACTCCAGGTTTTCCCTACGAATTTTTTGCATGTCCACAGGGCTCTGGTGGCTTTTTCAGCCGCTGCTTCGACATGCTTTTGCCAGTAAAGTTTACTGTCGAGGATTACCCCGAGGTATTTGACTTGATTCCCAATTGGTAGATGGGTGTTGTACATTGTCGGGCGTCTGAGTTCAGCCGGATTTCTATTCCTGGAGAATGGTATAATGATCGCTTTGGATGGGTTTACTCGGAGCCCGTTCGCATTACACCATTCTTGAACTATTTTTAGCCATTAGCCATTGGATGTGAGCTTCCACAAAAGTTCGTCTGCAACCAGGCACCACAGGAGGGGCGAGAGTACGCCCCCTTGTGAGCAGCCTCTAGTAACCTCAGCACGGAGAGATAGCTCGTTGATTTGGCAGACGACTTTTCTGGTGGAAAGCATGCTGCAAATCCATCCTATTGTCGTATTTCCTGCCATCTTGTTTCTCAGTGCTCTTTCAATTGCATCGAATGAGGTATTATCGAATGCCCCTTCGATGTCCAAGAAATCAGCAAGTGCGGTATTTTTGGCCTCAAAGGTCCTTTCAATCTCTCCTGCAAGGCTGTGTAACGCGGATTCTGTGGATTTACCTGATTGATAAGCAAACTGCCTTTTGTGTAGCGGGTTACTAATCAGCGTGGTTTTCCTGATATGCTCGTCAATGATTTTTTCCATTGATTTGAGCATGAACGAAGTAAGACTGATTGGTCTGTAAGATTTGGGATCCTCCTTGGGACGGTTTCCCATTTCTGGAATGAAGACTACTCTCGCAAGTCTCCATGAGCGCGGGATGTAGCCCAGCGCAAAGCTGCTTCTGAATATACTCAGGAGGTATGGAGTTAAAAGCTCCAGACCCCTTTGGAGTAGAGCTGGAAAAATCCCGTCGGTGCTGGCGGATTTAAAGGGCTCAAACGAGCCTATGGCCCATTTTACTTTATCTTGAGTAAAGATTAGTCTTGCTGTACTCCAGTCCGAAGAATTAGCTTTGTACAGACTGTTTTCATTTGATGGTTCCTCATTCCTCAGTATATGGCATCCCGGAAAATGGGTACTGAGGAGTAATGCGCCCGTCGTGAGGGCGTCAGTCGTGTAGCGCCCATCAGGGTGCTTTATGGTGCTTATGTGTTCAGTGTCCTTTTTAGCCATACCTCGATGGAGTCTAGCAGCTGTGTTAGTGCATTCAACACCTTCACAGAATTTTCCCCAGGAGTTCAGTTTGGCAGACCTGATTTTCTTGTTGTATACATTAAGTTGGGAGCGATACGTGTCCCACTCCCCTGTCCTTTTGGCTCTGTTAAAGAGTCGTCTTGTGAGCTTCCTTAATCTCGAGAGCTCTGGAGTCCACCAGGGTACTCCCTTATTGTCCTTGGTCCTTCAGAGAGGACAGTTTTCCTCAAAAGAAGTCACTATGGCCCTTGTGACATTCGAGACCAGGCTGTCCAGACTTAGCCAGCTGGAGCCAGTCCTGTCGATGCTGGATAATCTCTCCCGCAGAGATATTTTGTAATTGTTCCACTCTGTTAGCTGTGGTATACGCCTTTCTCGCAACATTGTTATGGGCACTGTAAGCTGGAATCTGATATGCCTGTGATCTAACATTGAGGTTTCGTCAGATACATGCCAGTTTCCCACCCAGTTTTCGGCCCGTTGGTTGCCAAAAGTTAGATCGAGTACTTCCTGCCTCGATCTAGTGACAAAGGTAGGCTTGCTACCTGTATTGAATAAGCTAAAATTTAGGCTGGAGAATACCTCTAACAAGTACTCACATCTTATGTTAATGTCTGTACTTCCCCATACTGTGTGGTGGGCGTTGGCGTCGCATCCGACGATAAGAATCGCCTTGTTTCTTCCGCAGAAGTCCACCAGACTTTTAAGCTGTGATGCTGGAATCTCCAGGGAAGTAAGCTGACACCGCAACGAGCTTCGTTTTGGTGTCGTCGTCTAGTGTGATGCAGCCCGCAGTCAGATCACTGTTACTGTACTCTGTAAGATATATAAAGTTTATACTGTTTCTGATTAGTATACAAGCCCGAGGTCTGCTCGAACTAGTATCATATACAACTGAGGACTAGGGTAGCAACCACCAGCCACCTCGACTCCAACACCATAATGGGAGGATAACATGGTCCCTGAGCAAATTTCGTTTAAGTATCATAATATTTGGCGCCCTGGATTAAGACGTCACCTAACTAGAATAACTGAGAAAGCAATTAACATTTTTTCCTAATTTTATCAACTGCTGCTTAAGTAAAAATCCATCTATCCTAGAATGAACCAACCAATAGAAAGCTTCAAAAATTTGCCGCCCCTACAAATCTGCCGCCCGGGCAGCCCATATGGGAAATCCGGCCCTGCTTATATTAATACCTGCTCTAAGCTTTAAACAAGCAATTTCTCATTGCTAGAGATAGATATTCTCTCTATCTAAAAAAACAGCTGATAGACAGCTCTATTGTGACATTCGGTATTGTTACATTTTCTCTTGACCATTGAAAACTTCGCTATAAACAACCCTAAAAAATAGTAGTAATTTAGTGAACATGTCTTCTTAACAGCATGGTCTAAAATACTCCCCAAAAAAATCAATCGTGCTATTATTTTCTTCAAAATATCATCGCAAGTCATGAACTGGATCTTTACCAAAAGTAAAAAGAATATATCGTCACCTTCCTTCTCAACTTTTATTGGTCCTCTTTCGGTAAGAATACTAAGTGGTTTGTATAGGCGACATTTTCCAGATTTGCTGTGTAATCCAAAGGGAACTTTATGCACGTCCACCATAAGGATGTGGGTACATATCAGACTTTATGAGTCGTCATATCCGCCAACGAATAACGATGGTACCAGACGGATTTGTTCTAAAGAAACTGAAACGTATTTTCGGGAACGGGCGACGGTGCCGCTTGGCAAAAAGTGAAACATGGACTCACAATAACACAGTTCTAGCAATATCTTATAGGCCGATGAGACATGACTTGAAATTTTTCAAAATTTGCAAAATCACGTAGTTTGGGTGAAGGTATAATAAAGCACAAAACGTTCATATCGGAATACTAAACGTAGCATTCTGTTACACTCGTTAAAATGCGAGGACAGCACTTGAGGTTGATGAGGATATGCGAAGACTGAAGAGAAGAACACAGCAGTGAACGACCGAGTCATGCTGGATTCTAAAAGACATTGCGATTAACATTTTGAGACATGTTCCTGACATGTGGTACAAATGAGTTTTCGATTCTTTTCTAATAAGTTCGGTTCGGTATGGAATAAGGAATTCATTGGAGTATTTATCTCATGAATAGTTTCGTCATCGACTATGGAAGTTTAAAGGATATTCTATTCCTATTATTACATTTCATCATGGAAATTTTATAGGAGGTCGCTTGATTTAAAAAGCAAGTAACCAGTACGAAATAATGTTTGAAGAGTTACTATATTATAAAATATACGTACATATATGTATTATAGTAATAAATAAACCCATCTGTTTCCTGTACATGCATGCTAAGAGTAGGTACCCAGTAGGAAAAAGAGCGCTCCAGAAGGGCAAAAGGAGCGCTTCTCGGGAAGCAGAGAAGCGCTTCCCATTCCATTACTCTTCATGTATTTTTTTGCATTGCATGTCCGCGGCGGCAAGCAGTTCCTTAAGATGCGCTCCAGAAGCGCTTGTAGAGAAGTGAGTGGTAAGCGCTTCTGGAGCAGCTACAAAGAGTCTATAATTTTATATTACGATCTTGAAATGCTCCCTCACCATTCGTAATTATACTTCTGTGGAAGCACTTTCTCCGAAGCACATTTGGAAATGATGAGGAAGCGTTTCTACGTCGCTTCTATCGGAAGAGTTTCTATTTTTCCTATTGGGTATGTAGTTACTAACATCGGCATTTCACGGGAAATTCGCATTGTGGCACTCACTTCGCGCAAAAGTCTCCACACCGGTTTTTGGCGTTTCGCCATGGAAAATACGATAACACATTTTGACCGTGAAATGAAATGCAACTGCTTTATTTCGCTGGCGAGTGTCAAAAACCCGTGTGGAGCCTTTCGTGCAAAGTAAGTACAGTAGAGCGTTGATTATATGAACACCGATTATCCGAACATTCGATTAACCGAACCGCGCACTCAGCTTCTTTTCTTTTGAAAGACATCGAATAAAATGAAAAATCGTGGGTCTGAAGGAAGCAACCTCTCATCTGCATCGATCAATTACCTCAATTTTTCCTTATTTCGTCGTGGTTTTACACGTTTTCAGTTTGCCGCTTAATTTCACATTTGGGCTATTTTTCTATGGAAGCTCTATTTACTAAACTTTCGTTTATCCGAACCACCCTTGTCGACATTAGTTCGGATAATCAACGCTCTGCTCTACTGTAGCAGCTAGCGAATTCGACGTAAAATTTTGGCAGCATTTGCATGGATTTTACGTGAAATGACTGTGTTAGTATCTACTCTACAAGTACACGTTTTTGGCTCAGTGAACATAGTACCCTAATGTCTCCCGTAAAAAATTAGCGATAGAGACTACTCTTAGGCAGTAGATATTATTTCCTTACGGCAGGATTGTGCAGGAAATTGTTTAATGAGAATACTTAAGCTTTGATATTTATCAAATATTGAAAAGTGTTACCGCTTTCCGGCAATAAATCTCTAATTTTCCTCTTTATTCAAGAAACGTGAATAATAATACATAATTAGAGAGCTTTAGCATATCGTTCGAAATAGTACGACATAATTTGACATTCCATATAAAAATTCGCTTGCATCACAGTTGAAAAACTGGTGTAATTTTTTGGATAATTTTAACTCAACAAGTTTATAACAAGCATGCATACGAAATTTTGAGTTCGCTTTATAAACTCAACGGGAGCAGTAGCAGATTTACCAGTAGGCTGAGTAGGCTTGAGCCTAGGGCGGCAGATTTCAAGGGTGCGGCAAATTCTAAGAAAATATTTTTTAGGTTGTTCACACTGCCGTGGAAGATTGTAGGATGAATAAATATGAAAAGGTATTTGTCGCCATTGTCTAAGAGCGTCAAACACTGAGGGTAAATATTGAAGGCCATTGAAGCTTAAATTCGAAACCAAGATCCTTCCAGTTTTTTCATATGCCTTGCTATGCCCAACCTTTAAACAACATTAGCTGCTTTGGCTATTTGTCAGTTCGACAAAATTGCAAAAAATGATGATATAAGTCGAGAAATGGAAAACACTAAAAAAAGTTATTCTGACAAGTATTCATTAGCTTTCATCCGAAAAATCATTCTCCTCATCTAGTAATTAAGACGATCGAGTTTCAGAGGAGTTTTAAGCTTGAAAAGGGCATCAGCATCAATTCAGCTTAATCTCTTAGGGCAGGAGTATACATTTTTAGATTTTCTTTAATTGCTCTAAATCTAAATCTTGGATGTGACTTTCATATTTAAAGCCGGAAATTTGACACTGAACTCAATTTTTAAAGTTATGCCGTCCCTATTGATGGTGTTTTTTTTTTCAAACGAATTTTAAAGTCGACTCTGCCAATTTTCCCCAACCAATACAGGAAACACACGCGTCACCGCACATAATATAAGAAAAATCAAGTTGTTTTAATTTTCTTATTATAGGATACTAGGGGATTCACCCCTGGCTCGCTACGCTCGCCATCCCCACCCCTGCACTGCATTTTTATGTATAGAAGGATTCCTCTAAACCAGTCGCTCCAAATTGTTTTCAGTTCAAACTCCCTTGTAAAGTTTTCTGAGCCTGGCGCTCCCGAGAAAATTTTGTCCAAAAACCATAAACATGTGTTTTTTTCGTTGTCAGTTCGGTAATAACCATGGCTTCAGTCATACCTCGAGAAACATAATTGGCATTATTGTAGCGACCACGATCCGCAAGTGTTCTACCAAGGATCATTGTATCCAAAAAGACTATGGCCCATTCTCTAATAGATCTTATAGAATGGTTAGTCTTATCGCCCAGCGGAGACACACACAATATTCAAAAAGCTTCTCCATTATATTGAATTGATTTTTTGTTAATTTTGCATAGTTATGTTATCTTTTGCTTATTTACGCTGTTGGATGAAAGTGCGCAATGATTTTCTCAATCTAAGATGATGGCTTAAACAAGCAAAATATGGCGTAGCTATGCAAAATAAACAAAAATTCCAGTCAACACAATGGAAAAGTTTTCTAAATATGGTGTGTGTCTTCTCTACGCGATAAGACTAATCAGCCGACAGGTACTGAATAAGAGCTATCAGAAACCCGGCCTATATCTGGTTGGTACGGTTTATATAAGAAGCGCGAGCTAAGGCATCAATTTCAATCAGCCATATCAAGTGATTTTCTATTTCGGGTTAAAGTATTCTTAGCGGTGTTCATCGAACAGATTTGGTTACAGCTTTTTCATCAAAGGATATAAAATATTTGGCCGATGTATGGCAACAACGGATTACTTCCGGGTGATTACGAACGAATTTTTAATCAAAATGGTGGTCTAGAAACAAACCATAATTCATAAGCGGCATATATTTGAGCCTCCCACAGTGTGGGTTTCACCGCTTTAAACCGATTCTCCAAGCAGAAAACTTTTGCATAAGCTTTACACTGTGATAAATACTAAAGAATGTTCAGGAACAGTGGCGTTACGTTTTTCAAATTATTTGTGTTTGAACTCAAAGCGTTATACAGTCAAATTTTAGATTAATTTGTCGCCCTGAATGTTTGCATTGTCTCTATAAAGCAAATGCTGCTACGGTAGCTTGTTCCTTGATGTAAATTATCCCGAAGGTACGCCATTGTTACAACGGATAAGAGCTGCCAAAACATCCTTAGAAAAAATTCTGTTGAAATCAATTACATTGACGAATTTCCAAAACAATTTGGAGAAATTCCATGTCAACTTGACGAATTTCGAAATAATGTTGTTAATGTTGGCGTATTTGCATTACAAATTGATGAGTTTCCATTTTTAGTTGACGAACTTCAAAATCATGTTGATAAATTCCCATTATAAATTGACATATATTCAGATCAAATTCAGGAATTTCCATTTCAGATTGATAAACTTCTAAATCATGTTTTTGAATTTCTATCACAAATTGGCGAATTACAAAATCTACGAAATTCCATTAAACATTTCCGAATTTCAAGAGCATGTTGTTAAATTTTTTTAATCATATCAAATTGACGAGTTTCCAGATCAAATTGACTTACCTCCAAATCATGTCGGGGAATTTCAATTACAAATTTGCTATGTTCAAAATCGTGCTGACGAATATTTATATATATTCAAATAATAAATAATATATTCAAATTGTCGGATTTCAAAATCATGTTGCTGTATTTTTAGATAAAATTAATGAATTTCCATTTCAAATTGGTCTTGATTCGTCAATTTAAAATTGAAATTCGTCAATTAGTAATGAAAAATTCGTCAACTTCTAACGGAAGTCCGTCAACCTTATTTTGAAATTCTACAATTTGTCATGAAAATTCGTGATGGAAACATAATGTGGAAATTTGTAACTTTGATCTGAACTTTCTTCTATTTGTAATGGAAATCCTCCAATTTAACATGGAATATCTTCGATTTGTAATGGAAACTCGTCAATAAAATTTTGAAATTCGTCAACTTGTAATGGAAATTTATCAAAATAATTTTGAAATTTTTGTTTGAAAAGTTGGAACGTGGTTGTGTCAATATTTTTAAGTTAAAACCTAAATTTTTACTTGTGGCATCAATCGGCGGTACTTGTGTTCGTTAGGTTCTTCTGTTCCTGCGGATTGGCAGCGCTTTTGTGCCCTCAACAAATGACCATTTATATTTAAAACAAATATGCTTCTCGGCTTATGGGGCCCTTTTAGATTGGGGGCCCGTGTTCCAATGCACAGATGAAACGCCGTACGTTACACCACTACTCAGGACCCACGAGGCGGGTGGCTCGAAGATGACACGTATTTAAATACAAAGTGTAAACTCAAAACAATTCGAGGTGAATAAAGCATATGTAATTCTATCCGGATATTCACTATCGACAAAAAGTAGGGTTTCAGTAGGGGCGGCACTTTGTAAATAGCCTACTGGCGGGAAATTGGTAAATCCGCCACTGAACGGGAGTAAAGCATATTTACACAAAAAGTGGATCATTTTTATCTATCTTTTTGATAGATGATGATTCTACTCAAATTTGAATATTTTTTTCTATAAAACCATTTGTTCTAACCACGAAGAGTACCTCAAATGTTGTATCAATTCTATAAGTGCATAAGTCAGGATATCTAATAATAATGTGCTTATCATTTTTACGCGGTCGCAGAGTCAAATATCAAATCGAGTTACCGCTGAAAGCTGTTTTATCTATGTAAAATCAATTCGATACGGATCTTAGATCAAAATTTAATTTCTACCCAAAATTAAGGTAAATTTCATCCCTGAAGTGTATCGATATGGAACATGAACAAGTTAATGTTGCGTACAGTAGAGTTCCTCTGTGGTGCACTTGGTTGAGTCGCATTATACGATGCTAGTAATCTAGGGGTCCGGAGATCGAATCTCGGCGTGGTAAAAAATTTCCGTAAATGTGTGGATAGGAAATATATAGTGCTTGCAACATTATATACACTCCGAAATGATATGCAACGTAACGTTCACTCGAAATTGGCTATAAACGACGGAGTGAATGCACCATGCCCCACAAGGGGTTACGGTACAGAGAAAGGCAGTACAGCTTCGGGTGTTGATGCAAATGGTGTCTTTTTGAAATGATCTATTGATTTTACCTTACTTTCTTATTAAATCTACTATTTATTGTGTCGAAATAACTGACACTATTTGTGGTGTACATTCTGTTCTTATTCTTATTATTCTCATTTCAATATAACCATGCTTTATTATTTCTATACAAAAATTAGATAGATTTATATAGATAAATTTTTATATTGAAAGTACACCAAATTTTTCGACTGTGTACCGTATACGAAACAGTAGGTATATCATAATTTTACATGTCCCAAGTAGGCATGGGTGCATTTCCGTATAGTAGAGCGTCGATTATCCGAACTAATGTTGACACGGGTGGTTCGGATAAACGAAAGTTCGGTTAATCGAGCTTCAATAGAAAAAATAGAAAATAGCCCAAATGTCAAATTACGCGACAAACTGAAAACGTGTAAAACGACTGAACTGAACAAAAATAAATAATTCGAGGTAATTAAGCGATGCAGAAGAGAGGTTGCTTCCGTCAGATCCTTGATTTTACATTTTATTCGATGTCTTTCACAAGAAAACAAGCTGAGTGCCCGGTTCGGTTAATCGAGTGTTCGGATAATCGACGTTCGGATAATCAACGCTCTACTATTTGATATTCGGGAAACATTTGTAATTGGCGAAATTATTTGTCGCGATGCCCATGCCTACTTGGGACATGCAAAATTATGATAAACTGTTTCGTATACGGTAAGCAAGCGACTTTTTATATGGAATGTCAAATTATGTCGTACTATTTCGAACGATATGCTAAAACTCTCTATTGTCTCCTACAACGTATCCCCGACACTTTCTTAAATACTCAGGTGAACATATTTTCCTTGACGGAACATTTTCGTTCTTGCCCATACTATGTTCAGCATAAAGGCAAGTAATATATGTACGTACCTACATAGTTCGTCTTCATTTTATTATGATACGCTATTCCTTAGGGATTCCAACTAAAATTTGCATTGTTCCTTGGGAAGTTTTGTGGTTAACAATTTCCGGAGCAGAAATTTCGTATGAAATTGAAAGGAACCTGGTCGCAATGTGCATAGAAGTAGCAGCTTCATGTTCTTTCGTGCAGAAAAACGCTTGTAAAATTCAGAACGTTCGTTGCACTACAATACTCGTATAGTTGTGTAACATTAACATAGGTATCGTGGGCGTGATCCTATAAAGAGTTTTAATATGAATTTAATGAGAAAATTGCTACAAAAGTAGAAAATTACTTCCTTCTTTACACCAAAGTAAGGAGAGTATCACATAATATACGCAGGACTGGAGTCGACCTCGTTCGAAATTCAGTTGTAACCAACTCAAGTGAAAAAAGGATAATTTCGAAAAGTTGGTATTTTAATGTTAGTGCATAATTCAGACAAGACTGCAAAATGAATAATTCATTTATACAAACTTAGCTGTTACTCGTATAATCCTTTATCGTATAATATAAAGGGTGTCTCAAAATAACAAATACAAGAATTTTTCTTTAAATCCCTTTTTTGTTGAATCATAAAGACCTCCCACTATAATTTTCCACTAAAAATACCCCACCTGCAAGCTGAACTAAGAAAACAATAAAATTATTATCATAATAAATAATAATCGAACTCGTCTAAAAATATGTTAACAGTGCCGAAAAAGAAATGTTTTAGCCTTTTTAACTGAGAAAATGTGTTTGTGGGGTAGGCAGCAAAATATTTATTTGGTCATGCATTCGCTCACACGAACTTGAAAATTTTGTTCGGCTGTCAGTTATATTTGTTACCTGAGCCGAAGTGTGCTGAATAGGGAGAACTAGGTTTGAGACTTGGGATTTTATACGATTTTTGCCATGATTTCATAGAAAATATGCAAAATGTTTTCATTGTGCCAATTTGCATGGAAATTGAAATGCTTTGGGACTTTTGTTATACGGAATCATGAAAGTAGGCCCGAATCACTCACCGTTGTGCACCCTGAACATATTATAAAACTCGTCAGTATGATTTTCAGCTTATGATTCCCTTTAAGGTAAAAGAGTTACGATTATATGACTAATTTTTCTTTTACTTAAGTTAAGATATATAATTATCTATCCATTCGTAAAGACAGCTAGTTATTGTGTATAAATTTAATAAATTTTGTAATTTTAATCTTACGGTAATTTTGGGACACCCTTTACCTATTCGAAATCTATAATTTTATTAGGAAATATGTACATATGTATATGGGAACAATTTAAAAACAATTAACTTAATTATTATGTAGTAACTGTTAGGAATTTTAAAGGACACTGAGTACAATGTTCAATTAAATCTTTTCGATATTTCGAAATATTGTTTCAAAGACCAACAATACACAATAGCACATTAACAACTCATAAATTAATAATAGAGAGTTTTAGCATATCGTTCAAAATATTACGATAGGACGAATAGGCTTTGACATTTTGTATGAAAAATTCGATTGCCTGTCGTACGCAAAACAGTATACCACAATGTTTTAAGCCCCAAGTAGGCATAGGTGTATTTCCGTGAATTTGACTGACTATAAACAGCTGGAATTGTAGGTTCATGATATTTTATTTGTCGGCTATGCCTACTTCGAACATACAAAATTGTGGTATACTGTTTTGCGTACGGCAGGCAAGCGAATTTTTCATAGAAATTTTCAAAGCCTATTCGTCCCATCGTAATATTTTGAACGATATGCTAAAACTCTCTACTACGCACACTTCAGCCGTGTATCTAACTTTAGCATTCAAAATAATTATGTTTACTAAAATTGTTAACTAAAATCGGATGCATTTGTGGCTAGTAAAGTTCCGAGATAATGCTCTATTTGATGACAACAAATTCCACCAGCAGCAGCAGAGGAGCTTCGTTTTCGTTATTTGCTTTCGGTTTCTATCGTAATGAACAAAATGTTTGCCTTTATGTTTCTACGCGGAGTGTTTATTATGCAACGCAAAATATGCGATAATGATAAGTATACGCTGTGGAGAATGGATGCCAATTATAAATTGTTCATTTTGTTTGTAATTATGCGATTTGACTTATGTAATTTGGAACTTTATCGGTATCATCCATTTTCTGGAAATTGGAAACCCCACGTAATTTTAACGTGTTCGTATATGGTAAATACCGGCAAATAAAACTGCGCATAAATGGTGTTATAGTGAATTTACATTTTTTGAGTTTTACAGTTCGCACTGTAACTGTTCACATTATAGACCCAGAGTCATAAGATCTTGCCCATAAATTGCTACCAAAATTTATTTGATAAGTACCCCAAATTAACCCATATAAGCCCAAATTATTTTTTTCTCGAATATTTAACTTTTTTTGGTATATACATATATGAAGTCGACAATACTCCAAAGCATATTTGCGATAAAAATATTGTTTTGTAATTGTTGTTGTTGTAAAGAACAGCCGCCCCAAAAATGGGGCGTTGGGCATGGTAGGCTCCATATAGATTACATACAAATTTGCTTGAGCCATAAAGGGAAGACACAAGTAAATGTATATTGTATGCTGTTTTTTTTATAAAAACTTATTATTTTGAACTAGGGATCGTAAAGTTAGCCAGGTGGAGTCGAATGAAAAGGTATTTTGGAGAGGTTCCATGGGAAAATGTACTCAGATACAGTGGCGGCTCGTGGTGGAAAATACCGGGGGTTCACAAGGAAATATATAAATGTATTGACTTCGGGAAGAATATGATGTAACTAAATTTTTCATAGTTTGTATTAAAAAAACTAGTCTACAAAAAAAAGCCAAAAATTCAACAGAAATTATTGTTAAATATAGGTATACATATTATTCTTCCACAGACTATTTCAGACTTTCGTCAGCTGGAATGTTTGTTTTCACTCCCGCACAACAAACAGGGAAAACAAAAGAGTTTTCTAAGCCGCACACACATGGCGAATCCATTGATCTTATTAAATTTTCATTCTGTCAAAATCCAAATTGGCCTGGGGATAAGTTCATTGGACAGAAAGAAAATCCATTAAAATCCATGGATTCCACATATTCCCATAAATCTACTTGTTTTTCATTTTCGCGAAAATTGCCGCTTTAAACAAATTGACCGCTGTAATTTCATTCATCGCGATTTGAATAGAACAGACGCATGCGACACAACTTCTCTTGTTTTATAATTTAGCTCATACGATTTACAAGACGCTGTGCACAACAACTTTGTGCACAAGCTCTAGTGTAAATTTCGCACTACCCCCTTGCCCCGGAAACCGCTAAGATATCCAAAACTAGAGCGTGTGCTCCTCTTCCCAAATTGTGCACCCATCGTGATTGCAGGTTGTTGTTGGTCGCAGTATCGTGACCATGTCGTATGTGCTGTGCAGTGAGCAGTCGGCAGTGTACATATGTACATGCATTTGTATAATGGGCATATAGATTCAATAGATGGAATGTAGGTATGTATTTATATCTATAAATCGAATAAGGACGCGATGCGGGCTAGATGTGCGATTTGAGATACACATATTTGAAGAAGTGAATTACGTATGTACTCTTACGATTTTTTTTTTCTCAGGGGGTGCACGTGCACTTGTGCGCATATGGACGAGCCGCCACTGCTCAGATACCACATTGCATTAGTACTCCAATCAAAGGGGAGATTTTACCTTGCAAAAATTGGAGATGTCTCAAATTTTTGATATGTTATATATATATAAAGGTGGGGTAAGGTAAAATCCAAGTTTGCGTCACTTGCCCCCCCCCCTGTGTTCCCACCGCCATCTTGAAAAACCCATCAAAAATCGGCACATTTATCAGTTTTTGGTCTATAACTCCTTTCCAGTCCATTTGAGCACGAAATGTGCCGAGAAAATCTTGTAGAGCACAAAAAAATTTCCTATAAATTTAACCTGATAAGTTTTACTCTACAATCAAAATTGACAGAGTTATAGCGCAAAGAATATGCTAAAAATTCCAAAAATCATTACCAGCAAATTTCAAACCATACTTGGAGAACCATACTAAAATGCAGAGGGGAGGCTTTGCGTTTTTGTGAATTTGAAATTGACATGATTTTTGATATTTTCTCAATTTTCTTGGCGCTATAACTCTGCCAATTTTGATTGTAGAGTAAAACTTATTTTTTTGCAGAATCTGTTGGATGTGATTTCTCATACAAAAGCAATATAATTTCATTAGGGAATCCTAGCTTCTTCAGCCGAAAAACCAAATTATTACCTAACATTTTTTCTGGATGGCATTTGTCGAGAAACAATTTTTACCGTTAACTAGTGTACTAATAGTCGTGCTCTGTGGCCGTGATCGTTCGGTCGCCACTCTGTGAAATAGACACTCATAGAGAAACGAGTTTCAAAACTCGGCACGACTCGTCGCAAGTTTATTATTCAGAAGAAAAATGATAAGAAATATTCTTGTCGTAGAATAATAAACTAACAATGCGACTAGGAAGTGGTATGGCTGACAACCGTATCACAGTCCGAATTCAGTTGCCTTCGTAACGTTGATGACTACACACGGTAGTGATCAACGCACCATGCTCCACTAGGAGTTACGGTATCAAGAGAGAGAGAGAGTGTGTACTAATGGGCTCAAAATATAATTGTTTGTTTTGTATTTTTGGGGCTTACTTTATAATTTTTCCGATAAAAATCAATTTTCTGTCACATTTCAATAAAAAATTATTTTTTTTTTTTTTTTTACTTTTTTTTTCTTTTTCAATTCAATTCATTTAATTCTTGTGTATAATAAATGACGGTAAACCGATTTACCATTATTATTTCCTTTAAACATTTTATGTAGCCATAGACGCCCAACGCCCCATTTTTGGGGCATCAACAAAATCGATCCATATTTTCGTCGGTTGGTTAAAGATTTCATGTTTATGTGTAAATTTCGTTTCTTACATCTCTTTTGACAATAAAATTGCTAATATGGTACTAGATTATTTTTTATAAAAATGAATTGAATTATTTTGAATTGTTTTCGGATAGTTTGCATCTGTCAAAAACCCTCTATACTTCAAACCGGAAAAGGAAGAAAGTTAGCCAAGATACAGCTACCACATTTTAGTTGCAGCTTTGCCAACATCTTTTCAAATGATATTAGTAAAAAACCCTCTCAAAAAAATTTACCAGTTTAATGTAAAAATGTAAAAAGTGCTCCGTTTTAAAAAATGGGCGTTGGTCATATATGGGTTAAATTGCTCAGACCATTGACACCCCCCTCACTCCTCCTAAATTTTTTCAAAAAGGCATGCTTGTACACTCAGAGAAAGAAATGCACATTCATATTAAAAGCTCAACATTTAAATTGAACGCAGTATTCGTTTGAAAAATCCCGTTTGATTTTAACGAGTTCTCATTTACGCTAAGAGAAATTCGTTTTAACCCTCATCCAGCGGGATAGGTACAGGTGTACCTTTTTCGTCTTTAAAACACCGTAACTTTTTTGCTATGGGTCCGATTGGGCTGAAATTTTCTGACATCTCTACGATTTTAGTTTAAAATATGTATTCCAAATTTCAGAAATGTGTGTCCACCCATCCCCAAGTTAGGGAGCAAAATTAATCTTACACCCTTTAACGGCGGCAAAGGTACATTTGTACCTTCATATATTTTGTATGAAAGAAAATTTACAAAAAACGAAAATAAAATATTTTTGGTGAATGCTCATGCTTAGAGAGATTTATTATAGCATCAATAAGTTGAGAATCGAGTGATGTACAGAAGTATTTGATTTACGAATTTTATTTGTAATGATCAAGGTCCTTGGAGATATCGATCTATAAGGACTAATCTAACTCATACAGCGGTTTTTGGTTATTTGACATTAATCTGAAGACTTTTACTGGCATAGCAAACTTTTTGAAGTAATGGCCTGGGCCAACCAATACAATGTATTACGCTTTCTTTCCCCCATAACATCTAGTGAAAATTAGGTTTGTAACAAATGCTAAAATTTTGGATTTTAGCGGTTGTTTTTCTTTACCACAAATTCCCATAATTTGTATTCTATCACCTAATATTTATTATTTGTGTAATTCGGGACCTCCACCCCAGTTCCTTCTGAAGTTTCAGCTTAAAACCAGCAGAAGCATCCAATTAAATTTCTAAATGGATGTTTGGGTTGTACATAAACTTGGTTGAATTGTACGTCGGTACCATAGATACCGATAACTGCTATAGAATGTCACATATCTTCGGTTTCTTGTTTTAATTTTTCAATCGATCCTTGGATTTAATTACATATACGAGCGAATCTATTAGATACAATTAACCAACAACAATCACAATTAAAATTTTAGATATTTTTCTACTATAGGAATTGGCCTGAGTTTAGATTTACAAAGATTAGAGACTGAAAATTATACTATCCGATTCTACTTGCTTGTTGCTTGACAGGACCTTTCTTTCATATAATAACACATTTACTCATTTCTCCAATATATTTATTGTTTCAAATATTGTTGTTTTATGGAAAATAACGAGAATGTGATAATTAATGACGTTTTTTTCGTTAGCGTTAACGGGTTCTAGTAACAGAATAATATATTGGGGGCAGGGGGGTAAATTTTAACCTAAGACTTCGCAATTCGCATATCAAACATACCAAATTCTTCTAAAATCATTAATGACTTAATTTGAACCGTTTTCTACTTTTCATTTGTAAATCAATTTTAGATTTCGTCAAATTAAAATTCCAAGCAACCCATTTTTTCAATTTTCTTTTCAAAATTTGGCCTATTTCCTAAATTTACCCACTCCAGAAATTAAATCCACATAAACCCAACTTCTTAAAACATTCACTTCGGCAAAAAAAGTTACCAATTTGTGACTAGTCAACATAATATAACGGTTTTACGGTCAAAATTCATACAAATAGTGAAGATTTTCATACAAAATGTACTAAGGTACAGGTGTACCTTTGCCGCCGGCAAGCGTTGTAAAAATCTGCCGCTGGATGAGGGTTAAACAAAAGAGCAGCTAATCCCCAAACGCCGGTCGTTTAAATCAAAAGATTCCGCATTACATAGTAATGTGTATACATTCAATACAATGGAAAAGCTTTCTAAATATGGTGTGTGTCTTCTCTACGCGATAAGACTAATCAGCCGACAGGTACTGAATAAGAGTTATCAGAAACCCGGCCTATAACAGTTAATTGTAGTCTTCTGAATGTATATCCAAAAGTTTGTACCAGAGCGTACCTTACACGTACGAAAAATCGGTAGTTATTAATCCATGGCGCACATTAGTGTAACTTTTTACTGCGTATATTGGGCAGTGTATTTAACAACTTGGCATCAAAACTATTTATTTATTTTTATTTTTTGAATGTTTGAACTTTTTCGAACTAATTGTACTATACTACTGGTAATGCTTACGATTTTGTCATTTGGGCGTTTGGAAAAAGCACCGCTGTGCTTCAGTGCTGTACTTCAGCGTCTTAACGTTTGTTTTAGTAGAGACGATCGTTCAAAGGAGTATTTTGATCGAATAACTAAATAAACCCTTAAAAACTTTTTTGAAAGACTTTTAACATTCTGGGACTTTCCTAGATCCGCTATCGATCGAATTTTCTCCTTGACGATACTAGCGCCACCTGACGGCCATATTCGCTACATTGGTTTGTATCTTGGGTGATATTATCACATCCATGGAAGTTTGACGTAGAAGACGATTAATCTCATCTTAAAATGAGTTCATACAAGAGCGTGATCACGGTATTAGTCCATGGTCGAGAATCAGCTGACACGGAAGGTACGGATTTTCACTTAGCCGCAGCATCATCCACAAATGGCGCTACTATCGCGAGAGCTCAAAACGTAAATAGCCAACATTCTTATGGGAACAACCACTCATACACACGATAAAATAAGTAAGAATTTTAAGATGGTGCTGTAAAGCTTCCAAAACACTTTCTTTTTAAACTTCATGAGGCTAAAAAATACTCCATTTATATTTTTAATTGTGCTTATCGGATGGCATAACACACACGTAAGTGTCTCCTGTAGCAGGTAATTACAAATGATCACACACATGCAATATTCTCCTATAGCAGTAAATCCATAGTGTTATTTCATCTTAATATTAGAATTCGGTTGTGTGCTTCCTAAGGATGTCAAAAACCCCTCGGTTTTCTGTTTTTCCGGTTATTATTCAAGACGGTTCAATGGTGAAAGACATCTGGGATAAAACCAGATAGAAAATATCGGTTTCTGGTTTAATAGTTAACCAAGTCATTTTATGTAATAGTAGTTTCGACTGATCAAAATTGTGAAATTATGGTAAATATGGCCCAAAAAGTAGCGAATAATCATACCAGTATCATATATTTCTTAGTTTATTGTTTTTTGTAAAAAGTTAAAACTACAAACCGTCTTAATCCTGCACTGATTTGTCATTGAAATGGTAGATATTTGGTAAATTCCTTTAACGTTTGGACTGACCAGCTTATGGTAGATGCGAGCACTGCTGTATTCTATTGAATCATTACCCACAGTAATTTGACATTCCTTCTTTAAATAGTCTAACTTTTATCGATAAGTTAATTCAGCCAAAACAGTTTGATGAGTAGCAATGAAACCTACATATGTGAAATGAAAGCACTAGCTACTCACTAGACGAGTACAATATGGTTTGTTGTAGCAATATGAAGTTAAACAATGAGAGATATAAGTCCTTTTAATTCCTGTTTCAACGTGAACTTATCACCTTAACCCGTTGCGTCATAGGTCCAGTGGACGTATACTTGACGTAATAACCCAAAAGACTTACTTACCCCCTGAAACCCCATGTTTGGTATTCTTCTATTCGTTAACCAGTTTGTTACTGATAATGGGATAAACACAATTTTTCGATTGGCAAATCATGTACGTCTGTCAGACGTATCCTGTGATCTGCACTAAGTATTTTTCTGGTCGTCCAGGATTTTTCTTACGGAGTTGCCTTTTTTTCTGTTACGTATTGTAACAAATAGCACTAATCGATTTTTTGGTACTTACTTATTTTTAGTTTTTTATTAATTCTATTACAGTAGGACCCCGAAAATCCGGAAGTTCGATAATTCGGACAGGGGTTTGTGCCAAATTTTCATAAAATTCGATAATTCCATAAAGTTTGTTCAAGCTTACTGCTATATAAACTTAAGAAAAGGAAAATTTCGATTACGAAATTATTAATTGTCTTTAGAATGGTTATCTTTTTTATGATTTGAGTATCAATACTGTCCTCCAAGGAGCAAATTAGTGCATTTCGAAAATTCGGACAATTCGATAATCCGGATAGGGTCGGGTCCCAATCAATCCGGAATATCGGGGCTCTACTGTAAATCATAATAAATATGCGTAAAAGTATGTATCTCTCAATTACGAGGGTGGTCTGATAAGTACCTAGCCTACAAAAAGAAAACAAAAATGTTGGAAAAATGGCGCTTTATTTTTGAATATAGTCTCCTTTTAGCTCGATACAGCGATGCTCCAACCCGTTCTTTAACCCGTCTGAATAATACGTTTTTTTCGAGGCCTGCAAAGTGGGCCTCCGTGGCGGCGCGCGATGACCTCCTCATTTGACTAAAATTTACGCCCGGCGAGTGACTTTTTCAAGTTTGGAAACAAAAAGAATTCGCACGGGACCAAATCTGGAGAATACGTTGGATGGGGCAGCAGTTCGTAGCTCAATTAGACCAGTTTGGCGTTGGCGGGCGGAGGTGTGAGCTGGTGCGTTATCATGGTGGAAGAGCATTCTTTTTTTCAATTCGGCGTCGAATCGGCCCAATAATACGGCATAGTACAGCCCTGCGACCGTGTTGCCCTTCTGCAAGTAGCCGATGTGAATCACACCTTGTGAATCCCAGAAAACGCTGGCCATTTCCTTCGCCTTCTTCGGAGCACGTTCGCCGGGTGAAGTCCACTGTTTCGACTGTTTCTTGGTCTCTGGTGTGTACCAGTGTATCCAAGTTTCGTCGACTGTCACGAAACGACGCAGAAACTCCTTCGGATTGCGGTTAAACAGCGTCAAACACTGCTTTGAAGTGGTCTCATTATTGCGCTTGTTGTCCGGAGTAAGCAAACGCGGCAACCATGCCCAAAATTTCATGCAGGACACAATCTTTTGAAATGCCTACTGTCGCAGCTATCTCTCGCACCTTCAATCGACGGTCTGCCAACACGAGATCGTGGATTTTTCTCACGTTATCCGTGGTGGTTCATCATTATCATTATCTGGACATATAGTAGTGGTTCATAATAAAGATCAAACATAATGGACTGGTTACTGAGAAGTCTTATTCAGTACCTATCGGCTGGATTGTCTTATCGCATAGAGAAGACAAACACAATATTCAAAAAGCTTCTCCGTTATATTGAATGGCATTTTTGTTTATTTTGCATTGTTACGCCATATTTTGCTTGGTTAAGCCATCATCTTAGATTGAAAAAATCATTGCGCAGTTTCATACAACAGCGTAAATGAGAAGAGATAACATAACTGTGCGAATTAAACCAAAATTCCATTCAATATAATGGAAAAGCTCTCTGAAAATTGTGTGTGTCTTCTCTATGCAATAAGACTAACCATTCGATAAGATTTTTGAGAGATTGGGCCAATTATTTATTATCTCCTAGTCGGCAGTTTTGTATAATCATTCAGCCACACATGTTGTATGTATAGCAGACCGTCATTCATGCAAATGTCCATGACCTAGATCATTCGTAATATACAGCATAAGTCTTGTTAATGAGGTAACACTTTTCATCAAGGACAAACAAGGGTATATCTGATGAGGTCATTACTTAAAAGCTTTGTTTGTCTAAAGAAATAAATCAATTTGTAAATGAATGTTTGTGTTTCATGTTTCTTCGTTATCCCCTGCATATTGACTCATATACTCGTATGTGCCTGCCTATACATATTTTCTATACTCTACCCTTTACTTTTATTATGCTATAAATATTGCAATATAATAGATGACCATTCCTGACATTCAACGAACGAATCCTTTCTGTATATTTAGTTGGTTCTTGTAGACCAAGTTTCTGATGCAAATGTGTATATAGGAGGCAGTGTTGCCAATTTAGCCGTTTTCCGGCCAAATTTAGCCGGAAACCGTGCTGTTTAGCCGGAAGAAATTTACAATTCCGGCCGGCCGGATTTTTAGCCGGAATTGATTTTCTTCGGCCGTTTTTCCGGCTAAAATTCGTTTTTGATTTTTTTTTACTTTGAACCTAGAATCAATTTTTCAATATTGACAAAGAAAATAATTGATCGCCGTGAAATTATTTCTACATACACTTATTATCGTGTATTAGGGTAAGTACCTACTATGTATGTCCACCTCTTAGAGAAAGCATGCGTTAGTACAGAGTGGGCATCAGAAAATAAAAATGGCACCGTTCTCACACTATTGCATTTCATAGTATGCGTGAAAATTTTATTCAAACGTCAATTTTTTGTTTATAATTGAGAATATAAAATCCGCGTAATATTTATTACTCTCTTAAAATGCCGACTTGATAATTAACCCTTCTCTTGGCACATGGGCACATAGACCTTAACAGACCATTGATACTATATCTTGATGAAAAATATCGTTCAATAATATTTTCCACCCCTTTCCATATAATTTTCAAAGGAACCGTCGACCACAAATGCGATCAAACGTTCGGCGAAATTTAAACTATGTCTAAAGAATCGAAAAAACGGCGCATTATCGTAAGACACAGTATGTAAACTGTTTCTAGAACCAAAATTAGACCTCTTCAAAAAATAAGATTGATTTCACAGAAGATTCAGCTACACCTTAAGCATAATAGTTCGTAGGCGGCGTCAGAAGGGTCAATAATTGCATCGACAATATTTTGACATTTGAATTATTTCGTGGAGTGTAGTGTAATAAATTTGGAGTCAAACACATATGGGTTGTGTGATCACATAGCCACTCTGGACTAACGCATGGCATGGGTTACTATGTTTTCTCTAAGGTCCACCTATAGATGAAAACATGCGTTTATTTCTCCTGGGGAAAATTTGCCGCGGAGACTTGCCTTTTTTTCAATAAAGTTAGGGTAATGGGTTTCACGTAAACTAACGATATTAGTACCTAGTCTAATCATGTAATTTACTAACCACCAATATGTAGTATATAGTAGTCTGGCTGGTCTAGCGGTTAGTGCGCGCACCTTCGGTGCACAGGGTCATGAGTTCGAATCTCACCGTGTTCCATGGTGTTTTTCGAACTCACGAGCTTGTGACGGACTATGATCTCACTCAGATGGTAAACGAGTACCCATTTATGGGGATAAATAACACTGCTGAGCGTGATGCTGATCTCATTACCTCGACAAAAAGCAGATAAGATCTTGGAAATAGGATGTCACTAACACATCCTACGGCCTTAGTCCAATGCTGGATTGTCGCGCCTGTTATTTATTTATTTAATATGCTGAATAATTCGCAAAATGGTAGACAGTTTCTTCGATAAAATTCTTTGTTCAGCAATTCTCGGAGCTTAGGGGTACCTGAACATTTTTCCATTTTTCAAAGTGTCAATTCTTTACCACAGATAACGTAATCATGCCAGATTAAGTACAAGGAGGAACACCTTTTAGTGCGATTCATAGATATTGATAATATCGCCGTTTTCAACACTAACGTTGTGCAAGTAGCTTGCCCAGTAAATTACAAAAATTAAATTTAAATGTGAATATATTTCAGGGGCATTTAGCATTTAGCTTTTGTGCTGAAGAAGGGGTCACTTAAATCTAATTTTTGTATTTTACTGGACAAGCTACTATAGCACAACGTCTGACTATTCATAGAAACTTCACATTTTCGTAGATGTATTACATTTAGTTGTTGGGTTTGTAGCAACAAATTTATCAAAAATCTATACCATTTCCCGGCCAAGCTCATAATTTTGGAACATCAATTTCTTATCTTTGGAGCATCAAATTCGTAATTGCGGAACATCAATTTCGTAACTATGGAAAATAAAATAAAATTTGGAGGGCTCAAATTCGAAAATTAATAACAAGCTTGACACACATATTTTCGAATGACGCAAATTTATCATCATTAGAACGAGTTCCAAAATACGCATTTGGACCATCATTTGCTTAATAATGACTGGGGACGGCATCTGTTGTAAAATTTAAGAACAAAAATGTTTACAAAAATATTAAATTTGTTATCAATCTTTACACATTTCTATTCAAATTCTTTAAAAAAAAGTGTGTCCCAAATTATTGAATTGAATATTCATCAAAATATCGCAATTGTGAGGAACATTTTTACCATTTACACAAACGTCGAAAGTAAATGACGAATTCTAATGACGAAACCATATGTGTCACTCCAATTTCGAACTTTCATCATCATGATGAATTATCGTCATGATGATTTGGATATGTGTCTTGGGCCTCAAATAAAAAATAACAGGCGCGACAATCCAGCATTGGACTAAGGCCGCAGGATGTGTTAGTGACATCCTATTTCCAAGATCTTATCTGCTTTTTGTTGAGGTAATGAGATCAGCATCACGCTCAGCAGTGTTATTTATCCCCATAAATGGGTACTCGTTTAACATCTGAGTGAGATCATAGTCCGTCACAAGCTCGTGAGTTCGAAAAACACCATGGAACACGGTGAGATTCGAACTCATGAGCCTGTGCACCGAAGGTGCGCGCACTAACCGCTAGACCAGCCAGACTACTTGGGCCTCAAATGGTTAACTTTTAATCAAAATATAAGATTGTTCAGGTGCAATGATGGTAAGATGTCCATATATAAACGCGATTGCCCTTGCCCATAGTTACGCATTGGACGTTCCTTTTACGAATTTTATGTTCCACAATTTCGAACCTAATGTGGTTATGGACTTGACCGAGAAATTGTACCTGTATACAACAATTTTGACTAGTTGAGCTATCTAACTTCGAACAAAGTAAATTTTGACTGTAATGCCAGCGATTGGAACATATATGCTCCAGAACTAAGAAATCTGCCTAAAGCATAGTTTACGGGTAGTACTCCAGAAGAGAAATACAATTATTAAAATCAGTTTTCAACTGTATATTTTTTCGTAATGTGACTGTTTTGTTTGATTTAGCCGTTTTTTTGGCCGTTTTTCTCGCTGAAATTTATTTAGCCGGATTTTTAGCCGTTTTTAAAAAAAATATAGCCGGTTTTCCGGCTAAGTTTAGCCGTTTTCTAAATTTCCAGTTGGCAACACTGAAGGAGGACGAATATGAAGTACCTACGTTCAACGTACTCGTATCGAGATAAGATGAATTTTGGGGTTTCTTCTTCTTTTACTTTCAAAGTTTTATTTTTGGGTTTACAAATAAAATCCATCAGAAACAGGAGACATAATTTAAATGCCAAGTTAGACTCATTCCTTACTGACTTTGCTTATTCAACTGTTTCCGGCGTCTTTCAGTTTTCAGAGGACAAATGTGAATGGAACACAGAGAAAATTATGACATCTTGTAATAGAATGAATGTATTTAGATATGTATTGGCTGAGACACATTATAATGAAGAGGAAAAGTTGGGGTATACATACGTACATACTCGTATCCATTGTATGGAAAAAAAGGAACTCTAATAGGTTATTTAGCATAAACGGGGAAAATTTATTCCATAAAGTGGTTTTCCAGAATTACTGACGGATCTGATATATTTTCCTCAATTCCTGTAATGCAGGGTGGCGCAAAACTAATCACCCTTTCGGTAGAGGTTATAGTTTCGCAAATGTCGTACGTGAATCATATTTTAAGACAGAAGAGACAGAAACTAACTAACTACTAAACTAAGGACAACTTAAATTTACACTTATTTAAAATAAAAATAAATAACAGGCGCGACAATCCAACATTGGACTAAGGCCGCAGGATGTGTTAGTGACATCCTATTTCCAAGATCTTATCTGCTTTTTGATGAGGTAATGAGATCAGCATCACGCTCAGCAGTGTTATTTATCCCCATAAATGGGTACTCGTTTAACATCTGTGTGAGATCATAGTCTGTCACAAGCTCGTGAGTTCGAAAAACACCATGGAACACGGTGAGATTCGAACTCATGAGCCTGTGCACCGAAGGTAAGCGCACTAACCGCTAGACCAGCCAGACTACCATCACACTACTACCACCATATTTAAAATAGTTGCCCCAAAAATTTTGTTAGAAAAGTTGTCCAAAATTGTAAAGCCAATATTAAGAAATTGCAATCGAAAATTGGAAGGTATCTGACTGGGCGTCGTTTTGTGTAGAAAACCGCTTGAGTCTTTCCTGTATTTATTTAGATCTTATGAGCGTCGGATTACCAAGGTTCTACTGTATAAATACAAATACATTTACATTGGAACATTGAAAAGAATTACCTATGCTTGTGCCCTGCTAAACGAATTCACTGACTTTTAAACAAACGAGTGGACATTATGCACTATGCATTCTCCTCCGTATCCTTACTATATTGTATTCAAGTCTCCCCACAGGACGATACAACAGAACAATAACAGCAAAATATTGATGGCTCCCTAAGCAGAGACGTACAAAAATGGAAAAAAGCAGAATGTTGCATAACGCTATCTCTCTCTTTACAAATGCATTCGTATAAAGATTGCATTTTCCTAGACCATGCACAGCATTACGGACATTGTTCTGCCTTGGGAGAGCAATTGGTCAATCCCCAAAGAAGAATGGAATAATACAAGAGAAATTTCCGAGAAAGAATGCTGTGCAATTTCCTTTCTTTGAGAATTGAAGATTGTTTTCGTTTGCCCTTGAAATTCTCAAGTTTCGTTACATTATGCATTGCGTTTTGGTTGTTACGAGTATTAGAAGTAACAGTCAAGAGACTATCATCAGAATAAATAGGTTTTGTACATTGAGTTGTTTAGGATCAAAGTAAAAGTGGTGCTCTTTGTTATGGAAGTGATTGCCAAAAAATTCAGTGTTTTTTAACAAAAAAAAACAGCAGAAATGTGTAAATTGTTCCAATTAGATTCAAATTTCACATAAAGATCATGATGTGCTCGGCATCATTACAACGCGGTTCGCGATCTTTTCCAGCTTCTGACCGCAGCTAATGGTGCAGTCGAATGAGAAGAGTCTACGTAGCGCTCGTATATTTACTTTTGGATTATACAGGACATATGTTCCAAAAATGGTAAATGTCAACGCCAGGGGTGAACCCAGGAATTTATTTCGGGGGGTGATTTGTATTTGCCAAGTGGCTCATGAAATCCAACGTTTTAAATGTTCTTAGACCTTACGCTAAAGAGTGCCCATATACTGTCCGATCGATTGACTAATCGATTGAGCAATCGACTGCACACAATCGATCTGACGCCCGTACAGCACATACACTATGCAATTTATCGTGCAATCTGAAATGACAGTCTCACGGTCCACACAACATAGCGAAAATTATATATGTATTTTGTGGCGATGGAAAATGAAAGTCCATTGCTACTTTCGATGGAGAATGCCAAGACACTTTTAATTTTCGTTCGTCTTCGTCATTTGATAATTGAAACTTGGGATGTCTGCGCTATTGAAGAAAGGAATTCATTCCTGAACGCTATTGCAAATGTTCAATATGTTAACAACTGACCATCTACTATTAACGAAAGAATTAATCATTAATATTTCCTGTACAAAGCCGCGACATATGTCTAACGATAAATAATGAACAGATGTGGATAGAATTAAGCATTCTGATTACTTGACGCAATCAATGACAAGTTCAAGGTTGAAAGTGGAAACGAAGCTTGAAGACCATGGGGAAGGCGAAAGCGCGCATGTGTGGACATGGTCAATTACCGCCAAAACCACAACATGAAGAATGAATGTAAAAAAAATCAGCAAGCCCCTGGTCAACGCTATTAAAAACGGGATGGAAATAGGCAAACTATTTGTGTATTTATTCGAATTTTTCAATAATATTAATACTCAGCACAAAAATTACCCGTTAGCTAACTCAAAATTATTTTTAACAGAGAGAGATCAGATAATAAACAATCTTCATGGAGTTATCACCAGGACTGCCCAGAATACCAGAGAAATGAAAGTGACTGTACTTACCGCCCATTGTTGTTTTTCGTTTAGAGAAATAATAATTTGAAATCCAAAAACAGGATAAAGCAGGACGAAATTAGCTACCTTTTTTAATAATACATAATACAATTTCATTGTAAAAGTGATCAATCTGTTTGCTACTTATGTATGTTCGGTTTTAGTATACGCCCAGCAGAAATGGAAGGTCAGTTTAACTCTAGTATCAATACTCTGCATTCCCTTGCTTAAGGCAATGAGGATAAAGTTATTTTTCAATGCAGCATAGATCAGGAATTATTTTTGCAACAGCGATTGCCTGACTGATAACTTACCAGAACACGCGATTGGCTAAAAGGCTTAAGTTTTACTGATTACCTTCTCTTTATATTGAAACTATTTAAGGCTTACTGGGTTATTACAAAAGGTAAGTAAGTCTATATTAAGCGTGTTTTTTTGTAAAAAGGTGCAGGTTAGGGTATATTAGCACAAAAAAACGATTTGGGTTAAAAGCTGTTTAGATCTATTGCACCAACCATGAACTTTGTAAAAAGCTGAAGGTTCAAAGTTGTGATAAATAAATAACCAGTAAATTAACATGTCTTACAAAAACAACAATGAACATTTAACCAATGGTTTTGGAATTAGCTCATGCTTTTTCGTGTTAGAGCGCCTCTGGTTGTCACATCTGTAACAATTCTTCCGGGTTAACTTTGGTCAGAGTACGTACCCTCGATACATTACTGGGTTTATCTGGGTTATGTTGTTATTGTAACCCCATGTAGTTACCCTAAACTAACCTACACCCGAGCACAATAAAACACGCCTATTATAGCTACACAAACGCTTTGCGTGACTGGCCCCGGAAACAAAATGTAAAGAAATGAACTTAAATATGATTTTTTTGCCAAATATATGCTATTTGCGGTAAATAACATTTTATGTGCCATCATTGCCACTTTCCTTAACAAAATATTTTAAATTTCCGAGAATTTCGGTGCTCAGTACTTACATTTTTTATTTTGTTTTGTTTTTTTTTTTTCTATTATTACTATTTTAATAGACAACATTATTGAGTAAGCAATAAAACTTGAATTCATTCTAAGAAAATGTTTACGAGCATACAATATGTGATTAATACTACATCTTTTAGGGTTTTTTAGAATTTTTCAAAAAACCCTTATGAAATTGATTTTGCCTGTCCGTCTGTCCGTCCGTCTGTTCACTAAATAACTCGCGAACGGCTCAACTGATCGTCATGAAATTTGGTATGAATGTGTAGAATGGTAACAGTCTTTGGCACCAAATACTTATAGGGCGAAGATAACTGGATGTCCCAAAGTGTTGAAAAAAGTCGGCTTCTTTAGTTTTGATCGGGGATGGACGTATGGGTACTCAAATCAAAGGACTCAACGAGTACATTTTATATCAGTTACTTTTTCCCAGTTTCGAGTAACGGTAACGGGCATTTGAAGTTAGCTTACGTTTTCACCTCGGTTTTTCTAAGCCGTTATAGGTACCGATATGCAACTTTGCATAAAGATTTGTCAACATGAGCTTATATACGATAAATACTAAGACTGTTTACATTTGATAAAAAAAAAAGTAAATAACAGTAAATTTGTGCGTGTGTAGCCTTTCTTAGGTCTGGAAATAAAAAAAAATATGAACGGTTTTAGGAAATAACATAAGGAATATGTCTGCAAATTTTCATTCGAATAACTTAATCCAACCCGGAAATATAGCGAATCTAATATATGGTAAACGCGGTTCACAATACCAGGGCAGCGTCTTAAGCATTTTTTTCGCTGCTTATCTTGTGACTGGATTAAACAATGAACATGAAATTTGGTGGCAATGCATAGATTGGTAATAGTGTTTGGCACGAATACTTTTGAAGTTTGTAGAACCAAGTTAACAGGGTGTCCCTGAATAATTGCAAAAGTCTACTTTTTCAATACGCATAGGAAAGGTCTGTGTGGGTACACATATCAACGGGCTTAACGAAATCATTTCATATAAGTTCCTTTTTCTTTATTCGGAGAAACGGTAACGGATTTACAGCTAATAAATTCAGCTTATATGTATAGCATTCCTTACGTTTGTATGATTTTTTTTTTTTGAGAACTCATCAGAAATTATAATTCCAAAAATGTCTGTACATTTGCCGTGGAGTACTTTTATTTAAACTGGAAAGACAGTAAATCTATTTTTGGATTGATCTAATTAAAATTGTTACAGGCGTTAAGGTACGTGTTCGTAGAGACGACTCACGTGAGGATCGCTCAGCGATCGTAGTTTTGCATCCGATTCCGAGCCGTATTTGAATATTTTTTGAATGGTGGTACTTTCCTTATGTCAACTATGACCCAAAGGAACATGCCTGTATGGAAAATATCAGCATATAGTGCTCAGAACCGGTGGTTTAACAGCGATCGCTGAGTGATCATCACTTGAGTCGTCTCTACGAACACAAACCTTTAGCCTTTCATTTTGAAACGCGTTTATTTAGACCAATCTAAAAATAGATTTACAGGAAGCATTTCATTAATGTTGTGCACAATTCTTATTTAGATAGATAGATATATGTATTTTAGTTAGTTCCAAACGGCGTTACAATTCATGTTTAAGAGCTACAGACTTAACGGGTCTTTACATCTACACGTCAATTAGTGAGCTAAATGCTGTGAAAATATTCAATTCATTAGTACCAAAGCTTACAAGGAAAATTCACAAAAAAACTTGTTTCTGTATTACTTATAAGTTAAAACCTTAGAGAAAGCATAGCAACCCATGCCATGCGTTAGTCCAGAGTGGGCATTATAAAATAAAAATGGCACCGTTTTCACACTATTGTAGTTCATAGTATGTGTGAAAATTTTATTCAAATGTAAATTTTTTATTTACAATTGAGAATATAAAATCCGCGTAGTTTTTATTACTCTCTTAAAATGCCGAAGTGATAATTAACCCTTCTGTTTAATGTACAACGGGACCCCTCTATTTTTAACCGTTACAATGTTATAGCATTTTTTGTCAAAATGCACGACTTGCTGAACTAAATCAAAATTTGCCACACCACCAATCATTTCATCCGAGATATAACTTCACTTTCTAAAACTACATAAAATTTCCAATAAAACGACACCTCGCCCGTTACGAAGTTGCTCGTATCTTCCGAGATACACCCGTTCAAACTTTAAAGAAGTTGTAAAATTGTTTTTTTCATAAGAAATTCAAATAATAAAATCGTATGCAATTTTAAAATTTCTTTAAAGTTTGAACGGGTGGATCTCGGAAGATACGAGCAACTTCGTAACGGGCAAGGTGTCGTTTTATTGGAAATTTTATGTAGTTTCAGAAAGTGAAGTCATATCTGGGATGAAATGATTGGTGGTGTGGCCAATTTTGATTTAGTTCAGCAAGTCGTGCATTTTGACAAAAAATGCTATAACATTGTAACGGTTAAAAATAGAGGGGTCCCGTTGTACATTAATGTTCTCCAAATGAGCCACACTACCTACCATTAAAATATTCTCCACCATGAATGGGACACCCTGTATATTGGTGAAATATATTGTTCAACAATATTTTCCACTCCTTTCGGCGAAATATAAACTATGTCTAAAGAAACCAAAAACACGGCGTATCGTCGTAAGATATAATATGTAAAATGTGTCTAGAACTAAAATTAGACCTCTTCAAAAAATAAAATTAATTTTACAGAAGATTCAGCTAAACCCCAGGTATAATAGCTCGTAGGCGGCGACAGAAGGGTTAATAATTGCATCGACAATATTTTGACGTTTGAATTATTTCGTGGAGTGTAGTGTAATAAATTTGGAGTCAAACACATATAAGTTGTGTGATCACATAGCCTCTCTGGACTAACGCATGGCATGGGTTACTATGCTTTCTCTAAGGTTAAAACTAAAACTATACTATATAAACCTAAATTAAAAGCAGAGTAAGTTACAGACGGAGGTGCCTCAGAAGGGCAGTTTGCTAATCTGTAATGAAAATTCGTATGAGCCTAATCTATTAGGTTTTTGACAAGGGAAACTTTCGCGATCTGATGTAGTCGGCTTATAGAAAAATACCAGCGTTTATTAAGAATCATTTTAACACACTTGTTTTGTAATACTTATAAACGATTTTTATTATAACTTGAGCATTTTCCCCAAGCAGCCGCACCATAGGATATAATTGCCTGATGAACAGTTTTATATTGAATGATTTTGTTGTGCATACTCATTTTGGAGCTTCTGTTCAGAAACGGGTAAAAGGATCTTAGACAGTTAGAAACTTTCAGATAAGTTGATTCAACATGGTTTTTATACGTAAGTTTTTTATCTAACGTTAAACCTAAAAATTTGATATCGGCTTCTCATGGAATATCGTGGCCTAAAAAGTTGATCTGTCTGGCAAATTACTTCTTTTCGTTTTCTTAGTAAAGAAACTAGATTTCGTTTTCGTCGAATTTATTTTAATTTTCCATTTGTAATAATATGCATAAAGTTCGTCAAGTTTTCTTTCTAGAGAATTGATTATTACAGCCGGGGCAATCGATTTCAAAAAGATGCATAGGTCATCCGCAAAAAGTGCGACTTGACAACAATCAACGCAGGAAATATCAGAGAGGAAAATATTGAATAACGTTGGGCTTAACCCATTAGTGCATAGTCATAGTCCCTATAAAGGGACACCCACTTTTTCCCGTTATATGGTCAGATCTTTGACTATGCACTGGAAGTGTGTATGCAATGACAACTATTAATATCTCAGTTATCAAAAAAACTCATGTTCAAATGTTTTTATTGCTAGGTGTAGTTTATTTATTGAAAAGAATGAGTGGCGGAATCTGGTGAGAAAAAATTAAAAATTGCTAATACAGTAAAACTTCTTTATAACGCTCTTCTGGGGTCTAAGCCAAAAAGGCGCTATAACCGGGAAAACGCTATAGCCGGGAAGTCCAAGAAATATACTTTCATAGACGCATACACCTTTTAAAATAAATAACAGGCGCGACAATCCAACATTGGACTAAGGCCGCAGGATGTGTTAGTAACATCCTATTTCCAAGATCTTATCTGCTTTTTTGTTGAGGTAATGAGATCAGCATCACGCTCAGCAGTGTTATTTATCCGTTATCCCCATAAATGGGTACTCGTTTAACATCTGAGTGAGATCATAGTCCGTCACAAGCTCGTGAGTTCGAAAAACACCATGGAACACGGTGAGATTCGAACTCATGACCCTGTGCACCGAAGGTGCGCGCACTAACCGCTAGACCAGCCAGACTACATACATACATACACCTTTTAGGTGACAAAATTTATTATTCGATTGATACATGGAATGAAATAGTAAGGAAAATCAATCAGTTAAAAAAAAAGATATTTGTTTTGACTACTCATCAAGTCGACTCATTTGTCATGCACTAGTAGTTTGTTTACATTTGGTTGCTCCCTATCTAATTTTTCAAAAACTATCCTTATAATAGTGCTTCTGTCCGCCAAAACTCTTTTCTGACTATTTTATATTGTGCGCGACCCTTGAAAAAGAAGTGCAGTGTTTATTTTTCGGATTCTCTGTTCTATCTCACTTTTAACTTTTTGCCGTCGACTATGCCGGACCATAACTGTAATGAGCTCAATTGCAATGGCTCAAAATTCTCGGGACTTAATTTGATTTGTGCTAGATGTTTACTGCCCAAATTCATCGAATGTGTTTCAGATCGTCCTGAGATAATATGCTTGTTAGACTTCCTGAAAATCACACCTTCTACCAGTGTTACTCGTGAATCAATCAACGACAATGTTGGAAAGGTTAAGGGTTTGTTTTTTCGTGACTCTCTTATCGAGTTTATCTGCGCTTCGTGCAAGTCCGGTATATCTTTTCACGATATGAAAATCAAGTTCGAAGATGAAAAAGACAAATTATTAACGAAAAATAAAAGCCTAAGTGATGATTTAAAAAAACTGAAAAAAGAAAATAAAGACTTGGAAAACAAATTGGCCATGAACAATTCAACGAGTGCTCCCTCTGTTGCGGCACGTTCGTCGACACAAAACGAGCTCCAATCTACTGTCGATAATTTAAACGTGACTCTCACTGAACATCTGTCGCAATTCGAGCAGTTTAAACTACAACAAAACGCTTCGCTGAACTGTGCTATGGATTCTTTGGCAGCTTTGAATTCATTGCTTTCTTGCGATGGTGCGAATCATTCATCTCAAGCGCCAGTGGTCCAACAACAACAACAGCTGACCGATCAGAATACTGATTCAGTAGAAGTTCGTAACGTCATCGAAAACTTCAAGCAAACACCACAAAATGGACTGTCGCCCTTCGCAAAGCCAACCGTTCAGAGTACGGATACATCCAACCGTCAATCTTCTCGTAAATCGCGTAAACTCATTGAGATCTACATCACTCCGTTCAACACTAATGTTAATTGCGAGCAAATCGAACAACACATATTAAAACACACCGATATCGTTGATGTTAACAGGTTTGCTATCGAAAAGCTAGTTGGACGTAATTGGAATTTGAAATCCAAGACTTTCGTCTCTTTCAAAGTTTCCACGTTCGATAACCATATCTGCGACTCTATTTTGAATGCGGAATTATGGTCGCCAAACCAGCAGGCGAGACTCTTTGAGAAACGGCAACCTAAAGGAGCATCCAAATTGCGGATTCAGGCACAATCCAATAACAAAAACTACAATAACAACTCCAATAACCGACGTCAATTACCTCTTAATCGACCGCCCTATCGATCCACAAATCGTTTCAACCGTGTCTACCGAGATAATAGATCCATTGATGAACGCCAAGCGAATGGAATGCCCCACTACCATCAAAACATCAATCGTATTGCAGATAATTTGCACAATTATAATGATCTTGCACTGAATGATCATATGTACGACCGGTATGACCCTTATATTGAACGAGGCCCACTTTCAAACAGAACTCCAAACGCGCAACAAAACGTACCACCGCACGGCACAAATTTTTGCACTCGACACCCTCAATATCGACCACCACGGAATTTCCAAAACAATTAACAACACCTGAGCACAACTTATCAATCTACTATCAAAACACAAGGGGCATCTGTTCTAAACTCCACGAATTAGAAATATCTTTATCCCACAGCGTACACGATGTATTAATATTCACGGAAACTTGGCTGAGACCCGATATTAACTCTGCCGAGCTCGGATTAACTAAAAGGTACAACATCTTTAGACGCGATCGTGACATCTACACTTCTCGGAAACTTAAAGGCGGCGGTGTTCTTATCGCTGTCAAAAAGTCTCTTCCAGCTTCTACACTTAATTGCCTACACAACGATCTGGAACAGCTGATTGTATCTATCGCCACTAAACCGGTTAAGACAATCGTCTCCGTTGTCTACCTTCCACCGGATTGTGTACCCGAAGCATATCGCAATCATGCTGCTGACATATCCAACTGTATGTGGAAATATCCAAATGCGAAATATATTGTAACTGGCGATTATAACTTGCCCGGAATCGACTGGTCGAATGAGCCGTGGATGGGTAACATTATTAATTCAAAATCTTCTTATATTATTGAATCTTTTTCTTATCTTAATTTTTCTCAATTTAACTCCTATCATAATGTTTGCAATAACGTTCTTGATTTAGTATTTTCAAACTTCGATAATGTTGTTGTTAATCGCGTAGATTTTCCCTTATTGCCTGTTGATCATTTTCATCCGGCTTTAAATATCTTGTTGAAATTTAATGCTACTTTTCATAATTCAAATCATGATAATGGAACTAAATTTGATTCTTTCCGTTGTTTTAAAAAAGCTGACTACAATACTATAAATACCGTTCTTATGTCTACTGATTGGTCATATTTGGATAATTTATCACTTGATAACGCAGTTAAATGTTTTTATGATTCACTTAATGATTTAGTTGAAAAATTCGTTCCTTTAGTTACTATACGTAGGGACGAGTTCCCCAAATGGTTTTCATTGAATTTAAAAAACTTAATTAAAACCAAAAAAACTATTCATGCTGAATTTAAACGATCTGGGAATATAGAAGATTATAATTTGTTTTCTAATTTGAGAGCCGAATGCAAAAAACAGTCTGCAATAGATTTTAGGCAACATATAAGAAAAATTGAATCACAGATCCCCGGTAACACGAAACACTTTTGGAGGCACGTAAATTCATACAGGAACGAATCCGGAATACCCAGTGCAATGCACTTAAATGATCAACTTGGTGCCAACTTCAGTCAAATTTCAAACTTGTTTGCTCAACATTTTTCATCCGTCTACAGTAACGATATTAGCACATACGATCCCCCTCCGCCAAATATTGCACTTAATTTATCTAGTTTATCTATTGAATATGACACTCTATTGCTCAAGTTATCGCTATTAGACGAATCCAAAAGTCCAGGCCCTGACGGTATCCCTTCTATTCTACTAAAGAAATGTGCTCATTACCTAACCCACCCGCTATGCATTTTATTTAACAGATCGTTATCCGAGGGTTATTTTCCAGACGAATGGAAATCGAGTTTCATTGTTCCGATTCACAAAAAAGGCAGCAAGTCCGATATCAAAAATTATCGTCCTATTGCGATCCTTTCTAGTATTCCAAAATTATTTGAGAGTGTATTGACTGATCTCCTAACACCCTTGATTCGGCCTCTTATAATACAAAATCAGCATGGCTTCTGCAGCGGCAAATCAACTACTACAAATTTAGTAACTTATCACAACTTTATTTGTAAAACGTTTAATAATTTTTCACAGGTGCATTCAGTTTATACAGACTTTTCTAAAGCCTTTGATGTTGTAAACTTTGATCTTTTGTTAAGGAAACTTTCTGCTATAGGCTTTTATGGTTCTATCTTCAACTGGATGAACAGTTACCTCAGGGACAGACAACTATTTGTAAAAATTGAGGATTCTCTCTCTGATCCTTTCTGCCCCACCTCTGGTGTTCCACAGGGTTCCCATCTCGGTCCATTACTTTTTCTCATTTTTATCAACGATATATACCGAGCTTTTGATGGAGTGCAGTTTCTTTTATTTGCTGACGATTGCAAACTTTTCAAGGCTATTTCGTCACCGGATGACCAGGCGGTTTTACAGTCGAACCTTGATAGCTTAAACACTTATTGCATCAACAACTGCTTAAAATTGAACGTTGATAAATGTCAGTACATAGTTTTCAATAGAACAAAAGTACAATATACTCCTTGCTACTCAATCGATAATGTACCACTGAGACAAGTTGATAGAATTGATGACTTAGGTGTAACTTTGGACACATCTCTTACTTTCAATCTTCATATTAATAGAATATGCGATCAATCTCGAAGAACTTTAGGTTTCATAATGAGGAATACCATACAATTTTCTAACATACATGCTTTGAAGACATTATATTTTTCCCTAGTAAGAAGCAAACTTGAATTTGCATCAGTATTGTGGAATCCTTATTATGTAACACATTCGTTATCGATCGAGAAAGTTCAACAAAAGTTCCTAAGGTCTATTGCATACAAATTGCACATTAGTCGGGAAAATATAGTTTATTCGGAGTTATTAAATACAATTAACACGACGTCTCTCGCTAACCGCAGAACTTTTTATGACGTAGTGTTTCTTTACAAGATCTTGAATAATAACCTTGACGTCCCAGACTTACTTAGTGATATATCATTTAGAGTTCCGTCGAGATATACTAGAAATAAAGATATCTTTCAGCTTCTCAATTGCAGAACAAATTATATTAAATACTCTCCAATCGAACGAATTAAAATTTTTGGAAACAGTGTCTCTAACCATCTCGATTTATTCAATACAAACTATAACGAATTAAAAGCTGCGGTTATCAACTTGGATTTGAGTTTGTTTTCAGCTTCTTCTTAACAATTGTATTTTATTTTCTTAATTTGTCTATAAGTACTTATTCTATTTTTCTGTCATTTTACTTTCTATCTATCAATTTTATCATTAATTTTTCTTTTTTACTTAATTTGTTAATCGTTTCTTTGTATCAAGGACATTAGTCCGTATATGGTGAAATAAATAAATAAAATAAATTTATTGAAAGATCCTTCCTCTATGTCCATGCTATATGCAAAAATTGCTCGAATCTTCTTTATTGCAACTAAGACTGCAAATGCTTTTGTTTGTTCTCTTGGGTGTCGACAGATGCTGATGCAATTACGAGGTCTTCAATTATACTTTCAATTATTGTTATGTCTTTCGCTTTTCCATGAAATTTGACCTTGATGTGAATTAACTTAACGGAACAACTCCTGCATCCTGGTTTTTTTTGTGATTATTACAATGTAAAGATAGACTACGTGCTCAATGAATTTGTCAATATAAATTATTTTAAGGAAATGAGACTGGGAAAAGAGCGTTATAACCGGGAAATAGTAACGTTATAACGAATCGAAATTCCCCGTAATAAATTCTAATCGGACAGGGATCGAGAAAAAAGAGCGTTATAGCCGGGAAAGCGTTATATCCGGGAGCGTTATAACGAAGTTTTACTGTATTTTGAAGTGCTAGTTTACTGCTTCGATTGAATAATCGTTAAAATATGTGTAGGCTACTATTCTAATAAAAAAAGTGTCGTGGTGTCATAGATTTTGTGTAATTTAGCAAGTACGTGAAAATGTGAAAAAATGAGTTTATATTTTAATTTATTTGATGGCCTCAATCAACATATTATTGGATGGTCTCTTAGCAGCAAAAAAAACGCAGGATAACAAAAAGGTGTAAGTGTGAAAAATTTAGTAAGGGGGCTTTTTGATCCTAAGAAAACGTTTTGCGATAAAAGGCTAGGAAATGGTTTGCAGGGTTTTATTTTGACTTTTTTTCTGGTCACTGCGGACGTGTATAGCTATGAAACATAAGCAGTTTGAGGCACCGCGCCAGCTCGTGGCCTCAAAGCCTGGGTTGACTGATGACGAAAAAAATCACCAGTTTATTAGGTAACTTCTAACAATTAGTAATGAAAAAAGCTAAGTTGTATAAAAAACCGATAAAGGGCTTAATTTTTCGAATCTCCCTCACATTTATCCTTGTGGATTAAATTTATTAAAACTTAAATATTTCAAATCCTTTAAGATTTATGAGTACTTCGCGAAGTCCGTTTTGCTATTGTCATAGCTTGGTGGGTCTCTTTCACATAAAATCCCACCAATTTCTAAATCTAATTTGAGTGTTATTTTTTGGATTGCACTAAGGTGATTATAAAAAGCCTCCTTTTTGGCTCATTATAAGGACTTACGCTTGATTATTCTATTACAAAACCAGCTTACTGTATAAGATTTCACCCCTCATAAATCAGCGCTTACCTTACCTATCTCGAAGAAATTGATCTGGCGGCACCTACTACAATTTGCGTATTTTATACCAAATAGGTCTGGCTGGACATACTGAGATTTTTTTTTATTTTTTTAGAAAAAGTAAACTTTTTATCCGTAGAGTCATTCTGCCAATTATAAACTAGCATTTTTAAAACATAAAAGCACTTATATCATTTTTATACATATACTGAAAACGTCTTTAAGTAGAAATATTTGGAGGCTGTATTAGTACAAGTATGGGCAGACGTATTGGGTTTTGGGTATCAAAAAGCACTATAAATTGGAATTCGTCAAAAACATGCTCAAACCTTTTATTTTAGGATGCTATAATGTATGAAGTCGCTGCGATTTCATCTTCTATACTTTTCTCACCAAAATATAGCACCGAAGGACTGGCCAGATCTTTGTGTCAATAGAAAGGTTAAATTGCCTAGATAGCTTGAAATGTCTTCTCAATCCCTAAACCTCCTTCCTTCCCCTATTTAAAAAATCTAGTCTGGAGTTAGTAATAAATTCACCCAGTTTCACTATTTAGAAAAATTGCACATACCTACGGTACTCGGCAAGCAAAAAAAAAGTTACCAATTGTAAACATCGCTAAAAACAAATCCACCTGGTTATAATTATTGATCCCTGCAAAATTATATAAATAAAGGATCGAAGAGCATTCCGTCGGAAATTTTCAACAAAAATTATATCTTTTATTATTAAAACAATCGAAGTCGGTTTATAAATTCATAACTTATAATACTTTTAACATAAAAGGATGGCCCATAAAGTGACAATTTTTTTTATGTGCGTCACTGTATTATATTGACAAGTGTTAAATTGTCGGTCGATGGCTCATTAGTTTAATTTAGTACAAGCACCACGTGTACATAATTACATATTTCAAAATATGCATGCAAATTCATATTAAATGAAAGTGTAAAATAATATTTAATAAAAGTGTCGAAACATTTATCCACACATATGGGTTGTCGTTGTGCGGTTAAACTATACAGCTTAGCTTTCCTAAGCATTTTCAGTTTTATGTTTCCTAAGATTTAGTTTATTCGCAGATAAGAGTAGGTACTAATATTAAGATTTCCATACAAACACTGTCAGTGTCAACATTTTAATAATCGTGAAATATAACTCGAATGGTGATACTCTATTGAAAATAAAATAAAATACAAACCTGGTAGCTGTTATCATTTATATCATTTAATGATTTATTAATTACAGTTCACACAGTTTTCATGTCAGTGAGCTATTACACCACTAATTTGAATCACCTTGCGTGTGCGCCTTAGCAGAACTTGCTATACTTATAAGTAGCTCAGCGCGCCTAATATTATCGGAACTGTTAGTAATACACAAAACGATCGCGTCAATGTTTCCTTAACTTCGAAGCTGGTTTGAAGATTAGAATATGTAAATACGTACATAGCTAGAAATGGATAAAAAAACATAAACATAAAAAAATAAATTAAGTACAGGGTGGCACACGGGGACCTGACGATTTTAAAACCGTAATACAGTATGACCTCGGTAATCGCAATACTCGATACATGCAACTCCTTGATTAACGCCACACCCAATTTCCAAAACTGTTGACTCTATAAGTGCAACCTCAATAAAAATTTACCGCGATAAGTGCAACTTTTGTATACACACGTATCTCATTTTCTGAAATTCTTCGGAAATAAGGAAATTAATCTCGTTATTTCACATGAATTTTCTATTTACTTTATGTCTGGAGCTCTTGTCAAGTTTGCATTGTTTAGTTTTTTTGTGCAGTAAAGCCAAATACGTTAGGGTACCATCTTAATTATAGTACGGATACTACATGCAAAAATTGTCATAGTAGTATTTCGCGAGTGGAAAATGGGTGTTGTAAAGAAAATTGTTAAATTATCTCTCAATCAAAAAAAAGTGAAATCCTTTCGAAGATTAAAAAAGGTGTTGGTGAGGAAATTTCGCAATAGAAATACTGGAAAAAGATGAGGATATTGATATAACTAAAGATACTGACATTGTTAAAGAAGATGAAAGGGAATCTGCAACAGTTGTGTCGTCGGAGAAAGTGAAGACAACTGCAGCAATCCAGTCCTTTGATGTTTGCATTCATTAGACTGAGCAAAACGATGTCCCACTCCAATGCTTCAAAGACTAAAGGAAAAAACAAATGAAAATGTCACACTTTTTTCAAAACGTAAAGTGATGGAATGCCCAATAAATTATATACCTATGTAATAAGCACTAAGCAATAAAAATAAAATACAATTGAAGAGTTTCAAACTTAAAGCTTCTTCATAAATTTTGTTTTTCTTCTTTGCTTCGGTTATTGCAGTTTTTATTAGTTGCGATAATCGAGGTCGTACTGTATATCGTATATATCGGAAATTCATGTTACAATATTTTTTTGCCACTTGAATACTAAGGACAGTTGCGGATTTTAGATCACACACTTTTGAAAAGAAAAATCAAACTTTGAAATTGTGTCCATTTTCCTCACTAAACTTTTAGAGTTTTCTGTTATTGACATGTATTTGCGGAGGCTACCTGAGAAATACTGGGTGTCGTTCCGTGAAAAAGCGTCACGAAAAACTGTAACGAAAACGTTTAACGCTTAAAATCGACCTTCCCGTAGTTCAATCTTCACCAAATTTGGTATACATTATCCTTTCATTGCTCTGACTCAGAATCGACAATCACGATTTCGATTAGTTGCGGGAATAGCGGTAAATTCGCCAATGAAGCGAACGAAAATTCATCCTTCAATTGGTTCTCCTAGCTCTCCCGGTGGACCGATGTCGACGAAACTCGGATGGAAGTTAAGTGGTGCGATCCTTAATATTTTGGTGCCAGCACTTCTTATGAGGAAGATGTCCTTGGACACAAAATGTCCTTTTTTCTGTGGGAATGCATTATAGACGCTATGTATAAGGATATGGATATCAAAATACATAATCCGTTGCGACGAGTCTTGTAAAATCACGACAAGTTGATTTTGAGTTTTGTTAAAGGATATTACCACCAAAAAGGACATTTTTCTAGCATAGGGAACTGAGTATGGGCATTATGGGTGTCGTTCGAAAGGTGATATTTGGGGTACTGTATGTAATCGGTTTGAAAGGATTTTTGTGCTTCTGGAGTGACAAGATAACGGCTGATGCAATGTGGATTATTTTGTAAGCAAAAACGTAGACATATACATGATCTAAGATTTTTCCCCTAAGGGAAAACTTCTCGGAGTTTTTTCGTTCACTTTCCGCAACAGATCAACTTCAATTTGGCCGATCTCTTCGCAGGTGGATTCAGTTGCTTCAACGTATGCGTGGCTTATTTTCATTAACGCATAATTTCAGAAACCTAAATAAGATAGATAGATAGATATAACTTTATTAACCCTTCTGTCGGCACATAGGTCCGGCCAGACCTTTGGCACTATATATTGGTGAAAAAAGTATAGAAGATGAAATCGCAGCGGCTTCATATTTCATGATATCCTAGAATAATATGTTTAGAAGCATTTTGCAAAAATTTAAAAAAATCGGTTGAAGTTTTGAGCATGTTTTTGATGATTTTCAATTTATAGTGCTTTTTGATACCCAATAGGTCTGGCCAGACCTATAGTTTTTCCCCCCATTTTCGTCTTGAGGTAAAAAGTGAAAATATTAAATTCTCTTAAAAATCTCCTACTTATAATGTAATTAAGTCATTAAAATTATATTTGTACGATAAACGATAAAATTTTCTAAGATTTTGCTTTAAAAAGCCGTGATGTTCGCAAATTGGGTACGCCTAATTTTATCCCGTCTTATAACATCACCTAATCAACTGAGATTTGATTCTAGGAAAATCAAAAGAGTTTTATTTCCTTTGTAATAGTATGAACTAAGTATTATTGACTTACGATGGTGTTTCTTAATAGATTTAATTGAGATATTTACGGAAAATTTAGAATGAAATGATTTTTGCGGTTGAAAATTCCCTATTTCTTTCTATCGATTTTCCCAAATCTGCAGACTAATATCGCGATAAAATCTACCAACAGTGTGCCAAATATTTCCTTAAAGATATTGGACTTGGAAAATTTGATCAAACTTTCTGTACGGATACGCAATGAAAAAAGAGAAGCAAAAATAGAAGAAAAAATAACGGAAGGGGTCAGGTGCCCCTCGCAAACCGAGAAATTGGGAAAGAAAAAAATAGACTCATTTGGTTTGAAAGTATTGAATGGCTGTACTAATGGTGATCGCGAGGGCGAATGTACCTACATTTGCTCATTTGCTCACGTGTCTTATGTAACTGCAAGGATGGAAAGAAATCTTGTGGTTCAGAGAAACGCCAGTCAACTGTCGCCTTACAGAATGTCGGTTCAGCTTGCGTACAAGTCCGCAACTCAGTGGGACATTTTCATGTTTTCAACAAATGCTAATGTACAGTACTGATGCAACCGCAAAATCATTTATACATTATTTCGTGACGATTTGCTTTTCGAATTTGACTCTTTTTGGGTCGTTCAACAAAAGATGAACGAAAGTTGAACGTGAGTTGAACCTAAGTTGAAAGTTACACTTTTTGGGTCGTTCAACAAAAGTTGAACTAAAGTTGAACGAAAGTTGAACGTCAGTTGAACCTAAGTTGAAAGTTACACTTTTTGGGTCGTTCAACAAAAGTTGAACGAAAGTTGAACGTGAGTTGAACCTAAGTTGAAAGTAACACTTTTTGGGTCGTTCATCAAAAGTTGAACGAAAGTTGAACGTGAGTTGAACCTAAGTTGAAAGTTACACGTTTTGGGTCGTTCGACAAAAGTTGAACGAAAGTTGAACGTGAGTTGAACCTAAGTTGAAAGTAACACTTTTTGGGTCGTTCAACAAAAGTTGAACGAAAGTTGAACGTGAGTTGAACCTAAGTGGAAAGTTACACTTTTTGGGTCGTTCAACAAAAGTTGAACGAAAGTTGAACGTGAGTTGAACCTAAGTTGAAAGTAACACTTTTTGGGTCGTTCATCAAAAGTTGAACGAAAGTTGAACGTGAGTTTAACCTAAGTTAAAAGTTACACGTTTTGGGTCGTTCGACAAAAGTTGAACGAAAGTTGAACGTGAGTTGAACCTAAGTTGAAAGTAACACTTTTTGGGTCGTTCAACAAAAGTTGAACGAAAGTTGAACGTGAGTTGAACCTAAGTTGAAAGTTACACTTTTTGGGTCGTTCAACAAAAGTTGAACGAAAGTTGAACGTGAGTTGAACCTAAGTTGAATGTTACACTTTTTGGGTCGTTCAACAAAAGTTAAACGATAGTTGAACGTGAGTTGAACCTAAGTTGAAAGTAACACTTTTTGGGTCGTTCATCAAAAGTTGAACGTGAGTTGAACCTAAGTTGAAAGTAACACTTTTTGGGTCGTTCATCAAAAGTTGAACGAAAGTTGAACGTGAGTTGAACCTAAGCTGAAATTTAAACTTTTTGGGTCGTTCAACAAAAGTTGAACGTGGGTTGAACCTAAGTTGAAAGTTACACATTTTGGGTCGTTCCACAAAAGTTGAACGAAAGTTGAACGTGAGTTGAACCTAAGTTGAAAGTAACACTTTTTGGGTCGTTCAACAAAAGTTGAACGAAAGTTGAACGTGAGTTGAACCTAAGTTGAATGTTACACTTTTTGGGTCGTTCAACAAAAGTTAAACGATAGTTGAACGTGAGTTGAACCTAAGTTGAAAGTAACACTTTTTGGGTCGTTCATCAAAAGTTGAACGAAAGTTGAACGTGAGTTGAACCTAAGTTGAAAGTAACACTTTTTGGGTCGTTCATCAAAAGTTGAACGAAAGTTGAACGTGAGTTGAACCTAAGTTGAAATTTAAACTTTTTGGGTCGTTCAACAAAAGTTGAACGTGGGTTGAACCTAAGTTGAAAGTTACACTTTTTGGGTCGTTCAACAAAAGTTGAACTAAAGTTGAACGAAAGTTGAACGTCAGTTGAACCTAAGTTGAAAGTTACACTTTTTGGGTCGTTCAACAAAAGTTGAACGAAAGTTGAACGTGAGTTGAACCTAAGTTGAAAGTAACACTTTTTGGGTCGTTCATCAAAAGTTGAACGAAAGTTGAACGTGAGTTGAACCTAAGTTGAAATTTAAACTTTTTGGGTCGTTCAACAAAAGTTGAACGTGGGTTGAACCTAAGTTGAAAGTTACACTTTTTGGGTCGTCCAACAAAAGTTGAACTAAAGTTGAACGAAAGTTGAACGTCAGTTGAACCTAAGTTGAACGTCAGTTGAACCTAAGTTGAAAGTTACACTTTTTGGGTCGTTCAACAAAAGTTGAACGAAAGTTGAACCTATGTTGAAAGTAACACTTTTTGGGTCGTTCATCAAAAGTTGAACGAAAGTTGAACGTGAGTTGAACCTAAGTTGAAAGTTACACGTTTTGGGTCGTTCGACAAAAGTTGAACGAAAGTTGAACGTGAGTTGAACCTAAGTTGAAAGTAACACTTTTTGGGTCGTTCAACAAAAGTTGAACGTGAGTTGAACCTAAGTTGAAAGTTACGCTTTTTGGGTCGTTCAACAAAAGTTGAACGAAAGTTGAACGTGAGTTGAACCTAAGTTGAATGTTACACTTTTTGGGTCGTTCAACAAAAGTTAAACGATAGTTGAACGTTAGTTGAACCTAAGTTGAAAGTAACACTTTTTGGGTCGTTCATCAAAAGTTGAACGAAAGTTGAACGTGAGTTGAACCTAAGTTGAAAGTAACACTTTTTGGGTCGTTCATCAAAAGTTGAACGAAAGTTGAACGTGAGTTGAACCTAAGTTGAAATTTAAACTTTTTGGGTCGTTCAACAAAAGTTGAACGTGGGTTGAACCTAAGTTGAAAGTAACACTTTTTGGGTCGTTCAACAAAAGTTGAACGAAAGTTGAACGTGAGTTGAACCTAAGTTGAAAGTTACACTTTTTGGGTCGTTCAACAAAAGTTGAACGAAAGTTGAACGTGAGTTGAACCTAAGTTGAATGTTACACTTTTTGGGTCGTTCAACAAAAGTTAAACGATAGTTGAACGTGAGTTGAACCTAAGTTGAAAGTAACACTTTTTGGGTCGTTCATCAAAAGTTGAACGAAAGTTGAACGTGAGTTGAACCTAAGTTGAAATTTAAACTTTTTGGGTCGTTCAACAAAAGTTGAACGTTAGTTGAACCTAAGTTGAAAGTAACACTTTTTGGGTCGTTCATCAAAAGTTGAACGAAAGTTGAACGTGAGTTGAACCTAAGTTGAAAGTAACACTTTTTGGGTCGTTCATCAAAAGTTGAACGAAAGTTGAACGTGAGTTGAACCTAAGTTGAAATTTAAACTTTTTGGGTCGTTCAACAAAAGTTGAACGTGGGTTGAACCTAAGTTGAAAGTTACACTTTTTGGGTCGTTCAACAAAAGTTGAACTAAAGTTGAACGAAAGTTGAACGTCAGTTGAACCTAAGTTGAAAGTTACACTTTTTGGGTCGTTCAACAAAAGTTGAACGAAAGTTGAACGTGAGTTGAACCTAAGTTGAAAGTAACACTTTTTGGGTCGTTCATCAAAAGTTGAACGAAAGTTGAACGTGAGTTGAACCTAAGTTGAAAGTTACACGTTTTGGGTCGTTCGACAAAAGTTGAACGAAAGTTGAACGTGAGTTGAACCTAAGTTGAAAGTAACACTTTTTGGGTCGTTCAACAAAAGTTGAACGAAAGTTGAACGTGAGTTGAACCTAAGTTGAAAGTTACACTTTTTGGGTCGTTCAACAAAAGTTGAACGAAAGTTGAACGTGAGTTGAACCTAAGTTGAATGTTACACTTTTTGGGTCGTTCAACAAAAGTTAAACGATAGTTGAACGTGAGTTGAACCTAAGTTGAAAGTAACACTTTTTGGGTCGTTCATCAAAAGTTGAACGAAAGTTGAACGTGAGTTGAACCTAAGTTGAAATTTAAACTTTTTGGGTCGTTCAACAAAAGTTGAACGTGGGTTGAACCTAAGTTGAAAGTTACACTTTTTGGGTCGTCCAACAAAAGTTGAACTAAAGTTGAACGAAAGTTGAACGTCAGTTGAACCTAAGTTGAACGTCAGTTGAACCTAAGTTGAAAGTTACACTTTTTGGGTCGTTCAACAAAAGTTGAACGAAAGTTGAACGTGAGTTGAACCTAAGTTGAAAGTAACACTTTTTGGGTCGTTCATCAAAAGTTGAACGAAAGTTGAACGTGAGTTGAACCTAAGTTGAAAGTAACACTTTTTGGGTCGTTCATCAAAAGTTGAACGAAAGTTGAACGTGAGTTGAACCTAAGTTGAAATTTAAACTTTTTGGGTCGTTCAACAAAAGTTGAACGTGGGTTGAACCTAAGTTGAAAGTTACACTTTTTGGGTCGTTCCACAAAAGTTGAACGAAAGTTGAACGTGAGTTGAACCTAAGTTGAAAGTAACACTTTTTGGGTCGTTCAGCAAAAGTTGAACGAAAGTTGAACGAAAGTTGAACGTGAGTTGAACCTAAGTTGAAATTTACACTTTTTGGGTCGTTCAACAAAAGTTGAACGTGGGTTGAACCTAAGTTGAAAGTTACACTTTTTGGGTCGTTCAACAAAAGTTGAACGAAAGTTTAACGTGAGTTGAACCTAAGTTGAAAGTAACACTTTTTGGGTCGTTCAACAAAAGTTGAACGTGAGTTGAACCTAAGTTGAAAGTTACGCTTTTTGGGTCGTTCATCAAAAGTTGAACGAAAGTTGAACGTGAGTTGAACCTAAGTTGAAAGTTACACGTTTTGGGTCGTTCGACAAAAGTTGAACGAAAGTTGAACGTGAGTTGAACCTAAGTTGAAAGTAACACTTTTTGGGTCGTTCAACAAAAGTTGAACGTGAGTTGAACCTAAGTTGAAAGTTACGCTTTTTGGGTCGTTCAACAAAAGTTGAACGAAAGTTGAACGTGAGTTGAACCTAAGTTGAATGTTACACTTTTTGGGTCGTTCAACAAAAGTTAAACGATAGTTGAACGTTAGTTGAACCTAAGTTGAAAGTAACACTTTTTGGGTCGTTCAACAAAAGTTGAACGAAAGTTGAACGAAAGTTGAACGAAAGCTGAACGAAAGTTGAACGTAAGTTGAACCTAAGTTGAAAGTTACACTTTTTGGGTCGTTCAACAAAAGTTGAACTAAAGTTGAACGAAAGTTGAACGTCAGTTGAACCTAAGTTGAAAGTTACACTTTTTGGGTCGTCCAACAAAAGTTGAACTAAAGTTGAACGAAAGTTGAACGTCAGTTGAACCTAAGTTGAACGTCAGTTGAACCTAAGTTGAAAGTTACACTTTTTGGGTCGTTCAACAAAAGTTGAACGAAAGTTGAACGTGAGTTGAACCTAAGTTGAAAGTAACACTTTTTGGGTCGTTCATCAAAAGTTGAACGAAAGTTGAACGTGAGTTGAACCTAAGTTGAAAGTAACACTTTTTGGGTCGTTCATCAAAAGTTGAACGAAAGTTGAACGTGAGTTGAACCTAAGTTGAAATTTAAACTTTTTGGGTCGTTCAACAAAAGTTGAACGTGGGTTGAACCTAAGTTGAAAGTTACACTTTTTGGGTCGTTCCACAAAAGTTGAACGAAAGTTGAACGTGAGTTGAACCTAAGTTGAAAGTAACACTTTTTGGGTCGTTCAACAAAAGTTGAACGAAAGTTGAACGAAAGTTGAACGTGAGTTGAACCTAAGTTGAAATTTACACTTTTTGGGTCGTTCAACAAAAGTTGAACGTGGGTTGAACCTAAGTTGAAAGTTACACTTTTTGGGTCGTTCAACAAAAGTTGAACGAAAGTTTAACGTGAGTTGAACCTAAGTTGAAAGTAACACTTTTTGGGTCGTTCAACAAAAGTTGAACGTGAGTTGAACCTAAGTTGAAAGTTACGCTTTTTGGGTCGTTCATCAAAAGTTGAACGAAAGTTGAACGTGAGTTGAACCTAAGTTGAAAGTTACACGTTTTGGGTCGTTCGACAAAAGTTGAACGAAAGTTGAACGTGAGTTGAACCTAAGTTGAAAGTAACACTTTTTGGGTCGTTCAACAAAAGTTGAACGTGAGTTGAACCTAAGTTGAAAGTTACGCTTTTTGGGTCGTTCAACAAAAGTTGAACGAAAGTTGAACGTGAGTTGAACCTAAGTTGAATGTTACACTTTTTGGGTCGTTCAACAAAAGTTAAACGATAGTTGAACGTTAGTTGAACCTAAGTTGAAAGTAACACTTTTTGGGTCGTTCAACAAAAGTTGAACGAAAGTTGAACGAAAGTTGAACGAAAGCTGAACGAAAGTTGAACGTAAGTTGAACCTAAGTTGAAAGTTACACTTTTTGGGTCGTTCAACAAAAGTTGAACTAAAGTTGAACGAAAGTTGAACGTCAGTTGAACCTAAGTTGAAAGTTACACTTTTTGGGTCGTCCAACAAAAGTTGAACTAAAGTTGAACGAAAGTTGAACGTCAGTTGAACCTAAGTTGAACGTCAGTTGAACCTAAGTTGAAAGTTACACTTTTTGGGTCGTTCAACAAAAGTTGAACGAAAGTTGAACGTGAGTTGAACCTAAGTTGAAAGTAACACTTTTTGGGTCGTTCATCAAAAGTTGAACGAAAGTTGAACGTGAGTTGAACCTAAGTTGAAAGTAACACTTTTTGGGTCGTTCATCAAAAGTTGAACGAAAGTTGAACGTGAGTTGAACCTAAGTTGAAATTTAAACTTTTTGGGTCGTTCAACAAAAGTTGAACGTGGGTTGAACCTAAGTTGAAAGTTACACTTTTTGGGTCGTTCCACAAAAGTTGAACGAAAGTTGAACGTGAGTTGAACCTAAGTTGAAAGTAACACTTTTTGGGTAGTTCAACAAAAGTTGAACGAAAGTTGAACGAAAGTTGAACGAAAGTTGAACGAAAGTTGAACGAAAGTTTAACGTGAGTTGAACCTAAGTTGAAATTTACACTTTTTGGGTCGTTCAACAAAAGTTGAACGTGGGTTGAACCTAAGTTGAAAGTTACACTTTTTGGGTCGTTCGACAAAAGTTGAACATGAGTTGAACCTAAGTTGAAAGTAACACTTTTTGGGTCGTTCAACAAAAGTTGAACGAAAGTTGCACGTGAGTTGAACCTAAGTTGAAAGTTGAATTTGAGTTGAATTCAAGTTGAACCCAAGTTGAACCCAAGTTGAACCCAAGTTGAACCCAAGTTGAACTCAAGTTGAACGTAAATTGAACCCAAGCCCAACCTCTGTTGAACCTTGAATGGCACCCAACACTCACAGGGTAGCACCTAGCCCAACTTCCGTTGAAACCTTGAATGGCACCCAAAATGCACAGGGTACTGCCAAAATCGTAACGCTTTTTCGTTGCAATTTTCGTGACGATTTTCGATTTATGTGCCAGAGTCAAGACATAAAAATGTCAAAAAAAGGGAGAAACATGTTTGTACAAATACCACCTCAAAATATGTCTTCTTAAAAACGCTTCTAGTATATCTACAAAAAAGATTTTAATGCTTTTATTGTTTATAAATGGCTGTAAAGAATGGGTAGAATGATTATACCAATAAAAATTTAACTTTTAATAAAAAATAAAAATTTTTTCTCAATAGGTCCGGCCAGACCTATTGGGTATAGAATATGCATATTGTAGTAGGTGCCGACAGAAGGGTTAAATTAATTTGCTTTATGCTTACAAACTTATATTTTAGAGGTACAGACTAATTAAATGTCTTTTCATCTACATACATATATTGAATTGCTTAGCATAGGCTGATTGATTTTTAAAAACTGCTTATATATTTAGAGAGATACAAGGAAACGTTACAAAAAACCTTGTTTTTGTATTACTTATAACTATAACTAATCTAACTAGCCTAAATAAACCTAACTTAGCCTAAAACTCAGGTTAAAAGCATTTGCATCAAGCAGTATTAGTAATTGCGGCATTAGCAAAAAGAGGATTTGCTATCTTGTATTGGAAGTTAAATGTAAGTTTATCTATTACGTCCTGAATATAGTCAACTCCGGCAATCTTATGCAAATATCTTGTAGAAAAATACCTTGATTTGTTTAGTATGATCTTAAGACACTTATTTTGTTGAGTTTGTAATCGGTTTCTGTGGCATTTAGCGCATCCACCCCAGACAGCAGCACCGTACGTTATTATTGGTTGCATTGCTACTTTGTAAAGAAGCAGCTTATTGTAGATGTTCATTTTCGAGTTTCTGTTGATCATGGAGTATAATGACCGAAGACAATTTGTCGTTTTTTCGCATATCCCAAGCAGCACAAAATAACCTTGGTTGGATATACAACCCGATTTTTGGTTATATTTTAGTTGAATAATCAACGATATGGGTTATTGTTACTAAAGTGAGCATTTTGTTGGAGTCTAAACTTAAATATTTGCTTCAAAATTAACTAGATGGTTTCATTTGAGACATTTTTTTCTCCCGAAAACCTTAATGTTTTCTTTGCAACATTATTGTTTATAATTTGACTCAATTGTTACTCTTTGAACAATTTTGTCATAAAAGAACATAATTGTCACAAATACAACATGGTTTAAGGTATAACATAATTGTTAGAATTTGAACCGAAAGTATCTTTTTTATATTTGCAAATATATTGGATACAAAGCTTCCCAGCGCTAACTGAAACAAATATCATAAAAGGGATTATGTTAAGAGAATTTTTGACAAAAGAAAAAAAGAGAAATAAAATATGGCATGACTGAGAATCAATCTTGCGACCGCCATGTATGGCGCGTCAAGTACTTCAGATTTAGTGAACATGAGATGTATTTCCCTTCTGGCGCAATGGCAATGGTGACAGACTAGCACGCACGAGGACCAGGTTCGAATCCAGTTGTAAGCAAATAGATAAAAAGGTAATTGTCTTGGATAAAAAAAAGAAGTTAAAAAATATAATATGTCTGAGACAAAAAGTGTCTAAGATAAAAATAAACTTGTCAATTCTGAAAAAGAAAAAGTGTAAAATTTTTAATTTTTTAGCATAAGAAATTGTGGTTATATTCACAACGATTTTACAACAATAATGTCTGAAAGACAACGATATTACAACAATAATGTTACGTTTAGAGCCAGGCAAAAACCTCTTTTTTACGGTTTGGCAAACGTTTTTAAAACGTTTTTACAACCATTTTCCTAACAATATTGTCATATAACCATGGTTGTATTTCGGTTATATAACCGTTTTCCAACCCGTTTGTGCTACTTGGGATGTCTTCGATGTGACTAATATAAGTTAGCGATTTATCTAACCTTATGCCTAAGTACACAATGTCTATACTCCAGGGGACATTCTGTCCTAGGAAGTCGATGTTTCTGTTTGGGAGATAACTACTTTTTCGTTTTCTAGTGAAGAAAATCGACTGAGTTTTCTCCGAATTTATTTTTATTTTCCACCGAAAGTGATATTGGTAAAGCGATTCTAGTTTAGTTTCTAGAGTACTTAATATCACTTCCGGATCGCTTGACTTCGTGTACATACATAAATCGTCTGCAAATAGTGCAAGTTCGCATGGGTCATCATGAGGGATATCTGATGTATAGATATTGAAGAGAGTGGGGCTTAGACAAGAGCCTTGAGGTACGCCTGCAGGAACATGCTTATTAACTGAGTAACTATTATTTATTCTGACACAGAAGGATCGATTTGCTAAAAAGTATTGGATCAATTTAGTTAAGGAAACTGGAAAAGAGAACTTAATTAGTTTATAAATCAAGCCATCATGGCACGTCGTATCGAAGGCTTTCTCTATGTCGATTGTGACCATACCAACAGAAGCTTGGTTTTTGAGGGAGTGGTTAACGAATTCTGTAACTCTGTGTAGTTGGTGACTGGTAGATAATCCCTTTCTAAACCCGAGTTGAATTTTGGGAATAATTGGATTTGAATCTAAATAAGTTTGTATTCGCGAGAGGATGATTTTCTCAAATAACTTGCTGAAACTAGGTAATAAGCTTATTGGCCTATAGCTTTTGGGAGATTGCGGGGATTTATCCGGTTTTAAGATTGGCACAGTGACAGCTTTCTTCCAATTTAAAGGAAAGTATCCTAGCTTAAAACAAGAATTGAAAATGAAATTCAAATAAATTATTCCCTTTTTGGGTAATTCTTTTAGCACTTTATTCGGAATTTTATCTATCCCAGGGGATTTGCGGGTTTTTAGTTTTTTAATATTTTTAACTATTTCCCTCGGTTTACACAGACAGTTTGCCGGTAAGGTTGCATACAGAGGCAATTTATTAACTGTCGTTTTTATCAATTCGTTATGGATTGCATTTCCCATATGCTGCGTCGTCAAGTGTGCTGAATAAAAGCTTTCGGCAAGGAGATTTGCTTTTTCAGCATCTTGATGGATGGCTCATCCATCCATACCGTCAATATTTTTTAATAGAGTCGTATAACGCGATTTTTTCATTTTTAATGCCTTTTTTAACTTCCAAACGTTAGAAGAACCTTTTGGCAAGTTAGACAGCGTTCTACTCCATGCCTGGTTTCTCTGTAAAATTATTCTGTATCGAATCAGTTTGTTTAGGTGCGTTATTTGACATTTATAGATCCCTTCCCGTGTCCGTTGCCATCGTCGCCTTAACAAATTTCGTTGCTGAATGAGGGACCTGGTTACTACGTCTATTTCGGGTGCTCTAGATGTGGGGGCATATGTGGGTGTTGATTGGGCTATTGCTGATGAGATGTTATTATGAAAAGTTAGGATCATTTCATCTACTTTATTTGTATCGCTCATGCTACTAAGATCTAGTTGGTTTACAGGCATTAATTCATCAAGCACTGAACGGAAGTTCAACCAGTTAGTTTCCTTGAAGTTGAATACTTTATCCGGAAGGTCTGGCTGGGGAGAAGAATGTGAATAGATTTTATAGAATACAGGCAAGTGGGTTGATGATAAAGCATTAAGCACAGTGGGCTCCGATATATTGATGTTTTCATGAGTTATTATAAGGTCGAGGTAAGATCCTCGGCCTTGGGGGGGAGTAGAAAGAAGGTTCATTGGGTGGATTTATTGAGATATTTCGTCTTGATGCGATATCATAAAGGATCTTGCCAGCTTGGTTGGCTCTACAGCACTTCCAAAATCGGTGCCTTGAGTTAAGATCACCACACAATATAAACGTTTGGTTTTTCTTTGTAAATGTCTTAATATCATTACTATACATTTTGAGTTTGTCGCGATTTAATTTTGTCCCTGGGAAATATGCAGCTATAATTTTTATATTTTCATTTGTTAGTGTAATCGATATGTTCTCGACAATCTCAGTTTCAATGACTTTTACATGTTGAATATTTTTCCTTACGCAGATAGCAACACCTCCTCCTCTTGAGCCTATTCTATCATTTCTATAAACATTATATTTAGCATTATAAAATCTATCATTTGGCCGAAGCCATGTTTCAGTGATTACAATAATATCTATTTCAAGATTATTAGCCAAATCAAATGTCTAAATTATTTTGTTTTTTACGCTTTGGACATTCCATACTACTAGATTTAACATTTATTCATATAAAAACTTAATAGATAACTTAACGATTACGTCATATTGCTCTCTCCTTGTTCTACAATTTGACAAATTCGAAATTAATTCTGAAGAGACTTGTAGTAGCTCTTCTGCTGAGAATAAATCTTCCCGCATATTAATATTAGAAGGTGAAACAGGCTTTCGTGTAATTTCGCTGTAAGATAATCGTGGTGTGTACTGAGTCTTAACTGTTGTCATCGGCGAGTTTGACAGTTTCGGGAAACTGCTCTCAGTGTTATGAGACAAGCTAAATGTCGGATTTCGATTTACACGACCCCTACTAGATTGCAAGCTTGTTTTTATTTGAATATATTTTTCTCTTTTCTTGCAGTGTTTATCGTTGGCGTAGTGGTTTAGCATGGTTTAGCCCACAATTAGCGCACTTTATTTGATCTGTTTGATCTTCTTGTAAGACACAGTCAGAGAGCATGTGATTGCCGCTGCAAATAAGACATTTTAGTGGCAGGTGGCAATGTGATGTGCCATGTCCGAACATCTGACAATTTCGGCACTGTGTGGGACCCGAATTTCGCTTGGAGTGATAATCCCAACGAACAATAGTGTGCATTATGGTCTTGTGTGACCGAAGTTCACTCAGTTTGACACCCGGCGGGAAATACAAAACGTATCGTACGTCATCTTTACGACGATTTGATGAGAACTTTTTTATGTCATTACACTTTGTTTCAATGCACTCATTAATGTAATTTTGTAACTCAACACAAGGCATGTCATGCCGGCCAGACAATATGATTTTCGTGGCGCGTAAATCTGCTCGGCGGTGTGTGAAGAATTCGATCTTATTGGAGACAAAATACTGTACAACCTTGTCATAATCCGCGTACGAACTTAGGAAAAGTCTACGTCCAATGCTCATCATTTTTATGTCAAAAGTAGTAATTTTGAGTTCACTCATAAATGAAACTATGGAATCCCTCGGCAATGCAGGCAGAGTGATAGGAGGTACTTTTACCTTTTTTTCCGTGGTGGGTGCTGTGTGCTGGTTCGAATCATTTTAATCGGTGCAGTCCGAGCCGGCAAGCAGTTGGAAACGATTCGGTTGTATTGTTGATGGGTGATTGATTCGAGGAATCTTCAGTTTGTCCCTTAGGAACATGATAGGGGATGTATCCCCAATGGGCGTTTTCCGAGACGTTGTTGGTTCGGGTATAATGCACTGTCGGCAAATTTATAATAACAAAATATAGGGCACGAACTTTTGCTATTAACGCGATTCCACTTGCGGGACTTGATTTAATAATGGAAAAACCGGCTTGATATGTACTGTAGATCCAGTGCACACGGCAAAGGTCAACAGCCAACTGAAAAACCTAAATAAAATAAAACGAAAACGAATTCTAATCGTGAATACCCATATTCGATTTCAAGTTTTTTTTTGTAGGGGAAAATGTGGTAGAGGGTCGCATCTGACACACCTATAATATTTTATATTATCATTTTATTTCATTCCATTCCATTTGACACAAATTTGATGTTTTTCGCGACATTCCGTCAAAAGACATGATTGAATATATATAGCTTTTTAGGGGATGAAGGAGTAGTTAGACCCGTAAAAATAGAGAAAATATTTAAATTTAGGAAGACCTAAAAACTCGGTCTTATTTTTTTTATATGTCAGGACAGGCGAACAGGCGGTGCTTGTGGTATTGTGGAGACCAGCGGGATCTGTAAATATAAAATTAGCACAGTGTGAGTACACATACACAAAATATGGATGTTAATAATAAATTAAGACCTAAGTGTTGTGAATATAACAATTAAGATAGGAGGAGCTCCATCTCTATCTTACACGAAACCAGTATACGCCAACAAGAGGGGGAAATCCATCCCTCGAGTGGAGTACTTAGTTTCACACCTAGTTGTACATCCCAAAAAAGGGAGGAGATCTATCCCACAAGTGGAGATAGATGTACAAACTAGATCTTGGAGGAGATCCATCACCAGATTCCACGAGAATCACAACACTTAGTCGATTACGTCAATACAAATAATTCAAATGATTATCTATGGTTATCCATTATAAATCGAATCACACACACACACGGTGCACCATGCATTCACACAACGTACTTATCTCTAAATCAAAAACACAAAATTGAAGAACACTAGACTACTGCACTGTACAAAGATAAACCACCAACTGAAAGATCAGTTCCGGTAGATCTGTATCTGCATCATGCGTCTCTTATCATTTGGTCAAGTATTGTAAACAAATACAATGCAAAGTGATCGAACACTATACAACGCATGTGTTGAGAATAAGCCTTTGTCACAGACCTACTCCATTAACTCAAAATATATGTCATAATCAGGCACTGACCAAAATTTCAGGTCTCTAGTGATATTCTGTCGAAAATGAAGGCCGAATTAAACTACCACGAAGGGGTCTTGTATAGGATGTAGGGGCACCCTTGATTCGATTTGGCCCACTTCCAATACCATCCAAGGTCTTATCAAAACAAACATCTGACCAAAATTTCAAAACGCTAGCTTCATTATTTCGGAAGTTATCGTGCGAACGGACAGACACACGGGCGGACAGAAAGGCTTGCAGCCGGATGTGGCTTATTCGAATCAGGGCGCGATCCTAATCATTTCTTTATACATATTGACATGCCTTCGGTGGCTCCTTTGATATTTTACATAAAACAATATACCCTATAGGTTATATACATCATCATGTTTCATGTTATGGGACCTGGTTAAGTCGAGGGTTGGATTGGGACGTCGAAGAATCTTGATATTATCCTGCCGGGAAGGTATTCGGAGAGTACTGGTATTGAGGCTGGGGCAGTGTGTAAGTACACAGCAAAAAAAAATGCCGGGTATTCGAGCAACAAAATCCGATAGAATAAAAAAGAAAAATTATTTCGAAGTAAACATGCTCAAAATAACACCGCCATCAGGGGTTTTATTAGAAAAGAATCCGAAACGGACGAAACTTCTAAACTAAAACCTTTTTCGGACACATTGCAAGGAATATCCCATTTGGTATTGAGTATTACACCTATCGGACCAATTCCGTCACATGTTCAATCAAGTTATTGTGCTGGGGCTAATTTCATGCGATTTTGGTATTTTGTGTATCCACCGATCGGAGTGAATTTGGTGGTAGAGCGAAGCCGCATGTTGTATAAATTACAAACTCCATCAGTTAGTCTGGTTGGCTTAGTAGGTAGGGCGTTCGTCTACAAATCATAAGGTCCCGGGATCGAATCCCACTGTAGGTAGGTACATTTATTATGCATTTTAGAGCATAAAGAGGTAAATGATTACCTATAGAGGGGTTGTACAAATCTCATTTATTCGTTACATTATGCTTCCCTGTGTAAATTGTTTTTTTTTTTTCAAAAATTTCGAGAATCACTCCTTTTGGTGTTAATGAAAGTATTCTTTTGAGTTCAAAATTAAACTATAAGGATAAAATCATTACATTCGTTCGGAGTCTTTAGCAATACCTTGCTTCGAGTTTTATGCCAATATTATCCAATTCGGATGGACACTATTCGAACCCATTCGGAGTGAAAATCACTCCGATTTTTTTGCTGTGTACTTACTGTTGTCTAATTTGCTTAATCCATGTTTAAGTTTTTTACAGTCAATGCAAATGGTTTTACGCGGAGGCACAGATGAATGTCGATGAATATTCGAGGGACAGCGAAACTCGCACTGCAATCAAGATTATTATACGCTTTAACGCATCATATGCTTAAACAAATTTGTGTAGCACGAATTTCCGATTTTTTACGTTTGTTAAAAATCACCATTTTCCTATGGTCCACCCTGCCTACATTTGAATTACCATTCGATGTACGGCAAGACATTAACAAGTTGACTACACAGCAAAAAAGTCGGAGTGATTTTCACTCCGAATCGGTGTCGAATAGTGTCCATCCGAATCGGATAATATTGGCATAAAACTCGAAGCAAGGTATTGCTAAAGACTTCGAACGAATGTAATGATTTTATCCTTTTGGTGTAATAATTTGAACTCAAAAGAATACTTTCATTAACACCAAAAGGAGTGATTCTCGATATTTTTGGAATAAAAAAAAAAACAATTTTCACAGGGATGGAGCATGTAACGCATAAATGAGATTTGTACAACCCCTCTATAGGTAATCATTTACCTCTTTACGCTCTAAAATGCATAATAAATGTATCTACCTACAGTGGGATTCGATCCCGGGACACTAAGATTTGTAGACGAACGCCCTACCTACTAAGCCAACCAGACTAACTGATGGAGTTTGTAATTTATACAACATAAGGCTTCGCTCTACCACCAAATTCACTCCGATCGGTGGATACACAAAATACCAAAATCGGATGAAACTAGCCCCAGCACAATAACTTGATTGAACAGGTTACGGAATTGATCCGATAGGTGTAATACTCAATACCAAATGGGATATTCTTTGCAATGTGTCCGAAAAAGGTTTTAATTTAGAAGTTTCGTCCGTTTCGGACTCTTTTCTAATAAAACCCCTGATGGCGGTGTTATTTTGAGCATGTTTACTCCGAAATAATTTTTCTTTTTTATCCTATCGGATTTTCTTGCTCGAATACCCGGCATTTTTTTTGCTGTGTACTATTTAAAAAAAAACTGTAATGGTGTAATACACTGTAGTGATTGCCTTACTTTCATTTTGCAGCATTAACAAATTTTTCACTATTTTACCCCGATAAATTGATTTTGTTGATGATCTAAAATGATGAAATGATTTTCACATTTCCAGGCTTTCGCGCTGAGTACCAAAAATTTGAGAAAAATAACTCCAATTTTCCAATCCACTTTATTTATATTGTTCATTTTAAAATTCAAAACATCTTTTTTTTCATATCATTATGAAGAAAGCTGTGTTCGATTAAAAAAATAAATACAAACACTTTTCATCCTGCCTACACGAACACAAGGGACTACTTTATCCATCATATTCTAATAACGGCTCATCTATTATCATATCCACGATTTCTAGCTGCTCCAAGGAGAATCCTTACAAATATCAAAATCAATACAACTACTTAAAAATAAATGGCCCTCGTTTTTTTTCCTTCAAGTAGCTTTTTCTTGAATGGAAAGAGGTTTGATGGCTACGATGAGGATAAGTTGAATATCGTGTAGAATACAACCAATTGGTATATTGACATCACATCCCGAAGTGAAGTGTATACAGTACATACTAGAGAGCTTCTTATCTTTATACCTTCCGTCTAAGACATTCACCTGATAAATTTCACGTGAACTATGATGATAAAAAAAGGGAGCTTCGACACGAATTTTTCGACTTCTTTCTTTAAGCAGATATCTACGATATGAAAGTTGCGGATAGAATACGAAATAAATTCATTTTGAACGTGTCCCGAATATTTTCGTGCAACCAGGTGGAATTTATATCTAAATTTTGTGCTGTATTCACGTAAATATCTTTATGGGTTGCGTTCCAAAGCTGATTGATCAGAAAGTACTTATAAAAAACTTTCGTACGGATAAAGGTATACATATTTCGTTCGAAGTGGCTTTGCCTTATGACGAATTTTGTCCTGTGTGACATTGGCAGTATGGTAGGTAGCTGAAATCTTGGATTGACAAAAATAAAGGTGTAATGCGGAATAAATAAATTTAACATAGATATACTACGCAGCATTTTCAAGAAAATAGTATGTATTAAGCCTGTGTTATTATAGGGCATACTCAACGTCATCTCTACCCTCACTAATTACTGTTCATCACAAGTATGTTGAAGGCCAGTAATATTCAGACGATCTATTAACCCTTATGTCGACACAAAGGTTAGGCCAAACCTTTGGTAATATATTTCGGTAAAAAATGTATAGAGGATGAAATCGCAGGACTTCATACTTCATGATATCCTAAAATAATATGTTTAGAAGCATTTCGTTAAAATTTCAAAAAATTGTTTGAAGTTTTGAGTGTATTTTTGACGAATTTCAATTTCTAGTGCTTTGTGGTATCCAATAGGTCTCGCCAGACCTATAGTTTTTTCACCCCATTTTTCTCCACAGGTAAAAAGTGAAAATAAACGAGACCGAGGCTAATTTCGGGCGCAGCCGAAATTTGAATACCCGTCACATTTGAATGCAACTTAACCCTTAAATACATAGCGTACCATATATGGTACATGGCTAGATTCCCGTAAAGTCTAGCTTTTATTGAATTTTTAATTTTTTTTACTTTATCTCAAAGTAGACAAAACAACCTTTCACATTTTCAATAGAACACCGGTCAGGGCTTAGCGATTCTGTAGCTGCTTCTCAAAATCGCAGTCTTTTTAGCTGGCAAATATACTGAAAAAAAATTCTTTACATCTTTTGTTTTGTCCTTAGGACACGCCACTAACAAACCGAGCTTCCGTACTTGACATCTTACTAAGATACTTTGACTTTCACCAGGACTCAAGCAGCTGCGCCTTGATCTCGAATTTCTTAAACCATTTGATTACGACAAGTATTGTCTTGGAAGTCCGCGGTCAGGATCCTCAGAAAATGTGATTCTAGGGTCAACCATTTCATATGGAAGACTACGTATGGTACCATATTACGGATGTAATTCTTGTGGACATGTCCTGAGACCTGCACAAATTTGGGTTATGAAGCAGCCAGCAGTTCATTTGCATATTCATATCCTAGCAAAGTCAATACAATACTTATCAAGAAAGGAGTCCCATGAGCTAAGTCAAAAGAAGTCTCGAGATATTCGTTTAACATGTTTATAACGAACTATTACATAAAAGATTTGTTTTATAACGAGACCGAGTTCAAATCGCGCTAATAGTATGATGAGTGCATACCCTGCAGTCGTACAGAGCTAGTCGGCACGCAAAGCCCAAAATAATCAATTGTATGGGGTATATGAGTCGCATCTGGCCCACTAAATTTAGGTTTGTAGGGGATGTAGGGGTAGTAAGACCTACTCCACTTTCCATCAACTTCCAGGATATGTCACAAATAGATAGGCATCGATACAAATTTCAATAAGGAATAGGAAACTAATCACGCACCTTCCCGAGCTCCCTTTTAACCCTCATCCAGCGGCAGATTTTTACAACGCTTGCCGGCGGCAAAGGTACACCTGTACCTTAGTACATTTTGTATGAAAATCTTCACTATTTGTATGAATTTTGACCGTAAAACCGTTATATTTTGTTGACTAGTCACAAATTAGTAACTGTTTTTACCGAAGTGAATGTTTTAAGAAGTTGGGTTTATGTGGATTTAATTTTTGGAGTGGGTAAATTTAGGAAATAGGCAAAATTTTAAAAAGAAAATTGAAAAAATGGGTTGCTTGGAATTTTAATTTGACGAAATCTAAATCTAAATCTTGATTTACAAATGAAAAGTAGAAAACGGTTGAAATTAAGTCATTAATGATTCTAGAAGAATTTGGTATGTTTGATTTGCGAATTGTGGAGTCTTAGGTAAAAATTTACCCCCCTGCACCTAATATATTATTCTGTTACCGTTATCGCTAACGAAAAAAACCTCAATAATTATCACCTTCTCGTTATTTTCCATAAAACAACAATATTTGAAGCAATAAATATATTGGAGAAATGAGTAAATGTGTTATTATACGAAAAAAAGGTCCTATCAAGCAACAAGCAAGTAGAATCAGCTAGTATAATTTTCAGTCTCTAATCTTTGTAAATCTAAACTCAGGCCAATTCCTATCTAAATAAGAAATATATCTAAAATTTTAATTGTGGTTGTTGTTGGTTAATTGTAATATATTTGCTCGTGTAATTAAATCCAAGGATCGATTGAAAAATTAAAACAAGAAACCGAAGACATGTGGCATATTCTATAGCAGTTATCGGTATCTATATATGGTACCGACGTACAATTCAACCAAGTTTATGTACCACCCAAACATCCATTTAGAAATTTGGTTGGATGCTTCTCCTGGTTTTCAACTGAAACTTCAAAAGGAACTCGGGTAGAGGTCCCGAATTACACAAATAATAAATATTAGATGATAGAATAGAAATTATGGGAATTTGTATTGAAGAAAATCAACCGCTAAAATCCAAAATTTTAGCATTGGTTACAAACCTATAATTTTCACTAGATGTTATGGGGGAAAGAAGGCGTAATACATTGTATTGGTTGCCCCAAGCCATTACTTCAAAAAGTTTGGTATGCCAGTAAAAGTCTTCAGATTGATGTCAAATAACCAAAAACCGCTGTATGAGTTAGCCTAGTCCTTATAGATCGATATCTCCAAGGACCTTGATCATTACAAATAAAATTCGTAAATCAAATACTTCTGTACATGACTCGATTCTCAACTTATTGATGCTATAATAAATCTCTCTAAGCATGAGCATTCACCAAAAATATTATATTTTGTTTTTTTGTAAATTTTCTTTCATGGAAAATATATGAAGGTACAAATGTACCTTTGCCGCCGTTAAAGGGTGTAAGATTAATTTTGCTCCCTAACTTGGGGATGGGTGGTCACACATTTCTGAAATTTGGAATACATATTTTAAACTAAAATCGTAGAGATGTCAGAAAATTTCAGCTCGATCTGACCTATAGCAAAAAAGTTACGGTGTTTTAAAAACGAAAAAGATACACCTGTACCTATCCCGCTGGATGAGGGTTAAAAAACTGAATATTCGTGATTTTCAATAGAAGTTACCTCCTTTCCTTGAATGAAGAGGAGTTCATTATATTGAGTTTCCACTAAAATTTCGATCAAAACTCTCAATAATCACTATCCCTTCTTTTTTCACTGTTCCTGTTAAACAAAGATTAAATAAAATTTGAAAATTGCCTTTCATTTACAGCATATGGCCTGAATGCATGATTCCGTGTTCAGTGACCGATTTTACATAAGGGGAGGCTAGTTACGATAATGGGTTCAGACCCCATGCATTTAAGGGTTGAGTTTCTTTTGCATTAACAATTTCTACCGCAGTCCTGTGACGTGTTCCGATTCCATTTGTTCCTGGCTGCGTTGAGGCTAATTCAGGAAAACACTTGGATGAATTTTGGCTAAGATTCAAAAAGAAAAAAAAAGACAAGAACCTAATATTGGGAGTTGGTTTGTATGACAGCCCTATGACGTAATGTTCCGATTCCATCCATTCCTAGATATGTTTTGCAGCTTTACCATGAACACATTTGAGTGAAGTTTGGTTAATATTGGTTCATAAAGCAAAAAGTTTTTCTTATAAGAACCTAATTTGCAAGGGTTTATTTGTATGACAGCCCCATGATATAGTGCTCCGATTTCAGCCGTTTATAGATATCTTTTGAGGCTTTACTAGGAACACATGTGGGTTAAGATTGGTTAAGGTCGCATTATAATAGAAAAAGTTTTTCTTAGAAGAACTTAATTTTCACGGGTTGTTTGTATGGCAGCCCTACGTCATAATGTTCCACTGCCATCCGTTCCTAGATATGTTTTGGGCCTTTCTTAGAAACACACTTGGGAGAAGTTTGGTTAAGATTGGTACATAAAGAAAAAAGTTTTTCTTAGAAGAACCTAATTTTCAGGGGCAGCCCCATGACCCCATGGTCCGATTCCATTCGTTCCGACGTATATACAGCGTACACCAAAAATAAACTTGTATACAAAATTTCAACCCGACTTTGTTTCCTTCTATTATAATAGTGAAATTACTCTGCAATCTAAATTTGCAAATCAAGTGTAATTTTACCTAAAAAATGTTTAAAAAAGTACTCCAATATATTTGCAAGTTTACACCTCGCTATGTGTAAAAACACTCCGTAATACTAGGAATATAAAACGATTTTCACCTGGAATTGTAAAATTAAATTTTTTTCAATATCTTTTCGTTGTAAATTTAATTACACTCCACAATTACTGTATTAATTCTGATTCCCTAAATTTCGTGGGTGCCTAATTGTGACTTATCGTTCCATTCTATACACCAACTGCGGGGCATGTCTGTAGTATTTATGTCGACACCGGTACAGACCTGCACGGTTGAGCGTCATGGTGGTAGCCTTCACGGCAAATCAAAAAATCTCCATAGAATTCTCCCGATAAAATTCAAGTGGTCGTCTTGTGCACAGATAGACAACAGACACAAGACCTGATGATTGTCTATCTGTACGAAACCACAAAACTTTGGGAAAAACACCAAAAATTGAGGAAATTGAGGGAAAAAAGTTTCGTCCCAATCGGGATTCGAACCTCCGACCTTAGGTCAGCAACCCTACCTACTGAGCTATAGACGCTTAGAGGTCTCAATGCAAAGATTCTAATGTGACATTTCCGAAATTGAATAACTCGATATTTCTCCCGCTGGGGCTCTTCTCCTCCAAACAGACAAAGTTCCGCGTAGTTCTCATAGAGCTGGTAAGTTATCTCTTGATACCGTAACTCCTAGCGGAGCATGGTGCGTTGATGACTACCGTGTGTAGTCATTGTTAGTTTATTATTCTACGACAAGAATATTTCTTATCATTTTTCTTCTGAATAATAAACTAGCGACGAGTCGTGCCGAGTTTTGAAACTCGTTTCTCTATGAGTGTCTATTTCACAGAGTGGCGACCGAACGATCACGGCACGAGCACGTAAGTTGCCATGCCTTAATTACACTGTTTGTAAACAGGGTTGTAAACCACACGCATATGTAAGTAAATTCACACTGCTCCAAATGTGAAATCCCACTAAAATTTAAACGAATTTCACCCTCGCTGTTTGTACGTATATTGCTGTAAAATTCAAATGTAATCTATGTCCCAAAAATAATTAAAAATTGCTATTAAATAGTTTTATTTATTATTATTATTCAAAAGAAAGACTGTGAAAGTCATCCTGAAAAATGGAACTAAGATCATTAAAAAAAAACTATTTTTGAATTAAAGTTGGTGCATTCCTCAGTATAGATTTACTGGCGAGACTTTTCAAATAATAAATCTAGTCATCACTAAAACTATTTATTTGTAGTAAACAAAATATTATGACAAATAGATTACATGTTCATTTCGTACCAATATAAGCAACGGTATGATTTCTGAAAAATTGTGTTTAAAATAAAATCCATTTTAATACGATTCTTTTCAAACATATTTTTTATTAAATGTTTTTTTTTAAGAAAACAAAAGAAAAGTGATTTCTTAAGAAATTAATGTTAGTAGAAAAGGAAATTTCTTTCAGTTAGAATTTTTAATTTCTAAATTGATACGAGCACGCACTCACTCGACACAAAAACACTCACGATTAACCTTATGAATACAGCCACTTTCCTTTAATGATTAACGAAAACTGTGCTAAGTACAGTCGATTAAAGTACGATGGGAAAGCACGCTACAAAAGATGAGTAAAACTACAATTGCACGTTGTAAAAATGCACCAAAAATCCGAATTATGCACAAGTGTAGCGTAAAAATACATTTCACACCGTTTTTAGTGTAATTAAAAAATGCACTCTTGATGTGATTATAAGCGGTAAATGCATGAAATGTGTTCTACATATTAACAATAGAACATTTTCTACGATCTATAAAGGGATTTAACGCACCAGACTGAAATCAATTAAAACCAGTTTTATTTTCTTTGTAATAGAAGAGACTGGCGAACGTCTTTCTAAATAGATTTGTTGACAAAATTTACGAAAAATTTAGAATGAAAAGATATTTGCGCTCGAAAATTCCCTATTTTTTTCCACCTATTTCCTTAAATCTGTAGACTAATCTCGCGATAAAATCTACCAGCAAAACGCCAAATATTTCCCCAAAGATATTGGAATTGAAAAATGCGATCAAACTTTCTACTAGATTAGATATACGCCATGATAGAAAAACAAAAAAGAAGAAAATAAGGGAAAAACATGTTTGTACTAATACCACCTCAAAACACATAATGTCGACTTAAAAGGAGACCGAGGCTAATTTCGGGCGCGGCCGAAATTTGGATACCCTTCGTTCCCCTCGGGCTAAAAGTTTTTTCGGGCGTACCTACGACTTGTATTTGATCCCGCGCCCCCATTCTTTTCCTTCTGTCTTCACAAAAGTTCGATTGCGTCGACAAAACAATATATTTGTGTGGGGTTTGGTTGGAATAAGTGGGCAAATAATATTTCCTCAGAAAATTTTATTGGGGGGTGCGAGAGCATGGCCCCACAGTACGATTCCATTTGTTTTGATAAAGACACATCAATTCAAGGTTTTGTGAAATTGGTGTGAAAAATGTTTCTTAGGAGAACCAAAATGGGGGGTTGGGTTTCTATGGCAGCCCCATGACCCCATGGTCCGATTTGACCGATTCAAACATACAAACTGCCTGCAGCAAAAAGAAAGATTTGTGCAAAATTTCAGCTTTATAGCTTTCAAATTGGCCGAGTAAAACGCGTCGCAACAGACAGACAGACGGACAGACGGACATCCCCCAATGGACTCCCCAAGTCATGCTGATCATATATGTATACTTTTTATATGGACTGAGATGCTTCCTTCAATGCGTTACAAACTTCATGACAAAGTTAATATACCCTTTCACTCTATGAGCGAAGGGTATAAATATGTCTACAAAAATCGTTTGCTATATGCAAGTTTACAATTGACAGAATGACTACGGAAAAAAACCAAACCTATTCAGTATCAGTATAGAATATGCATATTGGAGTAGGTGCGAACAGGGGTGTCAATACTGGCCCCAGGCCTTTCAGACACCGGATTATATGCAAATGCATATCCAATATGCTGAATATTGACTATTTTTGTGTTTTTTTTTTTGCGTAGAGTATTGATAATTCATTGATGTTGCATATTTTACACATACATACATATTCGTATTAACCTGTGAAAATACAATATTTTCGACATTTGGTAGAACAAAACTGTATTTCCACCAGGAGTGAATAAATTTCCTTTTCCATTGGTATTCCAATGTAAATGTTGTGACGCGGACGCGGTTAACAATTAAAGAAAACTAACTGACATCGCGTGGAGTTTAATCAAAATTTTGCTAATTATGAAATTGAAATGCAACGTTGGGCTCACTTCTCACAAAAGTTTCCACACCATGTGCGTTTCATGCGCAAAAACAATGTTGCTTGTATTTTAAGTCGAAACTATATCAGCGACAACAAATCTGTCTGGAAGTGCATTTTTTTCGGGAGAGAAATAAATGTATTTTTTTGGAAAACTTACACCATTTTATTTAACTGATTTGAAACGATTCTTAACATAACAATGCGAAAGGACAATTTACAGTACGGGCAAAAATTTGAATTTATTATCGCGTGACATTGGCAAACGTTGAACGCTCGTTTTATAAGACCACGGTTTTGGTACACAATCCTATTACAAATTTTTCAATTTCCTCAACTTCGAGACCTAATGGTCAGATTTTTTCTATAATAAATAAATCTTTCCCCAACAATCCTAAGACACGTTAAAGATACACGAATTTTTCCGATAAAATATCGTATTTTTAATAAAAAAAACTTACAAGTTTTTAAGTTTTTTTCATATTATCTTCCGGAAAAAATCGAAAGGCAGATCGTTTAAACCCCTTTTACACTTTTTTCTTTCTTTATTCAACCACAATTTCCTGAATAAATCGAAAGCAGTTTAATTCCGAATGCAAATATCTAAAATGTTATGTACATACGTATACGCGCTATAGTCAGCATTTAACTTGGCGCTTTTGCATCATAAGTATGACCAACTTGAGACGTGAGCATATACATTATGTACATATTGGCAGGTTGGATTTATTGGCTCATGACTTCGTGCACCTGAGACGTAGTCAAAACTTTAGAAGTACACTTTATCTTCGTTGAGAGAATCTTGTCTGACGTATCTGACGAGATCTTAAATTGCTTTCAAAAGAGCGTTGCCTGGAAGAAGGCTATAGTTCACCAGGGGACTGAATGAACGAAAATCAAATTACATTATCGTTATAAGTGTGATTTGTTTGCCAACATTTTACAGACGAACGATACTCCGGCAACGGCAAGTGCGATTTTATTTTCAGTAAGCCGAAATGTTTAATAAGGCTACGAAACAGCCCTTTAGTTTGTAAGTGAAAGGATATAATATAACTTTGCCCTGATGTTTGTAACGCATTGAAGGAAGATTCTCCGACTATACAAAATCTTTACAGGGTGTCCTAACGCACAAACCGCATCTGGAAATAATTCCTCATGTGAGGGGTGTACGGGACATACCCCGAATTCCTAACTATTTAGCTATCACAGGTATGTAATGATTTTAAACAAATAATTTTTTCACATGACTTAGACCACAATACCTTGTGAGCTAGACCAGCTAAAATAGCGAAATCAAATGCTTAAAATTCAAATTGTTGTGATTTGACCCAAAAACAAACTATTTTTCCATCTCAATGCGCTTCAACTTCTGCCAAGTTGAAGTTTATATACGGTTTTTTCAAAAATTGTGGTATAGTCCCAAGATCATATCATTCTTAAAGGGGATTCACATTATGGACACGATTTACTAAAACCACTAGAATATTTTTCGTTTTTTTTTTTGTGTGAAATTGTATTATAATTCTTGAATGCCCTAATAATAAATTTAAACGCAAAGATTTCGATTTTGATAATTAAATTTAAGAAAACCTCCAACATGCTAGTTTTTTGGTAATCTGTCAATTGGTAGCGCGTTAATATCTTCTATCTCAATTTTCTCCAACATCTACCAAGGTAAGGTGCTCCTGCGATTCTTTTAAAAATTGTCGCATAGTCTAACGATAATTTCTTTCTTACATCCTTTTATTCTATCTTCGTTATTTCTAACAGTTTTAATGCCATAAGTGCAGAAAACTGCGGCAGTTTCCGGACACCCTGTATAGTCGGAGGTGCTTCCTTCTACGCGCTGCAAACTTCGTGACAAAGCTAATATGTATACCCTTTTACATAATGACGGGTATAAAAATCAGTTACTGAGGTATTTCTGTTAAACCTATTAGGCTCAGAACCGTCAAATTGACGGTTAAAGCTCCATAAATCCGTGGTTAACGATTTTCGTTTGATGTTAGAAAGTTTATAGAAAAAAAATCGCCTGGAGAGGTTTTACACTTTAAATTTTTGCTATTTTGTACGCTTTTGCAGCCCTGGCATTGACTAGCCCAGGCAATAGTTTGAGCCATTTTGACAGTGCTTGTTTGCCCTGCTTTTCGACTTACACGGATAATGATCCTGTCCATTCAAATGAAATCGGATCCAAATTTCCCAATTCAGTAACAGCTGACTATCGTGTCATCAGTCCCCAACGCGATATTCTGAATTATAAATTGCATTTGTAATTATGCACCGTGTGAGATACAATGAACCCATTATTTGCGGGAGTTATAGTTGGTAACGAAACGCTCTATTCCAGGTGTAAAATGCAACTGAATTTATTTCTGAACATAATTCTTCTTATCTCTATCTACAGTTATAATTCTTGATGATAAAATTATGTATTTGTTGCTAACTAGTACATATTGAAAATAATATTAACTAAACTAAATTCAAGAGTGCTGAGTGTAAAGTCGTCGTCACGCTAGGCTAAATCCAGCTGAGTAAAATGTTTAAGAGAGCTTGGCAGTAGATCTCGTAACTCCTCCCCCCTTAGATTCGACCGAAAAATACTGAAACTGAATTTCAACGTTTCAGTCATTTGAGCGTCGAAATAGTAGTTCTTCAGGAAGTAGGGGCTGAGTCTTGTATTCCGTCGTAGCGTTTTACGTATGTTTTGCTGCACTAACTTCCTTTGGTTGAGAATTGTTGGTGTCAGTAATTTGCATGATTGGCTCCATACTTTTTTCCGTTAGTTAGATGGGCGGAAACCTTTTAGGTTTGTAGTAATAAGGATAAAAAAATGAATTTATATGGGTAGGGATACGGATATAGTTTTTGGAAATGGAATTTAATGGATATGAATTATAGTAGAGGTGATAGGATTGAAAGTATTAGAAAGCCAAGAATTATGAACTACTCAATTCCTTCTTCCTTGCCTCGTTCTTTATACCGCTCCATGGTTCCGCGTTGCTCGACCTGCGGTGTAGGCACAACTACTCAATTAATGATTTAATATTTAATTTATTTATGTACGGAACTGATTTTGAAAATTAATTTTCGTATGTAAATTAGGAAAGATGTAAAAATTACGAGAGATAAATTCTATTGTCGCCATCGTTTGAAATGTTAGGGTTAAATATTCTAATAACATTTTTTAGAGATCATTATTCTTATTATGTCTTGTGACATCGGATTGCCTAGTATCCAATTGTTTTTTTTTTGTGTAGCGTTTTTATTAATAATTTTATTACTTTTTTATTATGATGCCTTGTTTTTTTTTTCTTTTTTGTATATCTATTTATATTTTTTACTACCAGTTAATATCCTAAAGTTTTCTCTAACTAATCTAAACAAAAATCATCTTACTGTTTCTGTTATTTAAATACATTCTGATCGTTACTGTTAGTCAGGTTAATTTTAACTCAAACATGCGGATAGCGGGTCTTTTGGCTCGATCGAAAATAGAAAACCTTGTTTGAAGAAGCATAGCAAGAACATCAAGATTACACTAAAAAAAGAATCAGATACCCCAATCTTGTATATCAGTTAGATGTTCCAAAAACAATTAGAATTATATATCAATTTGGCAAAATAAATACCATTAATATGTCTAATTGTTTAAATTTATATTTTGCATTAGCTTTTCCACCGGGGCACTATGTTCTTGAGTCAGTTTTTATTTTTTCAACATTGCCAATGGTAACCTATTTTCTTTCGAATTATATGTACCTAATGTTAACGCATTATGTGTAAAACAGAAATTTAGCTGTTAAACTCAGGATGATTGTGAGAATATACGATGTTGGAGCAACATTACCTATTTTTTGAAACCGATTAAGTTATATAAGTTTTTAAAATGTTATGGCCAAAACTAACTATCTTGATTCTAATCACACAAAGTAAATAATTGAAGCGTGAATCATATATTTCGATATTAAGTGTTACAGTTTCTTCTGAGGATTAGAAGAACTTAAACCAAACTCGAGTTTCGCTGCCCAACTAAAGTATTTAATATATCATTGATAGCATTCAGCGTTATCAAAGAATTAAAAATATTTATGTTGATTATTACCATAAGGTCAGAAGTTAAACGTTATGTACATAATTTATGTTCGTTGTCAATAATATCAGGACCAAATGAATGATTTTCCTTTTTATAATTTTATTAATTCGTATTTTTTTTTTATTAAATGTTGTTTTGATCTTGTTTGGTCTACAAACGAGCACGCGACTATGTCTAACGAAAATATCTTTTTTTTTCACTTTAAACATTTCATAAAGATATTTAAAACAATGTTGGTGTAATTATTATATTGTGTATAGAACATAAATCGTACTGAATGACTGTGATGATTGCTCGAATCTGCGATTGTTTTTCAAGTGAAATCGAATGCTCACTGTTGAATACGAGTAAGAAATATAAATTTTTGAAATGTCGTTGGCAAAATTAAAAGACTTGTTTCTAACCGCACATAGAACCATAGTAAAAAAATTATCTCGAAAAAAGTGTTAAAGTTTCTTAAGAGATTTTAAAGAAACTAAACAAAACATGAGTTTCTTTACCGAACTAAAGTAATTACATTGATAGCATTTGGTTATAAAAGAACTAAAAATGTTTATTGTTTGATATATATGTACATATCGTACGAGACATAATTATACCCGTTGCCAAAAATTAAGACCGAATGTAGGAATTATAAATCTGTAGGATTTAATAAATCTTTTTTTTTTTTCGTGAATATGAATTTCTTGGGCCTGCAAGCGAGAACACTTCTAGGTATAACGAAAATTGTTTGTTTTTATACAAATTATATGAAAATATTGAAAGAAAGTTTATCGGAACTTACTTGTAGCTATCATTATAATAACCATAACATGACCCGTTTAATAATTTTGTTTATACGATTCGACAAAGCTCTAATATTCATAAGTATCAATTAGTAACGAATTTACTCAAATCAATGATTCTACTTTCATTTTATTATAATGTTGTTAGCTTAGATTTCCAGGCATAACTAATATTGCGAATATTTCGAAAACAGTTTACCGTAAGTACTTTATTCACGTCACTTGGTTATGTTATCAATTTAAATTTTCAAAATTTCCACAACACGAATAAATAAAATTAATATTTAATATCAAAATTGCAAATATTTTTTTTTCACGAAATTTGCTTTCTTACGCTTCTTTTTGGGAAGGGAGTGAAATATTTAGAAGGAAAAAGGAAACATTCATAATTCTACCTTACTGTACACACGTGTGAAGTATTCTATCTCCAAAACTCTTAATTTCGATAAGCCGTCGAAATAGTCCAATCCGCCAAGCTAGCTTATAGCGAAGACTTTCCTTTTGAAGCGAATATACTCTGGATTCCTTGTATCGATAGACCGTCGATATTGAATCCATTGATCACGAAATTCGGTGCAGTATTACATTTCCTTCGTATGGGAGTTTGGTTTCGATAAGCCGTCGAAAATAGCCCCATGGTTCGCAATCCGGCTGCGCCAGTTATAGTTGGTAACGAAACGCTCTATTCCAGGTGTAAAATGCAACTGAATTTATTTCTGAACATAATTCTTCTTATCTCTATCTACAGTTATAATTCTTGATGATAAAATTATGTATTTGTTGCTAACTAGTACATATTGAAAATAATATTAACTAAACTAAATTCAAGAGTGCTGAGTGTAAAGTCGTCGTCACGCTAGGCTAAATCCAGCTGAGTAAAATGTTTAAGAGAGCTTGGCAGTAGATCTCGTAACTCGGGTGTATCGAAAACGAAACACATAATGAAACTAATAATAGAGAGTTTTACACTAACGTTCAAAATACCTTAAACGTTATTCGAAATCACAATGGAAAAACTCGCGCGCGTACCGTAAACAAAACTTTTAAACAGACACGACACGACTAATCAAAATCGCGACACGACACTTTTGACTGTTTACAGAACATCAAATATACGGAAATACACCCATGCCTACTTGGGACTCGCAAAATTATGATATACTGTTCCGTATACGGTAAGGAAGCGAATTTTTATATGGAATGTCAAATTATGTCGTCCTATTTGCAACGACTTGCTAAAACTCTCTAATGTAGTGCTTGTACGACACGCAATGAATCTACAGCTATATTTTACGACAAATCAATGTCCACACCCATACAATTTTTCAATCACAGAATGTTTGACTATTTGCGAAAGCGATAATAACACCTGTTCCGAAACTTTTGAAATTCTCAATTTCAGAAAATGCTAAATTAGAAATGTTTGCTTTTTACTGGTCAAAAATCATTTCAATCGGGTAACGCAAAGTACACAGAAGTTGCATTTACAAAAAATGTTGCGAAAGCGACACATCCGCGCCTCAACTGCATCAAATTTGCACTAAGTGATTCTTGAAACTGGGAATTGTTATTTTCATAATTGAATTGGACAGTGTTGCCAATTCAGCCGTTTTACGGCCAAATTTAGCCGGAAACCGTGCTGTTTAGCCGGAAGAAATTTGTAATTCCGGCCGGCCGGATTTTTAGCCGGAATTAATTTTCTTTGCCCGTTTTACCGGCTAAAATTATTTTGTGAATTGTTTATACCCTTCGCTCATAGAGTGAAAGGGCATATAAGTTTGTAACGCATTAAAGGAAGAAGAAAGTATACATACGAGTATATGATCAGCATGACTTGAGGAGTCGATTGGGAGATGTCCGTCTGTCTGTCACTACAAACACTACAAATGGTTAGTTGTTTCTATAGAAATGCTTGACAATTCTTTATCAAATCTTCTGCAATGCACCCTAAATCCATACATTTATCAATAAAATAGAGTGAATTTCAGCGCATATATCACCTTAATTAGTTTCGAAAATAATAATGAGTGCGTACGTGTGGTTTTCATGCAATATTTCAAGGATTTCTATTGCAGAAATTATGTATTTCGGAGCACTTCATAAGTGTCAATTCATTAAAAAATCACAAAGTTCATCCTTCTATGGTGAACAATTTATCGGAAGTCCATACGAATGTCACACTATAAAAACGAAACCAACTATGCTATAGAAGAATATAATGCATGTGTGTGAGTTAACTTTGAGAGACTATTGCATGTGTGTGCTCTATCATCCAATAAACACGAAAGTGGAGTATTTAAAGGAGTATCTTTTTAGGTTAACGTTTAGATACAGTTTTTGCGAAGTCTTATACCACCATCTTTAAATTTATTCCATAATGATGATAGAAGCTTTCCGGAAAATGCTTTAGGGATGTTTTATCGGATCAAAATATTTCTTTAAGCGATGTCACACGATAAATTGATTTCGTGGTACTATTGCTACAGTGTGAAGTGCTTCTTTAAAGCAAACGAATTGTTGCCTGGGTGGGGCTGCCATACAAACCAAACACCCCAAATTAGGTTCTTCTAAGAAAAACTTTTTTATTTCGGCACCGATTTCAACCAAACCTCATGAAAATGCATGTATGCCCCCCAAATTAGGTTTTTCTAAGAAAAACTTTTGTATTTGGGCAACAATTTACACCAAACCTCATGAAAATGTATTTCTATTGATGTCACAAAACATATGCAAATATGCAATATGCAAATTAATGAAATCTGACCATGGGGTCATAGGGCTGCCATACAAACCCACCCCCGAAAAATAGGTACTTCAAAGAAAAACATATATGTAAAAATTGATGGAAAGCAGCCATGCGGTCATGGGGCTGCCGTACAAAAAGAGGCCGCATATCAAAAATGGAAAATCAATTTCGTAACTATGGAAAATGAAATAACATTTGGAGGGCTCAAATTCGAAAATGAATAAAATGGTTCAATTTAATCAAAATATAAAATTATTCAGGTGCGATGATGGTAAGATATCCATGCATAAATGCGGTTGCCCTTGCCCATAGTTACGCAATGGACGCTCCTTTTACGAATTTTATGTTCCACAATTTCGAACCTAATTTGGTTATGGACTTGACCGAGAAACTGTACCTGAATACAACAACTTTGACTAGTTGAGCTATCTAAGTCAGTAAATTTTAATGGTAATGCCAGCGATTGGAGCATTAGGGATGTCAAAAACCGGCCCATAACCCGGTTTTCGGTTTTTTTCGCAAGGCCAGTTAGACCGTCCGGTTTTAACCGGGCTCAAAGTACCGGTTTTCGGTTAACCGGTTTTTCATTGAATTGCTTAGAATTTTAGCAAAATAATGCATACACACTCGTTAAGCTGATGTTCGTATAGAAATATGACTGTGTAATGGAGACCTAAAAGAGAAACATGTTGAACAAAAAAGATAATCAAATAAAATTGTCAGAAGTATTCATAATGTTTCAAAATTAGTTAATTAGTTTTATTGCTAGACAATGTATATAGTGCAGTCAAAATATCCCATTTCAGGCCTCCAAATAGGAAAAAATAGAGTATGGCTATTTTTTGTGGTTTTTGAATCAGCGAGCTCCCAGGAATCTAAAACTAATTTTGCAAAAAAAAATTTGATGGGAAAGGTCTCAAAAAGGACAAAAAAGGATACTCTTTAATCCTTGGCCGGAGGTCAGCATGTGGGGTATCAACTCAAAGGGGACGTCGAGTACATTACATATCCGGTGTTTGTTTCCTGTTTCTTGGACCCTCAACGGAATAAATCGAGATTAAATCAAAAATTATTGTGTTTTCCGTGTATCTTTCCAAAGCCATAACTACGAGAATAATCCAAGTTGTCACTACGTTTATCACTTTTCCGAATCTATGATAGGTTAAGATTCTACCATTAAATTTGCTAAGAAAAAAATTATCGGAAAACGTAGTGACAATTTAAATTACTCTCGTAATTAGGGTTTCGGAAAGATACACGGGAAACACAATAATTCTCCATTTAATCTAGATTTATTCCGTTGAGGGTCCTTGAAACATGGAACAAACACCGGATATGTAATGTACTTGACGTCCCCTTTGATTTGATACTCCACATGCCGACCTCCGGTCAAGGATTAAAGAGTATCATTTTTGTCCTTTTTGGGACCTTTTCCGATCAACATTTTTTTTTAGCAAAATGAGTTTTAGATTCCTGGGAGCCCACTGATTCAAAAACCACAAGAATTAACCTTACTCTATTTTTTTCTATTTGAAATGCTTATATGACTGCACTATGATGTGGATGTTATGTGGATGTTGAAGTCCTTGTGGACATGACGGATGTTGAAGTGGACGCGGATATCGATGTGGACTGCAACTTCCGATTCGTCTTCCTATAACAATGGCTGAATTCAAATTATAAGACGAAACCGGACGGGTAAACTTGCAAGACAAGAACCATCGTTCTTACAATCTGAATTGCATAATGCTTGTCTGCTGGCCACTACAAAAGCTCTCGCCGTCCGTTTATTAGCAACAAAGAAACGGACGGCGAGAGCTTTTGTAGTGGCCAGCAGACAAGCATTATGCAATTCAGATTGTAAGAACGATGGTTCTTGTCTTGCAAGTTTACCCGTCCGGTTTCGCCTTAAAATTTGAATTCAGCCAATGAACTCGAAATGCACTGATCTGATACACATATACATTCACGACGCACAAAAGATACACGTGTGACACGCAACGTAAACAATATCTGCCTTGGAAAGGAAAAATGCAAGGAGCGGTAGTTTGACGAAGCGATGGTTCTTGGAATAATAGCACTAAGGAGAGTGTTCGGAAATAAGAAATTTTTCATAGAAGACAAGCAATAGAATTACAGACTGACAAATCAAGAAAATATAAAAAATTTATGAATTTGGAAAGTTTTTTTCCGGTTTTAACCGGATGAGCAAACAACCGTTCGGGTTAAAACCGGGAGGATGAAAAAAACCGGTTAACCGTTTTCAAAGTACCGGTTTTCGGACTAACCGTCCGGTTTTTGACATCCCTAGAGCATATACATATGTAATAAAACTAAGAAATCTCATATTTAAAATCTGTCTAAAACTATGCTTGCTATGCTATGGGTAATTCTCCAGAAAGAATTTAAATTATTAAACTCAGTTTTTTACTATATTTGTTCGTAATGTGATTGTTTTGTATGATATAGCCGGTGTTTTGGCCGTTTTTCTGGCTGAAATTTATTTAGCCGGATTTTTAGCCGTTTTTAAAAAAAATAAAGTTTTCCGGCTAAATTTAGCCGTTTTCTAAATTTTCAGTTGGCAACACTGTGTAGAACATTAATTGTACCCAAATGAACTGTACTATCACCCATTATCGTATGTACCATGAGTCGTGGGACACCCTGTATAAACCAACTCTCCTCCAAAACACCCCTAAATCAACACTATATCAATACAACTTTACTTGTAACTTAATGTAAATATAACTCCCAGGTGTCTAATTCATTGCCTCCAAATTTCAGAAAAAAAAACATAAGCCAATAAAAAAGTAATGCATAATTTACATTGGGTGGGGCTACGAAACGTAACAGTTGCGGTTGTTCCGCAAACATGTTTGCCATTCTGATCCTTTAACTGCCTTTTTGGGGATCAGAAATAATCTCCGGTTCTAATTCTTTGTCTATCGTTGTGATATGTTAAAGAAAACAACTGGTGATTATTTCTGATTCGCAAAATGGCAGTTAGGGGATCAGTATGGCAAACATGTTTGCGGAACAAACGCAACTGTTCGTTTCGTAACCCCACACATTGAGTCACTTCACAGCCAGTCGGAACAGTTGCCATATTTCATATCATTGTGTTTAACTTTGTTTTGTTGTCTTGTGAAAGTTTTAAATATGTAACGAACGGTTTTCGACCTGCAGTTGTCTGCATCAAGTTAATAAAATAAAAAAACAATAATAAAAAAATAAATTTATTGTAGACATCTGTAGGTCGGAATTGTAAAGATTATTGGGTCAGCTGGTTCAAAAATGGCAAGCGGCCAACTACACGGGGAAATGGGAGTCGGTCAACTTCACGCTTTTTGAGAGGAGTCGTGTGACGGCTGTCACGAGTACAGAACGTTTCTTGGGCAGTTTTTTTTTATGCTGGAGTATGGGAGATTGAGATTGAACAAAGGAAAAAAAAAACATGGGAGGAACTCAGACATCAGTGGACGAAAGGCTGGGAATCTAAACATTCTCTTAAAGGAAGATAAGTTTTTTTTTGTGTTGTGTCGTGTGTTCCGTTATAGTGTCTATCCCAGCCAGCATTGGTATCATATATCGTAAACATAGACCAAAATAATCCTTACTTCATGCATCACAAGTCGACGTTCTGTATCGATAGACCACGCTGTTGAAATGCACACATGATGGCCAGCTGAAGGAATGCCCACGCATCAGCTATTCACTACAATGTATAGCTATTTTTTTTCTTTTCATTTGAAACCCACTATTTGGATATTGGATGGGCTTAGTTTTCGTGATTTCTTCCGTTCGTTGAGACTGCGTACCTAAGTCCGCAACAATCGGATGAAAAAACAAACTTTTTTTTAAAACGAAAGTTTTTAAAAAGTGTGTAGGTCGCGATTGCAGTGAAGTAATTATTTATTTTTGATGTACTTTTGCTCAGTGTTATTGTGTTTAAAATGTTTCTTTTTTGTGCGTCTGAAATCATAACGTGGCAAGTAAGTGATAGTTTATTTACCTAGTTCCAAAAGGACCATGGTCTCGGTTTGTTCAAAACTCAACAGATTTTTTTATACACATTACTCTCTTGTAAATAATCTATAATGACTAAAAAAAACTTTAGATAAAACATTTACTTACAATCCTTCTACATTCGGAAATCGTAAGCCAGGTGATTTATAGATAACGTTGAAATCACTAGTGATTCACAGAGTAGTATGGTATTGGGCGCAGCGCATAGTGTCCCATTGGTCTTCATTTTGATACCTCGCATAAACTAATTTTTATACTCTTCGCTTATTAAGCGAAAAGGGTATATTAACTTTGTCATGAAGTTTGTAACGCATTGAAGGAACGCATTTCGACCATATAAAATATTTATATATATGATCAGCGTGAAGAGCTGATTCGATTGGACGATGTCCGTCTGTTCGGACGCGTTTTACTCGGCTAGGTTTTTGTTAATTTACATATATACATACAGGGTGTCCGGAAACTGCCGCATAAACGCACCGGACTGTGATTCCTCATGTATTTTCCAGGAAAAAGTTGCAGGGAACATACCCTCTTAGCTTAACCCTTTAGCTGCCACAGGCATTTGAAGATTTTTGAAAAAATAATTTTCTTGTACGACTAGAACTTCTATATCTCAAAAGCTAGAATAGCTAGAATAGCAAAATAAGATGGTTACTACAGCTAACAAATTTACCTAAAAAATAAAACTAACGGCACTAAAATCCAATAAGAGGTTCGGTTTTTACAGAACCTCAAAATAAATTTTTTGTGATTTGACCCAAAAACAATATATTTTTCCATCTCAATTTTCTCCAACTTCTGCTAAGGTGAGGTGCTCGTACGATTCTTTTAAAAATTGGCGCATAGTCTAACGATAATTTCTTTCTTACATTATTTTATCCTATCTTCATTATTTCTAACAGTTTGAAAAACTAAGGGTTAATTTTAGCTCGATTTCGACATACTTTGAATAGATTTTACCAATTGCAGATCTTTAGGAGCAGTGTGAATTGAAATGTATTGAATTCGAGCTAAAATTAACCCTAGTTTTTTACACTTAACGTATAAAAACTGTTAGAAATAATGGAGCTACAATAAAATTATGTAAGAAAGAAATGGTCGTTAGACTATGCGCCAATTTTTAGAAGAATCGTACAGGCACCTCTCGTTGGCAGAGAAAATTGAGATGAAAAAATTGACTGTTTTAGGGTCAAATCACACAAATTTGACTTTGAAACTCTGTGAAAACCAAACCTCTTAGGTTAGGTATAGTAGCAAAACTATGCGAATGAATACTAAAATTTCCTTCAAGAAGCTTTGCTTAATTTAAAAAAAACTTAGAGTTACACTGTTTTCATACAAGTACCTATAATCCTATTTTCGGTCGGTTTTTTGTCTCCGGCCGATTCTCTCCATAAATCATCAGTAACCTTTGATAAAATTGGTACAAAATAAAGATGAGACATCAAGCTTTAATATGACATGCGACTTCAAGGTAACCAAGGCCAACTTTTCAAATTTACTTGAACACATTTAATTTGATTCAAGTGTTCACATATTTTCAATTCCACTCAAGAACATCGTCTTAAAAACTCTATCTCTCAAAAAATATAACATTCATTCCATAATCTTCAGTAACCATATAAACCATTATAAATATATGTAGCATAATTCATTTTTAATCTCCACGAATCATACATTATTGATCCATTTCGTATAAGCCATTAACATTCTTTACGAGCAATGCATTAAAAATATATATTACATAAGTATTGCGTAATCTTTATGACTAACGATTATGTAGTCCTTACGATTGCTGCATTAAAAATGTATGCAACGTAACTATTACATAATGTTTACGAATAACGATTTTATAATGATTATCCGTAATAAGGCGCAAATGCGTATATACATGAAATAGGGGGACATCGTCATATACTGCTTGTATGAAAACGTGATGAATGAATAAGCAATATGTGCTTACGCGTGTTGCATGAAATAATGATTACAAATGTGTTAAATGCTGGCTGGGTATTGTCATTTAAACTTTAAAGTTCCGTTTTTTTCGCGATTCTTCACCTTTTTTTTTGTCGGGAGTGATGAAAGTTAAAAATTAATAATGTCCTCATTCCTCCGCGGCTCGATTGCACCACATGGTCGGAACGTCGTAAAAGCGGTATAATCCCCCCCCCCCCACATTCCATGGGCGAATTTTGATTATAAAGGGAGGCGCCCTACATTTTTAATTGCGGAACAAACGCAACTCATAGGTCGGGTAAATTTTATTTATATATAGTGGGTTTAGTTTGGCCGGGACCCGACAACATCCGGGTCCACGGAGCATCAATAAGATGGCACCTGTGCGCGTCGGCTATATTCTTACGGTTTTCTCCCCATTTTAACCCTCTTGTTATGTTGTACTACATTTTGGCATGCGACATCCCTTTTTTGTAAAAGGACTCCCGAGCTGAGCTACAGCAAGCGCATGCCGCTGCTCGCTCGTTGAGGAGCCCTATCTTCTTGCCTAACCTGTACGGTTGAAGAGGCATTGGCTCCGTCCCCTGGGCATCTCGGATGGCCAACTCCTTTCGTTACAAATATATAAACGTTAACTCAATAACTTTCAACATTGATTCATAAACAGAAAGGATTCATTTCATAGTGCTTTCATTTAACATAACCTTTGAAATAACTGCAATATCGGCATTATGACTGAGTGCATTGAACGAACGAGAAAAATAGCAGAAAAGTGCTACTTCAATTGTATTCTCGTTTGGCGTACGGACCATTCAGTGGAGAAAGAGTTCAGTGGACGATAAGTCTTATAACATTTTCAGTGTTTTTTCCAGTGCCTTATAAATGTAATTTTACGTTTATAGCAAAGCAAATATCCATTTTAAAAGTCTAATTTGTAAAAATATTACTGAATGAAAATGTGTTTGGTTCATTTTTTTTCTGAGTGAGCCATATCTTACGATAGCATCTTCCGAAAAACTTTACATTTGGAACAAAAAAATGTAACAGATCGGACCCACATCCTCCTCCTCTTAGTCCTCTGTAAAACTTGAACGACGATCGAAACACTTATAGAATCTCAATACTCAATTACATATTGTGTAATAGATCCCATGAATGTATTCGATTGAAGCCATAGAGAGATTGTACACATTAAATTGAATATATGAATTGCACGTAACCTTTAGGCAAAATTGATTTTCTACATACATATATGCCTACATCCTCGTATACATGTAAGCAAATTAAAGGATTAAAGGAACATCGTGCGTGAACGTACACTCAATGGATATTGTGAGTGCTTAACAACAATTCTGCTTTCGCTGGTAATGTCCGGCCTAGTTACAAAGAATCCTGGAAGCGTGAAACACAAGCATGAAGACCGAACCGACTATAATATACATACGATAGGAAAACTTTTTCTACGCGCTTGCAGCTAATGAGGTCAAACTTAATTAAAAGTTGCAAATTACCACAGCTGGTCTTTTCGGGTAAAGCATCCGAAACTAACGAAATGGAATAAAATATGCATGCTTTCGAACTTATACTACGTTACTTTGACATTCTGATACGAGTATACAGCTCCAATATTGATGCACTTTACATTAACAAAGCTGAATGTGGATCGTTAGCCAGCTGCGAGAATTAAATTAAAAAAAAAAACTTTAAATAAAATATGGCCAATATGTTATTGCCAGGAAGAGACACAACTGGAAAAGTTGCATCACACACAGTTAGGAAGCTTTATTTGAAAAGGTTTTCAGAATATATTTTTGTTTGTAAACGGATTCTTTTGCGAATATTTACGTATAGAAAAGTTAACTAACGCAATACGCATAAAACACTTTCCGCTAAAAAAGATGAAAAACATGTACGTTACCTAATGGGCTGGACTTGGAGCTGGACCCTACCGACCATTTACGTAAACGTATAAAAGCAAATTAATCACATTGATGAATGAAACGTTCAGTAAAAAATAAGTATTATTAATTAGGATTAGCGTGATATCCGAATTAAAGTTGATCCGGATTACCGAGTCAAGACTATTATATTTCTATAAATAGTTCTCTAATTACGTAGTCTCATCCGACTAAACCGCAGGATTTACACAAGGTTTACCAATTAATATAACTTGACAATTTTGGGCTTGATCTATCAGACCCCAGTGCAAACTGCTATGACCTTATACATATGTACCTAAATCACAAATTAACACAAATTCATATGTAAACGGACGAATGTGCAACATACTTAAATTAATGCATAAGAGTATCATGCAGTTTGTTTTCCTAGGAAAGTTTTGAGATTAAGTCTTACCTGGGGAGAACCCACCCAGAGATTCTGACTAAATGATATAAAGATATCATCAGAATTACGGAAGTTATGACGGTGCATTGCACTGACCAGGCGTGATGGACTATCCAGGTTAGGTATACTTCATAACCTGCATGTCAAAGCCTTCCATAACCTTTAGGGAGTTCAAGGTATCTTCTGCATTAATTGGAAGTAAATTATTTTGCCAACCATATCGATTTTGAATACATTTGCGGAAACAGTCACGTAATTGGGCATAAATCAATAGTGACGTTTTAACTAGCAACATTGAAGACTCAGCTATAATATACATATATAGATATATATGTAGGTATAATATTGTTTTTACCATCGTAGAAAAAAGACATTATCACGCAAATTGGAGTATATTCGTCTTCCGACTTAATTTGATACTGAAATGGACACTGTGTGTAACATGACTGCAAAATGAGACGATGGTATCCCAATGACTTATTCTCCTTCATCCTAATTAGTATGTGGAAGCTGTATTTCTCATCTTAATACCGGAGAAAAAGTACAATATCGTGGATCCAGCTCATTTTTGAAAAGTGAGTTCGTATTCTTTCTTCTAAAGAAGATTAATCATTCTAAATAATAGACTTTTATAGACATTTTCCATTGAAATTCTTTCGTCCTAAGGTCTAAATATTTATCTAAGCAAAAAAAGGTTGAGCGCTCACGTTGATTAGATACTTGTTTATTGGAACAATTTAAAACCAGGAAAGCCAATTTTCCAATAAATTTAAGCCCAATAGAATACGAATTGAAGGATTCAAAATTATTTGAAAGGGATGTTCTGTAATTTGATGGCCCATACAAATTCATACCACAATATCTGATTGATACAAATATGATATGATAGCGGCGAAAACCATGTATCTTTGGATTTTTACGTGATTTTTGGAGACGGCCTCCTGATTATGGAAAAATGAAACTCCTGACCTATAGGGAGATAGGAGGTCCGCAACTTGTTTTTTTATACCCTTCGCTCGTAGAGTGAAAGACTATAATAACTTTGTTATGAACTTTGTAACGCATTGAAGGAAGCATCTCCGGCCATACAAAAAGTATATAAGGTGTCCGGAAACTATCACATAAACGCACCGGATTGTGCGATTCCCCAAGCAATTTCCAGCAAAAAGTACGGAACATGCCCCCAACGCTCAACCCTTTAGCTGCCACCAGGGCCGGCCTTAGGGGTGGGTGAACTGGGCGGTCGCCCAGGGCCACCACTTTGAAGGGGCCACCACACCATGGAAATTTACTTTTCGGGGGGCACCACACGAAAAGTGCTTTACTCTCTAGGGGCCTTCTCGCAACAAGATAATCAAAACTGTATTGTTGTATAATGTATTTTTTGTATTTTTTTCTTGTTTTTAGCAAATGTTTTTTTCAGTGTATCTGATGCCAAATCTATTCCATTGATTTTGAGCGATTTTTTCAAATAAAAATGAGGTGGCAAACACGCTTGATGTTTCAAAGCTTATCGGAAATATTGAAATATCTGAACTTCAAAAGCTTCAGGATAAACTTAAGTTTAATCTATGGAAAAAATTGCCGTAGAACCAATTTAAAAAAAAAATTTAAAAATTTTGTTCGATTGAAAAACTCAAAGTAATGGATAATTTCTGTTTTAAAATTATAAAGCTTAGGCTGCCTACTATAAGCACTCCGATATGTGTACCGCGATAATGAGCATAACACACCCAAAGATCTGAAAACCACAGAAACGGAGTTGAAAGTCGTATAAAAATCGGTCGAGTCGCTGTATCAACTCGTCAAACATTCGAAATACCATCCGTTTGACCGATTGTATTTCAAATATTTGGCGAAAGAAAAACAGTGAGACAGCGTTTCGCCCGATTTCTTTACGACTTTGACAAGGGAAAAGCAGTGGTACAGCGACTCGACCGATTTTTTACGACTTTCAACTCGGAGATAAAAAAGAAGGAACTGACATAAAACAGATCAGAAAAGTGTATATGACCATATTTTTTAAATTTATTTAGAAGCGCAAATAGGCCGAGAACTAAATTTTTCTTTCAACGAAAGCTCAACAAAATAAAAAAAAGAATACAAATTTTACATGGTAAATAAATACGTATTTCTTAGAAAGAGCTGACTTACAGTGGCAGCAGCACCCAATTTTCACTTTAAGCGTAAAAGGGGTTTTATGAAACATTTCCAACACTTACCAGTCGCAGAATTTCAAAGCATTGCTATTTTGGCCTATATCTCCAAAGTACGTCTTCAATTTTTATCGGCTCGCCAAGCTGAATTTGACAAAATAAAACGAGCTAGGAAAAGTGTTTAAGAACCCTTATTTGTGGTCTATCTTTGTAAAATTGTTATAATTAAGGGGATAATTTTAACGGTTTTTGGAGTGTTTTCCATATTGACCATTTCTGTCTTTAGTGACAAATAAACCAAATAGTCCCTCGGAGTCTATTTTATTCAATAAAGATCTTTCCTCTTTTTTCGCTTTTTTATCAGTTTTTGTCGTACTAATTCAAAAGAGGGCTATAGTTATGACAGACAGACAGACTTAGTTTTTCCCTTATAGAAAAATAACGGTTTGAAATGAAAGGAAACTTTTTATGAAATTGTTTGTCTTTTAAATATCACTTAAGTGTTTAGTATGTTAAATAACTGTGCTCTCTTTAAATTTTCAATGATAAGAGAGACTTATGGTGTGGCTATATTTATGACAGGCAGTGTAGATATATAACGGTGATTAACTATCGAATGCCTATTATGAAAATCATTGTCAATGCTAAAACTTCCGCGACATCAAATAGATTGTGAATAACTGATAACACTTGTGCAGAAATCATTCAGGCCAACAATATCAGACATTGGGGTGCTACATCAACACTGAATGAAACAAAAAAAAAATTGACAATCAAAAATTGAAAAAAATAAAATAAGCTAACATTTTCTTTGGGTATTGCGTATTGGTAGGTGTCACCATCATCGATTTGGCCCAGGGCCACCAAAATGCTAAGGCCGGCCCTGGCTGCCACAGGCATTTGAAGATTAAAAAAAAAATTATTTTCGACTTAAGCCTCAATATCTTCAAAGACATACTAACTAAAATAGCGAAATATGATTATTATAGCTAACAAATTTACCAATATAAAACAAAATTAACCGCACTATAATCGGATAAGTGGTTTGGTGCTTAAAAGTCAAATTTTTGTTATTTGACAACAAACAAAACAAATAATTTTTCCATCTCAATTCCCTCCAACTTCTGCCAAGGTAAGGTGCTTGTACGATTCTTTTAAAAATTGGCGCATAGTCTTACGATACTATCTTTCTTACATAATTTTATTCTAGCTCCATTATTTCTAAAAGTTTTAATGCCTTAATTGAAGTAAACTAGGGTTAATTTTGGTTTTGATATAATTTGAATAAATTTATCACATTGTAGAACATTAGGGGCAAATTGAATTTAATAATTGAATTGAATTCGAGCAAAAATGCGAAATTTACCGTTATTCGCTCAAGTCAAACAAAACCAGTATCAGGGCTGGAAAGTACACATAGATCAACGCTATCTAGATACATATATCATCCGTTCGGAAAGATTCGTTGTCACAACCCAACTAACAATGTGTAGGCCTTAAAGCAAACCCTGTAGCAATCCTATTGTAATACTAAACTCAGTTTAACGTGTGACATCGCTTAAAGGAGTATTTTGATCCAATAAGTAATCCTTACGGAAAGCATCCTTATAGAATCAATTCACGATTATCCAATAATCATTGAATATTAGCACTATAAAGAGCTCAAATCAGTATGAATTTAAAGATGGCGCTGTTAGACTTCCATAACACTTTCTCTAAACATTAACCTAAAAAGATTCTCCATGAAATACTTCTCTATTGTGTTGATTGGATGACAAAGCACACAAATTTAATATTCTCTTATAGCAGACAATCGGTTGTGTTATTTCATCTTAATTGTATGACATTCATATTGTCATCCGATAATCTGTGATTTTTTAAAAAGTTTAGTTGCAAACCAAGTTTCTTCAATAAAATTGTATGAAGTCTTGCATGAAACCAACATTTACTCACTCATTGTTAATTTCTAAACAAATTAAGAAGATATCTGCGCAAACAACGTCATTATTGATAAAGCCAACTAATTGATATTAAATAGAAAGTTCGTTACTGAAGATTCTATAAAGAATTTTTAAGCATTTGTATAGAAGCAACTAATTTCAATTTGTAGTGTTTACGAGCAATGCTGACTATATCTCAGGTTGGCCGGATGGTTAGCGCGTAGGTCGGGCAATACGACAGTCACGGGTTCGATCCTAGCTGCGAGTTATTTTTTTTCATTAAATATCAGTGTCACCCTATAAGCCTCCTATAATTGGCAACACTACTAATTTTGTTCACGTTGGTTATCAGAGCAAACGCGAGAAAATGATGATATAAGATAAAGTGCACGAAATAAATGACCTGATCAAGTATATCATCTGCTACTACAGCTCAGTTATTCGTTTCTATAACTCCTTCTAACTTCTATGACCTTCTAAAATACTTATTTTGCTTATGATGAAAACATTAAAGGCGACACGCAATCAGGTCCCGTTACTTTTACCTAGAAGCTCTCGCAATTCAGTTTCCAGAACGAAATAATTGAACTTATCAATTTATTGTTTCGTGTGACGCTGTTGCGATAGTAGGTAAATTATAGCGGGATTTTTATTTATCGAGAAACGAATTACAAAGAAGTGAGTTTTTATTTGAAATTTGCAGTATAAGGTTTTAAATTATTCATAATTCTGTAGAAATGCCTCAAAGCCGTTACCTCTCGGATGAAGATCGAGTTAAAATCTCAACATTTCGCGAAACAGGGATGCCTCTGCGAAAAATTGCTGCGAAAATAGGGAGAAGCTACTTTACAGTGCAAAAGTTTTTAAAGGATCCAGCGAACCATGGGAAAAAACCTCGTAGTGGTCGCCCGCCACTAGTGAAAAATAGCGATAAACGACGAATAAAAATGCTAGCAGTCAAAGAAAACAAAAGCGCTGCTCAAATTTGCCAAGAATTGGCTCTCCCAGTTTCAAAACGTCACGTGCAACAAATTTTAAGTGCGGATCCATTTTTGTCATATGAAAAAAGAGCCGTTAAATGTCAGTTACTGCCTAGGCATAAAGCTGATAGGGTGCATTTTGCAGAGACACACAAATTCTGGGACTTGGAGTGGCGAAATATAATCTTCAGTGACGAGAAAAAGTTCAATTTGGACGGGCCGGATGGGTATCGATATTATTATAGAGATATCAGGAGTCCAAAACAAGTAAAAGTATCACGTAATTTCGGAGGAGGTTCGCTGATGGTTTGGGCTTCATTTGGCTTCAAAGGAAAGAGTCCAATACGTTTCATAAATCATCGTATGAACTCCGAAAAATATGTAGAACTTTTAGACGGAGTTCTTATTGACTTCGCAGAAACTCATTTTGAGGAATCCTGGACCTTTCAGCAGGATAACGCTCCAATACATGTATCCAAACGCACAACACAGTTTTTCGAAGAGCGAGATATTCCGGTTTTGATGTGGCCTGCTAAGAGTCCGGACCTTAATCCAATTGAAAATATTTGGGGCATCCTTTCCAGCAAGGTTTATAAAAATGGAAGACAGTTTGATACTCTTACGAAATTGAAAGAGTCTATTGTGACAGTGTGGGCAAATTTAGATCTGTCCATTCTTCAAAATCTAATCAATTCGATGCCACGAAGAATGGTTATGGTTCTTAACTCCAAAGGAGCTCCCCTCTAACCACAATTTAATTAAAAATACAGTTCAGGAGAATCAAATTTTCATTTTTTAATGATTAGTTCATTTATTTCGTTCGGAAAGTGAAAATGATCAGTTCACTTATTTCGTTCCGCAAAATATTGTTTTAATTTTTAAAAATGTTTGTGTTAATCGCTGAAATCTTTTTATGTTTAATTTTTAGTCTAAATTTTATGTATATAACAGAAAAAATAAAAACTTGAAAATATACGCAAATTTGTGTTTTTACGAAAGAAAATATAGTTGGTCAGGTGAATTATTTCGCATACTGTACATGATGTATCGAAGCGTAGTTTAGTGCTTCAATAAGGTTCTATTGGATTAAAAAAACGGCCAAACGCCATTATTGGGCTCTTAATTAGCTTTTATACCCTGTGAAGTGTTCCTATTACTATTGGAAGAGAATATTCTATGAAGTATTATTGGGCTAAAATTGTTAGTTGCGAAGCCACTGTTTTCTTGTGCCAAGTCAACGCCATATAAATATATCATAGCCGCAACTCAGCTGCACAGTGACGCCATTCTCTCTCGATTACCGTAACTCCTAGTGGAGCATAGTGCGTTGATGACTACCGTGTCTAGTCATCAACGTTACAAAGACAATTGAATTCGGAGTGTGATACGATTGTCAGCCATACCACTTCCTAGTCGCATTGTTAGTTTATTATTCTACGCTAAGAATATTTCTTATCATCTTCTTCTGAATAATAAACTTGCGACGAGTCGTGCCGAGTTTGGAAACTCGTTTCTCTATGAGTGTCTATTTCACAGAGTGGCGACCGAACCATCACGGCCACAGAGCACGACGCCATTGCTTACTACTAAATTTATTGACGGATGCGAAACAAATCCGAAACAAGTATATGACGTTATTAATAGCAAGAAAAAGGCAGTGGAATTAAACCAACTGCAAAAAATGAAACACATCAAAAAACTTCCCGGATGGCAGATTATCGCTACTAATTTATCGGGGAAAGTCCAAATGACGTCATCATTTTCTGACTATGACGTTTTTTAGTAATCGGTTTTTGACGTTTAAGTGGCTACATTGCAGCTTTGATTATCTAGACCAATGTTTCCCAACAGGTGGTCCGCGGACCGGAGTGGGCCGTGAGAGACCCGTAGGTGGTCCGCGGGGAGACTCTGGAGACTTCTTAAAAAAAGTTATATTTTTTTGTAACTAATTAAAATCACATGCCAAACACGCGCTCTCATTATCATGTAACAGATTATCCAGTAAATACTTTGCTACTAGGTCTGTGATTATGGGAAGGTGACGGGTTGCATAGGTTCATTGGTTATAGCCCAATTATTCAAAATTATAATCAAAATTCGAACCCGATTGCAAAAATTCAAAGAGTTTTTCGTGTTAAACATTATCATACGTCCGAGTCTAAATACCAAGCTATACCGTTTACTGGATAATTTTCAATCGGAGTTAGCTCTTCCAGACTCGAATTCACAAATTATTGTGAAAGAAAATTTTTAGCCGGCGAGGCAAGTGTTGACGCGAACAAAACAGTTTTTCCCCTTCTCTCAACCTGGCAAACATGGCGAATCTTAAATCGTGATTCCTAACAAGGTGGTGGTGTTCGTATAAAAATTCAAGCCCAATGACAATCGGTTGCGTCTGGCGTTTGTGGACTGTGCCTTCGAAGAGATGGAAGTCGAACCTAATTTTATGCGAAGGATTTTTATATGATCAGTGGTTTTCCACTTTATTTTTAAGTAAAAAGCGACAAACAATAAATTAATAAGGACAATTTGTGATTAGAGATATAGAGCGTGAGCTTCTGGATACCATACCTCGACAAAAAAAAATCGAGTCCTTAATTCGTTTTATTATTATCATTGAATGGTGGTCCGTCGAGATCCATTTTCAGGCTAAGTGGTCCGCCGACGTCTCTGAGTTGGGAACCACTGATCTAGACGATAACTTCCAAGTTAAATTCGTCCCCTACGATTTTCGATCAGTTGCAACAGCGTTTAGCCGTGACTCGCTGTACGCCGTCAAATTAACTGTAATTATGCTGTCAAATTTTATAAATAAAACATCAACAAAAATTAAACAAGAGAAGCTATAAAATCAAAATCATATATGTATATTTCAGGTTTATTTACATAAAAAAGTTCAAAACTTGACTAGCCGGTAATAGTGGTAGGGGTTGATAACATGCTTCTGCTTTGATAATTCATTGAATAAAATGTGAAAACAAAACATAATGAACAACTGTTGCCTTATATCTAAACACATGTATAAAAAAAAAAAAACAAAAATAACTAAAAAGGCAAACCTTTAAATAAAAGATATAATATTACCTATGTATGTCTCTATAGATATTTCAGTTTGGGAGTAATAACTTCATAATATTTTTTGCCCAAAATATTCAGATGAGCTTATTCGAATTTATCAGGAATTTCGTTTGGTTTTTGGTCTGTACGTGCTTTGAATGGTGTTTAACAACACTGTACTTTGCTGATTGCTTCTAAACCACTAGAACGGAACCGCAGAAAGGTAGTTCGAGTGACAACAAACGATTGGACGGGCATTGTTGTATTGAAAGCAACGCTTGCATCCTGAACACCCCAAACAGAAAAAAAATAATCGACGACTCCTGCCTCCTTTTCAAACTAAAGTTCCAGCGTGCGTGATGTCCTCGCCCATTGAGCTGAGTCCAGTATCCGAATTCGATTCAGATTCGTTGCAAATGCCGCTAATTAACTTTTTTGGACCAAGTTTGCTTGCCGCTCCTAAGCCGGCAACAGTGTTCGACATGGAATAAATGTTCGAGCTGAAGTTTAGTGGATCTGGCTTTTGTAACAAATTCATCGACGCCACAATATCCACTGCAATGGGTGTGCAAAGAGGATTTGGATTCCGGCGATTGTCCGCCAAAGTCCAAGCTATTTTATGATTGATGTTGACCGCTGACGAAGGATTTGAAGCAGTCGGTAGGGGATACGTCGAATCTAGATACTGAGCGGGAGGGGGAATTCTTTGGTCCAGTGTGTTGGTTGATGTCGGTTGCATTGCAAGGATATTTGTACTATGTGCGGGAAGGATATTCTGTGAGTTGAGAACGTGATCCGGAGTATGTTGTCGCAACAGTAGCTTGTGGTCACGATTTTCGTTATTTTCATTGAATTCGTAATTTGGTTTCGATATATACTGGCTAAAACTGTACAAGTTTTCAGCAAGTTCTGAGCTATTAATATTGAGTGGAGTCATCTTCATAGCGTGCGTTTGTTCGGATTTTTCTATGCAAATGATTTCGTCGCTTAGCGCTTCTAGCAAATTTGTCTTTTCTTGCAACTTTTCATTGAACACTACCAAGTCGGTTTTCAAGCGCTGCATTTCCTTTTCGCCATTTTCAATATTTACATTGACACGGGACAACGCGTCACTAATTTGCTCTTCATTCAATGATGGATTATCCGATTCATACTTTTTAATCTTTGCTCCCAGCCTGACGAGCAGCTCCTCTTCCTTCTGCAAATGTTTGTTGATTGTCACTAATTTTTCCATCCACTCGATTTTCGCTGCTATATCGTCCTTCTGTAGATCCTTTTTTGCTTCTGCTTGCTCCGATTTTGTACATGTAGCTAAACGTTGTGAATCATCAGCCAAACTATCGACGGTTACGTCTGCCTTCGTTGTGTTATACTCTTTTATTTGTTCGTGGTCCATAAGGAGTTTCCTTTCACGATGCGATGATTTCTCCTTGAATGCTCCACCGTATCTTTCCATCATATAACTGTCATGTCTGTTGGATGCTTCTGGCACTGTGTAAATCTCATTTTCGTGAATGCCAATATCAGGTGAAGAAGTCGCTCCTTCCGTGTGAACGCCGCTATCGCTGTTCGCTGTAACGAAAAGATTTTTTTGTCGGTTATGAGAAAATGCATTGCAACGTTCATGATTTGTGAAATAATTTTGTGGGGAAGCAACGAATTTTGTATGAAGCTTTTCTTGCCAGAGGACCAATATGGAAGTGTTACGGGTAGACGATGTATGCGTAAGATTAAGAATGACGGTAGTATAGTTAAATGCGATTACATATAAGTATGAATATTAAAATTAAACGAAAGTTTTGAATCGATCAGACTTAAAAACAACATAGGTATCAGGTTTAGTTCGTAAAGAGAAAAGAAATATGTATATTCTTTGTATAATGGTCGTATCCGTCCTGGTTTTGGCAGGACAGTTCTGCTTTTCCGTCCATAATCTGCCGTCCTGCCAAAACCTCGAAAGTTCTGCTTTTGTCCGGCTTTGTCCTGTTTTTGAACACCGTATTGGTATCTCACCAAATGACGAATATATTAAATGAAAACTACATTTAAATTTTATAGAAATTTACAAATAAATTGTATGTGTGAACCTTCATTCAGTAGGATGATAGGCGACCAAGTCGGCTTTTCATATTGTCTAAGTCCGGCAAGAGAGGGGATCGCAAGGAATTATTGCTCGTAAAGCGCCCTAAGATATTATTTGCACACATTGTTAATAAACCTGTCTTTCAAATATAATAGCTTAAAACAGCACAGCTATATAAAAATATTGGACATAATGTTCACCGCAGATTCATAGACCCAGACGCGACCGATCGGCAATTGATTGCTCCTTAATAAGTCCTGGTGAATTCTTGATAAGTACAGTGGATATCGCTTATAACGATGTATCGGCTATAACAACGGAGTTCCCGGGTCTCAAGATTTATGAAGCCCCTGCAGGTTAATTTTTGATGGATATAGCGACCATCGCAATAGCGACCGATCGGTTATAACGGCGGAAGTTTTACGGCCAAAGAGGCCCTATGAGTGTGATGATGATACTTTTTTGTGCAAAGATGGACTGTAAATAGAATTTAAAATGCACAAAATCCCTCATCTGTAAAAAAGTCACAAGGAGTCCTGTCGTCCCATATTGCATTCACCTTTTTCCTAGCATTCCGATTTTGCTGCAAAGCTTTGGCAAGCGGGAACCTGATGGCTTTTAAAACATCATAAAAGATCGAAAATTTATGGCACAAAAATTGTTTTGTCGCTAGAACACTTAGCATTATATTGGGATCTTAGAATCTTTTACATGACATCACTTTTGGGGAAATCTTAACTCTTTGCATCAGATAAACTTCAATTGGGTGCCGACGCGACGGTCTACCAGGGAGCATAGTGGAGAGTAGTTAGCATTTGGTTCCTTTTAGTTGGCAAGATGAGGGAATGAGCGATTGAGCACCGGGCCTTCATATTTATCGGAATGCAACTTGCCCTTCGTACAACACACCATTTCATTGCCAGAAAAAATATTTCAGCAAGATGGGATGGGATATATATCCAGATTTGTCCACGGCCCAGTCGGTTCTCCAATTTAATCAGCCCCAGGGGCGAACCCAAGGGGGGGATTTGGGGGATGAAACACCCCCCCCCCCCCGAAATTTTAAAATGAAAATTATAGGTATGAATAAAATTCAAACAACATATCTTTATTGGTAAATCAAATACCTAAGTGATGATTTTCACTATGCCGACGTCAGACTATCGTTTTAAAGTACCCATAGACCTTCCAACCGATTGAAGCAATTTTTTGATTGCCCGATAAATTGGAAGGTGTATGTGACCATCTAATCCATTTTTTTTTTATTGGACGTGTGGAACATATTGCCATGCAATTTTTCATACAATCTATCATAATAATCATGTGTTTTCAGTTGCTGATTTATTGACATAAACCAGTGGTCATTCTTCATGTTGTGGTTGTGGCGGTCATTGGCTATATCCACACATGCGCGCTTTTGTCTTCTCTATCGTCTTCAAGATCCGTTTCCACTTTCAACATTGAACTTATTGCGTCAAGTAATCAGAAGAGATGAATGCTTCATTCTATCCACATCTGTTCATTATTTATCGTTAGATGTGTGTTGCGGCAGGACAGATTAATGTTCAATTCTTTCGTTAATATGTAGTATGAATAGATGGTGAGTTGTGTGACTGATACAGAGACTGGTCCTGATACCTAAGGCTATCTCTGATTCCTGGTCACTTTATCATTGTAAAAGCAATGCTTGGTAAAGGCGTTTAGTTTATTATTAACACTAAATGGGTCAGACACAATTGAAGGAAAAATTCCAAATGACACCGGCCCATTTTGGCTGAACGTTTTTTAAATGAAAACAGCTGACGTTAAAAAAATCTCACATTTAAGTAAATTATCTTTTATTGTTTTATTTCTGCCACATTCCGCAAGGTGATCGTGAAAAGGGCATTTCCAATTACTTTTTCCTATTCGAAAGAGACTTTATTTATTCACTTGGAAGCAAAAAAAATCAACCCACCCCAAATGCTTCCGTTCTAAACACGATTAATTAAAAAAATAATAAACAGTCTGTTTTTATTTTCAACTCTGTAAAATCTATAAAAAAACATTATTTATTATTAAACTGTGTTAAAACTTACATTTTGTTTATACTTAAAACTTGAATTTTTAAACTTTGTATGGGGACTTAAGCGGACTTTGGGGTAGTTTTTGAGGGTAAGAGGGGCGCGGAAAATTTTGTAAGAGTGCAGATAAGTTAGGTAGCCTCTGGAGCATGCAAATGCATACAATCTGTTTCATTGCGATGCCTAAAACTTGGATTTTAAGGCTTCATACGCCCGTTGGGGCTTGAAAAACACTTAGGCCCGTATTTATGAACATTCCTTAACTCAAGGAGACCTTGAGTCAAGGATGCCGAAATTCAATAAATTAAATGTCATTTTTCATACTTTTTCATAGATCATACTTCATTTAAGGAGAAACTCAAGGAGACCTTGAAATTTTCTATAGTCCACCTCACTTGAAGTCAAGGTAGCTACCCACCTTCCTTGAAATATAATATTTCAAGTCTATTGAAAACTTAAGGTCTCCTTGAGTTTCACCTTAAATTAAGGATGCATTGACTCCTGAATATGAATGATTTCTATGAAAAAGTATGGGAAATGACATTTAATTTATTGAATTTCGGCATCCTTGACTGAAAAAGTCTCCTTGAGTTAAGGAATGTTCATAAATACGGGCCTTAGGGGTTGTTTATAAGGGAAGGAGGTGCTCGCCAAATTTTTTGCTTTTGCCATTAAATCACGGCGAATTTTCGACATTTAATGCACTGTAGCGATCATCGAAATTTGAAAGTGGTAGTGCTAACTTGACAGACATAAATCATGTTTTAAAGCGTTTAGGGTGGATCGATTTCTTTGCTCCCAAGTATATTTTTGTATTTAATGAAATTATTCATGTACAAAGATTAGCTCTTACGTTTTATTTTGGCAATAACATTTTTTGGACTACTTTGGGCTATAAAAAAACTGAAATTTGGCGATTTCTTCTGAAAATATCTGGCAACCCTGTCCGTGGCAACGAATGACTTTTGTCGGCTTATATACGGTTGAACAACAACCAGCCGGTGCATTCTCGGTCGTGCACATGACACAGCACTAGCGACGGCACCTGATGAGAGTGCTGTGTCATATGCATTCGATCGAAACCGACGAATGTCAATTTTTTTGCACTCTCCGAGTCGATATGCCCGTATATCGGGAAATCGCTCGGAGAGCAACATTCTTAACAATGTCGTATGTATGAACGTTTATGTGTTTAATTCGGATTTGTGGTGTATTTTTACAACGTGCAGTTGAATTTTACTCATTTTTTGTAGCGTGTTCTCCAGTTATCATACTACAATCGGCTGTACTTAGCACAGTGTAACACATTTTTCCAAAAATTCTCTGTCCCGAGATCGAATCTCGGCGTGGTCCAAAATTTCCGTACATGTGCGTTTAGGAAATATATAGTGCTTGCAACATTAAGGCGGCCCCATACCGACCGGAGTGTGACAAACACCGCACAAAAGATTGCGGCAGCAGTGCAGCAGTGTGGTTGGGCGACTCCAAGGTATCATTCTTGGAACCGGTGTTTTGTGCGGTATGTGCCACACTCCGGTCGGTCTGGGGCCGCCTTTATATACACTCCAAAATGATACGCAATGTAACGTTGACTCGAAATTGCCTATAAACGGCTGAGTTAACGCACCATGGCCGCACATTGGGCTATACGGTACTGAGAAGAAGAACAAGTGTACAGATCGCACAAAAAAGACCATATTGCAACCTCCCATGTAGATGAAAAATTGATCAGCAAAACTCGACCGAGGTACTTGTTTATATTTGGTACCTATATACATACTTAAATAGTTTTATTGATAACTATATTATTTGTAAAGGTTCGCCACTTAAATCTTTACAACGAAAAAAGAGTGAAACCGCTTTATATTCCTATTATTACGGAGTGTTTTTACATATAGCGTGGTGTAAATTTGCTAATATATTGGAGTACTTTTTTAAACATTTTTAATGTAATATTACACTTGATTTGCAAATTTAGATTGCAGAGTAATTTCACTATTATAATAGAAGGAAACAAAGTTTCCTAGCTGGAAGGCAATCCTTCACCGAGTTTCGAGGCAGTCGTTCCAAACTCAGAAAGATCAAATTAGGTGTTCCTCAGGATGGGGTTCTCTCTCCCACCTTGTTTAACATCTACATGGCAGGTCTCCCAACACCTCCGGAAGGCATTGAAGTTATCTCATATGCCGATGCACTGCACTGTACTTGCCACGGAAGCGGATAGGGAAGTCATGCGCGTAGATATCAATAGATATTTAGCGCGACTAGAAGCTTTTTTTCTTAGCAGAAATTTAACTATCTCAGCGTCCAAACCGTCTGCGACCTTCCTAGCCACCTGGTCAGGTAATTGTCGGTGGTCGGTTGGGGTACGTATTGGCAACAAACCAGTTCGTACTGTTGCAAATCCAAAAATTCTCGGGTTCCACTTTGAGAAAATGATGACTTCAGCTCATCACGCGGAAGCCACTTATAAAGCGGTGGGTCGAGCAGCGGCTGATTTTGCGGCGCCAGTTTGGTCGCAAGTTTTTTGTAACACAAACTGAAATAAAGTCCAAGTCTGCCAAAATTCTGCTCTACGCACAGCCACAAGGTGCCTTCTGATGTCTGCCCATCAGGAGACACATTTGATGTCAATACGTGACCACAATCGACTACTCACAAAACAATATTTAGTAGGTTGTTATCGAGAGGATCATCCTAACCGTGACCTTATGGAGAAAATTCCCCTCCACGCAACATCAAACGTGGCTTTCGTGACCTTGAGAGAGAGGTCCAGCGTTACAAAAGGGATCCTTTCGATGAAGATTCATACCGGGCTGCCATTGCTATGATTCACACTGAGGAAGTGAGTCGGTCTATTGCGAGTCTAGGTACGAACAGAGTCCTCTCAGCGCTCCCACCACCTATTTCGCCTGAGGAGATTAGGCTCCCGAGAGCCACCAGAGTGACTTTAGCCCAACTTCGGTCAGGCTTCTGCTCACGCCTCAATTCGTATCTATCTCGCAAATATACAAAACATATGCCCAAATTGCACTGGCACGCCACACGATGTGGCCCATTTGTTTCAATGCCCAGCTGCATCCACTAATCTCACCCCCGCTCACTATGGGAAAATCCCATTGCAGCTGCCACGTTTTTGTCCCTGGAGATTACGGACGAAAACGACGACGAACTGTAAATCGAATAGATACACAGCGGTTCACACCTTTCTGTACCGCTAAAAGAAGAAGAAGAAGGAAATTACAAAACTGCAACAAATACGAATGTATGTTATCGACCTCCTCTTGTGATTTCCATTCTCGAATTTGCTTCAAACATGATTTTCCATCGAACTCATTGAAGCAAACATACAATGGAAAGTGTTTATTTTCGGAACATTATTTGCACGGTCGAGAGAATTTCGTTTCCATAACGCCTACAACGGTACGATGTTCTATTCTCGTATTTGCATACGTTCAATTCGTTTATGAAGGTATACACGAAGTTAATAGGTTCATTCAAATTCTTGTACATTTTCATATCTACCAAATGTAGAAAGCAATTTAAATTGAAGTCCAAAGAATGACAATGGCAGGAGTGTTTCCATATAAATGAATGTTTTCTTTGCAAACTAAATAAAAACAAATGCCACTCCATTATTTCACCAATACGTGAGGTGCACTGTTATTTCTATTTGAGAAGCTTAGGAGTCACCAGACAAGAAATTAATAGCATCTACGAGATGAGGATAACCAAGTACACGTACTCGTTATATTCATTCATAAACATCATTTGGCAGTACATCAAATTCACAAGGACTTAATATTTGTTAATCTTATGTTAAGATTATCTGGGTTGAATTGTGCAATGTTAGTATAAAAATGGGTAAGCTAGTTGCACCACTCCTTTCGAATTTTGCGTGGCGAGTGGAAATATCGGCTGCAGGTGATTAGATTGATTAGATTACCTAATATTAATCGCGGGAGTTAGCCGATTAAGCGCAACACAGCTCAAAAGATGGTCTTCCTCCTAAATACCAATTGAACAGTTCACTTATATTTTAATATAAATTATTATGAAGTGTCAACTAAAACTGTGCAATATGCACAAGTACATCTAACATAGCTCACCTGTAACGAGTTCCTTTTCATCCGCTTCATGTAATCCATTCAGGTACGCTTCCAAGAGGTAGTTTTTCCCATGCTCCCTTTCTCGCATCTTATGTCGGTCTTCCTCAATTTTCGCTATTTGTAGCTCTCTATCCCTACAACGTGAACGTGAAGACGGCATTAATACAGATATCAAAATGGAGGAAATTAATTTTCAAGACTGGCATTCGCCTCTCGTCTTCTTTCTATCTAGCAACTATTCTATTCATGCCGTCTGGAGCAATTAAGAAAGCATTAGTCAATCGATTGATACCTTAATTTCGCCAGTTGCTGCTGAATTGTCTCGCCCTGCTCCAAGATGAGTTTCATTAACTTCTCGATGGTTCCTTTTTGTGACTTGGGATGGAGGGTGTGAGCCTGGGTCACCCACGCAGCTGTTGTCTTCGAAGCTCGATGACGTCTTCGTCGAATGATTGCGCTATTCGTGCTACCGTTGGGACTACCCATACCACTATCTGGATCCTGCTGCGAGTTATTCCAGTTGCCCATTAGAGGGTCCATTTGACGAAGTGTCAATTTTACCTAGAATGAAAGTTGCTGGTGAGTGTGAGAAAGTAGACGAAAGTTCGGAATTTATTTCGAAATTGAAAATTATGTGTTGGGAAAATTTAATAGAGCAGATGGTACACAATTGGTTAACTGGCTGCTAACATTTACTGAAGTCTTTGTAGTATTTGTATTGTAGACGCAAGTGGAATTGTAAGTGATTTCACAAGGATAAGAATCACTATGAATAAAATCCTCCGTTGAAGTGATGGGAGTGATGAATGGTAATAATATTTTCATAGCCTAGAGAGTAAACAGACTGATTCCAACACATCATAACTCGTTGGTCGACAATAAATTGGATTAGCCCAGATATGCCTACTGTCCTATATATAGGACACCTAAAAAATCGGACACTCTATAGCGGATTGGACATTAGGCATGATTTGGACGTTACAGAATGATACAGGAGGAATTTTCTTATTAATCTAAACTATTCATGAAGAATTTTTTTGTCGTTTAATTAAAGAAAAAAAATTTCGAAAATCGGCAATTTTAGAAAATTGAATTTAACATTCTTCTTTAACTGTTCTTCTGGAAGAACATGCTTATATTTTCATAAATATACTACCTAAATTATTGAAACAAAGTGCGTTTGGAAGCTAACAGTTCAATGGATCGTAAAAAATTGCGCATGGAGGTTTTTGTTGAGTTTTCATATCTAATGTGGCATTTGTTTTTGGGGTGTCCTATATTTAGGACAGTAGGCACATAGGCTACTATGAGGTGTCAAAAAGTATTTCTGATTTGTTATTTTTTTTTTTTTATTTGAATCAATTACGATACAGGTATCCCTCGACTTAGGACGCTTCGACTTAGGACATTTCGACTTACAATTCAGACCACAACTCGAGTTACAACAATTTTTGTTTCGACTTACAACGCGATTTAAAAAAAAAAATTTCGTATAAAATCACACGTTCAGGTATTAAGACAGATTTTTTTTTTCTATTTTTACTCAGTTTCTTTCCTGGTGCATAAAGCTTCTAATTCATTTGTTGAAATGATATTTGAAGAAGGAATTTTGTTTTGGCTAAGGCAATTAGCTGTTTCGCTTAGGACTTTATAATGAAGTAGATTTCATTACATTAAAGGATTAGGCCGGAAAACAGTTCCTGATCATTCATTACAACTTAAGAATTAAACATTTTTGAAACGGAAAGCACTGTATGCCGGAAAATGGAGCTTACATGGCGGCCCACACTGTCCGGGGTTAGCCAAACCTTACGGTACAAAATATCAAAGTTGTGCACAACACACGCTTTGAAGAGACAGAGACGACGGGGGAATTCAACAAACGTTATTTGTTATCGCCTCTGTCTCTGCCAGGGGTATGTTGTCTACAACGTTGATCTTTTGTACCCCGCGGTTTGGCAAACCCCGGACAGTGTGGTAGCAGTCTAAAGTAAACAATATCCCATATAACAACCAAAAGACATTAGCTAGGCAACCATGTATAAGGTGCTTGAGCCTTTCGAATGTGACCTAAAACTTAATTGATATCGAAAATACGAGTAGAAAAATCATTAAAATCCGTTGTATATCAAGCAACACGCACACAATAGAGAGTTTTAACAAGTCGTGGAAACCGTGGTAGTACGACTTGGCAGTGTACGTCCTTAAATTGGTAGCGATCAAATTATGAATTTTTATTGCATTTAATTTTTCTGGCTTTAATTAAGCCGAACACATCATTTAAGCAGGATACGACAGCAAAGAAATATTTCAATTATTATTTAACCTTTTTAGCATTTGCATGACTTGCTAAAAGCCTGGCTGTTGTGTAGTAACCCCGAAATACCCTTTTTAACTTATTAGACTCCCAGAATGAGGAACAGTTTCTTTAAATGTAAGAAACCCGATACCCTCTGCGAATAATTTACAATGTCTATGGAAATTTGAGTTATATTCCTTAAATTGTAAGTATTTGTCGAATAGTTTGAATTTTGAACGTTTGTACTGCAAGAGAGTCGTCATCTTGAAATCGACCTAAATTAGCAATACGGTAATGTATTTTGAACTCCTTTTATATTTTCGAAATTAATAAGTGACTGTATACTGACTGAATTTTTTTCAATAGCAGGGGCTTAACCTTTTACAATTGTGTTGACTTTTACCTTGAGCTCGAACTAAACTGCTAATTGCACAATGTAGCATCCATATTTTAAGCCATGGTGATCAGAATTTTTTCTTGAAATATAAAACGATCACCTCAACAAATAATAAGCAGTTTTCTATACCAGTGTTTTCTAAATTAGATTGTTAGATACGAAAAGATAATTCTGCCTAAATACTTATGTCATGACAAAAATTGGCCCGACCGACGTCTTCGCCAGTTCACAATAAGAGAGCCTAAGAAGGGATATGAAAAGTATTACGCAAATTAGTTAATGATGATGTGTAGTTGCGCCGGATCTGGCATCATATTTTATAAGGACATTCAATAGCTACCATTTTATACAAATTTGAAGTTTTTCGCAACATTTAATCAAAAGATATGGCTAAATATATTTTTTTAGGGGAGGTAGGGGTAGGGGTAGTCAGACCACTTTCATCAACTTCAAGCATATGTCACAATTAGGCATTGACGAAAATTTCAGGCCGCTAGCAATATTCTGTCGAAAGTTATGGACGAATTAAAATATCAAGGAGGAGTAATTTGTACGGGAGGTAGGGGAATCCTTAGTCCAATTTGTCTCATTTTGAATACCGTCCAAGGTTTTATCAAAACAAACATCTCACCTAAATTTAAAAACGCTAGCTTCATTATTTCGGGAGTTATCGTGCGAACTGATAGACACACGGACGGACAGACAGACGGACAGGGCTTATTCGAATCAGGGACCGACCCTGATTATTTATATATATTTTGTCATACCTCCGGTGGCTCCTCAGAGGTGTAACATAATATCGCGGGTAGCAAAAAAATATACCCTATACCATTTTATGGGTAAGTCTTAAGTCGAGGTCCTAAGTCGAGGTATGCCTGTATTAGGAAACTGCCAAGATATCACAAAATGTAATTACAGTCTCTATATGGATGTTTCAAAACGAAAAATTTAGATCAAGATTCTGAAATTGAGGCTTGGGTAGCTATTGATGGCCTTATCATTCACTACTTCACTCTACTTTTTAATTGTTTTTAACGTCGATTGAATTTTTTTGTGTAGTTACCTATATTTATATATAAATAATCTACGATTATTTCAACATGAAATAACTGATTATTAATATATTTTATGAGGCACATATGACTCTTAGATGATAGAGTTACTAACGCCATAACTCATATGTGTCTCTTAGATAGCGAACATAATGAGTGAGTGGTTATCACTAAACAAATTTAAACGTGTGTCAGTGGAAATTATAATTCAAAACTGTCCGCATGGTAGTGTGTAAATTGTTGCAAATTACTGCTGGAAACGTGACTCGTCGTTCGTCTCAATTTACAATATTATAACCAAATTTCACTCAATTGTAAAGACCCAATCAAAAAATATCTAGAAACAGATTGAACTGGAACTTTATGTTAAAATTTTAAAGTAAACTTGTCATAGCAGCGACAAGTTTGTAGAGTATGTTTTAGCAGATGGGAAAAACTTCGCATGTCCAAAAATGTTAAAAGGCAAAATGCGCTTTTGTGCCTTATTATAGTTAGCCTGTCTCCACTGTGATTTTTGGGTTGTGTCGCTAAACGCATGGCCAGATGGTCGATGTTTAAAAGGCTATTAGGTTACCAAGAAACATTACTTCAAGAACATACAGTTTATCTTCTGGTTGTGTACCGTAAGAGAGAGACTCTTCAGACGGTTGGAAGAAACCTATCCGCCACCATACACATTCGTACACTTTCAAAAGCAGTAGCCTCTAATGATAAGATATTCAAATATAGCCACGCTTAACTCAGAGAATTGCAAGTTATAACTACTGAATAAAAAGGACAATTATTCTTTGTTACTGGATTGATTACCTACTATACTTTTGAACGCCGGGAATTTTGGAAAAAGATAATAATAATAACTAAAAATTAGTTATGTAAATTTAATGACGTTCGCAATGTGAATTGCGGAATTTCGTCCATTGGCTTCGAAAAGTTCCAGCGTGAGTGGGCTAGCTTGGGCCTTAAAAAAACAACCAGACAGAAACAGATGAAGTGAAGACAACCACGAGACGTATAGTGGTCAGTATAGGTTCAGACCATCTGAATCGGGCATAAACGGGCGTTCATAGACAAAACGGTAATTAGGTTCTGCAAATATTGACCAATAATCGTTTTTTTTATCCGAGAAAATTATTGTGGTTTTTGAAAAAACCTTCATAAAGAAGAAACGACATGAATATTTGAAAAAAAAACTCACGCTCCACTTCGATTCCGTCACGCCTCTCTAGGAGGGCGCGCCCCACCGGTTGGGAAGTCCTGGTATAGAAGATTAATGTAATGGGGATGCGCCCAGGGCCGTACTTTTCAATAAACACGTACAAATAAATATACGCGATTATAGGTTGAGTCCAGGTTGAGTCGATACTTTTGTCCCAAAGGGTAGTACTATTATTATTCGCTTGTCAAATGAAATACATACAAACAAATTCTCTTTTCCGCTTTATTACCAAAACGATAGAGATGTATTTTTATCTTGCTTTTCCGAAATACATAATGTACCCATTCCCCAACTTCATAACTTATAGTATTTTTACAATAAAAGGATGACCAATAAAGTGACCAATTTTTTCCGGTATCCATTTCCAGTTTTCTTCAAGAAAATCGCTCCAATTATATAAAATAGCAGGCAAGAGTGAATGGTTATTTCCAAATTAAAGTCTTCATATGACTTGAGTTATGCTGTGAATATGATGGCCTGTACATTCAGTTCACACATCTTATGTAACCCAAGAAGAAAACGAAAAAAACCTCACGAGAAAATTGCATTTCACACAGTCAAATGATGCAACGCGTATACGAGTAATGTTAACGTTAAATAAAACACGGACAGAAACTGAAAACTTGGTGCATAAATAAAGTCCTACTATAGATATTTACAAATCTATTAGTACTGACAGCTGACACTGGACATGACATGAAGCGGCGATATGTATGCAGATTTCTACCGGATTACATCGAAACACGCTCAGAAACACGTCTGTCAAGTTAGCACTACCACTTTAAAATTTCGACAAACGCTATAGCGCATTAAATGTCGCGATTTTGTCGTAATTCAATGGAAAAAGAAAAAAATTTGTGGCACCCCTCCTTCCCCTTAAAAACTACCCTTAAGTGCATTTAAGCCTTAGTTAACCAAAATCGAGTTCCAAGAATCTCCCAATGCTAAAGGTGTCCAGTAAGATATCACGGGGGCTGCTTAAGAAATTTCCACCCTCAAAAAATTTGTCGCGCCCCTCCTTCCCTTAAAAACTACCCCCGTCAAGTTAGCACTACCACCCCGGTAGCGGCAAATTCAAGCAAACGGAAAGGCATATTGCACACTTCAAAAAAAATTTCGCGCCCCTTCTACCCCTTAAAAACTACCCCTAAGTGCATTTAAGCCTCAGTTCGCCAAACTCGAGTTCCAAGAATCGCCCCAATACTAAGTGTCCAGTAAATTCTCACAACGGGAGGGGAGGAAGGAGTAGCGGTAGTAAGACTTACTCCACTTTCCGTCAACTCAAAGTATATCTCATAATTAAGCATAGCTCAAAATTTGAGGTCGCTAGCGATATTTATTCGAAAGTTATGGCCGAATTACCATATCAAGAAGGGCTCATTTGTGGGTGTGTGTGTGGGTAAGCCCCTAGTTCGATTTTGTCCGTTGCTCGTTGCACCTCGTCCGTTACGAAGTTTCTCTTGTCTTCCGAGATACACCCGTTTAAACTTTAAAGAAATTTTAAAATCGTTTTTACATCAATGCTTCAAATGATGAAATCGTAACGGTATTTTGAACTGAAAAATCTGAAAAGTTCACAAAAATTGCCTTGTTTTGCTAGCTTTCGAACGACATATAAAAATTAAGGGCTTAGGATTTGAAAAATTGCATACATATCTTACGTGCTAAAGAGAAAAAAAACGTGGTTCCAAGAGGAAAAACCAAAAAAAAAAACACGAGACCGAGGCTAATTTTGGATACCCTTCACTCTTCTCGGGCTAATATTTTTGTACCTATGACTTGTATTTATTATTACTAACACCAAAACCAAGATTGATTTAAGGAACATAAAAATGTTGTATCTAGGGACGCGGGAGCGTCCCGCCCGCCAAAGAAAAGCGAAGATATTTGAACAAATCAAAAGTGAGAAGCGACTAAGACTATGTTTACACGACGGAACAAGTACGGGTTTTCGGACCTCTGTAGCTCGGACCCTGGTTGGTCCTGAGTGTTCAAATTCGGTAAAGGTTGTCGTTCGCGTCTTACGAAGTGTAGAAAATTTCAAGAAGATACGATGAAAAACACTGGAGATATAAGAGTTTGAAAATCGCATTTTTTCGAAAATCTTGCTCTCGTTGTTCTCGTTGTTCTTGTCGTTCATTGACAGGGCTACAGCCTTGCAGAGGGCATCTCGGGATTTGGTCTCTTTTCCCATCGATTGTCTGTCGTGAAGGTGTGCATAGGCTATCGTTTGCTCCGATCCGTGGAGTAGAAAAAAAGATCAGCGGAAAATGTGAAAAAATACAGAGTTTCTCGCTTAAATCTTTTTATATGTTTTAAAGGAAGCATTTAGCAAAAGTCGGGGATAGGCTCGAAAAATGCCTAGAAAAGAATCGTATAGTTTTGTGATTTGGCAGGACTGTTTCGAACAATCCCTTGTATATGTTCTCTAAAGTTTTCAGTTGTAAAGCGTCTGCAACAGCGGCGGCAAGGGCTCAAAGTTCCAGATTTGGTTCGTCTCTTATACGAGTATGTACATATTACTATAATATTGAATGAACAAATAACATCCCGATGATCCTAAAGCTTCCAGCAAACGGTAGAGGTTCGCAAAACACACACACCTCATGTTACGAAGGACGCTAAGGTTACAAAGGTTACCAAGAGGGTTATTATTGTTATTATGTTCTCAAACATGGTCGTGATAAAAGGGCAAGCTTACCATCTACGGGTATTCCGTCTAAGGAGCACCTAGCCTTTCGGCCTTATCTCCCGGCCCGACGGACTGTTTGGACCTCCGGTCTTTACTGGCAAGGTCTTATTGCCAGAGGGTGATTTCTCCATCCGGCGAATGCACTCACCTTCAGGAACCCAACCCCGGGGTTGCATCACCAGCTCGATGGCTTGCTTAACAACCGACAGCCACCTCGAGACCAACGCCTTGATGGGTAGGGACCATGGTCCCCTGGGCACGCCCATCCCCGAGGTACACTATTCGCTAAAGACTTCTCTTTAGCAGGTGTGATCCTCCTTCGGCCCCCTTATGGTTAGGCCTAACGTTAAATTCAGATGAGCACATCCCAGGTTCATTGGACCTGTGACTACTCGTCTGCTTAAATTAGACTCGTAGCGCTACCGCTACATTGGGGCGGCCCCCATCCGTTTACCAAGCAGCAATTTGACTCAGGACGTGTGGTCATCAATCCACAAACTAGTTAGGCCTTTGACACTTTGAGCCCACCAAACAGCATTGCAAGAAATTAGCTTCCACCAAACCAGCGCGGGTGCGTTACGCGGTACACACAACACAGACTCCACACGAATTGGCAAATTCAGCGTGGTCTATCGCGGCGGAAATTATTTCACAAATTCTGACGCATACCGCACCACGCTGTTTTGGTGGAAACTATTAACTAATTCAATCACTTTTGAATGCATATCCTTGCGAGCATTTTGGCGGGATTGTATTATATCAATCCTTTTTGCGGCTGACAACTTTTTCTTTGGCGGAAACTTTTTACAACAGAGTTGTTTTTGTGAGATATCGCATACAATGCAAAACATGCAACGAAAACAACATCAAAGAATACTACTATGGCTCTACAACCAGACATCTTGAAACAAGACTTAATGAACACAAAAGTAAAAACAAAATGCCAATAAGTAAGTTTCTCTGGCGCACCCTTTACTTTGCCATATCTCCGGTGGCTCCTTTGATGTGTTACATAAAATCGGCGTAATAAAAACAATAGGGGAATAGGGTATATAAAGGGTATAGGGCAGACGTGTCAAACTCGCGGCCCTCCTCGCAGTTCTGTGCGGCCCGCGGCCATGTCGAAGCAGCACTATCTGTATCAACACAAAAATTGTGAAATTGGTAAGGTGAACAAATTCAGAAGTTGTACTCAAGTCTACAAAGTTACTTAAACTCGTCGGTGCCTTATGCAATATTATTTTAGGATTTTTCACCCAAGTACTGCCAACAATTGGAGGCTGGTTATTTGATTTTATAAGACAGCTCATCTTTTTTGCACAGGACAATACTAAGCCTCTTCATGAAACTCTTCTGTCCCGAAATGCAGTTAATAAAAAAAACCACGGAAATATTGGAATTGGTCACTAAATCCCCTGGATGTGAAATTCCAACATAATAATTAGAGCCCAAGTGCCTGATTTTCAGACTTATGTACTTATCAAGCTGTATTGGTCCATGAGTTTGTTTTTTGGCTTATGTGAAGATAGCCCTCCCACATTCTCAAATTACGCTCGTAACCATTTGTTCGTGATTGTTCGTCAATTATTTTCGTTTGTTTGTCTCTCATTATTTAATAATAGAAACTTTAAAATAAGGAGTGTGAACTTAGCCCGCCATCGTTAAATTTGGTCGGATAAATATGTATAAATTTATCAATCGAAAGCCAGGCGTTTGTTGGTTGTTTTGGGCGTCTGTTCGCCCTGGAATCGCAAGGATTCATGAGGAAAAACGGAGACTATTGCGTGTTTTTTATGTTCGAATTCAACTGGTTTGAATATTCTAATTCAACTGCTTTGAATATAAAATACATGCAATGGTTTTTGTCTCGTCTTCTGTTTTTCCTTGATTACTCCTGAATCCTTGCGTTTCCAGGACGAACAAACACACAAAACAACCAACAAACGCCAGGCTTTTGATTGATACCAAATTTATATTTATCCGACCAAATTTAACGATGGCGGGCGTAGTTAATACTCAGAATTTTAAAGTTGCTATTATGTATTAAAAAATTTAACGATTTTAATTGACGAACAAACGAAGCCGCCGCCGAACAAACGGTTACAAGCGTAATTTGAGAATGTGGGAGGGCTAACTTCACATAAGTAACTATTTGTCTCTTTTAGCCACCTTTCTGCTGAAATTAATTTATTCTGACTATTTTGCCTCCCAATGTTATTTTGGGCCACCTCAGATGACTGGTGCTAAACACTTTTTATCATCTGTCTGTCCAAAATTTGGCGCAAATCATGTAATTGTGGTTACTTGAAGATCAATCATATTTTCACGATTCCGTTCTTGTCTTAATTGTTTAATGTTCTTGAAGTACATTTTCGAAAACAGGAAATTCTCACGGATAATCCCGAAGCCGCGATAGTGATCCATTAATATATATTTTAAAAGTAATATTCTGTAATCAACTTTCATAAAACGATTAAAAGTTTTTGAAATTTTTCTCCTGCGGCCCACTTAAACTTGAGGAGAGTCTTATTTGGCCCGCGCCAGGTTTTGAGTTTGACACCCCTAGGGTATAAAAATAATATATTTCGCATTACAGTTTAAATTACAGAAACTCCATAGCTCAACGATAAAGTTAAATGATTTTTACGTTATGGGATTTTGGAGGAATAAAATTTCATTATACTCTCATACCATAGTACCCTATTTCAAACCCCAAGAAATCATGTCGATTTTATTTTTAATGAAATACTCCCAACGCTTTGAAGTGCATTTAATAATGTCTCCAAAACGTTTCCGGATTTCCGGAGCATGTACACAACGTAATTTATAAACCACTAATTGCATAGTATGAAAATTTCAAATATGTACTTACCTCGGGCTTAGCTCGTCCCCACGCTGACCATATCTGCAGGATTTTAGTGTCGTTATCTAATACTTGCTCGACACGTCGCCATCTTTCCGTGATAACGAAATTCTTGTTGGCCGAAATTCCACTACCAGCCGGCGAGGGAACACCCTCATCCTCAAGTAAAACATTAACTAAGTCTGCACAGGTAGTCTCCTCATTAACACCCGAGATCCATCGTTGTTCGCCATGTATCCACACGGGAATTTCATCGGAAGCCGTTTCTGCCGACCCTGAAGAATCGTAGTCGGTCTTTGGTTCGTGAGGCGATGTTGTCATCATCGTTGTCCTGCAAAACAGAACCAAAGTTGTATTACATTGGCATATAGAGTAAAGCTTTAATGATACACTTGTTTGAGTAGCAAGTTTAAATTATGGCTACACAGGAACAGAACAGGAGTATTAGTGGTAGGTTGGAAATTGGGTCATTCCAAGAAGGACTACACAGGATTGCTTTATAAGACGACGTGTTTTGGGTGATATCATAGAAGGGCGTATTACCGCGAGATTGTTATTTTCACAATTAGAGTAAAATTTAAACTACGTCAGAGATGAATTAAATTAGCTTGTATTGAAGTCTAGTAAATCATCGTTGGCATTTTTTAACGCACATTGTAGCATATTCATGAATATTCTTCGCATTTCAGACTAGTAAGTAAAACAGCTTGTAGTCTGGCTGGTCTAGCGGTTAGTGCGCGCACCTTCGGTGCACAGGCTCATGAGTTCGAATCTCACCGTGTTCCATGGTGTTTTTCGAACTCACGAGCTTGTGACGGACTATGATCTCACTCAGATGTTAAACGAGTACCCATTTATGGGGATAAATAACACTGCTGAGCGTGATGCTGATCTCATTACCTCAACAAAAAGCAGATAAGATCTTGGAAATAGGATGTCACTAACACATCCTGCGGCCTTAGTCCAATGCTGGATTGTCGCGCCTGTTATTTTTTTATTTAAGTAAAACAGCTTAAACCCAACATTAACTATTCTTTTTTAGTTTAAATCAGTTAAAAACTAAATGGCGGAACTTCCTTTTTCTAATGAACCTAATTTGGTGTACAGTATTTCTCTATGCTTTATTTCATTTTGAAGTTCATCACTCTAAAACACACACCCTAAACATAATCTGAAACACATCATTTTGGTGTACGTTCGCATACATGTTTCGCCAAACGCTCAAACGATAAAACAACACAACAGCCATATTTTCTGTTGTGTCTCAAACTTCGCTCAACTTCTTGTCGTTGAACCTCAGCTCAGCAACAGTAGAGGAGGACACCGAATACAGCCTGGTGTGTATAAATTCTCCTGTGACAGAAAATCGTTGTGGAAGCGACCTTCTTCATGGCTGCACTAAATACTAACAATAAATCATGGCACAATTTTCATTCGGTTTGAATGTTGTCAGGGACCGAATTGAATCCGATCGATTTATTAATTGTACTCTTTCTGAATACGATGACGACATTGACGATGTTCAATCAATCACAAAATTTTCAATGTTTAGCATGTAGGTTTCCTTAATGCTTTGTAGTGTTAATGCTAATTAACATAGGAAAATATGGGGATGAGAAGATGGAAACCGTTCTTGGCGTGGACAGTAAAGCATTTGATATACGATGCGATTTCTGAATTAATGTACATATATTTTTTATGCTCTCCCTACCCCTCCAAAATGACAATCACTATGATGTGCAAAATAGTTAGTACTAGTTAGTACTAGTACTGTAAATCACGAATGCAATCCGTTTACAATGCATCGAAATTCATTGTTTGATAAATTGATATCACGTTAACAAAAGAAAAAGTATAATCACTAACACAGAACAACCAAAAAGGTGGCATTAAATTATGGAAAATTGTTTGCACAACTTTGAAACAATTCCATGTTTTCTGAGATGCTTCCGATGATATGGTTTTACAATCATCTAAAGTAATATTATGTAGTCTGGCTGGTCTAGCGGTTAGTGCGCGCACCTTCGGTGCACAGGGTCATGAGTTCGAATCTCACCGTGAGCCATGGTGTTTTTCGAACTCACGAGATTGTGACGGACTATGATCTCACTCAGATGTTAAACGAGTACCCATTTATGGGGATAAATAACACTGCTGAGCGTGATGCTGATCTAATTACCTCAACAAAAAGCAGATAAGATCTTGGAAATAGGATGTCACTAACACATCCTGCGGCCTTAGTCCAATGTTGGATTGTCGCGCCTGTTATTTTATCTTTATTTAAAGTAATATTATATTGCAATTACGTACGTATCCCGGTTTTGAAAAACCAGTACGGTAAATCAATGAATAAAAAATCTAAAAAGGAAATGCAAATAACTGCACAATACATAATAGATATGCGACTTTTTTTTCGGGACCAAATATTTTCTATGGTAACTTGATTTTGTATAGCTTCCATGACATTCTCATTCGAATTTTATTTGGAAAATTAATTGTAAACAAAATCATGCACGTGCGCAGCTTAATGCTGTAACTTCGTAGTAGGGGCGTCGGAAAAATGGGGGCAATGAATATGAAATTTTAAAATTAATAGATGCTTAAAATTAATTAATTAGCAACGTTTCTGTTGCATACCTAACTGTATACCAACAGCATCAAAATTTACACTGTTGTGAAAAGTACAATTAAATGGGATTGCAAAGCGTTGCGTGGTATAAATTCGTTTAAATACAAAATTTTAAATAGTGTGTATTCCAGTGCATTGCGGTTGAATACTCCAACCAATGAAAAAGCCAAAAAGTATTAAACCATACCAGCCCCACTAAATTTCCTACGCCACTGCTAGCTATAAAAAAATCAAATTGTCCCCTTTATTTTCAGATATTTCGTTTCCTTCTTTAAATGAAAAAAAAAACGTTCGAGGAAGTGGCCGAAAGCCGAATACATTTAAAAGGTAGTTAGGCAAATATGGCGGTTCCAAAAAGTACAAATTTCGGAAACATTTCTAAAATTACGAATTTTACAATAACAAAAATTCAAGTCGTATTGTTCATTTTACTATACAGGGTGTCCCGCAACTGGTTAGCCATAGACCAATGGTAGACTCTACAGGATGTTTTAGGAAAATTGTCGCCAAAATTATTTCTCTAGCTTTTACCGTTAAGGACTAATTGCCTTTTTTGTGATTCTTGCCAAAAAACACGACTTTTTTCGAAAAACTCCTTTTTTCTAGCTTCCACTTTAGCCAAATTAATTTTTTTCACATTCTTCTGAAAGTACACAAAATATCCAATAGAAGGACATATCGAAGGTTTCGAATGGTTTCGTATCTTCCGAGATACGACATTTTGAATTTTGCAGAAATGTCCATTTCAATTTTTAATGTCAAAATTAAACCCGAATTTCGTAACGGTAGATTGTAGTGGCAAATTTGCAAAGCTAACAAAAGTTGGCGTAGTATCTTAGCTTTCGAACGGCATATAAGAATAAGGCACAGAGTCATCCAGTTTCTGAATAATACGTATAAATGAAATAAAAACCATAGTCTGCAAATGTATCAAACCGACTTCAATCTTGAAAAGGAGGTAAAATTTTTACATAAAGCAAATACTTTTCGCTACTGTTGTAGATGCTACTTTACTAATTATAACGGTAAGTATAAACAAATTTGTTTTATGAATTATTTGTACGAAGGTTCGCTGAGTACACATTAATTTTGTGAGAGTATTTTTAATTTTCATCGTCTAAAGGATAAACATTTTAATTTGTCAGGTATTAATTAGTGTCCTTTTATGTCCTTTTTCAGAGTTTTCCGATCCAATTTTTCCTTAGCAAATTTAATTATAGAATCTTAGATTCTAAAAAATTAGAAACGAAGTGGCGACTTGAATTATTCGCGTTGTTATGGCTTTGGAAAGATACAGATGATAAGCTACGGGAAACACGAAAATTTTCCATTCAAACGCAATTTATTCCGTTGAGGGTCCTTGAAATAGGAATCAAACACCGGATATGTAATGTACTCGCCGTCCTCTTTGATAGGATACCCCGCATGCCGACCTCCAGTCAAGGATTAAATAGTGTCCTTTTTTGTCCTTTTTGGGAACTGTCCGATCAAATTTATATTAGAAAAATGAGTTTTAGACTCCTGGGACCAAGAAAAAAATAGCCTTAATGTATTTCTTTCTATGACTGAACTATTTCCAGGTAAAAGCAACATTTCTTCCACTTATGGACTATGTTTTTTTCCTTTTTACACATATTATTTACAAACTGGATGATTCTGTGCTTTATTCTTATATGCCGTTCGAAAGCTTAGGAATTAGGCCAACTTTTGTGAATTTTGCAGATTTGCCACTTCAATGTATCGTTACGAAATTCGGGTTTAATTTTAACATTAAAAGTTGAAATTGACATTTCTGCAAAATTCAAAATGTCGTATCTCGGAAGATACGAAACCGTTCGAAACGTTCGATATGTCCTTTCATTGGAAATTTTGTGTACTTTCAGAAGAATTTAAAAAACTTTGATTTGGCTAAAGTGGAAGCTAGAAATAGGAGTTTTTCGAAAAAAGTCGTGTTTTTTTTGACAAGAATCACAAAAAGGTAATTACTCCTTAACGGTAAAAGCTAGAGAAATAATTTTGGCGACATTTTTCCTCAAACATCCTGTAGAGCCTACCATTGGTCTATGGCTAACCAGTTGCGGGACACCCTGTATATAGATCTACCACTTTACACTTCACAAAAATTGACAATCTACTACTCTACGGTTAAAAATTTCAAATATTAGAGCGTCGATTATCCGAACTAATGTCGACAAGGAGTGGTTCGTATAACCGAAAATTCGGTTAATCAAGTTTGGAGTATTGCCTAAAAGTTAGTATAAGCTTCCTTCAGACACTTGATTTTTTCATTTGATTCGATACATTTCATATGAAAAAATACCGGCGTACAGAGGGCTGCGCCCGCAATACGAGGGTTTTTTAGAATTTTAATGCATAGTGAATATTTTTTGCACATATATTTTATAAGCAATAAATATTGTGCACAACATTAATGAAATGCTTCCTGTAAATCTATTTTTGGATTGGTGTAAATAAAAGCGTTCCAGAATGAAAGGCTGGTGCCTTTCATACTGTTCCACCTTTAATTAGACCAATCCAAAAATAGATTTACTATTTACCCAGTTTGTATAAGAGTACTCCAAGGCAAATCTACAGGCATTTTTCGATTTAAGATTTCTGATGGCCTTTGACCAAAAAGAAACTCAGGCAAACGTAAGGATGGCTTGGCTTTATATATGAACTCAATTAAATCTACTGTAAATCTACTGTTACTATTTTTTAATCAGAGAAAAGCAACCTTATATAAAATGAGTACATGCCCTATCATAAGAGCCAAGCTTTCCTATGAGTATTGAACAAGTATGCTTTTGCAGCTATTCAGGGACACCCTGTTAACTTGGTCCTACTAACTTCAAAAATATTTATGGCAAACACTATTACCATTGTATGCATTTCCACCAAATTTCATGTTCATTGTTTTATCAAGTTAAAATATATGCATTGAAGAAATGCTTAAGAGGCTTGCATTGTGAAAGGCCTTACTAAATACTTATTTGGCTATATTTCCGGTTTGAATACAGTTATTCGAATGGAAATTCGTAGACATATTCCCTGTGTAATTTTCTAAAAACCCTTAGCAGAATTTTCATATTTGGAAACCTAAGAGGGGCTACACACGAACAAATTTAAATTTTACAAATTTACTGTTATTTACTTTTCCTTTGCAAAAGTCAACAGTCTTAATATTTAACGTATATAAGGCCCTACTGACCAATCTTTGTGCAAAGTTTCATATCGATCCCTATAACGGTTTAGAAAAACGGAGCTCGAAAAGGAACTTTTACTTTAAACGCCAATAACTTTTTTACCGTTACTCGAAACTGTAAAATTTTAACTGATATGAGGTGTACTCGTTTAGATCTTTGATTTAAATACCCATATGTCAATTTCCGATAAAAACTAAAAAAGTCGATTTTTTTCAAACGTTCGGGACACCCTGTTGTCTTCTTCTTACCAACTTCTAAGGTATATGTGCCAAAGACTGTAACCATTCTACACATTTCTACCAAATTTCATGGCAATCGGTTGAGCCGTTCGCGAGTTATTTAGTGAACAGACGGACAGACGGACAGACGGACGGACGGACAAAATCGATTTTATAAGGGTTTTTTGAAAAAAAAATTCTAAAAAACCCTAAAAAGCTGAGTCCCCGGTTCGGTTAATCGAGTGTTCGGATAATCGACGCTCCACTGTACACCGATATCTACCTCAATTTAAAATTTGCACAATTAGACGCACTTTTTAAAAATTTGCAAACATTAAGAGCAATTGGAACAATTTTTGTTTAAACTCTGGACACTGCATATATTTTGTTGTAGGTTTTTCATTATTATCATAATAACCGTTCTCATTCATTCGTTTTGCATACGTTTTGAATAAATGTTCAACAGGTAGGCTACATTTTGGATCAATTTCTCACAGAGAGCATAGTTTTGGGATGAGCTCCGCTTATTTACATATCTAAAAAGTTTTCCAAAAATTTACAAACTTATTGCTTTTTTGTATGGGTATGATTAATAATTCACAACTAAGAGACACCTTTTTGAAGGATTTAATGGGTGGTTTCAGATTGTAAGACGAAACCGGACGGGTAAAGTTGCACGACAAGAACCATCGTTCTTACAATGTGAAATGCACAATGCTTGTCTGCTGGCCACTACAAAAGCTCTCGTCGTCCGTTTGTTTGTGCTAATAACCCCTCCGGTTTCGTCTTACAATCTGAAACCACCCAATAGGTTAAAGTTGTTGATAAATATATACGAGTGATCGGTCCACTGTATAATAACGTTCAGATAAAAGCGGCAAACACGAACAATTAGTACATGCCCATAACTAAGGCCCGGATTTATATGCAAATGCATATTTTTGCATATATGTGCATATTTGATGGGTTATTGCATATTTTTGCATATTTTGGTCTATCTTAAAAATTTTGCAATAATACCTAATTTGCTCTAAGAAAATTATAAAAAAATGTTTCACAAAGAAAAAACAAACATGAAAAACAAAAAAACTGCAAATTATTCCGTGTTGCATCAATATTACATGAAATGCAATGTTTCTAAAGCTTACCATACACTGTCCAGTCGATTGAACAATCGATTGCACCCAATCGATCTGACGCCCGTACATCACAAACATTATACAATTTATCGTACAATCTAAAATGATCGTTTCACCATCTACACGACACAACACAACATAGTGACAATTATATATTTTGTGGCGAAGGGCATCTATTGCTACTTTAGATGGAGAATGGCCACCACAGCGACAACATGGAAAATTACCGGTGGTCAACACATGTGAAAATCAACTAGTTGCTGATTTTTTCACATAAACCGGTGGTCATTCCTTATATTGTGGTTAAGGCGGTCATTCTCCATCGAAAGTAGCATCGCCACAAAATATATAATTTTCGCTTGTTGTGTTGTGTCGGGTGGATCGTAAGACTGTCAGTTTAAGTTGTACGATAATTGTATAGTAAATGTGCTGTACGGGCGTCAGATGGATTAGGTGCAATCGATTTGACTGTATATGGCGAGCTTAAGTAACAGTTGTCAATTAATTGACGAGTTTGAAGAACATACATATAAATTGTATTCCGGAGAGCTCGGGCGAAATGCACAAATTAAAATTTCATGAGATTACAGACAAAAGCACAGGCTTAACCCCACTAAGGAATATTAACAAAATCATTAACGATAACAACGCGGAGCATTCGGAAATAACCGACCAATAAACATTTAAATTTGCTCCAGTTACATTAGTGAATGTAGAAAGATAATTTTCGATAAATAAATATATTTTAAACGGCAGAAAACACAGTTTTACAGAGGAAAATTTTTAAAAGTACTTCATTGCAATTCAAAAATGGAATAATAATGAAATCATTTAAAATATATTTATGTACCGAAAACGATCTGAATTTTTGAAACAGAATTTGGTTGGATTTATTATATTGCTAAAGTTTATGTGTTCGTTATTATTCTGAAATGTGTTTTATGTTGAAACATATCATCGAAAGCACTTCTGTTTTATTATACTTAAAAAAATATCTCTGTTTGAATCGAATTGCGATAAAAATTTGTCTAGTATACTGATGGTAAAAGGTTTAATAACGTATTTCAATATTTTTCAGCTACATATATACGATATTTTTCGTTTTATCACTGCATATTTCATTGCATATTTTGTGATTTTTTATTGCATATTATATGGCATATTTCGACCTTTTTTATTGCATAGAAATCCGGGCCTTACCCATAACCTTGCAAAGTAAACTTGAGCGACTAAACTTTTAAATTGTAGCCACCCAATTAATTATGTACATGAACTCGCAGTTTCTCGCAACATTCGCAAACAAATATCCTAAATGGAGTCTTAGGCAGACTTGCTTCGCTGAATCCGGTTTATGCTGGAAAAACATTGCAGGGACAATATTTTTGAGCAGCACCGGACATTTGAATTGGTGCACTTTTGACCTTTTCCTACATGTGACTACATGTTTATGTCAATATTTACGATTATTTTCGGGCTATTGGAAAGAAATTTTGTTTGCATTTTAATCGCAACATTTTCTTGACGTTTATTGAGAGTATTTTTTGGCATGAAGACATGGCATACCAATAATAAACAGCGAGTTGTAAGGCCCTCTAGATCGCCAATGCGTCATGAAACTTCCATGAAACCATGACTTATCAATCTATAGTTTGACTTAATAAACTGCTCACAAATGTAAGGTCAATTAGAGACTCTACATTTTCTTTCCTGAAGTAAATAAAATTGCCAGAGAATAAAGGGTGAAATCAAGTCGGATGAGAGCGTCGAGGTACGGCCGTGATTCAGAAGACATTTAAGGAAACGTTCAAATGTTAATAGAAGGTAAGGTGACCAGAATCCCGAAGACTCAATGCTGTACACATGCTTGCGGAATTCGGTTTTCAGGTAAATCCTCAGCCATATTTGGATTTCTTCAAGCCTTGTTTTTGAGGATAGTGCGATTGCCACAAGAACATATCACTAAGAAAATTTTGTTATACTGCGTCACATGAGCGGCTTAAACTTGAACAATACTGCATCATACTACCCGATATGCAGTTATGTAGGATTTTTCTGACAACCATCTCGTTCACTCAACCACCGGGTTATCTTTCGGTATTACTTGACAGAGGCTGCCTCAACGTATTTACGTCCTACTTCCTCGCTCTGCAGAACATTATCGTATGCTGCAGACAAACTACTCATTGAGACCTATATGTTTACCGCATCCATTCCGGGAACGATTCTTAAGATTTGCGCTCGATGTTGCAGAAGAACCTTCAATTTTAAGTTCACCCTACAACAATACATATTTGCTTCGCTGTGTCGAACCTACTCCTCCGAAATCACAATTCAACATGCAAAATTGATACAATTTTAAAACCGGCCGATTTTTCGATCTCGTTAGCAGACCTTAAACGACTAAAGAAAATGTTTATTCGGTAGAAAAACATAGAAACAAGATTGGTGTTGACTATTCCTTAAATTCCTTATTAAGAACCCCTGAGTTTATTGCATTTCTCCTATGCTGAAAATAATAATCCTGACCTCTGATCCCCTCCCCCTTCCAAATGCTTTCTACGCCACTGGTCCTTGACAAAAAATCATCTGCATGTGAAGGACAAACGTATGTTTTAACACAAAAACCTATAACACGAAACAGTACTTGAAATAAAATTATACACATAAAACAAAATATTGATTTCAGAAATTTCAGATTTATGTAAGGACAGTCGTATGATCTAGCTTCTGGCTATTCATGATGCTCGCGAAGTACATACTTTGATAACTCATAACTAGAGCCCGGGTTTTCGTGCAGTAAAAAATTGAAAAACGTGCAGTAAAAATCCCGAAACGTGCAAAATCGTGCAATATAAATGCCCGAATGTGCATTTTCCGAGCAATATGAAAAAAAATTAATTTTTAGGTTTTTAGAAGGTTTGGTTTCGACGCAGTGGACGCAGGAAAAGCAATGAAAAAAAAATTGAAGAAGACTTGCTCTAAATAATAAAATAGTTTTTATTTAAAATGTGGGACACTTTCAATATTTCAACCGAACATAAAGTTCTCCCCATAAAATGCTGTCTAGATTAGCTCTAAATATGGTACCGGAAATCCCTGACCGGTTTTTGTCTAGGATCCATCGCGCAACCTTTGAGCTTATCTAATTCGTGAATGCATCGTCTTCAAAGGGGCAAATTTTCCTTTAAGTATTTAGGTTAGTGGTCTGGCTGGTCGAGCGGTTAGTGCGCGCACCTTCGGTGCACAGGGTCATGAGTTCGAATCTCACCGTGTTCCATTGTGTTTTTCGAACTCACGAGCTTGTGACAGACTATGATCTCACTCAGATGTTAAACGAGTACCCATTTATGGGGATAAATAACACTGCTGAGCGTGATGCTGATCTCATTACCTCATCAAAAAGCAGATAAGATCTTGGAAATAGGATGTCACTAACACATCCTGCGGCCTTAGTCCAATGTTGGATTGTCGCGCCTGTTATTTATTTATTTAGGTTATGTTAACCACCAGATTAACATACACTCTAAAATCCACAACTGAAAAATGGTATGAAAATCAACTGACATTTGATGAAATTTCTATAAGTTCATCACTTTGTTTAGTTTTATTGCCTTTTCACATATGTTTTCTTTCTCAATACTTTTATTCTTTTCTGTGTCTATCGAAAAATTCTGCACATTGCATAATTTCTGGGAAAAATTGCTATGAAACGGGGTTAAAAATGCAATTCTTCGTGTTCATGCAAAAACCTTAAAACGTGCAATTTCGTGCAATATAACCTCAAAAGTGAATTTTCGTGCATAAACGTGCAATTGCACGAGAATCCGGGCTCTACTCATAACATAACCATTGCAAAGTCCTTTCTTTGTTATGCTTTTTCCTATAGAGGGGAATCTGTTGGAGTACAGTTTTGCGATAAATTAAAATCGCATCTTTTGACGGCTGTAATTTTGAACCTTGGAAGCTTAGAGCCTTGAAATGTTCACCAAATATGGACAGCGCGGTGCTCTACAAGTCTGCTAATTTTCAAAATTTCGCTCAAGAATTTCCAAGTTATGGACAGTTTTAGAAAACACAAAAGTGCAATTTGGGCAGCTGTAACTTTCGAGCGAGGAAACTTGGATGAATTTTGCGTCACGCAGCTCTACAAGTGTGCCAAATTTCAGAAATTTCGGTCGGTTATCGAGTTATGGATAATGTAATGACTGATTGGCAAACATAAAAGTGCGATTATCTCACGTAATATCGATCGTACCAGAGTCAAACTTGACTCCTTAAATGGCATCATTCGACGTCTGTAACTTCTGAGCCTTGACAGCTAGATCCTTGAAATTTCCCCCGAAAATGAACAGTACAGTCCTCTACTCTAAGTTATTTAAATTTCAAAGTTGTTCGCTTACGACTTGTCGAGTTATGGGCAGCCGTTATTTTCGGAGTAAATGTCAGCGCCGAAATCTATCCATCCAAAATTCATTTTCGCACATTATAAAAGTGTAAATTATTAAAATATACATTCTGTATAATATGAAAATCGATATATTTTAACATACACCTGTGGTAACGACATTCCACTATCATAATTACTCTCCATTTCAGCAAAGTAAAATGGTGAATCCTTTCAACGATACCTGCCAACCATGCGAGACTTGAATAGGTGATTTTCCATGAAAATTCCCACCGAGAAATAATAATTAAAGTGAAATAAAAGGTTATTCAAAAGCATAAAAGGCTGAAGATGCGGTTCCTAAATAACTTCAGAATGAGTGCAACAAACACTATACACACATTATGTACATTCAACGTACAATGCATTTAAAAATTATTACTTTGTGCTGCGCAGTGCACACATGAGAGCTTTTACCGAAATGTGTTGCAGAATCATTTATCATATCAAGGAAACTATTTTGTTTTCTATATTCCTGCATTCGCGGCACTTTTTGTGCTTTGCATGAGTGCAAACTGCAAACTACAATCTCCGTAGAGACACAAGAAAAGAAGACTCAAATGCCCCCATCGCGATGTTGTGTACGTTATGTTGTCAGCACTAGAGAGGGAACAAACGTCCTCTTAGGATTAATGTATATGCAGATGAAGTCCTTAGAGGACGAGAGCAGTGTAGCATTTCTTTTCATTTGTCAGGGTTGGTGAGAATATGATTGTTGACCATACGATAATTTACATTTTAGTATGCATAAAGTGCTAGCTGTGTGATTGTTATGACAATTCAATTTCCTCTCATTAATTTTCCGCAAAGTAGGTAATCATGCTATTAAAGGAATAAGGCAGGCAAAGAATGACTGTTAAGACGAAGGAGATAGAACTACATACTTCGTGCAATGAAAAATCAAAATACTAGTATGGTTGCATGCTCGACTTCGAAGCACACGGTCGAGGATTCGAAACTCACTGTGAACGGGTATACGTAAACAATTTATGATGGTTTTCAAATGCAGGATCTATGCAAGGGCCTATGATCTTACTTAGATTTTAAATGATGAATCCATTTAAATATATAGATCAGGGATTTGGAGCGACACTTTTTTTCGCTCCGCTCCGCTCCCGCTCCGACCGATTTGAAACCGCTCCGCTCCAGCGCTCCGCTCCGACTAAAATTTGTTCGCTCCGCTCCATTACAAACATACAACCAAACTTCATTGTTCTTAGTAAATATTTATAATTTTCCGCGAATTCATCAATTCAACTTATATCTGCTTACGTATTATAGAGTATGGCATAAAAGGTGCGTTTTATTCGATCAAGTACAGAACAGGATAGCACGAATTTCGTATACAAATTTGAGCATAAAATTGAGTTGTTCTAGATAGGGTGTCCCGAAACTAAACTATCGCATAAGCGCACCGAAATATGATTATTAATGTCATTTCCAGCAAAATAGGCGTACCGGAAATATCCCGAATTCTTAACTCCGTAGCTACCAAAAGCATTTAAAGATTTTACAAAAATGCTACCACTAAAACCTCCGTCGCAAAAAAAAATTTATCTTTGATGCTTTTTTACAGAGCTTAAACTGCTTATCTGATTTTTATTAGGAAAAATTGTTGGCCACGACCGAAAGAAAATATGTAGGTAATATGAGTATTAAATTTTTGAAAATCTTTAAATGTCTGTGGTAGCTGAAGAACTAATAATTCTGGGGCCCTATCATGTAATTCGATTCGAAAGCGATTCCTTTCGATTTGGACAAAGTGGTATCATGTAACTCGAAAACGAATTGACTTTCGTATTTGACCATACGAAAACGAAAGTCCCCTATCATGTAATTCGAAAACGTTGGAGGATATGAAGGATTGCATCGAAAATTTATTCGAGAGATAGGTCACTCTCGAGAAGCTATCGCTATATGCATTTTTAACTTGCAAAAAAGTTTTTCAAATGTTAAAACCGGATTTTAATTATAAACTAAAGCATAATGGACTTCTTAACATAAAGTAGTACGCCTTTAGGACAATGTATTTTGCGCTTATAATTGTGCGGGAACAAATATAATCTCTATATATTTGTTGTAACAAGTTCGCCTAATGGATAGCAACATTAATTTTTCTTGGAGCTTGTCGATAACTTCAAAAATGGGGAGAAAGTTAAATAATGGTTTCGATGTACAAAGAGTAACATTTGATTCATATAATTTTAAAGATGTGAAAATTGAATTTAAGGCTATGCAACATGGAAGGAGTACTAATGGCGGTTCTTCTAATTAAGCTTTAATCATGAATTTACAATTTCTTGGGGTATATTCTTTATTTTATTGGTCGTCGCTGGGGGAATGCTTTCTCGTTTTCCGGAATTTGGTCATGAGTTCGAATCCCACTCAAGTCTCGCACTTTTTATTTAGCATTTTTTTCACTTTTTTTAAATATTAACTAATTCTACTATTAATTCGCGACACTTTTGGCTTATGTTGAATTGTTTAATTAAGTTTAAAGCAGTAAAAATTGAGCCCGAACACAAACATATTTTCTATTTGACATTCGACCGTCGATTGAATCTAGCACACTAAGGGAAATTTTCTACATTAATGAGGCAATACCAAATACTCGAAACGAACGAGTTACATGATACCAAATTGCTTTCGAATCGAATACGAAAGTGTCGGCACTTTCGTTTTCGTTTCGAGTTACATGATAGGGCCCCTGGTTTTTTTTATACTCCTTTTTGCTGGAAATCTTCTTCTTCCTTGCCTCGTTCTTTATACCGCTTCATGGTTCCGCGTTGCTCGACCTGCGGTGTAGGCACATCGTCCTTTTTGCTGGAAATATCACCAGGAATCATATTTGGGTGCCTTTATGCGATAGTTTTCGGACATCCCGTATAGAACGAGATCTGTAAAATTGTTATGGAAGCTGTCCTGTACTCCATTCAATAAAATGCACCTAATAACTAATTTAAATTAAAACGGGCGTTTCATTCAGCGAGTACAGGACAGGACTTTTCTGTCATGGAATTTCACAATAATCCGAAATTTCGCAAGTCTCTCAACGAATTCTTCGCCTTTAAATCGTCCAAAATCATCAAATAGTGCCATAAAATGAAAAATTTCGTCGAAAAAATTAAATTTTTTATCTCGGAATTTTCTTGATTTTTTACTTCGGAGCGGAGCGGAGTGGAGCGACTTTCAAAGCAAAAATCGCTCCGCTCCAGCCTGCCGAAAACCGCTCCACGCTCCGCTCATTCGCTCCGAAATTTTAGGTCGCTCCGCTCCGCTCCAAATCCCTAATATAGATAAATAAGTCAGCATATTGTGCGGTAGGTTTAATCTGTTGGAATATATACCAAATAATAATTGACCAGCACACTAGGCAATCATAATAAAATGAGTGATTTAGGAAAAATTTAATATAAATTTGTCATTAATATTTTGATTATTTTTCTTTTTAATTTCCATTGTGATTTGTGTCACATTGTGTATATAAGTATATATGTAACACGATTGGTGTGAATAAGTGAATAATTGTTTTAATTATCAAATTATTTCAAATAAATAAATATGTACATACTTCGTTTAAAATAATCGTGTCGGACTTAATGAATATTTTTCGAAATATACATATTTCCAATATGTATTTGGTTTGAAGGTTAGTTTACAGTTTCTTATTATAAAATAAAATATTTGAATAGAAAATTGATTCATAAATACTATCGCATACGACATTCTTCCTTTCCTGTAGATATCAAAATTCGCATTTTGAAAAAAAAAAAAAACATCCACCTGACATGATTTCATCTCCGCAACGAATCAAGCATTCTTTCCTCGTACATTGTCCTACATTTTCATTTATAGATCCTTTTATTACTCGCTCAATGCACACTAGAGAAAGGTAGAGAAAGGTGGGTAATATGGCGATAGCATTCAAGAACGACCGACCGACCAGCAGCGGTCAAATCAATCTATACAAGTCGAATTGACCACGGAATTCAGGTCAACCCAAAGGAAAATATTTACCTTGAATCATACACGGTACATGCACCGAACCGAGTATATGTAGTTTTCCTCAGATTGGAATTTGCACAAAATGTGGTCATATCGAAAAGTTTCAATACACACAGGAATACACCGTCAATTTGCAATCATGATTGACAAGTTAATGTGTGGAAGAAAAGAGATTCCTTTTCGAGCAAGAATGTTTTGATTAAAAGTACGAATTGAATCAAAAGTGGATAATTTTGAAAACGTACAAAGGGATCACGGTCACGATTCATATGTCACAAGGAATGCTTTTGAATTAACAGTTTTTTGCTTCAGGGAAGCATGAACTGAGTGTATTGAGATTTCCAAAATAAATGCAATAGGCATATTCATTTCGGAATTTTATATACCTTTTACACTACTAAAGTGCGAAGGACATTATAAAGGGTTTAAAAAAAAACGAAATAATTCCGTCTTTTAATAAAATCGTTCCCATTTAATAAAAACGTACATTTTAACATTTTTCTTGGTACTTGTATCTGACGAAATCCCTTAACAAAAATCTCCAAAGTCAATATCCCTATAATCGAAATCGCCCAATTCAAAATCTCCGATCACAAAATACCCACGCATGTGTGATCTTAAACAACGCGAAATGTCAAGCGCAATGCATTTTACATTGCTGAGCAGCATATTTGTCAGATATGAAATTCTGCCGATGCTGCTGCTTCTGCGCGATATGTATTTGTATTGTATGTATTCCTTTTCCTTGAATGCGCAAGCGAATGCGTACTACTCGTAAGAACACACCTATGAATTGATACGTATCGTCAAACATGTTTACTTCTGTAAAAAAAAATCACAGTACATATATTCATATCTCGAATTATACAGGGAAAAGTACCCGTTTAATTGAAACCATGGTTTAACATATTTTTGTTTTTAGACGCGCCACAGACCCTCCAATCGATCGGCCAGATTTTTTGATTACGAGATAAATCGGAAAGTGTATGGGACCATCGGGTTCAATTTTTTTTTTATTTGACATGTGGAACGTATTGCCAATGCAATTTTTCGTACAAGCTGTCATGACAATCATGTGTTCTCAGTTGCTAATTTTTTGACATAAACCTGTGGTCGTTCTTCATGCTGTGGTTGTGGCGGTCATTCTCCATCAAAGTAGCATCTTCCATCGCCAAAAATGGTATAATTTTCGCTATTTTGTGTTGTGCCTTGTGGACCATGAGACTATCTATGTTTCGTATAAAATGCACTCGACGGACCATAAATGTTTTCTCGAAAAATTAAACACGTTAATTTTTAAAATAATATATAAATATATTGTTCCACGACACAATCCAATACAAAGAGTTCCAAATCCAAATCAATATCAAAATGCAAGGGCTAGCGGCTAAATCACGATCAAAATTATAACAATAGTTGCGCTCTCGAATACGGCTTCAAAAAAGTCGACGTTATTACTAATATTACTTCCCTTGAAACCTCGTATCGAACGATAGTAATGTTACATACACAAATTCAAGGTTAAAGGCCAATGATCTAACATATATGTATTCATTGTTGTGGTATGCAAATTATGTATTATCAAATAACGTAATAATAGTTAATTTTTAATCCAGATTTAATATTTTATCTTAGATTCCAACCCTACCGGAAGTTATCAGTTATGCTTATTTCAAAATTGGGTCAAATACATAATGTACAACATAATCAGCTGATCGGTAGTGACAATCGGGTCAAATACATATGTACAACATAATCAGCTGACCGTGACAACTAGCAAGATGTAAACAATACAAAGGTAAGTAATTTATAATTTCAAAGTTAATTAATTCGATTAATAATAAATATGTTCAATTTCAGATGATCGATGATGATGTGTAGAAGATGCAGGAGGAAACGGCAAGTGGCGCAAATATACTACAAGCGGTGGTCAGATAAGTATTCTTGGTATTATTCATAAAGTTGTGATACTTTGTGTAAACCTTTTTCAGGTCGTTAGTGATGATAACAATTGCGGCCACGACCATGCGAAACATCATAGGTGAGTATCATTCATTATATTGTCCCAAACAGTCTATTTCAGATTGCCCGATAAATTGCATAATGTATGTGCTGTACGGGCGATCGATAGGCCGAGAAATCGTCAGGTTTGTGGCGCTCTTTACGTTTGAGTGCGTTTTTAACCTTCCGTTAGACGCAATGCATCTGACAGATGCCTGGCATTGTTTTTTACCATAACTTCTTTTCTATTGCGAATTCCACTTTTAAACTCAGAGTAGCTTCGTATACCGAGTACGGAAGCATTTTAGTCTGAAAGTGATAATTGTGGGGTCCTTTGGCTTTACGTAGCAGGCTCGAGCATCTATTAGATGCATTGCGAGCACTCGTGAAAGTGATTTAAACGTGTAATTGATATGGGCGCAGCAGCATACAAAAAAATAAAATATTTACTACAAGTTGAATACTTTTAGAGTTACACTATTACATCTTTGTTTTACCATTGAAGTCTATTTTTAAATTTAGTTATGCTCAGAAAGCTATAAAACTTTAATTATGTAAGACAATTCCAAAAAATCAATTTTTTTTAAGACTATTTCTTACCAAAAAAAAATATTATTAACAGACCCGATTTTCTTCTTTTGATATTGACTATTGGTATGACAAAGCTTCAAATATTCAGATAATGAAGAAAAAATCCTTATGAAGATATTTATTACCTTACAACAGGATGACAAAGTTGGCATCTAATAGATGCATTGCGTCTATTCGTGTTACATTTTTTATTGCGACTAACGGAAGGTTAAGTGTGTTAAAGCACCGTTGTCTATATATTAAGGCCGCAATGTAGAAAAATCGCCTACTAAATTTACACTGTTTTGTTGTTCCTTTTAATTACGTCATATGCTTGTTGTTGTTGTTGTTTGTTCGTGTAAATCTAAAATTTAGTAGGCAAACGGCACAGCTGAGTTACGGCCTTGATGTATCTAGATGGCGTTGGTTAAAGGTTGTTCTGGTCTCTCTTAAACGGATCTAAAGCGGATCGCGCTATTGTGATCCAAAAAACGGACTGCGCTTTGAAAAATGGCAGTTTGGGGATTATGTGTTTGGTGATTTCGTGTTTGTGGATTTTGTGTTTTGGGATTTTTCTTCATTTTCTAATTAGGGATATCGTATGGTTCCCGTTTTTACCACGCTGTATTTCACGAATATTGCAGTCATATTATTAGCATTTTTTTTGTTTTTTTTTTTTTTATAAAAAAAACTCGTATAAAAATTGTAGAAACGTTTACTTTGTTTTTCTCTTAGCAGCACGTTTTTTTATACCCTTCACTCGTAGAGTAAAGAGTATATTAACTTTGCCATGAAATTTGTAACGCATTGAAGGAAGCATTTCCGACCACATAAAATATGTACACATATGGCCAAAGAAATAAGTACACCCATACTAATTTTTCTTATCACCCTGTAGCCAAGTAGTTATTTGAGGAAATAAACTCATATGGAAAGATTTAAATACTTAATTGGTAAGGAATGAAATAATATGTAAATTAGCATATTATAATAAATAACAGCTTCCATTTACCTTGAAAAAGTACGAACTGACTAAAATAGGCTGGACAAAATAATAAGTACATGTCAGTTAATTTGATTAAAACTTGTTTTAATTAAAATATTAAGTTCTGATTTGACCAGAATTTAATTTATTTTATTATTTAAAAGTAAATGGTTCATTATTTTAAAAGAAAAAAAGGTTTTTGTTGGTCTTTTGGAGATAATTTTTATGGTATGTTCCCATACATCCATATATCCAGTTACTTCCAGGAAATTCCGTAATTGGTCCGTTTTATGAAAACTGTGTTTCTGTTTAATTGATTCAACTCCCACTAAACATTCAAGATTCAATTTAACTCTAGTAACAACGTGAAAAGCCACCCGACTTCGTTGAAGCGGATTCTTGACCAGTTTCTGAGGTACGGTTAGGGTTAATATCCTGCTGAATCCCCATTTAAAGTGTGTGTGTTCATCAGTGAAATATTCTAGGACTCATCAGTGAAATATTCTAGGACTCATCAGTGAAATATTCTAGGACTCTAAACTAACATTTCTTATATGGAAATTGCCTCATTGTAAGAGTTATTAGGTATATTTGAACGAAACCAAACTATGAAAATTAAAGCATAGACCACGTTTATTCGCCTCCATGGGAAATAGTCAGTAGATGTAGCATATATTATATTATTTTTTTTTCCTGAATGAAGAATATTACGACAAGAGTAGTTTCCAATCAAATTTATTACGATCTCATAAATAAAACAGACTATTCTGTGAGTTTTCATTGTTCGGTCTGGAACAAGAAAAACTATCCCTCCCAAATTTTCTTGAACCGTCAACACTTTTTGACGTCGCCATGGAAACTTCCAAACTTTTTGTCAAAACTGCTTTACTTCTTGTATTCTTCGATTAACTTTTCAAAGGGATTCTATATTTTAAATATTTGCCGCGAAAATCACCAAGAGAACTTTTCTCGCCATAGTGATAATGAGACCGACAGTTGTCCTTAAGGCCCTTACATGGACTTAACTGTATTTGAGACTGCTTATATTTACTTTTTAATGAATTAAACAGTAAATACAATATTTAGCTGGTTTATTTCATTACTGAGAGAATAATTTTTCCGCTATTTCAAAGTTTCGAACTTAAACTTCTTTTTTCGTACCTACCATGCGTTTTTTGCCCCCTTAAGTATTTTTGTTTGTTTTTAATTTAACGCTTCTGGCATACACCAATTAATAAAAAAACAAATCCTTACGGAAAATAGCAACTTGTTGTCAAAAGATTAAAAAAACCGATGGTGTACTTATTATTTTGACCAAGCTGAAAACTCACTTCAAAGTTAATATCTGGAGGGACTAAGAAAATAGGGGGATGCCATTTGATTTTCGATACCGTTGGCATTGTTGTATCCTAATTGTTGTATTGACTATCTATTTGGAGTAATTCAATTTTAAAAAGGGTATGAAAATTTGGCATAAAAAGGTACATGAGGGGTGTACTTATTTTTTTGTCCATATGTGTATATTTATGATCAGCATGACGAGCTGAGTCGATTGGGCGATGTCCGTCTGTCTGTCTGTCCGTCTTTTGCTACGAATTTTACTCAGCCAGTTTAACAGCTGAAATTTTTCACACATGCTTGTTTTCATTGCAGGCAGTTTTTATGTTTGAATCGCTGAAATCGGACAATGGGGTCGTGGCGCTGCCATATACAAACCCAACCCCCCAATTTGGTTTTTCTGAGAAAAACTTTTTGATTTGTGCACCAATTTCAACAAAACTTTACATAAATGTGTTTATATTGATGCCACACATATGTAAGAATGGATGGAATCGGACTGTGGGGTCATGGGGCTGCCATATAAAGCCAGCTCCCAAAATTGAGTTTTTCTAAGAACAACTTTTTATTTTTTCACCAATTTCAACCAAAACTCGTCAAAGTGTATTTCTATTGATGCCACAAAACATTATGTAAAAATGAATGGAATCGGACCATGGGGTCATGGTTATACAAACCAAACCCCCATTTCGAATCTTCTAAGAAACATTTTTTCTACACCTATTTCAAAAAATACCGGCGTACAGAGGGCTGCGCCCGCAATACAAGGGTTTTTTAGATTTTGGATACATACATAGTAACTCCGTTACCATTACTCCAAACTGGAAAAAAGCAACTGATATGAAATGTACTCATCGAGTTCTTTGATTTGAGTACCCATACGTCAATGTCCGATAAAAACTAAAAAAGTCGACTTTTTTTAAATCTCCGTTTTTTTTTTTAAATCTAAAAAACCCTAAAACCCTTAATGCGTCTTTATCAACACAAAAAAAATTGTAAAACAAATGGAATCATACTATGGGGCCATGCTCCAGCATCTCCCAATAAAATTTTCTAACATCATTTTTTTATTTTCTCACTTATTCCGACCAAACCTCACACAAATATTGTTTTATCGACGCCACGGAACTTAGGTATGTGAAAACGGAAGAAAAAAAATTGGGAGAAAAACTTTTAGCCCGAGGAGAGTGAAGGGTATTCAAATTTCGGCCGCGCCCGAAACATTGATGAGACACCTAATCACCTACAGTAGTGGACACGGAGTTAGGAAACACGAAACGCTGATCGATTGCCATCTGTGCTTAGGTTTTATCAGACGGTGGGTAAAAGACTGCAAGTTGATCTTGGGGGAATCTTTGGTTAGCCAACACCGATTGCTCCTGTCAGAATTTAGTTTGAAAGTTATATCAAGAAATAGAAAAACTCCCAATCTCACAAACGAAAACTTTGAACCTGTAGTAACTCCTATCATTGATAAAATGAAGGAGTGGTTTCAAAACAACACCAACTGCACAAAGCACAGTCCATGTGTAATAATTTCGCTCACTCCATACCAAGAAAACAGCATGGTGGTGAAACGTGCAAACCAAATCAAACGCATCAAAGGCATGGAATACATGTGAGTCAAGCAGTGAAGCCGAACGCGTTCAGCTTCGTGAAAGGAGGCAGTTGAGAAATTATATCAAGAATTTTAAGTTTAGAATGCGACCGAAGGACTGTCATTGCGTGAAAGGCCAAAGCACGACGTCAAGATTTTTAGATAGGGTTTCAGCCCAAAGGAAAAGGAACGATCGAGAAATACAGGCGCCACAGTACGTGGAGGACTCACAGGAATGCTGCTGGTTGACGATGGGGCAATCTGTAGCAGAGAGTATTTTGACGAGCTTCTAAATGAAGAATTTCCTCAAGAAGCTTTTCAAAAAGTTGAGCCGAATACAATAAATATCGAAGATTTCTCAAAGGAAGAGGTGATGGAGGCAATGCATCAGATGAAACACGGAAAGGCAGGTCCGGATAGAATACCCATGCAATTTTGATTGAAAATGAAAAATGTCGGGCTTAGTTGTCTAACAGTTCTCTTCGACAAAATCAAAGGTGTTTGACGCCTTCAGGGAAAGTTTCTTCTTCCTTTCTATAAGAAGAAGGGAGACTCACACAAACTCAACAACTATAGGAGTATAAGCTTATACACTGAAGATCTAGGAGCGAGTTGTCTGCAACCGATTGAGAAAGATTGTGCGGTTGAATGACAATTAATGCGGCTTTGTCGAAGTCCGATCTACACTCGATGCGACTCAGTGCATTCGTATTGCGATAGAAAAATATAGAGCAGCACGTAAAGACTTGCACTTTGTATTCATCGATTTGGAAAAGGCATTGGATAGAGCACCTCGTGATTTGATATGGTTGGCGATGAGAGCACTTAATGTCCCTGAGGCATACGTCAGGATGATACGAGACATGTACGATGGAGCTACGACTAAGGTTATACGAGTATGCACAGCCGGTAAATCTGAAGAATTTATGGTGAATGTCAGAGTACACCAGGGCAGTGTGTTGAGTCCGTTACTCTTAAACATCATCATGTGCTACTTATTAACGGCCTAGAAATATATCTTCTTTTTGCCGATGATGACTATCAGGAGTCCTTACATCGTTTTCTTGCAGGCTCCACTTACCAAATGGTGTGACATTCTGGAGGAGTATGGACTAAGGATTAATATAACAAAGACTGAGTTCTAATGCTGTCCGTTCTCAGACCCTGATGCACTGATACCAGATATATGTATAAGTCTTGTCCCAAGTTCAAATATGTGATTTCTATGGTAAAGAAAAGAGCTATATGCGATGATGAAGGTTATGCGAAAAAAATTACGGTGACCGAAATGAAAATGTTACGCGTGCCAGTTGATGTAACCAAAAGGGACCCCATCAAAAGTAGATACATCCGAGGCAGCTTGTCCGTAGACCAACCAATCACCGAAAAGCTCGAAGTCTAACAAATGGATTGGTATTGCCATTTCAAAGGTGTACGCCTAAGATCCCCTAAGAAGGCGATGGCAATGGAAGTTCCACTTGATGGACCCAAGGTCAGAGGTAGACCACGGATATGTCAAATGGAACACGATGCCATGATCCAAGATAGAGCTGCCTGCAGAAATACCCTGAGATATTTCCGCCAGAACGGGCGATGTGCCTACACCCCTGGCCGAGCAACTCGACGCCATGGAGTGTTATAAAGAACGAGGCAAGGAAGAAGAAGAAACTTACAAACTATTGCACTATGCAAATATAATTGTCACATTGAATGAATATTACCGAATTGGAACTAAGTGTAACTTTGACAAATCTAGCCTTGATTGAAAATAAAACGCTTCTCAAATCGAGTAGGTATTTGATTATCTTTTAAATAAGGCAAGTCCAAAAAGACACGCTTTGAAAAGAAAATATTTTTACTGAATAAATAACTTATCGGTCGCTTTCCAGGTGGATAACTTTGAAACTTCGCAACGGACAAACGACTTTAGATAAAAAAAGCGTAAATCGAATCAATTTCATTCGAAAGATTTTTTATATTCTGCATCCTTCACAGGAAAGGATACACCTGCAGTTTTAACATAACCTACCGGAATGTAATGTGCGCAAATACATACGTATGTATATGCAACGAAGGCTGAAACTTATTCAATGTATACTTCTACAATGTGTCAATACCAAAGTCTAGCCTTATCATGTTATGTGATACCGTGATACATTACAATGGGTGTTTCCGCTTATTCCAATATTTGGAACGAGTTTCGATCTATGCAAAAAAAATAAAACGATTCCTTGTAAAAGAAAAAATAATTTTGTCCCTATTATTTTGTTAGATTTCAAGATTTTCCAGCGTTGAGTACGTGTAAACATTTGTGATTACCTACGAAAAAATAAAATACATATTTGCAAGTACCAAATGGTAGTAATGCATACTCGGATCGGAAATATGATTCTTGGATAAGACAGAAATAAATAAAGTTATTCACAAACACAATATACATTTAGGTCATCTGTCAACAGACAAATATCTAGTACATAGTTTATGGTTGACCCCCACAAGGCACTGTTTATCCATGATGTTAAAGTCATACAATCATATCGTAAAATTTTACTATGAAGAAACCAGCACAGACGTTCGGTGTGTAAAGTAAAGAAAATTCAAAAGTAATTTTATTTCCTGCACGCAACGTGCCAAATATCCGTTTTATTTGAATGTCATGGGAAAGGTCGCCAATAAAAGTCACCAAAGTGTAACATATGGAGAAAACAATGAAAAACCTAACCAATCTGGCCCCAATAACACATATATTCACCCGCAGAATTATGCATATGAGAGTGGCTATGTGGCGATATGGTGATATACTCGTCGTCTTTCAGGCACCAATGCACGTTGAATGAACGAATGAACCTAATGTGAAAGGCATACATATGGCTGGGAAGGGGGAAAAGGATTGCCGCAGGACAGAAAATGTTACGGATGATCAGGCCTTTCTTTGTATGCTGTATGAAAGGGAAAACAACAATACGTTTTCCTGTTGGGAATCTCGTTGAAATCTAAAACAAATGGTTTGTATAATAGCTGTAGGATGATTTTGTAATGTTACGTTATTTAAGTTTTGGGCTCGTGTGCTGATCGACCGAATCAAGATGTTTAAAATTATTTTCGCGTGGGTATTATGGGTTTCGTTTATTGTAAGGATATCGCCGGCTAAATGCAGAGAATTTTCAAGGATATTACTGGAGATGCTATGAAGATACGTATTATTATAAGAGAAATTAAGCGTTTTTATTATTGGTAGATAATGGATTTTATTCAATTGATTAGGGAGCTTTTGCTTTTATTGTGTCTCAGCCTATTCCGGCGTGTCATAGAAGGCGACTAAAGGGTCCGGAGAGAATAAAACACTCGCCCAGAGAGATAGAGTATTTAGGCTTGTATCCCGCGTGCCTGAAATTCACCTTAAGGTTTGTGTTTGTAGAGACGACTCATGTGATAATCGCTCAGCGATTCGAAGCCGAACGGTTGACATCATCCCCACGACCCCACCTATACAGCGGACCACACTCTAAGGACCAGATAGCATTGCAATGGTCATGCTGAAACATCGTGATCCTTCGGGTTATCAAATATCTCACGATGGCTTTAAACTTGTCGATATCCAAATTTGTCATCCCTGAATTCTGGAAAAAGGGGCGTCCCCTTTCTGCAACCCGGTAAAAATGTAAAAGTCACCAACGTACCGTCCAATCAGAATTCTATTACCGGTTGGAAAAACATTCCAAGCACTCATCCACCCTACCCTTGTATCACATGCTGAGCTAGCCTCCCCCCCACAGTATGGCTTCAGAAAGTTGCATAATACCACAACAGTTCTGATCACCCATCACATCCACAATGACATCAACCAAAGAAAGCCCTGTCACAGAACCTAGTGGCTCTTGACCTGTCGAAAGTTTTCAACACGGTAATTCACTCTACGGCCGATCTGCTCAATATGCAATGCAGCACCGGTGTGGTCAGAAACAGCTTGTGACACAAACCGGAATAAGATCCAGGCATACCAGAATGCTGCTCTACGTATCGCAACAGGCTGCACAAGGATCATCTTCATCAGGAAACCAAGCATGTTTCCAGTGCGTGATCATAATCTTCTCCTGTTTCTTCAATATCTGGTCGGTTGTTAACGAGAGGATGACCCAAACCATCATCTCGTGGACAATACTCCCCCTCCATGACATGTCAGCAGTGTAGTCAGAGATCTCGAGTGAGATGTCCACAGATACAAATGGGTACCTCCCGATATATTTGATGACACAGCATACCTTGTGGCCATCGTAAATATTCACACAACCATTGTGAATCGGTCAATAGGGAGATTAGGTAGGAATAGAGTCGTGATAGTGCTCCCATCACCTATTTCCAAGAGCGACACTAGCCCAGCTGGTGTTCGCGTTTCAATTCTCGAATAGACCTGGCCATCCAGAACATTTGTCCGAGCTGCGCTGATGTACCTCATGGTGTGGACCACCTATTTTGATGCCCCGCTGCACCAACTAACTTCGCTCCGAGGGCGTTATGGGACAACCCTATAGCAGCTGCAACGTTCTTGTCGCTTGAGACAGTAGAGCACGACAAAGCTCATTCACAGACATTCACAGCGGTTCACGCCTTTCTGCACCGCTACAACAACAACATCGCTCAGCCATCGTAGCATAGCATCCAATTCCAAGCTCTACACAAACCGAAAACAAACCTTTACACTTGAAACATTAAACGAGCCACGGATACCTCGGACAGATTAACCAGCTATTCCATATGTTTGGCTATAATCAACGCACTATGGTGAGCAACTTGGCAGTGACATTAAACTTATTATGGAGGATCTTAATGAAAAATTCGGTGCTGATAACTTAGGCACACCCTATGGATAATCACGGGTTTGGCGACAGAAACAATAATGGTAAAATGTTCGTGTATTTCAGCAATTCCCGACAACTCGTAATTGGCGGCACCTTGTTCAAGCATGAACCCTGCCACCTTATAACTGGAGTTTCTCTTGATGACAGAACCAAGAATCATACTGACCATGTTAATGTTTCAAAGACATACAGAAACTGCCTTTTAGACGTTAAGCGTTCGGCTGATGTTGACAGCGACCGCCATCTTATTATCGCCAAATTGTGCTTACGAACGGCAGCGATCTAACGATCTTATAAGGCAAGCAGATAAGATCTTGGAATTAGGATGTCACTAACACATCCTGCAGCCTTAGTCCAATGTTGGATTGTCGCGCCTGTTATTTAATTTATACTTTTGCAAATTATCATGAATATACTCACGCTTAAACAACGCTACCAAATTATCTAAATTTACTTCGAAGATCAGTCGTCGATTCACGCAACTTATAGACGACTTCGTGTTTTTTATGGTGCACATCTTCGTCCATTTGAGCAAGCCATTTGTCGAACTGTGGATCGATTTCGTACCACATACTCTCTAAATGATGCAATAACTCCCACACGTCGAAGGATAGTGCGTACTGAAGAGAATATCGCTACTGAAAACGAAAGTATGGAAGAAGATCCAAATTTATCGATTCGTCGGTATCGCAGGGATAGGGATTGGGGTTCTTTCCGTCCACAACGTGGAAAATTTTGCGCAAAGATTTTGGCCTACACACGTATAAGATTTAGCTGGTGCAGGAATTCAAGCCACGAGATCACGATATGCGTCCGTCGTTCTTTCGCCGATTGGGCTCTAAAACAGTCGCAAACTGACCCGTTGTTTTATCGTCAAACTCTGTCAGCGATGAGGCTCATTCATTTTTAGCTTAACGGGTTTGTTAATATGCAAAATTGCCGTATGAGCATGAGACCAATCCGAACGAGACTACAGACTCCATTACACCTAGAGAAATGCACGGTTTGGTGCGGTTTACACGCGCTGGTGGCATAAGCGCACCCCAGCAACAATTGACAATTGACGCCTTCGAGGCCAACATTGTTCGTGTTATTCGTGACATAGACATAGCTCGAAAAAGTGGCCCAAAATTGGACGTCCAGAATGTGCTTCGTGAAGAACAGCAACGGTGGCCATATGTCCCAAATCATTTTTTTGTTTGTAACGGTTTGGCTCAAGAACCACTAAACCGATCTTAAAAATTATTTTTTCAAATCACTGCATCTGTGACGGAGATAAGAATAGGGTACTTATTTTACTTTCGACGTAGAAGTACGGTAAATTCCGTTATGCTTAAAAATGGAGTTATTCGCTTAAGTCTTTTTGAATTTTGCTTAAACGACGTGGTTCGCGTGGTTCGATTTTGACCAAATTAGGCGTGCAGCTTACTTAAGACATGTGGATGTCATCCTTATACCACGCCGTTATACATATATAGGTCCTGGTCAGTGTTGCCAATTTAGCCGTTTTCCGGCCAAATTTAGCCGGAAACCGTGTTGTTTAGCCGGAAGAAATTTATAATTCCGGCCGGCCGGATTTTTAGCCGGAATTGATTTTCTTCGGCCGTTTTTCCGGCTAAAATTAATTTATGATTTTTTTTACTTTGAACCTAGAATCAATTTTTCAATATTGACAAACAAAATAATTAATCGCCGTGAAATTATTTCTACATACACTTATTATCGTGTATTAGGGTAAGTACCTACTATGTCCACCTAGAGGAAAACTTGCATTTAAAACATCGTAGGCTGATTTTTTTCTAAATGTCTGTCAACTATGACGTCACACCCATAGCTCCCCTCCTGGGCCACGTAGGCTGTATGTCTCCTGGGGAAAAATTTGCCGCGGAGACTTGCCTTTTTTCAATAAAGTTAGGGTAATGGGTTTCACGTAAACTGACGATATTAGTACCTAGCCTAATCACGTAATTTACTAACCAGCAATATGCTGAATAATTCGCAAAATGGAAGACAGTTTCTTCGATAAAATTCCTTGTTGAGCAATTCTCCGAGCATCGGGGTACCTGAACATTTTTCCATTTTTCAAAGTGTAAATTCTTTACCACAGATAACCTAATCATGCCAGATTAAGTACAAGGATGAACACCTTTTAGTGTGATTCATAGATATTGATAATATCGCCGGAACTTTGTAGTTTTCAACACTAACGTTGTGCAAGTAGCGTGCCCAGTAAATTACAAAAATTAAATTTAACTGTGTACAGTCGAACTTCCCTAAACGGACACTTCTAATAACCGGACATTTCTTATAAACGGACACTTTTATTTTCCCCAACGTTTTTTCACATATTTTGCTAGGAAAACACCTTCTGATAGCCGGACACTCTCATAACCGGACATGGATAGTACTTTCATACCCATCCTGAACAAGCGAGTCTCTAATAAGCGGACAGTTCCAAGAAAAAAGCACAAATTCTTACATTGCAGAATTGTATTTAGGGCAAAGAGTCTTGCGATTACCAGAAAATGGATCTTAAGCGTATTAGCAAGACCCAATGTACGGGAAATGTAAAATGATATATCAACGACTGCAGTTCTTTTTTATCTCTCGGTTGGTGCTCGCAACTTTTGTAGAAATTGCATAAATTCAATTTATGCTGCGGCGTTTAATAGTGCAATTCTCTATTCAAATAAGTGTCAAACAATATTTTTTTCGAATTGAAGAAAAATTGAAGATCACATAACAATTCAGATGAAAAATAAGTGTGCTTGGTCTAAAAAAAATCGTTGGAAAAACATGTGGAAACGACGAGACGAAACCTTTACTAAAAATAAAAGTTATTTTGAAAAAGTGGAAAGAGAGTGGGAATGAAATGACTTAAAATTATACCCTAATCCGTCGGGACTACAAATTTTTATCGCGGTTTTTGAATAAATTTGCAGATTTTAGTGAAAGTCTATTTTATTAAATTTTACACCTCCGTGAAATATTCTCATAAGCGGACACTTCCAATAAGCGGACAAAATCTCATTCCCCAATTGTGTCCGCTTATTTTCGTAGATGCATTACATTTAGTTGTTGGGGCTGTAGCAACAAAAAATCTATACCATTTCCCGGCCAAGCTCATAATTTTGGAGTATTAATTTCGTATCTTTGAAGCATCAAATTCGTAATTGCGGAACATTAACAATGGAACATCAATTTCGTAACGCAAATTTATCATCATTAGAACGAGTTCCAAATTACGCATTTGGACCATCATTTGCTCAATAATGACTGGGGTCGGCATCTGTTGTAAAATTTTAAAACAAAAATGTTTACAAAAATATTAAATTTGTTATCAATCTTTACACATTTCTATTCAAATTCTTCAAAAAAAAAGGTGTGTGCTCAAATTATTGAATTGAATATTCATCAAAATATCGCAACATTTCGGGACATTTTTACCATTTACACAAACGTCGAAAGTAAATGACGAATTCTAATGACGAAAGCATATGTGTCACTCCAATTTCGAACTTTCATCATCATGATGGATTATCGTCATGATGATTTGGATATGTGTCATGGGCCTAAAATGGTTAACTTTTAATCAAAATATAAGATTGTTCAGGTGCAATGATGGTAAGATGTCCATATATAAACGCGATTGCCCTTGCCCATAGTTACGCATTGGACGTTCCTTTTACGAATTTTATGTTCCACAATTTCGAACCTAATGTGGTTATGGACTTGACCGAGAAATTGTACCTGTATACAACAATTTTGACTAGTTGAGCTATCTAACTTCGAACAAAGTAAATTTTTACTGTAATGCCATCGATTGGAACATATATGCTCCAGAACTAAGAAATCTGCCTAAAGCATAGTTTACGGGTTGTTGTTGTTGTTGTAGCGATTCAAGAGATTTTTTCTCATGAATCGAAGGGGATCTTGGCAGCTCTTGGCCGTTTTAACAACGGGTAGCTCCGGGACGATTTACATCGAAGAACCGGCTGCCGTAGGAGCATTTTTATGGACAACACAAACATCCATGGGTCACAGTGGGATTCGAACCCACGCACCGGCAACTCAGAGATAGACATCTCTGCCACTGAGCTACCGAATGCCCCTGTTTTGTATGATTTAGCCGGTTTTTTGCCGTTTTTCTCGCTGAAATTTATTTAGCCGGATTTTTAGCCTTTTTTGAAAAAAATATAGCCGGTTTTCCGGCTAAATTTAGCCGTTTTCTAAATTTCCAGTTGGCAACACTGGTCCTGGTGCAAGTATGTATATGGCAATCATAAGGTGAAAGGAAGTCCAAAATTAATAGAAGTGGATATCTTTGGATTTATAGTGAAGATATCAATATACTAGAATATCATTGAAGAAATTTGGTATCCTTTCACAACCTTTCCTTTAGGATATAAAGGATAATTTTAGAAACCAAGTGGCGTCTAGGTAATATGGGTGTCATATGACTGGATATGTTAGCGCCTATGCAATATAATAAATTTGCACGCAGTTCAAGTCCTTTAAAACCCGTTTGAATTCTTTCGGGAGAACAAGGGCGTTGTTAGCAACTTTGTTGTTAGTCAAATGGGTGTCATATGAATAATGAAGCAGTAGATCATTTTTAAATTTGCATATCGGATCCTTTAAGGTAGGGAAAGGACAGCAAAATCGTAATAATTGGGTTTTATGGGTTTGGCGGGGTATGATGAAGCCTACACAGTAGACTATTTATGAGTCCTTTGGAAACAATTTTATTCCTTTGAATGGGAACAAGGATGTTCTAAACGAAAAAATGGTATCAAGGTAGCGTTAGTCTACATTTAAATAATTGCTTTGAATGTAATTTGATTGCTATCAGATGGAGCAAGAACATTATTCGCAAAAGAGTGATATTAAGGCAGGATAGGTATTTGAATATATGCATTAGTGGTATATTTCTGTTTGTTCTACAGTTCTGCTATAAAAATCAGTTTTAATAAAGGAAATACAAACGTGAGATGGACAAGAGAAGCAAAAGGCTTATTCAAAATGAATTTTTCATAAATATTTTTGTTTCGGAAACCTAAAGGAAGCTGTACGGGGACGCTGTACACATATTCGATGCGTATGTGTGAGATGAAACGATTCGTTTTCTTTTTTGTTAAAAGTTTTGTATAGGTATTATTGTCTCCTATACACTAGCAAATTAAACGTTATTTCATGGCAATATTGCTTCCCGGTCAATAACATAACAAAGGCGAATGAGAGTTTTACTTTGAGTTTACACTCTGTCTGTTATACGTCATATCTGATAAACTCTAAAAAAATACGTAGGCCACTGAAAAAGTTTTTAAAATAGGCATGTTCTATTACGTTTTCGTCAAATATGTTATTTCCATCAGAAATTTTCACCTTTTTAGTATATGCCTCCTTAGAACACTTTGATGACAAGTGATACTCGTGAAAGATACAGTTAGTTAAAAAAGTCAATTTAGCAAAATCATGAAGGTCGTCTAAAAACAGCCATTGTGCCGGAAAACGTGCATGCCTTGCGTGGAATGATTAAGCAAGACAAGACATCCTTGGGCATTTCTCTCCCGGCCATACATTTTCTGCTGCACGGACACTTCGCCGTATAAAAGGTTTGTTCCCGTTGGATCTCGCATAATTTGACAATAGCTCAAAAAAAGGCTCGTGTCGATTGGTGCAGAAAAATAATAAAAAAATACCATAACGATGCATTATATGACGCGAATAAAATCGTCACCGGTAACGAATCATGGATCTATGCCTATGAGCCGGAAACTAAACAGCAGTCGACCGTGTGGGTGTTCCAAGACGAGCCCAATCCAAAAAAAAAGTTGTTCGAAGCACTGCGAGGCAAATGGTATCTTCTTTCTTCGGCCGAATGGGTCCTGTTGAAAAATGTTCCAATTGAGGAACGTAGTATGGTCAATTCCGATTGGTACACGCCCATTCTCTTGCCCGAAGTCTTCGGGCAAAACGAACAAGAGAAGACGAATATTTTTTGACATTTTTATGTCTTGACTCTGGCACATAAATCGAAAATCGTCACGAAAATTGCAACGAAAAAGCGTTACGTTTTTGGCATTACAGGTAGTACCCTGTGAGTGTTGGGTGCCATTCAAGGTTCATGTTCAACTTTCGTTGAACGACCCAGTGTTACTTTCAACTTAGGTTCATCTCACATTCAACTTTCGTTCAACTTTTGTTGAACGACCCAAAAAGTGTTACTTTCAACTTAGGTTCAACTCACGTTCAACTTTTGTTCAACTTTTGTCGAACGACCCAGAAAGTGTAACTTCCAACTTAGGTTCAACTCACGTTCAACTTTTGTTGAACGACCCAAAAAGTGGTACTTCCAACTTAGGTTCAACTCACGTTCAACTTTTGTTGAACGACCCAAAAAGTGTTACTTTCAACTTAGGTTCAACTCACGTTCAACTTTTGTTGAACGACCCAAAAAGTGTTACTTTCAACTTAGGTTCAACTCACGCTCAACTTTCGTTGAACTTTTGTCGAACGACCCAAAAAGTGTTTCTTTCAACTTAGGTTCAACTCACGTTCAACTTTTGTTCAACTTTTGTCGAACGACCCAGAAAGTGTAACTTCCAACTTAGGTTCAACTCACGTTCAACTTTTGTTGAACGACCCAAAAAGTGGTACTTCCAACTTAGGTTCAACTCACGTTCAACTTTTGTTGAACGACCCAAAAAGTGTAACTTTCAACTTAGGTTCAACTCACGTTCAACTCTCGTTCAACTTCTGTTGAACGACCCAAAAAGTGTAACTTTCAACTGAGGTTCAACTCACGTTCAACTTTCGGTCAACTTTTGATGAACGACCCAAAAAGTGTTACTTTCAACTTAGGTTCAACTCACGTTCAACTTTCGTTCAACTTTTTTTGAACGACCCAAAAAGTGTAATTTTCAACTTAGGTTCAACTCACGTTCAAATTTCGTTCAACTTTCGTTGAACGACCCAAAAACATGAAAATGTCCCACTGAGTTGCGGACTTGTACGCAAGCTGATTTTTCATTATGACCGTGCGAGCTCTCACACATCAGCTCAAACTAGCGCCTTTTTAACCGGGTAAAATATTGAAGTGACGGGTCATCCGCCTTAAGGCCCCGACTTGGCACCGAATGATTCTGTTCTGTTCCCATTTATTAAAAATAAATTACGTGGAGAACGGTTTTCTTCGCCCGAAGCAGCTGTTGAAGCGTTCACAAGCCATGTTTTGGAGGGGTGTCCATCGGAGTGGAAAAAATGAATTGAAGAACAAAAAATTATTTTTTACTTATTTTCTAGAAACGTTTTTAGTAACCCTCGTATTGACATTTGTTATGCCCTTTTAATAAAAAAGGTTGGTAGGTACTATTTCATATGTTTCATGTGTGGTTCCTGTCCGCACTGAGCTGGCCTTGGGACACCTCCCAATGTCTTGGAATTTCCTACATTCACTTTAAACCATTTAGAAATGCCAAAAGCGAAGAAAAGTTGTAGAAAATGTGAGATTAAGGAATTCGCAAGCTCGGCATAAATTAGCACTCCACTACCGCCCGGCTGTTAACTATATGGAACATCCACTGCTTTCTATGGGCTCTATGGATGTAGTTTGTAATTATTGCAATGCGAAGAAGTAGTCGAAAGAGGCGAAAGGAATGTGCTGCAACAATCGTCATGTGCAGGTTATGGAAATGGGGTAACCTCCACAAATTATAACCGAATTGTTGACTGGTGTACATCAGGCGTCAAACCACTTCTTGAAAAACGTAAGGCAATTCAACCGCTGCCTTTCTATGACGTCGTTCGGAGGTAAGGAGATTAGGGAAGGTAATTTCACGCTAACTTACAAAATTCATGGACAAGTATATCATCTCGAAAGTTTGTTGCCAGAGCTTCACGCCAAAACTGAATTCTTCCTAAATTTACTTTACTTCCGGTGAGGATCAATTGTCCATTCGTCAAAATACAGCACCATCCTTACACACAAGTATTTTGGTGTCATTGCAATCTTTCGTCAAAGTAACAGTTATGTTCGGAGTTTCAAGACGACAATGTTAAGAGTGTTTCATATGAAATAACATCAACTTAGGACTTGAACCTCAGTTGAAAGTTACACTTTTTGGGTCGTTCAACAGAAGTTGAACGAGAGTTGAACGTGAGTTGAACCTAAGTTGAAAGTTACACTTTTTGGGTCGTTCAACAAAAGTTGAACGTGAGTTGAACCTAAGTTGAAAGTTACACTTTTTGGGTCGTTCAACAAAAGTTTAACGAAATTTGAACGTGAGTTGAACCTATGTTGAAAGTTACACTTTTTGGGTCGTTCATCAAAAGTTGAACGAAAGTTGAACGTGAGATGAACCTATGTTGAAAGTCACACTTTTTGGGTCGTTCAACAAAAGTTGAACGGAAGTTGAACGTGAGTTGAACTTAAGTTGAAAGTAACACTTTTTGGGTCGTTCATCAAAAGTTGAACGTGAGATGAACCTATGTTGAAAGTCACACTTTTTGGGTCGTTCAACAAAAGTTAAACGGAAGTTGAACGTGAGTTGAACCTAAGTTGAAAGTTACACTTTTTGGGTCGTTCAACAAAAGTTGAACGGAAGTTGAACGTGAGTTGAACCTAAGTTGAAAGTTACACTTTTTGGGTCGTTCAACAAAAGTTGAACGAAAGTTGAACGTGAGATGAACCTATGTTGAAAGTCACACTTTTTGGGTCGTTCAACAAAAGTTGAACGGAAGTTGAACGTGAGTTGAACCTAAGTTGAAAGTTAAACTTTTTGGGTCGTTCAACAAAAGTTGAACGTGAGTTGAACCTAAGTTGAAAGTTACACTTTTTGGTTCGTTCAACAAAAGTTGAACGAAAGTTGAACGTGAGTTGAACCTAAGTTGAAAGTAACACTTTTTGGGTCGTTCATCAAAAGTTGAACGAAAGTTGAACGAAAGTTGAACGTGAGATGAACCTATGTTGAAAGTCACACTTTTTGGGTCGTTCAACAAAAGTTGAACGGAAGTTGAACGTGAGTTGAACCTAAGTTGAAAGTTACACTTTTTGGGTCGTTCAACAAAAGTTGAACGAAAGTTGAACGTGACTTGAACCTAAGTTGAAAGTTACACTTTTTGGGTTGTTCGACAAAAGTTGAACGAAAGTTGAACGTGAGTTGAACCTAAGTTGAAAGTAACACTTTTTGGGTCGTTCAATAAAAGTTGAACGAAAGTTGAACGTGAGTTGAACCTAAGTTGAAAGTAACACTTTTTGGGTCGTTCAACAAAAGTTGAACGTGAGTTGAACCTAAGTTGAAAGTTACACTTTTTGGGTCGTTCGACAAAAGTTGAACGTGAGTTGAACCTAAGTTGAAAGAAACACTTTTTGGGTCGTTCGACAAAAGTTCAACGAAAGTTGAGCGTGAGTTGAACCTAAGTTGAAAGTAACACTTTTTGGGTCGTTCAACAAAAGTTGAACGTGAGTTGAACCTAAGTTGAAAGTAACACTTTTTGGGTCGTTCAACAAAAGTTGAACGTGAGTTGAACCTAAGTTGGAAGTACCACTTTTTGGGTCGTTCAACAAAAGTTGAACGTGAGTTGAACCTAAGTTGGAAGTTACACTTTCTGGGTCGTTCGACAAAAGTTGAACAAAAGTTGAACGTGAGTTGAACCTAAGTTGAAAGTAACACTTTTTGGGTCGTTCAACAAAAGTTGAACGTGAGTTGAACCTAAGTTGGAAGTTACACTTTCTGGGTCGTTCAACAAAAGTTGAACGAAAGTTGAACGTGACTTGAACCTAAGTTGAAAGTTACACTTTTTGGGTTGTTCGACAAAAGTTGAACGAAAGTTGAACGTGAGTTGAACCTAAGTTGAAAGTAACACTTTTTGGGTCGTTCAATAAAAGTTGAACGAAAGTTGAACGTGAGTTGAACCTAAGTTGAAAGTAACACTTTTTGGGTCGTTCATCAAAAGTTGAACGAAAGTTGAACGAAAGTTGAACGTGAGATGAACCTATGTTGAAAGTCACACTTTTTGGGTCGTTCAACAAAAGTTGAACGGAAGTTGAACGTGAGTTGAACCTAAGTTGAAAGTTACACTTTTTGGGTCGTTCAACAAAAGTTGAACGAAAGTTGAACGTGACTTGAACCTAAGTTGAAAGTTACACTTTTTGGGTTGTTCGACAAAAGTTGAACGAAAGTTGAACGTGAGTTGAACCTAAGTTGAAAGTAACACTTTTTGGGTCGTTCAATAAAAGTTGAACGAAAGTTGAACGTGAGTTGAACCTAAGTTGAAAGTAACACTTTTTGGGTCGTTCAACAAAAGTTGAACGTGAGTTGAACGTGAGTTGAACCTAAGTTGAAAGTTACACTTTTTGGGTCGTTCGACAAAAGTTGAACGAAAGTTGAACGTGAGTTGAACCTAAGTTGAAAGAAACACTTTTTGGGTCGTTCGACAAAAGTTCAACGAAAGTTGAGCGTGAGTTGAACCTAAGTTGAAAGTAACACTTTTTGGGTCGTTCAACAAAAGTTGAACGTGAGTTGAACCTAAGTTGAAAGTAACACTTTTTGGGTCGTTCAACAAAAGTTGAACGTGAGTTGAACCTAAGTTGGAAGTACCACTTTTTGGGTCGTTCAACAAAAGTTGAACGTGAGTTGAACCTAAGTTGGAAGTTACACTTTCTGGGTCGTTCAACAAAAGTTGAACGAAAGTTGAATGTGAGATGAACCTAAGTTGAAAGTAACACTGGGTCGTTCAACGAAAGTTGAACATGAACCTTGAATGGCACCCAACACTAATATATTCAATTAATAATACTACCTGTAATGCCAAAAACGTAACGCTTTTTCGTTGCAATTTTCGTGACGATTTTCGATTTATGTGCCAGAGTCAAGACATAAAAATGTCAAAAAGAAATTTTCGGCAAAGTGAGGTGCCATATGTTTAGTGTTGAATGGCAAAAGCGGGGTATGGCTAATGGACGATGTACAAAGATCTATCCTCGAGACTGCAAACGCAAACGGAAGAAGATGGGTATTCAAAATATCGGCGAAAATCTCCACACATAAGTACACTTGCCAAGGTAGACAACAAATGGATAGTTCCATATTGTCCTGTCCTTTTGAGATCCTTCGCTGCTCACATTAATGTAGAGTATTGTCATTCTGTGCAGGCAATCAAATATATTTGTAAGTATATCAAAATCAATATAGGTAGCGATGCAGCGACCTTTTCACTTCAGGATATGAAAGATGGCCTACAACATTTTTTGAATGGTAGATATTTAAGCACTTCAGAAGATATTTGGCGAATACTTGGATTTTCAATACATGAGCGATATCCAAAAGTTGTGCATTTAGAAAATGGCCAAAGAATCTATTTCACTTCAAATAACTTCGAACGCGTTCTGCAGCAACCACCACAAACCACTTTAACAGCGTTGTTTGCCCTTTGCACAGTTGACGATTTTACAAGAACTTTACTTTACAGTAAAATGCCTGCTTTTTACACTTGGACCAATAAAAAATGGCAACGTAGAAAAAGGAACAACGCGAGCGTAGCGAGGTCTAGATGTGAGAGCGAGTGAAGCGAGCTTTCACAGCTAGTACTACATATTTATGATTAAAATTTAATTTTTTGTGTTATTTTTTACAAATTCAAGTTCTTTTGGTCTTAAAAATACCCTTTAGGTAGTCCGAAGTCTCCAAGTTCATCAGTTTCACCGTATGAAAATAGGCTTATATACATTTTTCATTATGCATTTTTTTTTTGCTTAAAAAAGACAAATTTAAAACCAAACATGAGTTTTTAATTTTTTTACACCAGAGATATATTCAATTGATAAAGTAAAATTATAATAAATTTTGACCCATTATTAATACTACATAAATATACCCCAAAACTAAACAAATTTTACTGTCAGATTAGGCTAAATACTACCTCCAGATTATATTAAAATTAGTTACTCCGTTAATATATCTCTTCTATTCTTCACATTTATCTATTGCGATTGTAAATAGTTTATACCATTCTGACAAATTCACTTATAAAAATGATAAAGTATAAAAATATCAAAAGGTACAAGGATTTATGTATATGTATACATTTTTTAACAAAATTACCCTGATTTTTGCAACCGTGTATACAAACTGTGGGAAACTTTCCTTTAGCAGCCTTGTAACATAATCCTCCCATTCTCTACGTACTTCGTGAATACATACTTATATACCTATACATTATTCTATGCTTACTTTGTAAGGTAAGCCCTCGTTTCGTTTAACGTTCCGCTACTGCCTGAAATATGTGTTATGTAAATGTCTACTGATTCTGCTACGAATTTTCTCCAAACCAAAGTCATCTCATTTCGGTTATAAGAGCAAACCAATATTGCTGTTATGCCAACTTACTTACAAAATTGCCAACCCAAAAATAGACATTTAAACCATTAGAAATTTGAAGACTAAATCGTATGCACAAATTTAGTTTACCACTCCATTGGACTACAAGTCTATTTTGCAACCATATACAAATTGCAATCTCAGCATCCAAAGACATTCCATTCTTTCATTCATCGCATATGAAAGTCTCCATGCCAAGACCACTAAGCCATGTAATGTTCCCAAAACTCCACTTCCAGGTAGTGTTACATAGTATTGTGGGATTCAAAGACTATACCATGTACTACAACTTGGTAGTTCGTACACAGATTCTCTGTAATATGCTAATCCACTTGACTCAGGTGTCTGTAGCAATGTGCAGTCATAAATTCAGATAATCCACGCCAGGACTTATAATGGGTTACGTACAAGTATGTAGATGTGCAGTTAAAACTCTTTTTCATTCTCGTTTTCGTGATTCATGTTTGGTAATGTGGGATTGGTATATATAGCCTATGCCGTATTCTATATTATATAACGTGTATTGAATGTACACGTAAAAACGAAATCAATGACGTAAAAGTGAAAATACGCCTCACGACATTTAGAATGGTTTCTCTATTGCGAATAAGGTGTATCAGAAGTTATTACTAAAAATTTAATAAATAATGTAAACATGTATAAAATTAATAGAAGACTAAGCCGAAGAATGGGTTTCGACGAGAGACTCATTGCTAGTCTGGTCATAAAATTCACCCAAAATGAGAATCCACCCATTTCAAATCATCCCAAAGAACACCATTCACCTAATTAAAATTCGTCTATCTAAAATTGAAAGTCATGCTATGGGACTCGACCACTTATTCAAAATTCACCCACAACAAAATACAAATTGAAAGGATAGATGTCAGTACACTGTTCTCAAACCAGAAGTTACAAATATACGTAAGACGTTATAGGTATTACAGAGCATTATGACTTATGTATGCACAATTTTAAACGGTTTAATTTCTATAATTCTCTCTCTCTCTGTACCGTAACCCCTAGGGGGCATGGTGCGTTCACTCAGCCGTTTATAGGCTACTTCGAGTCAACGTTACATTGCATATAGTTTCGGAGTGTATATAATGTTGCAAACACTATATATTTCCTGCACCAAGCAGAGATTCGATCTCCGGACCTCTAGATTACTAGCATCGTAGAGTGCGACTCAACTAAGTGACCCACAGAGCGTGTCAATTTCTATTTCTATAATTAGTGGATTCTAATTAATTAATTCCATGTTTTCGCAGGATTTTCGAAAAAGAATTTTGCATCAAACCCTCCTTTTCGTTCGAGTAAAGTATTTTACTGATATAAGTGTAAATATATGGCAGGCAAATTCACCTGTTTCTCAGCAATTTTTCATGCCACCTTGTATGAAAATTTACTGGTTCATCTGCATATTAGAGTATACTAGGTGAAACCATTATAATGTATTTCCGTACAATATCTATCTATATGCAGATATAGAGCGAACATATCATCCTAATATCGAACGTAAAGATTGCCGACATACGTGTGCAATTTTCGCTATAGAGAGCGTTAACAACAATTTGAGATCTCTTCAGTGTAACATGAAGCGGCATTACTTTAGAAAATAGACGACCTAAATGGCATCTCCTGACTTCCTATAACAAGAGCCCCATTTACATAAGATAGATTATGGAAGACGAGAAGTTACCATCGTTGCTGTGCTGCTCTCACTAGACAGGTGAAAATATTCCTCGTATTAATATGTATAGACAACACAAACATATTGCAGGAAGCTACTCGTATATGGCTGAAACCATTTAGGTAGTGGTTGGTGAGCAAAATTAGAAAAGTTTTTAAATCGTTTTAGAACAATCGTTAGAAGCAATTTGTCGATAATACATCATCTTTGGGAGGGAAATTGAAATATGGATGAACAAGCGATTTTATACTATCTATGGATGTAATCTGTCATCAAGAGACGCGGGAACGTCGCGCTCGCCTAACATCAGCAAGCGCTGCGTTTTCAGTATTTAAAATCGCTTTTGATAGTTATGGACTTTTGGTAACTTTTCCTGGAAAATGGATTTAATTTGTTCCAGCAAATTATCAAAAAATGTCATAAGGACAAGCCTAGATAATTGAATTAATAAAAATGAGCTGATTTGATTGTCCCAGTTCTTCAGCATAAACTCATGATTACCTCGAATTTTGACGGTAATTTATTAATCCGACTTAGTTCCGAATACCTATAAAGGGAACTGACGATTTTCTAAGAACTAGATGTGACCGAATTTTGTATACCCTTTGCTCGTAGAGCGAAAGGGTATATTAACTTTGTCATGAAGTTTGTAACGCATTGTAGGAAGCATCCTGACCATATGAAATATGTATACAGGGTGTCCGGAAACTGCCACAAAAACGCCCGGATCGTGATTCCTCATGTGATTTACAGCAAAAAAGTTGTACGAAACATACCCACAATTCTTCACCCTTTACCTGTCACAGGCATTTGAATTTCGCATTTTCTTGTACGACTAAAACCTCAATATCTGAAAAGCTAGACTAGCTAGAATAACAAAGTAAAATGATTATTACCTAAAAACTAAAACTAACCGCACTAAAATCGGATAAGAGGTTTGGTTTTTACAGAACTTCAGAGTCAAATTTGTGTGATTTGACCCGAAAACAATCTATTTTTCCATCCTTATTTTCTCCACCTTCTACCAAGGTGAGGTACTCGTACGATTCTTTTAAAAATTGGCACATAGTCTAACGATCATTTCTTTCTCACATCATTTTATTCTAGCTTGGTTATTTCTAACAATTTTAATGCCTTAAGTGCAGAAAACTAGGTCTAATTTTGGATCGATTTTGATATAATTTAAATAAATTTTACCAAATTGCAGATCTTTAGGGGCAGTTTTGAATTGAAATCGAGCTAAAATTAAACCTAGTTTTCTGCACTTAAGGCTTTTTACTCGGCGAGCTTAAAGCTACCTTCAACCAAACTTGACAAAAATTGTCTTTCTATTGATGACACAAAACATTTATTAAATTCGATAGAATCGGAACATGGGGGTATGGGGCCGCCATACAAACCCTACCGCCCAAATTAGGTTCTTATACGAATAACTTTCTTATGTGGGCACCAATTCCAACCAAATCTATATATATATATATTTTAAAATATATAAAAATGGAGCGAGAAAAATGTATAGTAACTCATCAATTGAAAACGGCTGGGTCGATTTGGTTAAAAAAAATTTCAGTTGTTTGCAATTGCCAGGAGAAGGTTTTTACGAAAGAAAATTTTAGGAAAACTCTCCGGAAAAGTCGGAAAATTGGAAAAATCTAAGTAATTCATCAATTAAGAATGGCTGGGCCGATTTGGTTCAATTTTTTTTTCAGTTTTTAGAGAAGCCAACGTGCACAGTCACAGCCAACGTGCACAGTCGCAACAGCGAAATTGATGCGAGAATGCAAAATCATCATTTGGGATGACTGTACGATGGCGCACAAACGAGCTTTGGAGGCAGTTGACCCAACGATAAAGGACTTACGAGTAGATTCGAGACGATTTGGTGGGGCGGACGGAGATTTTCGTCAAACGCTTCCCGTCATCCCGCAATCTACTGCTGCGGATGAACTTAATGCATGCCTAAAATCGTCTTTTCGGCATGTCAAGAAATTGAAATTGATTACGAACATGAGAGTCGCATTCTCGGATTGCAGAACGACCCATCGGCTACTGAATTTTCGAGACAGCTGCTGGCGCTTGGCAATGGCCAAATTCCTGTTGACGTTTCGACTGAGTTAATATCGTTCCCGGCAAATTTCTGCGTGTTCATATCGTCGAAGGAGGAACTCATCCACAAAGTGCTCCCCGGCATTGCACAAAATTATGAAAATCTCGATTGGATTAATGAACGGGCAATACTAGCTGCAAAGAATAAAGGTTTGTGTTCGTAGAGACGACTCATGCGATGATCGCTCAGCGATCGCTGTTAAACCACTGGTTCTGAGCACTATATGCTGATATTTTCTATACAGACATGTTCCTTTGGTTCATAGTAGACACAAGGAAAGTACCACCATTCAAAAAATATTCAAATAAGGCTCGGAATTGAATGCAAAACTACGATCGCTGAGCGATACTCACGTGAGTCGTCTCTACGAACACGTACCTTAAGGATGTCGATAGCTTGAATTTCATTATTTAAAGTCAAATCACTGAAGAACTTCATTCGTACAAATCCGTTGACAACGTGATCGACGAAGATGAAGCGACCAACTATTCGACGGAGTTTTTGAACTCGCTTGATGTGCCAGGAGCCCCGCCGCATAATTTACAGCTGAAGGTGGGATCGATCATAATCATGTTGCGGAATCTGAATCATCCAAAAGTGTGCAACGGTTCGCGGTTGTCCGTCAAGAAACTGATGAAGTGATTCAAGCGAAGTCTATGGGATTAATCTCGAATTTCCCAGTTTTTCGCACGGTCAGCTGTATGTTGCCTGTTCGCGTGTTGGCAAACCGTCTTAGTTGTTTCTTTTTGCGTCAGAAAACAGAACGAAAAAGACAGCCATATCTTTTGCTAGAATGTTGCGAAGAACTTCTAATAAGTATCAAACGGTAGCTGTTGGATGCCTTCATATAATATTAACTATGTGCCAGGTCGGAACCATTTACCCCTCTCTTCCCTACAAAAAAAATGAAATTGAATTTTTGTGTTTTGCGTGCCTTCTAGGTCTGTACATGGGTATTGGGTATACAATCATCGTGCTATTCGCACGATTAGAACTCGGTCTCGTTACTTTTTATTTGACACATCCAGGTGTTCTTCGGTCTGCTCCTGGCTTTAGGTCCATCAAGTGGAACTTCCATTCTCTGCGGGGTTTTCAGGCGGACGTTCTTGAACATGGCAATACCAATGCATTTGTCGGTCTTCGAGCTTTTCGGTCTCTGCACAAGCTGCCTCGAATGTAACATGCGTAACATTTTCATTTCGGTCGCAGTCATTTCTTTCGCATAACCTTCATACATGGTCCAGCATTCAAATTTATACATATGAGTGCGGGATGTACAACCGTTTTGTATATACATACAACTTTAGCTTCAGTGACATTTTCCTATCGCAGAAAACTCCACAATTTTCTCGCCAATTCATCCACCCAACCTTTCTGCAAAGTTTCATAACATCGGCATCGGTACATCTGGGTCTGAAGGCGGACATCATAAGTCAGTCTTTGTTCCACGAACATGCTCCTCCAGAATTTCACAATTTTGTACGTGCAGCTTGTAATACAACGATGTTTGGGCTACTGAAGACTACATCCTCGGCAAAAGAAGACATTATTAGATATTATTATTATATGTATTAGGCCGTCGGAGATACGTGTTTATAAGTAGCACATGATGACGTTGAAGAGCAACGGACACAATATACAAGTTATCATTAATTTACTAAAATTTTAATTGTTTCATCGAACATAAGTTTTGCATTTCAGCTTTCTTGTAAAATTTCTTTCTATGAGCTAGCTAGATTGCCGCCCAAAAAGAGCGGACACTTCATGTACACATATGCGACTAGTAGTCGCAATTTGTCTACTGCCCATAGGCGCCGTATAGGCTTAGGCTAGCCCTGTATGTAGGGTATCTTTGCTTATATTCTAGAACATAGTTTCTGAAACGGACTCATTCACACAACATATATAAACGTTTGGACAAATTAGATTGGCAGCCATTGGGATGGCCAAAACTGATCCCCGAGGATAAAAACAATAGGGCTAAATGGCGTGTTTCATTCCTCTTTTGCGTCGTAGGGCGTTGTAACGACTCTTGGTAATGCCGAGTCAGTGGCGAAACGCACTGTATTCCATGTATTCAGCGGAGCACGGGCCCCCAAGCCAGAGGGAACCCCTAATCCGGAAACATAAAGAAATATATCCTTGGGTAACTGTTATTCTAAATACAATGTATTAAACTAGGGGGCTTCGCCCCCTGCTCGCTACGCTCGCCAACCCCCGGGGCCGAGGCTAATTTCGGGCGCGGCCGAAATTCGGATACCCTTCGCTTGGGCTAAAAGTTTTTTCGGGCGTACCTATGACGTGTATTTAATCCCTCTCCTCATTCTTTTTCTACCGTCTTGACAAAAGTTTTGGGCTTGGTTGAAATAAGTGGGCAAATAAAAATATTTACTCGGAAAATTTTATTGGGGTTGCCGGAGCATGACCCCACAGTACGATTCCATTCGTTTTGAACTTTTTAGTTGCTTTGATAAAGACACATTAATTTAAGGTTTTGTGAAATTGGTGTAAAAAAAATGTTTCTTAGAAGAACCAATATGGGGGGTTTGGTTTGTATGGCAGCCCCATGACCCCATTGTCCGAATAGATTCAATCTCACATATCTTTTGTGTCATCAATAGAAATACATTTGTGTGAAATTTGGTTGATTTTGGTGCACAAATGAGAAACTTTTTCTTAGAAGAACCTAATTTGGGGGGTTGGATTTGTATGGCAGCCGCATGACCCCATGGTCCGATTTAATCCATTCTTACATATGTTTTGTGTCAACAATAGAAATACATTTGTGTGAAATCTGGTTGGAATTGGTGCACAAATAAAAAAGTTTTTCTTAGAAGAACCTAATTTGGGGGGTTAAGTTTGTATGGCAGCCCCATGACCCCATGGTCCGATTTGATCCATTCTAGCATATATTTTGTGTTATCTTTAGAAACACATTTGCGTGAAATTTGGTTGAAATTGGTACACAAATAAAAAAGTTTTTCTTATAAGAACTCAAAATGGGGGGCTAGGTTTGTATGGCAGCCCCATGACCCCATGGTCGGATTTGATCCAGTTTTACATATGTTGTGTGTCATTAATAGAAACACATTTGAGCGAAGTTAGGTTGAAATTGGTACACAAATAAAAAAGTTTTTCTCAGAAGAACCTAAATGGAGGGGTTAAGTTTGTATGGCAGCCCCATGACCCCCTTGTCCAATTCAAGCGATTCAAACATACAAACAGCCTGCAACAATAATAAGCATGTGTACAAAATTTCAACTCTCTAGATTTTATAGCGGCCGAGAAAAACGCACTGCAACAGACGGACAGACGGACAGACAGACAGACGGACATCGCCCAATCGACTCCCCAAGTCATGCTGATCATATATGTATACATTTTATATGGTCGGAGATGCCTCCTTCAATGCGTTACAAACTTCATGACAAAGTTAATATACCCTTTCACTCTATGAGCGAAGGGTATAAAAATGAAATGATTAGTCTGCAAGAAAATTGCGCAAGCCAGCTTCAGAATCTAAGATAAAGACAAAACATTCAACTTTGTGTACGGAGAAGCTTGGATCTCGAAGTTTTCTACTTTGTTTATACCAGAAAGACGCAAATTTACAATTGGCTTAATCTTGCATTAAAACAATTCAGAATAATCCGTACAAAGATTTCTGCATATAAGAATATTGAAAAGAAATAAAGAAGCTAATTGCGAGGTGAAGTGGCTCTCTAGAAGGTTCTTATGTAAAATGACCCAATGAGTCAGTATTTATTTATTTATTTCAAATATATACGGATCGAAATCCATTAAACATTAAATTTAAATTTAAGTATAATTAAAGGTAGCAGTGAAAAAATTTGAGAAATATATTTGCTATTAATTCAATTACTTATTAACTATTTTAATTCATTTTTTTAAATAACCGACTTTAATCTTAATAACATCGACACTATCATTGTAAAAATCAACACAATTACTTAATTCGTTTTAATCTCTGAATGGGAGAATTTCTAATATAATTGGTTTTATTATTAGAAAGGATAAATATGTCATTTGATCTAGTGAATCTGGTTGGAATTCTAAAAGGTAAATCAAAGAGAATTTCAGGCAAATCCAAATTACCGTTCATTATGTTTGCTAGAAAAATAGCATCCGTTTGATATCTTCTAGCTTCCAGTGAAAAGATTTTTAAAAGATTACTAATATATTGGTTGTTTATGAGCTCAGAGGAAGGTAGCTTTGATGCAATATAGCTAAAAAATTTGTTTTGGTTTTTTTCAATCAAATCAATGTAAAATTTATAATGCGGATTCCAAATAACTGAAGCATAATCCAGCTTACTTCTAACTAAAGAAAAGTACAACATTTTCATGGTGTTTATATTTAAGAATTTTTGGGTATTTCTCATAAGAAAACCAAGCATTCTATTAGATTCATTTACAATATCCCATACATGACTATTAAAATTTAAAAACGAGACCGAGGCTAATTTCGGGCGCGGCCGAAATTTGAATACCCGTCACATTTGAATGAGACTGAAGCTCCTTTTGTGTTAAAAATTTCTATCCCAGCCCAATAACGTGTTCCGATTCCATCTGTTCCTGGATACGTTGGGGTTAATCCAGGAACACACTTGAATGTATTTTGGTTAATATTCAAAAAGAAAAAAAGTTGTTCTTACAAGAATCCAATATTTGGGGGTTGAATTGTATGACAGCCCTATGACGTAATGTTCCGATTTCATCCATTCCTAAATATCTTTTGAAGCTTTACTAGCCTAAGGTGACCTAATTCCCGAAGGCCCAATGCAGCACACATTCCGGAATTCGGTTTTCAGGCAAAGCCTCAATCGTACTATTTTATTATTTGTTATCATTCGCTTAATGTTATCAAAACAGCAAGATCCCGATGTGATCGCATTAAGCGGCGTCGATTGTATGTCACGAGGCTACCACCATGACGGATGCCAAAAACGACCACATATTCTCCATTCTTTCATAAGTGATATCTTCCTAAACGGAATACAGCAAGAATAGTAGCCTTTATTCTGGGAAATGTGTGGTGAACCTTGGGAAAGCAAGGTTCCAGGGACGTAGCCAGAGGAGGGGTCCAGGAGTCCCTAACTTCCTACAGTATTTCTAATTTATTCATTCCTAAAACTCTGCCGAAATTTAGCTTGCAGTCAGATAAATTGTGTCATCTGGACGAAAGTAGTGACTACATAATAAACAATTTGAAACACATAAAAATCTGGTGATCCAAAATTGGGATGGTCTTTTATAATGGAAACTTCAACAAATTTCGTAAGAACTCATACAGGCTACACAATTTGAAATAAAATATTTCCCTGTAAGAATGAAGAATTTTTTTTTTGAGCCGTGCGAAGGGAAGGCAAAAGCAGAATGACGCGGGCACCGAATACGCGATCGTACTTTTCATAGTTCTATAGTTGCTGCTTCGTGCATATACCATGGCCCACGAGCCCTTCTATAATTGTACAGAAAAGAAGTCTTTGGCGTTGTAGACGTGGCACTCTCTGCTTCCGATGATAGCAGAGCAATTAAGTAATCGTGCGTGCACTCGTGCTCGCCCAGCCTCGTCAAGCGATAAAATTGTATTGGACACAGGAACAGTGGGACAGGAGGCATATTATGCATTGGGGCAGCGCCGAGACTAGTGTATACAATTAACAACAAGATTCTAATAATGTCATAATTTCTGATATCCTGCTAAATCCTGGCTACGTCCTTGCAAGGTTTTGTTGGTACTAAACAGGACCCAGAAAAGATCCCTAAACTTCTAGATGTTCTCATAGACAAAACATCATCAGCATGTGAAGTGCAAATGTATGTTTTAAGACGCACAGTTATAACAGGCATGGGAGAAGTGTAGCCAGGATCTCGTTTAAAAGGGGCAAACCCAACATTTGTTTAACACAATGAACCCGAATTTTTTTTAGGGTTAGGAATAGGTATTTTTCAACTTTTGAATTTCAGTGTTCGAAACTGCAGTCTCAGCAGCATTGTTGGGATGATGATGGCCCTTTCCCTATCTCTGACTATCCGTGACCCTGAGACAAAAACCATGAAGCTGTTTATTTGAAGTACGAAAATTACACCTCTTTGTACCTACCTATTTAAAAGTTTCGTTTTGTTTATTACAATAGATAAATTAATACCTCATTGCGTAGAGAATTTTTAAGCGGATGGCGACTCTCTGGGGATTTATCGCTACTTTATTGGATTTGGTCAACATATAGGGGAAATCCTTGCAGAGTCCTTTAGTTTGAATTTTCTTTTTCCTAAAGAGGTTGATAGGGGAATCGGATGGAGTACAGTAATTTTTCCATCGTTTTGTGAAAAATTCAAATCGCATCTTTACATGGCTGTTACTTCTGAGTATTGGCAGCTAAAGATGCTTGGAATTTTCACCTAATACGGGGAGTGCGGTCCTCTATACATGGCTGTTAAATTTCAAAATTTTCCGCTTAAAATTTCCGAATTAGGGCAATTTTCGATTAAATCGATTGAACTCCAGAACGCAGATAAGTAGGACCTTGAAATTTGGAGACAATGTGAGCGGTGAGCGTCAAGTATAGCTCTACAGCTACAAGTGTGAGCTAGAGCCTTGAAATGTTCACAAGTCTGCCAATTTTCAAATTTATTGGACACATTTTATAGAGTTTTCGATTAGAAAAGTCGAAAGTGCGATTTGGGCAGCTGTAACTGTCGAACGCAGATAGGCGACCCTAAAATATGGAGAGATGTAAGTAAATGTACTCCCCTGGTTGTGGAGCTTCCTGGCGCTTACATTTAGGTACAACAAATTTCAGAACGATTGACCAAAGAGTTTCGAAATTATCGAAAATGAATGTTTTCCACATGAAAGTGCGATTATTCTGCTAATACCTAATAGACTAACTACAGGCCTCACCGAGGAGGTTTTTATGAAGTCATTTAGGCTTCTTTGGTGTGGCTTTGGGAATGCTGTACATTTACTAATGCTGTACGACAGGTCAAAATGCTTTAGGTATTGTACAGCAAAATGGTGTACGTCTGGCCACACATTTGGGTGAAGTTTGGTTGATTTATTCACAAAGAAAAAAGTTGTTCATGCAACAACCTAATTTCCAGCGGTTGGTTTGTATGAGAGCCCTATGACGTAGTGTTCCGATTTCATCTGTTCCTAGATATGTTTGGTGGCTTTACTAAACACACATTTGCGCAAAGTTTGGTTAAGATTGGTTCATTAAGAAAAAAGTTTTTCTTAGAAGAATCTAATTTCCAGTGGTTGGTTTGTATGACAGCCCTATGATGTAGTGTTCCGATTTGATCTGCTCCTAGATATTTTTTGAGGCTTTACTAGGAACACATTTGGATGAAGTTTGGGTACGGTCGGATGAAAAAGGAAAAAGTTTTTCTTAGAAGAACTTAGTTTTGAATGGTTCGTTTGTATGGCAGCCCTATGACGTAATGTTCCAATTCCATCCGTTTCTAGATATGTTTTGAGGCTATACTAGTAACACATTTGGGTGAAATTTGGTTAAGATTGGTGCATAAAGAAAAAAGTTTTTCTAAGAAAAACCTAATTTTCAGGGGCAGCCCCATGACCCCATGGTCCGATTCCGTTGGTTCCGACATATATACAGCGTACACTAAAAAGAAACTTGCATACAAATTTTCAGCTCGATAGCTTCAAAACTGAGGGACTAGTTTGCGTTGCAACAGACGGACAGACAGACAGACAGACAGACAGACAGACAGACAGACGGACATGGCTCAATCGATTTCTCTCGTCACGCTGATCAATAATATATATACTTTATATAGTCGGAGGTGCTTCCTTCTGTGCGTTGCAAACTTCATGACAAAGTTAATATACCCTTTCACATAGTGACGGGTATAATGAATCAAATCTTACTCCAAGGTCTGTGGTTGACTCAACTCGGGATAGAGCGGTGTTATTAATGCTATAGGCAACATCATAAACTAATCTTGTCCTATTAAAAACAATATACTGACATTTTTCTATATTCAACACCAGACTGTTTTTTTGGCAATATTGGTAAAATTTGTCAATATTTGCTTGTAGAACATAAATGTCATCAGGGGATGAAATAGATTTAAAAATTTTGCAATCATCCGCAAATAATAGAAATTCAACGTCATAAAATATAGTCTTAATATCGTTTAAAAATAACAGAAAAAGCAGTGGCCCTAAATGTGACCCCTGAGGAACACTAGCTGGAGTATTTGAATTTTGAAGGGATTTCTACATCAGGGAAAATATGTACACAATGTTGACAAAAGGATACGTTGATCTATTGACCGAAATGGCTCACCACTGTTACTAACATCGTTAAGTATGGTTTAAGGTACTAAGCCTTTTTTAACTAGGACTCAAGAAATCAAGAAACAGATGTCTACCGGTAAACTAGTTTGTCCAGATAATACATCCGCCGTTTCTCTACGTAAAACATTTATCTTTGGAGAATCTTTAACATGAATTGGATTTCAGTCGATTGAGATTACCTTCGATATGAACAAGCCACTAATTGCTGGTCGTTTAACTGGGCCAGGGTCGTCGAAACTCTACATGTGAGGTGAGCTAGTTGATGTGATCCTCAGATCTAGGGCAAACACTTTTAGTCTAGGTTCAACGACTGTTACGAGGCAGGTATGTAGGGGCACTTCTCAAGGTGGTGTTTTTACGCCATTTCTCGTGGATTTTATGATAATTAGATGATCTTACACGTTCTCCCGTATGATAATAATTCAAATTTCAATTTTGACACAAAAAAATAATTTATTTCTTGGCTGAACATTTGTGGACTGCTTTAAATGTGGGTTATGATAAAGAAATCGAACTGGAGTGGCCCCCATTCTAATTTCCAACACAAAAAAAAAATGGGAAACGTTACGCCACTGTGCGAAGTATAACCATAGAAAAGAAAAAAGTAGTAGTAGTATTTGGATAACATAAGTCGTTCCAACACGAATAAACTTGATCGTTGTATTAAGGATTTTGTGGGCACGTTTACTATTTGAACGTTATTTCAGGCTAATTTCTGAGGTATCCGGAATCCATCTCCGACAGAACGGGCGAAGCGCATACACCGCAGATCGAACAATGCGACACCATCGTGCGGTATGTTAAAGGTACGTTGTCCTCGACACGACTGCATCGGCTCTAGCGACAGCGACTCGCTCATTTCATATAAAAACTCGTTCTTAGAATGAGAGAGAAATGAGTTTTTATATGAAATGAGCGAGTCGCTGTCGCTAGAGCCGATGCAGTCGTGTCGAGGACAACGTACCTTAAGACAAGGAAAAAGACGAAGATTGTGAGCACTCAAAATGAATGAACACCTTGACTATATCTGTACATATCAATTCTTAGAATGAGAGAGAAATGAGTTTTTATATGAAATGAGCGAGTCGCTGTCGCTAGAGCCGATGCAGTCGTGTCGAGGACAACGTACCTTAAGACAAGGAAAAAGACGAAGATTGTGAGCACTCAAAATGAATGAACACCTTGACTATATGATGTTATTAACTATAACTAACTATGCTTTCACACCGAGTTTCTCAATCTCCGTCAAAATTCATAATAGCCGAATTTTGTTACGCAATAAACATTGTTGTGACCACTATAATTGAAAACAATCTGTATAAAACAAATTCTAGCATTTGGTTTTATAATGATTATTTTACCTTGTTCCGTATGTATTTCATCCGCACTGGTGCGGTCACATTTGGTTCAATTATGTGTAATTTATAAACACCGAATTACTTTTCCATTAAATGGATGTAATGAAATTACATACGTGTGGCACAAACAACAAGCAATGAATAGCCTTGATTTGCTATTCGGATAGCAAGTGCGTATATCAAATGTTTCAATTATATCCTGTTCTATTTGACAGTATACCATGCATAGAGTATTTGTCTATCCTATTCACATATTGTCATCGCATGTGTAAAACCATTGCTTTTAGTTTTACCGAGAGCTTAGAAATGGTTTTGTGGAAAATGTGGAATTCACTAGAGATATAATTATTAAATCCTGATTGAACTGCTCATATAGGAATAAGCTCTGGGCTACACCAATCCAAATTGCAATTCATTTGAAATTAAACTTTATAAATACATGTACGTTAAGCTGATCAGACGTACAGCATTTTGCTGTACAGTACAGCATTTTGACCTGTCGTACAGCATTGGGAAATGTACAGCAAAATGTAAAGCATTCATTCATAATTCCCCACGCAACACAATGAAAGCCAATTCACTAAATAAAAATTTAATTTCGATATCTCGGGAACCCTTCCCGATCTTTCTGAAATTTGGCACACTTGCAGAACTACTTGGCGCTCACATTACCTCCAAATTACATGGTCCTAGTCTATCTGCGTCCGGAAGTTACGGCTACCAAAATTGCAATTTTGAGTTTTCGAATTAAAAGAATTGTCCAACACTCGGTGATTCGTAAGCGAAAAATTTTAAAATTTAGAAAACTTTTAGAGCACTGTACTGGCCACATTTGATAAAAATTTCAAGGCTGTAGCTATCGCCAGGTTCAGAAGTAGCGATTTATAGTGCAAAGTTTAACGATATTATTCAGAGAGATAATAACACTTTTATGTTTGCCAATCGTTCATATTTGAAAACTCAGAATCCGACCGAAATTTCTGAAATTCGGGATACTTGTCGACCTTTGGCGCACATTTTCTCCAAGTTTGAAAGTCCTACCTCTCCGCATTCGATGAAGTTACAGCTGCCCAAATCGCACTTTTCTGTTTTTTAATCAAACTTTGTTCACTTGGAAATTCTTGAGCGAAATTTTGAAATTTGGCAGACATGTAAAGTATTGCACCGTCCATATTTGGGGAACATTTCAAGGCTCTAGCTATCAGGGTTCTAAAGTTACAGCCGTCGAAAGATACGATTTTTATTTATTTTTCATATCACAAAACGATGGAAAATCATCTGATTCCCTCTGCAAGGCTTTTAAAAGATCAAATCCATGGATACTCTCCTTCACAAATATTGAAACCATGATAAGCCAGCCTTCAACCGCTCTGAAGGTTCTCCTCGGCCTCCACTCCATAGCTACATTGAAACCGTGCATAGAAAGCTACCACCAGCTTAACCCTCATCCAGCGGGATAGGTACAGGTGTACCTTTTTCGTTTTTAAAACACCGTAACTTTTTTGCTATGGGTCCGATCGGGCTGAAATTTTCTGACATCTCTACGATTTTAGTTTAAAATATGTATTCCAAATTTCAGAAATGTGTGACCACCCATCCCCAAGTTAGGGAGCAAAATTAATCTTACACCCTTTAACGGCGGCAAAGGTACATTTGTACCTTCATATATTTTGTATGAAAGAAAATTTACAAAAAACGAAAATAAAATATTTTTGGTGAATGCTCATGCTTAGAGAGATTTATTATAGCATCAATAAGTTGAGAATCGAGTGATGTACAGAAGTCTTTGATTTACGAATTTTATTTGTAATGATCAAGGTCCTTGGAGATATCGATCTTTAAGGACTAATCTAACTCATACAGCGGTTTTTGGTTATTTGACATTAATCTGAAGACTTTTACTGGCATAGCAAACATTTTGGAGTAATGGCTTGGGCCAACCAATACAATGTATTACGCCTTCTTTCCCCCATAACATCTAGTGAAAATTAGGTTTGTAATAAATGCTAAAATTTTGGATTTTAGCGGTTGATTTTCTTTACCACAGATTCCCATAATTTGTATTCCATCACCTAATATTTATTATTTGTGTAATTCGGGACCTCCACCCGAGTTCCTTTTGAAGTTTCAGCTGAAAACCAGCAGATGCATCCAACCAAATTTATAAATGGGTGTTTGGGTGGTACATAAACTTGGTTGAATTGTACGTCGGTACCATATATAGATACCGATAACTGCTATAGAATATGCCACATGTCTTCGGTTTCTTGTTTTAATTTTTCAATCGACCCTTGGATTTAATTACATATACTAGCAAATATATTACAATTAACCAGCAATCACAATTAAAATTTTAAATATTTTTCTACTATAAGAATTGGCCTGAGTTTAGATTTACAAAGATTAGAGACTGAAAATTATACTAGCCGATTCTACTTGCTTGTTGCTTGACAGGACCTTTCTTTCGTATAATAACACATTTGCTCATTTCTCCAATATATTTATTGCTTCAAATATTGTTGTTTTATGGAAAATAACGAGAATGTGATAATTATTGACGTTTTTTTCGTTAGCGATAACGGGTTCTAGTAACAGAGTAATATAGTGGGGGCAGGGGGGTAAATTTTAACCTAAGACTCCACAATTCGCAAATCAAACATACCAAATTCTTCTAAAATCATTAATGACTTAATTTGAACCGTTTTCTACTTTTCATTTGTAAATCAATTTTAGATTTCGTCAAATTAAAATTCCAAGCAACCCATTTTTTCAATTTTCTTTTTAAAATTTTGCCTATTTCCTAAATTAACCCACTCCAAAAATTAAATCCACATAAACCCAACTTCTTAAAACATTCACTTCGGCAAAAACAGTTACTAATTTGTGACTAGTCAACATAATATAACGGTTTTACGGTCAAAATTCATAAAAATAGTGAAGATTTTCATACAAAATGTACTAAGGTACAGGTGTACCTTTGCCGCCGGCAAGCGTTGTAAAAATCTGCCGCTGGATGAGGGTTAAGCAGGGTCGGTTTTAGGTTTTTGGGAGTTCAGGTCAAATAATATCAATAGGGCTCTAAAAGAATATTTTAATGTAAGGTTTGATTAAGTCTATCTCGTGGAAAAAAGTCGCCGGTCTTTAACACCTTTCTATTTTTTACATTTTGCCATATAGTAAAGGTAGTTGTCAAGGGCTATATTTTTGGTATCATACTTTACAGCTTACATGCCTCTGAACTTTGATTAACGTTCAATTAGTGCAGAGGTTCATCGAAATTTTCTTAGTCCTCACCATTGCCAATAATTTAACTGATATATCTGGCATGTTTTAACGTAATAAGTAAAAAAAAAATTGCGGAAAGAAAGTTACTTCGCAATCCAAAATATTGCTGGAAAATTGATTAGGAAAAGGTTTCAAAGTACGGCTAAATGCGAGCAATATCACTCACAATGAGTAAACAGCAATCAGAGAGAGATTTCTGGGTTGTATTACGCGTTCTGTAAAAATGCCGCCCAAAAAGTCATATCTGAGTAGATCGTATATGGAGACTTAATTGCCAGTATCAAGTGTAATGCTTGAAATCGATTACGCACATCAGCAGTAGCATCGGCAGAATTTCATAACTGACAAATATGCTGAATGCCAAGTCTTCTGCTCAACATTTTTGTCAGCAATGTAAAATGCATTGACGGTTGACGTTTGGCGATGCCGATGCTGCTGCTGATGCGCGTAATCTATTTCAAGCATAAATCATGAAATTACCGTACCATGGTAGTATGACTGAGGATTTGTTGAAAGCCGAATTCCGCAAGACGCAAGTATGTGTACAACATTGGGCCTTCGGGAATCTGGTGACCTTAATGTACGTAGAGAGACTACATGTATTTATAGATAAACTAATATGAAAACAGGCAAAACACACTTAAAAGAATAATAATCCTAGCATCCATTGGTAAGCACTATGTATTGTTTATAATTTTATAGAATCACGATAGTTTCTGATCAAGTGATAATATCATTTTCAATACAAATTCACCTTGTTCTCGACACAAATTTACTGCGTCAAATGAAATTAACGCTTTTAAAAGTCAAATCAACGATTTAGCAAATGAAATTAATGTTTTAACAAGTCAAGTTAACGATTTGGCAATGAGAAGTGATTTGTAGAAGGATTATTTAGACTTGTGAAACAGTTTATTTAATTTGCGAAACCAGTAATTTGACTTGTTAAAGCGTTAATTTTATTTGCGAAATCATTTATTTTATTTGATGTATACATAGTTCATTTGTCTTGGGAAAAACAGTGAGGAACATTACGCTATCAGCTCTCGAAAAAATAATTTTCTTTGTTTGCTTATCGACACCAGCGATGAACGACTATGAATTCCAAAATGAATAAGGATTCCCTCAAGGGTTCCTAAAGTATAAGTGAGGAGTATGAATTCCGCCCTTATACTTTTAAAAATAAGTCAATTCTTTATATATAATGAATGAGTCTTCTTACATATAGGAATAAAAGGAATAGGGAGATTGCAACATAGAAACCACAGATCTGAAAGTAACATCTATGAAAAAAAATTATTCTTTTTTGTGATTTTTATAAATCATGTTTTATTTGGGAAGATATTAGGAGTGAGTTCCTGCTTTATTAGCATAATCAGATGCCGCGGAAAAAAGCACTGCGCAAAGCATGCTGTGTCGTTAGGTCGATTAAGGACGCGATGGGTGTCGATTACATTACATAATAAATTGTTTGATCTGGATGACAAAATATACGCTGGCGGAATGTTATTCCTTTTCCATTTTGTGTAATTGAACAGTCAACGGATGTATTTAACTATAATCGGTTTGCGATTGATTTATAAATACATACATATGTATGTATTATTATGTATTATGTATTTATTTATAAATCAATCGCCAGCCGATTATAGTTAAATACATTCGTTGACTGTTCAATTACACAAAATGGAAAAGGAATAACATACCGCCAGCGTACATTTTGTCATCCAGATCAAACAATTTATTATGTAATGTAATCGACACCCATCGCATCCTTAATCGACCTAGCGACACGAATAGCATGCTTTGCGCCGTGCTTTTTTCTGCGGCATCTGAATATTTCTAATAAAGCATGAATAAGGAAAGGCATAGAATTTTTCTAATAAAGCAGGAACTCACTCCTAATATCTTCCCAAATAAAAATTCTATAAACCCAAAATACGAGTATGAACATTCTAAAATTCTAAGCAATATTATTTTCCATTGTACATAATATTCATAACTCAATAAAAAAAATGTTCCGACAAGCACAATTTGTGCTAAACACTTACATATAAAAAGACGCTTCCTGGTATGTATTCGACGACTACACACTCGCTGCTATCATAGACGGCAGCTCCTGTGCAAGGGATGAAATCAAATAACACATCTTTATTGAGGTTCCCCGTGGAATTTACAATGGAATGCGAAGCTATTGCCATTACGTACGAAATCTACCAGGCGCAAATTCCATAGTGAAAATCAACTGGGAATGAAAATGTTCGTCCTGGCCGTAGTATGGATATGTATGCGTATTTTCTCATTGTGCGGAGTTTTGTGTACTCTCCTCGTTTTTTTTTAAATAGATACGTATCGCTTGATTCATATCTATGGGAGAGTGCCGGTGATGATCTTGATTTGACACCATATTGTCTGAACAGTGACGGACATTTGTACGACAAAAGCTTTAATTGATGGTAATGACTTTTATGATTTGCGATAAAAAGGAAGGGGGCTGGGGAATTGTTAGAATGGCACAATAGAAGTGCAGTGGATTTCATTTAAACAAATTGTATTAATTGTCTACTAAAATATAAATAACTGGCACAGTAGTCCGACATAGAATCTAGACCGCAGATGTGTTGGGGTTAACATAATCTATGTACGAGTATATTTTCCACCTGGTCCACGTTAGACAGGACACAGGAGAGCCTGACGATTTATAAAACGTCGTAAAAACCGAAAATACATACTACAATATTTTATTACAGTGTCACTAATGATTGGGATGATTGTGATATAAAGATGAGAACCCTGGAACAAAATCATGCCAAAGAATGGTGCCAATGGCTGAATTCAAATTGTAAGACCAAACCGGATGGGTAAACTTGCAAGACAAGAACCATCGTTCTTACAATCTGAATTGCATAATGGCTGAATTCAAATTGTAAGACGAAACCGGACGGGTAAACTTGCAAGACAAGAACCATCGTTCTTACAATCTGAAATGCATAATGCTTGTCTGCTGGCCACTACAAAAGCTCTCGCCGTCCGTTTATTGGGGTCCGCAACCTTAAAAAAAAAAGGGGGAAAGGGGGCATTTTTTCGGTTTTTTGCGATTATGTATTTCAAAAACGGCAAGAGATACAGAAAAATGGTCTGAGGACGAAAACAACTACACAAAATAAATCCTTTCCAATGATAGTAAACATATTAGAGTTTAATTAAATATTTCGGCGCGAGCCTAAAAAATAAATTAGAATATTTTCATTTTAAAAGCTCCATAACTTTTGAAGGAATGCTAGTTCAGCCGTAAAATTTTGTGTAAGTGTTCACAATAAGTTCAAGATCATTTTAAGGTAAACATTGAGTCGGTCCGGTCAAAGACCCCCATTATCCTCCTTAAATTTGTCAAGACAGCATGTCCATAACTCCCCCCAAAATTGGAGCAGAGTGCTAAATGTTGGTTTGTTGCGATTGCAAGTCATAGTCACCCACCCACCCACCATAAATCAACTCATTCGGATAAAAACTAAGGGTATCTCCCATACAAAGTGACCCATCAGGAGTTTGTTCTGCGTACTACTAATTTTATAAACTGTAGAACAAAGTTGTCTTGGATCACTTTGTATGGGAGGTATACACATTAGCATAGGTCAATTTCACGGGTTCGACTGTACGTTGCTTAGCAATATGCTCGGTCCTATGAAATTGGTCTATGCTCGCATTTTTGCATTCTATGCATATTACACGCGTTATCAAAATTAATTTCTTTCACCAAAGTAAATTGTTGTACACAGTAAGTCTTTTTGCCAGTAAATTTTTACTAGGCTCAATCTAGTGAATAAATTGACTAGTTTTCTAGCGATTATGAAAAAGTAGAGCTGGTATCTAATAATTTTAACTAGATTGGGATTGGTAATTTGATATGAAAACTAGATATCCAGGGTGAATTTCACTAGTTTTCTTGATAAAAAGTAAGATGTAACTAGAGAAGAAGTATATATTATTGAAATTCTATTAACTTTTGCTAAGAAGCATTTCCAAACTGTCTCCGGTTCTCATTTTATACTAAATGAAATGTCACATCTTCACTTTGTTTTTTTGCGGAGTACAAATTAGTTGAACTTGAGAGGCCTGTATGTTTAGCGAAGTTAGTGTCAGTGTTATGTTATGCGGTAAGTAGTACACTTTTAAAAAGGTCGTCTATAATACGGATGGCTGCCAATTTGTTTATATATTTTTATCCATACTCACAGATTTACAACTGAAAAAAGTCGACAGTTGCTTTCAAATCACGGAAGACAAACATTACATCATATGGGCACAGCTAATGGTAAGTACTTCTATAATGTTTCATGTTAATTGAAACTAAAATGCTGATTTATTGTATCTGTTATTATTAAAAACAAGTCTGCACTTAATTTATTAAATATTTTCTCTATTAGGGTTTCGAGATGAGGAATAGCTGTTTGTGAGGCGACAGGATTTCCTGTAGAAAACTAAGATGCAACCATAGCCATTTGTATGTGTTCAATATTCGTATTTTGTGAAAAATGATGTGATGTGTTTTATAAATCAGATTTTAAATATTTTCAAAATAAAAAAGTGAATATCGACGAAATAAGCTAATAAATGTTTTATTATTATCGTTAAATTTTCAGACCTAAAAATTATAGCTAAAAATTCTAGACTATCCAGTTAATTTAAAAGAAATCTAGTATAAACTGCTAGAAAATCATTTAATTGTAAGCTAGAAATTCTAGCGATTATGACTAGGAAAACTTGTTTCTCACTAGAAATACAGTGTAGTTATCTAATAGAATTCTAGTTATTAGAACTAGTTTTCAATATACATACTTAACTAGTTTTCCATTAAACAAAATAACTAGAATTCCAGCAATATACTTTTCAGTAGATTAACAACTAGAAAATCTAGGAGCTCAATTCTAGTTGTGTATTACTGCATTCTAGTTGAAAAAGATTTACATCGACATGTATCGAATTTCACTGTCTTGTATTTCACTGGGAGAATTGTATATGTAGGGTTATTGGTTAAGTCGACCTATTCCCTGCAACATATTATAATAGGGTCAAAATGCAACAAAATGAGGCCATATATGTTAGGCCGATTTTCAATGGTCACTGAGATATTTGAATTTTTATGTTTTTTGAAATAACCTTGAATGTTACCATTTAAAGTAAGAATTAAAAAAAAAAGCTACTTAGGTAATGGGTTAAAACTTATTTTTGGATTTTAGTCAACACTATAGCAGACATTTCTTAATCATTTAAAAATTTCAAAAACCCATCACAATTCGAAATTTTTAATTTTTTTTTAAAGCTGATTTTGAATGTAGTATTACTAAAAAATATATATGATACGGAGTCTGCAGGCAACTGGAAAAACATACTCGTGTTGTCAGCTTTCTAAAAAAGTGTCAGTGTCAATATAAATATTTGAAATAATTGAAACAGCTGCAACTTGTTCGGGGACCATAATTTCGTTTGATAAAAAACGACAAATCCATAACACTTTAAAAACTTATCCCTACACCATAGCTTTTATTTCAATTTTTATCAATTTTTTTAGTAATACTACATTAAAAATCAGCCTTAAAAAAATTTAAGAAAATTTTTTTTTATTAAAAATTAAAAATTTCGAATTGTGATGGGTTTTTGAAATTTTTAAATGATTAAGAAATGTCTGCTATAGTGTTGAATATAATCCAAAAATAAGTTTTAACCCATTACCTAAGTAGTTTTTTTTAAATTCTTACTTTAAATGGTAAAATTCAAGGTTATTTAAAAAAAACATAAAAATCAAATATCTCAGTGACCATTGAAAATCGGCCTAACATAATATGGCCTCGTTTTGTTGCATTTTGACCCTATTATAACGTGTTGCAGGGAATAGGTCGACTTAACCAATAACCCTGTATAAATAAGATGAAGATTCAAATAAATGCCATTTACATACTGGAAAATTTTTGGAGTATGTATTTTGTTCTTGGTCTATTAATCAATTTCTATCCACAGCTAATTAACAAGTTTAAGTGCTTGTTGATATCATCGGATTAGGTAATACTAATTGATCAACCCTCCAAGTTCAAGTGCTTGGAGAGTTGACGTTAACAAATCGATAATTTGGTGTATGTGCCAAATTACAACTCTCTTTATTTTGCGCTTGTACAGGAGGTACCCTTAGTTTTGATTCAAATGAGCTGATTTTTGGTGGGTGGGGTGACCTCCAATCGCTACAACCCAACATTTAGCACTCTGCCTCAATTTTGGGGCCATAACTCCCCCCGAATTGGAGCCGTTTTGACAAATGTAAATGCGGGGGGGGGTTAATGGGGGTCCTTGACCGGAGCGACTTAATATTTACCTTAAAATGTTCCTGAACTTATTGTGAACAGTTACACATTTTTTTTAGGCTGACGCCGAAATATTTTATTAACTGTAATGTGTTTTATATCATTGGAAAGGTATTTTGATATAGTTTTTTTCGTCCTCAGACTATTTTTCTGTATTGTATTAAGAATTATTTGTTTGGAATGATTACCAGCTATATTTGTATATTTATTTTATATGTTACACAACGTTTCGCCCTTTGCGGGCATCTTCAGGTGTCTTCTTCGAGTTATGTTATGTTTTTAGGCGGGACTACTTGACTACTAACTCGAAGAAGACACCTGAAGATGCCCGCAAAGGGCGAAACGTTGTGTAACATATAAAATAAATATACAAATATAGCTGGTAATCATTCCAAACAAATTATTCTTAATACAATACTCGCAACCAGCAAAAAACAGACATACAATATTTTTCTGTATCTCTTGCCGTTTTTTGAAATAATCGCAAAAAAAAACGAAAAAATGCCACCCTTTTTTATGGTTGCGGACCCCCAATCGGTTGGGACTATTGATGCCATAATCTGGGGACTCTCCCCAACCATAATCCAAAAAAAAAATCCGATGTAGGATTTTTGCCGACCAAATATGCCATTTTTCTTAGACTATTAAATATCGATAAAGTCAAAGTTTTACGTTACTCGAAATTTTCTTAAATAAGCATATTATTGTTATTGAAAATGAACAAAACCTTGACAAATATGTAAATTTCAGACTTGAATTAACATTTCCATTTCCATGTCCATTTTCTTCAACTTTGATCTTGAATTTTCTAAAATACCTGGAATTTTATCTATATATGGAAATTAATTTAAGTCATGGATCTTTCATGAATTCTGCTTTTACGTAACACACCGACTGGGTCGCGCCGAAGAGCGCAAACCTTAAGGGTCAACTGAAATCCATTTGCACAGCCCTATACCGTAGCTGACTTTAATTTATGTAGTGCTATCTAAATACTTAGGATTTCCTTATGTTGTCTAATTAATATTCTAAGATATGTATTACATATGAATGCATTCGTACAAAAAAAAACATAATTATGTACACAAAACACTTTGTGTCTTTAATTTTCTTTCGTAAAAAAGGTACACAAACCTACACGACACGGCCATATAAAATATGTTCTATCAATTAGGAGACGCAATGTACACAGCTTTCTTTAATATACATTTTTCTTAGGCTCGGCTGATGAGCTGCCATCATTTTGCAACAAACAACTAAGAAAGAGCTTGACATTAGCACACAAAGTTTCGTTCCTTAAGCCCTATTCAAATATAAACACATGCAACTGGCGTAAAGTGCGAAATTAACCATAAAATTTGCAAAAGGCAAAGCTAATGCACCTATGTTTACGGATAAAAGACACTCGCGAAGGTAGGTACATATAGGAAAATAAAAATAGAAAATTATTGTAATTAACCGGGAATTCTTAAGGAGCCCGCCCTAACGGTTGAAAACAAAATGCTTGAGAGTACTAACTCTTGAGTTTGTTATATCTGATGTTTGGAGTTGGTGGAAGAACTGTGTGTAGTGTGTCATGACCATGAGTAACATATTTTTATTTATATAAGAACATAGGGCCACGGCGAATAAGTGGATAAGTCGACTTATATGCTTATATCGAAAATGAGTAAGTGCATTAAACTACCCTTACAAAAATTCTGCGTAATATGCAGAAGTGTTTAAACTTAAAACGCAACGCTTTCTTAGTTACAGAAATGTGCATTTGCAGACAACTCACTCATTGATGTGGTTACTTGAATAGTTTTGTAGGGAAACCATTGGCTGGGAATAATTAGATAAGTCGACTTGTATTATTATTGAAATTGGGAATAAATTACATTCGGGTTGCGCCTATTTAGGCTTAAAATCGGAAATCACCCTCAACGAATGCAAATAACTATAGATTTCAACGATTTAACGTTAAAAACTGGGGCCTGATTACTCAAAACTCTTGTCGAATGGTTAGTCTTATCGCATAGAGACGAAACACACAATTTTCAGAAAGTTTTACCATTACATTGAATTGTTGTTGATTTTTTCGTTTATTTTGCGTAGTTATGTACTCTTTTGCTTATTTACGCTGTTGTATGAAGCCGCGCAATGATATTTTCAATCTAAGATGATGGCGTAACCAAGCAAAATATGGCGGAACTATGCAAAATAAACAAAACTTCCATTCAATTCAATGGAAAAGCTTTCTAAATATTTTGTGTGTCTTCTCTATGCGATAAGACTAATCAGCCGATAGGTACTGAATAAGGGTTATCAGAAACCGGGCCTGGATGTCATCACAGAATTCATTGACCGTGTTTTTTCAATAGCTAACATACTCTATAGCAGGGGTGTCAAACTCAAAACCTGGCCCGGGCCAAATAAGACGCTCTTCAGGTTTGGGTGGGCCGCAGGAGGAAAATTTCAAAAACTTTTATTTAATCATATTACGAAAGTTGATTACAGAATATCACTTTTAAAATATGGGAAATAGTCTGTATGACTATAGCGGCTTCGGGATTATCCATGAGAATTTCCACCTTTCGAAAATGTACTTCAAGAACATTAAAAACTTAAGACAAGGAGCGAAAATTGATCTTCAAGTAACAATTTTTTGTTAATTACATGATTTGCGTCAAATTTTGGAGAGATCATAAAAAATTATAGCACCGGTCATCCAGGTCGTCCAAAATAACACTGGGAGGCAAAATAGTCAGATTAAATTAATTTCAGCAAAAAGATGGCTAAAAGAGATAAGCAGTTGTCTGTGATATGGTTTTAAACAAACTCATGCACCAATACAGCTTGATAAGTATAGGTCTAGAAATCAGGCACTTGGGCTGTAATTATTATGTTGGAATTTCACATCCAGGTGATTTAGTCACCAATTCCAAGATTTTCGTAGTTTTTAAAGCTTAGCCATTTTTCCAAATAAATCTCAATTCATGTTCGGTAAAGACAGCCAATTTTTTATTAATTGCATTTCAGGACAGAACAATTTCATAAAGAGGCTTAGTATTGTCATGTACAAAAAAAGATGAGCTGTCTTAAAAAACCAAATAACCAGCAGCAAATTGTTTGTAGTATTTGGAAAAAACCCTCTAAAATAATCTTGCATAAGCCACTGATAAGTTTTAGTAATTTAAATTTTTGTGAACTTGAGATCAACGGATGGATTTGTTCACCTTACCAGTTTCACCATTTTTGTGTTGATACACATTGTGCTGCTTCGACATGGCCGCGGGCCGCACAGAACTAAGAGGTGGGCCGCATGTGGCCCGCGAGTTTCACACGTCTGCTCTATGGGGTAGTTTTCATACAAATGCTAGCCCGAAATCACATCCACACAGCATTGAGTTTTAATAAACTTTTAAAATTTTTCGCCTAAATGTATGCAATCTTTATCACTTCCAGTCATTTTTTTCCAATTTCAGTTTAAGTGATTTTTTTTAGGCATAGTTCCCAAGCACAAAAAAGTTAATTTTAGTTTTCAAATATATGAAATAATGAAGAAAAAGCGTTTAAAATTTGGGTTTCGTGTAAAAAAGGCTTTAATATATGTATTTGACAATTTGAAAATTAACCTTAATGCTATCCTCGATTGTTTTACTAGTATTGGTCAGCAAACCTGCCTTTAAAAAAAATATTGGCATTGTTGCATTGAACAGAAGCGCATATTTCTGAGTGTGAAAAAAGTAAATTGTTTGTACTTGTACATTACATTAGATAAATCTGATGATGATGTACATATATAAAGGCTGTAAAATAAGGAGAAAGCGGAATCGTTTATTTCGTGAAAACCTTTCTCCAGATGAAATGGTTTACTATTAGTTCACTTAAGGCGATTTTTTACTAACAATTAGAATTACTGTAAAACTTATAGGAGTGTGTCGCTAATTGTGATTGCAACGAATCCGTATTTTGACGAATCATGATTTGCCTATTGTGTGTGTTAAAGGCATTACCTTTTAAAAATTCATAGAATACGTAATTCTGTTGTTTAAGCGAATAAGTTGCCAAAATGATCTATCGTCGCAGTATGTAAGTGGCAGAGTCCCATTTTGAAAATATTTAACTGACCCACTTATTCGACGGGGCAAACGGAACTAGGACACTCGTTAACATTTTTAAATGCCAAATTACCGTAGACAATTCATTCACCACCTTAAGACCACAGCTCCAGCTGCAATTCACTATTATCATATTTAAATTGATATCAGCTATGTCTGCAGGATATTGCTTTCAAATTCTAAAATACATAGAATTGTAGTTATAAAACAGTACCGAAAAATGTCTAACGGTTTATTTTATCAAAACAGAATGGGGGCGTTACATATGGATGACCCGATATAAATAAATAATAAAATTAACAAAATTTTTTCTAGACGCATCAGAAAAAAATGGCTCCTTCGGATGAATTCGAAGGTGATGAAAAGAGTCCATTGTCCATCCACAATTTTAAATACTCATCTCCCAGGAAGTTTTCAGTTTATGACTTCTAATAAGTTTCTACCTATCTTCTAACAATTTGGGTAAAAATATTAATTAAAACAAAAAACTTGTAGAGAGTTATCGATAACTGATTGTCCCAGTGCACAGGCCAGATTTGTTATACAGCGTTCAATTTGATCTATTTTGAAATCCATATTATCTCATAATTATCTTAACAATGATCTTTCTTGATTTGCCCTAACTCTTAATGGTGGTGCGTTGACGAGTACCGCGCGCAGTTGTAACAATGATAAGCCCACAAATAATAGCAAATTATTTAAAAAAAATTTAATTTGAAATATGTACAGGTATCCCTCGACTTAGGACGCTTCGACTTAGGACATTTCGACTTACAACGCGTGAACAATTTAGACCACGTGTAAAGGACTAGACTAGACTAGTGTAAAGGATTAGGCCAACACAAGCATCATATGCCGGAAAATGGAGCATACATCTAAGAGACAGAGACGGATTTCAACAAACAAATAAAGTTTGCTGAAAACCCCCCACCACCACCTATGTCTCTGGCAGGCGCATGTTGTACAACGTTGATCTTTTGTACCGCGCTGTTTGGCAAACCCCGGACAGTGTTGTCGCAGTCTAAAGTAAATAATATCCCATGTAACAACCAAAAGATACAGATACAGATATAGCTAGGCAAAATATAATCTCGTAAGCATGTATAAGGTGCTTGAACTCTTCGGATGTGACCTTAAACTTAATTGATACTGAAAATAGAAGAAATCAGCAAAATACTTTGTGTACCAAGGAGCACTCACACAATAGAGAGTTTTAGGAAGTCAAAACCGTGGTGGTACGACTTGGCAGTGTACGTCCTTAAATTGGTAGCGATAAAATGATGAATTGTTATTGAATTTAATTAAATTTAAATTAGGCAGAACACTCCATTCACGCTATCCTAGGATACGACAGCAAGAAATATTTCATTATACCCTTCGCTCATAGAGTGAAAGGGTATATTAACTTTGTCATGAAGTTTGTAACGCATTGAAGGAAGCATCTCCGACCATATAAAATATGTATATATATGATCAGCGTGACGAGCTGAGTCGATTGGACGATGTCCGTCTGTCCGTCTGTCTGTCTGTTGCGACGCGTTTTGCTCGGCCAGTTTAAAAGCTATGGAGCTGAAACTTTGCACACAGGCTTCTTTTTGTTGCAGGCAGCTTGTATGTTTGAATCGCTGAAATCCGACAAGGGGGTCGTGGGGCTGCCATACAAACCTACCCCCAAAATTAGGTTATTCTTAGAAAAACTTTTTTATTTATGCATCAATTTCAATAAAATTTCACACAAATGTGTTTTCATTGCTGACACACAATATATGTAAAAATCGACCAAATCGGGCAATGGGGTCGTGGGGCTGCCATACAAACCTAGACCCCCAAATTAGGTTCTTCTAAGAAAAACTTTTTTATTTTCTCATCTATTTCAATCAAATTTCGCACAAATGTGTTTCAAGTTATATCACAAAACATATGTAAAAATTGACCAAATCAGACCATGGGATCATGGGGCTGTCATACAAACCTAGCTCCCCAAATTAAGTTCTTCTAAGAAATTTTTTGTTATTTATACACCAATTTCAACTAAACTTCACACAAATGTGTTTCTATTGATGACACAAAATATATGTATGAATAGATGGAGTCGGACCATGTGGTCATGGGGCTACCATACAAACCTAGCCCCCCAAATCAAATTTTTCAAAGAAAAAACGTTTTTATTTGCACACCAATTTCAATCAAACCTCAGAAAATTATATTTCTATTGATGCCACATAACGTGGAAATAATTGAAATCGGACTATGGGGTCGTGGGGCTGGCATATAAACCCAACCCCAAAATTAGGTTCTTCGAAGAAAAACTTTTTTATGTATCCACCATTTTCAACCAAATCTCATAGAAATGTGTTTTAATTGATGCCACAAACATACGTAAAAATTTATGGAAAGGCCATGCGTTCGTAGGTCTGCCGTACAACCGCCCCCCCCCCCCTTTGGTTCTTCTAAGAAACCCACATCCCCCGCTTCTCCCATTAAATCTTCGCCACGGCACTTATGTGAAAAATCAAGGAAAAGCATGGAAGCGGGGAGGACTAAACACAAGTCATAGATACGCCCCAAAAAACTTTTAGCCCGTGGGGAGCGAAGGGTATCCAAATTTCGGCCGCGCCCGAAATTAGCCTCGGTCTCGTTCAATTTTTATTTAACCTTTTTGGCATTTGCACGACTTTCTAAAAGTTTAGCTGATGTGTAGTAACTCTGAAATAACCTTTTTACTTGTTGGGCTCCCTACTCCCTTGAATTATATTTATAAAAAATATAACTTGTACACAGAATTTCCCAACTTATGGAAAGAATGAGGAACGGTTTCTTTAAATGTAAGAAATCTAATACCCTCTGCAAATTTTCTACAATGTCTATAGAAATTTGAATAAATTTTTCATAAATTAATTATCTGTCGAAAGCATATGAAGTTATATTTTGCTCATCCGTATCACCTTTAGATTTGAATGAGCGTTTGTATTGGCCTTTTGCAATAGAGGTGTCACTTTGGAATCGACCTGCACTTGCCATACGGTAATTTACTCCTTTTATATTTTCGAGATTGATAAGTGACTGTATGCTGCCTGAATTTTTTTTCACTAGCTTAATCTTCTACCTTGAGCTCGAACTAAACTGCTAATTGCATAATTTCGCGTCCATATTTTAAGCCATAGTGATAAAAATGAGAATTTTTTCTTGAAATATAAAACGATCACCTCAACAAATAATAAGTTTTCTATAACAGTGTTTTCTAAATGAAATTGTCAGATAAGAAAAGATAATTCTGCCTAAATAATTATGTCACAACAAAAATTGGCTCGACCTCTTCAGCAGTTGACAATAAGAGAGCCCAAGACGGGATGTGGAAAATATTACGCAAATTAGTCAATGCTGATGTGTACATACATACATATTTATTTCGAATGCATCTTTTAGTTATAAAACTGTATCATTAACTAAAAAGTGTCGAGTTTTGAGTTGTAACCGTGTTCCTGCTTACGTGCAATATGGGTTTTCGACTTACAACGCTTTCGACTTAGGACGCATTTTCCTGGAACCAATTAGCGTCCTAAGTCGAGGTATGCCTGTACTTGTATGGTGGATAACAAAATTATACTCCGCACGACTTTTATTGTTATAGATTCCGATCGAGTATGGAAGGGTTAAATGTCCATACTTCCGGTTTGGATGAAAGTATTCGAAAGAAATTCCGCAGATCAAATGACACTGCAGAGGACATCTAACAATAAGAAAAGTTTTTTCGAGTTGACATAGTCGGACAATATAGCACGGCAAACATTAAAAATGCTGTCCTGAAAAGTTATACTTTTCGACTTATCAACTTATTCTCCCCGACCATTATGAACACCATAAAATATGTTATCTATTTAAGACACCGATTTTAAGTTATTGATTGTCTTAAGAACAAATGCAGTTCAATAAATTTACTGGCTGCGTAAAGAGAGTACCTAAAAGCGAGTGCATTCATATGCATTGAGCGATCAGATAAAAAGGTCAGCCCAAATGTTAAAACACATTGTGGAATACTCCCGGAGAAGTGTCACAAATTGTATACAAGTGTATTCTCTGTGCATTACGATGATGAAATTCTAGGCCGAACTCATCGGGTGTCGATCGAATGATTACGGACACATATCAACATTTGATGACGCATGTTTGCATAAAATAAATAGCTCAGCGGGAGCTCAATTTTGTAAGTATTCTCGTTCACAAAAGGAATATTATAAGGGGTAGGTACGCACTAATGAATTATTATAACCTGGATTTAACTGATGTATGGCATACCATATTGTCTGTCATATTACTGCACTTCCAATTATTCATGTTAATTTTACGTTTGCATTTAAGCAGCGCCCTCTCAAAGGGGGGGGCAAGCCGGGCGGTTGACCGGGGCGCCAAATTTTAGGGGCGGCTTTTTGGCCAAAACACGAATAAAAAAATCGAAAAACGAAAAGTAAGAACTCAATATCAACTTGGATTTAGTGTAAAGGAAGCCAGTTGTCATGGCTGTCACAGATGAAGTAAAAAGGGGTGAAACAAAATAAGAAATAAGGCTTTGTTTAAGTAAAGAAGGACAACAATAGCTTCTTTAGGAACGGCGTTACTTTTTAAATTTATCAACTGTATCATTAGTTCTCTTTTGGAAGTTGTGTTTTAAAGATGCAAAGTTCTTGCTAGGCTTTGAAGAGCCCATACAATTGATATGAGGTACATACTGCATTTAGAATCTTAAAATGTTTAGTGTGATTTGCCTAAATTTGACGTTTGTGATGCTTGCAAAGTTAAGTTCTTCTTTAAAAAGAAACTTATTGGAGAATGGTGTGCTGATTTCGTCCTCCAATTGAAAATTAGTTCCTCTTCTTTTCATCAGAATTAAGGATTTGCTTGCATTATCCCTAATTCTTATCAAATGGAAGGGCTTCCTGATTTTGAAATGAAGTGGCGATAAAAAGACAGCAAAATTATTATTTCGAGAGCTGATAGCATAAATATTCCCAAGATCGGATTGAATTCCTCCAACCACACTACTATCAGTTGACCGAACCGAACAAATGACAAAATTGATCTCCCCAATGCCTCTGTCTTCCCGGCGTGTGTTGTCCACAACTTTAATGTTTTGTTCGCGGTTTCGCAAACCCCCTCCAGTGTGGTTGCGGCCTAATATTTTTATTCAGTCTGTTGCGTCAAAGGAGATCTCGTCCACTAAGTAATTATTGAACCTCCGGAGAAACTATAAGAAATTAGAAATAAGTTGTATATGCACTGCTTATTTCTAATTTCTTATGGTTTCTCCGGAGGTTCAATATTTACTCAGCACATAAAAGCGTTAAAAAAAGCTTCTATGAGAAATTTCTTGCCCAAATGCACCGTTTTCAACAAAATTTATTTTCGGATGTGGCAGCAATTCAACTTTAATTCATGATTTATCAAGAATTGGGTGGGCAAAATTAGGACAAGGTAATTTGGATTCCAGCAAATCACATTGCCAGAGCCGCAATAGCAGTCCTCCCTAATATGTTTCCGGACATGCTGATATCGGGATTTGGCTAGGTTCCGCAGATTCAACTAGGTCTAACCTTATTCTCTATAACAACTCGCGAAATGATGCCATTATGAAAATAAGCCAGCCATGTTTCAACCATTGAAGAAACTCCTCCACGAAGAGACCCGGCTAATTTATGTTTATTTGCTCCACCATTTTTTGGCATACCATTTTCGAGAGCGGAGTTTTCTAAAATGTGTTGTCGTGTTGAGTGTTTTTGAGGAAAACAAATGTTCCCACTAATTTTCAATCTCTTACGTCATTCAAAATTCCGCAAGGTTTGACATCTCTATTTTTTTTGCCGGTGAACAGCATGTGCTCAGGAAATTCAATACTTAGCTTTAATTTTGGAATTTCAAACAAACTCTCTAGAAGGCCTTGCTGAACTGAGCTGAATTGCGCTTAAGAGTATGAATGATGGCGGAACAGGTTTCTACTACATACTATCTGGGCTTTCTCAGTGGGTAGACATTCTATTCTCTGAATTACTATAGCGTTGGTTCGAATCCCACTATGACTATGAATTTTTGTGTTGATATGTGATACTACGGCAGCCACCGTGGAACCGATGTGTTACAACGACCAAGAGCTGCCAAGATCACTCGATTCAAGAATAAAAAGTCTCTTAAATCGCTTCTACAACAACAACGACATAACATGTGCTATCTATACTATCAATCTGCCTAGTACTTCACCTAAAGGGGCGGCAATTTGTCCTCTTGCCCGGGGCGGCGTACGTGGTAGAGCGGGCGCAGCATTTACGCCATTCACATAATCGGTAGAATTTACTAAATTTACTAAATTTGTCCAGTCCAAACCCCTAGTAGGGAGATATTCCATCACTCAATTTAAATTTTATCGTAGGACGTACAGAAATTATACAAATTGCTGTACAATATGGTACCTACCTCTGGGGTTAAATAAATCCTTAGGACAATGTGAATTTCCTATTAGGTTCTTTAAATTGAAAACAAAAAAAAAATATTGCGTGAATGAATCATATCACCTCCTCGATAATGTCAAGTCTATTAAAGTCACATCAATCCAATTACGATGCCGGCGTAATGCGTACATTTTCTATAACTACAGATTACCTCAAGTCTTGTGGGGATTATAATTCATGTATTATAATAATATGTATGCAAGGACAATCAGAACCAGGCTCATTAACTTAACCCTCTTGACAATTCCACTCGGTATAGAAAGCAAATCAGTCAACATAGGAAACAATTGCCTCAAGCATCCAACATTCTTACTGTGTGTGCATATTATCACGAGAATGGCAGTGTCGAAAACAATGAAACACATTATGGCAAATGCAACTTCCTGGCTATGTCCACACATATCCTTACACCTGTATACACTTGTTGCTTTTTGTTTCCCATCTACTCGAGTATTACTTACGAGTCCTGCAAACAAACGGAAACAAATAGACTGTTTGCATCCCTTAGCAATGTTATGATTGAGATTAGTGGCATCATTATTTGTATACAATTCAATATGGCTTATTCTACTAGGTATACATAGTTCCATTTCTGGAAGGCTCCCTCTCTCTCTGTTCATGAGGGATTCTATCCTCGTCGTGCACTCGAGGGAGGTGGAAGTTGATATAAAAACTACTATGAACATTTAAAAAACAGGTTTTAAATCAAAATCAGAAAGTTGGGAGAATCAGGAGATAAAACCGTACGTAAGGGTTAGCTGTTCCCCAACTGTATAATAGCTCATATTACCATCAACATAATTTGGGTTTCGAGTTCTAAATCCATATAGCAAATGTAAAAAAACAATATTTTCCCAAGAAGACAAAAATAGATATTCCTCATTTCAGAAGTTAACAAATAAGGTATTTAAACCAAACACGTGCACATATTCTATAAAAACGATACTTATCGGTTTTATTGTTTCATTCAAACAAACCAATCGATATTGTGATGTTTCGATTAGTTCCACCACCATATATCCTGTCCTGCTGTTTTTATTTCGATTGAGATGTTCTTCCCTACGATATACTTGTATAATAAAGTATTGATTTCAGTAGTGATTTATTAGACTGTCTCAGATATTGACATTATTTGAAAAATGCAAATCAGACTATTGGATAGGGAATAAACCGTATCATTGTCGTAACGAAGATAAGAATGAAAAAAAAAATGTTTATTTTTTACAGAAATGTGTCACTTTGGGAGGAATCCAATCTGCAGCAGAACTAATGAATACGGAATGAATATGTAGGCTAGATAGAGCTGCAAGTTTACGAACCATACATTTTCAGCGAACATGTTGCATACTGACAGAGTATTAATTTTATCCGAAATCGAACATAACCCTTGATGGTGGAAATTTAGTCATTCAGATCATCCAACAGCCTTGTAAAGGTTGGTTGGTAAAAATGGTGGCTGGGGCAGAATGAACCGAAATCCCAATTAGCGAATAAAGCCCCGTTTTGAAACTCCGTGAAGGTTAACTAAATGATGACGGTTATTAGGAATCTTCTCTCGTAGGGGAGTAGATATAAGTCGAAATGCTACGGCCGATTCCTATATCCTTTTCAGTTATGGCAAAGCTGCGGACTCGTAGCTATCCAGGAGGAACTTCATAGGTTGGACGGCTCCAGCCAGTTCCTATGTTCGCCCTTGTTAATACTTTCCTATACATTATCCGAGTAAAGCCCCTGTGACGTCTAACGTAGGGAGACGTCTAACTCTGGAGAGTGTGGACCTCCAGTTTCAAAATTTTTTCTCAGACGGAGATATTCTTGTTTCGACAACCAACGATTAAGTGAATGGAAATTTTACAATTTTACGGAGAGACGAAATTTCTCTCGTGTGGACGATCATTGAACCATGCACTCGTATTCGTGAACGATTTGTTCACGAATACATATGGTTCAATGATTGTACACACAAAATAAATTTCGTCTCTCTCTCACTTTCCCATCCTCCCTCGACCCCCCCCCCCCCTTCGATTATACAAGATCAAATTGATACGATGCGAATTATCATAATAACAGTGAACAGCAAGGAAGGAAAGGATGCGTGGCCAAGAGAGTATGCATACTCTGGAAAGTGTCGATTTCCAGTTTCATAGAAATTCTAGGAACGAACTTACATGGGCACGGAAGTGAGCTCTGCTCGGCGTCGTACACACTCGATTACACATGTTTCCGATCCCATAATTTTATCCCGTGGGCGTTACTAACAGAGCAGCCGAGTATACCAGGCGACCTACGGTTAAATCTACCATTTCTGCACCATACGGAGCTGTAGTGGAACTTTATTTCCCTAGCTTCTCGTAGGAAACCGCAATGAGCAAGCAAGTAAAAAACAAATATAAACGCAAAGACCTGTCTGAAAGATGCAGCCTCAGACTCGGATGTAAACTATAGGCTCCTAGGTCTCACCAACAACAAACCCCTAGTCTAACGAATAAGATTGCGCTAAACTGGGCGAACTAATCTATCGACGATAGATAGAGTTCATTGAGTCGAAACCCAATATATATGGCGCAGTAAATGAAAATCTTTGAAATGTACGCGTCATTTACAACGGAGCCAAGAAACTCTAATTCACTTAAAAGGCTCCAGAGGAAGGTCAGACTTTACCAAGAGTGCCGACAAAATGGAAGAAATCGCAGTCTCCAAAAAAAGAAGACCAAAGATCTTCAAAAAGGGGCGGTGCCAAATCTCAAACTCGAAGAGAACACAAATCCCTGAACGAGGGGTGAACCAAAACAATAGAAGAAGAAAAACGACGTTGAGAGCAAGGCTTGACGCAATGATAATTTCCCCTCAGCCAGACGGATTGACCTACGCAGAGATCCTGAAAAGAGAGAAGTCCGAACTAGGACTGAAAGAAATGGGCAACAATGTGTTATTCGCCGAACGCGAAATGCGGACCTGCTACTGCTTCAAATAAAAGCCCGCGGTGGCGATTCGATAGATGGTAAGGTTTATGAACCTATTGGAGCTCAGACCAGGGAACATAAGGGCATTGGGGCGAGAGACAAGGATAGAGGTGCTTGACCCTACCGAAGCCACATCAGGGAGGCGTTCGAAAAAAGGATGCAAATGAACCTTCAAATCGACGCCGTGAAGTCGCTGAGGAAGGCGTACGGGGCACCCATATAGCAACCCAAACCGACCCAAAAGACGTAACCAACAAGGTGATGGAAGTAGACAAAGTTAGAGTGGAACGATTTGTCGATTAAAATGGCAATTATCTCCGAGGCGATGTTTCAAGTGTCTAGCATTTGACCACTTTGCATGGGAATGCACGATAGGTCGACTAAGTGCTGCAAGTGTTGTCAGAATGTCTAAAAAGCGACATCCTGCGATAACGAGCCCAGCTGCATATTATGCAAGCATCGGATACGAGCCATCCAGTGTCCTGAATCTGCTGAATCTGCTCGCACAGACTGTGAATGAGAAGGATATTATCAGCGACCAATACAAGAACCTACGGAGCTCGGTCTGGATCGCAGAAAAAGACAGCGATGTAGCAATCTAGACCTGTGGACGTTATGCGTTCCAACAAGCAATTTCGGTAGGGTTGAACGGAGTGGTTACAAGGTAAATCAAGGGCTACATGTGCATAGCTGGTACGCTCCACCACGTTTGAACGATACAGAGTTTGAGAGTTTCCTGGACAGACTTGTGCACGACGCAAATAAACAAATTGTTCGATATCGATGCCAAATTAAAACGCGGGATGGATTACTATTAGTTTAGCACATCTTTATTGAAGTGGCTCTGTCGCCAACTATAGAGACACACACACTGACTATATTGGAACAAGGAAGTTCGTTACAGCTGACCTGACTTACTAAACTAGCTGAGTGCGTTCAATGCTAATATAATGGGGTAGCTGCGACCTGCGAAACAAATAAACGTGGGCGAATGCTCCTCGACGCCTCCTCGACCTCGGAGGAGGTAAAGTGGGGTATATTATTGAACTAATGCCGGCCTCACAGTAATCGATTAATAACAAATATATCAAATAGCGTTTGTTGAACTCCCCTTAGAAACAAAAAATCCAAGCTGTGGACAATACACGCTTGGAAGGGAAAGGGCGATGTTTTTCACAGATTATATATCTTTTGTATCGCGCGGTTCGGCGAACTTCGATCAGTGTGGCTGCGGTCTAATATTTATGAGTAGTTCGTTGCTTCCCACCGCGAGGTGGCAAGTAAGCAAACATTAAACCCATAGCGACCACCAGGGAGTCACAATAGTAGGACGGTCAACGAGACGTTTTGATGAGAGATTTTTCATAGAAACGCTGTCGTATATACATAGATTTAATTAATCTATAATCAAATGACTTAAGGCTAAGCTTCTTTGTCATCGTGCGACACGAACAACTGCGCCTAGTGATTTTGTCCAGGCCTATAAAACAGCCCGCTAAAGCATGCAATTATGAAAGCAAACACGACCGCTTCAAACAGCTCTGTGAGGACGGGAATACAAACCCGCCGGAAGTATGTATAGGGTGGATGATGAAGAAGATGAAGAAGATCGGACACAAAATGATCCAACTTAAATGTCCAGCGCTGCTAAAAAAATTTGGTTCTACCTTACTACTTTATTCCTCAACACGAACTATAGAACCTAAGAGGAAAATTCTAGGTGCGGAGACCGAACTTTTGAAGAATGCTTCAAGGCTAGAGGATGCCCGAATGGCATTTAAGGTGGCAATCCTGGTGACTCCCGAAAGGTTCATTGAAGTCTTTAAAATATGTTTGGAGGAACGGACTTTCCTACAACAATATAAGAGGCAGAAAAGATGAGCACCATCTCAAAATCAAATAAACCGGCCAAACTCTTACCGCTCTATCTTCCATTTTAACACTACGGGTAAAATCTTTAAACGAATAATAATTTATAACAGATTGTCAGAGGTTGTTTTTCAGATCGCTAGGCCAGTCATTTTATGATTTTAGGCAAAAAATAGCTCGGCTCTGTTTTTTTTTTGGGATATTGTTAGGGTAGATACCAGAAGTGTACACCCAAGTTTACAATTTCGAAAAACCTGTGCTAACCCCGTGACTCTCCAAAAAACCCAAAATTTTCGGATTTTTTTCATATTTTGGTTTGTAATTTTTGAAAGGTGCTTCTTACAAGAAAATCGTCCACTGGATTTTTAAAGCTAACAAAAGCTTCTTTAATTTGAGTCCACCTCCAGCTTTGTAGGTGCAAAGGATCCCAAGATACAACACTTTAAAGATTGTTTTTTGTATAAAAGTTCGAACTTATAATTTTAGTCATCTTCCTAACTAAATATGTGCTTAAATGCGCATTCTACGGAGAAAGTCATGTCACACGAAGTTATAAACCAGTTATGTAGCTGTCAGAACGACCGGAATCGGACCATTGGGTCATAGGGCTGCCCCTGAAAATTAGGTTCTTCTAAGATTTTTTTTTTTCTTTATGTACCAATATTAACTAAACTTCACCTAAGTGTGTTCCTAGTTAAGCCTCAAAACATATCTAGGAACGGATGAAATCGGAACACTACGTCATAGGGCTGTCATACAAACCAGCCTCAGCAAATTGGGTTCTTCTAAGAAAAACGTTTTTCTTTATGAACCAATCTTAACTAAACCTCACCCAAATGTGTTCCTAGTTAAAGCCTCAAAACATATCTAGAAATGGATGGAATCGGAACATTACGTCATAGGGCTGCCATACAAACCAACCTCTAAATATTAGGTTCTCGCAAGAAAAACTATTTTCTTTTTGAATCTTAACCAAAATTCATCCAACTGTGTTCCTGGATTAGCCTCAACGCATCCAGGAACAGATGGAATCGGAAAACGTCATAGAGTACGTCGTATTATAATTTCGGACTTTTTTACAAAAAAAAACATCTTTTAGAATGCTGTGATCTTGGGATCCTTTGTACCTACAAAGCTGGGGTTGCACTCAAATTAAAGAATATTTTAGCTTTAAAAGTGCAGTGGACGACTTTCTTGTAGGAAGCACATTTTAAAAATTACAAACCAAAATGTGAAAAAAGTCTGAAAATTTTGAGGTTTTTTTGAGGGTCACGGGGTTAGCACAGGTTTTTCGAAGTTGCAAACTTGGTGGTACTATCCTAGCAATATCCAAAAAAAACCAGAGCCGAGCTATTTTTGCGACCTAACGCCTTACATTTCGGTTTATTGACTGGCCTAATAGACGCAACTACGGTGGTTACAGCAATAGCGATGGACTCAATACGGAGGAGCACATGTTGTGCTGTAGTGACGCTAGACGTCAAAGAAGCATTTCATTTGATTTATGTCGCTCTAGAAATTATAAATATGCCCGATTAACTCGCAGCGTTATTTCCCAGTTATTTCTCACGCGTTTTAAGTTACGACATGGGGAGGGACACAAGATATACATGGTAACTGGAGAGGTTACGCCACGCCAGGAATCAGTTCTCGGCCCTGTCTGGTTCAGTTTTCAATGGCATTAATCTCAGCTGGGAAGATGCTAGGGCAAAAGCTCATTGCAACGGAAAACCTGTTTCTGGTAGTAAGATCTAACCCATGCATCACCATGATCCATTAATGAACCACAACTATGGCCGAAAAAATGGAACTCGTTGAATCAAACCGAAAATTCTCTAGCTTTGTCATAGCAATAAAAACGATTGCCTGCTTTCACCAGCACTCGCAATCTCAAGCGCCTATGTTCACTAAGCAATCACTCTTAACACCATCACCGTTCTCTCTAGATAACTAAAGCTGAAAAATCTATCGCGAACCTAAAGCGCTGCAAATTACTGAGCCAGGTCCCCATTGCACCAACGACTTTTCACTCATATTTACACCAAAAGAAAATGTTTGGCTTGTAATCACTTTTGAATCAGCGCATCCGAAAATTAGCAGTTTTTCGTTTTTATAGCAGTGGCGTCCTGGTTTCTCTTCAGCTATTTCGATTTTTTGAAATGCTAATTTTCTCGTTAATTATCAGAATATGGAGTCAATGACAGACAGACTTTCGATTAAAAAATTTCAAAATTACAGCAAGTTTTGCTTTGAATCAGATGAGGTTTTGCTGGCAGAAAGACCTGGCTTTCGTAAATATTCAGCGAGGATCTCAGGGTGCCTCCTGATATTTTCAACCACATTTTTAGTACCGAGCAAAGGATTTATTTTCCTAATAGTTTAAAAACAAACAACGAAATTTACTAGGCTGATTTAAAATGACCCAGTGCGGTAATACTTAATCAAACCAGAAAAGTTTAAAAAAAAATATTTGATTGAGGAAAATTAGAACTAGACAGTTTGGCAAAGTTTTGAGAAGCGTATCAAGATTTAACCATACGCAGCGAACGTTACCAAATAGTACCGAATGATGTTGGACGAGATAGAAGAAGTAGTGAAGATATACCCTTCTTACTGTTCAGCTTTTTTCTGTTGACGGAACATGGCTTTAAATAGAAGTCGCAACAGTAAAATTTTCAATCGAACCAACCTCTTAGATGAAAGCCATGTTTATGGGACATGCAAGCGATGCATAATATTTAAACTGATTTATTGGGTAAATTCGCTGCGCTATAAGGTGTCTCACGCTTACAGCAGCAAGAAAATGCGCCTCCATGCGCGACAACGCTTCAGTCTATTTATCCCAAAGAACTGTCCACTTGGTTGAATGGTGCCTTATCGCCATACTATGCAGATCTCGTGCGACTGCTTTGTCCTCAACATCGTATTTTTGCAAAATAAAAAAAAATAATAAAAAAATCTAACCACACGGTTGTGTAATTGGCAATTGGTAAGAAAACTTGTGAATCCGTCCTCGGAACGGTGGTCCGTAGCAATTACCTTCGATAGTAAGGTCCGCAGATATCTGCGGGTTGGGAACCACTGCTTTATCCCTAGAAAAATAATCAACGTCGAATCGACGTACATACGTTTTTCTTTTTATTATATCTCTTAAGTGAAGCTATATAATTTGTTGGTATTTATTTGAATATAACCACGAAAAGCCTGCATCGCTAAAGATATCCTTTATTTTATTCTATCGAAAAGACAAAAGACAGTCCACTTTCTTATTGAACCATTTTTTTTAAATAAATACATATTATATAAACAAACAAATGTTGATTTTGCAAAAACCTGAGTTAAACAGGTCAATATTAAATACAAATAAAAGTTACGAGACCGAATTCTAATCGTGCGAATAGCACGATGACTGTATACCCTATACCCATGTACAGACCTAGAAGGCACGCAAAACCCAAAATATTCAATTTCAATTTTTTTTTGTGGGGGAGGGAGGGATTGATGGGTCGGACCTGACACATCTTTATTACCTTGTCAAAGCATTCAACGGCTACCATTTGATACTAATTTGAAGTTTTTCGTGACATTCTATCAAAAGATATGGCTGAATATAACTTTGTAAGGGAAGTAGGGGTAGGGGTAGTCGGACCTACTCCACTTTCGATCAACTCAAAGTATATGTCAGAATGAGACATTGATCAAAATTTCAAGTCGATACCGATATTCTACCGAAAGTTATGGCCGAATTAAAATATCAAGGAGGGGTAGTTTGTATGGGAGGTAGGGGAACCCGTGGTCCGATTTGGCCCATTTTCAATACCGTCCAAGATTTTAGCAAAAAAAACATTTGACCAACATTTCAAACGGCTAGCTTCATTATTTCGGGAGTTATCGTGCTAACAGACAGACACACGGACAGACAGACAGACAGACATGGCTTATTCGATTCAGGGACCGACCCTGATCATTTATATATATACTTTGCCATACCTCCGGTGGCTCCTTTGAGGTGTTACATAATATCGGCGTAACAAAAACAATATGTATACCCTATACCATCATATGGGTATAGGGTATAATGATCATATATCTAACTTTCAACGGCATGTTACCTTAAACCACTGTTTCCCAACAGGTGGTCCGCGGACCGTAGGTGGTCCGTGAGAGACCCGGAAGTGGTCCGGGAGGTACTATGGGGACTACTTCTGAAAAAGGAGTTTTAATCGTGATCAATTGAAATAACAGGCATGAGCTTTGACAATTTTTATAGTATAAATAAAGAACTGAATACGTTCGATGTGAAAATGCGATGTGCAGACCTTAAGATAAGTTGCAAAAAGCTCGGTGGTTTCAGTCTTACCGGTGATTTACGGGAAGCAGTGGATTTTTCCTCGCATAATTGTCTGTACCTAATTGTTTTTACTTCTTAAGTTAATTGGCACAGTGACAGCACAGTGTATAAATTTTGCCACAGTATCATTTGAAAACAAACCATGTTAGAGCAATCAACCACTTCAATCCTCCTTATTCCGGTAAAACCGCATCCAATGAATTATTATCGGACAAAGTTAGACGCCTTTAACTTTGAAAGTTAGGTGTCTCTCTCCTGTTCTGAAGAACCTAAAGAACTGCCGATGTTACTGCCCGTGCCGTTACTTTAATATTGGTAGTTACTACGATAAACTCTTCATCCATATTCATTTTGTCGAAGGTATAAGAGAATAAGAGTGCTCATAAAAAATGGACAAAAGTCGGTACTAAGTTACTCGATGAAATGTCACATTTCAGGTTTTCAGTTTTTCTAAAGCCACACAAAAGAAAAACAGAGGAATCGAATTTTACCGTCATTTGGGTGGTTCAGTGAATTAAACCCGCTGACGGTTGGTTGATCTTTTCAGTGTGGTTCGACAGAACTGTTGCGCTCGGTTCGGACGAACTTTTTTGTGTAATGTTTCGACAAAGCCTATGTAGAGTCTGATTAAAATTATTTCAATACAAGGCGGTTACAGAGGAGGAATGTGGTGTTTTCTTCTGATGTTTCGAGCCATTTGTGCCATAAGATGGTGTAAAAAACCAATAAAAAAGTCTATAACCTTGTGAAAAAATCGCGAAATTCCCTTTATTAAAAAATATGGTGGTCCGTAGTGAATCATGTTCAAGCAAAGTGGTCCGCAGTCATTAGCGAGTTGGGAACCACTGCCTTAAACGAAGAAGTTATAAGGATATTAACTAGCGATGTATGATTATCTTTTCAGTGGTAAACAATATGATTATCTGTCTAGGGTTAAAGTAAGTAAAATAAATATTCATAAAAAAAAACTTACCCTATAGGCTCATCCTTACTGTCACTATAGTTCTTATGAAAGCTTCGCCTTGTTGTGTCTTTGGTTAGTGTTGCAACGGATCCATTCATTTTTACAGTTCGGTTTCAGTTTTATCCGTTCGAACATGAAAAGTGCTGTTTGTACAATTTAACATTGGATTTCACATTTTTATCTTCTGAAATACACAAAAAAAAAAACAAAAAAATAAGGGAAAATAAATATCTTGTAATGTATTTTGACAAATGTATGTACGACCCTTTACATTGGCAATGGCAATCGTAAAATATGGATTTAATGCTTCCGAAAATGATTGTAATATTCGCTATATGTCCACAGTAAGTATGTTCAAAAAAATATGGATTATCATTTCGGCAACGATGACCGTTAATGGTTTCGTTCTGGTCCTGGCACAAAATCGATATTTTTGCTGTAAAAATGATAATGTCTGTTTGGACAGATAAATGGGATATGCATTATTCGTCGATATCAATAAAATATATTTTAAAAGTACACACACAACATATATACGAATGTGTATGTACAATGTACATTCAAAACGACATTTGTCCAAGCAATTCATATTGAGTATGTCATCATTGCCGTTGAATATCAGAAATTATTTTAAGCTTTTAAAATGTTTGTTAAGTGATATTGCAACCAGTGATGTCAACTTTAGGTACATTTCAGTAATCGGTTATATTCGTTACATTTGTTCCGAGTAATCGTTAGTTAGTAATCGATGCTTTTAAAGAAACACATAAAAAACTACAACGACTACTACGATAACCTACTGGAATGCGATAGTCCTCTTATTCACGATTCGTCGCCGACATACTCTAGAGATGGTAGGAGGGCTTGTACTCATGTTTTGCACTGTTTTACACAATTAAATTGCGAGGCAATTGTGTGGGGAATCCGCTGACATATCGATCGTGTCGCCACCAAAGCATTGCAGAGATATCGACGGATCTCCGAAGTAGTACGATGTTGACTGTGGAATTGCTGTTGACAATATTCGGGTTAACGGCTATTTCTTACCACCCTGTGCACTAATCGGCAAGCACCCTTCGACACCCTTTAGACAATTTTGTGCCGAGTCCAGCAATACTTCGATCGTGTCGCTCCCCCAAGGATTGCAGAGATATCGAGGGATTTCCGCACCAATACGAAGTCGATCTTAAAATTGCTGTGGCCAGCATCTAGGTTGACAAGAGCATACGTTTTGTAAATTATTGTACTTTGACGGTTATCCCTGACACCCTGTGAGCTGCGCAGGGAACATTTTAGTTGCGAGTTCAGCAACACCTTGATTGGGCCGATCGGCCAAAGGATTCCAGAGATATCGTCGGGATTTCGAAAGAAGTACGAAGCTGATTGTGAAATTGTTGTCAGAATGACAGTTGTTTCTGGCCCCCTGTGCACTGACCGAAAAAGAGGATCCGTCGACTCATTAGACAATTTTGTGGTGAGTCCAGCGACACCTCTATCGTGCCGCCACGTCAAATGATTGCAGAGATATCGACGGATTTCCGAAAGAATACGAGGTCAATCGTTTCGCTCATTAATAATTGTAGTATGCGATAGGAAATCGTGCTGGCTCGATACTTGCGCACTGCGCTTCTACCTACTACCCGGTCTGCTCGATTACTACTCGGACTGCTCTATTACTCGGTTTGCGCGATTCTTGATTAGAGAATGTAGATATAAAGCCGGCCCCACACCGACCGGAGTGTGGCAAACACCGCGCAAAAGATTGATACGAAAAATCGTGCAGCAGTGTGGTTGGGCGACTCCAAGGTATCATTCTTGGAACCGGTCTTTTGTGCGGTGTGTGCCACACTCCGGTCGGTGTGGGGCCGGCTTAAGACAGTGTACTACTCGATCGTCGATCTACTCGATTCTTGCGCTTGTAGCTTGTACTATTCGGCGATCAGCACATGGTATGATATCTACTCTCAGGTAGAAGCGCAAGTATCGAGCAGACCGAGTAGTGGATACGAGTAGAAGCGCAGTGCGAGCCAGCACGATTTCCTATCGCATACTATGAACGAAACCGCGTAATCTTTCGGAAATCCGTCGATATGTCTGCAATCCTTTGGCGTGGCGACACGATCGAGGTGTCGCTGAACTTGCTACAAAATTGTCTAACGGTTTGACGGATCCCCTTTTTCGGTCAGTGCACAGGGAGGTCAGAAATAACTGTTAAACTGCATATTGGCACACAACAATTTCACAATCAGCTTCGTACTACTTCCGAAATCCGTCGATATCATTGGAATCCTTGAGCCGATCGACACGATCAAGATATCGCTGAACTCGCAACAACATTATCTAAGGGAGCATCTACTCCGCGTAGCTCACAGGGATGTAAGCTATAACCGTCATGATTAGATATCAGACTGTATACTACTTGGTACGCACGATTCTTGTGTTTGTGCCTGAGTACATACATACATACGAGATTGCTTTGTTTGTTTGTTGTTCGGTACATATGTAACGACTACTTTTTTTACTCGGTAGTCGAGTCGAGTCGCTGTCGTGCGGCTGCGTCGAGGACAACGTACCTTAAGTGCGGTTTCTATAGCACCTGTATTAACCCCACATTTATACCCGTCACTATGTGAAAGGGTATATTAACTGTGTCATGAAGTTTGCAGCGCACAGAAGGAAGCGCCTCCGACTATGAAAAGTATATATATTATTATTGATCAGCATGACGCGAGAAATCGATTGAGCGAATCCCCGAAAATTAAATTTCTGTAAGAAACATTTTTTTTTCTTTCAAACCAATCTTAACCAAATTTCCCACAAGTATGTTCCTAGTATAGCCCCAAAATATATCCAGGAACAGATGGATTCGGAACACGACACAGGGTTATGGTAGAAATTGTTAACACAAAAGAACCTTAAGTTTCATTCAACTGTGACGGGTATTCAAATTTCGCTTGTTCGATTTTTACATTATTTGAGTGAGTTCGATAAAACAATAGTCGTTTTAGTTTTGGTTTCACTAAGAAAGCGATAGGGATAATAAACTAAGCTTACAAGTACTCACTTTCTAAAAGAAACATCCAGAATCATGCACATGTCATATATAAATTCCATTGGCAATGCATATATGTATAGCCTAACACAATCATATTCTGGATAAATGAAAAATTGCATCCACAACTAGCCAGCACAAATCAATAATTGGTAGATTCTATTGTTTCGTGGGACCACTAAGAATTTCCAATATCTAGATTCTAGATACATACTTAGATACTTACTCAAAGCTATACATCAATATATATTTCCAATAAAGCTATCTTATAACCGTACTTCGTAGTCATTAGCAATATTCACGGCAGTTACTAACTGTTCAAAAATCCAAACATTAGAAATTAGATACATCTATTTAGCGAATCTTTATGGTACTCGGAGGCTGAGAATCTGCCTACTCACTGTTTTATACGAGTATAAATATCCCAAATATAACTAATAACCCACAAATTATCGAATTTGATACTCTGCTAATGAGCTCATTTATATTACTAATGGAGTAAAGAGCCTGCTGTTGCTCGATGTGCAGATTGTTGATAGAGTCACACTTTAACAAAGCACAATGGTCAACCCCTGAGTGATTGTTATTGTGAAATTCAGTGGCCTGCAGGCTGACAGCCAATTTAGATCTAACGATCGATGGTAGCTAACACTCATTTTCCCAGTAGGTGATTATTGACTCAAATTACTTTGGGTTAAATTTCAAGCGGATGGAAGCTGTTGTGAAATAATTCTCATTTAAAGTTTCGTGTCAAGCAACTTGCATATTGACAAGTGGCAAGTCTGATCTGAAAAACATCCATAAATTCACACCATATCATTTCCAACACCCAGTAAATGTCTCAACTTTATTAGAAGTCATGAATAATGAATATACATAACATAAATACTTCACGGCTAATTTTTTCATGTCCAACCCATTTCTCTGCAAGAATGAGTTTGAAAGGTTATTTACTCGTTAATTTCACTGGACGCCAATCTTGATCAGGCTTATTATGTAAATTAATTTTTAATGAAATGGTTTGTTAGTCCATGAATGAAAACCATTACTATACTCGTACACAGCGTATGCAACGGGTATTATGACCAATTTTGTCGACATATATGAAGTCAAGCTTTTGCGAACGAGTGGCGCGGATTAATCAGACGTATTTCATATGGAAATCGATTTAATAAGTGTATTAACAGCTAATATAGAGTCTAGACGAGAATTGTGTGGCAAATTATGCGATTTTAAAATGTTGTTCGTTTGAGCTTCTAAATGAAGCATTTTGGCTAGTAATTGGACGACAAGTATCTCTTTATAAAACTAACCCACAAATATCAGCACAGATATATTAATGAAAGTAATATTTAGATTTAAAGCAAACAAAAATTTGCAATAAATACTCGTTATTAGCACATTTAAAAAAGAACTGGGTAACCCAGCAAACAATTTCATCGTTTTTGTCGAAAAATCACAAAAAAAAAGAGACCGAGTTCTAATCGTGCGAATAACACGATGAGTGTATACCCTATACCCATGTACAGACCTAGAAGGCACGCAAAACCCAAAATATTCAATTTCATATTTTTTGTGGAGGAGGGAGGGGTAGATGGTTCGGACTTGACACATCTTTATTCCCTTGCCAAGGCATCCAACGGCTACCATTTGATACTAATTTGAAGTTTTTCGTGACATTCTATCAAAAGATATGGCTGAATATAACTTTGTAGGGGAAGTAGGGGTAGGGGTAGTCGGAGCTACTCCACTTTCCATCAACTCAAACACATTAGTAATGGAAATGGTATTCACATTATTTTTGTATGAATTACCATTCTACATACAAAATGCATCAATTCTTCTCTATGCCGACGACGCTAAAATCATGTTACCAATAAAATCCGAGGAAGACCGCCAAAATCTTCAAAACGATGTTAATGCTGCAAATGATTTTTTAAGACGAATAAATTAACTCTCAACATTTTGAAGACAAATTCAATAACGTTCAGCAAACGTAATAAAACAGTGCCAATCATTTACTGCATTGAGAGTAAAACAATTGAAAAAGTCACAACAATTAATGGGTGTGTTGCTGGATGAGAAGCTTACATTCAAATTTCACATAAATTTTATTGTCAACAAAGCAAAATCAACACTAGCCTGGCTGAAAAGATTTTCGTACGAATTCGACGATCCTTGGGTTATCAAAAGGCTTTTCGAAACTTTTGTAGTGCCGATACTTGAATACGCTTGTCAAATCTGGACTCCAAAATATAAGACCGACATCACGAGGATCGAATCAATTCAAAAACAGTTTTAATACAATTACTGTATTAATTCTGATTCCCAAATTTCGTGGGTTCGAATTTTAACTAATTGTGACTTATCGTTCCATTCTATACACCAACTGCGGTGCATGTCTGTAGTAATTATGGCATGGCAACTTACCAGCTCTATGGGAACTACGCGGAACTTTGTCTGTTTGGAGGAGAAGAGCCCCAACGGGAGAAATATCAAGTTATTCAATTTCGGAAATGTCACATTGGAATCTTTGCACTTGAGACCTCTAAGCGTCTACGGGTATTGCGTTACGTGACGAAACCGAGTAAACTGGACCCATGGGAAACCCTCGAAATCTTGCGTGAAGACCCAGCGCAGCTTTTAAACACGGACGAAGGAAATTGTCAATCGCGACTTATAAAATTCTTAGCTAATAGGTATAATAGACCCAGGTAGTTGTAACATAAAAGTTAAGACATAGCATGTAACTGACTTACTATATAATCAAATGTAAACTTGCCATTAGTTTAGTAACCATTGTACTGAAGAAGGGAGTAAGTGGCTCCCGAAATACATGTATATACATACATAAAGTTTTTTGTGGTAACGGACAGGTTACCGAAAATATAAAATAAGTGTTTTTTTATATTTGCCACAAACAAGGACACATTAGTTATATGAAGATGTGTTTTATTTAGGTGGCTCACTTTTATTGTGACATCTTTTTTCGACTGTTTTTAGTTTTTATGTTATTTTTTCTTGTTAAAATAAAATAAAACAATTGTCAAACACATTAAATAAAAGACTGACATTTAGCAAATAAAATAATATAAAATACAATTTAGTTTGATTTCCTTTTCATTGGTTTTGCTAGGATTTTCTTTTGTTACTCAAGGCTCACGTTGACTGTGACTCACTGTATACAATGAGCCTGAGAGACTTGAGCGCCCAGAGAGCCCACCTGACGGGTGATTTACGAGATTTAAGGACCCAAGGAAAACAAGAACATTATCTCGATCTATAAGACTTCATTCAAACGATGACCCGTATGGCTCGCAAGCTCGAGACATAAAAATGTATTGGCTTATATTGGAAGCCCACGACGCGACGGGCGAGAGCAGTGGCGCTGTCAAAACAAAACGTGTTTTCACATATCGTGCACCACGAGCCAAAAATTCAAGGCTCGCGAGCCGTGTTTTGAGAGCGTCATGTCTCTCCCCCGACGTGTGCTTCCCATATAAGCCAATGCATTTTTATGTCTCGAGCTTGCGAGCCGTACAGCTCATCGTTTGAATGAAGCCTAAAAGAAGACACAATTTCCAAGCGTAGATATTTCTTGTAGACAAACAGATACTTTCCGAACTTAGCACAAATGCTTAATTTATTCTGACTCTTGGAACAGGTAGATGAGGGTATACTTTCAGAAAATCTAAGTTTTTCATTTAACTAAAATCCATGAGACAAATCGCCGCATCCCCAAATTTTCACCTGAAAAATGGTTGCGGAAAGTAGCATTAACTTTTCCAAGAAAATTGAAGGATTTAACATAAGCCCTCGTTCTGAAAATTTGAAAAAATCGAGAACCATTCAAATAGAACTGACCAGCCAACTTCACCAAAAAACTATGGTAAGTCACGCGGTATGACCCTATAATGCATTTGCAATGATAGCGATGCTACTGTGGCCAGTTGCGGAACAACTTAATTCGGGTTCTCCAGCCTACGTCTTGACTGGGGCCTCCCACTGAGAAAAAAGCAGAGTGCAATTACTCGAAAACACGCTTCAATCAACTCTTTTCAAACATGATGTTGACATTTAGGCCAGTCAATAAACCGAAAAATAAGGCGTTAGGTCGCAAAAAATTGCTCGGCTCTGGTTTTTTGGGATATTGTTAGGATAGATACCAGAAGTGTACCACCAAGTTTGCAACTTCGAAAAACCTGTGCTTCCTACAAGTAAGTTGTCCACTGCACTGCTAAAGAAAATCTTCTTTAATTTGAGTGTAACCCCAGCTTTGCAGGCGCAAAGTATCCCAAGATACAGCACTTTAAACATTGTTTTTTGAAAAAAAGTTCGAAATTGTAATTTCAGTCATGTTCCGAGCTGAATATCGGCTTAAATGCGCATTTTACAGAGAAAGTCATGTGACATGAAGTTATAAACCAGTTCCTTAGCTGTATATATGTCGGAACGAATGGAATCAGACCATGGGGTCATAGGGCTGCCCCTGAAAATTAGGTTCTTCTAAGAAAAACTTTTTTCTTTATGTACCAATATTAACCAAACTTCACCCAATTATGTTGCTGGTTAAGCCTAAAAAAATATCTAGGAACTGATGAAATCGGAACACTACGTTATAGGGCTGTCATACAAACCAACCTCTGGAAATTAGGTTCTTCTAAGAAAAACTTTTTTCTTTATGGACCAATCGTAACCCCCCCTCCCCCAAATGTGTTTTTTAGTAAAGCTTCAAAACATATCTAGAAACGGATGAAATCGGAACACTAGGTCATAGGGCTGTCATACAAACCAACCCCTGATAATCAGGTTCTTATAAGAAAAACTTTTTTCTTTATGAACCAATCTTAACCAAACCTCACCCAAAAGTGTTGCTAGTAAAGCCTCAAAACATATCTAGGAATGGATGGAATCGGAACATTACGTTATAGGGCTGTCATACAAACCTCCTAAAATACAATTTCGGACTTTTTTACAAAAAAAGCACATTTTTCAAAGTGCTGTATATTAGTATCCTTTGCACCTACAAAGCTGGAGTTACACTCAAATTAAAGAAGATTTACTTAGCTTTAAAAGTGCAGTGGACGACTTACTTGTAGGAAGCACCTTTTAGAAATTACAAACAAAAATATGAAAAAAGTCCGAAAATTTTGAGGTTTTTTGAGGGTCACGGGGTTAGCACAGGTTTTTCGAAGTTGCAAACTTAGTGGTACACTTCTGGTATCTATTTTAACAATATCCCAAAAAACCAGACCCGAGCAATTTTTTGCGACCTTAAATCGGTGATTGACTGGCCTAGTTACAGTGTTTCTACTTAAATTAAGAACGTTGCACTTAAAATTACTTTGCTAGGAGTACTTCCGCGTAGTGCTAACAGTTTTTCTTTTCTTTATTTGCAAATGGACTTACAGGATCGTTTTGGGTTTGGCCATATGGTACTAGCATGGAAAAGGGTGGGGCGAATTACAAACCGCGGCTACAGTTACAGCAAATATAGCAATAGAAGCAAATTTATTCTGTAATGGGGGCTTATCGCTTATAAGGTGTTTATAGATATTTTGGAATGATATTATTTTGTATGTTTTTATGGCTAAAACTCATTTTGAAAAAAATGTAGCCGGCGCTCTACTTGGGACACCCTTTATTTCATTATTATACCCGTCCCAAAGAATGCGGGCTGAGTACGCGATTCTGCGATCGGCTATAAAATAAAATAAAAATCGCTAATGTATACCTGCGTATACAGATCGCCTCGATCCCATATGCGATGCATTGAATTAAGGTCCATCTACATTAGTCGCCAAACGGCTGCGCGTCAAAAAACTGGAGTCACGAACAGCCCTTTGGCTGCTACTTAGCATCTACACTAGCAGCCAAATGGAGACAGAAAATGACATAACCAAAATTTCATTTTGGTGATTTTTTTAAATTTAATTATAAAAATCGGACTCTGCGCGCTTGAATTATCACACGGCCATTCAAGAATTACTCAATTTCACACAAAAGAACGAACAAAAGTTGCAAAATTGTCACTTTGAATTTGACAACCGGTTGTCAAACCGCTTGGTTGAGTTGCCATATTGAATATCAAAACTGGGCGTACACCCAAATGGCGATCAGTTTGGATGCAATGACAACAGCCATTTCACTGCACATGACGCCATTTGGCGACTAATCTAGGTGAACCTTTACATTATATGCGGACGCAGATCGCAATCTGTCTGTAGGGATCTTAAACGGGTCATTGATTTTCGAGCATCTTACAAAATCAGAACGTCAATCTTCACTGAGGGGGGTTGAATCACGAAAAACTCTATGAACGAATTGATAGGACGTGTTGGTGCTGGAGTCTTTTAGATGGAATGAGACAATTTCATGGGGTCAGGTTGCGGAAGCTGTGCAGTTTTAGGGAAAAAACTAGGGGGCTTCGCTCCCTGCTCGCTACGCTCGCCAACCCCCAGGGGCGAGGCTAATTTCGGGCGCGGCCGAAATTTGGATACCCTTCGCTCTCCTTGGGCTAAAAGTTTTTTCGGGCGTACCTATGACTTGTATTTAATCCCCCTCCTCAATCTTTTTCTTCCGTCTTGACAAAAGTTTTGGGCTTGGTTGAAATAAGTGGACAAATGAAAATATTTACTCAGACAATTTTATTGGGGTTGCGGGAGCATGACCCCACAGTACGATTCCATTCGTTTTGAACTTTTTTCTTCCTTTGGTAAAGACACATTAACTCAAGGTTTTGTGAAAATGGTGCAAAAAATTTTTCTTAGAAGAACCAAAATGGGGTTGGGTTTTTATGGCCACCCCCTGACCCCATGGTCAGATTTGCTCAATTATTAGATATGTTTTGTGTCATCAAGAGAAACACATTTGTGAAATTTGGTTGAAATTGGTGCACAAATAAAAAAGTTTTTCGTAAAAGAACCTAATTTGGGGTTGGTGGGTTTGTATGGCAGCCCCATGACCCCATGGTCCGATTTGATCTGTTCTTAGATATGTTTTGTGTCTTCAAGAGAAACACATTTGTGTGAAATTTGGTTGAAATTGGCGCACAAATGGAAAAGTTTTTCTTAGAAGAACCTAATTTGGGGGGATAGGTTGTATGGTCGTGCTCTGTGGCCGTGATCGTTCGGTCGCCACTCTGTGAAATAGACACTCATAGAGAAACGAGTTTCCAAACTCGGCACGACTCGTCGCAAGTTTATTATTCAGAAGAAGATGATAAGAAATATTCTTATCGTAGAATAATAATCTAACAATGCGACTAGGAAGTGGTATGGTTGACAACCGTAATCACACTCCGAATTCAATTGTCTTTGTAACGTTGATGACTACACACGATAGTCATCAACGCACCATGCTCCACTAGGAGTTACGGTAATCGAGAGAGAGAGAGAGGTTGTATGGTAGCTCCATGACCCCATTATCCGATTTGATCCATTCTTAGATATGTTTTGTGTCATAAAGACAAACACATTTGTGTGAAATTTGGTTGAAATTGGTGCACAAATAAAAAAGTTTTTCTTAGAAGAACCTAATTTGGGGGGTTAGGTTTGTATGGCAGCCCCATGACCCAGTGATCCAATTTCGGTGATTCAAACATACAAACAACCTGCAACAATAATAAGCACGTGTGCAAAATTTCAGCTCCATAGCTTTTATAGTGGCCGAGAAAAACGCGCTGCAACAGACGGACAGACGGACAGGACAGACAGACGGACATCGTCCAATCGACTCATCTCGTCATGCTGATCATATATGTATACTTTTTATATGGTCGGAGATGCTTCCTTCAATGCGTTACAAACTTCATGACAAAGTTAATATACCCTTTCACTCTATGAGCGAAGGGTATAATAAGTCCTTGTCGCATTTTTCAATCCTTTTTTATACCCTTCGCTCATAGAGCCTCTCACTCTATTATATTAACTTTGTCATGAAGTTTGTAACGCATTGAAGGAAGCATCTCCGACCATATTAAAAGTATACATATATGATCAGCATGACGAGATGAGTCGATTGGACGATGTCCGTCTGTCTGTCGTCCGTCTGTTGGGACGCATTTTACTCGGCCAATTTAATTAAAAGCTATGAAGCTGAAATTTTGCACACATGCTTTTTTGGCTGCAGGCAGTTTGTATGTTTGAATCGGTAAAATCGGACAAGGGGGTCATGGGGCTGCCATCCAAACCAAACCCCCCAAAATTAGGTTTTTCTAAGAAAAACTTTTCTATTTGTGCACCAATTTCAACCAAATTTCAGTCAATTATTTCTATTGATGACATAAAACATATAGAAGAGTGGATCAAGTCGTACCATGGGGTCGTGGGGATGCCATACAAACCCAACCCCCATTTTAGTTCTTCTAAGAAAAATTGTTTACACCAATTTCACAAAACCTTGAATTAATGTGTCTTCATCAAAGCAACAAAAAAGGTCAAAACAAACGGGATCGTATTATGGGGCCATACTCCCGCATCCCCCAATAAAATTTTCTGAGTAAATATTTTTATTTGCCCACTTATCCCAAGCAAACTCCATACAAATATTGTTTTGTCGACGCAACGGAACTTCTGTGAAGACCGTAGGAAAAGAATGGGGAGGGGGGGGGGGGTTAAAGACAAGTCGTAGGTATGCCCGAAAAAACTTTAAGCCCGGAGGAGAGCGAAGGGTATCCAAATTTCGGTCGCGCCCGAAATTTGCGTCGGTCTCGTTTTCAATAACTTTTAACTTTTTCAAAATACAGTCTTCATTTTAATCACAGCGATTAGACAAATATCCAAACTCAATGGAAATAGGGAAGTTGTAATGCAGTTACTATTGTTTTGCGTCAATGTTGTCAGTCAGGCAACACTGATAGAAAACAAGACCGACCAAAGTAATTTAATAAATTTGTTTTAACAAAATGAGATTCACGGAGCCTTGACCACTTGACCTTATTAGTTCCTCCATTTTCCTTACTATCAAAAAGATTTCATAGGTACCACTAAAGTTATATTGAAAATTAAAACATACAGATCAGATGATCGTAACCAAAAGCTTGAATTTATTTACGAGTAATTCGCTGCTAATGGGACTAACACAATACGAGCTCCATACATCACGAACACACTTGGTTTCTTGGAATTGGCGCTTTATAGGCATTTCCGACGCTCGTCAAAATCTAATTAAGCATAAAATAAACGAATAACAGACTAATTGAAAGCAGACCGTAGCTTGAGATAAATACATCTTCAGGTGTAAAGAGGACTGGTTTTTAAATCTGGTAACGAGGATATAACCAGGCAATAATACACAAAGGTCCATTTTATGCCAATTTCAATAACGATCCCTTTCGGCATTGATCAAAAGATTGTCTGTATACCTCCGATTTATACGCGAGTTGAAAATGTGATGTGATAATAATGCGTGGGTTATGATGATTATGACAAATGACAATATTAATGCACCGGAAATTCTTTACATTTTTCTACACCTTGTTTGGCATTGGCAGCATAGTATAAATCATTTCCAATGTAAAAGTGCACGTCATGCGGTTTAACCCAATAACACGAGCAGAGAAGAACAAAAGCATTTTTGAATAAAAGGCAAAGCCAAGAAACACTGTCAAGTTTGGCGGCGAAAAAAATAAGCCCTAATAAAAGTCTTGGTTTATAATGGGACTATAATGGATACATAAAGCTTAAAATATGTGGTACGGTTCTGATTCTTAGTATTCCAATCAGATATGGAAATATATTTATTTACTTGGATACCAGTTAGCTGCTAGTGCTTCTGCTCACCACTAACCACGGGGTCAAAAATAAATCTATTCTAAGATAATAATAATAAACAAATTTCTTAAGAGATTAACCTTTCGGCGGGCGCAATACTAAACCTAAGTCGATCGGCCGCAATTCATCTGACAGATTAAGCGCACAAAAAAGAATGAAACTAAGGTTCTGTATATTTTAAACTCTTATTTATTGTTTAATTGTCTTTTTCAAACAGTTCTACAAGATTGTAGAAACAAATAAATAAATAACAGGCGCGACAGTCCAACATTGGACTTAAGGTACGTTGTCCTCGACACGACTGCATCGTCTCTAGCGACAGCGACTCGCTCATTTCATATAAAAACTCATTTTTCTCTCATTCTAAAAACGAGTTTTTATATGAAATGAACGAGTCGCTGTCGCTAGAGACGATGTAGTCGTGTCGAGGACAACGTACATTAAGGCCGCAGATATGTCCAATTTCCAAGATCCAAGATCTACGACCGATTGGGAATTGGACTGTTATCTTCTTCTTTTTACACTTAAAAAACCCGTACTACGAAAACTTTAATTGTTTTCATTTAACTTTTTTAATTTTAATTGTTTTTAATTTAACCTTTTGAATCATAACTTGAATTTATTTGTTACGCCAATATTATGTAACACCTCAAAGCAGCCTCCGACGGTATGGCAAAGTATAGGTATAATATAAATGATCAGGGTTGGTCCCTGATTCAAATAAGCCATGTCTGTCTGTCTGTCCGTGTGTCTGTCTGTTCGCACGATAACTCCCGAAATAATAAAGCTAGCGGATTGAAGATTGGTCAGATGTTTGTTTTGATAAAATCTTGGACGGTATTGAAAATGGGCCAAATCGGACCAAGGGTTCCCCTACCTCCCATACAAATTACCCTCCTTGATATTTTAATTCGGCCATAACTTTCGATACAATATCGCTATCGAGTTGACATTTTGATCAATGCCAAATACGGATATATACTTTAGTTTGATGGAAAGTGGGGTAGATCCTGCTATCCCTACCTCGCCTACAAAGTTATATTCAGTCATATCTTTTGAAAAAATATCGCGAAAAACTTCAAATTAGCATCAAATGGTAGCTATTTGATGCCTTGATAAGATGTGCCGGGTCCGACTCATCTATACCCTCCCCTACAAAAAAACATGAAAATTAAAATTTTTTCATAGAAAAAAGAAAATTAACACAATCGGGCTCAATCTGACAGATTTTTCACCATTTGTTAATTTTGTGAACTAAGCGAACATTTTCTTACGAAATGCTAGGCACAATTACGTATAACACCAAATTGTTTTTGGGGAAAAGTATTTGAAACCTGGAGTAAGTTTGAAAAATGTTTCGAATTATCCAAAAAACTCCGTATTATCAATTTTTGTGCACTATAGCTTTGGTAAATTCCAGGGGTGGCCAAAGAAACGTTCGAATTTTTCGAGTTTTAGTTATTAAGGTTCCACTGTATTTCTGTATAGTCCAGTAATTTTATACCAATATGGGGCTCCAAATTAACCTAATTTTCGGTTATGTTATCTGTAGTATCTGAAGAATCTATAGTCCCAGTAGTCTAAAACTCATTGTGGTGGGAAAAATATTGGGCAAAAAAGGTTCCGAAAAGAACAAAAAAGGAATGTGGGGTATCCAAATTTCATTTTTGTTTAATCAAGGAACTTAGGATTGTAAATTACCGACAAATGGGAAGTTTAGGCGATTCTCGTATTTGCCGTTTCTTTGCTTTCTATTTATTAGACATTGTCCATTTTTGGTATTCTAGGTATTTTTTGATTTGATGTACACCATGCCTATATCTTCGATTTAGGATAATTGTGTGACTTTTTTGTCCTTTTCCTAGCAAAATGACTCTGGGGTTCCAGCAGGTTCCAAAGCAACAAAAGTTGGCCTTAGGTTATTTGTTTCTATTGAAACATCTTTTCTCTACTAATAGGATATCGCTTTTCTCTGAAGATCTATTGCGAAGAGTACAATAAATTGGTCTACGCTATTATCATGCGTAGGTTAAAACAGTGGCGTAACGTTTTCCAATTTGCATGTGTTCGAAATTGGAATGGGGGCCCCTGAGGTTCGATTTTTTAACCAGGAAATAATGACATAAACCGCATTTAAAATAGTACACAAATTAGGATTTTAATAATTTTACAGGATATGTTACCATGTATTTATATTTGAAGTGGTGGAAGAATATCGCCCGAAGAGAGAACATACATGCCTGTCTCGTAACAGTCATTGATCCTAGGATCTGAGGATCACATCAGGTAACTTAAATATAGAGCTTTGGCGACCCTGGCGAAAACTACCACCACTCCTGCCGTATCCGTACCCAAGGCGAATTAAATCGACTCACTGCCACCTAGATAGACAGGCCGGATTATCAGCTGATCTGTCAGTCGTCATGCAACACAAGTACTGCCATGGTAAGTCATGCTCCGCGCTCAGTACTGCCAAAGTACCGCTCAGTACAATCCACAAATTCTCCACAATCCAAATATCAGTGGCTGCCAGCCTGTCATTTCATGTCACTTGCTATTATATACACATGCCAGTGCGTTGATTTTTGAGATAAATATGTTAAGTACGATGTTGATGTATACTATTTTACCAATTGCACATCAAAAACACTGAAGGCCACCACAACCTTTGTTTCGTAATAAACGCTCGGCACATTTAAACTTTTGGGTTCAGAAGCACTGGAGTTTGTGAGTTTTAGAAATGTCAACTGTCACTGGTCACGAACGCACTTTGTCCACTCGTGGACGAACAAATTTCTGCAGTTTGGCCTGTCTATCTAGATGGCAGTGATCGACTGAAATAAAACTCATAAAAAATTAGTCATGCAGAGGAAACTGCGGATTAATTATTTAGATAGAAAGCTTCTTAGGCAAACGTTTGTTTGTTGAAACAAAAAAAACTTTCTGATTTCTTTATTTAACGTTAACAAGCTTGGGGGACGATTTGCTTGCAATTTACTGTCAGTTTAAGCCAATTGTAACGTTCCAGCTTTCCGGGACTCATCCTCAACCTTCTCCGTATATACAGAACTATATAGAACTGTCACTTGTAAGCTAATGTTTACGTTTTTGACTACCTTCCACCGATCATTTTTAGTTTAATTAAGTCTACTAGGGGGCTTCGCCCCCTGCTCGCTAATCTCGTCAACCCCCGTTTCGTTGTAGGGGGCTAGTTACATTTAACAGTTGATTTTTTAATTTTATTTTATTAATAATACAAATATTATTATTTATTAAAATGGATGTAACGATGGATATAACGGTAAGTATATCAAGGAAGTATAATGCCACATAGACAAGGAGAATTCATAGATTCTGAATCCAAAGAAACTCCATATCAAAAAATTACAAGTTGTATTATTTTATACAGAGCTCAAAACCCAAACATCCAAAAGAAAAAGGAATTTTTGATGCCAAATTGTTGAATACACTGCCTAATATACGCAGTAAAAAGTTACACTAATTTGCGCCATGGGTTAAGGGGGAGGGGGTGGCAAAGGGGTGAAAATTCAGTTTCTTGCAAATATCTGGAAAACTATGAGTCTGACCTTAAAATGTCCTGAGGACGAAACAAACTACATAAAATTACCTTTGCAATGATATATAACCGTAGTCTGGCTGGTCTAGCGGTTAGTGCGCGCACCTTCGGTGCACAGGCTCATGAGTTCGAATCTCACCGTGTTCCATGGTGTTTTTCGAACTCACGAGCTTGTGACGGACTATGATCTCACTCAGATGTTAAACGAGTACCCATTTATGGGGATAAATAACACTGCTGAGCGTGATGCTGATCTCATTACCTCAACAAAAAGCAGATAAGATCTTGGAAATAGGATGTCACTAACACATTCTGCGGCCTTAGTCCAATGCTGGATTGTCGCGCCTGTTATTTTAATGATATATAACAGTCTAGAGATTTTCTCAGAAAATTATACTCTAGACCCAAAAGTATTATAGTGAATTTACATTTTTTTAGTTTTACATTTTGCATTGTAACTCTTGACAAAATAGATTTAGGATCATAGGATCTTGTCCATATATTGTTAACAAAACTTGTTTGATTTGTACCAAAAATTGAAGTGTTCCGCCCATTGACGCCCCCCTCACTCCTCCTAGCATTTTTCAAAAAGGCATGCCTGTAGCTTCATTTCAAATTAAGCTAGGCAGATCAAATTTGGTGGGGTGCCTAGTCTAAGCCCCATTATGCTCCTTACTAAAAATTATTAGCATCCGATCAAAACTAAGGATACCCCCCATACAAAGTGACCCAAATTTCTAACAAATTTTACATTTTTTCACTTCTAAATTTTACCTAACATAGAACAAAAAAATTTTATCTCTTAGAACGTCCTTATAACAGTTAATTGTAGTCTTCTGAATGTATATCCGAAAGTTTGTAAAAGAGCGTGCCTTAGAAGTACGAAACATCGAGTTTGAAGGTTGCTAGTACACGTTACTCGAAATATTCGCAAATAGTCTTAGAACTGGTATCACTGACCTTCAAACCCAATTTTTTGATACTTGTAGCGTACGCCTTGGTACAACCTTTTGAATATACATTCACAAGACACAAGACAATTAACTGTTATAATGACGTTCTAAGAGATCAATTTTTTTCTTGTATTTTACATAGAATTTAGAAGTGAGAAAACGTGAAATTTCTTAGAATTTTCGTTCACTTTGTATTGGGGGTACCCTTAGTTTTGATCCGATGGTATTAATTTTTGGTGGGGAGGATAATGGATGTTAGTACCTACAAGAGTTACAGTGCGAAATATGAAACTAAAAAAATTTAAATTCACTATAATACTTTTGGGTCTAAGGTATAATTTTCTGAGAAAATCTCTAGACTGTTATATATCATTACAAAGGTAATTTTATGTAGTTTGTTTCGTCCTTAGGACATTTTAAAATCTCTAGACTGTTATATATCATTACAAAGGTAATTTTATGTAGTTTGTTTCGTCCTTAGGACATTTTAAGGTCGGACTCATAGTTTTCCAGATATTTTCAAGAATACTTTGTAATACTTATCAAATTTGGTGACAAACAAATGTCACACGAAAAATATTTTTTCAAAAATAATTTTTATGTCGGTGTGGTACAGCGGCGTAGCTTAAAATTATCGTTTTGGAGGATTAAATTTAGTTGGTCGGTAAGTCAAGATTTGAGGTTCATCTTACGTTTAATTATTTTAGTATACAATTATTATTATTCCAGGAAGTACATTGATGGAATCAACAGTGAAGCAAATTCTTTTCTAGATGACATTAGCGCTCAAGCGATTCAGTGAATTAGTAAATGGGGATGGGATTCATGACATACGGAAAGGTAATTCATAAATTCAAATCAATTGTAATATTAATTGCAGTTTGGTTGGTGTGGCGATTAGATCGGTAGCTTTCTAAGCACAAGGTCCTGGGTTCTAATCCAAGTGCGAACAGATTCAGTTTATGATGGGTTCCGAGTTTACAGCCCATGCGAGTGAGATCACAGACATTAATATATTAAAGGAGTACCCATTTATGGGCGTAAAACACTGCAGACCGACAACTAGGTTCAATGTTGGACTTTCGGATCACCACCTTAAATATTGCAATACAAACTCTGAAGTCCAGTTATCGAAAGCTAAACACCAAAATTCGATTCTAATTGCCCGTTTTTTTATAGGAACAGCAACCGAACAACGGGAAGAAAATCCTTGGTATACATAGAGTAAAGACGATTCTTTGAACCATTTATAATCAAAACGAATAACTTTAAAAGTTTATGAACTTTCTTGTTTGTTTATGTATGTAAAATTTATGTAATGGAAATAAATAATAGCAATAAGTTTGGAAACATATAGTTTGGGTGTTTTTATTTACTTCAGCATAAATATCAAATTTTCACTAGTATTATTGTGGAAAAAAAAGAAAAAAAAAATATTTTATTAATATGTTATGAAATTCATAGTGATAGATGGTTATTTTTAATTATTGTCAACAATAAATTATTATTACTGTTGTAGTGAACTTTAACAATCACCGACAGTTAACTTTATTGCAATGTAATAACTTTTTTTACAACGCGATTAGTTAATTTTACTACAAATGCGATGGGGTCAAAATTCATTCCATTTCTGTAAAATTTACTACTGATTTTGTAAAATTTCATTATTTTTTTCTCTCCGTGTACGGAAAATTGCATTGGCAATACGTTCCACATTTCAAATTTCAAAAAATGAATCCGATGGTCCCATACACCTTCCGATTTATCTCGCAATAAAAAAATCTGACCGATCGATCGGAGAGTCTGTGGCGCCTCGAAGACGTCATGTTGGCAATATGACGTCACCCATTTAAAAAGCATTGTGCTGCTTTCTTCGGCAGCATTCTACACGTCTAATCTGTTTGGAGTATTCGCCATAATTCTAATCAAAATTCTCGTTCAAATCTGTTCGCGCCAATTCAGTGCCCCTTCGTTCACTGTGTTCCTTATCACCTTCTCCACTGGAATTTACAACTACTATGATAATACGTAGTCTGGCTGGTCTAGCGGTTAGTGCGCGCACCTTCGGTGCACAGGGTCATGAGTTCGAATCTCACCGTGTTCCATGGTGTTTTTCGAACTCACGAGCTTGTGACGGACTATGATCTCACTCAGATGTTAAACGAGTACCCATTTATGGGGATAAATAACACTGCTGAGCGTGATGCTGATCTCATTACCTCAACAAAAAGCAGATAAGATCTTGGAAATAGGATGTCACTAACACATCCTGCGGCCTTAGTCCAATGCTGGATTGTCGCGCCTGTTATTTTTTTTTTTTTATGATAATACGAACTCAAGTCGGCGAAATTCGTGCCAACAATTTGACAGAAAGGCCGCCCACGCCCATTGTGTTAAACCATGGTTTTGTTTTGCTGGGAACACGACTCCAAAAATAATCTTTATATCTTCGGCTTTGGGGGCCTCTGTGGCTTGGGGGTCCGTCCCGTGTTCCAATGAACACATGGAACACCGTACGTTACGCCACTGGCTATAAATAAACTCACTCATGCAAAAGATACTTAAAGCTCAGCCATTTATGGTTAATTAATATGTCATTACGCTTTTATGGAAGAATTTTCTCACCGCATCTTTTCGACTGCCACATAAAAGTAAATTATGTATGGATTATCATCACATGGAGCGTGCGAGAAGATACTCGTACAAGACAAAATTGTTTGATTTATTTATCAGTTTTCATTGGAAAATAAAGTTTGGCTAATTGGTGAATCGAATGGCGTCTTTAATTTATATTTTCGAAAAGAATGCAGCGACTATGTTTATGCCAAGATAATTCAGTCAGAAACTGATCAATGAAAGGGTTAAGAAGGCTTTAAGTCAAGGACGGATTCAAGGTCTAGGCCTAGGTGGCCTAGGCGTATGTCCAGTGTGAAATCAGATAAGGAGACCTTAAGTCAAGCAGGGTTTCAAGGTACGTTTAAAAATATGGGCAGGAAATTAACTACATAACAGTTAGTACATATTTATTTAGTTTGTTCTGATTTAAAATTAAGTAATAACTTCACGAGTATTTAAATAGAAAAAAAACCCTGATCTAAAAGTTGAGACTTTGTAATGGACTAATTCAAACACATAAGTGTCAATTTTTGAATTCGCTTGGTTTCTACAAATGTCTTTGACCAGATTTATTTCAAATCATTGACATTTGTAAAAATCCCGCTCAAATTCAAAAATCGACATTTATGCGTGTGAATTAATCCTAAGGCAACAGCTGTTTTGACAAGTTCGGCCATAATGAAGTGACCTTGCCATATGAGAAATTTTGCCACTTCAGTTGGCGGCCATGGGTGAAATGGGGATTGGTGACGGCGGTCGGTAGGAAACTGTCAAGAAAATGACAGTTAGTTTTTCGCGGGAAGGAGTTAGGAGGTGGTAAAAGAAAATGGAGTGAAAGCGTGGTGAAGAATTGATATAATAAAAAAAAAAAGAAATAAATGGAGTACCGGATTTTCAAGGGCGAAGCAGCAAGCGAGGCGCATACGTACACCTGAGAAAAAAAAAAAAAAGGAAAATAAGCTAAGTAAATTGGTGACGTCTGGTGGGTGTGGCGTGTGCTTGTCTTTTTTTTTTGTTTTAGTGTAACGCGTCGCGGATAAAAATTACAGAAAAAAAGGGTACTAATACATAAAAGCATTGAAAACCTAAACCGTCAAAAAACATTTGATTATGGGGGTTACATTTATGAAGTGTTAAAGTTCGCGTTTTGTTCCCTAATCCCATTCCAGGGTAGGTGATGGATGGACGGAGGCGCGTGCACCGTCCATAACCCCAAATATATAGTGACAAATTGCGAGGGAATGCAATTTGTCGACCGAGGTGGGTGCCAATGGACGGAACTTGGCCATCGTATGGCATTCACGTTGAATAAGCGCAACAAGAAACGCCCGCAGGCTCTTTGGCGTGTACGTTGTAGACCGTCGTACGGTGGCTTCTCAACAACGAAACAAGGGATGGCGGAGCACCCATATTAAGAAGATGGGTTGCGGAACCGAGCCCTTTGTACACCACGGGAAGACGTTAGTGCTTCCGTCGGTTGAGAATCGTTTATGAAGCGTGAGTAAAGCCTCGCCCTTCCGCTCTCGTCGTCACCCGCTTTTCCTTTTTTTTTCACTTAATTCCCATTTTCAATCATTTTGTTTGTCATCGCTCTCCCTAGGCATGCGTTATCCCTTTTTTAATGTAGAGGACAAGGGGCAACGGGCAGCAGAAACCCAGCCCAACACTACCGCACTGAGCTACAGCAAGCGCATGCCGCTGCTCGCTCGTTGAGGAGCCCTTCCTTTGGCCAAACCTGCACGGTTGTAGAGGCCTTGGCTCCGTCCCTGGGACATCTTCGGATGTCCGACGTCCTCCGTTACAACTTTCGAAAATTATTCTAAATCTAATAATATGTATATTGAATTTTTTTCAAGATTCACCCATAAATATAATATTTTCTCCAGTGGACACAGTATACAATGAGCCTACTTGTAGGTTCCCATTTAGTTTGCAAAGTCACACATTATACCCGTCACTATGTGAAAGTTATATTAACATTGTAATGAAGTTTGCAACGCACAGAAGTAAGCCCCCTAAATATAAAAAGTATATACAGGGTGTCCCGTTCATGGTGGAGAATCTTTTAATGGTACACGGTTGAATATTTAGGTATAAAAATTATCCTTTTTTAATAACGTCGAAAGTATACAATCGTTGAATATCAAAATTGGTATAAAATGTATACTTTACCATGTTATTGACACAAAGTATACCAACGTGGGATAAATTCTAAACTAAAATGGCATACAAAAAATTGTTTATTCGACGATGGTATGAAAACAATATTTTCATACTAAAATGCATACTCAAAGGAATAAACTTTATACCATGTAAGAATGAATTCCCTGGTGATAAATGCAAAGAGACAAGTTTTTCATTTGCCCTTGCAGCATTTATATCAAAATGTATAAATTTTATATGGCGAAGAATAACAATTGAAATTTTTCGTTCGGATTTTCAGCACATGATTGAGGCTCGGGAGAATGTTAACGGTATAAATTGATTTTTATTTTCCGATGGTATACAATTAATTTCAGCGTAGTATTGATATTGGTAGAGTCAATAATTTTAATATCAACATTTATAAACTTTATCTTGAGTTTGAAATTCAAAAATTATAACTGGGGTTTGTCCAGTTGTCGTTATTTCGCGAGTGAATTAACACGTTAATAATGTTTGTGCACGAGTCCTGCTCCCCAATAGTGGAAATATTTAAGTGTCCGGAATATTTAAGCTAATGAAACATATGCATGTCAAAGCAACCTCCAGAAAAACAAATAAAATGTATTTATTATAAAAAATTCGAATAAAAGTAAAATATATTTAAAGTTAAATAAAGTGTTTTCTTCATCATTACTTAACCTATTATACTCTTCTTCTTCTTCCTTGCCTCGTTCTTTATACCGCTCCATAGTTTCGCGTTGCTCGACCTGCGGTGTAGACACATCGCCCGTTTTGGCGGTAATATCTCAGCATATTCCTACAGGCAGCTCTATCTTGGATCATGTCATCGCCGAGACCAATGCATTGCTGTTTCTTTTCACACATCCAGGTGTTCTTCTGTCTGCCTCTGGCCTTGGGTCCATCAAGTGGAACTTTCATTGATATCGCTTTCTTGGCGGGGTTCTCAGGCGGACGCCTTTGAACATGGCAATACCAATCCATTTGTCGGTCTTCGAGTTTTTCGGTGATTGGTCCGTTTTCGTTACACCAACTGACATGCGTCAATAACCTATTATACTCAATAATTATAAAAATAAACTGTGGATAGTATAGATATTTACTATATACAGTTTTTATAAATAGTGAGTATACATGAATATATAGTTTATAAATGATATTTATTCATTCGATTCATAAATCATAACTATTCAATCTATAACAAATCGTTATAAATTGGGCTTATTCTATATGGTATATAGTTTATACAAATTATTTATCAGTTCAATTAATACCAATATGTTATTGAATATACACTGAATAAAATAAACAAATGGTATATCCGCTTGGATAAAAGCCATACCTCCGATTATAGATTTGTATACCTAGCACATTTATAAAGTTTATACACATTCTTTATGGATTTATATAGATATCATTTTTTATTAAATTTATACCTAAATATTCAACCGTGTAGATAGTGTGGCTCATTTGGGGAAAATTAATGTTCTACGAGACACCTCAATTTTGAACCGTTACAATGTAAAAGCACTTTTTGTAAATTGTGTCAAAATACCTGACTTGCCGAACTAAATCAAAATTTGCCAAACCACCAAACATGTTATCCGAGATATGACTTCACTTTCCGAAACTACATAAAATTTCCTAAAAAACGACACCTCGTCCGTTACGAAGTTGCTCGTATCTTCCGAGATACACCAGCTCAAACTTTGAAGAAATTTTAAAATCGGTTTTTCATGCAAAATTCAAATGATAAAATCGTAACGGTACTTTGAACTGACAAATCTGCAAAGTTGAAAAAAGTTGCCTCATTATGTTAGCTCTCGAACGACATATAAAAATTAAGGGCTCACGATTTGAAAATTTGCGAATTTAACGTTTCAAAGGTAAAAAAATGTGGTTTTCGTGTAATGCAAATCATCTGATATGATGAAGATAAATTTATACGATCAACACAGTTCATTTTGTTGGGCGAAAAAACTTACACGAAAACCATATTTTTTACCTTTGAAACGTTAAATTCGCAAATTTTCAAATCGTGAGCCCTTAATTTTTATGTCGTTCGAGAGCTAACATAATGAGGCAACTTTTTTCAACTTTGCAGATTTGTCAGTTCAAAGTACCGTTACGATTTTATCATTTGAATTTTGCATGAAAAACCGATTTTAAAATTTCTTCAAAGTTTGAACTGGTGTATCTCGGAAGATACGACCAACTTCGTAACGGACGAGGTGTCGTTTTATAGGAAATTTTATGTAGTTTCGGAAAGTGAAGTCATATCTCGGATGACATGTTTGGTGGTTTGGCAAATTTTGATTTAGTTCGGCAAGTCAGGTATTTTAACACAATTTACCAAAAGTGCTTTTACATTGTAACGGTTCAAAATGGAGGTGTCTCGTAGAACATTAATTTTCCCCAAATGAGCCACACTATCTACCATTAAAAGATTCTCCACCATGAACGGGACACCCTGTATATGTATGTATATTATTGAATAGTGTGACGCGAAAAATCTATTGAGCGATGTCCCTTAGTCCCTTAGTTTTGGAACTATCGGGTTGAAATTTGGTATACAAGTTTCTATTTACTATACGCTGTATATATGTCGGAACGAATGGATCCGGACCATGGCGTCATAAGGCTGCCATAGAAACCAACCCAAAATCCAAAAATATGTTCTTCTAAGAATTTTTTTTTTTCTGCAACTTTCTTTTAGCAATCTTAAACAAATTTCATCCAAATGTGTTCCTAGTAAAGCCAAAAAACATATCCAGGAACAGATGGAATTGGAGCACGTCCAAGGTCTGCGGTAGAAATTATTAACACAAAAGAAGCTTTTTATTTAAATGTGACGGGTACCTATTCAAATTTCGGCCGCGCCCGAAATTAGCCTCGGTCGCTTTATTATTTCATTATGCTGAAAACTCGCTTAGGGCCGGATGTACAATCATGGTTTAACTCACCGTTTAGTTAACTGTGGTTTAATGTTAAACTCCGTTTAAATAACTGGGGAAAAATACACTACGCGATAATTGAAATTCCTGGCTAAGCAGCAATTTAATTTTTTTTAAAATCGTTAGTTTCCATTAGCAACTGGATATTTCCGGATAGTAGCTATTAATATCTTTAATTTTAAAATAAAATGGCCCGAATGAAAATTCATGGTTTAACTGACTGTTGTCGGTTTAGCTAAACTCCATTTAAGGAAATTGACAAACAGTTAAACGGTCGTTCAAACTGCAGTTTAACGTGAAAAATTAAACGGTCGTCGTTGGCCGTTTAACTCATGGGTTTTAGCCAAAGAAAAATAAACAGAAATAAAGTCATCGGGTTGCAAAGATAATGAATTTCTGAATTTTTGCTGGGGGTGGCCCTCTAATTATGGAAAAAAAGTTCTGACCGGTAGGGGGTCCGCAATATGGGAAAAAGAGAGAAAGGTTGTAAGTTTTGGAATTATTTCAAAATCATTTAATTTTCTTTACATTGATGTATTTTAAATAGTTCCCACTTTCCCTTTGAAAGTTATGTGCTCAGGGGTGTCCAAATTATTTTTAACCAGGGTTACACTATTGGCTTGCGATGGCAGGCCAAACATTTTTTTATTTGAAGCGCACATGAGAAACATTTTTGACGATGCAAACATTCACTGCTACGTGAACAACATGTAATGGCCCGATCTAGGCACATTTGAGTCAATTTTCCAAATTCGTCTCCTTCGAAAATATCTTTGATTTGATTAATCTTAAATTTTATTGATATTTATAAAAGTCGACAAATTCAAAACTTGACAGGATGCCGTAGGACCATTTTATAAGACTTTGCAATACATGAGACTTTGCGGCGATATAGTGAGTGATCATATTAATATGATATGATTTATTTTTTACCTAACCGCATTACGGGAGCTAAGAACTCCATAATTGGCTGATGAGGTGGCTACCCGAAGTTGGGTTAGTTTTGAATAGAGAAATAGAAAGTAAGGACCCGACAACCGACATAATCCATCCCACTTTCATAAGGTTTATCTGCTCAGTTGAAAGTAGCATATCAAAAATAGCAGCCATTTTTTATACTGTTATATGCGATAATAGGTAATATTTATTTATTTAGAACAGAAGCTCTGTTCCATATAATTAACTTTACCAGAAATTTGATGTAGACATATTCAGATCAGGGTTAGATTTTGCGGAACTACGGAGGTGAGGGCTTGTTCGGCAGAAAAACTGGAATCCAGATTCGATCTATGAGCTTTATCGGACGTATAACTTCAGCCATACAAAACCTAACATAAAAGTTTGGGGAAAATTTTGCTACAGGCGCGTATGACCGAATATTTGACAAGCCTGTGCTTGGGAGGTCGCCAATGTACTTGTCACCAAAATCAGCTCAATCAGATAAAAACTAAGGTCTCTTCCTTCCATACATCATTATGCATCACGACAAGATATTCCACAGTACGCGAGAATCAATAAAACGCACTGAAAGAACTCCTGATGGGTTGTTATGTACGGGAGGTATTCTTAGTTAATCATTTTGGTCGAGCCGTGAAATCAAACTCTTTATTTCGTCTTAGTCCAAAGAAAAGAAAGCAAGCAGCAAGAAATCTGAACAAAAGTTGGCAATTTTCAATATTAGTAGATACCAACCTGAAATTGGAGCAAAGAAAAATAAACAGGTCATAATTATAAAAATAATATTAACCTAAAAAAGTATTTCGTACTACTATTTGTTTAGTTTCGCCTTCTAATTAAAATCCGAAGCAGAAAATATTTATATTTTGCTTTGCCTATTAATTTATATTGTTTCGTCTACAAGTTTCCATGGAAATATTGCTTGTTTACGATTGAGCGAGCTGATTGTTCAACCAATCAGCCACTACCTCGCTCACTGAAACCGTTAAACTGCGTTTAACTTGTGTGTGCTGACTGCTGATTGGTTGAACAATTTTAAACTGTAGTCAACTTCCATGGTAACCTTAATATTGTTTACGATTGAGCGAGTTCTATTTTGCAAATTTCAACGCTTACTGCTATTTAACTCATGAAATAATAAAAAAGAAGGAAGCGCACATAAACTTCTGAAATTGTACCGAAGACGGCTGGAAGTATTTTCTGTGAAAAGATACGAATTTCACAAAAGTCAATTACTTTTAATACTTTTAATTTGCGTGAGACAGATTCAAAATTTTCATAAGTGATTTTGATGCTGTCCCAAATGTCTTCACCCGAACACCGCGTAATCATTATTTCGTGATTTGTGGTGTAGCTGACAGCCAGTTTACGCTACAGTCGAACTTGACATAAACGAACACCGCATTGGGGAATGGAATATTAAGTCACCGACCGTGCTCTTAAATATACATATATATTTACAGTTCCGAAAGGTTCGCTAATTGATTTTTTTTTTTTCAAAAAATGTTTTGTTCTTGTAAAAGGCAGATTATTATCTCACTAAAATATAAAAAATATACCTAGATATTATCAGTGGACGAGAGGAGTCGATTGGGTTGCCGATGTTCGTATGCGACGTTTTTTACTGGTCCAGTTTTAAACCTATGAAGCTACCAAGTTATGTAAGAACAGAAGGAAAAGAAACTAAGGTGGACCTGAAATCGCACCCAAAAAGCTAAGTTACAAAAATGATGTTCCGAATCGGAACACAAGTAATAGGGAAGGCCGAATGAAATCTAAATTTTGCCCCGCCAGAAATTGGATTTGGTTCCTTTTTTTTTAGTTAGGATATGACTATATATTACTTTTTCTTTAATTAACCTTAAAATGCTTTCTTTGAAATACAATTCTCCTTAAAATTTAAAAGTAAATTTTTTGCCAGCTTGTTTATTGTATACGTTTGCAGCTAAGAGAGTGTCAGGCTTCAAAACTTAATTTTCCTGGGATGCTATGTAAAAAAAAACGTTAGTGGAAATAAAAGTTTCCTTTTATGAGAAATGTTTGGGTTATAGAAGTGTCCGTTAAGGCAAGTTCGACTGTATTCGTACACATATTTCCATGGAAACTTGGTTGTTTACAATTGAGAGAAATTTAGTTAAACGACTGTTTCACACTGATTCACACTGTTGACGAAATTGATTGAAATCTTAAATTAATTAACAGTTGTCCCATATTGTAATGAAACTTTAATAGTTGAAGTGTACTCTATAATACATTTTGAATTTAGTGACATACGATTCAAACCCATCTACTGCGGTTTTGACTGATTTAATTTAGACCAAATATGATTTCATTTTAGTGTGAACCAGCTATAAAGATAATTCGTAGTTTAAACGGCTGTTTAACTTTTTGCACACATTTTTTAACCGTCGACGGTTTAACTGACAACCATTAGTTAAACCATGATTGTACATCCGGCCCTTAATTATATAAGATTATTACTTTCCATCTGCTCGAAGAAAATCGGCGATCCGGAAATATTTCCAAAAGAACGCCTTTATTGCTTTCACTTAAACCATGGCTACAAAACGTAAGAATATCTAATTGAATCGAGGAAGACAATGAACAATGAAGATGCGATAAGCGGTCTGCATTTAATATAATTGATTAAACAGCACGTTAGTAAATGATGTTAAGCTGAATTGGATCATGACCTCGCTGCGAAATGCCAAGTGTATACATATTGCGAAAACTTAAATGCGTACACAGTGTGTTATGTACGTACATTACACACCTACTTGCAAATATTCGTTTGCGTACTTGCATATGTATGTATGTACATAGCTATTGGTGAAGGACTGAAATGTATGCCTCCAGGGATTCCATCCTATTCTGTACGCAGAGAAGAAAGATAAGTGCCTATTATGCCTTAATATTATTGCTTGTGAGCAATCGATATCAGTATATACATACGTCAAAAGGAGATAGAGATGTGTCAACTTAGAATTTCAAGTGTTTAATCAAGAGATTATTATGTATTTGTCTTAAAGCTTTAAACTTTATCGAGTAATTCGAATATTCCATTCTATTGAATGAACGAGCATTCTCCATTGAGAATCGATTTGAGAATCCAACCACATCATTTACATATCATTTACAAGTAATGTGCCTCGTCTTTTTCAGATACATATTTATGTACTTACATATATGTAACTATCATACTTCACTTTTTCAGACGTTTATACTCGCACTGAATTTACTGTTATAAAACATTTGGAACTACATACTACCACCGGAAGCTACTTGCCTGAAGTATACATAATAAATACTCCATACTAACCAAGTCATATTCGTCAGGTCAATGGTAGCCATAAAACGGAAAACCGGTAAAAGAAAGTGAAGAATATTCTTGAAATAAAATGTTTCCCACAGGAAAACAAAAAAATTTGCAAACAAATCTCACATGGAGATCAGCTATCTATTAAGTAATCGTCGTTAGTTCTTTAAAAGATTAGGGCCGGGTTTATTTTGCATAGCTACGCCATATTTTGCTTGTTTAAGCCATCATCTTAGATTGAGAAAATCATTGCGCACTTTCATCCAACAGCGTAAATAAGCAAAAGATAACATAACTATGCAAAATTAACAAAAAATCAATTCAATATAATGGAGAAGCTTTTTGAATATTGTGTGTGTCTTCTCTGGGCGATAAGACTAACCATTCTATAAGATCTACGAGAGAATGGGCCTAGATATGTTCTTTCTTTTGTTCAGATATTTTTTAGTCGTGTTAAAGCACAGCAGGAAAAGTGAAACACCAAATTACGAATAAGATCACGAAGACTACCACATACATTTTTTTTTTGCTTTCATGGCCGCAGACGAATCTATTGCTTCTTAATTTTCTTACAAAAGCTTTTCACGCAAAACCTGAGCACAAGAAAGCATTAATAATAATCCAATCAAAATAGAACTCAGTGCTGAGGATAGAGAAGAAAATACTCTCAGAGTAATTTTTGATGATTTTAAATTATGAACATAGTAGAGTTCTAGGAGTCTCCTGCTAAGAAAAAAAATGTATTGGAAAGATCCGAAAAACTACACACTGTTTGATGATAGAACTTCGAATGCACATCCCTACTGGAGAATAAACACGGCGGCGGCACTTGGGTGTTTCAATTCCTTCCATTCCTACATAATGTTTTCTGTCTATTTTTCAATATGTTCAGAGTGATCGATAACATATAATTTGGGGCTATTTTCATTTTAGTGACAATAAGACGGTTGATCGGGCCGCGTGATGTCGTGGCCAGATTCGTCTTCTACAGCTAACAAACGTCATAATATGCCATTGTCAGAAATAGTCCAGTAAAAATATTCGAAATAAATCGAGATCACCTTAAAAAAATTTTTTTACTTTAAAATCTATACAGGGTCGGAAAATGATTCCTCCTCCTTCCACAGGCGTTTGGAAATTTTTGAAAAAATCAGTTTCTTACACGACTTAAACCACAATATCTCCAAAATTTTACTAGCAAGAAGAGCGATGGCTTTCAGAGCCAATAATGATAAAATCAACCGCACTAAAATCGGATAAGTCGTTTGCTTTTTACAGAGCTCCAAAGTAAAATTTTTCTTCTTTGACCCAAAAACAAACTTTTTTTTCTATCTCAATTTTCTACAACTTCTACCAAGTTGAGTGGCTTGTAGGATTCTTTAAAAAATTGGTGTCCCCCAATCACATCTTTCTTACATTATTTTATTCTAGCTCCATTAATTCTACCATTTTTAATCTTCTTCTTTATGGCACGATAGCCCGACGTCGGGCCTTGGCCGCCTGGATTGAAAACCTCCAATTGTCGCGGTCACGCGACGCAATCTGGCTCCGTCCACACGTTGCGCGTTCATCACCTTTTTGGGCATGCGATCGTCGTTCATCCTTTGTACATGACCCGCCCACTGCAATCGCTGCAATTTCACGATCTTCGACACCTGTAGCTCATCATACAGCTGATACAACTCAAGGTTGTACCGGATGCGCCATTCACCTCGTTCACGAACGGCCCCGAAGATTCTTCGGAGAACCTTTCGCTCGAATGTGTCCAACAGGTGTTCAGAGTTTTGGGTTAGGGTCCATGCCTCGCAGCCATAGCACAGGTCGGATGATGGTTTTATACACGTGGAGCTTCGTGTTCCTGTGCACCAGCTTCGAATTCATAATTTGGAGGACCGCAAAGTAACACTTATTAGCTAGTTGTATCCGTCGCTTTATCTCATCTGTTTCGATGGCGTCTTTTGGCAAATTGCAACCCAGGTAAGTGAAGTTGTCTACATATTCTATATTGAGGTCCCCCACTGTGATGCTTGAATTTACTGGCGTTCTAGTTTTTGATTGCATCATGACCTTGGTCTTAGACTCGTTGATATGTAGCCCAACTTCTTTGGCGGCGTTATTGAGATTATGCAGAAGGCTTTCAGCATCACCCAATCTTCGAGACATGATGTTGATGTCGTCGGCGTAGGCTACTAGTTGAGTCGATTTAATGAGTAGCGTTCCGCTGCTGTCCAAATTCATGGCTCGAATCACGTACTCCAGAGCCAGGTTGAAGAGCGTCGGCGCCAGCCCGTCGCCTTGCTTGAGTCCAGTACGAGTTTCAAATAGGTCAGTGAGTCTGTTCTGAACTCCGACCTAAAATATATAACAGGCGCGACAATCCAGCAATGGACTAAGCCCGCAGGATGTGTTAGTGACATCCTATTTCCAAGATCTTATCTGCTTTTCGTTGAGGTAATGAGATCAGCATCACGCTCAGCAGTGTTATTTATCCCCATAAATGGGTACTCGTTTAACATCTGAGTGAGATCATAGTCCGTCACAAGCTTGTGAGTTCGAAAAACACCATGGAACACGGTGAGATTCGAACTCATGAGCCTGTGCACCGAAGGTGCGCGCACTAACCGCTGGACCAGCCAGACTACTCTGACCTGCGAGACGGTATTAGTCATCGTCATCCTTATGAGTCGCACTAGCTTAGCCGGTATACCAAAATGCATCAGAATGTTGTACAGTACACTTCGATCGATACTGTCGTATGCCTGCTTGAAGTCGACAAATATTTGGTATACGTCGATGTTATACTCCCAGCACTTCTGGAGTAAAAGCTTCACTGTAAAAAGCTGATCTGTCGTCGAACGACCAGGTCTAAAGCCGCCTTGGTACTCGCCAATGATTTCTTCTGCGTACGGATTAATTCTATTTTCCAGAATCTTAGATAAAATCTTATAAGTCGTACAAACTTCTAAGATGCCTCTGTAGTTCTCACATTTCAACTTATTCCCTTTTTTGTGGATTCGGCAAATGATACTTTTACGCCAATCTTTCGGGATTATTTCGTCGTTCCATACTTTAACGATAAGATAAGCTTCAGCAGTTCAGCTGGAATCTCGTCAGCGCTCGGGGCTTTATTATGTTTTAGTGCTTGCAACATTTTTAATGCTTTAAGTTAAGAAAATACCGGCGTACAGAGGGCTGCGCCCGCAATACGAGGGTTTTTTAGAATTTTTATGCATAGTGAATATTTTTTGTACATGTGTATATGTTATAAGCAATAAATAAGAATTGTGCACAACATTAATGAAATGTTTCCTGTAAATCTATTTTTGGATTGGTCTAATTGAAGGTGGAACTAGCCTTTCATTCTGGAACGCGTTACTATTTACCCAGTTTGTATAAAAGTGCTCCAAGGCAAATCTACAGGCATTTTTCGATTTAAGATTTCTGATGGCCTTTGAGAGCAAAAAGAAACTCAGGCAAACGTAAGGATGGCTTGGCTTTATATAAGAACCAAATTTTTAGCTGTAAATCTACTGTTACTGTTTTTTATGAAATGACTAGCTGAGAGAGCTCGCTTCGCTCGCTCTCTTATCTAGTGCTCGCTTCGCTCGCATTATTGGCTTCACTCACAACTTGACACTAATTTGAATGCCAATCAACCTGCTAACTATAATTTATTGGGATCGACCTCTCGATGATGAAACCAAAGTGTATAATGGAAACAACGCTATAGATTTCCGTCGGGGGGTTAAGCGGTCAAGGTAATACAACAACAACATATGTACTCAACCCCTGACTGATTGATGAGACTGCACTTGCCCTTCAACAATATTAGCGAGTTATCTCGAAAATCATTAATTTAATAAATTTCTATTAAATATGTCAGCACACTCATTTACTCAGTTTTTCGTGCACTAAAATGTGCGCACGCCACCTACAATGCTCATACTATCCCAGAAACCATCATACATCCAGGGTGACGGTTGTTAATGTAACTTAATTTTAATTAATTGTAACCTTGCTATGCCAACATCCGGGCTGACGGTTATTAGAAAAAAAAACCCCATGACCCTTTAGGCAATTTTGTTGCGAATCCGGCGACATCTCAATCGTGTCGTTCCGCCAAAGGATTGCGGAGATATCGACGGATTCCCGAAGTAGTGCGAAGTCTATTGTGAAATTGCTGTGACCAACATCAAGGATGTGTGTACGTAAAAACATAGTCACCTTGACTACAATTAACACTGTATTTGATCCAATGACAACTAAAATATTCCCATTAAATTTAAATGTTGTCGATGAAAACTTGATTGCAACAGGTGACTCTCATACAAAATGAAATTTCGATATTTACCACCACTTCCTTCGAGATTTTCAAAAAAATTTTGGTCCATAAACCTTCTCTAACGTAAGACGGATAAAACAAAAAAAGAATCATCCAAATCGGTTCGTGCGTTCTGGAGTTATAGCGTCAGGGAGGAAAACCCGACTTATTTTTATATAGTAGATTTCATTGAGTTTTCTGACATAGGAGCCCACCCAAGCTTTCCTATGAGTATTGAAAAACTATACTTTTGCAGCTGTTCAGGGACACCCTGTTAACTTGGTCCTACAAACTTCTAAAATATTTGTGGCAAACACTATTACCATTCTATGCTTTTCCACCAAATTTCATGATCTGTGTTTCATCAAGTTAAAAGATATGCATTGAAGAAATGCTTAAGAGGCTTCCCTTGCATTGTGAAAGGCCCTTACTAAATACTTACTTGGCTATATTTCCGGTTTGGATACAGTTATTCGAATGAAAATTCGTAGACATATTCCGTATATAATTTTCTAATAACACTTAGCAGAATTTTCATATTTGGAAACCTAAGAGGGGCTACACACGAACAAATTGAAATTTTACAAATTTAATGTTATTTACTTTTCCTTAGCAAAAGTCAACACTCTTAATATTTAAGGTATATAAGGCCATACTGACCAATCTTTGTGCGAAGTTTCATGTCGATCCCTATAACGGTTTAGAAAAACGGAGCTCGAAAAGGAAGTTTAACTTTAAACGCCAATAACTTTTTTACCGTTACTCGAAACTGGAACATTTTAACTGATATGAGATGTACTCGTTTAGATCTTTGATTTAGATACCCATACTTCAATCTCCGATAAAAACTAAAAAAGTTGACTTTTTTCAAACGTTCGGGACACCCTATTATCTTCTTCCTACCAACTTCTAAAGTATGTGTTCCAAAGACTGTAACTATTCTACACATTCCTACCAAATTTCATGACATGGTTGAGCCGTTCGCGAGTTATTTACTGAACAGACGGGCGGACGGACGGACGGACGGACGGACAGACGGACGGACAAAATCGATTTCATAAGAGTTTTTTGAAAAAATTTTTCTAAAAAACCCTAAAAAACCAGAGAAATTTATTTCTCGATTTTGGAATAATTTGCTTGAATCTTACACAAAATTAGCTTAAAATTCTGCACTTAAGGCATTAAAACTTTAGAAATAACATAAACACAATAAAATGATTCTACCTAATAAAATTTTGCAGATATTGGGGTTTAAGTCGTGCAAGAAAATATTTTTTTCAAAAATCTTCAAACGCCTGTGGCAGCTAAAGGGTTAAGAATTGCGGGTGTACGACTTTGCTCGAAATCACGGGAGGAATCATTTTATGATGCATTTATGTGGTAATTAATTTCCAGACACCCTGTATAGTGATTGTCGTCAGCAACTCCTTAAATAACATCCTAGATTTCAAAACAACAAAGTCCTAAATAAACTAAAATTGCGGAAAAAACTGTTTCGGGAAAGAACGATTTCGAAAAGAACGGTTGCGGAAAAAACTGTTTCGGGAAAAACGCTTTTGTAGTGATTATAGAAACAGTTTTATGAAAGAACGTTTTGAAGAGAAACACGCTTTCGTTTTGGAAGAACGGCGATTATTGCAACCATTTTTTTTACGGCAAGGGATTAAATCGGTAAAAACGCATCAAGGAACCGGTTTAGTTTGGGCTGATCGGCACTTTCGACACTGGCGCATTAGGATCTGTCATACCAACATAAATTTAATTGGGTGAATGCTACATATCCCCCCAAAATTAAGTAGATTATATTGTGTACTTGGCGTATTTTTGCTTATTTTGAATCGGTTAAAATGTGTCGAGGAACCGGTTTGGTCTGGGCTGACCAGCACTCTCGATAGGGGCGAATTGAGATCTACCATTTGAATACAAATCCAGCCTGGTTACCAAATCAGGTATGATCAACAATACATTTTTTACGAAGGTATTTTCAATATTTGGTACCGGTTGAAACCGGTCTAGGAACCGTTTCAGAGCGGTCAGCCCACTATGTTTCGCTACGGTTAAGCGAGATCTATCGTTTGAACATAAATTCAGGCGGTTACCTTATGAGGAAGGTAGGGGTCATTTTTTTTGTTAAAAAAGATAGAGCGTGTTCGCGCAGTTTACTGTTCTAGAGTATAGGGGACATAAAATGGTGTACCGCTACCCCACTAGCCAAACGTGGAGCCCAGTGATTTTTAGATGCATCTAGAATTCAGTAGCGTATTCACTAGTATGCAGATTAACTCGTCAACGTGGAGACTTCGAAGTGCAGTTATCGAACTTCCCGGGAAATGCGTCCACAATTCGACTTCCTTTTGAAGGAAACTGGGATATGGAGATGGATTTGAAGCCATGATTTTCCTGAATCTTGAAGTCTCAGATGACGCTTCGATACTTTCGCAAAAGTTTTGATTTTTATATGAAAGTTTGACTGTATGTACATTACGTACACTGTAAAAAGTTTGTTGAATTTCCCATTTAAAGCGCAGTAAAATTTACAATTGAAAAAAACTTTAAAAATAAATAAGAGGGGATATTAGTTTCGTAATATCTAAAAAAAATGTAAAATCAAGTAAATTGAACGTAAATCAACAGAAAATGTGTAGAACTACCGACTTATGTCGGAGTTTTTCCGCAAGGGTTTGTATTCAGTTGCAGTTCAGTATCGGTAGTTTTTCCTCCGCATTGTCGGAGCTCATTTTTTAAAGTAAGCTTATAGCGATGAACTACATATGCACTTTTGTTTCCCTGAATGGAAGTGGACGCCGCTATCCGTGACAATTGGAGACCCGACGTGTGTCAAGGCTCAATGTCAGTCAATTGCGCCATTAAGTAAAGTATTTTCATTATACATAATGTGCTAATAAAACTATGTATTCACTTTTAAAGGATTTGTGGATTTGCAATCGCTTGAAATTCATTATTAGTCGTTTCTGCGATTTTTGTTAACTCGTTTAAACTGCAATTACTTCAGAGCTAATGTTTACAGCTCGTAGAGTTGGCAGTTTGTTGCCAAATTTCAAAGTTGTAAAATTACATCAGCATATTACATCAGCATATTTCTAACCCCAACACCACCCCTGTGGTGTTGGGGTTAGAATTATGCCACAGCGTTCCTGCCTTGTCGTAGAAGGCGACTTGAGGGATAGGGTATGTAGGCTTGTTACTTGCATACCTGAAACTAAACTACACTCGAAACATTGAACGAGCCTCGGATACCACGGACTGATTTACCGGCAACGACCTTTGGCCACAAACAACGGACTACGATTGGTTTTTGGAACGTTCGAACGAGGTGGGGCGAGTGCAGTAGTACAAGACTCACGGAAGTCGAACGGGAAATTACCGCATATAGAATTTCGATATTAGGACTGAGCGAAACAAGATGGACCGGATCGGGAACGACCTTATCACCTAGTTCCCAAACTGTGCTGATTCACTCTGGTAGTGAGCTTGAAGCCACACCCAGAATGGCTGGAGTCGGCATCCTTTTGAACTAGGAAGCTCGCCAATCTCTTATAGATTGGAGGCCTATTTCCGACCGAATAATAACTGCCAGATTCAAGTCCAGAGTAAGGAACATTACCATAATTCAGTGCTACGCCCCAACTGAGTCAGCCGACCAGCATGCTAAGGAAGCCTTTTACCACCTGCTTGGCGACACCTTTGACAAGGCTCCCAGAGGTGACATAAAAATTATTATGGGAGATCTCAACGCTAAAATTGGGTCTGACAATGTTGGATTGGAATATCTAATGGGCAATCATGGTCTGGGTGTTAGGAATGGTGAGTTGTTCGTAGAGTTCTGTAACTCTCGTCAACTTGTCATTGGCGGCACCCTGTTTAAACACAAACCTTGCCATTTAGCAACCTGGATATCTCCAGATGGCCGAACAGAGAACCAGATTGACCATATAGCCATCTCCAAAACATGGAGAAATTGTCTCATGGACGTCAGGGCTAAGCGTGGTGCTGATGTAGGCAGCGATCACCAACTTGTCATCGCGAAAATTCGCTTGCAGACCGCTGCTATTCGTCGCACACAAAACGAGCGTGTATCGCCACGATTCAATGTGCAAAAACTTAAAGATCCATCGACAATGCGTGCAGTTTCTAGCGCATTGCACGAAGTAGCTAATGCACAAACGCCAGATACTCCTTCATCAATTGATGATGGATGGAACATTGTGAAGGACGCTTTTATATCGTGTGGCGAAACATTTGTGGGCAGACTTCAGCGAGGTAGGAGACCATTTATCAGCGACGATACATGGTCTCTGATAACTGCACGGAAGAGAATTAAAGAGCAATTGAACTCGGCTACTGACACTACAGCCAAGCAACAACTAAGGACCGAGTACAATTCTTTAAAAAAAAAGAGTGCAGAGAAGCGTGACGTGATAAACGCAACAACATCAACGCGTTAGCGGTGGAGGCAGAAGATGCGGCTTACCGTGGTGACAGTGGGACCCTTTACAAGCTCATTAAGCCATTGACTGGCATATCTTTTACCCATGAGCATCCTGTAAAAGATAAAGACGGGTCTCTGCTAGTCACCGTCGAACAACAACTGCGCCGTTGGAGAGAGCATTTCATGGAGGTACTTAACAACAACTTCAACCCATCAAGCCCACCTCCACCGGAAGCAGCAAGTCTTCCGCAAATGGCCAGAATTAATACCGGTGTACCATCCAAGCTGGAAATAATTAAGGCCCTTAAATCATTGGAAGCTGGTAAAGCCCCGGGGGCAGAGGGTATTCCCATGGAACTTTTGAAAGCGCGGATATCAACGCTACAGCGGATATTCTTCTACCCCTGATCCAAGAGTGTTGGACAACCGAGACTCTCCCTCAAGAATGCAAGAAGGGCGTCATTGTTAAAATCCCTAAGAAAGGAAATCTCAAGGATTGCAATAATTGGCGTGGAATCTGTCTCCTCCCTGCAGTCTCTAAACTGATGGCCAAAATAATCTTGGACCGGATCAAGACAACAATCGACCACACTCTGAACAATGAACAAGCTGGTTTTCGTGAGGGTTTTTCGTGTAGCGATCATATCAACACCCTCCGAATTATTATTGAACAATCCGCTGAATGGAGATCCCCGTTACATCTTATGTTCATTGACTTCGAGAAGGCGTTTGACAGCGTTGACCGGGCTTATATCTGGACAGCCTTACGTAGGAGAGGCATACCAGAGAAACTTATTTCCATCATAAAGGAGTCCTATAATGGAGCCCAATGTCATGTCTTGCACAAGGGTGAATTGTCCAGTCTTTTTGATGTGAATAATGGAGTCAGACAAGGCTGTATCTTATCAGTATCACCAATGCTGTTCCTTATTACCATCAACGATGTAATCTGCGATTCTCTACGCGACCATAAAAGTAAGGGTATCAGGTGGAAGTTATTCGATTACCTTCAGCACCTGGACTACGCCGACGACATTTGCCTTCTCTCAAACACACCAGATCATCTGGCTCAAATGACGCATCGTGCAAGTCGAAGTGCTGCCTTAAAAATTAATGCCGCTAACACTAAATACATGATCTTGTCATCAGGAGGGCAAAACACTATTTCTATCTCCGGTCAACCGATAAAAAAAGTCGAGGACTTTACTCACCTTGGAAGCGTAGTGACTGCGGATGGTGGGGCTGATGCCGATGTCGAGTCGCGTATAAATAAAGCCCGAGCAGTATTTTTCAGTTTGACTCCTCTCTGGCAAAACCACAACATCTCCAGAAATACCAAACTCCGGATCTTCGAAAGCAATGTAAAATATGTGCTTTTATATGGGTGTTCCACGTGGAAGGTAACATTACCACCAAACTGCAAACTTTCGTGAATCAGTGCCCACGGCGCATCCTACGAATTCGCTGGCCTGAGGTAATATCTAATAATATCTATCGACGACCTCTTCAAAATTACTCGGCAAAATAGGATAGGCATCGACATCAAACGACGAAAGTGGCAGTGGATAGGTTACACACTTCGAAAAGAGCCAAAAAACATTGCAAAACAGGCTCTAGATTGGAGTCCTCAGGGAACCAACGCTAGCCGTCGTGTGCGACGACCCAAAAATACATGGAGAAGATCTGTTGAGGCAGAGGGAAAGTCTATAGGCAAATCGTGGGACCAGCTAAAGGCGATGGCTGCCAATAGGCAGAGGTGGAAAAGAGGCGTAGTCAATGCCCTATGCCCCACTAGGGGTTAAAAGGAACCAGAGAGAGAGAGAGAGATATTTACGCTTAAATATTGGATTTATAACTACAACAAAATATATAAATCATTTCCATAAAACATTAAATTTTACATATCGAACGGGTCCTCATTCCATTCCAACAATGTAAAATTAAATGTATGTAGAAGCTCACTAATACAACGAAACTAACGACGACACGAAAGCTATCGAGATTCGAACGAAGCAGTACTATTCGAAATGTTACAAAGTGTCAAGAGTATGGGCACATAGCGAAGAATTGCTCGCAGCAGAATAGCGATCGTGTCGAAAGAAAAGAAGTTCGTGTCGTCGGTAGCAATGAATCGCTTATCAGTGTTAGTGTCGACGGCGTTATTTTATCAGCACTTGTTGACACAGGCAGTTCGGTAAATTTAATACGTGAAGACTTTATTTCGAACAACGACAACTTCCAAGCGAATAAAACGAATCGTTCTCTTGCCGGATTAGGAGGGCACACTATAAATCCACTGAAAGTGATTCCAGAAATGACAGTGGAAATCGATGGCGAGAAGTACACATCTTCGTTTTTCGTAGTCGAGCCAAGCGCAATGAGTGTACCGATTATTTTAGGAACAGAGCTGCTTGAACAGACAGAGGTTGTATTCGCCAATAACAACATTAAACTACGAAAAGCTGATTCACAACCAAATGAAGACCCAGACGTAAGTAGCATAATGTGTATTCAAACGGATAATGAACATGAACTTGATGTGTGTGCTAATTACAAGACACAAATAACAGATTTGAACGAAGCATATGTCCCCAGCACAAAAGTGCCTACTCCTATTGAAACGAAAATTGTCTTGACAGACGACATGCCCATTCGACATAAACCGCGACATCTTGCACCGCTAGAAAGAGACGTTTTAAATAAGACAAGAGGTATGCCAGACAATCGCGAAGATGCAGGCCGAACAAAAACGCCATTATGATAAGAAACGAAACGAAAGGCGCCGACGAAATATAAAATTGGAGACTTGGTCGCTATCAAGAGGACTCAATTCGGTGTTGGCTTAAAGCTCAGGGATAAGTTTCTACGCCCTTACAAAGTAGTGGGTTGCGGTGGAAACGAACGATATGATGTCGAGAAGGTGGGATTTGGCGAAGGACCCAAGCAAACAACATCGTCGACAGACAACATGAAATTTTGGGCTACGGAATTATCGGACACCGATGAATAGCAGGATGACCGAATATGTAGAAGCTCACTAATACAACGAAACTAACGACGACACGAAAGCTATCGAGAGTCGAACGAAGCAGTACTATTCGAGAAGCTCCGGTCGCGTCGCGCGTTTAATTCTAAACCTCTCTAATTTTGTAAACCCTGAATTGATTTTGATTAATGTTTAATAAACTTGAATTGAATTCCCTAAAACTGGTCTCGTCTTCCTACATGTATGTCGGAAATGATCTAAATACTTTGTTGTAATTTTAAATGCGATATTTAATGTAAATTTTAAGTTGTAATTTTACAACTCTGGGAGTTGGCACTCATTACACTCACGTGTACTCATTATGCATGACCTCTTGCTCGAAATGATTCTTGTTGTTGTGTGTTTGGGATGCTACCAATGTCCATTGGGAATAAGCTCTAAAATCTCAGTTTAGGTTTAGTTTTACTTCGGGCCCTGCCAGGATCTGTAATTCAAAATAGCACGACTGTGTCGATAAAGTATTAAAATGTGGATTCAAGTTCAATGTTTCCATTCATTCATTAACCATTACTCCACAGCTTCGAGCAAATAGTAGCAAAGCCGAGAACTGTACATAATAATAAATATGATATAGTGTCTCAACTTTACACTTTACCAATAGAATTTTATTTCATTTTCAATACTTCCAAACAGTATAGCATCATGATCAAATTAGTTCAAAATGAACAATAAAAACTTTTATGTTGATATTAAAATATTATCACACAATTTCATCTTTGATCAAAAGTCTGTACTCTATAATATGTGTATTCTATTCGATTTTTCTATTTCCTCCCCCGCGATTTGACATCACATAGCTTTTTGGGCAATTGGTTCCTATGGGTATCTATGTTGTGTCAAGTACGCGACACGAGATTGTAACAAATTCATGAGTCAAACATGCAGACAATCTATCGACAATCTAAATCCCAACTGGATAAGATGCGTACCATAAAAATTGATGGAGCACTTAATGGTGTTCCGCGCTTATACACGCAGCTACCGAAGATTCTATGGCCAAAGAAAATTGTTATACATTTCTGGCGTGGAAATTATGTTTCGCTCTTATCGACAATGTCTTCATTGCCAAGTTACGAGTGTCAAAGCCTATAGCTATAGGAGAAGACTTAGCGGCGCCTAGCTGGAGGATATCATCTCAAAAGGGGACAATGACAGTTCACCACAATAATTACGAAAATATTTTCCAGCGAATTCAAATAAGTTTAGTTTTATAGCAAGCAATTATTGAAAGACAATCGAAATGGCAAAGTACTATGAACTATAGGAACTATATGTATAATTACATTACACATTTACATGCATTTCAGCTAGGAAATGTTACCTAATCAGGACATTTGAATGTGGATTGGATCAGTCAGTTATTTGGCGAGATCACATCGTGAATCATGAATAGCATCAATAAATTATACGTTCATAACAGGTATACATTTGATTTTCCAAAAAAGCCGGCTCTTTTGATAATGGCTATCAGTTTATCGAAGGATCTTATTTCTTTACTAAAAACAGTATTTTCGCGTACAATTTTCAGTGAGCTGTTTGCAACCTCACTGTAACATTAACTCGTAACATGAACTCGTTGTATATGTACATTTGCGTATTTATAGTCCATTGATCGATGATTGTTATTCCTTTTAAGGTTACAATGAGTTATAAGACTTCTTTATATATCCCCCTAAAAACTAATTTGATATGCAGATAAATAAATGGCTTCAAATTCGAATGAAATCAAGATACTCCTGAGCAGTGCTTGAAAAAAAAATCCTTTGACTTTTTAACGATTTGTCCACATATTCGGATAATGTCTACTACATAGCATGTGTATAAAAGAAGTAATCAGGGTCGTCACGAAGGGTGGCTAGGATCGCGGCTTGCAACGTATGAGTAAATGTTTCAAATTTCTGGTTGTATCGTGTAAACTCAAATAAAATAAAAACTTGTGCAGGGTGCCTTTTAGAGTGATACACCTTCAAATTAAAATAAAGCATGGTGAAATACCCTTAATGTGTTTACTGAAAAGTAGATTGGTCAGAAAGCGTAATTATTATTGTATATTATTAGGGACCGGAAAATGCCATGCAACTTAAAAAGGCTGAAATAAGCATGCCAATATGCATAATAAACCTTTGAAATATGCAACTAAAATGACAAAATATGCAATATAAAATAAAAGAAAAGACTTATTATTCAGTCTTTATTAGCACTCTAGAGCACGGAAAACACATTTTAGTTGGTTCCAGCTAAAGATTGGTTGTTTTTATAGTACACTCGAAAAATTTTTACTCCAATAATAGGAGAACTTTTTTTCCTTCTATTATAGTAGTAAATTTACACCACGATATAAACGAGAGTAATTTTACGCTTTGCGATGTAAATATTTACTACAGAATTGGTGTAAATCTACAAACGGTAATCAGGAAATTTACACTGGAAAAAATATAAATTTACACCGGCAAATACGTAAATTTACATCCGGGTGTATGTAATTAATTGATAATATTTATGGCAGATATATCTTCGATGTAAATCGTCCTGGAGCTACCCGTTATTTCAACGGCCAAGAGCTGCCACAACTCCTTTGGTTCAAGAGCAAAAAAGCGCTATAACAACAATAATAATATGATGCTCACACGAACGCACTTCGGACGGAGCAGACAGAACAAGCCATTTGTGAGATACAGGAAAATGCAATAATGCACAAAAGTACACTCGGCTGCAAAATTATCGACTCAACCTGAAAGCGCGTGTACAGTAAAACACGGTTAAGTGCAACACGCTTAAGTGGAAAACTCGGATAAGTGCACACAATGTTCATGCACCATCCATTCAATGCGATTTTCAATACATTTCAAAACGGATAAGTGCAACACGGATAAGTGCACAACACGCAATTGTTGTTGTTGGCACGCAATTTGTTGGTACGGTTAACAACATTTGGACACGATTCATGACGGATAAGTGCACATGTGCATTTGAAAAATTTATTAGTGCATACGTTTCGAACGAGTGGACTATTTTACGAATTTATGCGATCCTAGCCGCAGCCGGAAATATCTAATATTTATTGATTCAATTTATGAGAATGTAGAAAAAAGGGAAATCCGGTTTACTGGATAATTTTTGTCTTTAATTATTCTGAGAGTTAAAAATTGCTCTTTTTGGGAGCAGCTTAAGGCTAAGATCAAACATTGTCTTGATAAAAAAATGTTTAGCAAAAGTGGCAGTCTCTTTGTCATTCCAGCGTTCATGTTAGCAGTCTCAGTCAGTCTCCTCATTTAGATCGCAGGACATCACTAAGATAGTCATTAGGTTGTTTGAAAATTTTGGTTTTTCTTTTTGCGAACAAAACTTTTTGGATGTTTTTGGATGTTGTTGTTGTTTTTCATTTCTGCAAGCAAGTGATAATGAGTGTATTCACGTACACTACGCTCAGTAGATTTCACCGAGAAAAATTGAGCGAATTTTGGTTACATTACTCTCCACCCGAAGGCACTCACTGTTTGTGATATGTAGGGACTGGATTATATGCAACTTAAAAAGGCTGAAATAAGCATGCAAATATGCATAAAAAACCTTTGAAATATGCAACTAAAATGACAAAATATGCAACATTAAATGAAAGAAAAAAAAATTATTTGTCAGTCTTTATTAGCACTCTAGAGCACAGAAAACACATTTTAGTTGGTTCCAGGCAAAGGTTGGTTGTTTTTATAGTAACACTGTGTGACAAATTAAAAAAAAAAAATAACCGTCATCTCCAATTTTTTTTTCTTTTTTATTCTTATCTAATCCTTACTAAAACCTCATATTTACTTTTTCCCTTGACCCCCCAGTTTCAGAGATATGGACAGATATTGATATTCCCAGAAAATACTACAAAATAAAGTTCCAGTAACAAATCGGTTATTATTTATTAATTTTTTTTTGGTAAAACGGAAATAAAACAATATAATAAACATATTTAAATACTTAAAATTATAAACTTAATTGTTAAACACATATATTTTAAGGGAAAAATAAAAAAAATCAATTTTTTCTCTTATGTTTAGAATTGTCTTCTCGCTGTAAGCGCCAAAAATAATCTCGTAACATAGCTGCATCCCAATGACCTTGAAAACGTTCCTCAAACCTTTTTATGTCCTGATGAAACCGCTCACCTTGTTCATCACTTACGGCTCCAAGGTTCTCAGGAAAGAAAGAGAAATAGGAGTGAAGAAAATGAATTTTCAAAGACATTCTGCACCCCATCTCTTTATATGCGTCTAAACATATTTGTTACTAAAAGTTCTGCGTTTTCGGCTTTGTGATTTCCTAAGAATCCTTTTATACCAGCTTTTAATGAAGTCCATGTACCAAATCATTCAATTCCTCTTGGCGAATTAGGTGTGGTTTTCGTTGATCGCTTGATGAAGGAGAGGGGAAAAACTGTGTATCCTGAGGGTCGTTACTTTTATCACTGTGAGGAGGGCGAATAGTGCTGTTTACACTATGAGGCACAGGTTTCGTGACAGAACTCACTATAGGGTACTCCACTTTATACTTATGCTTTTTCGTAGCAGCCCGCAAATCGAACACACAAAAATAGCAATCGTCGTGATGATTGCTAGGCTCGCTCCAAAGTGCTGGAACCACGAAAGGCATTTCTCGTTTTCCAGTTTTTTGAGAGTGCAGTGACATACAACACGATATGCAAAAAAATCGGATATCCAAGGCTTATCCTGACACACAACGCGGCCAAAACATTCGAAATAAGCATCCCTTAATTTTTGTGTTACTTTTCTCTCTAGCGATTTAAAAATATATTTGCCGCACACGTAGCAAAATTTATTTGGGAAATTTTTGCACAGGTTGCGAATACTTCTTTCAGAATCCATATTGTAAACCAATTAAAGTCAAACTATTACAACACGTGCTATTTATACCATAACAATATCTTTTTTAAGTTTTTTTTTTTTATTTTTGTACCTGACGGTTTTCGCGCTTTACTCCTTAAAGAGGTATTATAAGGATAATAAAAAAAGAATATGACAGGTAAAAACAAAAGGGATAATATAAGGATAATAAAAAACGAGTATATCAGGTAAAAATATAATTAATATAAAAGTTACGTAAGGATATGTAGCCGCGAAAAGATAAAAAAATATGGTTTTTCACGGTTTTAAGTCACAATAAAAGGGGAAAAAAATAAAATATCCGAGCAAATTATATTTATTTTCAGTGATTTTTATTGCCAAGAGTCCTCTTAAGGATACTGATAAGAAATTTACTTATTTTATTGCAATTTGCAGTAATTGCGTAGCAGATACTATATGAGAACCATTAAAAAAGATTTCGGCGTGTAACTCGAAAACCTGAGGGTCAGGAAAAAAATTAATTGCACTTTTGTCATATGGGAACCAATAGCTAACCAAAATAGCATTCAGTTTTTTTGACGGTTTTTTGGTGTCACGCAGTGATAATTAACGATTACAGTCGAACTTCCCTAAACGGACACTTCTAATAACCGGACATTTCTCATAAACGGACACTTTTATGTTCCCCAACGTTTTTCCTTATATTTTACTAGAAAAATAACTTCCAATAGCCGGACACTCTCATAACCGGACACGGACAGTGCTTTTCTACCCTTTCTGAACAAGCAAGTCTCTAATAAACGGACAGGTCCACAAATAAAATTCGAAATTCTTGCATTACAGAACTGTATTTCGAGCAAAGAAATTTTGAAATTACCGGAAAATCGGTCTTTTGCGTAAAGCAAAATTCACTTTCCTGAAATCGCTGCACAAATCTTGTTTATCTCTCCGTGTAGGTGGAGTTTCTTAGAGATTCAGAAGTCCAATTTATGTCGCGGCATTTAATCGTGCAGTTTTCTATTCTTTTAAAATCTGAAAAAATTAAAAAAAAATTGTCTTTTGAAGAAAAAGTGCAAGAAAAAGTCATTTTAGAATTTTTAAAATTGCGTTGTCGATCTCAAAAAAAAATTTAATTGGAAAAACACGGTTGAAATGAGACATCGTGGTTTTGAATGGATTCGCAGCGCAGTCCAAATTAGTTTTATAGAATGTTATTCCTTTGTGAAATATTCTCATAAGCGGACACTTCCAATTAGCGGACAAAATCTCAATCTCCAATGGTGTCCGCTTATGGGAAGTTCGACTGTATACATATATTGTTCCAAATGCTCCGTAGTAAGATTTTTCTCATGTCATTTAAAATTGGCTTATAATTTGACAATATTTAAATTTAAGCGCCATATTAGTAGATACTTTGCCAGGTAAAGTTATGCCGGTACCGTTGATATAATTGTCAATTTCACATATTTCTTCGTATCCAGGGTTGTTATTAAGGATTTTGTCAAACTTTTCCTTGAGTTTTCTGGGAAGATAGCGGGTAGCTCAGCGTTCAATCTTAGTACACTTTTCATTATTTGCATCATTGGGTCCTTTAACTAGGGGATGCTACATTCTCAAGGTTGGCATAGAATTGAGTACTCACAGTTGATGGTAATGCTTTCTTTTTCTCTATTTTCAAATGAGCAAATGGAGAATTATACTAAAAATATGCATCATCAATGCATTATCAATATAATATGCAAAAACCCAATAAAATGGGCAATATATGCAAATGCATATACAGTTATGCATTTGCATATAATCCGGTCTCTAGTGATATGTATCGCAGTATCCCAGTGCCGGATTAAGCCAGCGCGGGGCCCGTGGCAAATGACAAGTGCGGGGCCCCTTGAAATGCATTCAATTAATTTTTGAAACCTGGAGCCTGGATTAACCCAACTAATAAATTGTCGTAACTCATCCGAATTTTCTAAAATCCTATCTATCTTTACTAGAAAGAGAAGATTAATAGAAGTTTATTGAAAGTAACTATTGAAAAAGATTAGACGCATTGAATGCTACTGAAGAAAGCAGCACAATGCATTTTAAATGGATGACGTCAATATAGCTTTTGCTCCCACCTATTTAAAATGCATTGGGCCGCTGCTGCGGTTGCTATTTCCATTATATTTCTATCATAAGGCAATTTAAATTTATTCAACTCAACAAATACATTATAACTTAGCTCCAATTTAAGTCGAGACGAAGCTTGGAAAATGAAGAAAAATTTGTACCATTTCACTGTGCACTTAGCTCCAGTTAAAGTCGAGACGAACCTTGGAAAATGAAGAACGCTTTGTATCGTTTCACTATGGACTGAGCTCAATAGCGTTAAGTGGTTGCCACACTTACCAACTGTATCCTAGCAAAACGTTATTCCGCTAAGTCACGTTTTTTTTCCTTTTATTTCCACATGTCCACCATTGGGACACCTAGCTGGTGATGCAGCCCCGGGGTTGGGTTCCTGAAGGTAAGTGCATTCACCGGATGGAGAAATCCCCATCTGACAATAAGACCTTGTCAGTAAATTGCCGAAGGTCCAAACCGCCCGTAGGACCGGGAGATAAGGCCGTAACGGCTAGGTGCTCCCCTGGCGGTATACCCCGTAGAAGGTATCTATGTCCACCATTGGGTACTGTTGCTACGCAAATGGCAGAGTTCGTGGTCGTGCAACGGCACGTCAGAGCACACGACCAGACCGAACAATTTGTGTTTATAGCGGCTATTGATGTATGGGAATAGTGTCATTGTAATTATTTCCCACACCGAACGCAGCCCACTGTCAAGAATGTATTATTAGTCAGGAAGGCCGTGTACCTCTGACGTCACGTTAACCAACGGCCGAGTACATTACCGCCCCCAAGGAGGTAGCACTAAATCTATAAACGCATAATTTTGACGAAAACCCGTTGTCCTTCGCCTTCCATTACCTTATTTTTTGGGTTATGATTCCATCTTCGCTTGCAACAAAAACGATCGCTCTTCTAAAATACCCTACCTTTCGAATGAATTTTTGACGTTCGTCGAAATCGTCGAACACTTTTGAATTACATGATAGAGGATTTTCGTTTCGTGTGCTCGAAAAACGAAAGTTCTATTATTTTCGAAAAGAAGCTATTCGTTTTCGAGTTACATGATACCTCTTTGGCTATTTCGAAAGCAATTCCTTTCGAATTGAATTACATGATCCGCCCCAGTTCATTTCCCAGGTCCGGATATGAACTTACGTTAATTCCGCCTCTTTCTAAGATATCTTCTGCCGATGAAATCATCAACTCCCAAAGTACATATACCAAATACACTATTTATAGTTGATTATAAGCTTCCATGCGTCTAGTTAGTGCAGAAAGTATATTATCAATTTTGACAATAAAGACATTGACTTCAAAGGTTTAGGCAGGTCCTTGACTGTCAACAATTTTATCGGGGATTGAGGAGCCACTGAAATGGTCATAATTTGTGTTCCGCTTTCGGTTTCGATCGATTGGTATTCCTCACATCCCATTAAATCTATGGCTTTTGATTCTATATCTTTGTATGCGAACCGCATTGCTTGTACGTAGCAATGTATAATGGCTTACACAGGGCCTATCCCGTATCAAGGTCTTGATCAGTCGACTGTAATGAAGCGTTAGTCGCTTGTAAGCGTTCTAAAATGTCATTCCATTCTACCATCAATATTTCTGTTTTTTTGCCTGTTCATTTTGGAAGCTAGTCCGTAAGCTTGATTACGACACTCAGCTTTTGATCTTGGTTATTGGATAAGTCACCCAAAACTCGTTTGATAATGGGAAAACCACCTAAAAGTTCCTTCGTCGCATCAGGTCGTGCAGAGAGTGATATTTTCGAACCAGTATCTTGTATGACCTTCGTGAAAATACCCCACCGATAGGTTAAAGGAAAATAAAAATTTATGCTTTTTTCCAAAATTCTGCAGCTTATTTATTTTTTGAGGCAAGCGCGGGGCCCCCTAAGCGCGGGGCCTGTGGCATTTGCCACCTTCTGCCACGTGGTTAATCCGGCACTGCAGTATCCCCTACTTAGCGCAAAATTTCTACGCTTCGCAACGATGCAGCCATATATCGGAGTAGATGGCGGGAAAACAAATTTGAAAATTATGAAGAAATATATTGTTGAAATAATGTAAAGCGCTGTTTTCACGATGGATTTGTCGTCCAACTTTTGAGCATTCAAACAAGTTGGACACCAAATCCATCGTGTAAACAGAAGTTGGACAACAAGTTTGAAGTGGAACGAGCATTCAAACAAATCCACCGTGAAAACAGAAGTTGGACAACTTGTTTTAGATGCATTGATTATAGTCCAATCGAAATATAAATATACTTTCTAATTATAAAGAATTAATGCGCCTGATTACCAATATCTGTGCACTATCATCCAATTCTGGCGTTCCGTTGACTTTTGGGGCACGCTGGTATACTCATTCGGGCATGTTTCCCTAAATGGTTAAAATATTCACGAAAAAATAAAATAAAAAGCAAATATATTTTTCCTGTACTAATACGTATTGCAAAAATTGATAACGTTTTACGACCGCTCCAACTTTCAACTACTGTTTACACGGCCAACAAGTTGGATAGGATTTGTTTGATAGGATTTGTTTGAGAGAATATCGTACGTGTAAACAGCCTTCCAACTTGGATAAGTTTGAGGGAAAAGTTGGATGCAAACAAGTTTGATGCCATCTAAACGCGCCTTAACGCAGATTATGCTCGTCTACATATTTTTTGTCATAGTATTATTTGTCAAAAATATTTTAGGCTACACAAACATTTCAATTTAGAACACACGCATGCTTCTGCTGTTGCTGCTGTCAATGTGGGTCATCAAAAGCAAATGCGTGTGACGCTGACGCCTCCAATCTATTTCAATCTTTACTTGACCGTTGACCCACAAAAGCCTTACAATCCTACATCGGAGATATAGGTAGTTTGTTACTTCTTCTTCTTCTTTTGCAAGCTATTTATGGAATTATTGTTGGTCTAAACCTCTAAACTATGGTTGGAATGGATTCCATATCAGCTTTGTGTTCAAATTCGGTATCGGTTTTGTTCTGTGCAAAAATATTTTTGTTAATTTTTCTTCAAAAAATATTAATAGCAGTTTTGTAGCGAACACAAGGTCAATATAACCTAATGGTGCTTAAAAAGGCCATTAGGTTTGTTTGAAAAGCATGGTCCTAAACATGGTGAGGTCCTAAAGTTTTTTTTTATTGTTCGAGCTCTTAAAAATGAAATTACGTGTTTTGGTCTAGACTGAAATCGCAAAACATTTTGCTTTGTATAAAAAAATGTGATTTCCATTTAAGGAGAACATTCCTTACCATCCGAGGCTTGTAATTTAGGAATGAGATTCATTTTTTTTTTGGTAGAAACTGGAAAATTTTCCTTGCAAATTTATTTTTGCTATTATCTAGTTAGTTTTTAATTTTCTCCAATTTAACAAAGTAAAGCCACAGTCCACACAGTATCAGTTTTTACCACTAGTTTCCATTTATGCTACGTAAATTAGATAGTTTGTACGCAGCACTGATAAGTGCACAACACGCTTAAGTGCACGAAAAAATTGTGCATTATCGATGTGCACTTATCCGTGTTTTACTGTATACAATTTATGGTATGATCTAAAATGATAGTCTCGCGAATTTCCTTAGATTGATAGTTTTCATAAAAATGAGGTCAGGAAAATCTTACCTTTAAGCAGCAGCCATAGCCTGCAAAGAAAAAAAGAAGACAAAAATTAGCTAAATAAATAATAAGCTGGATGTAATTCTTCATTTGTACCTAGATTAAAGATATTTTCACCGGTATTATTGACTTAACCTGCTCAGAATTCCAACTACTAAATATTTATAGAGTTCAAACAATTTGATAATACCGGAATAACACAACAATCCGACGGAAATGTCCAACTTAAAATAAAATCCGAAAACTTTCTGAAAGACATTTCATCCGCGCACTTTACTTTCCTCTCCACATACGGGTTGGTGGTAACAATCGATACATGTAAAATAAAAGAACAATCCACAATCTATCAAGTAACGTATATTTGTAACGTGATTCATTTCCTTTTGGACGTTTAAAGCTTCCGGTCCAATAAGCCAAGATGTTGTATGTAATAGGCTTAGCTTGATTCTGGCTACAATTGAGAATTAACCTAATAGTCATGACAAGCGGATGTCTGTTCAACGTACGGAAAAAGAACAATTGGCTATGTGAAAATTAGGTCAATGCAGTAGCATTATTTAACGTTATCCAGCATTTTACTATACATATTTGTGTACAAGTATTGTAAAACTAGAGTGATTGATAGGTTTCTTTATCGATTTGCAGTTTAAACTAAAATTGTTGTCTTCATAAAATTAGGTGAAATTTTGGACGTTGGGCTAAGTACATAATGGTGCGGCGACGTTAGTTGTCGTTGGAATTGAGATATATATGTATATCGACTGAATTACAAAAAAAAAAAATCAATCCGTATGATCAAATAAAATATTCTTATTGAGACTTTTTGTAAGAAATGAAAAAAATAGCACGTCATCTATAGATTCACGCGTCCATGATGACTAATTTGTAAGAGTGATAATCAATTTTTAATAAATTATGTATTGCAAAAAAAAACCAACGATCAAAAAAAGATAGATAAGATTGCTTGCAAGAGAAGTAGTGAAAACGTGCAATTATTTTCTGAAAACTCGAAATCGTATTAGTCTGAATTCAATTGAGAGATGATTTTGTAAGGTGATTGGCAATTTATCTCGCTTTCATCGACAAACAATTGCTTCTTTCCGCAAAGTATACTACGTAATACTATCATCATACAAAGGAAAATATTATACCTCATTGGCAATTATTTTAACCAGAATAATAACACAACAGTTAACGGAAGGAAGGCAAGGTTTTCCTTTTAAAATCTAATTATCATGTACGACGTTGACGATATTTAAATCCTGCTTTATGTATTGTCCTTGAAAACGACGAAATCCCTGTACGTTCTATTGGGACAGAACCGACGACGGAAACTGGGTCTTACGTGCTCTCCTTATTGTTGTTTTGCACACAAAGGTTTCAGAGTTTTTGGCTGAGGAAAGGTGGAAAGGATTTTCTCAATACAATGACATGCTCAGCGGCTTTCAAGTCCAACAGAGAGCTTACTTATCGCTGTCACTCTTACAGATTTGTGAAATGTTTGTTGTAATCCTGCCTGCTCGATGTGGATGCTTAGTGCCACGGGCTTGGAACTTGTGTGTATTTGGTCCTGATGGTCCAAGAGGTATATATGTATGTACATACATTTGGAAGATATTAAGCATAAATGTTGGTGTCGATGCTTGTTTATGTGTCCATTCTAATCCGTAGTGGGCTTAAGAGTTAGTTTTCATTGGGATTCACAATCCCTTATCTTTGTTGATGGACACAATAGATTGCCGTTCTTCCGTTGATTTTGGTCTGTTTGTTTAGGCGTAGAACGAGTGCAAAAATAATTTAGGAGGGTATTTACTGAATGGATTTGATGTTCTGGAAAAGAATAAATTACGGAAATTTCGATTGGTTTTAATGTTTGTGTCTGTTGTGTTCTGTTTGTCTCTTTCGTGGAAGCAAATGATTGCGCAAAATAAGTAGAGTAGAAGCTGTGTATATTTGCATCTAAGCGGAAAGAGAAGGTGGACCACCAAAGTATATTTGAACTGACAAATATGTCGAAAGGATGTAAATGAAAGCAGAAAAGGAAAAAAACAATAAGCCATCAATATTAAAGCCGATAATTGCAATAGAACCAGTACAAACAGCGAAATCGAATAAATGTTTTTTGCGTTTTAGCGAAGAAAAGAAGGATAGGCAGAGAAATATGCCCACTTCCGTTGTAAGGAAGAAACGTGCATCCTTTCATCCTGGCTTCCTCAGACTATAGATATATAATAAAAGCGAGGAAACTTCTGAGGCTCCTCCCAGTAGTCTCCAACTATCTTGGACCGGATCAAGAAAACACACTCTGAACAATTAACATGCTGGCGTTCGTGAGTCGTGACGGTTTCTCATGTAGCGATCACATCAACACCCTGCGAATCATAATTGAAACTCGACTGATTTTTTTTTCTGTTATTTCTTAAAATGAACACCTGTGCTGCTTCATCTTGCCTGCATAAGGCTGCGAAAACACCAAACATCATTTGCTCTGGGTTTTGTGGTTTAACGTTTCACAGTAAATGTGCCAAGTTAGCCGACTCAGTTGGCCATTCACTACGCGAGCCTGACTCTGGTCTCTATTAGTTTTGCACCAATTGTCGATTTACATCTTTGGACAAATACATCAATAAATTATTGGCGGCGAAGAAGCTGCTTGAGAGTATTTACAAAGACGATTCTGCTGGACATGGTATGCCGAATGCAGACTTACAAGTATTGCCGCACCATGCTCCATGCTGGTCAGGCTAGAGTGCCTTCATCGAATATTGTTGCTCAGGTTATTGGAGTAACAACGCGCCTACGTCACATTGCAAAGAATATCCCATTTGGTATTGAGTATTACACTTATCGGATAATTTCCGTAACATGTTCAATCAAGTTATTGTGCTGGGGCTAATTTCATCCGAAATCCGATTTTTATATTTTGTATCCACCGATCAGAGTGAATTTGGTGGTAGAGCGACGTCACAACATGTTCTATAAATCACAAATTCCATCAGTTAGTCTGGTTGGCTTAGTAGGTAGGGCAAATCAAAACGAGACCGAGTTCTAATCGTGCGAATAGCACGATTCCACCAACTCAAAGTATATGTCAGAATGAGACATTGATCAAAATTTCAAGTCGTTAGCGATATTCTACCGAAAGTTATGGCCGAATTAAAATATCAAGGAGGGGTAGTTTGTATGGGAGGTAGGATAATCCGTCGTCCGATTTGGCTCATTTTCAATACCGTCCAAGATTTTACCAAAACAAACATTTGACCAAAATTTAAAACCGCTAGCTTCATTATTTCGGGAGTTATCGTGCTAACAGACAGACACACGGACAGACAGACAGACAGACATGGCTTATTCGATTCAGGGACTGACGCTGATCATTTATTTATATACTTTGCCATACCTCCGGTGGCTCCTTTGAGGTGTTACATAATATCGGTGTAACAAAAACAATATACCCTAGACCAGGGGTGTCAAACTCAAAACATGGGCCGGGCCAAATATAGCTGTCTTCAAGCTTAAGCGGGCCGCAGGATAAACATTTAAAAAACAACAATATATTTTTTTCAAATATTAATCATAGAATACTTCTATTAAAACATGACAATAAATCAGAGTCACTAATAACCTCGGCATCATATCCTTTAGAAATGCTATCATTTGAAAATGTTAAGCAAACAAATTTAGACAGTCAAAAGATCAAACCATCAAAATTTAGTTGATCGATAAGTAAACATAATTTCCGCCAAATTTTGGACAGATGATCAGAACATTGTAGCCCCGGTCATCCAAAATTCTGGTAGTCCAAAACTACCTTGCCAGTGAAAATTGTTAAGCTGACCTAAATGAAGTTCGGATAGAAAAGTGGAAAAAAATAGATAAACATTTGTTTCTGATATTGTGTGAACAAACGCATGCACCAGTAAAGCTAAAAGGGAACAAAAAATGGGTAATGGACTGAAGCTACTTTACGAAATTCCACATCCCGGTGATTTCCTCATTGAAATTTTGCCAAGATGTTCCAAGATGTTCCTGTTCCATTACTTTAAAGATGCAAACACGAAATTTAATTCAACCGTAACAAATAACTATAAGCTTCGGCAAAGCCAACAACTATTTTCTGAACCAAATTTCGGGACAAAAAAATTTCACAAAGGAACTTAATATTTTCCAGCTAAAAAAAGTCGCCTTAGAAAAATGTACCTCAAATAACTGTCAGCAAACTGTAATAGGGTTATAGAACATAGAAGGAATGACTTCTTGACGAGTTTTAGTAATTTTTTTAGACTTTAGTGCAACATCTCACATTTTTTAATATTTACGCATTTTTGCTGATACACATTCAGTTTCTTCGACCTGGCCGCGGGCCGCACAAAACTGCGAGGCGGGCCGCATGTGGCCCGCGGGCCGCGAGTTTGACATGTCTGCCCTAGACCATCTTATGGGTATAAATAGCGTCCCGAGATCGAATCCCACTGTAGGTAGGTAAATTTATTATGTATTTTAGAGCGTAAAGAGGTGATCATGATGAGGTTTACAAATCTCATATATGAGTTACATGTTCCTGCCCTGCGAAAATTGTGTTTTTAGGGTTTTTTAGATTTTGCAAAAAACCCTTATGAAATCGTCCGTCCGTCAGTCTGTTCACTAAATAACTCGCGAACGGCTTAACCGATCGTCATGAAATTTGGTAGCAATGTGTATAATGGTAACAGTCTTTGGCACGAAATACTTAAAAGTTGGTATGGCAAAGTTAACAGGGTGTCCCGGACATTTTAACGGTTTAACCGATTGTCATGTATTTTGGTAGGAATGTGTAGAATAGTAACAGTCTTTGGCACGAAATACTTACAAGTTGGTAGGGCAAATATAACAGGGTGTCCCGGAGATTTCAAAAATTTGTTCACTTAATAGCTCACGAACGGCTTAGGTAGGAATGTGTAGAATCGTAACAGTCTTTAGCACGAAATACTTAGACGTTGGTAAGGCAAAGCTAACAGGGTGTCCCGGAGATTTGGAAAAGTCGACTTTTTTAGTTTTTATCGGACATGGAGGTATGGGTACTCAAATCTAAGAACTCGATGGGTACATTTCACACCAGTTGCTTTTTTTCAGTTTGGAGCAATGGTAACGGAGTTACAGCTAATAAATTCAGTTAATATGTGTAGCCATATGATGCATAGTAAATCTATTTTTGGATTGGTCTAATTAAAAGTGTTACAGAATAAAAGGCGTTAGCGTTTATTTAGACCAGTGGTTCCCAGCTCGCGGATGTCTGCGGACTACTTAGCATGAAAGTGAATCACCGCGGCCCACCCATATTAGATCATCAGAAAAAAATCATATTTTATTACTATTAGCTAAGAATAACTTCAATTTTGATAAAAAAGATATTTATTTTTCAACCACATGAATAACATACTCGTACAAACATATAAATTCTGATTTCTCAGATCGTTGGCTACATTTGTATTATATGTATCACAAAAACAAAGTCATCACTCACAACAAATTAATTTTTCATAAACTAAATGTTAAACATAAAAATTTAAAAAACTACTACTACTACTAATTTAAAGTGCTACGTCGCTGCTTGCACTAAGCCGATTTCGCTGTTTGTTTTTAATTAATAACAAAGTAGAAAACTCTTGCTCACACAAATAAGTAGTGGAAAATATAATAAGATAGCGCAAAGCTATATGACGAATTTTGGGAAAGGCAAGGGCTTTCATACACCATAATTCTTCAACAGTGGTACCGGAATCAAAATAGTCTTTAAAATTACTGTCATTTTGGATATCGATAAGCTCTTCTTGAATCTCTTCAGAAAGATCTGAAGGCTTCACATTAAAAGGGTTTCGAATAAGTATTTTCATGAAATGTGTCGTACTTCCATCATAATCTGGAAAATAGCGAGGAAACTCGCTTCTCAGGGAACGTAAATGGCTGATTTTTAATGTTCTCTGAGACACTTTCTTTATTTGCGAGAGATTTGAAGTTTGGGAACGATTGATAATTTTTTTCCTCAAATTTCCCAGATTCACAGATCAATTTTGCAAATAAAGGCACGAAGTTTGTCCTCGAGCACAAACACATTACCAGCGAAGTTTTCAGTTTTAGCGCCTTGTAATTGTAAATTTAGTAGGTTCAAATGACCAAAAATATCAACAAGATACGCCAGTTGCAGTTCAAAAATGAGATCATTCAATTGTTTCGAAAAATGTTCTATCTTGTTTTCATTAAAAAATACTTTTAACTCCTGTCTCAACTCGTATAAGCGTGCCAACATACTCCCTTTTAATAGCCAACGCACCTCGGTATGATAAAGCAGTGTTTCATGCTCAGACTCCAATTCGCCGCATAACTTCTTGAAAATTCGTGTATTTTTGGCACTACCTTTTACAGAGTTCACAATCTTAATGGCTATTTTCAAGGTATCTAATAATTCTTCAGGCATGGTTTTCGACGCCAATTGCTGGCGATAATTGTATTAGGGTTTTTTTCTTTTATTAACGTTGCCAACCCTGATCGCGATCCCATCATAGCAGGTGCTCCATCTGTACAAAATCCTGCAAGTTTGTTCCACTTAAGGGCATGTTTCTCAAAGTAATCACTTATGATTTTCATAACGTCTTTTCCGTTGGAAGTTGTTTCCAATTCCTATGTTATTAAAAGTTCTTCTTTGATTTTATTTTCATCCCCCAAATATCGCACAAAAACCAGCAACTGGCTGCATTGAGATACATCGGTGCTTTCATCACACTGCGAACTAAAAAAAGGCGATTTTTTAATTTCACAAATCAGTTGCTCTTTAATGTCAGTGGACATGGTGTTAATTCGCGCCTTCACTGTATTGTTTGATAAGGGAATATCTTGCATTATTTTAGAAGCTTCTATGCCTAAAATTTCTTCGGTTGCTTTGATTAAACATGGCTTTAGAAGAGTTTCTCCAATTGCGTGGGATTTCTTTGCCGTCGGCCTTCGCTATTAAATGAGAAATTTCTAATGAAGCGGAGAGTAACTTTTCGGATGATTCGTACGCAGCACCGGTTTTTCCTAATTTCATTTTCCTAAAGTTCTGTAATTTTCCAGCGAAAAATTCTGGTGGACGATCACTTAGGTTAGAATGTACAGTTTTTAAATGGCGTTCGAGCTTTGTGGGTTTTAAAGCTTCATTGCTAAGAACAGCGGCACAAATCACGCACTGAAGTCTGACCTCTTTATTTACTTCAATTTCCGTAAATCCGAACTTGATGTAACCACTGTCGTATTTCCGTTTTGGGGGCATTTTAGTAGGTATTACACAAACAAAACAAGTAAGTACCCACAAAAATATCGAACAAGTTATTAAGTAAAAAACACAATTCCGAAACTCAACCGCACTGCTCAGAAGGCTCTTTGTTAAGAAGGGCACCGTGGTTTTAACACTGAATGCAGATTATTTGTGCGACGCACGATGACAGCAACGAAATGTCCACCTGTTCCAAACTTTGTATAGACTTCTTGTTCTTAGCATGAATTGTACTATAAATATGTTACGGTCTATTCTTTTCGATTTTTGAATTATTATGTGTGAATGTGACTATCTAAAAAAATGGTTTAGTTAACTACTAAATGATAATTGCAACATTGCAATTGCATAAGCCTTTAAATTTTAGTGAAAAATAATGCATTTTGGATTTATTCACGAAAAAGGTACTTTTAATAGATTGTCACCATCATCCCTCGCGGACCACCTTTGGGCCGCGAACCACCTGTTGTGAAACAGTGATTTAGACCAATACAATATTGTGCAAAATTCTTATTTATTATATTACCTATAAAATATATGTGCAACATTATTCACTATGTAGTCTGGCTGGTCTAGCAGTTAGTGCGCGCACCATCGGTGCACAGGGTCATGAGTTCGAATCTCACCGTGGATCATTGTGTTTTTCGAACTCACGAGCTTGTGACCGACTATGATCTCACTCAGATGTTAAACGAGTACCCATTTATGGGGATAAATAACACTGCTGAGCGTGATGCTGATCTTATTACCTCAGCAAAAAACAGATAAGATCTTGGAACTAGGATGTAACACATCCTGCGGCCTTAGTCCAATGCTGGATTGTCGCGCCTGTTATTTTTATTATTCACTATGTATGTATCCAAAATCTAAAAACACTCGTATTTCGGGCGCAGCCCTCTGTACGCCGAGATTTTTTTTATTCCAAAAATATCGAGAATTACTCCTTTTAGTGTTACTGAAAGTACTCTTTTCAGTTCAAGTTATCAAACCAAAAGGATAAAATCATTACTTTCGTTCGGAGTCATTAGCAATGCCTTGCTTCGAGTTGTATGCCAATATTATCCGATTCGGATGGACACTATTCGACATTCGATTCGAGTGAAAATCACTCCGATTTTTTGTCTGTGTAATCTTTGGCAAAGGTTAATTTTTTTCACATTCTGGCCGATACAATCTAACCCAATATCGTTGTTATAATTGGGATATGCTCGGAGAAGCAACCGGTTCCCTCCGGCCAGGCATAAGTCGACCACATTCGCAATAAGAATCGCTCGTTGTGCACCGTTTGAATAGCCTCAATCGAAAAGAGTCCACCAAATCTAATGTCTTTTTTCCACTTGTATTTATTATACAGTCTTTGGTGTTCCTGCTAATTTTCTCCATTCTATTAGCTACTGGCCAATAGCCAGTATAAAAGTTTCTAGCAGCATGAAAATGTCAAAGCAATTTATATATTTGAAGAAATCGTAGTAAATTTCTTTATTCCTTAATTAGTATAGTGATTTTAGCTGAAAAAATGATGAAACCCAAACATCCAAAAAAAGAGCTGACTTTTGATGCCAAATTGTTCTATGGCCTGACCGCATTACACAGTAAAAAGTTAGACTTTTTTGCGCGTCACATTTGGGGGGGAGGGGGTGGCAAAGGGGTGAAATTATGATTTTTCGCCAATATTTTGTTAACTGTAATATTTACAGCAAAATGTTCTGAGGACGATTTAAACTACACAAAATTTCCTTTCTAATGATATATTATATAATATACCTTCTCTTGGCAGATTATATACTAGACCTTAAAACATTTGGTGTAATTTAGATTTTTTGATAGTTACATTTGGCGCTCTAGCTCCTGAAGTAATTTAATTGGAGCCATGGTAATTGGGATAACTATTCCTGACAATATATAGCTGTCCCACACGGAGACTCAGGCTGCCCCGACAAAGCATTCCCCTATACTCCCTATTAACATTTAAAAAAAAGACATGCCTGTAACTTTTCGCCGAACCACAGCAGGCGGGAAAAATTTTGGTAAACGTCAAGGCTAAGTCCCATTAGACCCTCCACCAAATATTACTTCGATCGGATTAAAACAAAGGGTACCTTCTATACAAAATGACCGGAAAATTGCCTCCGAGCAACACTTTAATTTTGGTTGACTTGTTCCCTTATTTCTTAATAAACTAGTGGCATTGAATTTGAATAATTTGTATGGGAGGTACCCTTTGTTTTAATCCGATCGAAGTAATATTTGGTGGAGGGTCTAATGGGACTTAGCCTTAACGTTTACCAAAGTTTTTCCCGCCTGCTGTGATTCGGCGAAAAGTTACAGGCATGTCTTTTTTTTAAATGCTAAAGTCACTATACTAAATCCGGCAATATTTTAAGCTAAAAATTGTATTTCGTTTTTTTTTTTCATATAACAGACGGCAACACTTTCCTAGAGTACAATTGATGATGTTTCGCACGCATCAATTGTCTCTGCGACAATGCCCGTCCGAATCGTTTCGTTCGGCTTGAAGTTGCAACCCCATCTAGATATATCATAGCCGCAATTCAGCTGTACAATGACGGCATGGATCCTTATTAAATTGATCGATGGATGCAAAAAAAAAACAGAAACAAATATAAGACGTCATGAACAGCAAGAACAAGGCAGTGAGACTAAACATAGCAAAATGACACACATTTGACAGATCCAGAAGTAAAAGTAGAGATGGTAGTGTAGTGGTAGAAGTAGACGGGCAAGTGTAAATTTTTTCGCGATTTTTTTTCGATTTCGACTGTTCTGTCAGTCTATTGTATACCACAATAAACATTCAACAGCCGTCGTAGATTTTGACGTTTAAGTGGCTACATTGCGGCCTTCTACGTTCATCATCAACTCAGCTGTCATAGTGGCATCAATGCACAGAAGAGCGGCCAGTGGCCCAGTGGCCCAGTTGCGCCGTTGTCCCTATGTATTCGATAAATGAATGATATACCGTTGTATACCGCTATACAATTGGCAACTGAATGATATAAGACTGCATAAATAAAATGGGTATCTAAATTTGGCTGCGAGTGAGATTTTTGCTGGTGTGGAAGCGATAACTGCTATTTGGACCAACAAATGGTATAATTTATAGACTTTAGACCATAAAAAAAGTTAACCCCGATGTTGGAGCACTTTTGAATTGGTCTAAGCCTTAGAGAAAGGATAGCAATCCATGTACATACGTTAGTCCAGAGTGGGCATCAGAAAATAAAAATGGCACCGTTTTCACACTATCGCAGTTCACACATCTAAATAAAAAATTTATTCAAGTGTCAAATTTTTGTTTACAATTGAGAATATAATATCCGCGTAATATTTATTAGTCTCTCAAAATGCCGACGTGATAATTAACCCTTTTGTTGGCGTATGGATCTAAACAGACCATTGGTACTATATCTTGGTGAAATATATCGTTCAACAATATTTTCCACACCTTTCCATATATTTCAAAGGGACTGACAGCAACAAATCCGATCAAACGTTCGGTGAAATATAAACTACGACTAAAGAAACGAAAAAAAACGGCGTATCATCGTAAGGCATAGCATGTAAACTGTTTCTAGAACCAAAATTAGACCCCTTCAAAAAATAAAATTAATTTCACAGAAGATTCAGCTATACCTCAGGCATAATAGGTCATAGGCGGCAGAAGGGTTAATAATTGCATCGACAATTTTTTGACATTTGAATTTATTCGCTGAGTGTAGTGAAATAAATTTGGAGTCAAACACATATGGATTGTGTGTGCACATAGCCGCTCTGGACTAACGCATAGCATGGGTTACTATGCTTTCTCTAAGGTCTAAGCGTACTCCAGAGCCTAAAATTTCGATGGTCTATAAGGAGAAGGACCCAGAGAGAGAGAGAGATGTATGAATAAGGTAATGTGAATATACTAATATGCTTAAACATACGTATGTATGTACTTATAAACATTTATGTCCAAGTGCACCTCTTAAGACTACAACTAGGAAGAATAATACCAAGTTTTCAATTTCACCTTTGGAATTTCAAGAGTATGCACACATAAACAGCACATTCATGTATGAACATATGCTGTGTACGTTATACGACATCGTTGTCTTTCTACTATTTCCTAATGCGCTGTTTTCTTAGTAAGTAAAGTACGTACATACAGAACTTCATAAGTACCAAAAAGAAAAACAATTTCCTGAAAACTGAACTTGCTGCAAAGCAGTAATATGCAGCAGGAATTTTCTGAAATTAAGGGATTGTGCGGAGCCATGAGTAGTCTCTGTATATGTACACAAAAGTGAAGAAATACCATCGTGCTTTTGTTACCTCATTTACATCGTAGACAATCCCAGGCCCAGATGCTTTCCGAAAATTAATTTCCGATTTAAACTTTGAAATAACGTTGCAGTTGCAGTCAGTAGGGATGTCAAAAACCGGCCCATAACCCGGTTTTCGGTTTTTTCGGTTTTTTTGCAAAGCCGGTTAGACCGTCCGGTTTTAACCGGGCTCAAAGTACCGGTTTTCGGTTAACCGGTTTTTCATTGAATTTCTTAGAATTTTAGCAAAATAATGCAAAATAACATCAGCTTAACGAGTGTGTACGTTAAGCTGATGTTCGTATAGAAATATGACTGTGTAATGGAGCCCTAAAAGAGAAACATGTTGAACTAAAAAGATAATCAAATAAATTGTCAGAAGTATTCATAATGTTTCAAAATTAGTTAACTGAGTTTTATTGCTAGACAATGTATATAGTGCAGTCAAAATATCCCATTTCAGGCCTCCAAATAGAAAAAAATAGAGGAAGGCAATTTTTTGTGGTTTTTAAATCAGCGAGCTCCCAGGAATCTAAAACTCATTTTGCTAAAAAAAAAATGTTGATCGGAAAGGTCCCAAAAAGGACAAGAAAAGGATACTCTTTAATCCTTGGCCGGAGGTCAGCATGTGGGGTATCAAATCAAAGGGAACGTCGAGTACATTACATATCCGGTGTTTGTTTCCTGTTTCAAGGACACTAAATGGAAAAATTCGGGCTAAAACGAAAAATTACAGCTTTGGGAAAGATACATAATACGAGAAACATGAAAATTTTCCATTGGATCCCAATTTTCTCCTGTGAGGGTCCTTGAAACAAGTAATAAACGCCAGATATGGAATGTACTCGGCGCCCTCTTTGATATGACACCCCACATGCCCACGTTCGATCAAGGTTTGTAATTAGTGTCCTTTTTGAGAGCTTTCCGATCAATTTTTTTCTTAGCAAATTTAATGGTAGAATCTTTAGCTATTATAGATTCGGAAAAGTGAGAAACGTAGTGACAATTTGAATTACTCTCGTAATTAGGGCTTCGGAAAGATACACAGGAAACACAATAATTCTCCATTTAATCTGGATTTATTCCGTTGAGGGTCCTTGAAACATGGAACAAACACCGGATATGTAATGTACTTGACGTCCCCTTTGTTTTGATACCCCACATGCTGACCTCCGGTCAAGGATTAAAGAGTATCCTTTTTTGTCCTTTTTGGGACCTTTCCGATCAAAATTTTTTTTAGCAAAATGAGTTTTAGATTCCTGGGAGCCCACTGATTAAAAAACCACAAGAATTAACCTTACTCTATTTTTTTCTATTTGAAATGCTAATATGACTGCACTATGATGTAGATGTTGAAGTCTTTGTGGACACGATGGATGTTGAAGTGGACGCGGATATCGATGTGGACGCGGACGTCTTAGCCACTGCCGATTCGTCTTCCTATAACAATGAACTCTAAATGCACTGATCTGATACACATACCTATACATTCACGACGCACAAAAGATACACGTGTGACACGCAACGTAAACAATATCTGCCTTGGAAAGGAAAAATGCAAGGAGCGGTAGTTTGACGAAGCGATGGTTCTTGGAATAATAGCACTAAGGACAAGGAGAGTGTTCGGAAATACGAAATTTTTCATAGAAGACAAGCAATAGAATTACAGACTGACAAATTAAGAAAATATAAAAATTTTATGAATTTGGAATTTTTTCGGTTTTAACCGGATGGGCAAACAACCGTCCGGGTTAAAACCGGGAGGATGAAAAAACCGGAAAAAACCGGTGAACCGTTTTGAAAGTACCGGTTTTCGGACTAACCGTCCGGTTTTTGACATCCCTAGCAGTCAGTGCTCCATACATGCCTATACCTAATGTGGTGTACACTATAGAAATTGTTCAATGAGTTAACGTCGTATAAGTTGTTTTCCGCTTGTATATGTATATTGTTCGTTTTGAACAAATCAAGATTAAATTAATGATAAATGGTTGGTATCACGGAGAACAGTCAGGACTTATTGGGTAAAACTATAAGGAATGTCCATAATCATATTTGAATGCTATAGAAACCAAATAATGTCCTTGGAAAAGTATCAATTCAGATTGTTTATTCGTCTATAAAACGACACCTTTTATCGTTATGTGAGTCACTGTAGGTGTAGACCGTCATTCCACATTCCGCAAAAGCCTCTCTCAAAATTACACCTAAAAATGCACAAAAAAAACATTTCACACAGGAGCTCATGAAAAATTCCCCGACGATCAGAAGGATCCTGGTGATTGTTTCTTTCAAGCCTGAGTCGTTAGGCAGGTCAAATATGTACGAATTTGGGGCATGAAAAACGAATGGACGATAGTCGGATACCGAAGAAAGTGAAGAACGCACAACGAGTTCACGCAGCGAGATTGCGATTGCGATTCGCACAGCATTAATGAAATGCTTCCTGTAAATCTATTTTTGGATTGGTCTATAAACGCGTTCCAGAATGAAAGGCGGTAGCCTTTCTACCTTTGATTAGACCAATCCAAAAATAGATTTGCTATTTACGCAGTTTGTATAAAAGTACTCCAAGGCAAATCTACAGGCATTTTTCGATTTAAGATTTCTGATGGCCTTTGAGCAAAAAGAAACTCAGGCAAACGTAAGGATGGGTTGGCTTTATATTTGAGCTGAAATATTAGCTGTAAATCTACTGTTACTGTTTTTTTTTAATCAGGGAAAAGCAACTTATATGAAATGATTCCATTGTGTCCCCTGACATAAGAGCCCACGCAAGCTTTCCTATGAGTATTGAACAAGTATACTTTTGCAGCTATTCAGGGACACCCTGTTAACTTGGTCCTACAAACTTCAAAAATATTTGTGGCAAACATGTTACCAATCTCCACGACACTGTTCGTAATTAATAATTAAATTGTTTGAATATTATGAAATATTATGTAACACCCTGTGTTGTATTTGCCACTGCATTTAAATTCATATTGCCACCCGGTCCGCATATTTGTTTTACGCATTTTCAACGATAATGGCGGATGACGAGCGCCACCACAGTAGAGGAGAGAACTACTCGACCGCGCCACCACAGTAGAGCAGAGAACTACTCGACCGCGCCACCACAGTAGAGCAGAGAACTACTCGATCGTGGTCGCGTTCGCAACAACACGTGGAACGAAGCCAAAAAGGGTACGATGATGGTGTGGATCTTGCATAAATTGTTCGCGGGACACGGGTTGCCCGTACAGCTGAGCTGAGTAGATGGCGTTGGTTGAGTGAAGATGACGTCACAACTAACCTCTTTTTCCTTAATAATTCCTGTATCCTTCCGTTTCCAGGATGAACAAACGCCCTACAAAATGAACAAACGTCTGGCTTTCGATTGATACCAAACCTATACCTTTCTGACCCATATTTAAAAATGACTGGCTAAATTCACACTCACAATTTTAAAGTTGCTATAATTAAATAATTAGAGAAGAACAAACGATATTAATTGGCGAACAATCAAGAACAAACGTAGCCGCTGTAGAACAAACGGTTCACCGAGAAAAAGGACCTAATTTAAAAAAAAAATGACTGGCTAACTTCATACAGCCCTGAGCCGTTCGCGAGTTATTTAGTGAACAGACTTACGGACAGACGGACGGACAAAATAGATTTCATATGTGTTTTTTGAAAAAAAAAAAAAATTGTAACAAACCCTAGATTAGATTAGATTAAATGGGGGCATCGGCATATTTGCCATAAGCACTGCGACCGGTGGTCTATTGTGCCATTGCCCGCGCTACAGGTTAGATAAATTTATCTAACCGACATCTGTCGATAAATCGATTAATTTGTCCCATGCTAAGGGAGGCGATGTCCTCTGAGAGAGGGAAAGTTATGCCAAAGCATTCCTCCCGTCTCATCGCCAGTCTTTCACACTCGCAAAGTATGTGAGTGGATGTTTCGTCATCGGCCTCGCAGAAACGGCAGGTCGCGTCTGCGACTAAGCGCATGGTTCTTAAATGCCCGTTCAGACGGGAGTGGCCTGTAAGGAGGCCACTTATGATTCTGACTCTGTTCCTGCTGAGCTTAACTAACTCCAGAGTGCGTTTCTTAGAGTAGGTCGCTACGAAAAGCTTCGACTGCCTTAGTCCTGGAAGGGCCTCCCAGCATACGGTGGCTGTCGTCTTCTCCCACTCAGTGATTTCGTTTCTGCATAGACACAGTGGTATTCCGCAGAAGGGTTCCGGGCCGCAGAAGGGGCTAGCAGAGGCTACCCTAGCGAGTTCGTCTGCGAGCTCATTCCCTTCTATTCCAGAGTGTCCGGGAACCCATAGGAGTGTAAGATCATTGCGAGATCCTACAGATTGAAGTATTTCCTGACATAGCCATACTAGTTTTGAAGTAAAGGTATGTTTTGTAAGAGCTTTGATAGCCGCCTGACTGTCGGTAAAGATCGCTATCTTCCTGTTGACGTATCCTTTGTTCTGACATTCTCTGGCGCAAATTTCTATTGCGTGTACTTCCGCCTGGAACACAGACGCTAATTTCCCCATAGGTACTGAGTACCTTACACCTGGACCACTGATGCCCGCTCCAGAGCCTGTATCAGTTTTTGATCCATCTGTGTAAAAGCTGATAGTGTCGGGGTGAAGGGACCTGAACATATCCGTCCAACTTTCCCTCGCCCAGATTGCTGATTTAAAGGACGCGTTGAAGCGTAATGTCTTAACTAGGTAGTCCGAAGGTAGACAGAGGGTATTGCTACCCTGTAACCATCCTAGTTGATCATGGCTAAAATTGACTGTTGTGCTGAAGGCCCTGAGCCTACAAACAGCCAGCCTCGCCGACGCTTCAATGTGGATGTGTAGTGGAGTTAGGTCAAGAAGAACCTCCAGGGCAGCGGTGGGGCATGAAACAATAGCTCCAGTGATAATTAGACAGGCAAACCTCTGGACCTTACCTAGATCCGACTTACCAGTGCTAGTTAAAGCCCTTTTCCACCACACCACCGCCCCATATTCCACTATAGGTCTAACAATTGTCTTGTAAATCCATAGAATTAAGTGTGGTTTAATTCCCCAGGTTTTACCTACATAACCTCTGCAGGTCCATAGTGCCTTGATCGCCTTCTCTGTGACCGATTTCATGTGGTCATCCCAGAGTAATTTGCTATCAAGAGTGACTCCCAAATATTTGACTTGGTTTGCCATTTTAATTTGGGAGTTGTACATAGTAGGACAACTCAGGGTTCTTGTTGTCCTGCTCCTACTGAAAGGAACCACCGTGGTCTTGGACGGGTTGACCCGTAGACCACTTTCCGTGCACCAATCTTGAACTATTCGCAGGGCGGTGTGGAGCACATGGGGTAGGACTTCCTCAAATTTGCCCTTGACCATGATAACCAGATCGTCTGCGTAACCTTGGGTGGAGAACCTCTCTAAGGTTAGTCTCCACAACAGTCCATCAACAACTAGACACCACAGAAGGGGGGACAGTACCCCTCCTTGTGGGCAGCCACGAGTGGCTAAGGCGGAGAGGGTGGACCCTCCGATGTTGGTATAAATGTTCCTCGATGAAAGCATGCGTTGCACCCAGGTAATCATCGTCACATCTGCCCCTTTTATTCTTAGCGCCGTACCGATGGACTCGAAGGACGTATTGTCGAAGGCCCCTTCTATATCCAGGAATGCACAAAGTGCCATCTCCTTTTTTGATATGGCCACTTCGATTTCGTCCACTAAGGTGTGAAGTGCAGATTCAGTCGATCTGCCTGGTTGGTAGGCAAATTGTCTGGGGTGCAGCGGACTCGACTTAAGAAGCGTACTCCTTATATGTGCGTCTAATAAACCCTAAAAACCCTAATAAACCCGGAACGAATCCCATAAAATTCTACTCTGAACTTAGTGACTACCTGGAAACAAGAGTTTACAATATTGAGCTTAAAATAATTCAGTATAAATAAAACTAAATAGAGAGTTTTAGCATGTCGTTCAAATATAACAACATAGTTTGACATTTCCATACAAAATTTCGCTTGCCGACAATACGTAAATCAGTAAACTACAATTTTGCATGTTCCAAGTAGGCATGGGTGTATTTCCGTATATTGGATATTCTGTAAACAGTCGAAATTGAGGATATTATTTGTCGTGATTATAACCCCGTACCTACTGCGGACACGCGAAACTGTTTTGCCTATTGTTGGCAAACGCTATTTTTTTATGGAAATGTCAAACTATGTCGTTATATTTGCCACGACAATGAAAAACTCTCTATTGATGACAGCTGAAATCCAAGCTCTACAGCCATGTGGCTAAAAAAAGGAGTCACTCTTTGCGAATGAATAGTTCTGTTGGAAATCTAAACAAATAAAATTATAAAACGTCCGAGTCCGAACTTTATTTTTGAATACGAGACTTGCTGCCCATTCTTTTCGTATTCACCCTATTACACTCAAACTTAAATGCCCTGACTCATTATCGTACAAGAAAATGTACCCATTCAAATGCCACCAGCAAAGAGAATTCCTTCAAGTGCGCTAAGTCAATTTTCCGCCACATTGGATATTCATTTCGGAAACAATGCATACTTTGGTTGTACCAACCAACAAATGGAGGCACACGAGTCCCTATCTACATACGTATAAAATGTTCGTGCTAGCAACTATGCCAGAACTTGTACGTATATGAAGGATACTCCCTATATCATGCTGTAAGCAGCGCACAACATAATTACGAAGACAGGATATCCGGTCTGAAATCAATTTACGCATTTAGTATTGAGCAGTAAAAGGGATTCAATACGATGAGAATTGATTGATTGGTTCTCTTACAAATGTCAGGGTTAATGGTGTAATTTGTTTAAATTACCTCAGAATGAAATGCAATTTAATTTGATATTCATTGCCTTCATTTGCGAGATTTGTCTTATAACCGTAACCGTAAATTTATAATCGCTATATGCAGGAGCATATTCAAATTTTGCACATCCTATATAATTCAGTAAATTCATATCGATACTCTCCGCAACTATGGATAACTTCAGTGTACAAGTATGTCATAAAAGTTACGCAAACTGCTATGAATTGAATTAAATCAATAAAGTGAAAACCGAGTTACTACTTGCGCCTTTGTTAAAACAGACACAGCGTCAGTCATATCTCATAACGCTGCTTTTAATTTCTCATAAAACCTTGACGCCTTCATTTCGAAAGTAACATAAATATTGGAATTGATGTAATAAAGTATACAGACATGCTCGACCGTAATTTGAACAGACACGTTCTCGTAATATTGATATTGGTCCTTCTAATGTTATTGGTCGAGATTCTGCAAATATTCTACTGTAACAGTTCTTTGTTTTCGTTTGGAATGACACATAAAATGGTTTAATTTGCTCGAATTAATATTTGCCATATATTGTTAATGAAAATAAATAAACTTGATGAAGAGGAAGAAGAACCTTAACCCTTCTGTCGGCACCTACTACAATATGCATATTCTATACCCAATAGGGGTGGCTTGACCTACTGAGATTTTTTTTTATTTTTTAGAAAAGGTGAAATTTTTATAGGTAGAATCATTCTATCAATTCCTTACTGCCATTTTTAAACAATAAAAGTATTAAAATCGTTTGCTTTGTTAGTAGATTTTACCTCGATATTAGTCTGCAGATTTACCCAAGTAGGTGGAAAGAAATAGGGAATTTTCAAGCGCGAAAAACATTTCATTCAACATTTTTCGAAAATTTCTTAATCAAATCTATTTAGAGGGACGTTCGTTAGTCTCTCATACTAAGTCCTAACTATCACAAAGGAAAAAAACTGGTTTAATTTTCTTTGAATCAAATCTCAGTTGATTAGGTGATGTTATAAAACGTGATGAAATTAGGCATACTTATTTCCCGAGCTTCACGGCCTTTCAAAGAAAAATCTGAGAAATTTTTATCGTTTATAGTACAAATTGAATTTTAATGACATTCTTACATCATAAGTAGGAGAATTTTAATAGAATTTCATATTTGCACCTTTTACCTCAAGAGAAGAATGGGGGGAAAAACTGAAGGTCTGGCCAGACCTATTGGGTATCAAAAAGAAAGCACTATAAATTGAAAATTATCAAAAACATACTCAAAACTTCAACCGATTTTTTCAAACTTTTGCAAAATGCTAAACATATTATTCTAGGATATCATGAAATATGAAGTCACTGCGATTTCATCTTCTATACTTTTATGACCAAAATATAGTGCCAAAGGTCTGGCCAGACCTTTGTGAAGACAGAAGGGTTAAACAGTTCAATTCTTCAATGTTTTTATAAATGAAGCAAGAAACCATGATTCTTTGGCAACGTATAAATATATTGTTTTGTAAATTTACCTAAGAAACAATGACATATTAGAAATAAAGTTTTTCCATACAAAACTTCCTTTGATGATTTTTATGCCCTTCGCTCGTAGAGTCAACGAAGGGTATATCAAATTTGTAATGAAGTTTGTAACGCAATGAAGGAAGCATCTCCGACCATTAATAAGTATACATACATATATGATCAGCATGACATGCATGGGCGTAGCCAGGATTTCGGTCAGGGGGGGGGGGGGGCAAGCCCAAAATTTTTTCAACATCATGGTTTTCTTAGGAGTTGAAATTTCCGGTCGCATTAATATTGTTAGCAAATTTTAGAGTAGCCTGGCTTGTGGTTGGATTGGTGCACAGGGTCATGGATTCCAGATTCCATGTGAACGAATTCACACGACCTACGTGACGGACTATGATGTCGCTCAGATTGTAAACAAGTATCCATTTATGGGGATAACTAACATTTGCTGGGCGTGCTGTTGATCTCAACACCTTAACAAAACAGCAGTTTAGATCTTGGAAATTGGATGTCACTCACACATCTGCAGCCCTAGTGGACCGCCACGCATGTTATTTCTTTTTTTCTAATTTTAGAGTCAAATTTTTTAAATGAAGATGAGAATGATTTTCTTCTGCATTCTGATTACATTCAACTGGCCGCCAATATCTGCCTTTTAGAGCGTAGTCTATTTTCAGTGCATTTTTTGCATCTCGGACTGCATATTCCACTTGCGAAAACAGTTTGTTTCGTCTGTCACTTTCATCTTAGCAAAGTAGCATCGTCAGAATATTTATAAATCCTTTCTTGATTGAAATAATAAGATTTCCTATAAATTTATCAAAGTATTAACCCTTCTGTCGGCACAAAGGTCTGGCCAGACCTTTGACACTATATTTTGGTCATAAAAGTACAGAAGATGAAATTGCAGCGACTTCATATTTCATGATATCCTAGAATAATATGATTAGTAGCATTTTGCAAAAATTTGAAAAAATCGGTTGAAGTTTTGAGTATGTTTTTGATGATTTTCAATTTATAGTGCTTTTTGATACCCAATAGGTCTGGCCAGACCTTCAGTTTTTCCACCATTCTTCTCTTGAGGTAAAAGGTGCAAATATGAAATTCTCTAAAAATTCTCCTACTTATGATGTAAGAATGTCATTAAAATTCTATTTGTACTATAAACGATAAAAATTTCTCAGATTTTTCTTTGAAAAGCCGTGAAGCTCGGGTAATAAATATGCCTAATTTCATCACGTTTTATAACATCACCTAATCAACTGAGATTTGATTCAAGGAAATTCAAACCCTTTTTTTTCCTTTGTAATAGTTAGGTATGAGTTAGGAGTATGAGAGATTTACGAACGTCTTTCTAAATAGATTTGATCAAGAAATTTACGAAAACATTAGAATGAAATGATTTTCGTGCTTGAAAATTCCCTATTTCTTTCCACCTACTTCCCTAAATCTGCAGACTAATATCGAGGTAAAATCTACTAACAAAGGTCCAAACATTGCCCAAAGATATTGATATTGAAAAATGCGAACAAACTTTCTACTAGATATATGCCATGAAAATAGAGAAGCAAAAAGATATGAAAATAAGGGAAAAACATGTTTATAATAATACCACCTCAAAATATGTCCACTTAAACACGTTGCTAGTGTATCTACAAAAATAATTTTAATACTTTTATTCTTTAAAAATGGCAGTAAGGAATTGGTAGAATGATTCTACCAATAAAAATTTCACCTACATAATATGCATATTGTAGTAGGTGCCGACAGAAGGGTTAACAGTGGCTAAATTTTATTGCTGGTATGATTCAGCTACAAAATAAAGTTTGATAAAATAACTTGAAAAACCCGCTCTGTGGCTCACTTGGTTGAGTCGCACTCTCCGATGCTATAGTAATCTAGAGGTCCGGAGATCGAATATCGGCGTGATCCAAAATTGTCGTACATGTGAACGGAAATATTATAGTGCTTACAACATTATATACACTCTGAAATGATATGCAATGTAACGTTGACTGGAAATTGCCTATAAACGGCTAAATAACGCAACATGGCTTCACTGCCTATGGTACTGAGAAGAAAAAGAAGAACTTGAAAGACACTGAAATATGAGACCAGTTCTTTACATGGTCCTTAACCCTGGAAGATCATGCTTATTTTTAGTACGGAAAGGTAATGCTTCGTCAATTCGACGACGCTCTACTTTGACGCTACAAATCACCCTTTCTCAAAATATTTATAAAATGTGACAGATTTTCAATCGTTAGTTTATGAAAAATGAAATGTAAAAACATCGATTTTTATGAGTTCGAACTGCAATCTTCCTAAAATGAGGAAGAATTTTGAGCCATTTTCCTGATTTGTCCTATTTTTGTCCCAGTAAATATTTTTTCCATAATTTTTGAAAAAATAGGTTCCACATTTCAAAAATAAACACATTTGTTACGAGCTAATTGTATGGACACATACTTATCGTCGAATCGACAACCAGCCATAAGAAATACTGGAGTTCTAAAAGTTACACAAAGTTCATCGTTCGTCGTTTCGACGACGCCAATTTTCAGAAAATCCAACTTAACCCTGCTTACTTAGTCTAATCGCAATGTACCCGGCAAGTACATCGGCACGGTAATTGCTGTACGAAAACTGAGCTCCAAATAATGAGAATTGTCACGACAAATGGGATAAATTTGATGATGCGTAGTCGATTCGACAAAGCATGACCTTCCAGGGCTAACAAAGCAAAGCTGTATACCATTTGTCACCCTTTCAGATGAAAATAAGTTGAATTCCACTAACTTCCCGAAGGGACCTAACGTAAGCTGACCATACGTACAGCATTTCGCTGTACAGTACAGCATTTAGACCTATCGTACAGCATTGTGAAGCGTACAGCAAAATGTACAGCATTTTTGACGACCCAACCTCTGACAAGCTTTATGGACACGTACTTGAAACTAGTTTTCGATCGCAATGAATGAATGATTCGCCTGACATCTTTCTTATTAGATACTGTGAAAACTCCAACCCGCTCACATAAGGACAGACATTTCAGAAGAAGACTACAGCACTCTCGAAAATTTACCTATCAATGTTAAGAACCCTTAGGTGCAACCCATGCTTAGTATTGCCCATATTAAAACGGCATTTAAATTTATTTTATTAGCATACCAAAAGAGATTCAAGTCTTCAGCTCTGCTTCGATTCAGATATATTTTCCCAACCATTAGTCCGCGGGCTCATATGTGAGGTTTGGTCACTGCTTACAGAAAAATAATAGCTCTCCACCAGAAATCGAAATTCGTGGAAAAATATGATTTCCAGAATTTCAAAAGAAATCAATCCCAGACCAATTTCAGAGTAAACAAATTAAACCCTTATAAGTAAATTTTGTCTTTATTGACCAGAGTCTTGAGGCAGCGAAACACAAAATTAAAAAAGCCTAAACAGAATCCTTTCATACCAAGATACCTACTGCTGACTGAATTCAGTATTCGATGGTGCAAAACTTGAAGAGTAATAGTGTTAGTAATGGGCATCTATCCGTCGGGCGTACCATCAATAAAAACAAGGTGCATCTGGCCTGAGAGGCTACCCATCTATTTTGGTGCTTTTTCCTAACAAGTTGCTATAAATTTCAAATAGTTTCCGGAAATTTTTGATTCGTATCTAAAAAGCCAAAAAAGAAGATTTTAAGAAAACTACTACATCCAAGGCTTATATAAAAATTGAAACGAATGAAAGGCAGACAGAAAGGCTCCAAAATTAAATGCTTAAGAACATCGTTGATGCAGCTCTTTCTCGTAGGTTAGGTTGTATTTCGATCAGGCGCAGGCGGCCTGTCAAGCCAGCCCCTTGACCGCGTCAAAAGATGAGATTTCAATTTATATTCCCTATGACAAAACGATGGAAAAATCAGCTACTCCATCCAATTCCTTTATCAACCTCTATATGAAAATGCATACTAAAGAAAGGACATGGGTTTTAGATTAAGTTTCTTCACAGATTTCCTTAGAATCCATTTAAAATAGCGTTAAGAGCCCAGGGGGCTTGGCATCAATAATGTAGCCATGGAGAAATACATACTCTCCTCCAGAAATATTGCAACCAGATTTTCATAGAATTTAGAAATCTGGCTAGTCCTTAGGTGTACTTTCATTCGGTCTGTCGCCCATTAGAGAATTCGCCAACATTTTTGGGACGCAGTGCTGTTGCGAAATAGGATAAGTCGAGTGCAAGCGCAACGAGCGGTGAGGCCATGGAAGGCAATTCGTAAGATTTAGATCTCTGGCCCGTCCATAAATTTGCTCAGATCCTGTGGTTCGCCCTTGGCTTCTCTGCCTGTCGCGCTTTTCATAATTCGCCAACATCCTTGCTACCAGCGCTGGTAGGAAGTGGATAAGGCGAGGTACGATCGCAGCGAGCGGTGAGCCAATAGAAAGCAATTGGTAAGATTTAGACCTTTGGCTCGTCCTTAGGATTATTCAGATCCTATAGCTCATTAGCTATAGCTCATTCGATTAAATTAAATCCTACGCTTCGCCCTTCGCTTTCTCCAGCCCTTGCCATGCCTGTCGCGCTTTTCAGAATTTGCCAACATTTTTGCGACGCAGTGCTGGTGCGAAGAATGATAAGGCGAGGTTCGAGCGAAGCAATTCATGAAATTTAGACCTATGACTCGTCCGTTTAGTTACTAAGATCCTGTAGTTCACCCCTCGCTGCGCTCAGACCTCTCTCCGTCTGTCTTTATTAGAAAATAAGCCAGCATTCTTTGCGACATAGACTTCGGACCTTGAACCAGGAAGTATGGCTGAAGATTTGCTTGAGAACCGCATTCCGCAAGTATGTGTACAGGATTGGGCCTTCGGGAGTCTGGTCACCTTACCGTAACAACAACTTTTAGCATTTTTAAGGTACATTTTCCTCGTCAAGACCCTAGCGGCTCTAGCGACAGCGACTCGATCATTCCATATAAAAACTCGTTTTTAGAATGAGAGAAAAATGAGTTTTTATATGGAATGAGCGAATCGCTGTCGCTAGGGCCACAGCAGTCGTGTCTAAGAAAATGTACCGTTAGCGATGAGTTTTACGGCAGCCAAAGAACCGAAGAATGGTAACGATTCTTTAGTATAAAATAACGTTTCCAACGACAGGCACTTGAACTAGGGTGGAGTCCATGAAGCGTGCCAAAAAAGAGAAGAAGTAGTCTAAAGTAATAAAATAACCTACGCGGACGGGTATGAAAGACATAAGCGAATGTTGTATGTTTCCCGAATTCGTCAATCGAAAAAAGGGAGAGCGATTATTTCAACTCAAAACTCGTGGTGGCGACCGTTTTCCCTCCACGAATCTCGAGGGTTACAAATCTATTCTGACTGATATACTGCGATTAAAAAGAGAGGATGTGATTTAAGCCAAGTGTCTGGATATTGACGAAATTGAAACGAAGCTTTTAAATAAGTAGGTACATAGAGGGGCGCTCTTTTTTAACAGAATAATGCCAATATAAACTGAAGGAAAATCCTAATTTTGTCCTAGATTTCAATCACATACATACCCCTACCTCCTACCCATGGTGTTGAGCACATTTCGGACTTGGCCCTTCTAAAGATCCTGCCTACGCTACGCCCTTGCTTGTTATATTATTTGTACTTCACATGCTAATGATGTTTTGTCTCAATGAGAACATCGTCAACTTTACAGCTCCTTTAAGGGTCCTGTTTAGTATCAACCAAAACTTGCTTTCTCGAGGTTCATGATTGTATGATTAACGGTTTGCCTGAAAACAGAGCTCCGCCATGTGTACAGCATTGGGCCTTCGGGAATCTGGTCACTTTAGTGTACAGCATTCGGCCTTCGGGAGTCTGGTCACCTTAACCTAACGGTTGAAATTGTGTACTCCAGCTCAGAAGCCATGAAATATTTCCTATTGGAAATATGGGATCCACGCAGCCACAGTAGCACACTCCCAAGTGAAATGTGTGTGCTGGTACGCAGCCTCCGTTACGAGCTGTCATCTATTTGTATGCGCCTCCTGACTGCAAACTGTCCCAATCATGGCTTCTCCGGCAGCACTTGGTGGAGTGGTAAGAAAGGAAATTTTTTGAAAATGTTGTATAGTGCAGCGGTTTTTTTACTACATCGATAAGGATTTTTTTACTATCTTCATCGACCAGGGGGGGGGGCGACCGCCCCTCCCTGCCCCCCCCCCCTGGCTACACCCATGATGACATGGAGTGTCGATTGGGCGCTGTCCGTCTGTCTGTCCGTCTGTTGCTACGCGTTTTACTCGGCCAATTTAAAAGCTATGAAGCTGAAATTTTGCACAACTGCTTCTTTTTGCTGCAGGTAGTTTGTGTGTTTGAATCGGTAAAATCGGACCATGGGGTCATGGGGCTGCCATACAAATCGAACCCCCCAAATTAGGTTCTTCTAAGAAAAACTTTTTTATTTGTGCACCGATTTCAACCAAATTCCACTCAAATGTATTTCTATTGATGACACACAACATATGTGAGAATGGGTCAAATCGGACCATGCGGTCATGGGGCTGCCATACAAACCTAACCCCCCAAATTAGGTTCTTCTAAGAAAAACTTTTTTATTTGTGCACCGATATCAACCACATTCCACTCAAATGTATTTCTATTGATGACACACAACATATGTGAGAATGGGTCAAATCGGACCATGGGGTCATGGGGCTGCCATACAAACCCAACCACCAAAATTAGGTTCTTCTAAGAAAAACTTTTTTATTTGTCCACCGATTTCCACCAAATTCCACACAAATGTATTTCTATTATGACACACAACAATTGTGAGAATGGATCACATCGGAGCATAGCATAGGGTCATGGGGCTGCCATACAAACGCAACCCCCCATTTTGGTTCTTCTAAGAAACATTTCTTACACCAATTTCACAAAACCTTGAATTAATGTGTATTAATCAAAGCAACAAAAAACGTCAAAACAAAAATGACATCGTACTATGAGGCCATGCTCCCGCATCCCCCAGTAAAATTGCCATATATTGCGTAACCGCGACAATTGGAGGTCAACGATTCAGGCGGCCAAGGCCCGACGTCGGGCTATCGTGCCACATTGATGATGATGATTGAACTTTGACGTAAACGACGATTAATCTCCTCTCAAATGAGTTCATACAAGAGCGTCATCACGTTATCAGTCCATGGTCGAGAATCAGATGACACGAAAGGTGTGGATTTTCACTTAGCCGCGGCATCATCCACAAATGGCGCTACTATCGCGAGAACTCAAAGCGTAAATAGCCGAAAGGAGTGATCAGATAAAACACTCCAATCACGCACCAGATGCTCTTCCCGCTTATCTCTAGTAATGAATGTTGGTTCGCATCTGATATTGCATATAAGAAGATTCGTGCTAATGAGATAGTCGAACAACAGCTCGCCCCGTTCAAGGTTCAACCATTAAACATACATATATAGCAGGATGTTCCATTGAATGTTAGCTGCTTCCGCCGTTGTTTCTGCTTTTCATCAGCCTGGGTGGGCCAAAGTACCGTTTTATTCATTAGGCCTAATATCTGTATAATTTAACGACATAAACCCTTAAATGCATAGTGTGCTATATATGGTACATGGCTAGATTCCTGTAAAAGTCTAGTGATCAGTTGATTTTTGATTTTTTTTTTTTACTTTTTCCCAAAGTAGATAAAACAAGCTATCACATAAATTGATTTTTGGGTTACCGAAGCTTTCTTTAAATTGTCTGTGCCGTGCTTCGTCAAAATGGACGAACGTTATTTTTTGCGGTTTAGCCGTTTTTTGACAAACGAAAAATACTAGTGAGCACATTGGGCCTTTCCACATTTTAGTAAGACAAAACCGTACGGTGACAGCTCTTATAGTACCCCACATTTCAACTTATTGAAAACCGTAAGATGAGAGCTTTTTTAGTGGCCGGCAGGCTAGCATTGTGCATTTCTCATTGTGAGAACGCATCGTACGTCCGAAGAACAATCGTACGTACAATTATTATCCACGCTGTTTGTTGTTGTTAAGTTTGCTCGTACGGTCGTTTACTCATAGTCTGGAATGGCCAACGAACAGAAGACAGATGAAAGGTTTACTCACTATAAATGATTGTCCGTGTTTGGCACGCTGACTTATTCCCCTTACCTCACCTACACCCCTTAGATAACCTACGAACACACTCAAGGTCATCGCTGATTGTCATTTTATCTGTCACTCACTTGTCCGCAAATTTCGCTTGTGTTCAAATCGCAGAGACAGGTTCGATTAGGATTGTTTAGTGTTTGATTTGATTGTGCAAACATCAAATTCCTTGTGTTTACCGTATTACGTGACGCAGCGCCGTAATTTGTTTGAAAACCTTTTTTTGAAACGCGAACTGTGTAAACATAACAATGCAGTGTGTGGAGCAAAAAGGGTTTCAACCCGAAGGGAGTGTCCTTCCACAAGTAAGTTCAATATATTTTCAACTAGAGATATGAACCTAACGATTGAAACCCGCGGCTTAAATTTGCATACAGACTAAACGCTCAAATTTGACTTTTAAAAACCACAACAGTACTCCACGCACGACACTTCTTCTCCATAACCGTCAATTTGACAAGCAGAGATGAGAACTGTCTTATTTCCACTTATTCCTGTTAAGTGTCCATAGGCGTTACAATTTTAGATTTGTTGTAAGGGGCTGCTATGCAAGTTTTACCACGAATTTTCTTTTAATTTATAGTTTTCTTTCGAAATATTGTGTAAACTAAGATAAATATAATTGATTCGTTGTAGATTTCCGTCGGATGGGCCGCGACGTGCAATATGGCTCCGCGCCTTGAATTTAGTGGAAGAGGATATTTCCAAGCACGCGATAGTGCGCTCAGAACATTTTCGCCAAGAGGCAATATTTAGACTGCCAAAACGAGCAGTGTTAAGAATGGATGCAGTCCCGGAGCTGAAACTTTCTTGTACAACGGTAATATTCGAATCACACTAAATGAGAATTATTAATAGATGCTATAATTATTTTCAGACGTCAACGGGCACTATTAGCGGATCGCAGGTTCATGTAGCTGCAGCTGGAGGAAGTTTAGTGACATTCGTGGAAGCGGTATGTATAGTATATAAAACCAAGGCATTCAAAAGCATTCAACTTTTTTTCAGCTGGACACTAGTTAGGTACTTCAGTAGGCAGCCATATGGACCGATCCCTGGTGAGCATGTTGATGCGAAATGCAGTACGAGTGAGCCAATGGTAAATTATGATATGACTCCTTTTTTTTCCTAGTAAAAGACGGAAAAACTTATGCTAAATTTTTATAGAAGCTACGTTATTCTGTCTTAAACTCTCTACACACTACCGACAAGATTTATAAAATCCTAGATTTGATTTGCAAAAACCTTGGATACTAGGTCGAAACGAATGATGCTCAATTCAAAATGCATCGTAGAATGTACTTGCATTATTCAAATTACAGTAGTATCTAGTATCCAAGGTTTTTCGTAATCAAATCTAGGATATTGTAAATCTTGTCGGTAGTGTGTAACGGGTTTTAAATTGTACCACAAAGCTATGAAGCTAAATTGTTTGCCTTTTTTCAATTCTGTAAAAATTTAGATTGACATCAGAAACACATTGGCTAGTGAGGCCCAGTTTGAGAATTTCCCTGTCTCAACAGAGATTGTGGGTCTAATAAAAATTGAATCCTGAAATTGTTCAATAAGTTCAATAAGAAACTTATTTTTGCAATTTTTGGCATTCTATTCATTCTAATTATGTTCAGGAGCAATGCATTGGTCAGGACTTATTTTTGGAGGCAGATGCGCTAAGCTGCATGCAGTACTCTTTATTAATTAAGGCAATAACACAAACCTATTTAAAAGTGCGGTATCATTACGAGGCTAGGAAGCTTTCTGAAAGACTTCCGATCGAAGCATATTTACGGAGATTAGCCCATTTTCGAAATGATTAAAATAACATCTGGCAAAATAATCTACATGAATCCGATACGTGTAAGTCTCGAGTTTGTACACGACTGCTTCCTAATATATACAGACATACACATCTAAGGCAAGGAAGCCAACACCTTAATTCCGCCGAAGACGGTCCCAAGCCCGTTTATAAAGCCCCTGTATATGTGTTTGGGAAAAACATGGCCTTTTAAAGGAAGAGGGAGGTGTTTGCGCAATATATTTCTAGCATTAACCATCTAATAACCGCAATTAGATATGCAATTATGGACAAAAAGTAACAATTGTTACTTAAACTCGACCGATCAAATCACCCACGCTCGGCGACTTTTTGATAGTTCTAATTAGAGATAGAATTTAATGTACATTTTAGAATAAAGCCGCATTAGAAAAATCTGCCTATTAAAAAATTTATATGCAATAACATCAACAAAAAATAACTTCCAGTAGCATACGATTAAACCTAAAGCTATATTTAACATAATGGCAGCACAACTGTTATAAAAGGCAGATCTATTCATCTACGCACTGTAACATTCACGTATTTATATTACTTATCAAAATTATAATTCAAATTTTTCGCGCCAAATCCGAGCCCCTTCATTCTCATATCATCTACTCCACTGGCAATTTACAACTACATACATACTATGATAGCACGCAAACAAATCGGAAAAAATCGTGCCAATAATTTGACATAATGGCCACCCCTTGGGAATGGCCCATTGGAATGTGTTCTTGAAAGCCTTTTGAGATTTTGATGGAAAAAAATAACCAAAGGTATTGTTTGCACCAATTTTGAAACGTAAACTATGCATTGTAGCAAATTCAGAAAATCGATTCATACATTCCGATCGTTCTTAGTTGATGAAATTATTCTTCTTTAGTTTTAGGTATAGGGTAGAATATGTTTATAAAATGTCAATTATCAGCCCATTCAACATGATGGTGCGAACAGGTGAAAATAACATAAATTTCATATAAAACATGTCACCGATCCATTTATCCAGGACATTTACAGATAAAATAAAATTGGAAAAGCGTCTTTCATTTACAACATATGGTCTGAACGCAATGCAAATTCTACTATTTTCGCTTTGCTGGGAAAACAGGCTATTTCCTGGGAAAATAAAGTTTCAGTGACAGTTTTTACATAGGGGGAGGTCAGTTACAATATCTGGTTCAGAGCTATAATCCTCACTAATAGGAAACAACCAACAAAAAAAAAAACAAAGATAAGCGAAAATTCTCTTATCTCTTATCTTATGATGAGAAAAATTTATGTCAGAAAGAAGTTCTTTCATAATAATAAAATACAGTTAAAAAAAAAATATTTCTTTGCATTTTCTATATTTTCTGAAAACCAAGTGATTTTGATCTCCTAAACACGTCTAACATTCATTTCTACACCAGATTCAGTTGAAATTAGTGCAACAAAAGCATACTAAATTGCTCTCAAGGGTTCGACTTAATCAACATCACTTAGACCCTTATGCCGTAATGAACAGCATGTTTTGTATTATACTTGAAGCTGTTTAGTTCTTCCTATGGTAACTTTCACGGAAGTGCACTTGTAGTAGACATTGAAATGCAATTGAAAGCATTGTCTGAAACGAACTTTGTCTGTCCATGGCTTGGCGATATACACTTTAGTTGAAGTCCCCAATTAATTAGATGTATGACCAGCACTTCCGAGCAACTTATTGAACATGATTTGTTTATTTCGAGACATTGTCGGACACATGGCTAATGAATATTAATGACATAGAAACTCAAACTTGCATTATGATGATGATGTTCTACCTTCTACCATTGCAATGAAATCAATTCTATTTCAGAAATTCCATGCCAGAATTAGACAAATGTTTCCGATTTGAGATTTGCACAGCAGTGGATCACTACTATCCTTGTTATTCCGGACATTTTGGGTAAGTGCGTGAATTACAAATTAGGTATAACTTTAAAATAAATAACTAAAGTTCATAAATTAAGAAAATGAAGTTACACTTAAGTGAAACTAAGTATTCGCTCATTGAATTTTCGAAATTGAAATCCAATTTTCGTTGATGTATGTACAGTAGAACGTCGATTATCCGAACTAATGTCGACAAGTGGTTCAGATAGCCGAAAGTTCGGTTAATCGAGTTTTCATAGAAAAATTAGAGGATTATCTAAAGATAATAAAGTAACAACCTGGAAATGTGCCAAACGACTAACACTAAACAAAAATAATTAATTCGAAGCAATTGAGTGCTCATGATGAAAGTTTGCTTCCTTCAGACACTTGATTTTTTCATTTGATTCAATGCATTTCATGAAAAAAAAAAAAGCTGAGCTCCCGGTTCGGTTAATCGAATGTTCGCATAATCGGCGTTCGGACAATCGCAGCTCTACTGTATTGCATTCCAAATTATAGTCTCCCAACACCATCGACAACCAGATAATCACATTGAACGTGTATTTATTTTTATATCATCGAAAAATACGTGTATGCCATGTCAAGTCGACAGAAAGAAAAGGATGAACTCAATATTAAAATTAATTCATAATTAAAACGACAAACAAAACAACAGTTACAACGTGTATCTACCGCATTATAGTAAATTCTCGTTGCCCGAGGGTGTATTTATTAATTTACATGATTGTGCAATTAATACATCAATTAGTATATGTTTGTAATTAAAAAATGATTTAAATGTATTCTACTGAAAATTGGTTATAAATCCAATTTTTACACGAGTGCGAACATAATATGCCGCTGTTTCAATATTTAATCGATGTAAAATGTGTGGCGGATTGTTAAAGTGTATACAGTAGTAGTGTTAAGTCGTCCATTCCAGGTGTACCAACCACGTTCGTTTTTTTATTTTTTTTTTATGGCAATCAATACAACACCTTGGTTGATGATTTACACAATTTCATTAAAATATCCTCTATCGAAGTTACAAAGTAAATATTTCAACGGATTAATTCAAAACACTGCCACGCTCTGTGGCTCACTTGGTTGAGTCGCACTCTACGATGCTAGTAATCCAGAGGTCCGGAGATCGAATCTCGGCGTGGTCCAAAATGTCCGTACATGTGCGGATAGACAATGTATAGTGCTTGCAACATTACACTCCGAAATTATATGCAATGAAACGTTGACTCGAAAAATCCTATAAACGGCAGAGTAAACGCACCCATACCCCACAAGGGGTTACGCGATACAAACAAGAAGAAATTAGAACACTACCTTATAAGGCTGTTCTTCTTCATAGGAAATGAAATGGGCTTTAATACTGCCATACAAATAATTTCGGTAGGATTCACCTTTCCCGAGATATTGCCGAGATAAAGGCGAAAGCCACCTAAAGCAACTCCTTTTAACAAAACCTCATCCAAACTTGTTCCTAGTTTAGCCTCATCACATCCAGGAACAGATGGAATGGGAACACCTCATGGGGCCGCGGTGGAAATTATTAACAGAAAAGAAGTTTAAGTTTCATTCAAATGTGACGGGTCTTCAAATTTTGGCCGCGCCCGAAATTAACCTCGGTCTAGTTTTGTCAAATTTTTGGCCAACCAGACCGGCGCTTAAAACACGGCCGAAATTTCACTACCCTTCAATACTTTTGAATAAAACTTTAGCTTCTTTGTGCTAATAATTTCTACTGCAGTTCTATGACGTAGTGTTCCGATTCCATCTTTTCCAGGATATTGTTTTATTTGATCCTTGATATGCTCTGAGGCTTTACTAGGAATACACTTGGATGAGGTAAGGTTAAGACTGGTTAATAAAGAAAAAAGGTTTTTGTTAGAAGAACCAAATTTCTATGACGTATAGTGTTCCGAATCCATCCGCTCCTTGATATATTTTGAGGCTTTACTAGAAACACACATAGACATGCTTACACTAGAAACAAACTTTTATGCAAAAATTCGGAATACCTACATAATCCCGAAAAACAAAATCCCGCCCGTTCATAATCCCGCTTTTTCCGAAAAATCCCGACATTACGAATTCCCGCCACCTCAAAATCCCGCCATTCCAAAATCCCGCCATTTCAATATCCCGCTATTAAATAATAAAAAAATCCCGTCAAAATGACATTGGGAGTAGATGACGTCATTTAAAATGCATTGGATCGCTGCTGCTGTCACTGTTCCTGCTTCCATTCTATTTCTACTATAATCTGTTTCAAGCATGGTACTATAAAATATGAATTCAAGGACATATCCAGGACGAGTGAGCAATTAGGAGGATATATATATATATATATATATATATATATATATATATATCTCCAATTTTAGGGGGAGGTATGGACATGCCATTTGACAAATTTAAATGGGGGGGGATAATGGGGGTCCTTGACCGGAGCGACTCAATGTTTACATTAAAATGATCTTGAACTTATTGTGAATAGTTATACAAAATTTTACGGCTGAACTAGTATTCTTTTAAAAGTTATGGAGCTTTTAAAAAAGGTCTAAAATGAAAATATTCTAAATTATGTTCTAGTCTAACGCCGAAATATTCAATTAAACTCGATGCAAAGATAATTTTATGTAGTTTTTCGTCCTCAGACCTTTTTTCTGTATCGCTTACCGTTTTTGAAATAATCGCAAAAACCCGAAAAAATGCCCCCTTTCCCCCCTTTTTTTTAAGGTTGCGGACTCCCGATCGGTTGAGACTTTTTATGCCATCATCTCGGGACCATCCCCAACCATAATCAAAAAAAAATTTCGATGTAGGTTTTTTGACGTTCGATGGCCATATTTTGGTCCAATTTTCTTAGACTAAAAGAATACTTACATTTTGTGACGGGATATTGAAAAGCGGGATTTTGAATAAGCGGGTTATTGAAATGGCGGGATTTTGGATTGGCGGGATTTTGATTAGACGGGATTCTAATTGAGCGGGATATTTAATTGGCGGGATTTTGAAATGGCGGAATATTGAATGTCGGGATTTTAAAAAACGGGCATATGATGGGCGGGATATCGTACCCAACCCAAAAATTTCTGTGGAATAGCTTCAAAACTAATGGACTAGTTTACATAGAGACATACCAACGGACATCGTATCGCCCAACGAATAATAAATAGCTTTCTTGCAATCTTCATGACAATGTTTGCCAGAGGGGTTTAGGGTAGCCAAATTTTAGTTCAAAAACATTAGATATTTATAGAACGCCACAAACCTGACGATTTCTCGGCCGTACAGCACATACATTAGGCAATTTATCGGGCAATCTGAAATTGACAGTCTCACGGTCCACAAGACACAACACAAAATAGCGAAAATTATACAATTTTTTGGCGATGGAAGACGGACATCCATAGCTACTTTTGATAGAGAATGACCGCCACAACCATACAGCATGAAGAACGACCACAAGCTTATGTAAAAAAAAATCAGCAACTGAGAACACATGGTTGTCATAACAGCTTGTACGGAAAATTGCATGGCAGTACGTTCCACACGTCAAATCAAAAAATTGAGTCCCATACACCTTCCGATTTATCCCGCAATCAAAAAATCTGTCTCTGAAGCAAATGTTATAAAATAACGAGACCGAGGCTAATTTCGGGCGCGGCCGAAATTTGGATACCCATCGCTCCCCTCGGGCTATATATATATTGTGTTATCAATAGAAATACATTTGTGTGAAATTTGGTTGAAATTGATGCACAAATAAAAAAGTTTTTCTTAGAAGAACTTAATTTGGGGAGTTGGGTTTGTATGGCAGCCCCATGACCCCATGGTCCGATTTATTTATTTATTTATTAACCAAACAAGGTAGATTACAATTGTACAAAAGAAAGAAAACAATTATACAGAACATTTAATTTCACAAATACTTAATTAGATAGGAAGGAAGGTGAAGAAGGAAATACAAATGAGAAAATTAGGATGTTGTAAGGGACTTCATAACATTTCGTTTGAAAACCAACTTAGAAATATCGGAAGAGTAGTGGATGCTAAAGGAATTAAAAGTTCTACAGCACCTATTTACAGGCTCGTTGTAGCCATATACGGTTGAATGCTGATATTCTTTTAAAAGAGGTGTATGTCTAGTTCGTCTAATTTGATCATTAAACGTGATTTTGTTAGATATACGATCGATACTAGCTGCCCCGCTAACAAAGTCAAAAGTAAAACATGTAGAAAGCAACGTTCTTCTGGAGGTAAGCGTCGTCAAGTTCAACAGAGAAAGTCTATATTTGTAGGATGGGAGACAAAGAAAATCAGTGGGGTCATATACATCTCTCAGTGCGAATAGAAGAAATTGTTTTTGAACAGATTCAAATCTATCACAGTGCGACTCGTAAAATGGATTCCAGACTATACAGGCGTATTCAAGTATAGGGCGTACAAGTGTGGTATATAAGGATTTGGTAACCCAAATATTTCTAAATTCTTTTGCACGTCTTTTTATGAAGCCAAGTTGTTCATTGGCTGTTGATAGTACCATATCGTAATACAGATTGAAGCGCAATTTATTGTCAAGTAAAACACCGAGGTCCTTGATATGGTCCACTTTCTTGAGTTCGGTGTCATCAAGTAGGTAGGAACTAGATAAGACTGTGCTCTTACGCGAAAAACTCATTACCTGACACTTGCTAACGTTCAAGTGCAGATTATTTTGATTGCACCAATTTTCGAGGGACTTGAGCTTTCGCTGAAGAAAATCAATGTCAGAGTTTACTTTAATTGTGTGGTACAACTTCAAATCGTCGGCGTACAGAAGATGAGGAATATCCCACAAGAGTTGTGACAAATCCGAAATGAATATGTTGAATAGGAGAGGGCCTAAGTGGCTGCCTTGTGGCACCCCGGAAGGGACACATACACTTTTTGATATACAACCCTGAAATTTAACAAATTGACTCCGATTAAGGAGGTATGATTGAAGTCATGTGAGAAGCGAGGTCTTCCTGAAATCAGTATAAATAGCATCAATTTGATTGCCTTTTTCCATTTCGCAGAGGATATCAGAAACTAGAATAATAAGATTGGTTGAAGTAGATCTGCCTTTTCGAAAACCGTGTTGTTGCTCATTGAGACGAGGTTCAAAGATAATTATGAGCTTGTCACAAACCAATTTTTCGAAAAGTTTTGGGATAGCTGATAGAATTGCGATGCCTCGATAATTTTCAACCAATCTTTTATCGCCGCTTTTATGGATAGGAATGAGATGTGAATATTTCCAGTACAAAGGAAAGACGTCGGTTTGGAGTGAATTGTTGAAGAGTATATGCAGTGGAGCGAGCAATTGATCTAAACATTGCTTCAAAAAATAGGGTGCTATTAGGTCAGGCCCAGGTCCTTTGTTAACACTAAGCTGTTGAATCGCTATAGCTACTTCTTCCTGTGTAATTATAATTTCATTTAAAATGGACGGTAGGCTGGTATCGGTTGAATAAACTGTGGAGCTCTGAGTCTTCGAAGTGCTGAAACAATTCTGGAAATGGTCAGCGAAGAAGTCACAAATTTTCTGCGGGGAAGATGAAGTAAGAGTACCATTGGACATAGAAGTGGGAAAACCTGATGGCTTACGTTTTATATTGACAAAATCAAAAACTTTTTGGGGTCGTTGATAATCTTTTCCCCCATTAAATTGACAAAAAGATCGTACGCTTCTCGGGATTTTGCGGAATTCACTAGCTATCTCTTCATATTCTCTCTTTATGTCAGCGCTAATATCGGGGTCATTTTTAATCAACTTGTACAGTTTGTTTCGCTGATTTCTTAGTTGTCTCAAATTCCTATCTAGCCAGGGTTCAGTAAGAGCTTTACGCTTTTTGATTTTGGGTACATGTAAATTAATGGCACCGAAGATTATACTGTAGAAAGCTGATACATTGTCATCAATATCCGAATTGTCAAGATGAGATTCCCAATCTATTGAACTTAGATAATTATTGACGCCTAAATAGTCAGCATTTAAAAAGTCGTCCACTATTTCGATTTCCGATTTGATCCATTCTTACATATATGTTTTGTGTTATCAACAGAAACACATTTGTGTGAAATTTGGTTGAAATTGGTACACAAATAAAAAAGTTTTTCTTAGAAGAACTTAAATTGGGGAGCTAGGTTTGTATGGCAGCCCCATGACCCAGTGACCCAATTTGGGTGAATCAAACATACAGATAGCCTGCAAAAATAAAAAGCTCGTGTGCGAAATTTCAGCTTGCTAGCTTCAATACCCGTCGAGTAAAACGCGTTGCAACAGAGAGACAGACAGACAGACGGATATGCTCCAATCGACTACCCAAGTCATGCTGATCATATATATATACTTTTTATATGGTCGGAGATGCTTCCTTTAATGCGTTACAAACTTCATGACAAAGTTAATATACCCTTTCATTCTATGAGCGAAGGGTATAAAAATTCGAGCAAATGATACATTTGCTTACTTTTGAACTATAGTCTGGCTGGTCTAGCGGTAAGTTCGAGTCTCACCGTAGATCATGGTGTTTTTCGAACTTACGAGCTTGTGACGGACTATAATCTCACTTAAATGTTAACACTGCTGAGCGTGATGCTGATCTCATTACCTCAACAAAAAGCAGATAAGATCTTGGAAATAGGATGTCACTAACACATCCTGCGGCCTTAGTCCAATGTTGGATTGTCGCGCGTGTTATTTTTTACTTTTGAATTGTGAATCGATAGTCGCCGGATCGTGAAAATAAAGGTACGTTTTCCTCGACACGGCCCCAGCGGCTCTAGCGACTGCGGCTCGCCCATTGGCCATTGCATACAAAAACAAGTTTTTAGTTGATAATCGGTTGGCATAGCTCCACAATGAATGAGCCGCGCGGCTCTTGTTGTATATAATGCCGGCATGAGTGGTGAACGTGGTGCACTCGCTTATTTGTAGGCTTCGGGCGACGGCTGCTTGGGGTAGGGTAGTTGTTTCGCACAACGGTCGTATTCGTTCGGCCGATATACGAGTAGCATGTACATATATAAAAAGCAGTCGCGCGGCTCTTGTTGTACATTATGCATGCACGAATGCTGAACGTGGTGCACTTGCTTGTTTGTTGGCTTCGGGCGACGGCTGCTTGGGGTAGGGTAGTTGTTTCGCACAATAGTCTGTACTGATTCGGCTGATACACGAATCTGTCTGTATATAGAAAGCAGTCGCGGGAATCTTGTTGTACATAATGCATGCACGAATGGTGAACTTGGTGCACTTGCTTGTTTGTGGAGCTTCGGGCGACGGCTGCTTGGGGTAGGGAACTTGCTCTAGAGCCGCTGGAGTCGCTAGAGTCTCTGCAGCCGTGTCGAGGACAACGTACCTTAAGAGAGCTGAAACTCGTAGAAATCATCGCAAAATGTAAAGGGCCTACGACCGCTTTTGTAGATTTTTTTTCTTTTTTATTTGCTTCTGGAGATCTCAAAATGCGTATTTTTCAGAGTATTAAATAATTTTGAAGCCTCAATGTTTCCGAAGTATGCCGCCTGGGCAGTTCCCAGCTTTTCCATACCGGAATTTGGGCCCTGAAACTAGCACATTACAATTTTAACTCGCTAGACAGTTCGGAGAAATAAACCTTGTGTAGGGTTCAATTCAGCATTCTCGGTGTTATAAGAACCTTTTCTTATATTGACAAAACTCTGCGCTATTATTTATTTTTAAATATCAGTATCACCTCCACTTATTCTTGAACATCATATCGTTAACTGCGTTTTGTTGTTCTCAAACAGCCTTGCTTCTAATTGTTGATAGCAAAGAGTAGCTTAAGTTTAAGTTAAACTGGGACAAACATCAATTCAATCGATTATATCGATTGAATTTGCAATAATCAAAACCAAGTTATCGTAACAAGTGCTCGATTCAACCCCGTAATGAATGCACTTTAACCAAGCCTTGAAAATGCACTGCAACTATGTACGTACTTTCGATTGGCAACTAAATGCCAATGAGTTCAGCTTCTTGAAAAGCAATATGTAGGTATCAATATAGAGCTGAACTACTTTGCTCACAATTTCACATTGTTGTTAATGATACGTAAGTACTGAATAACAAGTTACATTTTCATATATCATGACAACCTGACACGACGACGCGAACGCGACGTGAGGCGACACTTCAACATACATATTGAACTTTGAAAGCAATATCATAAACCGCCAAGTTGATAACTAATAAAATGTGTAAGCAAATGGAGAGCGTTAATGTTCGTGTAAATAAACATTAAAGTATAATGGGAAGGCGCTAAAAACATATTGGATTACCATTATGCGACCTGAAATTCACGGCACGTGATGAAAGAAAAATGTTCCCATTAAATGCATTTTTTTGCATTGAGGATGTAGGTTAATGTCAAAGTATAATAATGTTGTTTTATATCCATCTATTTCCTTGCATGCATACGACAAGTAAAAATACATATGCCGTTTGCTATAAAGAAAAAAAATATTTTTTTTAATACGCGCAGTGTCGCAATTATGTCTTCGTGCAATAACCCTATTTTATTGCAAAAACTTAATATGTACCAACTATGTATTTAAAAAATTTAAATTTTAGAACACTAACTATTAGCCATTAGATACCATATACGCCACCTTAAAGTGGGGGGGTGCAATAACGTCAAGCGAATTAATGTCAATTGACGTTATTTCGTCGGAAAAAGGGAATAATGGCAATTGACATTAATTCCTTTTGCCAAAGGGAAATAAAATCAGTTGATATTAATTCGCTTTTGAAAAAAACAATGTTCCCTCCCAGTAGATAGGCATATATTAAATATATTTTGTTAGCACATCACGAAATGAAGCTTTTATTTTATAAGCTCTGAAATTTTCGAATAAAATTTTCGCTTTAGTTGATATGATTCCTGGGTTCATGTAAACTAAAGTGGAAATCTGCTTGAAGGAACCGAAACGAAACAATGTACTTGTCTTCATTGGACTTCTTAGGTTCCTATGGATTTCCGCTTTACATCAGCGGAAATCTATTAGATCTCTGTTTTACTTCGATGTGAGTGTTGTTTCTCCTCGGAAGCTCGAAGAAAAGCATCCATTCCGACAAAACAACAACATTGAATGACATTTTCTTGCAATAACACTTAAATATCTCTGTTTTACTTTGATAATGAGCCCAGAAAGACAAAACAAGGTATGTACTTGTCCGTATTGGACTTCTTCGGGTCGTATTAAGTAAAGCGGAAATCTAATGGAAACAATGCCAATAACCAAAAAAAAAACTGGATATAAAGTGCCGAATTAGCTGTTATCCAAAAATATATAACCGTATTTTCAAACCCAACTGATTTACAAGCCAATATCAAGAATTGACTTTATTTCGCTTTAGTAGTTGACAGTACTTCGTTTTCAAAAACGAATTAATGTGAATTGACATTATTTCGCATTTGGGTGGGAAATAGTGTCAATTGACATTAATTCGCTTGACGTTATTACACCCCCCCCCCCTTAAAGTCAGTTGAAACCACATTAACTTATTACGGTTCATTAGCTCAGAACACATCTCAATTCCCTTTAGATTTGCTATTTTTATATAGATACACCTCCGGTAAGCTAATAACCAACAGTGTAGGTAAAAACCATACGCATCGATTTCCTATCATCTTATGTATGTAAAAATCAAATCATTTATATGCAGCATCATCAAAAATCAAATTTTTCCCATGGAAACGCAAAAAAAATCATATCATATGACAGAACTGCCATCTGTTCACATTATGCAAATGATGTGTAATGCCACCGGAACATTGATTCTTAATTGTGGAACGAGAAAAAAACGGTCTTCCTTAATTCTACAATACTCCTATGACCATAAACAAAAATCCGAAGAAATTTCAAAGGAAGCTGTAACACTATCCGAACTGTTGTTAATGAACGCTAAAGCATCTGTTGATTGTCGGTGATGCGGCTCTTTTATAATACTTAAGATTGTATCGGCATCTTAAACCTTTGGCTCAGATTGCAGGTATGTTAACAGGTAGAGAAATGTTACGGTTTTTTCTGCATTCTCGTTTTATACGTAATGTACACGTCCATCGTGAACGTTAACTTCCAATGATTTCAGATACATACATATTTGATAATGGCAGTCTTTTGAAGCATAGTTTCACATTATTATAATGCTTTGAACAATATTTTATTGAATATTGTAATAATAGGCAGTGGCGTAGATAAGGGGGGGGATCAAGGGGATCAACCCCCCCCCCTTCCCTTCGACCACATATTTTTTTTGTTACTTTAGATACGTAAAACATAGCAGAAGTAAACTTTTAGCTGGAATTATTCAACGTGTGTAGTGTTTCATAAAAACGTGAAACAATTTTCAGAACTGCAATAGAAAATTCAGCATTTCCTCAAATTTGAATTATTTCAATTGTAAAATAGAAGCGTATCTAGAAGTGCTGTTAGAAAAATTATGTATGTAACTACTGATTGAAAATTTGTTGTCGGAAAATCTTAATGTTCAGTTCAAAATTTTAAAAATAATGTGGAACACGGAGTGCTTTTCCACAGAAGCGCAATTTCCAATAAACAGTAGGTACATAAGATAAAAAGAAAACGCTGCAAAACTGCTTTCAATTTTTTTATCATTCATTCTTTGTTTTTTATAAGTTAAAAATTCTCGAAAGGTTTTATCGTATAGCAGGGCAAAGAAACTCTTGACTTTCTCTAGTTGTTCGCAATTCTACTGAGTTTAATACGAAGAACTCTCACAGCTATAACCTATAAACAGGATTTTTTTAACTAAATCTTATAAAAAAATTTTAGAAATTTCCGAAATTGAAAGACATAGTCTTATGCAGACAGTAGGTAATTCGAAAACAAATTAGCAAACAAACTGAGTTCCGCGTAAACGTTGGGTTCCGTGAAGGTCTCTCAAGGGTTTCCCGAAGATATTCAAAAATAGGAAAAATGTAGAAAGAGTTTTTGATAACAAAAAGGAAACAATCCATACGAAAAAAATGTTTGTAAATTTTAAAATTCCGAAGCTTGGTTTACTTCACTGTACCAGAAATCAACACTGTAAAATATTTTACCAGCATCAGAGACTCGACCGATTTTTTTACAACTTGCTACTTTGTGAAATGGAAAAGAAGTAGAAAATAAAGTATGTCCGCAGTGTTTGTTTGAGGTTTTCGGGATTTAAATTAGGGCGCAAATAAATTAGAGGATTCAATTTGTGTTAATCGAAACTTTTCTACGATTTTTTAACGAGTGTTTAACGGTCCAAAGTATCCTTTTCAAACAATTGGCAAAAAGCTAGGGCCTCGAAATTTATAGAAGATAGCTGCTACGGTGTCCTACAAGTTTGAAAAATTTAGAAATATGTATATACCCACGAATTTCTGAGTTTTCGGAGAATTTCGATTTAGAACGCAAAAGCTGTACTTTATCCACATATTCTGGGCATTCCCAACGAGCTCTCGTCTTCACAATTTACCTTTTCTGGAGATTTAATTATATCATTTATATCCCTGTTTTGAGATGTTGTGGGCTGAAAAACGGTGATGCAAGATGTTCCGTGACTCCAAAAAGTTTGAGACCTATTGATCTAACCCAATATAAAGCTCTGATACTCTAATCACAATAGCAAAAATTTGAACGAAAATTGGAATACATACTGTGGATTCACTCACCGTAGTAAGAAAGCCAAATTATCGATGCAGTGTCAGAATTTTTGCGGAGAATTCAATATTTTCAAGACGCTACTTTTTCGTATGCAAAAATTGCTCTCTATTTTGCAAATAAAACAACAAATGCTGAAAAACACTGCTAATTTGAAGTGTAATATATGCAGATTTCAAAGTATAATATATGCAGATTTCTGCATATATTACACTTCAAATTAGTTATTCTAAAATTCAAAATTTGATAACCGTAAAAGTACATATAAGCAATCTTGCAAAATGATCCCCTCTCTCTCTGAAAAGCTATCTACGCCACTGATAATAGGAAAAAAGTTCAGTGGAAGAAGTTTTAAAGATATTATGAGGTGCGATTGTAACTATGTATGTACATACATACATAGTACAATAAGTGCCATGAAGGGGGGCTTAACGTCCGTGCCTACCGTAAAGGTTTACCAGACTGCCTCGAATAGGCGAACGGATAAGGCTTGGCGTTTACATACTGCTTGAAGCGAGGCCTTTCTACTACCTCTGCCGTTCTATGGGTCTCGGCACCCGGTTGTAGCGCAACTCCACGCCGTGGTGACACCACAGCCCGCACGATACTCCCCTCATGGGGGCCTAACTTCAATATGTCGGATAGGGGAATTGTCGCCCATCGGTGCCCCTTGGCTGGTATCTCGACACTCCGTGCTAACAGATAGGGGACCTCTGCTCCGGACTCGCAGTGGCCTTACGTCACTGCTGCAGTGTTGGCGCCTTGCACACCCACGTAGGACTGGTGGCCTAAGTATTCAGGTAGAGCGGGATAGTCATTTCCCGTAGGTCCCCACTGGTATCGACGTTATAGCCTATCTCCCAGTGGGGGGTCGCCCCTGGTCATACCGGCATGAAGCCGAAGTTAAGCCAGAAATAAACCCTACTAAGCAACGACATTGTTAAGAGCAATGCAGACAGACCAGAGCTGAAACCGTTATACAGCGTTCGAATGCTGACGCCTGTGGTGGCGACTAAATGCCTCCTTAGCGAAGGCATTTAGAGCCAGTACATATTCTCGTCTAAAGAGACAGCGAGAGACATTCAGAGAACCATCCTCGATAGTGACGCCGAATGCGTCAAGATTCCGGATATCCACGTACGCAAGGCAGTGGCATAGTACATGCGTCCAATCATCGCCGAGATGATTACACATGGGACATGCAGCATCATCAGCTAAATTGCGCGAATGAAGCCATGCATTGAGCGATCCGTAACCAGTGATGAGGAATTCTAGACTTAGATTGAAGTCTAAGTCAGTATATCCTCTCACGTCACTAACCTGCCTAACGTATCCCATCTAGATTGCCATCTAGACAGGACACACTCCTCCAGGAGGCCGGCGATTTCTCGCGGACCTCTATCAGCGACACTCTCAGGGGACAACAAGCTACTAGGGGGTAACGAAAGCCCTCTCCGTATGTAAAACGCCGTTCCACGACGCAAGATCTCCTAGTCAAGAGGGGGTGCACCCATCAGGACTTGAAGAGTCACGGTAGATACCGTCTTACATACTCGGAGACATTCAGCCAGCGGGACACCTTGGCACGTTTCACACAAACCCCTACCACCAACGGTAGAGGCGTAATCCATAAGACCTGCGGATCCATACGCTGTACAGCCAACGAACAAGGATTCGCAGATCCTCTGGATTGCGCCTCTACCGAGACCCCAATCCTTCCTAACAATGCGCGTGAACCACTTACATATATCCACAAGCTTTTCGGTTACAGCTGTGAACCTGAAGAAAGTTCATCCTCTCGCCATAGTTATACCCAAGTACCTACTTGACTTGGACCGCGTCGTACTTGAGTCTAACTTCCCCCATCCGAACCACTGGAGGACGACTACGGTCAAAACTGCCCTTGAGCAGCATTGTGACCGTCTTAGAGGATGAAACTGCACTTAGGGCGAAACTCCCTAGTTTTTTTTTCAAATTCGGATTCTAAAAAAAGAATTGATGAAATGCTATCCCGGCTCCATTTAACTTAAAAACTATTTTTCTTGTTCATTTGTAGGTACTGGGTGCAGATTGTACTGACAAAAGGACATTTTCTATCACCATGGACAAACGAATTAGTTCTAAGGACAGGGTAAGACTTAATCAAGGTTGTTTTTCTTTCATCTGCTCCTAGGATGCTCACCTGTAGCAGTACGTACAGGACAGAACAACAACTTCCATATACGAGTACAAACTCGAACATGAAGTTGGATACGCTCTAGGGAGGGGTAAGCCGGGCGGTCGCCCGAGGCGCCAAATTTTTGGGGCCGCATTTTGGCTAGGACTTCATCGACACAAAACTAAATTAAAACACTAAACTAATCCTAAACTAGGGGGCTTCGCCCCCTGCTCGCTAGGCTCGCCAACCCCCGGGGGCCGAGGCTAATTTCGGGCGCGGCCGAAATTTGAATACCCTTGGCTCTCCTTGGGCTAAAATTTTTTTGGGACGTACCTATGACTTGTATTTAATCCCCCTCCTCATTCTTTTCCTTCCGTCTTGACAAAAGTTTTGGGCTTGGTTGAAATAACTGGGCAAATAAAAATATTTACTCGGAAAATGTTATTGGGTTTGCGGGAGCACCCCACAGTACGATTCCAATCGTTTTAACTTTGTTGTTGCTTTGGTAAAAACACATTTATTCAAAGTTTTGTGAAATTGGTGCAAAAAATGTTTCTTAAAAGAACCAAAATAGGGGTTGGGTTTGTATGGCCACCCCATGACCCCATGGTCAGATTTGATCAATTCTTAGATATGTTTTGTGTCATCAAGAGAAACACGTTTGTGTGTAATTTGGTTGAAATTGGTGCACAAATAAAAAAGTTTTTCCTAGAAGAACCTAATTTGGGGAGTTAGTTTTGTATGGCAGCCCCATGACCCCATGGTCCGATTTGATCCATTCTTAGATATGTTTTGTGTCATCAATAGAAACGCATTTGTGTGAAATTTTGTTGAAATTGGTGCACAAATAAAAAAGTTTTTCTTAGAAGAACCTAATTTGGGTAGTTGGGTTTGTATGGCGGGCCCCATGACCCCATTGTCCGATTTTACCGATTCAAACATACAAACTGCCTGCAGCAAAAAGAAGCATTTGTGCAAAATTTCAGCTTCATAGCTTTTAAATTGGCCGAGTAAAACGCGTCGCAACAGACGGACAGACAGACGGGCATCGCTTTATCGACTCCCCAAGTCATGCTGATTATATATGTATACTTTTTATATGGTCAGAGATGCTTCCTTCAGTGCGTTACAAACTTCATGACAAAGTTAATATGTATACCCTTTCACTCTATGAGCGAGGTATAAACACCTGAGCAAACCACATGAATTTTCAAAAAACCGAAACGTGAACTGAGCAATTTGCCCAGCATTCACCGATAAGTAGTAGTGGCCCGTAAGGCAATGTTGTCAGATAGGTTTCGTGGCTTCTTCCAAATGAAACTTGATTTTCCCCTAAATTGGGAAAAACACAGAAAATTATCAAAAGGGCTCCACGCCAATGGGCACCAATTGTGATATGTGGACGAGGGTACAAACTACAAAGTCTAATGGTACCGTAAAGACTAATGGCACAGCTATCGAGACGGCTTGTCTATATGCGGAGCGTCGCCAGGTGCTCGCTGTAGCTCTAAGTCGGGCTAATCGGGAATTTGACGTCTGTAGCCCACTAAAATTAAAAAAGACGAAAAAATAGGATAGCTTGCTCCTAAAATATGACGAGGGGAAAAACTTTTATCCGAACTTCCTCTCGTCAGAGCTTCATCAAGTTATTTATATAAACTGGCATGTTAGGGTGTTCTTTTTATAATTCATACAGTTATTACACAAGCAACCAGGCACATAGCGTTTTGAATATTCAGGTTACTCGTAGGTGATATTCCCCAGACAGTGCCTTTCTTACCTATTCCTTCTTCACGAAAAGAATTCCGCAATCGAAAAAACGCGCGTAAAAGAAAATATTGGACTTCCCAGTAAGTGTTTGTACTATGTATATCTCTCACCGATATCGTTTCGAAAATATTTTGGAGGTGCAGAGCAAGTAAACAATTTTATTTGTTGGTAGCAACCGGCAAATTTAAAAAACATTTGAAGCAGCGTTGCCACTCGTGTTACAATTGTAACATTTTGTTACAAATTCCAATTTCTTGTTACAATGTTACACCCCGACCAATTTTGTTACAATCTGGCGAGAGTGGAGAATTCAACTATATTTTAATATTTTTCTACTAAAAGTGGCATGAAGTATTTCGAAAAACAAATTTTCTATTTTTATGATTGTTGCATGATCTGATCACCCATCGATTCAGTCAGGCATGTCAAACTTGTGACCCGCGGGGCACATGCGGCCCACATCGCAGTTTTGTGTGGCTCACGGCCACATCGGAGAAACACAGTATGTGTCACATTGTGGAAAAATAAAATAATGTAAATGTTTGTAAAAAATTTAAAATTGAGGCGTTGAGCTAGTCTAAGAAATTTATTAAAACTCGTCAAAAATTATATTGCTAATGCAAACTTAAATTCTGTATTTAAAAATCATACTCTCTGTTTTAGGAAGCTAGCGGTTTTTCAAAGAAGTTTTGTGCAGAAAAATATAATGCCCATCGTGAAATTGTTTTCTCTCGAAATTTATTCAAGAAAGCAGTATTTGGCTTTGCCACAGTTGCGTTATAACTTATGTTCACATTTTTCAGGTACTCGACCATTTTGTTCGAGCTTTATTATTGTCCGCCGAATGATTTTGGCTCCCAAGGTTATTTCTGGATGACTGGTTTTGATACTGTCCAAAATTTGAAGTTAATTACTTAGCAAATAGAGGTTGTTGATCAATCCACCAAATGTTGACGTTTTTTTTTTAATTCTATAAGTGTTTTCATGATTTTTATCCTGCGGCCCGCCCAATCCTAAAATTTGGCCCAGGTCAGGTTTTGATTTAGACACCCCTGGATTAAGTACCCGTTTTTACTGCTCCTGGTTGATTCAAGATCAGTGTTCATTCAACTATAGCAGCTAAATTGCGCCAAGCCTTGGAGTCAGTTCAGTAAATGAATTGAATTTTACCTTGGCGCAGATTCAAGCGAAACATTTATAGTTGCCAATATTTTTTCTCGTCATTCGGTAAAATTTGGAATGCAAGCTTTATATGGGCACCAAATTTCATTTTAAATCAAAAGAATATTTAAGACGGAACGTGATGCTTTAGTAAAATTGATTTGCGAGTATTTGGATAGTATTTTGATCGACAGGAAAGAGCAGATGAGCTAACATGTCAGACAACGTTCGACATCTTCACTTACGGCTTCTGAGCCTCTTTTCACACTTTGAATTGTTGAAAGCTCAAGCAATGTCTGAGGTACTGGAAGGAGCATCTCGTTTTGCGACAACATAAAGAACTTAGATGCCCCTTCAATCATTCGGGAACTACGCTTCTGTGCAGAGCAGTGTCAATATTAATTGCGATATTTCTAAACAATTGTTGTTATATTGAATCTGTTCTCAAATCGTGGGTTGGAATTTAAACTAATTGTGGAAATTTTGACATCGTTTCTCCCATACTGCAGTGCGTGCCTGTAGTATTATGACACCAAGATTTCCATTTCTTTATTAAAGTTTTATTGTGCGGAGTGCCCTGAAATGCTGGCTATCCACATTACCCATAAAAAAAAATTGTTTCATAATACCTCACAAATACTGGGTTTAACTATCATAAAGAATTTATGGAAAATAATAGATAACAGCCATAAAAATTCAGCCATTTTCAAAATCGTTTGTTTTAATTTATAACTCTCCACTATTTGTGCGAGCAATCATTGATTTCGGACTTGCGTACATTTATTGCTTAATTTGTTCATTAACAGCAATATCTTCAAATTTGTTACACTCAACCTAAAAATGTTACAATTTTATGAGATAAATGTTACACTTGGAAATCTAAAAACGGCAACCCTGATTTGAAGGTCATTTCCATGGCCTCCCCTGTCCAACTCCTTCACGGAGCCTGTCGAGTAATATGGAGGTCTTGGAAATTTGTTCTTGAAAATCTTTTTCCAGTTGATTGTTTTAGGGTTCCTGGTAAGGCTTGGGAGTCTCCCTGAAGATGTTGTGGTCTGAGAAAGATTTCAGATCTGATACTCTCCACTGTTCCACCTTCATTTTTTCGTTATCCGAAGGAGTGTAACGTCTATTACCTCCTCCCACCCTGCGCTGTTTGCCGAGCTTGGAAAAACGAAGGTTGAACAGTTTCCCACTGTGAGGTTAGTATTTAGTATGAAATCAAACAGGTCCTCACCTCTTTCGTTTATTTCGGTGTTTCCCCACAAGGTATGACGCGCGTTAGCATCGCGCCCTATCAGAAGCGTTGAGTTCCTCGAAGTGCTGAATGTAATCAGGAGTTCCAGCTCCTTTGGAGGCGCGTTCCGGCCTTCCGTGGGCCAGGAAGGCGGAGAAGATAAACAGCTCACCTATCTCTGGAACCTCTATTCTAACATCAGGTAGATCCGATGAGCTAAATTGCGGGCAAAAGAAGGCATTAATGCATTTACAAGTCCTTGGTTTACCTTGGTCCAGGTTGTTGCTATTGTGGAGGAGAATGTACTGCTTGTCCGCAAGCCCCCTGATGGATTCATCGCGAACCCAGAGCTCCTGAACAACCTTAGAGTGCTGTAGGTCAATCTGCACTACCTTCATGCTGATCCACTACCTCCGCTGCCTCAATGCACATTTCTTCCAGTAGGTTATTGGCTCCGTCCACCGGATTCTGCTCGTCCTCAGAATTTGACCGGAACACCTTTAGCTTGGCATTACGTATGCCAAAACGTAATTTATGGTCTGCCTTGAGGATGCCGCTAGCAGACACTCTTCGTTGATTAGGAGACTTGCGGTTCCTCGGGTTTTACTTAATATTACATCTATTTTTTAACTCGAATGTGAATATTATTTCCAGTAAAAAGCAAATACATATATTGAAATCGGCATCAACTGTGATGATGATATTATTATTAATATTTTGCATAATGCTAATGCTCTTACACTATTGCATAACTAATAAGAATTACAAGCCTTAAGTTAAATGTTAAGGTGTTTGTTGACCCACCACCGTCTGATGTATGTTGGATTTGGCCGTGTTTACTCGCGGTATTGCACAAGTAGGTATGTGTGTAATACACATCATTGAGGCCAGAAGCTTACGGATCAATTTGGTTCCTGCATTTGCCCAGCCATAAATAACCCCAGATGGCGTATATGGTTTGCAATATAACATTTTTGTTAACTTCTTTGGAAAAGAAGGTAAATAAGCAGATATATGCATACGAGTAATTTCTGCAAATAAATTAAAAATTGTCAAGGAAAAAATAATAGAGATAGATGCCGGTGTGCTCATATTTATGGGATTGCTAATATGCATATCGATATGCAGGCGCGCACAGAGGGTGGGGCAAAAGGGGCAATTTGCCCCGGGCCCCGCGTTGGAGAGGGCCCCGCAGGGACAGTGGTCTCGAAGTGCGCATACGCAAAATTATTACACGAATTGATGTCAGGTAAATTTTATTTAAATCTCTATTTATCTTGTTTTGTGTTATTCAAAGCATTTCTAGGACCTTATAGGATTTCCCTTCACCTACTTTTTTCAATTAAAATTTCTAAATCTAAAATTGGCACTGATCTTGATATATTTTAGGTGTTGAAATCAACAGCACACTCTGTCGAAATTTATCTAATTAATCGGTATTCTCTTAAAATCTGAGTGTCCTCGAACTATGTGTGTTTTATAGAGAAAGTGCTAACCAAGAAACTGCAAACGATGGATCCCCTTTAAATGACTACTTCTTATTTAGTTTCCATAAACTTATATTTATTCAAGTCTCTCTCTGATTTTTGTCAACTCATTGTAGTCTTATCTGTAACTATGCTCTCGGTCTTAGTAACGTTTATGAAGAGACATGGCATTTTTGCAATGCCATCAGCAGTGACGGAACCACTTTACTCTGGGCCCTGCCGCCAACTTCTTGAGTGGGCCCCCTACACTGAGAAAAAAAGTAGAGTGAAATCAATCGAAAACACTCTTGAAGGTCGATCCACACTTTTCAGTCATCAGTCACAGTCACTTTCCATAAAAGTTAATTGATTGATTGACAATCTGTCAATTTGAATGAGAAATTACTGTGACTGCGACTGATGACTAAAAAGTGTGGATCGATCGTAAACCAAGTATTTTGAATCATGATTTTGACGTTACAGTTTTTCTACTAAAATTAAGAACATCGTACTTAAAATAACTTTGCTAAGAGCTACTTTGACTCTTTGCATTCTTACATTGAGAATAGCGTTCTTGTTGTAACGTTTATTAAATTAGGAGGTTTTCACACTTACGCCAGATCACGTAATCTGCGTCAAATTACGTAGTCTGGGACCTGATTAAGTTGCAGATTACGTAATCTGTCTATTGCAAATTAAGTAGCCAGAACGACTTCATATAATTCACCATACAGTCGAGGTGAATTTTACTATATTTTTATGTCAAAAATTTCACTTTTAAATCATGAAATGTCGTTTTTAATGTCAAAGATGTAATTTTTCATGTCAAAAATCGTATCCTGCCAAAACAATTACACGGCTGATCAACGGAAAGGAAATACATTGGGAAACAAAAGCACAGAGAAGTGCTTCGAAACCGGGCCTTAAAGTGGCAAAACATGCAGAAACAATAGGTACACGATTTGCTGTTTCCGCTCATTCACATGCAAATATAAGCCGTAGATTCCATTTCTAATTTTTAAAAAGTTTACCCTTGACGCATGTATGTATGTACATGAAGTGCGTTTTCACCGACTCAAAATTGTTAAAATGTCGCGAGTGGGTCCGCTAGGGAGTCCTGTCCATGCAGCAATACACGGCGGCATCAAATGCTAATTGATTTTGGTTGTATAGTTTGTTCACTGTTTCGACGTTTTTCCAATGTTTAGTCGTCGCAATCCCACTTCAAGGATAACGTACGTAGTTTTGCGGTGCGTGCAACTTTACTGCACTGCGAGATGACTGGCTATTTCCGAAACACCACTCCAGAACTCCGATGAGCTATAAATCGCAAGATTGAAAAAGTTTTCATTTATTTCAAACATTGTATAAATTTCTTTATTGTGAACACTACGTGTATGTACATAAGTATAGCTGCAAAAAACAATACATTCCACTAATTAAATTAATTAAATAAAAAGAATATTTAATAAAAATGTCCGACTTGAAAATTGTATAAATGTTCTTTGACATATCGCACTAAAAAATATTTTTTTAACGTCAAAATGACTTGACTTTGATCAAGTAGGGATAGTGTGAACACTAAATTCACCACAGCTTGATTTGCCTGATTAGGTTCCGCAGATTATGTAATCTGGCGTAAGTGTGAAAACCTCCTTAATGGTTTCATCAATTGTTTTTTTTTCTGACAAAAATGCTCAAGCAGCGCAGCATTGACCTCTATAGGTGTTAGTGATGTTTAAGCATAGAAAATTACCTGCGCCTACAATGAGATTCGATCCCGCGAACCTATGATTCGAAGACGAGCGCTCTATCTATCTACCCTAATGCCGCTCTCTCAGGTACCAGCATCCTGGCATCCTGTAGTAGGAACAACATTTATAGAGTTTCCAAGGACAAATGTTATTTTTCTCAAAGGAGCCACTTTTATTGATTTGCCCCGGGCCCCGTAAATCCTCTGTGCGCGCCTGTCGATATGTATGTGCAAACACTGTTGAAACAACGGAACGCATTAATGTTTAGATTTAAGCAGGTGGTCTGCGGAAGATTGAATATACAGTAAAACACGGATAAGTGCAAATCGATACACATTTTTTTCGTGCACTTGAGCGTGTTGTGCACTTATCAGTGCTCCATATAAACTATCTAATTTACGTAGCATAAATGGAAACTAGTGGTAACAACTGATATTGTGTGGCTATACTTTGTAACGCTATAGTCAGGGCCGGCCCTAGGGGTGGGCGAACTGGGCAGTCGCCCAGGGCCACCACATCGTGGAACCTTTTATTTTCGGGGGGCCACCAAAAAGTGCTCCACTCTCTAGGGGCCTTCACGCAACAAGATAATCAAAGCATACCTGATGAAAAATCAATAGAATCGCTGGGCGATGTTGTAAGCACGCTGGATGTTTCACATCTTATCGGCAATTTTTAAATGTCCGAACTTCAAAAGTTTCAGGATAAACCTAAGTCTATTCTAAAAAAAATGCCGTGGAATTACCTGGTTCCAAAAATATAGAAATTTGTTTCGATTGAAGAAAAATAATAGTAATGCTTATGCGCAAATATTTTCAAAAATTGCTGTTTTAAAATTCTAAAGCTTAGGCTGCCTACTACAAGCACTCCGATATGTCAAACCGATAATGAGCATAAAATTCTTAAAAAATGAAAACCGGAGAAATGGAGTTGGAATTTCGTAAAAAAAACGGTCAAGTCGCAGCCATCTGACGGATGACATTTCAAATGCTTGAAGAGGGAAAAGCATTGATACATCTTGACCGATTTTTTACGGCTTTGACGTATGTGCCAAACACATAAAACAGGTCAGGAATTTGGAATTTATTTTGAAGCGCAAATAGTCCGACAATAAAATTTTTCTTCCAGCGTAAGCTCGACAAAATAATCAAAATTTGTGTGATTTAACGAATGATGGTGACAAAAGATTAAACATTTTACAGGGTAAATAGATACGTATTTCTTAGAAAGAGCTAGCTGACAGTGGCAGCAATTAAAATTTTTATAACTGATTATATGATGAACTATCAAAATTCTATTTTGAAAAAAAATCATTGGCAAAGCGAAGATTTCCGCGACATCAAAAAGATTGCGAATCATTGATATAACGTGATCAAAGAACATTCAGGCTTTGGGTCACCATCATCGATTTGGACCAGGGCCACGAAAATATTGAGCCCAGCCCTGGCTATAGTTTTCAACAATTTAATTTGACAGAGCTTTGTATAAGCGACTTTGTAAAGCTTTCGAACTACCCATCTTTTTGAAATGTGATCAATGCAGGGGACACCATTATCTGATTAGCTGATTGCTACAATCTCGTCAAGGGCGAATGCTTTAAGGGGGAACATAAAGGGAAGAACATCGAATATAGATGCTGCGAATCGAGCTTTTTGTAGGCTTTTGGGACGTCAAAAATTGTGTGTATCCTAAACTATTTTTTTTTTATTTTCAATTACAATTCATGGATGTAAAAACTATCACTTATTTGCAGAAATGGAAAAACAACATCTAAAAAAAATTTTGTTCGCAAAAAAAGAAAAACCAAAATTTAACGACTATCTTAGTGGTATCTTTCAATCTAAAGGAGGAGACTGACTGATACTGCTAACATAAACGCTGGAATGACAAAGAGACTGCCACTTTTGCTAAACATTTTTTTATGAAGACAATGTTTGATCTTAGCTGCTCAAAAAGAGCAATTTTTAACTCTCATATTTACCTACTTAAAGACAAAAATTATCCAGTAGACCTGATTTCTCTTTTTTCTACATTTTCATAAATTGAGTCAATAACGAGACCGACTTCTAATCGTGTGAATAGCACGATGAGTGTATACCCTATACCCATGTACAGACCTAGAAGGCACGCAAAACCCAAAATATTCAATTTCATATTTTTTGTTGGGGAGGGAGGGGTAGATGGATCGGACCTGACACATCTTTACTCCTTTGCAAGGCATCCAACGGCTACCATTTGATACTAATTTGAAGTTTTTGGTGACATTCTATCAAAAGATATGGCTGAATACAACTTTGTAGGGGAAGTAGGGGAAGGGGTAGTCGGACCTACTCCACTTTCCATCAACTCAAAGTATATGTCAGAATGACACATTGATCAAAATTTCTAGTCGATAGCGATATTCTACCGAAAGTTATGGCGGAATTAAAATATCAAGAAGGGGTAGTTTGTATGGGAGGTAGGGGAACCCGTGGTCCGATTTGGCCTATTTTCAATACTGTTCTAGATTTTAGCAAAACAAACATATGACCAAAATTTCAAACCGCTAGCTTCATTATTTCGGGAGTTATCTTGCTAACAGACAGACACACGGACATACAGACAGACAGACATGGCTTATTCGATTCAGGGACCGACCCTGATCATTTATATATACAGTAAAACTTCGTTATAACGCTTTTGTGGGGTCTAAGCCAGAAAAAAGCGCTATAACCGGGAAACCGCTACAGCCGGGAAGTCCAAGAAATATACTTCTTAGACGCACACACCTTTTGGGTGACAAAATTTATTATGCGTTTGATACATGGAATGAAAAAGTAAGCAAATGGCAATCAATTGATTACTGGTTAAAAAAAAAAACAGATATTTGTGTTTGTTTTAGACTGGCAACAGACTGCAGCAATACTGAGGTATTCAATTTACATATTTAAATATCCTTCCTCTATGTCCATGCTATAGGCAAAAATTACTCGAATCTTCTTTATTGCAACTAAGACTGCAAATGTCAATCTTATGGGTATATTAGATATCTCCGGCTAGGATCGCATAAATTCGTAAAATAGTCTGGTTCGAAACGTCTGCACTAATAAATTTTTCAAATGCACATGTGCACTTATCCGTCATGAATCGTGTCCAAATGTTGTTAACCCAACCGAAAAATTGCGTGCACTTATCCGTTTTGAAATGTATTGAAAACCGCATTGAATGGATGGTGCATGAAAATTGTGTGTACTTATCCGAGTTTTGCACTTAAGCGTGTTGCACTTAACCTTGTTTTACTGTATATAATTCCTATCTACGAAATCTTATACAGTAAAACCCGCTTAAGTGCAAGCTGAAAATATTACTTCAATGTGTGCACGAAAGCGGGTTTCGCATTTAAGCGAGTGTCAGAAAGAAGTACATATACAATATTTTCGTTTATGTAAATAAATTCATTTCTGTACTGTCATAACTTTTAAAAATAAAACATAAATACATAATAAAATCATTTCTTCGTTTTAATTGGGCATATATTAGCTTTTCAAATTGTATCCACCAAAATAAAACATGTTAAAAAAATATTGCATATGCGATTAGAATATAATACAATACGTTAACTCCTTTACAGTATGGGGTAACCTAAATTTCCCAAGTATTTTCCTGAATAATCCTTATGAGACAACTTTTTCTTTTAATTTGTATATCGAAGCAAGGTTATCCTGTCCTGTTCCAAACAAATACAGCTAAACCAAATAATGATTTTCGAGTCTTATTAGTTAACAAAGAAAAATTCTGATTTTTTTTTTGTCGACATTCATCAACAGTTTTAACAACTGAGTTTTAATTAAATCAACATATTCAGTACTTTGATTGTGACCCTCCAAATACTTTTTAATATTTTCGAGGCTACGTAAAGCTCCCCAGTAGAAAATTGAGGCGTGTTAAAAATTTCTTCTTCCTCCGAAACTGCACGTCGGATATCGTTTTGAGGTGACACTTGATCCAGTATTTCGTCGATATCCAACTCTCCGAAACACATTATTGCCCCATCAATATCTGCATATTGCGAAATCTCACCTCGTTAATACAACTTTCCAGTTCCAGATCTTCTTCTGCATCAATTCTTTCATTTTCGCTATATATTCCAAATTTTTAAACAGCCCTTTTAATAACTTTAATCGCGCATAAACTATCGATTGATTTTGAAAAGTCTTGAAGAGTTATTCCTCTTTCGAGGGCTACGTTTTGTTTTCGCACTATTCCCTGACGGTAATATGCTTTAAAACATCTTATTATTCCAGCATCTAGCGGTTGTATCAATAAGATTGTATTGGCTAGAAAAAATACAACCACAATATTATCTAATGTTACTTCATCGATTATTTTGTAATAAGCCGCATTATCCACGAAAAGTACAATTTTCATTTTTCGTTCCTTTAGTTTGTCATCAAATTTTCTCCAAATTTCTGTCCACGTTGCCGAAACCATCCACGCCTTTCTGTTAGAATAATATGGTACTGGGACGTATTTTCCATTAAAACAACGTGATTTTTTGGTTCGTCCAATTACATAAGAGTACTTCTCTGAACCATTCATGTTCGTTACCAAAAGAAGAGTAAGAGTAAGTTATTTTTTAGACTTCTAAAACTCTCGATGTTTGTGGCCAATGTACCATTTTGTAACGCTTTATAAAATAATGCAGTCTCGTCGGCATTGAATACGTTTTCTTCTCCTTACTTGGCAGTATACTCAGGTAAAACATTCCGGAAACTGTCTGCACTTCGTACATCTGCTAAAGATTTTTCGCCTTAAATTTGACGAAACTATTATTAAAACACTGGGCAAAATACATTTGGACTAGTTCGCCTTGAAAGAGTTTGGAACGAATATTGTCTCTTTTTTCCAAATTGCTTGGCTTTTTCTGATAAAATTGGGTCAGATATGGTTGCATTTTTTGCTCTTATTTGTTCAAATCAAACCATATAACTTTAGCGAATCGTCCAATGCTTTTTGTTTTCCAGTTCGAAACCGCTTTTTTGTGAATGTTTGAAATGAGAATCCAATTGGAAAAACGCTTTTCCGCTTCAATAAATCAATTGACGTTCGTTTCGTCTTGAAATGCAGTATTGCCAGAACAATTGTTAATTGTCAATGTTTGTTGCCAATATTTGACGCTAGAAGCCATACTGGCGGTATGTGCAATTAAGCGATATTTACTGCATGTATTTTGCCATTAAAAGACAGAAAAATTGTTGCACTCAAAAGAGTTTGCATTTATCCGAGGATGCTATTAACATGATGATGAATAGTTTGCTAATGTGTGGTAATTATTGAAAATAAACGGGTTTTGCAGTTAAGAGAGTTGCAGATAACCGGGTTTTACTGTATATTTAAATTACAGTATGTTTGATTAAAACTCAAATTCATAAACAAATAGTAGTAGGTATAGACCCTGCTCTGCGCAGTGGAGATAGATGTAGTGTACGAGTATAGTGTTTCTCAGAAGATGGGTCAACTGAAATTGGTAAAATCAAATTGCAACTTGCATGCAATTATTATGTTTGCCAATTTTTCAACTAACTTGTGACATTGAGTCACAGTTAATTTGTAATTAAGTCCTTTGGTTGTTTAAAATGGTAATTAAAGGAGCGGATTGAAGCGGCGTGATTATAGTAATCGAATATTTAAAAAAAAAACAAGTGTTGCAATCGAAATTGAAAAAAGTTTATGTTAGAAAATACTTTTATACCTCGGCTGTTATTTTGACGCAAACGGAAATTGGATATATCATTTTATATAATTTTGTTTCGGCCGCTCATTCATATTTTCTATAAATGAAAGAGGATATGATTTTTCTACAAACGAGAACTGATAAGTTCGTAAAGGAAAATTGTATAATCCTTAGCTTTCAAATTGATTTCCTGTTTTCCTTGGCAATCTCAGCCATTTAGTCGGTCTTAGCTGCTGTAGGATATTCACCCGCGCAATAATCACTTCCAACGTCTTTTCTAAAGCCCCTCCCGAAATATTTTTCGGCGTATGCCCCTGAGTAGTAGGTAGTTGCATCATTAGTAACAGGAAGTAATGCCTTTTATTGTTTCCAAATTTTCAATCGGAATATGTGAAAACTAGCAGTTTTTTCCACAATAGTGGCGTAAAAAAACGGTGAAATGGACTGTTTAACGTATGTTTATATTCATTTTACACGACTTCTAAACTCTTTATTATTAGTTTGGTCCTAAGTCAGGAAAATGATGTAAATTCACGAATTTATTAATCTTATAATTAAAAAAAAAACAGCAGTATAAGTACTTGCTATAATCCCGGTATCCAAGGCATTCCGAATGGTAACTTGTGTATATCGTTGAGACAAATGACCCCAACCGTCATTCTATATGAGACAAGAATAGTCAATTAGTTTCAACGACAATAGTAAAGCCTTATATTGAAATCATATTCGATTACCTTGAAAACCAGAAGCCATCCGTGACATGTATGGAATACTCCACGCGCGCGATTGCCAAGAGAATTGTGTATACTAAGTATATGTACATACATTTACACCAGAGGTGTCAAACTCAAAAGCTTGGACGAGCCAAATTGTACTTATTTTGACGAAAGTTGTTGACTTACAATGAACTCATTTCCCCGGGGTCACCCCTGTTATTCCGCGACAACCCCACCAAAAGATGTTGTACTTCAGTACTATGGGTGGGACCAAACCCATAATTTTCACGAGCTAAATTTATCTCTAATTTCCTGCATTCAAAGTAACTGATGTATGAAAAATATGGTCGTAACACAGTGTGCCAGTTTTTAAAAGAATCGTACAAGCATCTCATTTTGGCAGATGTTGGAAAAAAGGGAGATGAAATGCATTTTTTTAAATTTTAAACGCCAAATAAATGTTTTAAAAATAACATGAGGAATGATTTGCCGGTGCGTGTGTGTGGTAAACGCTCTGTATATTTTTGATCAGTGTGACGAGAGTAAAGGTACGTTGTGCTCGACACGACTGCATCGGCTCTAGCGACAGCGACTCGCTCATTGCATATAAAAACTCGTTTTTAGAATGAGAGAAAAATGAGTTTTTATATGAAATGAGCGAGTCGCTGTCACTGGAGCCGATGCAGTCGTGTCGAGCACAACGTACCTTAAAGGTACATTTTCCTCGACACGACTGCACGACAGCGACTCGCTCATTCCATATAAAAACTCGTTTTTAAAATGAGAGAGAAACGAGTTTTTATATGGAATGAGCGAGTCGCTGTCGTGCGGCCGCGTCGAGGACAACGTACCTTACTCGAGTGAGCGAGGTCCGTTCGTCTCTCTGTAAATGCAAATGAGTGAATCCCTCAGTTTCGAAGCTATCGGGCTAGAATTTTGTACACACGTGTTTATCTTTTGCAGTGAAACGGAACCGAACCTTAGCATCACACGACTGCCATAGAAACTTAACCTTAAACATTTGTTGTCATGAGATTTTTTTTTTGACCACTCTCAACGCCGTCTAGATATTAAGACTCTTAAAAGTCAAATTAAGAGCTGAAATTGCATTGCTTTGTTATTGTTTTTAATGACGTCATATGCTTGTTGTTGTTATTTGTCCTTGTAAATCCAAAATTTAAGAGCTAAACTATGACGTCATTGTACAGCTGAGTTGCTGCTATGATATATCTAGATGGCGTTGGCACTTTTAACTATTGTGTTCTTCTTGTAAATTTGCATCCAAAATTAATAAAAATATTTTGCGGCCAGTTCTAGTGCAGTTGAGCTTAATTTCGTTTAGTTGTTATTAATTCAGAGCGAATTTCCGGGCAGCAGAATCTTAACCGCATAAAATGATGAAGATGGCCGCATGCGCTCCGCGGTGCTCGAGTTTGAATCGTCTGAATTACACACATAAATGCATATCTCATATCTGTGCACATGAATCAATCAAGATTGATCTTTTTTTTAACTCCTTCATCGCAGATTTTAATAATAGTGCGCCTAATATGTGGGACCTGGCACTGTCTGTCTATAGAACCATATGCTCACAAACTCACATGCTTGTCACCATTCTTAGAATACAGTAAACGCTATTCACATACGAAATTAGTGTAATACTTGTACACAATTATAGTTTTTTTTTTGTCCAATTGTACGAGTATGAATTATATAGTTCGTTGTTAAGGTGTTCTCGACATGAACATTTATAACACACACAAGACACGAAACATAATTACAAACGTATATGTAATTTGAAAAGCTTAAAACGTAACGAGACGTTAAGCCGTAAACCCACGCATAAAGTAGATATGTCTCGCGAACGCGTGATATATGCATTTGCGACTACATTTGAGTTCACGGTGTTTACTTCTAGACATTTGTGATTTTTTTTTAGTTTGAACATTTATGAAGTCATAGTTTGAGAATATCAACTCAAGCTTCATGATTTTTACGCTTCGATAATAATGAATGGTTTAAATTTATTAGTAGACTATAATTCAAATCCTTGGAAAGCTATTGACGAAGCCCTCTTTGCACAACAGCAGAGCTCTACTGACGAGGGCTCACCTGCTAGTTCTTTTAAGCACAAGGGGAGTGTTTACAATTTAAATAGAACAATGATTTAGATAATGATGTATACGATTTAATTATAAAAACTTGGCTTCGCACCCGTGAGCTCCACGTCGAAGACTGCCTATTTTCCACATCGCAAGGTCCGAGGAAACTTTCAGTGTTTACTTGAAAATATGAGAAATGTGCATTCTTCTGACTTAGCTCGAAGTGCAATTACTGAATATCAATAATTGCATATCGAACAAAGTCTTCGATTGCTCATCAATCACATGTCGCAAGTAAACCTAATTCACCCAATAGTCCAGTCAAATTATCCCAATTCAGGCCTCCAAATAGAAAAAAATTTAGTAAGGCTAATTTTTGTTTTTTTTTTTTAATCAGTGGGCTCCCAGGAATCTAAAACTAATTTTCCAAAAAAATAATTTGATAGGAAAGGTCCACAAACGAACAACTAATTACTCTTTCGGATCCTGGAATGTACGCTCCCTGAATAGACCAGGCCCTAAGGGCTCTCCTGGATCAGGTGGAAAAATATACAAGCTGAGCATAGTTGCAATCCAGGAAACAAAATGGCTCCAAATCGAGATTAGCGACCGCAATTCACACACTATTTATACGAGTGGTAAAGAGGAGGGCAACAAGGAGTTTGGAATATCTTTTATCGTGAGTACACAGCAAAAAATCAGGCGGTGTGAACCAAAATTTATCCAAAAAGGTTTAATTTTTTTATACCTATGGAGTTAAATACATTTATTTCACTCCGTCCCGAGTATAACATTTTCCTTTTATCCATTAGGATAAAACACTCAAAATTAAATTCATATGAATAAATAATAACTTTTATTCGAAATTATATCAGTTTTTGTTTATATGGTGTTAAAATTTACTTAATATGGAGTTAATTCCGCACGTAATATATGGTGCAAATTACGAACGTCATCCCGTATAGTCTGTGTGGTGTAGTAGGTAGGGCGTTAGTCTTCAAATCATATGGTCGCTGGATCGAATCCCATTGTAGGCAGGTAATTTATTATGCATTTTTAGAGCGTAAAGAGGTAAATGAAATGTCGCCAACACCTATAGAGAGGTAAATGCTAGTTATACAAAACTCATTTATGAGTTAAATGTTCTGTGAAACTTGTGTTTTATTTTTATCCCAAAAATATCGAGTATTACTCCTTTTGGTGTAATTGGAAGTACACTTTTGTGTTCATCCATTTGGATAAAACAATATTTTATCCAAACGGAGGTACCCTATTCGACAATTTTCGGAGTTAAATTCACACCGGATTTTTTGCTGTGTAAGCATCTCAAGGATCACGTTATCGGCTTCAAACCCATAAACGAGCGTGCAATCCGTATTAAGACCCGTTTCGCTAATAATATAGTGATTTTAGCTCTTGACCCAAACATCCAAAAAAAGAGCTGACTTTTGTTCTATGGCCTGATCGCATTACGCAGTAAAAAGTTACACTTTTTTGCGCGTCACACTTGGGGGGAAGGGGGTAACAAAGGGGTGAAATTATGATTTTTCGCAAATATCCTGTTAACTGTAATATTTACAGCAACATTTAAACTAAACAAAAGTCCCTTTCTAATGATATATAATACCGTATACATTCTCTTGGCAGATTATACAGGGTGTCCCGCATTGGGTGGTCAATACTGTAAGGGTTGATAGCGCAATTTGTTTTAGCAAGAAAATTACCAATACAATCGGAATTTTTTTTACCGTTACCTTGTTATCGCTCTTTTTGTGAAAGTCATCAAAAATCGTGACTTGTCACGCAAAATCGTAATTTGCAGCATTCCTGATGACGTAATCCAAGATTTGATTTCAGTTTCAGAAACTACATAAAATTTCACAAAAACTTAAGTTTTTCCTGTTGCCAACATTAGCGGCACTTTCAAGATACAGTTACTCAAACTTAATAGAAATTTTAAAATAGATTTTTCATCGAAAATTCAAACCGTAATTTCATAACGGTTCTTTATACGTACAACTCTGCAAAGTTGATAAAAGTTGCTTCAACATGTTGGCTTTCCAACGGTATATCACTTTTCATATTTACATTGCGGGATTTTAGAATTACACATATTGGATACAAAAAAACAAAGTAATTATTTTCTTATCGGATTATTCAAACAGAAAATTTATTCATTTATTAGCGGGTTATTGAAATGGCGGGATATTAAGTTGGGGCAATTTTGATTAGGCGGGATTTAAATTGAGCGGGATTATTGAAATGGCAGGATTGTGAATGTCGGGATTTTGAAAAACGGGAATATGATGGGCGGGATCGTATCCAACACAAAATATTTAAAGAATAATTACATATTCGATAAATTGAATTTCTCGATAATTTGAAGTTCTCATCCATAATTCTCGTTAAATTGAAAAAAATGTAAAAAAAACTCCATGTATTTATGTACGCTCGATAATTTGAAATAAATTGACTTCAGTGCTCGGTAAATTGAGTTCGAGTGCATTTAACTAAAAGTATCGTTTCTTCCCGGAAATCCAATTTATTGAATGATTTGAATCTAGTTTCCCGTGAGCTACTTAAAGAATGAATTCAAATAGGCGAATATGGTTCCGCGTGTCAATAAGCGCTTGTCGATCGAGGAAAAAAGAGCTTATTCAAGGGGTTGAAGCAGGAGCTTCAAAGAAGCAGACGGCGGCCAAAGGTTTTATTTCTGTCCTACAGGTTTCAAATGAAAAGCTTTTGTATGTTGTAGTACAAAAACTAACTAAATTAAATATTGACTTTTCTTGTTTTTTTTTCAGTTTCAAACTTGTGAATTACATATATAGCATTTCCAGGTCAAGTTAATAACTCTCCGAGACAAATAGATAAATTTCCGAATCAACAAAATACATTTCCGGATCAAAAAAATAAATTTCCGAATCAACAAAACACGATTCCGGATCAAATAAATAAATTTCCGGACGAAATAAATGAACTTCTAAATGAAAAAAATAAATAACCAATACAAAAAAATAAATTTCCAAATCAAAAAAATAAATGTCCAAATCAGGAAAATAAATTTACAAATCAAATAAATAAATTTCCAAATCGAATAACTATATTTACATGCCAAAAAAGTAAATCAAATAAATACATTTCCAAATCAAATAAATAAATGTTCAAAGGTTAATATAATATTCTTCTAATAAGAAAAATTAAATTATATTAAATGTAGGACACCCCAAGATATATATTAACGGTTGGAAGTGAAAGTCTATGAGATTTAAAAAAAAAAATCGCTTGTGTAGCGCGCAAAAAAAAACAGTATACCACAATTTTGCTTGTCCCAAGTAGGCGTAAGTTTTTTTTTGTCGTACGTTAAACAGCGGAGACTGTCGATTAAAGTTGAAATGTGTACGATAGTACGACATGCTAAAACTCTCTACGAGTATTAGTAAAGGTACACAACACAACATCAGCTGAACACTACAATTCGTATAATTCAACAGAATCCTGTCTGAATCGAGGCACCGTTACAAAAAGCTTTGTCAATGTGTCTGCTTAAGGTGCAGACTCTCCCGCATTTTCCCCTGATTATTTGCTTGGGTTCCCCTGGAACACCACCCTCCCTCCTCCTTGGTACTCTTCACCTATTGTGATAGAAATATTTTTTAAGAAACGGGATCTAATTGATCATGACAATAAAAAGCTAAACGTTCTCTTGTAAAAAAAAACACTTCTAATTTGGAGCTTTTATTCAAATTCAATCGAGACCTAATAATTTTAACTTTTAAGTACCGACACTGGGTCTTACAGACTCGAAGAAACTGTCAATGTATAGGTTCCGTTATGTTCTCGAACCTCCATCATTCTGAGGTCACCTCTATCTTCGATTCTAATGTATAGCATTTCCAGGTCAAGTAAATAACTCTCCGAGACAAATAGATAAACTTCCGAATCAACAAAATACATTTCCGGATCAAAAAAATAAATTTCCGAATCAACAAAACACGTTTCCAGTTCAAATAAATAAATTTCCAGACGAAATAAATGAACTTCTAAATTAAAAAAATAAATAACCAAAACAAAAAAATTTATTTCCAAATCAAAAAAATAAATGTCCCAATCAGGAAAATAAATTTACAAATCAAATAAATAAATTTCCAAATCGAATAAATATATTTACATGCCAAAAAAATAAATCAAATAAATACATTTCCAAATCAAATAAATATTTTTTTCAAAGGTTAATAATATTTTTCTAATATGAAAAATTAAATTATATTAAATTTATGAGACCCTAGCGGGCGGTTGGAAGTGGAAGTCTATGAGATTTTAAACTAAAAATTCGCTTGTGTAGCGCGCAAAAAAAACAGTATACCACAATTTTGTTGTCCCAAGTAGGCGTAAGTATTTTTTTCGTACATTAAACAGCGGAGGCTGTCGATTAAAGTTGAAATGTGTACGATAGTACGACATGCTAAAACTCTCTATTAGTAAAGGTACACGACATCAGCTGAACACTATAATTCGTATAATTCAACAGATTCCTGTCTGATTCGGATCACCGTTACGAAAAGCTGTGTCAATGTGTCTGCTTAGGGTGCCGACTCTCCCGCATTTTCCCCTGAGTATTTGCTCGGGTTTATTCCCCTGGAATACCACCCTCCCTCCTCCTTGGTACTCTTCACCTATTGTGATAGAAATATTTTTTAAGAAACGGGATCTAATTGATCATGACAATAAAAAGCTAAACGTTCTCTTGTAAAAAAAAACACTTCTAATTTGGAGCTTTTATTCAAATTCAATCGAGACCTAATAATTTTAACTTTTAAGTACCGACACTGGGTCTTACAGACTCGAAGACACTGTCAATGTATAGATTCCGTTATGTTCCCGAACCTCCATCATTTTGAGGTCACCTCTATATTCGATTCTAATTTAAAATAAAAATTTTAAAAAGCTCAGCTGGTGTGACTTGAGTTATGAGGAAGTTATGGTAGTTTAGAGATGGCAAATAACGTCTAAGGAAACAATTTATATCGTCCTATTCCAAGCGTGTGTAGTACAATTGACAATTATATACGTAATTTTGAATAAACAAAATCTCATTCAGATTGAAATAATCAATTAATTATTTTTTTCAATGCTCAACGAAATTCATATAAAAGCACATTATTTACTATATTAAAGTATTGTTTATTTGATTTGTGAAATATGTTTTTTGATGGAAAAATTCATTTTTTTGATTTGTGAATTTATTTTTCTGTTTTGGACAATTTTTTATTTGAATTGTACATTTATTTTTCTGATTTCGACATTTATTTTTTTGAATTGGAAATTTATTTTTATGATTTGTTTATTAATTTTTTTCATTTAGGAATTCATTTTTTTGTTTCGGACATTTATCTATTTGATCTGCAAACGTGTTTTTTTGATTCGGAAATTTACCTATTTGTTTCGGACATTCATCTATTTGACTCGGAAAGTTATTTACTTGACCTGAAAATGCTATATCTCTGAAATTTAATGTTTTGGCAATGTCACTATTAATCAAGCTTATGGCATTTAGTCGACGTTGCTTCATTGCAGAACGTTTTTCGTTTTTAATTATTGCTAACCTAGAAAAACTTTGCAAACCAGTTGAACATTTCACTCGAATTTTTGTCCTGTAATACCAATTTTAGATGTTCATGGAGATTCATTTCGTTTTCAAATTCGTCTAAAGTAAGACAAAACACCCCATAAGTAGCATTAAAAAGTTTTCAGGGGGTGGAAATTTAAGCTTTCTGACAAAGCTTCTATCGATTTCTCATATAATATCAGACAGTGCAGGGCATACTCTCTTGAGGCACTTTTCACGACCAATCGCTTAGCGTAAGTGGGAACATGGTTTTGTGAGAAAAGTTTTGGCTTCTGAATGTAAATCTTCAATCTTCAAATTTAAGATTTTTCAGACGTACCTTTTCTGAGACCGGATTTTAGAATTTAGTGGCATCTATGTCATATAGTTGTCGTAAAAACTATTTCTGTATTAGAAGATTGAAACTAGAGCTGTTACCTGGTTACTAGCTTTATTCTAACTGGCCGAGATTTACAGAGATTTGTATGTACTTACTTACTAAGAACAAGTTATCTGTTATCAGCAGGTTTGTGATGTACTAAAACTATAATTTATATTGTACTATATAATACATCTCCCCTTTTAGTAAATGAATATTTTTCTTTTACATAAAAATTCAAAATTTCAATTAAGTAACTAAACATAAATTCATTTAGCTTCAGTCTTACTTATTACTAAATCTATAAATCTTCATTTACTTTTGTATTTATGTGCATAATTCAAATACATTTTTTTACATTATTTTTGTTTATTTTTTTTTCTAATAAAACTTGAATTTCTCCTTACAACTTTACCATCACTAAATTCAATCCAGTACGATCGAGGATTTTTATCTTTAGTTTTTATTACGGGTGGTATCCAAATATTTTTTTGTTTAATCCATACTTCGTCCCCCTTTCTAAAATCATTTTTAAATTTGCTGTTTCTATCGTAGTAAAATTTGTTTCTTTCGTTATTTTGTTGCAAAATTGGGTATATTTCATTATTGATAGTATTATTTTTCATAAATTCATCTTTGCATGGGAGGAGTGTCCTTGTGCTTCTTCCCATTAAAATTTGAACAGGTGATAATTTAGAGTTTTTAATCGGGGTGTTCCTATATTCGAGCAAAGCTAACCATAGATTATTTTTCGATTCATGAGATTTTATAACAATGCTTTTTGCAATGCCAACCATTTTTTCAGCAAATCCATTGGATTTTGGGTACAAGGGACTGCTATTGGATATTTTAAAATCCCACAATTTTGCAAATTCATTAAATGCATAGGAGTTGAACGGCATATTATCAGCAACAAGCTCCTGAGGTATTCCATGAATAGAAAAAAGGACTTTAAATTTGTCTATAACAGTATTTGCAGTTTTGCTATTCAAAGGAATGATATCGAGATATTTAGAATAGTAGTCACCAATAACCAAATATGATTTACCCGATACCTCCATTATATCGGCACCTAACTTCCTAAAAGGAAATTCAGGGATTGTGTGATTTAAGAGAGGCTCTTTAATTTCAGATCGCTTATATTTCGCGCATACACTACATTTATAAATCATTTGCTCTATATCATCGTTTATAGATGGCCAAAAAACTAATGATCTAGCTCGATTCTTAGTTTTTTCTATTCCCAAGTGCGGTAAATGTAATTTTTCTAATACTTCTTTGTGAAAAACATTAGGAACGAAAATTCGATTGTTTAGAAAAATCAAATTGTCCTCCACATAAAGATCGTTCTTAAGTTTCCAAAAACATTTCAAGTTTTCTGGCAAACAATTTTTGGTTTCAGGCCATCCTTCGTATATGATTTTATAAAGACTGCCTAATATCGGGTCTTTTTTCGTTTCATTCTGATAAAGTTCCTTTTTCTCATTACTAATGCTAATAGTATGAACTATGTCTTTTAAACCTTCCACTTCTTCTAATTTAGATTCTTCAAACTTGAAATTTCTAGATAAAAGATCCGCACAATACATAAATTTTCCCTGGAGATGTGTGAACTTTAAATTATACTTTTCTAACTTCAACTTGAGTCGCTGAAGTCTCGGAGAAGGTATACTTGAATATTTTTTCGACATAATTCCTAGCAAAGGTTTGTGGTCTGTTATTATTTCAATATTTCGGCCATATAGACCAAATGGTGTGCTGAATGTACACAGTTTTCTGGAATCTTCACACAACTCAATTTGATAAAACCCTTCTCTACAGTCAAATACTGAAAATACTGTCTTATGACAGAATAATGGTTTGATATCCTCAAAGGAAGGAATTTCATAACACTCCTCCTTAATATTTTTGTTGAGATCCTGCGGATCAAGACAAATTCGAATTTTTCCATTTGGTTTTTCGACAATTACTATATTCGATATCCACTCTGAGGATTCATCTGCTTTCTCTATAATGTCTTTACTGCACAGACGTTCTAATTCGGAATATAATGGTTTTTTAAGCATTTGTGGGATGCGTCTAGCGGGTCTCGAAATAGGAGTTGCGTCATTTTTTAAATTAATCTTAAAATTTTTTAGAAAACACCCTGAACCTTCGAAAACATCCTTATACTGCGAAAGCAATTGCTCTTCTTTACTAATTTCCACAAAATCAATTTTTTTAATCAAATTTAAATCGATGCAAGCCTTTAAACCCAATATAGGAACAGCGCGATCATTTTTAATAACGAAAAATTTTAATTGCTTTTTATGATTTTTATGAAAAACTTCTACTTCAACAACACCTAACGTGTTTATATTAGTTCCGTTATATGCTTTCAATTTAGTTGTATCATTATTTACTGTTATATTCTTCAAATTCGCTACATATTTTACCGGTATAACGTTAATGTCCGCACCCGTGTCTAATTTAAAATTAATCATATTGGATTGAATTTTTACATTTTCATACCATGGATCACTTCTATCTATATCACATAAATCAATTGAATCCAAATATAAATCATCATCAAAATTATTTTTAAAACTTTCGACATTATGCACTTTTCTCAAATTATTTTTACACATAATAGCCCAATGATTTAACTTATTACAAGCCGAGCATTTTTTCCCAAAAGCAGGGCAACTATCTCTCTTTTTAACATGATTTCTACCACAAAACTTGCACGAAATTTTTCCCGCATCAAAGGTCCGATTATTGTTAAAATTCAATTTTTTACCTTTCGGCTGCTTACTTGATGTTGCTTTGCATTTGATTTCATCTATGACGTCGTCGTTAGCCCTCATCTCCTTAATGTGCTTTCTCGATGCTTCAAACTGCTTGCAAAGTTGGATAGCCTTTTCTGCGGTTAAAGAATCTGTCTTCAGAAGCTCTTTTTGTAGGATCTTGTTTTCGATGCCTATGACGATCCGATCCCGTAGCATTCGTTGATCATCTTGAAAATCGCAATTTTTCAACAACTTTTTTAAGTCCACCAGATACGACTCGAACGGCTCACCGGGTTTTTGATCTCGCGTATGGAAAAGAAAAGAATCAAACACAACATTCTTTTTTGGGATGCAATGATCCTCAAATGCTTTTTTAACTTTGGACAAATCTTTTTTGTCCTCGGCGTTTAAATCGAATGTTTTAAATAAATCAATGGCTGCCTTACCAGCGGCATTCAAAAATATAGCAACCTGTACTTGACCTGGCTTCTCTGAAATTTCGGCTGCTATTTCAAATACTTCGAAATTTTCCCGAAAACTCTTCCAGTTGTCCGCTATGTTGCCTTCGACATCCAATTCGTCAACTTTCCTCAAAAAGTCCATCCTGCTCACATATATGATACGAGTTTTTGGTGGTCGACCTCTTCCTCTTTTGATGAAGGATGTGTGGGGATTCTTGATTGTGATCCTTTTTCCAATTCCCATCGCTTAAATGGACTATAACTATTCGGACCGCATGGCTCCAAAACGACTATTCGGCTGCGCCATGTATTAGAAGATTGAAACTAGAGCTGTTACCTGGTTACTAGCTTTATTCTAACTGGCCGAGATTTACAGAGATTTGTATGTACTTACTTACTAAGAACAAGTTATCTGTTATCAGCAGGTTTGTGATGTACTAAAACTATAATTTATATTGTACTATATAATACAATTTCCAATTCATGTACATACACATACCCAATTTTAAAATCAGTTTACAACTTGCTATACAATTGGAACGAAAATTTTTACTATTCTCAGAAAGGATAAAATTATGCCACTAGATCTATCACGTGAAGGGTATCATATTTTCGGTTCAGCTTGTTTTACTTTCCTTTTTCGTTGCAAGAGCTTATCAAAGAACAAAAGACTTATAATTTATTATATAAAAAAAAAATCTCGCGGGGTAACTGTCAGTGTGAGCTCGGGGCCTCTGTGAATGCGGGGCCTCTAGGCACGTGCCTTATGTGCCTTAAGGATAATCCGGTACTGCCTTTGTATGTCTTTTTTCGAGTCAAGGGAAAATTGTTAACGATTCCACTGAAGCCTTGATTTTTACCATTCAATGCGTGTTTACCTAAAATTCTGCAATGTAAATAAGAAAAGTGATATACCGTTGGAAAGCCAACATGTTGAAGCAACTTTTATCAACTTTGCAGAGTTGTACGTATAAAGCACCGTTATGAAATTACTGTTTGAATTTTCGATGAAAAATCTATTTTAAAATTTCTGTTAAGTTTGAGTAACTGTATCTTGAAAGTGCCGATAATGTTGGCAACAGGAAAAACTTCAGTTTTTGTGAAATTTTATTTAGTTTCTGAAATTGAAATCAAATCTTGGATTAAGTCATCAGGACTGCTGCAAATTACGATTGTGCGTGACAAGTCACGATTTTCGATGACTTTCACAAAAAGAGCGATAACAAGGTAACGGTAAAAAAAATTCCGATTGTATTGGGAATTTTCTTGCTGAAACAAGTTGCGCTATCAACCCTTACAGTATTGACCACCCAATGCGGGACACCCTGTATACTGTACAAGACATTGCTGCATTTTGGTATACCGGCAAAGCTAGTGCGACTCATAAGGATGACGATGACTGATTAACGTCCCGCAGGTCAGAGTGCCGAACAGGCGTACTGACCTATTTGAAACTCGTACTGATCCGGTACAACCTCGAGTTGTATCTATTGTACGATGAGCTGGAAGTATCAAAAATCGTGAAGCTTCAAAGATTGCAATGGGCGGGGCACATACGACGAATAGACGACAATCGCTTGCCAAAGAAGGTGATGAACACAAAACGAGTTGACGGAGCGAAGTTGCGTGGACGACCGAGGGCTCGCTCTGTAGGTGAGGACGCCCACCAGCTGCTGGGCTTCCGAAACTGGAAGACAAGGTCACGTAACCGCGACAATTGGAGGTCAACGTTTCAGGCGGCCACATTGATGATGATGATGAGAGGTTCTACTCAAATTTCGGTAAGTGGTGTGCTGTTGATGAAGTAGCGTTTCAAGAGTTTTCTTCCTCTCTTTTGAATCGAGGGTAAGCAGTCATTAATTATAAATCTAGTGTACTAATTTTCAAGTATAGATGTCATAATTTTATTGTAAATAAGAGCTATACGTTGACATTATTTATAAAACCTCTCCAAAACATGCTTGGCGAAATTATAACATTCTTTCCAATTTTCTTGAGTACTTCTCAAACTGCTTCATGCTTATCATTATGTGGAAAACTGCCAGACACTTATCATATGAAGAATGTCCAAGATAAGGCACAGGTGTAGCCCCAAAGGCAGAAAGAAAAAACCCAAGAAAATGAGAAAAAAGAAGAATTACTTCCATAACAATGGTGGAGGAGGCTTCAGATGCAACGTGACTAAATCTCGTTTAAAATGCTACACACACTGATATAATAAATAAATGTTAATGTAATTGGCGCACTTTTATGTCATATTCTTAAAACATAAAAACAGAATAAGCACGAACAACTTATACGGCGGATAGTTCTGCTCTAGAATAGTGCGGTTTGTCAGTGTTGCATTAGTGGCAAAAAGTGCACCCTCTTATGAATCTGTGCACTAAACTTCTGGGGAGATAGACGCACTTAACACAAGGGGACTGATTTTTAATGTCAGTTAGTTTGAATGATTTTTTTTCAGGATGACGGAATACTAAATGGGATGGTATATGGACCTCAGGATGAATATGTATTTGAAAAGGTGTACCATAAAAGAATGTTTGCCAAATTCAAGTACGGAAATTTAAATAAAATGTTCATACCAAGTATGTGATGAGTATTTCTTAGGTCCCACACACACGGAGAGTCCATGGATTCCGAATCCAATAAAACTCCATAAAAAATGAAAACTTGCCCAGCGGCCATTTTCATACCCTAACCCATAAGCATAGGGTATATTGTTTGTGTTACGCCGGTATTATGCAAAACCTCAAAGGAGTAACAGGATATATTGCAAAGTATATATAAAGGGTCCGCCAATAGGGACGCTCGATCTTTGACAGCTCATGGCGGCCATGTTGTTTGTGGTAGAGTTATCAAACCTAGTTGTTATTATTCAGTGTATCTTCACAAATCACCATGAACCAATTCAGCCGCGAGCAACATGTGCAAATCATTAAAACTTATTACGAAAATCATTCATCGGTTCGAGCAACGTTCCGCGCGTAAACGCGGTAAACGGCGAACGATACAGATCCATGATAACGAACTTTTTCTGGCATGAAATCGACAATATGGATGTCGTGGATATGTGGTTTCAGCAGGACGGCGCTACGAGCCACACAGCGCGCGCCACAATGGATCTTCTGCACGAACGCTTCGGAGGAATGGTTATCTCGCGCGGAGGCGACATCAACTGGCCACCGAGATCGTGCGATTTAACCCCACTAGACTATTTCTTGCGGGGTTTTCTTAGATCGCAGGTCTTCGCAAACCAACCACAAAACACTGATGACCTCAAAGTCAACATACGCCACGCCATCGATGAAATACAGCCCGATTTGTGCGCCAGAGTCATTGAAAATTGGACTTCTCGTATGCGCGCTACTAAGCGAAGCCGAGGTGGCCACTTGAACGATTCCATACATAATGCCTTCGAATACTCTTTCAAACAAAAAATAAATTTCATTTATACCTCTCACACAACTTGCTTTATTTCATTTTAAAGTTCGAGCGCGCTTATTGGCGGACCCTTTATAAATGATGAGGGTCGGTCCCTGATTCGAATAAGCCATGTCTGTCTGTCAGTGCATGTCCGTGTGTCTATCTGTTCGCACGATAACTCTCGAAATACTGAAGCTAGCGGTTTGAAATTTTAGGTCAGAAGTTTGTTTTGATAACATCTTGGACGCCATTGAAAATGGACCAAATCGTAACATACAAATTACCCCTTCTTGATATTTTAATTCGGCCATAACTTTCGACAAAATATCGTCAGCGACCTGAAATTTTTAATTTTTTTTGTGACATATCCTTGAAGTTTATAGAAAGTGGAAAAGGTCTGACTATCCCTGCCTCCCCTACAAAACTATATTCAGTCATATTTTTTTATACAAAACTCCAAATTTGTGTCAAATCGCAGCTGATGGATGTCCCCTTATAAAATATGAAAGATGTGCGAGATCCGACCCATCTACCCCTTTCTCCCTTACAAATAACTTAAAATTGAATATTTTGGGTTTTGCATGCCTTCTAGGTCTGCACACTCATCGTGCTATTCGTACGATTAGAACACGATCTCGATTTATATAGAGTTTCGTTGGATGGATTATCAGTGTTTGTTTAACCCCATCGCTACCCTACTGAATGAAAAAATATTGAGAAAAGAGTAAAGAAGGTCGAAAGAGCCCTTCTTCTTACCTTTCTTTCTTAGATATGGACTCAATGAAAGACGGAAGATCGAAGCCTGAGATTGTGAACGTCACTTTTTGCCCTTTACCGGTTACCCTCAGCCAAAAAGAAAACATTCATAAGCACTAGACGCATCCTTCCACGCTGGTCTTCCTACCACAGGAACGTTAAATTTTGTTTTCACTGAGGAAACCTGGGCCTAACCCATTCCGAGAAAATCTAATGGCACTTGTCTCGTCTAGAGACATAGACCCTTAAAACATAGATACAACATTTACAACAATTCGAAAATGTTTAAGGTGAATTTATTTAAATCGCGCTCCATGTACTCTCATCCCTATAGATCCTTATTTTTGTATACTACCTTGTGTTCATCTTCACCTACGTCTTATTTTAGTCTACTTAAACGGCGACGACTTCATTCTCTCCACTTTCTAGGGTAATTTTATCTGCTATATAATATGTATGTATACACACTACATTCACGACATTTTTCCCTTTTCGTATTCCATGATGTGGAGAAGGACTCTTCTGAATGTGGTATGACATTTCTAAAAAGTAGAGAAGACGCACCCGGCCAGAACGGTACGTATACGACGCGCGAGGTACTCTAAGTTACCTTCAAGGCTTCAAGCTATAAAGAGCACGAAAAATACGAGTAAAAGTCTATTAGAATTCTGCCACTACCATGAAAGGATGAATTGCGAATAGTTAGTTTGCATCTTGGCTTGGTTCCTTGCAGCTTGCTTGCGTGACTCGATGGACGACGGCGGGAATTTTTCAAGAAGACAATTAAATTATCTGTCACTGTTCCATTTCTTTTTTTAGGATTAAACTTGGAAAACTTGTTATTATGCTAATTGAGTGCAACTCTGACATGAAAATCATGAAAAGATAAGAAACAAATTAGCAATTGAGAGTTTTCAAAAAATTTAGCTCGATTTAATGAGAGAGACTGCAGTTAGGCTAGTGCACCTACATTTAGAATTAAGGACTTAGTAGTAATTAAAATTCATATTGGCCGACTCCTTGATAGTGGCTATGTTGAAGCCATCGCCCCATTGTATCGAATAATGAAAAATTCGACGAGGCACTTGCCGACAGAGCTCCCCTAGCGATTGAAATAATAATAATAACGTAATCGACATGTTGCGGTTGTCACGGGGCCTGGCCAGTGGTTTCACTGGGAAGTGGCAGGCTGTCGTGGGCCATCAACCAATTACGATGCTGTCCCTTGTCGAAAATACGCTGGAGACACTCATCCACCCCTATCTTCATATACAGACGCTCAGTTAGGATCCCATCCCAGGAATATGCACAACTTCAGCCCTCGATATAGTTTCGAACCGCATCAGGGATAGGAGGGATGGGTCAATATTCCGGTAACTGTTACCAGTAACAGAATAGCTGCCTGTAACTGTTACTACCCGTTCTCGAAAATGAAAAATAACCGTTACTTTGCTTAACCGTTCCATGACATAGTCAAAATATCTTTTACATTAACACCAAACATGAAATCAAACAAAACAACCACTGCGACAAAAAAAACTTCTTAATTCAAATTCAACGTTTCAAAACACCATCTAAGCTTCAGCGAAAAAAAAATCCTCCCTTTCCAATACTGTTACTTCGAAACTGTTCCCAAGAATAACAATTATATATGGTACTCGGCATATACCGAACTGATCCTAAGTAACAGTTCCAAGAGTAGCAATTCCAAAGTTACTGAAAACGGTCCTAAGTAACGATATTGGAGACGGTGACTTAGAGCTATCACCAAGAGTGACTTGAGTTTCAATTAATTAATTGTTAAAAAAAGGATTATATCACGAAAAAGGACATTTTTCCTACAGAAAGCTGATTATGGGCATGATGATAGGTCAGTTTTAAATGATTTTCGGCTTTCTAAAGTAACAGAATAACGGTAAATCCTTGTTTTAATCGACGTAAATATCAATAGTTAACTGTAACTACTGTCTTTATGGGATATTCAATTGATAGGAAAGTATTTAGCTTTGGCCGTAACAAATATAATATGGTACACCACCCCCCCCCCCCCAATACTCTTGCTTAAGTCATTCAGGACGAAATGTTTTTTTTTTCGTCCTGAAAGGTACATGTAGGCAACATTGGTATAGTGTACTCATCTCCGCATACCTGGAGAGCTCTTTCATTCCAAATTCCTGGTCGAATGATAAACTCGATCAAAAACGGACCCAGGTTAGGAGATTGTTCAACTCAGCCATGCGCTGTGGTCTGTGGGAGTTATACAGGTGTTCCTTAGCTGAATATAACACGATGATCAGGCAATCTAAAAGGAAGGAAGTGCTGGAGGTAGCAGTGTAAAGTAATTCAATCCTAACCTGAGGCCTCGGTTTCACAAAGCCGAGAAGTAACTCAAACGGAGTTGGGTTGCTCGAATTCGCGGACGGTTCGTTCACGGCTGGCCCCAAGGGGACCCTCCAACTTCTCCTCGATACACACTTTTCTGGATCTGTCTCCTCAGACAGTTGCCCATAGCACATACCAGGTTGTACAGGACAACCGGCGCGGAGATTGGTGAGTATCTCTGGAGTAATCTTTAACAAGGACAAAGTGAAGTGGGCTATTCAGTCCTTTGATCCATTTAAGGCCGCGGGGGCCGATGGAGTATTTCCGGCTCTCCTTCAAAACTGCCTGGATATCATTCTGCCACATCTTACAGCTCTGCTCAGAGCTAGCTATTATTTTTGTCACATCCCACTAGCTTGGAGGAAGTTTAATGTATCCCTAAGCAAGGTAACAAACCTAAGGACCTACAAAGTCCTACAGACCCATCAGTCTATCCTCCTTTCTCCTCAAAACTATGGAGCGTTTAGTTGACCAACACATCAGGAGTCTGATGGTGAGGAATGAGCCTTTACACCATACTCAATTCGCCTATGTAAAGGGCAAGTCGACGGTGACAGCACTTCACAAGCTCGCCAGCACTATTGAAAAATCTGTTTATGAAAAAGAGATCGCTCTGTGTGCCTTCGACAATACTGGATACGACGCTATTTCCAGAGCCCCCGTTATGACTGCCCACCATCAGGTGGATTGACACCATGCTGAAAGGTAGGGAGATATTTACTGCTCCCTCGGTGGTCACACTCTCAACATCAACGCCATCAAGGGCTATACTCAAGGCGGTGTACTCTCACCCCTACTGTCACTGGTAGTAGATAAATTACTCTTGCTACTTGAAGTGCAGGGTTTTTTCGCCATCGGCTACGCGGACGATATCACTATTGTGATCAGGAGTAAATTCGAGTATGTTATCACGGATCTGATGACTACAGCCCTAATGACAGTCAACAGATGGTGCACAGCAACTGGGCTCAGTATCAACCCACAAAAAACAGTTCTAGTATCATTTACAAGGAAACTTGCTCCTCCTTTTGACTCAATCTACTTAAGGGGTGTGCTTAATGCCTATTCCAAAGAGGCCTAAAACACAACAACGCAACACCATCAAGAGCTGTAATAAGCTCCAACAACTTGCCTGTTTTGGCATCACTGGTGCTTTTAGCACTACATCTACCCTAGCCATGAAAGCTATATGGGGAATGACGCCACTGCATATTTTCATACAGGAAACTGCGACATTAAGTGCTTTGAAAATCAACCTATCATCTGATACTCAGTGATCGAGGGCACATGCGTATCCTGCAACATGTTCCTGGCCTATCAATCTGCTAGGTATCATATTATATGAACTGCGCTTCGGCAGAAAGTTCACCCATCACATCCCAGATCGGAAGGAATAGGCTAATGACAGCACGTGTATGGATCCTAGAAGCATCACTTGGTTCACTGAAGCGCTCTAAGGCCGATTACGCTGTAGGTGCTGGAATCGTAGGACCCAATACCAGGATCTCGGTTGCAATGGGCAAATGGCCTAGCGTCTTCCAAGCCGAAATTCATGCCATGGGAATCTGTGCCAGGAATATCCTGGGACGGGGTCTCCGTGGTACACATATCGCCATTTGCACTGATAGCCAGGCAGCAATTAAGGCGCTAGCTTCACACAAGTTTACCTCGAAGATAGTCAGCAAGTGCATTGACCTCCTTCAGAACCTCTCCATCCGCAACTCTGTTCCAATCTATTGGGTTCCGGGTCACAGAGGCATTGAAGGAAATGAATACATGGACGAACTAGCAAGAGGGGGCTCATCTTCTATACTCATCGTGCCTGAGCCCTTGTATGGAATTAGATGGAGAGCTGGTAGAGGCGTAATTGGTAGCTGGTCTTCGGGGCTGAGGCTTAACTACTGGACATCGCACCCTATGGCCTAAGAGTTTCAAAAGAGCTTGAGTGTCCCTTCAGCTACTCCGATATCAAAAGTCTGCACAGAAGCAATAGGTATTATGAATAGGCTTTCTTACGGATCTCCGTTACCATCTCCATAAAATTGGTCTATCAAGGGAGGCCCAATGTCGCCTTTGCCTGGAGGAAGACGAAACCTCCATTCATTTATTATTGGCAAAACCAGCGATCGTCAGGTCCAGGAGATCAACACTTGGACGTGATTTACTAAGCACCAGAATGATTAGGTGTTCCTCTCTGAAGATCTTCTAGCCTTTATTAAATTGGTTAACGACCTTCTGAATTAAGCGAAAGGTTAAATTAGGTTAAATTGTCAAGATGTGTGTCGAACCAAAGATAAAAAAAAACGCAGCATAACTATTATGAAACTTAAAAATTTTCTTCTTCTCAGTACCGTATAGCCCCATGTGGGGCCATGGTGCGTTAACTCAGCCGTTTATAGGCAATTTCGAGACAACGTTTCATTGTAAATCATTCCGGAGTGTATATAATGTTGCAAGCGCAATATATTTCCTATCCGCACGTGTACAGAAATTTTAGACCTCGTCGAGATTCGATCTCCGGACCTCTAGATTACTAGCATCGTAGAGTGTGACTCAACCAAGTGAGCCACAGAGCGGGCCAGAAAATTTTACTCTTAGCATAAATCGGCCGTCTTTGCGTGACAGCAAATTTCTACCAAATTTAGAGTAATAGTTTCTTAAAGGTAACGTTGGATCCTTTTGCTTATGCTATTCAGGACGAAATGCCCTTTTTCACTTTGAAAGTGGTACATATAATCAATAGGGGTATCAAAAGTCAGAATTTGTTAAAACAAGTTCCCCATAATGCTGATGGAGGCATTCCGAATCCTTATGGATTGATCCTTGTATACAAAAAGGATATTATTTCGTAGATTTCAACGAAAATAATGGTGTTTAGTAATGCGAATCAAATTAAAATTATAAAAAGTACTTTCCGGCAACAAGAACGGCTATAACCATTACCGGAAAGTAACGTGTTTGCCCAGCCCTAATCAGGGAAGAGCAGAACCAACCACTGATCAATTCTGGTGGCTATTGCTATGTATAATGCATTGAACAACAGTCAATCACTCAATATGCTGCTAGCTGATATGCTATATGCATATTCCTGATCAAGAGTTACGTTGCGTTGCTAACTCTAACTTCACCGAATTTCGATGCAAACTTCAAAGTTTAGTAAGATCAAATACAGGTGCATTTGTTTGATTATTTCTTCGACCAAGACAATACTTGAGCCCCTACAGAACAAGACAGTCACACAGGGGATACTTCAGAGGGGATTCACACTACAAGCAGGATCTTGTAAATCTTGTCGACAGTCTGAATCCCCTTAAGTCTCGACTACTAAAAGACCAGTCCACATATTTTTCAAATTAAGTCACCTGTCCTTGGATCTCCAAGACTTAAATATATAAATAATATAATATAAAAATAATATAAATTTGTTGTCGCTTTTTAATATCCCGTTATAGAGTTATAGAGTGTAAAGAGGGATGCAAGGGAGCACCTAGCCTTTCGGCCTTTATCTCCCGGTCCCGCTAAAATGTTTGGACCTTCGGCTTTTTACTGACAAGGTGTTGTTGTCAGATGGGGATTTCTCCATCCGGCGCATGCACACACCATCAGGAACCCAACCCCGGGGTTGCATCACTAGCTGGATGACTTGGGTAACAACCTCCAGCCACTACGAGTCCAACACCTTGATGGGCAAGGACCATGGTCCCCTGGGCACACCCATCCCCGTAGTTCACTATTCGCTATAGACTTCTCTATAGCAGGTGTGATCCTCCTTCGGTCCCCTATTGGTTAAGGCTTACGTCGAATTCGGACATGCACATCCCAGGCTCGTTGGACCTGTGACTACGAGCCTGTGTAGACACGTAGCGCTGCTTTTCACATCCAGGTGGCCCCTTCAGTTTACTAGTCAACAATGCGACTCGGGCAGTGTGGTCATCAATCCACAAACTAGTTAGATATAGGCGCGTAGGCATTTACCACCAAGGCCGTTCTCCCTAACTAGCCCCTTCAGGACTCGGGTTATGCGAAGCCGTCAACCCCGAGGCTCACACGATTTCCATAAGATGCACTCCCCCACCAGAGGACATCACAATCGTGCTTGGCATTTTGTGCTTCCCTCCCGCAATCTATGGGGGGAGGTAGGCACGCCGAGAGCCACCCGTACATAACTCAGGAGCACGGGACCGTTACCGCCCGAATGGTCTTTGTACAGATCATCGCCATGGCGTATCAACTGTACCAGGGGCCCCCTTGCGCTACTAGGTCCGTGGTGTCGTAGCTCACCAAAGATCTTTGTCCCACTACAAACAGCCTTCCTTGGCTGAGTGTTACAAGGACACCGACCCCCCTGCGGGGCGATCAGATGAGGAGATGGAAAAATCACTTCGAGTTACTGATGGCAACGTTCCACCTCATATTGATAACTACGTCAAAATCTAGGTATACGATCAACTCGCCAAACGAAACCGGACGCAATAATTGCACTACAGCCTGGCAAGGCTACTATGAGCTTGGCGACATTCGAACCGAACGTTGCCAAACAACACCCGACTTAATGGCGGAGTTGTTGCACATAGCACATAAACCATTCGCACTGAGTGGAAGGAAGGTTTAATTATCAAACTTACGAAACATGCACATGCTCTTTGTTGATTTTGAGAAGGCGTTCGACAGTGTGAATCGAGAATGTACTCGTATCTGGGCAGCTTTATGCAAGAGGGGTGTGTCAGAGAAAATAGTGGCAACATACGTCGTTTAGTGATCAGCAATGTGTTCCATGTGGCTTTGCCTGAAGAACGCAACCGTGGCATTGGATGGATCCTGAAGTCTCATTTTCAACATTTGTAGTATGCTGACGATATTTGCCTACTCTCGCATAAGAGCCTGGATCTAAGCGAAATGGCTCTGGAACTCGGAAGAGAGAAGTAAAGGTGTCGGGCTAAAATTGTTAAAAGCAAAACCAAAATCCTTACCCAGACTGGAATAAATAGACATGGCTTTCGGCATGTTGTCTAAATTATGGCAAACCTGATACCAAACTGGTTCCGCTCTCTGATTATTCCAGTGCTGGTTAGATAGGAGTAGAACTTAAAAAGTTACCGCTGCAGTTACTAAGAAGCTGATAACTTTTGTCAATACTTGGTCGAATCTATTTTTGGAACGAACGAATTTCGAATGAATATCCGTACGGACGTATTGAATCCCAGGCAAAAGTGGCAGTGGACTGGTCACAAGCTGCAGAAGGGTGGCTAGGTGCGTTACTGGTCGCGCTATGCGATAGAGCCCCTTCTCCTAACGAGGCCGAAAAAGGGGTCGCCCTTCAATCACGCGACGCAGAGCTGTGGATGTAGAACGTGCGTCTTTAAGAATGAACTGGGGTCAAATACGATATATTGCCAGAAACCGTAGGCGATGGCGAGTGGGTGTGGTAGACGCGCTAAGTTAACAAATCAGCGGCATTGGTTGGTGGGACGAAAATCGTCGCTATTGTAGAAGACAATATATTGTCCCCAAAAAGCACCCCCGCGTGGAAGGGACCTTGACGCGGTGCGGGGGCTTAGCGCTTCATACTAACCGAACACAGGACAACTAGGACAGTATACTTACAAATGACAGAACAGTACTTAAACACACAGCCTACAACTAACATCTTCCAAATCCTAAACCTAAGGTGTAATGCGATCCGTGCCGATGGGTGAATGGCACCAGGGACAAATGGTGTTACAAACGGAGCTTCTGAGGAACCGGGCGAAACCTCAGAATAACCAGCCTTGCGTGCTTAAGGGGTCACTGAGCACGTGTACCTCTTTTTACCGCCATACTCGTGGGACCAAAAATGGATACCGAAAAAACAACAACACAAACAACCAAATACCAAACACACAAAAAGGGGAGAACAAAACCAACCCTCCCAAGCTGAAGGAAATGGTTCATCCATAAGCCAGTCAGCGGAAGGCAAGGAAAGTATGTCCCAACCCTTGAACACACCCTCTCAGGGAAGTGCATCCTGCACAAGACCAGAGAGGTCCGACGTGGTAAATACAACTACAAAGATGGGCCAACTAACCCTCAAAAGCAGAAAACCAACGCTTTCTGGAGCCCAACGACGGAAGATCACCATTGAAAAAGCGAGGGAAAGGGGTGAACCCATAAGGCCGCGACATAAGCGGTCCTACGGAAAATCCCAAGACCTGCCTGCGGTGCCCAAAAACAAACCCCCCCCCCCCCCCCCAAGAGAACAAGGTCAGAATCTCAATCTCCCGCAGAAGGAGCAGAGAAAAAACGGCCAAATACCGGGCGTAGGGAAACTCCGTCGACAAAACCCGGTCCATCAGGAGTAGCATCAGGTAGCACTTTTAAGGAAGCCCTCTGCTCCCTCAAAATGGCTGTGATCCTGGACAGTTACCCAGCTGAAAAACTAACCACTGAGCAGGCAAAGGACATTCAGCGGGCTATCGTGACAGAGGTCTTCAAGTGCGAGTCATCCAAGGCCCCACTCTTCACCAATAGCTACCCGGACAAGGGCGTCCTTTACGTAACCTACGCAAATCAGGAAGCCAAGCACTGGTTAAAGGTCACAATACCTTTCATGCTGAAGGTGGTCCAAATCAACCTTCAGCACAATAAAGCTGCAAACGCAGCACTAAGCCGCCTCATCGCAGCCGAGGGTCTGGATATAGTCCTTATCCAAGAACCTTGGCTGTATAAGGGCAAAGTAGCCGGCTTAGGAACCACCGGAGGTAAGTTAATATACGATATAGCTTCTGGCAACGGCAGGACCTGCATCTATACTAAGCCTAACATTAACATACTGCCACTATACAACCACATTTCCAGGGACCTAGTAGCGGTGACGATAAATGGGAGTAGTAATCGGGAGCTCATCCTAGCTGCCGCATACTTCCCATATGATTCACAGACGCCTCCACCACCTCAAGAGCTGGAGGAACTGTTAATTAGCAGCGGAACACACACACCGCAGCTCATCATCGGAGCGGACGCAAACGCTCACCATACAGAGTGGGGAAGCTCCGATACGAACAAAAGGGGTGAGTATCTTTATGATTTTATAATCAAAGAAAACCTTGAAATTCTAAATAAGGGTACTGAGCCCACTTTTGTAACAACACGTCGAAGAGAGGTCATCGATATTACTTTAGCCACCTTCAACGTATCTCCTAACGTCCGCCATTGACGTGTTTTCCCCGAACCATCGCTATCCGACCACAGATACATAAGTATGGTGTATGGAAATCGACAAAGAAGATAAGCCAACTGAATTGAAATCCGAGAAAAACAAACTGGGACCTCTACAGAGAGCGCCTGGCCATCAATCTGAATGAAATTCCCAGACACATTAGAACTACACTTTGTGTGGAGGCTGCAGCGGATCAACTGCAAGCCGCAATGAAAACCTCCTTCGAAGAGAGTTGCAGGTTAACGAGACGACACACCAATGCGAAATGCAAATGGTGGAACTCGAACCTGAACATCCTGCGTAAGAAGACACGTAAGCTTTTCAATATAGCCAAAAGAACTGGGGATTGGGACACACACCGCTGCACCCTAACCCAGTATAGCAAAGAAATTAGGAAAGCCAAGAGGGAATCCTGGAGAAAGTTCTGCGAAGAAATAGAAAACTTGCATGAAGGAGCGAGACTCCAGAAGATTCTAGCCAAGGATCCCACAAACCCCATCGGGACACTTAAAAACTCCGATGGAAACCAAACAAAAACAGGTAAGGAGACCCTGGAAAACCTTCTAGGGTCTCACTTTCCTGGATCAACCATAACATCGGAGCGCACACATCAGTTGTATAACAACTCCCTTTTTCTCAGGGCTAACAAAGACGACTGGCGGATTGCGAACTAAATAGTAACCTATAATAGGGGGGAATGGGCGATCAACTCTTTCGAACCTTACAAATCACCAGCACCAGATGGTGTCTACCCAGCCCTGCTTCAGCATTCTCCGCTTTTACTAAGACTATTTAGAGCCAGCATAGCCTTAGGATACATCCCAATCACTTGGAAGCAGGTAAACGTAGCATTTCTGGCAAAGCCGGGGCGTGACCAAACCCTAGCGAAATCCTATAGACCAATAAGTCTAACCTCCTTCCTACTTAAGTCATTGGAAAAGCTCGTCGATAAACATATCAGGGAAAGGTGCCTGTCGCTTTTCCCGTTGCACCCAAACCAACATGCTTATCAGACAGGGAAATCATGTGAATCAGTACTACACCATCTAGTTGGGAAGATTGAGACCACATTAGAAAAACAATAGGGCTCGCGGCCTTCCTAGATATAGAGGGGGCCTTCGACAACACTTCCTTTGAATCCCTTGTACACGGCACCTCGAGTCATGGAGTTCAAAACACCCTATGTCGGTGGATAAAATCAATGCTTCAAGGACAAGTACATGCAAAACTATTCGTTGAAACGATGTATACAGCTGTCTTCAAAGGTTGCCCACAGGGGGGTATACTTTCACCCCTCCTGTGGAGCTTTGTAGTGGACAGCCTACTGTTCCAGCTAAATAATACTGGCTTCTATACCCTAGGATATGCCGATGACATCAGCATCCTTATAAGGGGAAAATTTCCAGGAGTTATTTCTGAACTTATGCAACAAGCTCTAACCCAAGTGGAGGATTGGTGTAGGAGGGTAGGCCTATCGGTCAATCTCGCCAAAACAACACTAATAACCTTCAGTCGCAAATACAACTTGGAAGGGCTCAACGCTCCAACATTCCACACCCCTAGTCGCGTTGCTGAAGATGAGCAGAATACTGTTCGAAATGCATTCAAAATAAAAAACTGTGTTTGTAAAGCAAATTTAATACTCGGTGGTTTTCATTTATTGAAATAATAAACCTGGTTAACTTTCTTCTTAGCCTTTTACGTAGGACAGAGCTCATAACCTGAAATTTTCTCGCTTAGATGGGAAATACAATAAGCCAGCAGGCTGCAGTATTGGGCGCAACCAGCCCAACCTATCTCAGCGCCATATCCATCCATCCATCCCCCAAAAGCAAAACACAACGAAGCTTTTTCCTAAGTGTCCACGTGGCATTGTGGAGCCATTCAACTGTACATTTCGGTTAGGTTAGGATCCAATGGCTTGTCAGAAGGAACCAAACAACTTTGTAGTCGATATGTTTTGATAATTCTTGATGAACCTCTTCAAATACGTTTCGTATAGTTAATACTCGTACATAAAGCGATCAAGACCATGTGGAAAGTATTCACATATTAAAATTTACAATGATTTCGGATTGCAACGTACGTACAATACATGTTCGCTCTGATTGGAAAATGAAAGTTAATTATGTATGTATGCACGAGTATACAGCGAGTACTCATATTAGCCGAACAAAGCAAAAAAAAGCCGCAAGAACTAAAGCGTTAAAAGCATTACGTGATGATTGCTTGTGATATTACAGAAAGTCAGTAGGTATATATCTTACTTACATTGTTTCCAGCTTTTTCTTAGTTGCCCATCATAGTACTATTATACCAGGAAGATCGATTAACTGTCATTATCGCGAAACGCATTGTTTCTTGCAGACTGTGAAAAAGTGTAATACCACAAATTGTCGACCTAATTTCATGAGTAATTTGCATCCAAGTTCCTACATAGAAGCATGTTTGCAACGATACCCGTTAAAGAGCGACAACTCGGTAGTAGTACTAGCACCTTCTGCATAAATGTAATAACAGAACAGGTGTCCCCGCGATTAATTGCAAATTGTGTGAAACGACATACTAAAAAATGTACTAAGCGCGAGTTTTAGCAACGTAGTGACCACATAATCGCATGCTTCGGCCAGGTTAACAGAAGAGAAAAACTCACATCGTTAGACAATGAATGGGTTAACGTGCCAGATGTTTTCTACAGTACCTGACTCTCGGCTTATGAAAGTACACATACTACAAAATTACAATTGAAGCATTTCGATATGTTTTTATTCAAAGAATCCGACAGCAACTGTCAGCTTGTGGTAAAAAAGGATGTTTTAAAAGTACTAGTCAACAATTTGCATCCATTAGACCCGTCTTCACATCGAACAAGAGTATGTTATACTTTACTTGCATTTCTTACATTACGTACATAATTTCGGATTTTCATTTTGATCGTTGATTGTTCTGTATTATTATTAATGAACTCGCAACAGATGTAATTTGTTGCCTTTTTCTCGTAATAATTGGCCTCTTCATTGTCTTTAAGTTGCCTTTTTGCTGCTTAAATGACTGCCACCATCAATGTGCGCACGAGAGTGTTGAGTTGGAACAGATTTTCACGTCATCTGTAAAAACAAAATGTATGCTCGGTATCTTAATCGCCAATTTGCCCGTGAATACACAGCTCACAGCCACCGTTGAGGAATTATTGTGGCAAATGACGACTTATCGCCCGCGCGCCAGCCGCGCCCCCGTGCCTTAATCATTAATGATTATTCATTTTCAGGTGTCAACAGACAGTTCGGCGATGAAAAATTGCGATATAATTACATCTGACTTTGGTGCCGTGATATCCGTTAATTTGCCAAACGATCACGCACCCTTTTCGAGAACATTTGACAGGACTGTCATTCTGACGTGAAGCCAGCAGACACCTTTTTGAATTGATGGATGAACATTTTTGCTAATGTGCGCTTGACGAGGGATGGTATCAGCGATTGCTCCCATTTCCGGTCAAGTGACCGTTTATATTCATACCTAAATTAAGAATGAGTTTTCGGTTTTTTGAAGCTAGGGTGTTAAGCGGGAAACGGGAGTTATTGAACTTTTCCAATTTTGCTTCACTTTCATGCTTGCATCCATCGTTTCACATTTTAATGAAATGGATTGTAAGAACACTCCCAGTCACTTGAATAGGGACAAACTTTTCGAGAGTTGTTTATCTCAAAATATCCTTTTTCTTGCAGCGGAGAGGATAACTCAGTATTTGTTTACAAAGGCTATTATGTTGCTCATAGTTTGCGAGAAAAAAATGAAACATTTAATAACAACAGTTATATTTCATCAACATTATGCTGATGCACTAATAAATTCTATGTTCAAAATTGGGTCACTTGAATAGGGACAGTTGCGATTCGGTCGTTATTTCGAAAGTGCTAGTATCGTATCCTCACTGTTTTTGTTTTAATCCACTCAGATTGTGTTTTGACTTTAATTTTTATAAGTTTCGGTAATCATGGGTAGAGGAAAAAGCATTAAATACCGCGCAAATGGCTCAAATCGATGTTTTGAGAAATGAACAACACAAATTACGCAAAATTTCGAAAATAGTGAAAAAAAGTAAATCGGTTGTGTTTAACTATTTAAAAAATAAAAGTGGATATGGACGAAACATAAAAGGGCGTACGCGAGGTGCCCAAACCGCCAAAAGGGCCATTCTGCGAGCCGCCTCTAATTTTGCACTATCAGCGGCTAGAATTGGAGCTAAAGTCGGCGTTACAGCTAGTTAATAATATATCAAAATAATGAGTGCAAGTTTTCTGAAAAATCTAATTGCTCATATGTTTTATTTGAAAATGGTACAAGTCCACTTTCGATAAAACACTAGAAAACGGTCGCTATTTGTTTTTTTTTATGATTTGAACTTTAATTTACCATTGTATTGTATTGTCATTTTGTAAGGAATATTTTTAAGTTTAGCTAACATTTGATATTAATTAGTTTTGGTGATCGCTCCCTAATTTAGGGTTCAAATTTTATTTATGGGGTTCTTTTATTTGTCCGGGACATCTCCTGGAAATATTTTTTATATTTTATTTGCCAAGAATGTCGGAGCGCTTTTTTCTTTGCAGCAACAGCATAAATTATACCGAGAAATGAGGGATATAACTCGAAATTAGAAATTGTCTGTGTCCTTAACAAACCAAATTATGATAAAATAAAACATCAATCCTCTGAATTCGGAGATAATGTTATGCAATATGAAATTGCTGAGATTATATTTGACCTACTCTTTAAGGCCGATCCACACTTTTGAGTCAGAGTCTTTTCCCTTAATTTCCAAAATTACTGACAAACTATCAATTTGAATGGAAAATTACTGTGGCTGTGACTGATGACTGAAAAGTGTGGATCAACCTTTAACCATTAATTTCTAAGGCATTGTTTTTTCGACAGTCTAGGAAATGTTGCATTTAACGTAGGAGCTTAGACACTTAGAAACCAAAAAGAATTTTCTTGGAATTCAGATCGATGTGGGTTGCAACAGGATTGAAAATGTGTAGTGTCCATTTAAAAAAAAGAGTATGCCCCAACTTTTTTATTTTCAATACATAACGATAAAGCTATACCAATTGTAGTGATTCCAATGAATTTTATGCGTTTATCTAGGAATTATCTTCTTTTAAACACTTTTGTTGAGAATGACTCCAGTTTTTGATCTTTCTTTTAAAATGTATACAGGGTGTCCCGCAACTGGTTAGTAGAATCTACAGGACGTATTAGGAAAAATGTCGCCAAAATTATTTCTCTAGCTTTTACCGTTAAGGAGTAATTGCCGTTTTTGTGATTCTTGTCAAAAAACACGACTTTTTTCGAAAAACTCCTATTTTCTAGCTTCCACTTTAGCCAAATCAATGTTTTTCATATTCTTCTGAAAGTACATAAAATTTCCAATAGAAGGACATATCGAACGTTTCGAACTGTTTCGTATCTTCCGAAATACGACGTTTTGAACTTTGTAGTAATGTCAATTTCAATTTTTAATGTCAAAATTAAACCCGAATTTCGTAACGGGACATTGTAGTGGCAAATCTGCAAAGTTGACAAAAGTTGGCGTAGGATAAACATTTTAATTTGTCAGGTATTAATTAGTGTTCTTTTATGTCCTTTTTCAGAGTTTTCCGATCCAATTTTTCCTTAGCAATTTTAATGATAGAATCTTAGATTCTAAGAAATGAAAAAGGAAGTGGCAACTTGAATTATTCGCGTAGTTATGGCTTTGGAAAGATACAGATGATTACGGGAAACACGAAAATTTTCCATTCAAACTCGATGTATTCCGTTTAGGGTCCTTGAAATAGGAATCAAACACCGGATATGTAATGTACTCGGCGTCCTCTTTGATATGATACCCCGCATGCCGACCTCCAGTCAAGGATTAAATAGTGTCCTTTTTTGTCCTTTCTGGGACCTTTCTGATCAAATTTGTTTTAGCAAAATTAGTCTTAGACTCCTGGGACCACTGATTCAAGACCAAGAAAAAATATCCTTACTGTATTTTTTTCTATTGGAAATGTTTATATGACTGAACTATTTCCAAGTAAAAGCAAGATTTCTTCCACTTACGGACTATGTTTTTTCCTCTTTTACACATATTATTCACAAACTGGATGATTCTGTGATTTATTCTTATATGCCGTTCGAAAGCTAAGATACTACGCCAACTTTTGTTAACTTTGCAGATTTGCCACTACAATGTACCGTTACGAAATTCGGGTTTAATTTTGACATTTAAAATTGAAATTGACATTTCTGCAAAAGTCAAAATGTCGCATCTCGGAAGATACGAAACCATTCGAAAGGTTCGATATGTCCTTTTATTGGAAATTTGGTGTACTTTCAGAAGAATATGAAAAACATTGATTTGGCTAAAGTGGAAGCTAGAAAATTGGAGTTTTTCGAAGAAGAATCACAAAAAAGGCGATTACTCCTTAACGGTAAAAGCTAGAGAAATAATTTTGGCGACATTTTTCCTAAAACATCCTGTAGAGTCTACCATTGGTCTATGGCTAACCAGTTGCGGGACACCCTGTATAGATACATTTCCACATACCCAATTATTATCCGACACTTTAGGATAAAATATAGGTATTATGTAATTTCAGAATACTTCACTTTTGAGTTTTCATTTCTTTTTCTGTAAAAAAAAACAAAAGAATGAAAGGAATTTTCTCGGGAAAAATATATTTCTCAATACCGAAATTCACTTTTATTATTTACAGAAAAAGAAAGAAATGGTAATATCGATTCAAAAGTGTAGTTTTCTGAAATAACCTAGTTTTATCCAAATATGTTGGGAAGTGAATTTTTGTAATTAACTTATTCCTACTTTACATTAAGAGATAAATGTTGCTTTAACGTTAACTGACAGCCACATAACACTCGATAATATAAATTATTTCAATCGGATATAAATAAATGTATAATGGGTTCCAAAAACCTTGAATTAAATATCAAAGCAGAGTATAGTGCCTTAACACTAAACCTACTGTAAATTGGGATCGAGTTTAGGCATGATATTTTTCTGAATAGTAGTAGGGGAACGTTATTATTCTTCGTCGCAGCAATCCCTTTTCGGAAGAACTTACATCTTAATTAGTACAGAGTTTTAGCAAGCCATACAAGCGTTAAATGCAAATCGAAATACGTAATTGTTTGGCGGCGTATCCAAGGACAATTTAAGGCAAAAGAAATCGATCTAATAATAAATCATAACGTAAAGTACGGAAATTTCGCAGATAAAAAATAAGAAATTCGCATAAACTAATTTTAAACATTAAAAATTTCGCTGAAATTCGCACATAAACGTATTTTTTTACGTTACAGTGTTGTTTTACTTTCTTTTACTAAAAAAATCTGCTTATTCGCAGTGGAACTAGTGTTCAAAACTACAAAAAAAAATACGATTATATTAAGCAAAGAATCAACTAGGCGCAGACGTGTCAAACTCGCGGCCCGCGGGCCGCATGCGGCCCTCCTCGCAGTTCTGTGCGGCCCGCGGCCATGTCGAAGCAGCACAATCTGTATCAACACAAAAAAATTGTGAAATTGGTAAGGTGAACAAATTCAGAAGTTAAACTCAAGTCTACAAAAACTCGTCAGTGGCTTATGCAAGATTATTATTTTAGGTTTTTTTCTCCAACAATTTGAGGCTGGTTATTTGATTTTATAAGACAGCGCATCTTTTTTGTACAGGACAATACCAAGTCTCTTCATGAAACTGTTCTGCCCCGAAATGCAGTTAATAAAAAATTGGTTGGCTTTACCGAACATGAATTGAGATTTATTTGGAAAAATGACAAAGCTTTAAAAACTGTGGAAATCTTGGAATTGGTGACTAAATCACCTGGATGTGAAATTCCAACATAATAATTAGAGCCAAAGTGCCTGATATTTAGACCTATACTTATCAAGCAGCATGAGTTTATTTAAAACCATATCACAAACTACTTTTTGTCTCTTTTACAAACCTTTCTGCTGGAATTAATTTATTCCGACTATTTTGCCTTCCAATGTTATTTTGGGCGACCTCGGATGACTGGTGCTAAACATTTTTTATCATCTGTCCAAAATTTGGCGCAAATCATGTAATTGTGGTTACACAAGAATCATATTTTCACGTTTACGCTTCTTGCCTTAATTTTCGAATGTTCTTGAAGTACATTTTCGAAAGGAGAAAGTTCTCACGGATAGTCCCGAAGCCTCAATAGTGATCTAGACTCTCTGCTTTATTTTAAAAGTAATATTCTGTAATCAACTTTCGTAATACGGATACATAAAAGTTTTTTGAAATTTTCCTCCTGTGGCCCACCTAAACCTGAGGAGAATCTCATTTGGCCCGCGCCAGGTTTTGAGTTTGACACTCCTGAACTAGGGAGTAGTACGAGTGACAACACAACAACACTTCTCAAGGATTTGCAATAAAAAGAGAAACGCAATTATTGTTGCGTTTTTTACGTATTTTTAATTTAAACTTCGGGGATCACCAAACAACGATAAAATCTTTTGCTACAAAAATCGTAATGCAAAAAACAAAGTTATTTCATCAAACCTCCGACTAAACACCTTGCTCGATGTTTGTTAAGAAATCGTGCTCGTGGTTCTGCGAACTCCCTGCATTTAGGAATATCTCTATTCTCAATAATCAATCTCAGTTGATAAATATCTTCCAGAATTGAATTATTTTGTTGAAAAATTAACTTTTCACGAAAAAGGACAGATCATTTTGCTCTATTCTCAGAAATGATCAATTTTCGCCGAAATTCGCATCTATTTCTAAATCGAAATTTCCGTACCTCTAATCATAACCTTCACTACCTATTCCGAGACGTACAAGGTCAATTCCTACACCACAACCGCTTGCTAAAACTCTCTAAATACTATTTTTACGTAAATTAGTTACGTTATTGCCATCTTTGCAGCCAAAAAGATGAAAATTGAAAACTTCCTAAAAATGTTTTTTTTTTCTCGGTCTAGGGTATAATTTTGCATGGGTGTTATACACCATTATAAAGGAAATTATCTGTGCTTAAATTCACCCTTACATGATTTTGCTGTAACTTTTATCGTTTGCAAAATAATTCAAGAAATGCAAAATAGACAAACTATTTTCGCAAACAAATTTAAAAAGATAAAGTTCAAAGTGTTTTCTCATGTTTGAAACACAATTTCATTAATAAATTTCTACTATGACTTTATATTTGATCAAAACGCAAACCCTTCTGTTCGAAAGATTTCAACAAAATGCTCGACGGACCATCAAACAATGTTCGATAAACTATATTCAAAATTAATGTTCCAAATTCTAAGACTCGACGGACCTTCCAATTTCAAATTAAACACTTGCAAATTAACTGATAACAATATACATACATATATTCGAATTCAATAACAGCGACGTACACCCTTCGAGCTCGATAAATCAAGTGAGTTGTCCTGTGATTCGATTCCACATGTAATTTTTGGATACGGTTCCCATAACGTTTCGAACGGCTCACGAGTTCAAGGAACTAACGAGCTACCACGGATTCAAAGAACTTTTAGTTCCTCTATTGAATCAGGATACAGGATAAAAAGAGAAAAAATTAACTTTGCTTACATGAGGAATCGAACCACGGACTACGGTCTGAGAGCCCACACTTCTACCACTAAGCTACAGCGATCTTGATGTTGGCAATGTCAATGTGTATACATGATAAGAGTAGTATTCTAGTACATATTCAGTAAATTCAAATGAAGTTCTAAAAGGTTTGAATCTTCAATTACATCAAATATAAGTGAAGTAATATGTATTTAGCAAATTGCAAATATAGGTCAAACTACCATTTACTCTATGTATTCATCAGCTGTTTTAGTGTATGTAATGTGAATAGTTGTCATAAGCAAGGTAAGTAAACAATATCAATAAATTTAAATTTAAATCAAATCTATACAATAATTTAAATTCAAATATTCTTTTTTTTTAGGATGACGATGTTCAAGGATGCTTGGACGATGAGCAAGACGCAGAAGGAAGCAGAGCTTGAATGTGATGCAAGTGGCGATATTGGCGATATTGGCGGTGCGGATCAGATAAGTATCCTTGTTCATACATTAGGTGGTGATGCTTTGTGAATTCCTTTTCTTATGTCGTTTCAGATCGCCAATCTCAAACACCTTCAATATCTCAAAACATTACTAAATGGACTTGTACCACTTTCAAATAGAACGGCTCTATGTACTGCTAAAATTAAACTGAACTGAAAATAACTGAAAAATCTTATTATACCCCTCGCTCATAGAGTGAAAGGGTATATTAACTTGTGTCATGAAGTTTGTAACGCATTGAAGGAAGGATCTCCGACCATATAAAAAGTATACATATATGATCAGCATGACTTGGGGAGTCGATTGGGCGATGTCCGTCTGTCTGTCTGTCTGTTTCGACGCGTTTTACTCAGCCAATTTAAAAGCTATGAAGCTGCAATTTTGCACAAGTGCTTCTTTTTTTCTGCAGGCAGTTTGTATGTTTGAATCGGTAAAATCGGACAATGGGGTCATGGGGCTGCCATACAAACCCAACTACTCAAATTAGGTTCTTCTAAGAAAAACTTTTTTATTTGTGTACCAATTTCAACAAAATTTCACACAAATGTGTTTCTCTTAATGACACAAAAAATATCTAAGAATGGATCAAATCGGATAATGGGGTCATGGGGCTGCCATATACAAACCTAACACCCCAAATTAGGTTCTTCTAAGAAAAACTTCTTTATTTGTGCACCAATTTCAACCAAATTTCACACAAATGTGTTTCTCTTAATGACACAAAAAATATCTAAGAATGGATCAAATCGGATAATGGGGTCATGGGGCTGCCATACAAACCTAACCCCCCAAATTAGGTTCTTCTAAGAAAAACTTTTTTATTTGTGCACCAATTTCAACCAAATTACACACAAAATTGTTTCTCTTGATGACACAATACATATCTATGAATTGATCAAATCTGACCATGGGATCATGGGGTGGCCATACAAACCAAACCCCCATTTTGGTTCTTCTAAGAAACATTTTTTACACCAATTTCACAAAACCTTGAAATAATGTGACTTTACCAAAGCAACAAACAAATTAAAAACGAATGGAATCGTACTGTGGGGTCATGCTCCCGCAACCGCAATAAAATTTTCCGAAGAGAGCGAAGGGTATCCAAATTTCGGCCAGGCCCTAAATTAGCCTCGGCCACCGGGGGTTGGCGAGCGAAGCGAGCAGGGGGCGAAGCCCCCTAGTTTTTACTTACATATATGGATATAAGGTATTCGCTAGGTTGAACAATTCGTTATCTTGAATAAGGCTGGTTTCAATTAGTTAGTGGGAGTCTACTGTATGAATTCCTAAATAAAAGCACAATAACATATAAAAACGTTGACATACACTACTTATTTTTGTGTAAATGTTTATCGTCACAAAAAAGAAAAAGAAATGCATAATGTATAAACGAAATAAGAATATGTAGGGATGTTGTCAAGAGGCACTATGAAATTTAAAAAAATTTCACATAAAAGCCGGTGGATAAAAAAAGTTAATTGCTTAGCGGTAATTAATTCAACCTCCTTAGAAGAAACGTGCTTGGAACCATGCTCTAGTAAGAGCAGGGCACATAAAAGCGACACAAGTCGGCCGTCCAAAGGTGAATTGAAAGCACGTCAGCCAGCACATAGGTCGCGACAGAAACAGTAGTTAATTCAATTACTATTAGCCACGAGGTAGAATGTCTGAAACAAGGGTGACCATCTAGTAAAGCCACATCTAGCTATTATAGTAAAAATCCTACGAAAAAAAGCATACATAAAGTACACATATCCTACATTTTTAGGTACTACTGGAATAAGGAAAAATGTTATAGTTCTTAAGGCGCGTTTAGATGGCATCAAACTTGTTTGCATCCAACTTTTCCCTCAAACTTATCCAAGTTGGAAGGCTGTTTACACGTACGATATTCTCTCAAACAAATCCTATCAAACAAATCCTATCCAACTTGTTGGCCGTGTAAACAGTAGTTGAAAGTTGGAGCGGTCGTAAAACGTTATCAGTTTTTGCAATACGTATTAGTTCAGGAAAAATATATTTGCTTTTTCTTTTATTTTTTCGTGAATATTTTAAACATTGAAGGAAACATGCCCGAATGAGTATACAGCGTGCTCCAAAAGTCAACGGAACGCCAGAATTGGATGATAGCGCACCGATATTGGTAATCAGGCGCATTAATTCTTTATTATTAGAAAGCATATTTATATTTCGATTGGACTATAATCAATGCATCTCAAACAAGTTGTCCAACTTCTGTTTTCACGGTGGATTTGTTTGAATGATCGTTCCACTTCAAACTTGTTGTCCAACTTCTGTTAACACGATGGATTTGGTATCCAACTTGTTTGAATGCTCAAAAGATGGACGACAAATCCATCGTGAAAACAGCGCTTTACGCGGAAAGTCTTGAAGATGAACTCATAAGTATGTAGATACTTATGTAGGTAATCAAAAGACATACAAGTTTTGACAATTTTTCTACAATAAAGTTAAATATTAACTAAACCAAAATTCTTCCTGAGATATAAATACTATGTAAAATAAAATATTAGTCCATATTATTTGATATGATAACACTTATAGCAATAGTCTGGCGTGTTATCTTTTTTCTACGTTGAGTCTATCCGACACACTCAAGTACGCCAGTTTCGTCGCCTTTTGCACTGTATGACAAGAATTTGTGTGATGGAATTTTTATATTTTATGTTTCAAAGTAACGAGGTTAGAATTTTAAGCACGCTTACTATGCTAACTACAGGGGCCAGGCCACTGCACTTTCATTGTAAAAAAAACTGTAAATATTTAGCTTGATACTATTAAACGAAATTTTATTTTCATAACAAAAAAGCAGGACACTTAACGAGGTTGCCTGACTTCAAAAAAATTGCACAAATAAAAATACAAGAGCGCAAGTAATTTAATTGTTTCTTTTTTCATACGTCGATGATGGTGACTTACAAAAGGCAATGTTTGTAAAAGTAATCTTTTGTATCGCATAAATCTCAGTATGTGCACGGTAAACTTACACATATGTATGTAAGTAGGTATGCAATGTAACCTATTTATATACCCTGCATGTACATTACATCAATGCATTCCTTTTTATTTAAAACAAAATGTCGAAATCAAGTGTGGGAACCAGACTTTTTCAGTTGCACATAAACAAAATTGCAGCACGGTGCATACAGATGGAATGCTTTTGAATTGATTCCGTACGGATTGCGTACTCATTTGATTGAACCAAGCAATATCAAATGAATTGAATTCTAGAAATTTTTATTCGAGTACGTATCAGAAAATAAGTTGGCAGATTAAAAGAACGCCCAAGAAAATCTCTTGTATGGCAGCAGAACATTAAAGTTTTTTTTGCCGATGGCGAAACTTTTGCTAATGAGAATAGTTTTCACCGTGGCAAAACTTATTCTTTCCAGAGAATTCATGATGGCAAAGCATAGAACTCATACTTAATTGGAAAATTCAGTAAGTCGAGTTTTAAACAGTACTTTTATGGAAATCATGCTCTCATAGGGGAATTAATGAAGCAATTAAATAAATTAACTTACAAAAGTCACTTTGTGCGAATTTTGACTTGTAAAGAGAAAGAATATATATTTGCCTTTCCATCTTTTCGACGTTGGAATAAGAATCACTGAAATAGAATAAGAATGCAAGTTTTGGTGTCGTAGATTCACAAGTACAAATGCAATGCGATTTTACGAAGCAGAAGCCCCCGCCGTAAGGGGGAGGATAAAGGTTGAAAGGCTCCGGCCGATTCCTATATCCTTTTCAGTTGTGGCATAACTGCGGACCCTTAGCTTTGCAGGAGGAGCTTCATAGGGTGAGCGGCTCCGGCCAATTCCTATGTTTCTCTACGGGGCGTTACTTTCCCGCATTATCCGAGTAACCGCTGCGCCTTAATGCTGTATTAACCACTTCAGCGTCTCAGGTTACTAAATGTAATAGGGTGACAAAAAACAAATAGTCAATCACCGAAGCAGCACCTCCGAGGCCTCTCCATGATGGACCTCTTTCGTTTTACGAATACTATCATGGTTAAGCGATGGGCCGACAACCCATCCTTGGAAAAAAAAATTCTACGTCAAGAAACCTGGAATGAAAGCCTCGGATTGGACGGATACAACCCAACGACGACATCGCAAACGAACAACTGATTACTCTTTCGGGACCTGGAATGTACGCTCCCTGAATAGGTCAGGGGCCTTAAGGGCCCTCTTGGATCAGGTAGAAAAATATAAGCTGAGCATTGTTGCACTCCAGGAAACTAAATGGCTTAGTAGCGAGATTGATGACCGAAACTCGTACACAATTTTCACAAGTGGAAAACCTTCGGCCACATGGAGTTTGGTGTGGCGTTCATTGTAAACAATCAACTTAAGCCGCATGTTATCGACTTCAAACCCATAAACGAGCGGCTGTGTGCGATTCGCAGTAAAACCCGGTTCTTCAATATCTGGCTCATAACTGCGCATGCCCCCACCGAAGTCAATGAAGACGCGGTTAAAGACGAGTTCTATCACCGCCTAGAATATCTCTTCGATTCACTTCAATCAAACGATGTCAAATTGCTGCTAGGGGATTTTAACTCCAAAGTCGGAAACGAAAGTTGGCATAGGGGGATTACTGGAGGGTACAGCCTCCATGAAGACTGTAACGACAAAGGCCAACGACAAATAGACTTCGCGACCAGCAGAAATATGGTCATTAGCTCTACCTGTTTTCCGCATCGTCGCATTCACAGGCAGACCTGGAGATCTCCAGATCAACATACCGTCAACCAAATTGACCACGTCCTTGTCTGCAAGAGATGGGCATCGAGCATATGGGATGACCACTATATGGTGAAGGCGACTTATAGGTGCAGAATTTCTTCGGTGCATCATTCGAGGTTTAACCCGGCAAAAATTTTTGCGGTTGACAAATTGTTGGATGATGCCACGGTGCGGTCACTTATACTGCCCTTGAGGAGAAGCTGACGCCCTTGCTAAATAACTTCAGCAACAAAGGCGCCCTTGAGATCTGGGATACACCCAAAGACACCATCAAAGAGGTCGCAGAGGAGGTTGTGGGATACAAAGCCCGGCGAGCCCGAAATGATTGGTTTGATGAAGAATGTCAAAATGCGGTAGATGCTAAAAACGAGGCATATCGCCAATGGACTGAACGCGCAACTAGAGCCAAAAAAAAACAAAATATGACGAGCTTCGACGATTTTCGAATAGGTTAATTAGGCGTAAGAAACGTAAGCATCTTGACGAGCAGTTGATGCAAATAAACCAAAGACTAGCTAGTAGGAACAGTAGACAAGCGTACAAGCTGATTAATTCAATTAAAAGTGGATACCAACCCAGGACCAGCCTCTGTAAGGATAAGGATGGCAATATCATTAGCGACACCGATAGCGTTGATAAACGCTGGGCCTCACATTTTGAAGAGCTCCTCAACGTTCAACCGAACAACCCCACACAAGAAGCTCCGGAGCTGATGGCTGAAACAGGCCCTCCCGTTCAACCCCCAACAGTAGAAGAAGTTGATATCGCCATGCAAGCACTAAAATATAATAAAGCCCCGGGCGCTGACGAGATTTCAGCTGAACTGCTGAAGCATGGTGGGGAGAGCCTTGTTAAGGCTATACACACACTTATCGTTAAAGTATGGAACGACGAAATAATCCCGGAAGATTGGCGTAAAAGTATCATTTGCCCAATCCACAAAAAAGGGGATAAGTTAAAATGTGAGAACTACAGAGGCATCTCATTAGTTTGTACGACTTATAAGATTTTATCTAAAATTCTGGAAAATAGAATTAATCCGTACGCAGAAGAAATCATTGGCGAGTACCAAGGCGGCTTTAGACCTGGTCGTTCGACGACAGATCAGCTTTTTACAACGAAGCTTTTACTCCAGAAGTGCTGGGAATACAACATCGACGTATACCAAATATTTGTTGACTTCAAGCAGGCATACGACAGTATCGATCGAAGCGTACTGTACAACATTTTGCTGCATTTTGGAATACCGGCGAAGCTAGTGCGACTCATAAGGACGACGATGACTAATACCGTCTCGCAGGTCAGAGTTCAGAACAGACTCACTCACCTATTTGAAACTCGTACTGGACTCAAGCAAGGCGACGGGCTGGCGCCGACGCTCTTCAACCTGGCTATGGAGTATGTGATTCGAGCCATGAATCTGGACAGCAGCGGAACGCTACTCATTAAATCGACTCAACTAGTAGACTACGCCGACGACATCAACCTCATGTCTCGAGGATTGGGTGATGCAGAAAGCCTTCTGCATAATCTCAATAACGCCGCCAAACAAGTTGGGCTACATATCAACGAATCTGAAACCAAGGTCATGATGCAATCAAAAACTAGAATGCCAGTAAATTCAAGCATCACAGTGGGGGACCTCAATATAGAATATGTAGACAACTTCACTTACCTGGGTTGCAATTTGTCAAAGGACGCCAACGAAACAGATGAGATAAAGCGACGGATAAAACTAGCTAATAAGTGTTACTTTGCGGTCCTCGAAATTATGAATTCGAAGCTGGTGCACAGGAACACGAAGCTCCACGTGTATAAAACCATCATCCGACCTGTGCTATGCTATGGCTGCGAGGCATGGACCCTAACCCAAAACTCTGAACACCTGTTGGACACATTCGAGCGAAAGGTTCTCCGAAGAATCTTCGGAGCCGTTCGGGAACGAGGTGAATGGCGCATCCGGTACAACCTTGAGTTGTATCAGCTGTATGATGAGCTACAGGTGTCAAATATCGTGAAATTGCAGCGATTGCAATGGGCGGGACATGCACAAAGGATGAACGACGATCGCATGTCAAAAAGGTGATAAACGCGCAACGAGTGGACGGAGCCAGATTGCGTGGACGACCGAGAGCCCGATGGGAGCATTCTGTATGTGAGGACGCCCACCAGATGCTAGGCTTTCGGAACTGAAGGACAAGGTCGCGTGACCGCGACAATTCGAGATTTTCAGTCCAGGCGGCCAAGGCCCGACGTCCGGCTATCGTGCCATAAAGAAGAAGAAGAGAAGAAGAAGCCTCAGTTTCACATAACGCCAAAAAGATGCGGTATCTTCAGTTCAGTGTGTAGGCAGTTGAAGATGGACACAATTATAGCAGAATTAGATTTATGCCTTCGAAGGGGGGCGACCGTCATCGACGCAGCTTATAATTTGAATTGCGGAAGCTTCCAAACCCAATGCAGCGCTCAGTTCAGCGTCAGAAGGAACAGAAAACACAATTGGATAAACTCCAATTTTATCTTCCAGTTTCAAAAGCCCAAATTTTGTATTTTTTACTTTTCCTCATTAATTAAGAGTTGCGTGTTGGAGAAGCTTCAATAGAGCAAAGGCCCAACATATTTCTACATTTATTTTCAAAAGTACACAACAATTATTTTCAGATTGTATGTCATGTCAAAGCTCGAGAATATCAAAAAAAGTAGCGATTATCCGCAATATCTCCTCATCGAGGCCAGGTGGGACAAACAGAAAATAGGTTTAACCTGAACGTTGATAAGCTAGGGATTATGTGGCACTGCATAAAAGGTGCAATATGGGCTCATTTATAGAAAATATTAAGCACCATTTTGTGGGGCTCAAATTATGACGCTTTTGAGCCAATAAAAAGCTCGCTTTGTGGGCCCCATTGGTAATTTAAAATCCTAAAAAATGAGCTATATTATACAATCGACTTGACAGTCTGTGGCGACTCTAAGGTGTCATTCACTTGTCTTTTAAATGTTTACTCACCGACTGCTACCTTGAGAATTGGGGTCACTTCCTCCTGTGCACCAAAGCCAGTAAAGTGTCGATATGTATCCTCATTTTTACCGATTAAACGATAATTTGTGAATAAAGTAGACCATATTTTGCTGGCTATGTGCGTTGGTACAATAGGACTCAAACTGGAGCCCCTTGATGAGGTGTGGTATCCATGGCTAACAAAATCGTCGCTGCCAATTGTTTAAATTTATGTAAGTAAACTTCTTAGGTGTAAATTACTATTAAAAATCGATTGCAAATTACATTTATGGGGGGATGTACCTATTCACGCACGTTCCACAGACTCACATTTTTCGTACTGGTCCCATTTTCTTCACAACTACTTACTAAATATATAAACCGTATTTAACAAACACTATTAATCGAAACATAGCACTATTTTTAAAATATTCGTAAAAATATACGCGCCATCATTTTGATTCAGTACAAGTTTACATTTTGAAGGTTCAATTTGCACTCTTGTTAATATGATACTTAGACGACTGATCGACTCTAGGCTAAGTTTTGGAGAGCACTTTGATGTACGTATGCGATAAGGCGACAACCGCCACCGCGGCTCTTGCTAGAATGTTGCCAAACCTAGGTGGCCCAAAAACGAGTAGGAGACTATTGCTGTCGAGAGTGGTAACATCCGTTATCTTATATGCCTCGCCCGTTTGGGCTGGATCACTACAATTCGCCTGTACCTTACAGCCCTTAAACGCAGTCTATCGCAGGTGTACTTTGAGGGTGTGTTGTGCTTATCGAACTACATCACATAAAGCCGCCTATGTCGTAGCTGGGATGATGCCTTTGGAAATCGTGGTAGATGAAATAGGCAGAGGCAGACTCTCTAGCGGTCGTCATGGCGTAACTCCGGAAAGGCAGCCCAGGCAGAGAGAGATAGAACGAACTGAGTCGTTGAGGAGGTGGCGAGTACGATGGAACGAGGCCCTAACGGGCCGATGGACACACTACCTCATCGGAGACATTAATACGTGAGTAAGTCGAAAGCAGGGCGAGGTAAATTTTTATTTGACGCAGTTTTTAACGGGTCACGGAGGATATAGGCAATACCTGCATCGCCTCAAGCTGGACGACTCGCCAGAGTGTCCAAGGCGCAAGGGAGTCGCGGAAGATTCGAGGCACATAATTTTTGTGTGTCCCCGATTCGGTGACATCCGCATTGAACTGGAGGCGGCACTGGGAGACAACAAAAGCCCGTCTGATATAGTAGCTCTCATGCTACAGTCACTACGGAACTGTAATGCAGTGAGCAGGGCAGTTTGTGCAGTCCATTTGGAGCTGCAGAGAGAGGAGCCCAGACGTAAGTTTGCAAGCCGCGCTGATGGCTGAGTAGCCAGTACCTTCCCCGCGAAGTAATACCGAAAGGTGATCCCACGGGGTGTAACGGTGATGGAAGAGGTGTTTAGGTTAAGTCGGTAAAAATAATCAGACATAATTGTCTCCGATCGTAACGACGCAAACAGTATCTACTTCTATAAAAAAAAGTGCTTTGAAAACGCTTATGCTGATGATGTTGCTACCACAGTTAGAGTGAAGTTTAGACACCTTAGTGGGCTTTTGGAGAACGCCACTGGGCATGCTTCAGGTGCTGTTGAAGGTAATCCAAACAAAACGAAGTTGGTTCCCTTTACTAGAAGGCACAGTTCTTATACTGTTAACTTCCCTAGCTTGATTCCGTCGAGGAAACCTAGGGGCAATACCACACTGGTCGATTACAATCGACACTGATTGGAATATTTCAAATCATCTTCTGAATAATAAACTTGCGACGGGCCATGCCGAGTTTGGAAACTCGTTTCTCTATGAATCTCTATATCACAGAGTGGCGACCGAACGATCACGACCACTGAGCACGAGTCAACGTGCACAAAAAAAAACCTGTTGAGAAGGCGGCTCATTAATCAGAAAGGTGGGTTACTTCTTCAACATTACAATATGCTGGATAACAGGGCATACCGCTTTTCCAGGGAATCGTTGGTTAGTCAACTCCTCTTATATACTACGGCCCCTGGACATTGGACTCGCAAGACTACGAATTCATCAAAAGGACTTTTTGGAAATTAAAAGAAGAGAAGAAATGAATGCGTTTTCTAGGTTCAAGATACTTTTACCATACCGTTTATCTTCGGGATGTGAGCCCAACACTATACTTAAGAAATATATTGTAAGCACGGTTTTTTCTTAAGTTTAGGCGGTAACATGAAGGCATGATTATCTCGGTGGTATCACAATGCAGCAATTCTGGTCTGATGCGGTAGGAGCAGTCCTGGCAGCCCATGTACCTAATCTAACCTTCTTCTCCACATTTAGAAGATCTCGTATATTATTCATTTGGGATTGTCATCTGTCATAGGAAGCACCCCGCCAACCTTCACCTTCTCGAAACATAGCCGATGTGTAGATGGGGCCTTCCTTACCGTTACTGCGCTCTAGAATAGCATTGTGTAAAGGCCTCACAATAAAGAAGTCGATATTGAAAAAGTAGACAACTTCTACCAGTTTCTACCAGTACCAACGTTAATAGCGACCGAAATAGTTTAGTCTTAACCCAGAATACATACTGTAGATATGTACAACTCATCTCAGAAGACATGTTGCTAAATCAGTCAAATGCATCAATCATTTCCAAACTGATTTCGTACGCAAAAAATAATCATATACATACAAAAGCCTATAAATTCAAACTATTTGTCTTCATAATCTGCTTAATATTCGCCTATATAATTTGTAGAACAGTGAACTGAACTGATCAATATGGTTGAAGCCAAACCAGAAAAAATGCCAGCATAAAATATTACAACATCAGGCTCAAAAGGGTAGACATAATGACAGATGACCCACCACGACATTGTATGCCTAGCCGTCACCAATAGCCTAAAATAGCAAAACAAAACAGAAACGAAAATGTCACCATAGCGATTTGTGCTTGTGCTTAAAGAAACAGAATGCGTTTTGCCCACTTTGCAGAATACGCAATTCATTCTCTCTCATAACAAATTCAAAAGAAATCAGTTTCTTTTTCTTCTACACAAGGTGTGCTTGAATAGTGATGAGTTTTTTCTTTACGCGCTGTATCCCTTTCGCATTGATTTATAGCGGCCTCTTCGATGAAATTTCAGTGTACAAGCCTGTGACATATATATACATAGTGTCTAGTGTGTGAGGAAAAAAAGGTTTAAGCTTAAAAAAATTAAAATTTATTAAAAAGGGGATTACGCATTGAATTATAAATTAAGACATTAATGTCGTGGATGTCATGTGGGGATAAAAATGTAGATGATAGGGTGATGAACTGAAATTTACGATGTCATTTTGAATACTTTTAAGAGAACCTACGGCTGGGGATGTAGGCATGTAGGAATGGCGTCAAACATTCTTAGGATTATCATTTCTTTTATCTTATTTACCTCACACACACATATCATTAATCACTTTCAAACATCATAAAAAAACACCTGAAATTGGCACATGCTAAAATCTGTTGCTGGTGTCAATTCATTGTTAATTTGGTTCTTTTACAAATTGATTATTTGATGCTGGCAAGAAATATACATATGACTAGAATCAAACATATGTATGAACAGAAATACGAGTATTAAGGTCACGTAATTTTAGCGATGATGACTTTAATGTATACTCGTAAGTACATGCCTTTGGATCCATTCCTGAGACTAGGCAATTTTTCGGTTACGTGTCATGAAGGTAAATATTAATACGTTTGCGGAGAGTTATCAAAAAGTAACTTAGAGATAAGATTAAAATCAATGGTCTATAACTAAAAATTGTACCAAATATGTACATACATATATGAATAAAATCTTACCTTCTAAGAAGTTCCAAAAACCTGAAAAGAAATTTGGATATGAATAAATAAGAGTAAATTCAGATAATACATTTTAGCGTGAAAACATAGCATTTTTAAAGAACGGTATGAAAATTAAACTTTGGTTGATTTCCTAGACGCAAGGAATTTTCAAGGCAGCTGCGTAAAGTGACATTAAAGTGTCGGTGAGATGGAATTGCGAACCGGCTGCTGATTTTTGGTTTACATATATGTTTAAAAAAACGAGACATAGGCTAATTTCGGACGCGGCCGAAATTTTGAATATGCGTTACATTTTGTTTTGTGTTAATAATTTCTAGGACGCGTTCCGATTCCATCTGTTCCTGGATGCGTTGAGGGCCAGGAAAACACTTGGATGAATTTTGATAAAGATTCAAGAAGGAAAAAGTTTTTCTTACAACCTAATATTTGGGAGTTGGTTTGTATGACGTAATATTCTGATTCCATCCGTTCCTGGATATGTTTTGAGACTTTACTTTGAACACACTTGGATGAAGTTTGCTTAAGGTCGGATTAAGAAGCAAAAAGTTTTTCTTAGAAGAACTTATTTTTCATGGGTTGGTGTGTATGGCAGCCTTATGACGTAATATTCCTGTTATAAAATATAAAATATTTTATAATATGTATTTATTTAAAAGACATCTTTATTTTATGAATACTAAAATACAACTGACATTTCATTTAAAGGTTACTACATAATTAAATATATTTATAAAACAGATTCCATCCGTTCCCAGATGTCCTTTGAGGCTTTACTAGGAACACATTTAGGTGAAGTTTGGTTAAGATTAGTTTTTCTAGTGGCTAAGTACCGAAAAACCCTCACCTTTGCGTGGGGACGAGTTGAACAAGGATTTTTGAGTGTTTTCGACGCAAAATGTACTCGAAACCCTATGCTAGCTAGTCCATTTTCAAGGGACGGAATCTATAAGAGTTTTGGGCAGTTTTGGCATTAGAATAGTTAATCGATTGCGTACCCAACTGAACGAACTGAACTAGGTTTCCTAAATACGGAGATTATGGAGGAATTGTTAAAGATGTGAGAACATTCGGCATTCTATCACGAATAAGTTCAGTACAATTTTAGCCAATACCACAACCATTAGTTGAATGTCACGGCTCGAAGGTTTAATGTCGCGATAAACTGATCGCACGCGCATTTGTTGCTTCTGTCTTCTTGATTTGCCCTAACTCTTAGTGAAGCTTGATGCGTTGACGACTACGGTCAACGTTTTAACGACAACTGAATTCGGAGTGTGATACGGATGTCAGCCATACCACTTTCTAGTCGGTTTAGTTTATTATTGTAAGAATATTTCCTATCATCTTCTGAATATCAAACTTGCAACGGGCCATGCCAATTTTGGAAACTCGTTTCTCTTTGAATCTCTTATATCACAGAGTGGCGACCGAACGATCGCGGCCACAGAGCACGAGACGTTGTTTGTGTAGGCCATGTGCATTTATTGGTTATTGGTTTTTCACAACTTTAAAACTTAAGCCCTTTACTGATTTAAATTGGTGCTTTAGAAGTAAACAGCTTTAAACCCAAATGTTTTTTTCGCTTATTTACCCTAAACCGCAAGTTTTTTACAAAAAAAAACATACAAAATTAAAATTTCCTGAAATAAGGTGCAAAAACACCACAGCTTTTGTAAACTTATTAAATTCAATTACGTCACTAGGTCAAACAAGTATATAATCTCATCATCTGACAAATTGATTTTTCGCGCTTTCGCTAGTCATTTGCACAAATTTGTAAAATTCCATACGAATCAAATTGGGGCAATAATTCTTGATACGCCAAAGTGTAAATTTTCAATAAAACCACATACATAGCATCATCATAACCACAAACGTATGTTTTACTGCCGAATTCGGTCATCGGAAAAAGAATAACTATAGCGAAAATTGGTATACTAACAGATGAAGCGTGCATCTATACAGCTGCCATGAATCTATTGAAAATCGTTCAATTTATTATGGCTTATTTTACGATGTGCATATTAAATCAGATAACATATTATAGACAGATAAAAACACATAATTTCGTCTCACATTAAACTTTGAAATTCTGAATTACTATTCGCCGTATGCCATCAATATCGTCAGATTAGGTTAATACTATCCACCAAGTCATACTATGAATGGATTTATTTCGTGGTTAGAGCATATTTGTGCTTTAATATTAACAAACGAGGAACAAAAATGACAGATTTATAGTGTTTGAACACACCCTTTAAAATGGTTTGAAAATATTTTAGAATTATATTTTTTTGAATTTTTATTATCTGAAAACAGAAATCAATAAATCGATATGGAGAATGGTAATGTTGCTGAATTCCAAGATTTTAAGGCCCATAACGAAAAACTTACATTGAGTCTCGGTAGGGTTAAATATGAGAGCTCAATGAAATGCTATGGATCTACATAAATATATACTCCTCAAAACAAAATAAGGGCCACTAATAATTTTCTGATTATTTTTTTGTGGAAAAGGAAAATCATAGTTTTGTTGGTCTAATTTAATAAAACAATATGTTTTTCATTAAATCTAATGAATTTTATTGAATTTTGACCAAAAGTTATACTTTTTTTTAGCATTTTTTCGGATTGCTTACTTTTTGCGGTCATGTAATCGTAACAATAACAGTTAATTTGTATGTCTAATCTGTAAAAAAATTGATTCTTTGTTTTTTTTTTTAGTATCGAGTATGGCCTCCACTTTTTGATATGCAGTCTCGAAGCCTGGACGGAACGCTTTCAATAAGCCGATCGACGCTTTCTATTGATATCTCGTCCCAACACATTTTTAGCAATTGCTGATTGTGTATGTCCTTTTAAGCGGTCCGCATCCGGCGTTTTAATTGATCCCAAGGATGTTCTATCGGATTTAGGTCCGGACTGTTGGCAGGCCACTCCATGACCTCAATATTGACCTCCTCGAAAACAGACATTGTCGCCCGGGCAGTATGTGGTCGTGCATTATCCTGCATGAGGATAAAACCATTCAACGCCTGTTGTGAAAAAGGAATGATATGTGGCCTAACAATCCTTTCAATATAACTTTCGGACGTAATTGTCCCGTTATTTAGGATAACAAGGTTAGTTTTGCCTTGCAAGCTAATTCCGTCCCAGACCATCACACTGGCACCGCCTTGCCCATCAATTTGATTAATGCAAGGATCCAAAAATGCTTCTTCGGTTCTCCGCCAGACTCTTATGCGTCGGTCGTCACTAAAAATTTTTACTTTGCACTCATCCGAGAAGAGCACCTTGCGCCATTGTTGCATGTCCTATTGGATATGTCGACGAGCAAATCTTAAACGATTCGTACGATGCGTCCTGCCCTGCTCTGTTCTGGTAACACGTTTCCTTGACCACTGTTAGTGTTCGTGCAAACGATTTCTGATTGCTTGAGGGCTAACAATGGTCCCAGTCGTCCTTGATAGCCTACTTTGTAGTCCACGAGCACTAATGGTACGATCCCGTCTCGCACAAAGTCTCACATATCGGTCTTCTGCGGGGGTGGTTATTCGAACTCGGTCTGAACCATGATGACGGGAGACATTTCCTGTCTCCTGGTAACGGTTCCAAAGATTTTAAATGGCTCTTCGCGGATACCCTGATTGCAGGGCCACAGAACGTAGCGAACGACCTTCCTCCGACATTTCTAAGGCTCTGGACGAAGCATTTAAATTCAAATGGCGCCGAATTGTTGGTATTGTATTTCACAGATTCTCCTTATCTTTAGAAGTGCAACAACTAATGTTGCATTTAAAGAACTTGGCGAAAACTAATTCTTAATCAAAATGAGAAATAAACAAAACTACCAAATGTATGACTCGTGACCCCAAAAGTACTGTTTAAGACAGTTCCGTTAAAGCTAATGTTAACGAATGATACTGTGATAACTCACGTCACATTCAGGTACAGAATGGCATTTTTGAAAATAATTATCACATTAAAAATTCGCCAAAAGACGTTGTTAAAGTCAACGGACATAAGTGGCCCTTATTTTGTTTTGAGGAGTATATAATAGAGGTACGGAAATTTAGTTTTTACGAAATAGATGCGAATTTCGGCGAAAATTGTTCATTTTTGCGAATAGATGCGAAATTTTCCAATTTGTATTTTTTACGCGAAAAAGTAATTGCTTGAAAAAGTCAATTATGAAAGATAATTTTTCGATTCCCAACGAAAAGGCGTTCGCAGTATCACGAACATGATGGCTTGCCAAACATCGAGCAATGTGTTTAATTAGAGGTTCGCCGAACGAACTTTTTTCTTGAATGCGATTTTTCTAGGAAAACCTTTTTCTGTGGTTTGACGAGCCAAAATTAAAATGAACTATGTATAACATTAAAAAAAAAAGAGAAAAACGGAACAATGTTGGTGTGCCTCTTCCCCAGCAGTTTTTTCTTTGTACAGTAACTGAGGGATCTTGACTATTTGTATTGACAAAAACATTTCTGGACAACTGAGTCGATTTTTTGCTTATTTTTAAAGCTTATATTTCTAAACTACAAAAAGGCAACATTTTCTTGTGGCGTTGAATTTTGATCATTCGTTTCTCTTAAACTTTAAACAGAGTTTAACAGCAACAAAATGCACAGAATTATGTTTTTATGCGAATTTCAGCGAAATTTCTAGTTTTCAAAATTAGTTTATGCGAAATTCCTGTTTTTTATTTGCGAAATTTCCGTACCTCTATATATAATGAATTGACAAAACGTAATACATAATTGTGAATAATGATTATGTATGTAGATAGCATTATACTAATTATTATTGATAAAATACTATTTAAATCAAATAGAGTCACGCTTTGTGGCTCACTTGGTTGAGTCGCACTCTACAATGCTAGTTATCTAGTGGCCCGGAGATCGAATCTCGGCGTGGTCCAAAATTTCCATACATATGCGGAAAGGAAATACACTGAGCTTCAATGAAACCGGGCCACACGGTAAGCGCGAACTCTAATCAAAACAGGCATTGTGTTTGTTGCGTGAGTTAACGGTACTTCAGATAAAAATCATACTCATTTGAATTGCCATTAAATGCACTTTCTGTAGATATAACTTTCATAGTAGAAAGTTTCATATTTTTTGAGAAAATTGAATTTGAGTTCGAAAGTGACGAGTGGCCCGATTTTTGTGAAGCCGAGAGTATGTAGTGCTTGCAACATTATATACACTCCGCAATGATATGCAATGTAACGTTGATTCGAAATTGCCTATAAACGGCTGAGTTAACGTACCATGACCCCACAGGGGGCTATACCGCATTGAGAAGAAGAAAGTGTTTTACATTTACATGGACTGTTCAGTCTTCTGGCTCTAGAAATCAGAGAGATTCATAGAGAACAGAAGGCTCACTCTCGGCACGAGCCACAACCCACGAGCTCAATGTTGCGCGTATTGCTAACACCAAAAGTGTTCTGTCTGATTCTAATATTTCGAGAAATCATTCTAAAACTAATGTGTATAATAATATCGACGAATATTAGTTTCAAACTCATTATAAAGATATTTTGTCGTACAATACCAATCTCCAGCCAATAAATATTAATAAATTATTATATTAGACAATAAAGAAAAATCGACAATACGTCAACTTGCATTTCCTAAAAGAATAAAGCAGCTCCTACTTATACATTGGATATAAGCCCAATTTTATAAAATTTATTGTTGTTTCTAAAAACTATGCAAATTCGCCGTTCATTATGGGTTTTTAAATATGCAGATTTATTGGACATTTTTCTTCTTTTATCGCAGTGAAATGATAATGGTTACTAGTGAAATTATGCTTTTCCATTTTGATTTACTGTTAATGGTATTGTATTACCGTGAGCTGATCTAAATAGTTCTTGTTAAATAATGAACTCGACTATGAAAGTGTGTACATTGTGACACAATTCCTAATAGACAACAGAAATGAATTGTTGTGGTTGTGACTATAAATAAAAGAATTATTTGTGAATTAATTTTTGTTTATAATAGAAGAAAGCTTTTAGTCTTTCTTGAGATTTATTTTAATTTTGGTACAAATTGTATTACAAAAGAGTTGTTTTATAAATGAAGATATACATATATTGCATGCAGTAGAAATTTATGTATGACCTTCATAATATAATTTTTTTATTTTTTTATTCCAAAGATGTATCACACCCTAAGAAGTAGGTTCTTCTATAGAAAAACCGTTTTCTATTGACCAATGCTATCCTTCTCCTTCCCTAGTTTTTGATCCATCGGTAAGCTACAATGGAGGTACTAATATGAAGAACTAAATTATCATCATTCTATTTACTCCAATCAATAGAGACGAAATAATAGGGGTTAGCGTGCAAAAATTGGGGATGTCTCAAATTTTTGATATGTTATGAAGATATGTGGGGTAAGTTAAAATCCAAGATTGCGTCACTTTCCCCCCTGTGCTATCACCGTCATCTTGAAACAAAAAAAAAACCTCTAAAATCGGCCCTTTCATCAGTTTTTCACCTGTAACTTCTTTACAGTCCATTTGACCACGAAATGTGCCGAGACAATCTTGTAGAACACAAAATTTCTTATAAATTTAATCTGATAAGTTTGACTCTACAATGAAAATTGGCAGAGTTATAGCGCCAAGAAAATGGAGAAAATATAAAAAATCATGCCAGTTTCAAATTCACAAAAACGCATTGTATACCCAGGGCCGGCCTTAGCATTCTAGTGGCCCTGGGCCAAATCAATGATGGTGACCCCTACCGGCACCCAAAGATTTAAGCTCTATTTTTTTAATTTTTGACTGTAAATTTTTTTTTCTGTGCTGACGTAGCCCGCCAACCCAATGTTTGACTTTGTTGGCCTGAATAGTTTTTGACGTTAGATCTGTTATTCACAATCTCTTTGATGTTGCGGAAGTCTTAGCATTGCCAATGTTTTTCAAGGTAGGCATTTTATATTTAATCGCCGTTATATATATTTCAATAATGCGAAACTGCAAGCACGAGAGCTAGGAATGGCAAATGAAAATTAGCCCCTTACCTATAAAAAATGTACAAAGATAGACCATAAAGCTGGCGAGCCAATAAAAAAAAGACGAACTTTGGAGGTATAGGCCAAAATTCTGCGACTGGTGAGTGTTGGAAATGTTTCATAAAAACCCTTTTACGTTTAAAGCAAAAATTGAGAGCTGCTGCCACTGTCAGTTAGCTCTGATTTGATTTTGATTTGATTGATTTGAAAGAAAAATTTAATTCTCGGACTATTTGCGCTTCTAAATAAATCCCAAAAATGTGGTCTTACTCCTTTCTGATCTGTTTTATGACTTTGGCACAGTTCCTCTTTTTTCATCTTGGAGTTGAGAGTCGTAAGAAAATCGATCAAGTCGCTGTATCACTGCTTTTCCCTCGCCAAAAATTTGAAATACCTTCCGTCATGTGGAAGGTGTTTCGAATGTTTGTTTCCGAATGGCAACTTAAAAATGAAGAAATATTCGAATATTAAGGGCAAATCAGAACGTCGTTTACGTTAGGTGCCCTTTTTTTCCGTTCCGTGGCGTTCATTAGATGCCCACATACGTTCTGTTCCGAAAGAAATAGGAGAAGATGGATGGTGAATTAAATGCTTATTTTGTTTCCACCTAAACAAAAACGAAAAAAATATATCCCAATATGTTTTTTTGGACAAACTCGAATGACAAGACGAAACAAAACGCCAACCGAATTCAAAACAACTTGGATTTCTGTGGCATTTGACATTTCGGAAAGTGTTTCGAAAGCTTCCATTCCGTTACTTGCGTTCTGTGCAATTGCATACAAACTCCATAGAACTATCTTTGGCAGGTTTTCGGCACGTAACGTAAGTGTTCTCTTTTGCCCTTTAGAATTGACACCCCTGGAAATTTGGAACGATCTACTGCACTATAGGAATTTTTAGAGGGTTTTAGCAAGGCGCGCAAATGCTTACTGGCATATCGTAGGATACCGCGAATGGTGTGTTTTGCTTAATTTAAGGCAGAAGAAATCGATACACCTATCTCAAGACGTATACAGTGCAATGTCGTACACTAGAACGGTTTGTACGACTTGCTAAAACTATCTATTAGACAACTTTGACGCTCAATGAAATCGGTAAATTTTGGAGCTCAACGTTCATTTACGAAAAACGCCCATGCCGCAAGGACTTATCCAGGAACCAATTTTTTTTCGAAGCTGTTCTTCATAATCACCAGATTGATGATAGTTTCATGCTACACTATTGGGTAATTCTCTAGGATGTTTTGCCGCACGTGACCTTCTTTCGCCTTTGTTTGGAGGACATAGAATCCACAAGCCGCTTATTGCATATGTGCCCGGCAATAGCATGGGTCAGGCACGATTACGTAGGTCAGTACCTTCATGCTGAGGGAGCCTAGATAGTGAAAACCATTTCAAATTTAATTAAATGATTCAACTTAAATTTCAATTATTTACAAAAAAAATTCACATTGATGTTTTTTTTTTGTTGAATATATTGAAAACTTAGGTTCACATTTTATTATATTTTCAAAATAAATTTGATTTCCAAGTACCATAAAACAGAAAGCCAGAAAAACTGCCAAACAAAATCAAATCCAGCTAAAAATCCCGGATTTAGTAATTTCTTTCGGCTAAACAGTCTAGCTTCCGGCTAAATTTAACCGGGAAACAGCTTAATTGGCGAAACTGGTTCGGACATTTAAAAATTTCCGATAAGTTTTTAAACATCGATCGTGTTTGCAACCTCATTTTTATTGACAATATCGCCCACGTATTCCATTGATTTTGCATCGGGTATGTTTCGTTTATTTTGTTGCGAGAGGCCCCTAGAGAGTGAGGCACTTTGCGAGTGGTGGCCGTCCGAAAAGTAAAGGTCCATGGCGTGGTGGCCCCTTGGAAGTGGTGGCTCTGGGCGACCGCCAAGTTCGCCCACCCCTAGGGCCGTCCCTGTGTATACCAACCAACTCATAGCCTCCTCTGCATTTTAGTATAGAGTTCTCCAAGTATGGTTTGCAATTTGCTGGTAATGATTTTTGAAATTTTCACCATATTCTTTGCGCTATAACTCTGTCAATTTTGATTGTAGAGTAAAACTTATCAAATTAAATTTATAGGAAGTTTTGTGCTCTACAAGATATTCTCGGCACATTTCGTGCTCAAATGGACTGGATTTTTTATGTTTTTTTTTTTCAAGATGGCGGCCGGCGGGAGCACAGGGGGGAAAGTATGACGCAAACTTGGATTTTGACTTATCCCACCTGTCTTTGCAACATATCAAAAATTTGAGACATCCCCAATTTTTGCAAGGTAAAATCTCCCCCTTGATAGGAGTAATTCCTTGCGACAAGGGATGGAAACTGAAAATAGCAGAGTTCGTTGATTATGTAGTCTGATCTCAAACAAATTTATGAGTTGGGGATTCTATCTAGAATACTTCTGTAGCCCTGTATGTGCGTGAGCATCGTAAGTTAGACGCACTCCGAAAGCACTTAGAGCAGCAGATACCTGAATAAAAATATTCAGTGGAGCTTCGGTTGCCGTTGGTCCTGCCATACCAACACAAGCCAGTCGTTGTAGCTTCTTGGAATGATCTTGAGAGTAAGGCTGCCATACCAGAGTGCAGCAAATGCCACAACAGGTCGAACCAGCAATCAATCAATCATTTTTGAGCTAAGGCCCCACGTCCTCCCAAAGAGAGACCTCCCACATAATCTGAGAGGTTTTAACAACAGCATTTTTGATATGCGTGCTCCAGTTGAATCGCTTGTCGAACATAATACCTAGACATTTTACCTCAGTAGATAAATAAAGTATCATCAGTTTCAGGGTAAAAGGGACCAGTCTAATTTTTTTAGCACTAAGTCTAACTCCTACTTAAGCACAGCAACGGAGTATCAAATGGAGTGCTCCGAGACCGTTGTGCCCTATTTTTCCCAATATTTTATGGTTATATCATTGGTGTAGCCCGTGTAGCATGTATAGCCTGTGTGTCAAATTCAAAACATGTTACTGTCTTCAGGTTAAGGCGGGCCGCAGGATAAAAATTTCAAAAACAACAACTTTTTTTTCGAATTTTAATCATAGAATATTTTTATTAAAATACGACAGAAAATCAGAGTCACTAAAGACCTCGGTATTACATCCTTTTGAAACGCAAATTTTAAAAATGTTCTTCAAACAAATTTAGAAACTTTAGATAGCTGAAAGATCAAAACATTAAAATTTAGTTGATCGATCAGTAACAATACTTTGTGAATTAATTTCCACCAAACTTTGGACACCTTGCCAGTCAAAATTGTTAAGCATAAATGAAGTTCGGATAGAAAGGTGGAAACAAATAGATATTAGGTGTGTTTTTTTGGTTATCCCGTGTAGGTTTGGGTTACGAAACTCCATATAAAAAATGATTGGATCATAACACTTGTTCTCCGATTAATGCATGAAATTAATATTAATACAACATGTACAGACCTAGAAAGCACGCAAAACCCAAAATATTCAATTTCATATTTTTTGTATGGGAGGGAGGGGTAGATGGGATGGACCTAGCACATCTTTATTATCTTATCAAGGCATCCAACGGCTACCATTTAATACTAATTTGAAGTTTTCGCGACATTCTGTCAAAAGATATGGCTGAATATAACTTTGTAGGGGAGGTAGGGGTAGTCAGACTTACTCCGCTATCCATCAACTCAAAGTATATGTCAGAATGAAACACTGATCAAAATTTCAAGTCGATAGCGATATTCTACCGAAAGTTATGGCCGAATTAAAATATCAAGGACGGGAGGTAGGGGAACCCGTGGCCCGATTTGGCCCATTTTCAATACCGTCCAAGATTTTAGCAAAACAAACACTTGACCAAAATTTCAAAGCGCTAGCTTCATTATTCTGGGAGTTATCATGCGAACAGACAGACATGGCTTATTCGATTCACGGACCGACCCTGATCATTTGTAGATATACTTTGCCATACCTCCTTTGAGGTGTTACATAATATGGGCGTAACAAAAAGCAAAAACAATATACCCTATACCATCTTATGGGTATAGGCTATAATTAATATTAATTATAATTACAAGTTACAGACGGGCACTTATATGAATTAGGATTGGTGATTGCACTCTCATTCCCAAACATGATACCGCGAGGACTCAATAGTCCGAAGCCTCGAAATCTAGAATTTCCAATAATCGGGATCACCTCAAAGATTGTCTTGCAAACTCTGTAGTTCATATTTCTTCGAGAGCTTCTACACTCAGGTGTAAAACTATCGACTCAACCTAAAAGTGCGTGTATTTGTACGTGTTTTTTGGAAAGTATGATAGTTATCCATAAAATTCGTATGTCGTTTAAAAGTTTGAAACCATAGCTGCCTGTTGGTACCCTTTTTATCAATATTTCCTTCGCACTTGTAACAAAAACCCAGAAAAATTTAAATTACAGGTAAAGGTCAGGTCAGGTAAATTATCCCTATAAAAACGTAATCGGTTACTCATTATCAGTTGCATCTGAAAAGTTAGCTTACTTGCATCTAAGGTAATTTCAATCACTGTTATGTAATCCATGGATACGGCGCCTGATTAAGCGGCTCAAGTTGTAGCCCTATTGAAGGTCGAGAGACTGGTCGTTTTAATTCGAGACCAAGAACGGGCCGCCCTCGATCTACTTCAGAGAGAGAAGGCCGTTTCAATGTTTTACAAGTACGTTACGAAATCGGTTCCTCACGGGTGTTGCTGCGCAGCAGAACCTGAGGCATGTTCGCGGAGTGTCTGGACAGTAAGCAAACGATTAAGGGAAGCGAATATCACTCCAAGAACATTGAACATTGGGACCAACTCAAGAGAAGAGTCCGAGCCAGAAATCCAGTCCCTTCGTCCACTGAAGAATTGAAGGGAGCCCTATTAGAGGAGTGGGACGGTATTCCTCACAATACCATCAGCAGATCAGATCAATGCAGAATCGACTGGAAGCTGTCATTAAAGCAAGAGGAGGAAATACCAAATACTAAAATAATACTTAACTTATTTTCCAACAGTTTTTGTTTTATTTGCAAAAAGCCTAACCAATAACCATTTTGATATTTTCTCATTTTCGCTACGATTTCGTTCAAAGAGCATCAATTTTAAAAGTGCTCACCAAAATTTGATTAACGTAAAGCTGAGGCCTCAAGCTTTTCAATGACATACGATTTTTATCGATAACTGCTATACTTTTCGAAAAACATGTACAAATACACGCGCTTTTAGGTTGAGTCGATAGTACATATCGAGCGAGTGAAATTTGGTGTTTTGATGTTTCTCTCCAATTTGACCATGTTCCGCAACGAAATTTTGGTGGTAAGCTTCGGATTCGTGATCAGCGACCCAAAAAACATTAGAAACAAAAAAAAAGTTTTTTACAAAATTTTGCAATCTCAACGTAATGCCTCGACTAATAGTGCTTGTTAACAATTTATGTTCAATGCAAATTTTCTTATGAGTTTAAATAAATATCGATAAATCAAGAACATAAGATGTTTTTTATTCATACAACTATTTTTAGGAACCCTATTAATACCCCAGGAAAATTGGCATTTCGCTTCGGAAAAATTAGGGGGAAAGCTGGATTTTTGCATGAGCCTTCCTTTCGAGGTCCTAAGCAAGATCCTAAAAATCCCCGTCCCTACGAGTGCCGCTAGCGGTGCTACAGAGGGTCAAAGACCCTCGAAAACAGGTTTTTCTGAATATTTCGATAACGGTAGCATATACAACAAAGTGGTATAAAGCAAATTTGAAGCGCTTGTGCTTTCTCAATAAACGATGCAAAGACCGACTACTTTCGGGCACTCCTAACGACGCCAGGAGGTCTAGCGGTATTTTAAACAAGGTTTCACACTATCTCTATAACGGTAACTCGTACTAAAAACTTTTGTATGGAAAGTTTGTAGCCTATGGGGTTTTAAAGAAAGTGGCCAAATTTCATATCAATATCTACAGCCTTAAGGGCGCGATGGGGGTTCAAACCTTAAAAAAAACGTGTTTTTTTGGGGTTTTTCGTAAATGGTGCTAAGACGAGGGAGTGCGCTCTAAGGTGTTCTAGGAGAAATTTGTAGCTTCTGTGGCTGGCAGTAAGACGCCAAAAGTCCCCAAAGATAGGAGCCCCTCTAATGAAGTTATAAGGGTCCAAAATTTCAATTAAGCAGTTTTTGGGGAATACATATCTCTATAACGGTAACGTGCACCGAAAACTATTATACGGCAAATGTGTAGCCTATATAACGCTTAATTAAATATATGAATTTCAGATTGATGCGTGCAATACTAAGGGCGCTATGAGGGTCCGAACCGTAAATGCGATCCATAAAGGGATTTAACGCACCAGACTGAAATCAACTGTCTTTGATGACTTACATGTGTGAAGCCACCTTAATATGTAAATTCATCTTATGAAAAAAATTTAAATCACTTGATTTTAAAATTGTACCTTTTAAAATAGGATTTTAAAAGCATGTTTTATTCCATTTTAACATCTACCCGCCCTTATTGGAAGACCCTAGAGTCATAGAGTCAATATGACACAATATGAAACCTTTTCGTATTTTTTTTCGCAGTAACGATATTTTCCAAACGCAAAAAAATGTTTACAAATAAACTTCGACCTGTAATGATCCCATCATCATTTACAATTACGAGTAATGTACATCTATTTTCTTACTTGTACGAGTAGACCACAAAAACTATCGGTTACTTTCAAAACATACCGAGTGTCTCAGGTTTTTCTTTCCCATCCGTACTGTTCCCTTACATTGCCCTCCACGTTCACGGAAGAGATGTATAATTTCTTACTTTCAATCTGATATTTCATTTCAGCACTTCACCGGAAGATAATATTTCAAGAATGAAATGAATTTCAGATTTATGACTTGAAACAGATAAATGGAAAAAAAAACTCTTTTAATGAAATTGCCCGCGGAATTGACGATTGCACGATGAATTGGAAAATTTGCTTATTATGAGTATTCGTATTGGACGGACGGTTTTGTACAATCTTTTATGACGGCTTAATTTTGGCCATATTCGTATAGTTTTAAGTTATATTCGAAAATAATGATTTTTTGGAAGTGTGCATTCCACATTTTTCATAATGGTCAATAAATTAAGGTTAATACTAAAGGAAAATGTAGCTTTCTTTGCGGTAAAATCAATTGAAAACTGGAAATCATTGTACAGTGTATATCTGTAGGCCAATACTAAATTTAATGGTGAAATAGTCATTGAGCGCATTTTATTTAATGCTAACCATTGAGTTAATCTAGTACAAACATATATTTTGAAATCAAAGGCCTTTTATAATGAATTACTGAGCAGTTATCGTAATGCTCACCTTGCGAAATGTTCAAGAATAACAAACTCCTCAATGCATTTATAAATTATTATTTAAAAAATCAACTAAATTTCGATCTTTACCATTTGTGTAATCAAAGTAAAGCTGCAAATTACTGAAAAATTATTCCATTTTTTCTCGTATCGAAGATGTAGGTATGTACTTAGACATATGCTCCATTTTTGAGTCCGCCATTATTGTTTTAGCTATATGTAATTATAAATAAAAAATCGGTACATATGTATGTATGTACAGATACATTCAATAATATATGTAAGTACATATGTATGTAGATACAACATCTACTCTAAATATCATAGATTAGACGCACACCTTTCAACCATTATTTCGCTTAAAACCATCATCTTCACCTGTAATTACGATCTATATTTCTTTTAACAAATTTCCCTTCGTTATGGATTCGAACGATTCACTTTCATATTTCCATAAAATTCGTGCAAATTCATCTTGTCAGGAAAGCGTGAAGAAAAAATCACCGCGCACTCAAATACTAATCTATTTGTAAAAATCGTTTTTGCATCAGATACTTTTTACGTAATTGCCCAGAAAATTGCAAAGTGAATTATTGCAAATGCCATCAATAATAATGGGAATTGAAATTTTGCGCTTTCAAACGTTATAGCACCGGATAAGGAGCAAAGCCGATTATGGGTAATTTATGCTAACCAATATTTAGTAAAATGTTATTTTTCACTTCAATTCCATGCAAAGTAGCATATAATCTAACTTTTTTTTTTTGTCGCAAATTTCTTAACGCGCTTACAGATTGCAGATGTTTTGAGTGTTGACTAAAAAAGGAAGCATACGACGCAATGCGACATCTTAATATCTAGATGCATTAGTTATAGTGGCAATCGTTTTTCATCTTGCGATCATAATTTGTGTAGATTTGCAGACCTAAACGAAATTATGAATACATATTTTGAATACATATTTGGATTCATGAAGATATTTTTTATAGTTTTGGTAAATCATAATATATTCACATAAATATGTGTGACAAGTCCAAAAGTTTTGCCATAAATAGGTAGAGTATGCGATTTATGGGCTAAATATGTAACATAAGATGAAGCAAGGTTCAATCTTCCGTGAGTTCATATGGAGCTAACACCACATAAATAAATATGAGTACTGACAGACAATCTACATTTTTAGTACTAGTTTTGCTTAGAGAAGTCTCCCTGAAGTTAGATTTCACAAAAAAAAAAAAAACAAAGAAAAACCTGAAATATATAAACGAGACCGAGGCTAATTTCGGGCGCGGGTGAAATTTATTAAAATGAAACGTAAGCTTCTTTTATGTTAGCATTTTCTACCGCAGCCCTATGACATGTTCCGATTCTATCTGTTCCTGGATGCGTTCAGACTAATCCAGGAACCACTTGGATGAGTTTTGGTTAAGATTCAAAAAGAAAAAAGTTTTCCTTCAGAGGGCTATCATACAAACCAACTCCCAAATATTAGGTTCTTATATTTGGGAGTTGGTTTGTATGACAGCCCTCTGACGTAATTTTCCGATTCCATCCATTCCTAGATATGTTCTGAGGCTTTACTAGGAACACATTTGGGTGAAGTTTGGTTAAGATTGGTTCATAAAGACAACAGTTTTCCTTAGAAGAACGTTATTTCCAAGGGTTGGTTTGTATGGCAGCCCTATGACGTAATGTTCCGATTCCATCCGTTTCTAGATATGTTTTGAGGCTTTACTAGGAACACACTTGGGTGAAGTTTGGTAAAGATTGCTACATAAAGAACAAGTTTTTCTTAGAAGCTACTTTTCAGGGGCAGCCCCATGATCCCATGGTCCGGTTCCATTCGTTCCGACATATATACAACGTACACTATAAAGAAACTTGTATACAAAATATTCGCCCTATGCCTTCAAACGGTCGTGCCCTGTGGCCGTGATCGTTCGGTCGCCACTCTGTGAAATAGACACTCATAGAGAAACGAGTTTCCAAACTCGGCACGACTCGTCGCAAGTTTATTATTCAGAAGAAGATGATAAGAAATATTCTTATCGTAGAATAATAAACTAACAATGCGAGTGGCAAGTGGTTGGCTGACAACCGTATCACACTCTGAATTCAGTTGTCTCTGTAACGTTGATGACTACACACGGTAATCATCAACGCACCATGCTCCACTAGGAATTACGGTAATCGAGAGAGAGATGCCTTCAAACCTGAGGGTCTCGTTTGCGTTGCAACAGACGGACAGACAGACGGACATGGCTCAATCGATTTCTCTCGTCACACTGATCAATAAAATATATATACTTTATATAGCCGGAGGTGCTTCTTTCTGTGCATTGCAAACTTCATAACAAAGTTAATATACCCTTTCACATAGCAACGAGAGACAGGTATAAAAAAAAGGTTGCCACAAAAGGTTCTGTCCTTGAAGATTCATATAAATTATACGCATATACAAAAAGACATCTAGCTTTGCTTAGAGAAGTCTCCCTGATGTTAGATTCCACAAACAAAAACAACAAAGAAAAACCTGAAATACATATACAATACAATATACAATTTCAAATATTCCGCAAACGATTTTCGCAGCTTCTTGCACTATTTTGCCATTTAACGTCATCTGGGTCCTGTCCCTTTGTCGGCCTTGATTAGAGACAGTGTTCCATTTTATGGCTTGTGAAGCAACCCATTTATGGTTTCCTGTACACATAGCCGGGCTAAGTAAGTTGGATTTCTTAGACGAAATTTCCATGATCTTGTGAGAGAGAAGACGCAGCGATATCTTCTAGTTAGGATGTAATCCCTAATCCAAAAAGGGACACTTAGCGCCATCATTTATGTTGTCCTTATAGTACGTATAGTTGTGAGCTTCTCAGGGATGCATGGCCGCCCACATTCAATCCCCGCTTAAGCTGTCGTAAGCATTTTCAAAATCAATGAAAAGCAAGTGAAGTAGCGAGTTAAGCCCAGCGCATTGCTCGATGATAATTCGCTGGGTGTTAATGTGGTCGACACAGGGGAATCCAGATCGAAAGCTATTGCTCTTCATCGATAGTGGTTTCTAACTGCCTTTAAGTCTTCTAGGTTACTTTTTGCTATTATTTTAGCAACGACAGGAAGAACGCTATAATAAATAAATAAATAACAGGCGCGACAATCCAACATTGGACTAAGGCCGCAGGATGTGTTAGTGACATCCTATTTCCAAGATCTTATCTGCTTTTTGATGAGGTAATGAGATCAGCATCACGCTCAGCAGTGTTATTTATCCCCATAAATGGGTACTCGTTTAACATCTGAGTGAGATCATAGTCTGTCACAAGCTCGTGAGTTCGAAAAACACCATGGAACACGGTGAGATTCGAACTCATGAGCCTGTGCACCGAGGGTAAGCGCACTAACCGCTAGACCAGCCAGACTACAGAACGCTATAATACCGCTCCAATTATTGCAGTATGCAAAGTGAATTATTCGGGAGTTTTATGATCAATACCTTTTCCCATTCCGTGGGGAAGATTTCGGTACTTTCTCTATCAACTAGTGGAAGCAACATCTCAGCATTTGTGTTCAGTGCTACTTGATACAATTACAATACAAGTTATTGGGCATGTTTTGCTATCCGCTTTAATAGGGGGAACTTTTGTGTTTCCGATATTTTCCGCTATATGTCCGCTATATGGCGGACGGTAAGATAAGTGTCGCTAGTGTCGATAACAAGAACAAGAAAATTCTTCTTGGGAAGCTGATAGCGTAATGTTCCGCTGGAGAACAGCTGTGCTGGGAATCACATAACATAACTATCGATTTTTTTAAACAATGGAAATAATTTTTGGCGGTATTTTGGCGAGATTATTTCACTATTCACTAGCTGGATTTTAAAATGACGGGGTTTTCAGTGGGCGGGATTTTTAAGTGGCGGGATTTAGTTATGTCGAGACAATGAAAAGCGGGATTATGAACAGGCGGGATTGTTTATCGGGATTGTTTATCGGGATTATGTAGGTATCCCCACTGTTATAGGCACCACCCCTGCGGGGGTCCGGGTCCTTTTGACATCATTAAAAAAGGCTGTGTAGTGGGACAGAGATATTTGGTGAGTTGTGACACCACGTACCTCAACAGCGCAGGTAGGCCCCTGGTATAGTTGATACGCCATGGTGTGCATCTGTACAAAGACCATTCGGGCGATAACGTTCCCGAGGTCCCTAGTTATGTACAGGTAGCTCTTGGCATGACCGACCTCCTCCAATAACTTACGGGAGGGAAGTCATATAAAGGCCGAGCACGATAAACGGTGTTCCCTGATGGGGGGTTCACCATACGGTTAATCGTGTGAGCTTCGGAGCTGGTGGCTTCGCATAACCCGAGCCTCGAAGGGGCTAGTTAGGGAGAATGGCCTTGGTAGAAGATGTCTACGCGCCTAAATCTAACTAGTTTGTGGTTTGATGACCACACGGCCCGAATCGCATTGCTGACTAGTATACAGAAGGGGCCGCCCGAATGTGAAAAGCAGCGCTATGAATCTGCTTTAAGCAGACGAGTAGTCACAGGTCCAACGAGCCTGGGATGTGCACATCTGAATTCTTACGTCAGGCTTTACCAATAGGGGGCCGAAGGAGGATCACACCTGCTATAGAGAAGTCTTTAGCGAATAGTGTACCTCGGGGATGGGTGTGCCCAGGGAACCACGGTCCTTGCCCATCAAGGTGTTGGCCTCGAGGTGGCTGTAAGTTGTTACCCGGGACATCGAGCTGGTGATGCAGCCCTGGCGTTGGGTTTCTGAAGGTGAGTGCATTCACTGGATGGAGAAATCCCCATCTGACAATAAGACCTTGTCAGTAAAACACCGAAGGTCCAAACCCCCCGAAGGACAGGGAGATAAGGCCCTAAAGGCTAGGTGCTCCCCTGACGGTATACCTGTAGATGGTATCTATGTTATAGGCACCCACCCACCTTAGCATTCAGTGCTCCCATAACCACTATAATATCACCTTTAGGTCGGGTTCCGTAGGAGCATAAGGTTGAATTATCGTGATATTTCTCATTCTGGTTAGTAGTATAGTACAGATAGCTTAAAACCCAAACATAAAAAAAAAATTTGATGCCAAATTGTTCAATATACGCAGTAAAAAGTTATACTAATTTGCGCCATGGGTTAAGGGGGGAGGGGATGGCAAAGGGGTGAAAATTCAGTTTTTTGCAAATATCTGAAAAACGATGAGTCTGACTTTAAAATGGACGAAAAAAAATACATGAAATTACCTTTGCAATGATATAAAACACTCTAGAAATTTTCTCAGAAAATTATACCCTAGACCCAAAAGTATTTTAGTGAATTTACATTTTTTGGGTCTTACATTTCGCACTGTAACTCTTGATAGAATAGACCTACGGTCATAAGATCTTGTCCATATATTGACAAGAAAATTTACTTGATTTGTACCAAAAATTGGAGTACTCCGACTATTTACGCCCCCCTCACTCCTCCTAACATTTTTCAAAAAGGCATGCCTGTAGCTTCTTTATACCCTTCGCTCATAGAGTGAAAGGGTATATTAACTTTGTCATGAAGTTTGTAACGCATTGAAGGAGGCATCTCCGACCATATAAAAAGTATACATATATGATCAGCATGACTTGGGGAGTCGATTGGGCGATGTCCGTCTGTCTGTCTGTCTGTCCGTCTGTCCGTCTGTCCGTCTGTTGCAGTGCGTTTTTCTCGGCCGCTATAAAAGCTAGAGAGCTTAAATTTTGTACACATGCTTATTATTGTTGCAGGCTATTTGTATGTTTGAATCGCTTAAATCGGACAAGGGGGTCATGGGGCTGCCATACAAACTTAACCCCCCAATTAAGGTTCTTCTGAGAAAAAATTTTTTATTTGTGTACCAATTTCAACCTAACTTCGCTCAAATGTGTTTCTATTAATGACACACAACATATGTAAAACTGGATCAAATCAGACCATGGGGTCATGGGGCTGCCATACAAACCTAGCCCCCCAATTTCAGTTCTTCTAAGAAAAACTTTATTTGTGTACCAATTGCAACCAAATTTCACACAAATGTGTTTCTAAAGATAACACAAAATATATGCTAGAATGGATGAAATCGGACCATGGGGTCATGGGGCTGCCATACAAACTTAACCCCCCAAATTAGGTTCTTCTAAGAAAAAGTTTTTTATTTGTGCACCAATTTCAACCAAATTTCACACAAATGCATTTCTATTGTTGACACAAAACATATGTAAGAATGGATTAAATCGGACCATTTGGTCATGGGGCTGCCATACGAATCCAAGCCCCCAAATTAGGTTCTTCTAAGAAAAAGTTTTTCATTTGTGCACCAAAATCAACCAAATTTCACAAAAATGTATTTCTATTGATGACACAAAATCAGTTGAATCAAATCGGACCATAGGGTAATGGGGCTGCCATACAAACCAAACCCCCCATATTGGTTTTTCTAATAAACATTTTTTTACACCAATTTCACAAAACCTTGAATTAATGTGTCTTTATCAAAGCAACTAAAAAGTTCGAAACGAATGGAATCGTACTGTGGGGTCATGCTCCGGCAACCCCAATAAAATTTTCCGAGTAAATATTTTTATTTGCCCACTTATTTCAACCAAGCCCAAAACTTTTGTCAAGACGGAAGAAAAATCTTTTAGCCCAAGCGAAGGGTATCCGAATTTCGGCCGCGCCCGAAATTAGCCTCGGCCCCGGGGGTTGGCGAGCGTAGCGAGCAGGGGGCGAAGCCCCCTAGTTTTAAATTGAGCCAGACAGTTAAACTTTGGTGGGGTGCCTAGTCTAAGCTCCATTATGCTCCCCACTAAAAATTATTACCATCCGATCAAAACTAAGGGTACCCCCCATACAAAGTGAACGAAAATTCTAACAAATTTAAAATTTTTTCACTTCTAAATTCTATCTTAAATAGAAAAAAAATTATCTCTTAGAACGTCTTTATAACAGTTAACTGTAGTCTTCTGAATGTATATCCAAAAGTGGTAGTTGAATAACTTCGAATTGTGGATAGTAGTTTGTGAATTTGGTGTTCGTTCACGGATGATCGTTTAGGTTAGGAGATAACGAGGTTTGTCCTTTGTTTACAAAAATTCTGTAGAACAGTGGAGCACATTTTTCACCGTTTTTCTAGAAAACATAATAATTCCAAGTCTCTTCTGAGTTTATTACCCATCAAATCATTGCTTCCTTGAACTCCTTCGAACAGGTTCAGTATATTAATCGACATCGAATTGAGTTTTCACAATTTGTGTTAATTTAGAATCACGGAGATTAGGGATCCTTTCAATTAGGGGAGCAAATGAACCTCGTCTCTTGCTCAAATATCCTCCGTAGGGCTTCTTTGGATTATTTGCAATTATTTCTTTTCCAGAAAAATAGTGAATATTATGCTGAGTTGTTCGACAGCATTTTTGAAAACAAACAACTCCCTTGATTATAAGCCACCTTGGTGATGAAATAAAATTCATTAGCTCATTACAAAAATAAAAATAACTTAAAATTTTACCCTTAAATGGAAGAAAACGATAGGGTGGCTCACTTTCTTTGTGGCATAAAATTCTGCACCTAGTTTAGTTTTCAACGACTTTAATAACTATGTAAACGACCAACAACGACAATTCGTACTGGATCTAAAAGATGATATGTACATTAATGAAAGTAAAAACAAATAACTGGCGCGACAATCCACCAATAAACCTAGGTCGCGGGATGTGGTAGGAACATTACATTTACTTGATCTTTTACGGCTTTTTTGTAGAGGTGTTGCGATCAACAGCACGGTTTGTCGGGTTATTTATACCAATGAATGGGTACTCCTTTAAAATCTGACAAAGATCATAGTCTGTCACATGGGTTGCGACTTCGAAAACCATAATGTGCGCCTCAGGCCAGTGTGCTACCCACTAAGTTATCCGGACTACAATGAAAGTTTAGAATCAAAAAATTAGTATCGTCCAAAACTGGTTACGGATCGATTTACAAGAAAGACTCATACTAGTGGCTCACTTTGACTGTGACTCACTGTACATACACTCCTAATCAATAGAATAGGGTAGTTCCACTTGAAAAATTATAGATGAATGATGTCGGAAAGTAGTGACGGTATATTCTTCTTTGTAACAAATCATTCAATAGACTGCTTGTTTTTTTTTAATAACAGGAGACTATATGTTGTTGCCTTCAAACCGGAGACCCGTTAGTGTTCTTACGAGAATTCTAAAAAAAAACAGTCAAAACGTGAAAATCAATTAGGTTAGGATAGTTTCATATTACATGAAAGCCAATTCGTATTTGTCTATAATACTGTTTCCCAACAGGTGGTCCGCGGGGAGACTCTGAAGACTTCTTAAAACAAAGTTATATTTTCTTGTGACGAATTAAAGTTACATGCCAACCACGCGATCTCATCATCATGTAACAGATTATTCAGTAAATACTTTGCTACTACATATACTATGCCTGTGATTTATGGGAAGGCAAAATGGGATGCTTAAGTTGCTTATAGCCCAATTTCGAAATTATTCAAACTTATTATCAAAAGTCGATTCAGACTGCAAAATTTAAAGAGTTTTTTTTCGCGTTACTGGATAACTTTCGATTGGAGTTATAAAAAATAAAAAGTCACAAATTCCAGTGCAAGAAAAATCCCAGCTGGTGGGGCAAGTGTTGACTGGAACAAAACAATTTTTCTTCCTTCCCTCAACCTGGCAAATCTTAAATCATGCTTCCTAACAAGATGGCGTTTGTTACCAATCTCCACGACACTGTTCGTAATTAATAATTAAATTGTTTGAATATTGTGAAATATTATGTAACACCCTGTGTTGTATTTGCCACTGCATTTAAATTCATGTTGCCACCCGCATCTTTGTTTTACGCATTTTCAACGATAATGGCGGATGACGAGCGCCGCCACAGTAGAGGAGAGAACTACTCGACCGCGCCACCACAGTAGAGGAGGAAACTACTCGATCGTTGCGTTCGCAACAACACGTGGAACGAAGCCAAAAAGGGAACCGGCGAACAGGGAATCGGTCTCTTTTTCTCTTTGTCAGGGTCGAGGAAGGTTGGGACTGAGCGACGACAAGTTGGAAAGGACCGTCCTGCGGCCGGTAAAAATTCAATTCGTCCTGCGTTTTGAAGAGAGAATTCTGCGAATCGTGCCGGGGAGATTGGAAGCCGCCCTGCGTTTCGCGAGCCGCAATCTCCGCGGATCGTACCTCGAGTACTGAAAGCCGCCCTGCATTTTGAGATTCCGAAGTCTGCGAATCGTGCCGAGAAGATTGGAAGCCGCTCTGCGTTTGCGAGTCACGATCCCTGCGGATCGCACCACGAGTGTTGGAAGTCGCCTTGCGCTTGCGAGCCCCAATTCCCACTGATCACACCGTTAGAAGTCATCTTCCACTCTACGAGCCACGTCTTGCCGAAACATCGAAAGTCGAACTCCACGATTGGGGCCCCCAACGTCCGACCGGGTGTGGCAAAAAGGTACCTATGTAATTTTAGATCAAACCTGTATATTCTTTTTAATTGACCATCTTTTATTTGTGAAGGAAGTGGAGTGTTGAGGTGTTCGCGACATTTATTTTCGCAGTATTAAGTGCGGTAATCGTGGTGTGGTCATCCAGCAAATTTACTAGTTGTGTCGCGAGGAGCATATCTGTGGCGGCATTTTCGCGTTTCTGGCCGCGGTGTACAAGAATTAGAAACGTGTGGCGCCCACGCCCGTCTCCGTTGAGCTAGCCCACCTTCGGATATTCTCCCCGTGCCGCAACGTAGCCGAGTTGGATCCGATATACGAGTAACTCGTAACACGTTAGTTTAAAAATTCAAGCCCAATGACAAGCGGTTGCGTCAGTAGTTTGTGGACTGCGCCCTCCAAGTGATGGAAGCCGAACCTAATTTTCAATAAATCATCTTCCTCAGACTAAAGCACCAAGATAACGTAGTCAGTTATGCGAATGATTTTTATATTATCAGTGGTTTTCCATTTTAAGGTCTGGTCCGCTGCGATTTTCTCAATAAAAATGCATACTTAGTGTCGTAGAACATGTCGTAAATCCTGAGGAAAACAAATAAATAAATAAGTTAGAATCCGAATGGTTCCAACATTTTTCTTGGCCACGTTATGCCTTATTTTTCGATTACCCGGTCATTAGATGATTTTGACGATGAAATGACCGGGTAAGCGAAAAATAATACACTAAATGGCCGAGAAAAATTATGGAACCGTTTTCGTATTGTAGCTTATGGAATTCCCCACCATTTGCCACATATTACACAACAGTAAGTATATGGATTTTCATTGACAAAATTGCAGCGGACAAAAATTTCAATCTCATTCCGCCCGAGGTCTATCCAGGCCTTTAGGAATAAAAGTAGAAAATAACAAAAAAAAAATAAGAACAATTTGTGATGGGAGAATACAATGCCTCGAGAAAATTCGATTCATTATTATTGAATGGTGGTCCGTCGAGATCCATTTTCAGGCTAAGTGGTCCGCAGACGTTTCTGAGTTGGGAACCACTGGTCTATAAGAAATAATTTAAATTTGCTGCAATATTTGTTCTGAAGATTTTTTTCTTTTATGCGTACTTTTTAAGAATTTTCATAAATATGCAAATCTCAATATTCAGGCACTCTGATTGCGTTTCATATATTTATTTTTTGATCAAGTAATGAAAAGAAGATTGATGAACAAATTCATTTTATATTGTAGTGGCATTGACATTGGAGCATTATTTGCATACATATTAACCAGATTTGCTATTTGATTTATGAATATGACAACCGAATTTCTTCAATTGCATTTCTGTGGTTTGCATAATACGGCCATTCAGAACTAAGCCTCCCATAAATATATGATAATAATACACACAGTGAAAACTCGGTTTTCGGACAACTCTCCGCGGGCGTAGTGGGACAAATTCCTTGATCCCAAATTTTCCATCAAAATTCTCGAATAAAATACGTACCCCTAGCCGAATGCTAGCCTGGACAGACGCTGATGCCGGATACTAACATGTATCTCTAACATGTCATAGGACACCTCTTACCTAAGTGGACAAAAATGAAATTTTAGGGCAACTAACCAACAAAATTAGGAAGGATTTAATAGCAAAAATCACTATACAAAGCAACTTACTGGAATATTTTTAAATAAATAAAATAACAGGCGCGACAATCCAGCATTGGACTAAGGCCGCAGGATGTGTTAGTGACATCCTATTTCCAAGATCTTATCTGCTTTTTGTTGAGGTGATGAGATCAGCATCACGCTCAGCAGTGTTATTTATCCCCATAAATGGGTACTCGTTTAACATCTGAGTGAGATCATAGTCCGTCACAAGCTCGTGAGTTCGAAAAACACCATGGAACACGGTGAGATTTGAACTCATGACCCTGTGCACCGAAGGTGCGCGCACTAACCGCTCGACCAGCCAGACTACTTTAATAGTATATATTTAATATTTTATATTTTTTATATTTTATATTTTAATATTTTTAGTAGCAGAAAAAAAAAACAAAAAACTTTACGTTTGAATTTAAATTGAACAGTAATTCAATAAATCTATCCAGGAGTGCGTTTCTTAATTCACTCGTAGTCGTAGCTGTAGTCATCGCTGACTACCGTGAGAGTTGTGAGCATTGTGAGAGAGTGAGACGGAAAGTGAATATGAGTAACTATTTTTACTCAAATCGTATAAAAGGAACACGTTGCAAATGTCGTTCGACCTGTGCAGATCAATGAAAAGATCGGATACTTTATATTTTATTATTTTAAATTCCAGCGTCTTCTTTAAGATGTAAATAATATCGAAACGTGGTTTTGTAGCCGAACCAAATCACTGGAATTCTCGGTGTCCGCCTACAGGAGCTTTTACTGTATTGTGTAAGAGCTGAAATTTGTTTCCATATAGTTTATGATATTAGCATTTTTCGGAATAAGTTTTTTTTCAGTGACGCTTATTTAGTATACAAAAATATTTATTAATAAAAAAATATGTGTGGATTTTTATTTCATATAGATTTTTGATAGATGATTTGTGTGGGATTATTTTTCTAGCAAAGACGAAAGTGAATTATGTATTAAAGAAAATATAAGTTTGTTTTCTTACATCTCTCTAATAGTTGCTAACTGATTCTATTCAAATTAAACATCTGATGTTGATTGTATTGTTACTAATGCCAACCAGCTGCAACTGTGACCCAATAGGACAAAATAACGAACCCAATCGGGAAAGATAGAAGGATTTCGCCCTGATAATAGACACTTAAATTACACTGAAAAAATTATCTTTCCTATTATCCACGAATCGCATTCGTTGACTTATTTCCATTGCCATAACGTAATTATTCGTTATGATAAGGTAGACGTTCATAAAGGTTTACGCCACATTTCGTCATTAAAGAAATCTCATTCGTTAAAAAAAAATTCGTCAATATCACGAATATTTACATTGACATGAAGAAAATATTCGTTTATTAGGTTAATAAAAACTTCTTTCATAAAATTAATGATTATTTTCCTTGTTGTAAACTTAACGTAAAATTTCGTTAAAATTAAGGAACATGTTGAAGAATCTTTACGTTACATTCAGGAAGTTTTTCTGGTTCAACGATACGTATATTTTTTATGATATCGATATTGACGAATTGTTCATAACATTAATGAAAGCTTTTCTTAACTCTGACAAATACTTATTGTGGATCTTAGAAACCTTCAGCACGTGTAGTCTGGTTGGTGTAGTAGGTAGGGTGTAGTTCTTTAAATCATAGGGTCCCGGGATCGAATCCCACTGTAGTCAGGTAATTTATGATGCTTTTCAAAGCGTATTGAGGCAAATGAAACGTCCCTTACACTTGTAGAGGTCTAGGTTCAATGCTGTGCTGCGTCTTTTTTTTTTTTTGTATTAAAAAAAAATAACGAAACCGAATATTTGCTTTGAAGAATCATTTCTTTAAATGGAGAATCGCGTTCCGCAGCTGTGCGAAATTTCCGCTTTAATATCAACGAAAGACTTTACACGAAATAATGAATGTTTTCGTTACGTAGCGAAACCAGTTTCATTAAAGTGACGAACAAGAACATTGGAGGTTGTTTTATGAAGTTTTTCGTTGATTTGAAGATGGTTTTCATAGCATTTACGACAACTTTTGGTTCAGTGTAACCTTAAAGTTTTTAGAGAGGAACATTTTGTCTCAAAACGGATTTTAAGAAAAACTTATGGATTTACTTTTTTATTAGCTATTAATAATCATTCATTTTTACTAAAATACAGTATCGAGTATGTAGACAACTTCAACTATCTGGGTTGTAACTTATCAAAAGACGCCAACGAAACCGACGAAATTAAGCGACGGATACAACTAGCCAATAAGACATATTTCTCGGTCCTCCTTATAATTAATTCGAAACTTGCGCACAGGAACACGAAGCTCCGCTTGTACAAAACGATCATCCGACCCGTGCTATGTTATGGCTGCGAAACATGGACCCTTACCCAAGCCTCCGAAATTTTGCTAGACCGATTCGAACGAAAGGTCCTTCGGCGAATTTTCGGGGCCATTCGCGAGCGAGACCAATGGCGTATCCGATACAACCATGAGTTGTATCAATTGTACGATGAGCTGGAAGTATCGAAAATCGTGAAGCTTCAACGTCTGCAATGGGCGGGGCATGTACAACGGATGGACGACAATCGCATGTCAAAGAAAGTTATGAACGCACAACGAATTGACGGAGCGAGGCTGCGTGGACGACCGAGAGCTCGCTGGGAGAACTCCGTAGGAGAAGACGCCCACCAGCTGCTGGGCTTCCGAAACTGGAGGACAAGGTCACGTAACCGCGACAATTGGAGGTCAACGATTCAGGCGGCCAAGGCCCGACGTCGGGCTATCGTGCCACATTGATGATGAAAATACAGTAGAAACTCGATAACGCGAAGCCGACGGTCGACGGAAACTCGGTTTTATTTCGTGTTATGTAGATTTCGAGTTTCCGAGTTTAAATAAACAAGAACTCGAGATATAGAGTCTTTTATCATTTTCTGAGCCTATTTTAATGTAGTAATTTTCGCAATAAAAAAATCAGGCCTAAACTCTACGAATTTTCATTAAATTTCTTTACAGATATGGATTCCAGGAATGACCACAATGTAACTCCGTTACGTTATTAGCGTACCCGTTTTGAGTAATTCCTTCAGCGAATTGAATATTTATTAAAAGGCCGTAATGAGAAACTTCGACTTATAGAGTCTCTAGTAAGAACACTTCGACTAATAGAGAGAGTCTCGCCGTCTGTTAAACCAAGAATTTCTTCTTTGAGATAACGAGTACATTTTTGATTGTTTTTTGTTCAAATGAGTTAGGAAATCGGGTTTTCTTCGAGTTAGAGAGTTTCGAGTTTCCACTGTACTCGTAAAAATATTACTGGAAATGATATTTCATTATTTGAACCTCATTGTATCTTTAACTAAAGGTCGCGTTGAGTCAAGGTCTGTGGCGACCTTAAGGTCGCATTGATTCCGATAATCGGAAGTTACAAACAAAGCTATACAGTTAGGAACTCATAAAAATTATTGGCGGATCACATCTCAAATGTCTTTACCTCAATACTCGTAGTTTAAAATTACGATTTTAAAATCTGGATATATAAGTAGAACGATCTTTTAGCTAATTTTATTATTTTACTTTATGGCTTGATAACATTTAAATATTTAACACCTGGTGTGATTCCCATGCTATAAATATTTCCATACCAACTGTTATAGTATCTTTCTGTGATATCTGACATGAATATCGCAAGACTCCAGCAAGAATTTGGCGAAGACGTGATAGGATTATTGCAATCGCGCACCCAAAGGAAACCTATCACGCCTACCACATTATGATTTTACGAGCCTATAGTATGCGAGCAAAAATTTCTCTCCAAGTTTTACGACACAATATTTTTGCGGATTGAGAAGCCACAATATACATCCTATTGCTGTTTGTGTTACTGAATACATTAAAATGGCGTAGTATTAGATCTAACGTATTAATATTTAACGGTTCAATTATGAGATTATTGTGCACACAAATGATTTCTTTAACAAATTTCCTGACTTTTATTGAATCATTTTCTAGAATCACTTCGACTTTCTACACTAATATTTTAATGGCTTAACAAATTTTGCAACTTTGTATAGAGATACATATTTTAATGGACTTAATGGTTTTCATCCAAAACAGTTTTAGGTATAAATACTAAGAATTTATGTAGGTACCTTGGCCCGATTAATATGCAAAATCATCCAGTTTTCTGCGTATGATGTCAAAAATGTAAATTTTCGCAAACATAGATAAAGTAAAATGTCTTTATCAATTTGGTCAAAATCAAATTATTATTATTATTAATGCAAACTAAAACGGGCAGACTTTTATGGAGTAATAATCCGATTTTATTACCTTTTATGCTGACATGCCTCTAGAAAGTAACCAAATCAGCATATGCCAATGTACTTCTGAATTTTAGAATATTTATATGTATGTAATGTAAGGTGACCAGATGCCCGAAGGACTGTACACATGCTCGCGGAATTTGGTTTTCAGGCAAATCCTCAGCCATACTTCCATGTCCGAGGTCTACGTCACAAAAATTTTGGCGAATTCTCTAATGTGCAAGCTAGAGGTTCTAAGTAATTATACAGACGAGTCATATGTCTAAATTTCACGAAGCAGTATTGGCATCCATATTCGCTCACCGCTTGCACCTCGCCTTACCAACATGTTGGCGAATTCTGAAACACGCGTCATACAGGGCGAGGCCTGATCGAAGCGAAGAGCGAGGCACTGGATCTCACTAAACGTATGATTCAACGACCTGTGGCAAAAATGTTGGTGAATTCTAAATAGCGAGACAGACAAACCGACGTCCGAGCGAAGCGACAGCGAGGCACAGGATCTAAGTAAACGTATGTAGGAGCCAGATGTGTAGATCTTACGAATTGCCTTCTATTTGCTCACCACACGCTGAGCTCGCCTTATCCTATTTCCGAACAGCGCTACGTATTAAAAATGTTGGCGAATCTGAAAAGCACGACATACAGCGAGGTCTAAGCAGAGAAGGGCGAGGTATAGGATATGATTAATCACTTGGTTGAGTCGCACTCTACGATGCTAGAAATCTAGAGGTCCGGAGATCGAATCTCAGCGTGGTCCAGAATTTTACGTACTTGTGCGGATACGAAATATATAGTGCTTGCAACATACACTCCGAAATTATATGCAATGTAATGTCGACTCGAAATTGCCTATTAACGGCTGAGTTAATGCACCATGGCCCCACATGGGGCTATACGGTACTGAGAAGAAGAAGAAGATCACCACTCGCTGTGCTCGCACCTCGCCTTGACCACTTCCCATCAGCGCTGGTCGCAAGGATGTTGGCGAATTATGAAAAGCGCGACAGACAGAGCGAGGTCTGAACGAAGCTAAGGGCGAGCCACAGGATCTGAGTACACGTATGGACGAACCGAATTGCCTACCATTGGCTCACCGCTCGCTGCGCTTGCACTTCTCCTTATCCTATTTCGCAAAACTATAAAGTTGGCGAATTCCCTAATGCGCGATAGACAATGCAAGGTCTGAGCAGAGCGAAGGGCGAGGTACAGGATTAAAATAAACCTAAGGACGAGCCACAAGTCTAAACCTCACCTAAACCTGGTTGCATTATTACTGGAGGAGAGTATGCCTTTCTCCATGGTAACATTAGTGATGCCATGCTGGTTCCCTGGGATCCTAACGCCGCTTTAAATGGATTCTATGGAATGTGGGAAAAACTTAATTTAATATCAATTCCGAGTCCTTTCTTTAGTATGCATTTGCCTATACAGGTAGATAAAACAATCGGATGGAGTAAGTGGGTGATTTTTCCATAATTTTGTGATAGGAAAAATAAATTAAAATCTTATCTTTCGACGACTGTAACTTCTGAAACTTGGAAACTAGAAAGAGCCTTGAAATGTTCACCAAATATGGGCCGTGCGGTGCCCTACAAGTTTGCCAAATTTCGAAATTCCGCCCAAGAATTTCCATGTTTTGGAAAATTTTCGATTGAAATTGGAGGAAATATGAGCGCAAAGGAGCTCTACAAGCAAAATTTCAGAGAGATCGGGAAGAGTTCCCGATTCCCGTGATATCGAAAATGAACGATTGCCAAACATAAAAATGTGATTATCTCGCTAAATATCGATAGTAAGGGCTACAGGGGTAAAACGTTACACCTTAAAAGCAGACAAGACTGATCATAGGCCTCATCGAGGAGCTTATTCTGAAGTGAATTAGGTTTCATTGTGTGCATTTTCCTGTACATTTCCCAGTGCTGTACGGCAGGTCAAAATGCTGTACTGTAAGCGAATTTTTTTCATAAGATTGGTTTTATCCTGCTATTGCAAGAAATTAGTTTCCGCCAAACAAGCGCGGGAGCGGTACGCTTTACACACAACACACATACCAACCGAATTGGCAAAATCAGCGTGGTCTACCACGGCGAAAATTATTTTATAGATTCTGACGCGTACCGCATCACGTTGGTTTGGTGGAAGCTATTAACTAATTCAATCACTTTTGAATATGCATATCCTTGAGACAAGATGCGAGTATTTTGACGGGATTGTATTTATATCAATCCTTTTTGCGGCTGACGACTTTTTCTTTGGCGGAAACCTTTTACAACAGAGTTGTTTTTGTGAGATATCATATTTGTTTGCAGTTTTTAATTTATAAAATAGACAACATATCAATAAATGATATTGAATGCGTTCAATTTATTGAAGTTAAAACGATATTCACTGCCCTTTTATCACGAATATGTTTGAGAATAATAATAATAATAACCCTCTTAGTAACCTTAGATCCCTTGATAACCTTAGTCGCCTTGGTAACCCTAGTGACCATAGTACACTTGATAACTTTGGTGACCTTGGAAGCCCTTAGTAACCTTGGTAGCCTTAATATCTTTATACATCACATTAAACCTAATGATAACCCCAACTTTAACCTTAACCTTGGTCTAAACCTTAGACTCAACCTTGAGGCAAGCTTTATCCTTAAATTTAACCATAATAATAACACTAACTGCGACCTAATAATAACTTTAACCCTATCTGTTAGCTTATTGTGATATAAATTACATCCATACTTCCTAAGTTTCAAATTGGGCCTACCAAACGGTTAAGACACGATCCCCGTTACTGCAGACGTTAGAATGTCCTTACATCCAGGTTCCACCACCACAGCAGGATCAAACCGAGTGGTACTAACAAGAAAGAATGGAATGTATCTGTATGCACCGCACTATATGCTCATGCAATATTATATGAATAACTAATGTATATGTGCTCGTTTATAAAACCAACCAAAACAGGAACTTTTACCTCTTGCCCCTACTCTTCCAGACGCTCTACACTTGAAAACTTTGGAGCACATATACAAGGGATTGTTCTAAACGATTCTACCAAATCACAATACTATACGATTCTATTCCAAGCATATTTCGGGCCCATTCCCGAATTTCGCAAAATATTTCCTTTGAAACATATAATAAGACAAGCCAGAAACTCTATCCAGTTTCACATTTTTTGCTGTATCTTTTTTTCTACTGCACGGATCGGAGTGAATGATAGCCTATGCACACCCTCGCGACATACTCTATCTATGGGAAATGAACAACAAGAACAACGAGAACAAGATTTTCGAAAAAAATGCGATTTTCAAACTCTTACCTAGCTACCTATTTCATACGTCATTATGATTCTAATTTCTTGGCTTAAAATTATTATTTTTCTTCGTATCTTCATGAAATTTGCTACACTTCGTTAGACGGCGCGAGTGACAACGCCTTCCAAATTTGAACAGTCAGGGCCAACCATAGTCCGAGCTACAGAGGTCCGCAAACCCGTACTTGTTCCGTCGTGTAAACATAGTCTTGGTCGCTTCTCACTTTGCATTTATTCAATTTTTTTCGTCTTTCATTGGCGGGCGGGACGCTCCCGCGTCCCTAGATATATGTAATAGACGTGAATGAAGTGCTACGTTGTTTGGAATTGTTCCGCCCTAACCTCACTCTAGAATCCAAGAAAATGTGGAAATTAATTAATACTGATGGTAGCGGTCAGTTTTCGTCGATGTCGTTAACTGGATGCCTATAGTAATCTCGGCCTCCGAATTGCCGGAGCGTGGGTTCGGATCCCGCTGTCATCATGAATGTTTCATTAAAAATGTTCTTAAGGCAGCCGGTTCTTCAACCAAATCAACGCATTGCCCCGCGAGATGATCATTAAGAGACCATTTATTACACATAAAGTGAAGGCACCTGGTTTATTTGCCTTATTTTATTACATGCCTGAGCCCGTTGTTGTCAATGGGCGGTGCGGATTCAGTTACTCGTAGAAACAGACTTTCGAACCTTCCAGGTTCGTATTGAAGTGTTCCACTTTTTAGCTGTCAGAATTCTATCGGAGATGGCCTTTCAGAAGATGAGACATGTATCTTTGGTTAAAAGAAGAACTCACGAGTATTTTCGACAACTCAACCCGAATACAGCAGTACAGTAGTACTAACTCCTATAATTCTTAATTGTTGAAAAAAAAGCTCTTTTCTAAGACAGAACATTGCGCCGCAGAACCACAGAAGGTAGCACAACACTACCGAGCGACTGTACCACACTAAGCCCTTTGGAAATTTCATCAAAAAAAACGTGTGAAAAAGTGCAAGCGGCAAGCAATTGTTCATTTCGCGATATTATGCTTACCAGACGTAGGTTAGGTTAGGTTAGGTACAGGGGCCGCCAGATTTGCACCCAGCGCACTTAGACCAGATTTGGTCCATTGTGATACCACCGAGAGAATCATGTCTCTACTAACTGCCTAAAAACCAACCCGTGCTTACAATAAATTTATTGAGCAGTATTGGGCTCACATCCCGAAGATCATCGGTATCGTAGAAATACCTTGAGCCCAGAAAACGCATTCGTTTCTCAGCCAGGGCGGGACAGTGGCAGAGTAAGTGATGCACACTTTCTTCATCGTCACAACTTCTACAGAAGTCGTTGTGAGGAATTCGGAGTCTTCTCGCGTGCTCTCCAATAGGACAGTGCCCTGTTATTACTCCCACCACATTTCGAATATGCTTTCTGTCTAAGGAAAGTAGCATCTTAGAACGGACATTGTCTAGCTTTGGCCAGATCATTCTCGTCGTTGCGCATGTCAAGCCATGAATCCATCTTGCATTGGTTCTGCATATTGTAGCGGTCTCTATTAACAATGCACAAGCCGCAGTAGATGTTTTCAAGAAGGAATTACCCTCTTCAACGCTACCTGCTGACGCATGCCGGGCCAAGTCATCTGCATTGCTATTACCTACAAAGCCACTATGGCCCGGTATCCAGCATAGCGTAATGTTGAAGAAGCGACCCATTTCTCTAAGTACTGAACGACATTTCTCAGTAGTTCTTGAAGTGGTCAGCACTGAATCAATTGATCGAATTGCCTGACTATCTGTGAATATAAAGACGTCCCTACCAGTGATGACGTGACAGCCCAACCAAGTTAAGGCTTCTAAAATCGCGGAGATCTCCGCTTGGAGGACACTACAAAAATTAGGCAGGCGGAAAGACAAATGAGTGGATTCCTATACCAACTCCTGCATCTGTCTTGGAACCATCAGTATAAATGGAAATGGATCCACTGACCAAGAAGCTGTTACTATCCCAAGATTCTCTTGAGGGGATCAAACTACAATGGTTCCTACCAAAGAAGTGATTGGGAACAGTGTAGTCAGTCGCTAGGGGCAGGTTAAAATTACGAAGTATCGCTGAATGCCCATAGTCCAGCGCTCGCCAGAGATCAGTTTCACGTAGGCGCAAGCCCACTTTTGCGGCCATTCTTTGGCCGAAAATGTCCAATGGGAATAGTCCCAGGACCATATCTAATCCGAATGTAGGAGTAGTTCCAAAAGCTCCTGTTATAAGAAGAGAAGCCAACCTTTGAACTTTGACCAGCAAATTATAATAGGTAGCGGTGCTCAGTGCCATCCACCACACACTAACTCCGTAAAGCAAGACTGGCCGCACAATAGCGGTATACATCCAATGCACAACTTTTGGCTGCAAACCCCAGGTTTTTACGATGGCTTTCCTACACGAATACAGTGTTACTGTAGCTTTATTCACCCTTTCTTCGATGTTGGGCTTCCATTTTAGTTTCTTATCAAGGATAAGTCCAAGAAATTTCGCGGTTTCAGCAAGCTCAAGTTGAAAGCCTCCTAGTCTGGGAAGCCTAATACATATTAGGAATTGTGCGCTTTCTTGTAAAGAGGACCAATTCCGTTTTGGATGGATTAATTCCGACTCCACTGAGATTCGCCCAATCCGTTAGGATAGCTAGGGCGTTTTCTAATAGCCCGCTAAGAGTATCAGGAAACTTGCCTCTAACGGCAATAGCAACGTCATCGGCGTAAGCGGTGACCTTGCAACCTATTCTTTCTAAGCTCAAAAGTAATTGTTTTATCGCTAAATTCCAAAGTAGAGGGGATAAGACCCCTTCTTGCGGGGTACCTCTAGAAACATATCTACAAACAGATGCAGTACCCAAATTGCTTTGTATACATCTAGAGGTAAGCAACATACCCACGAGGGTGCAGATTGAACCTTCAACCTGTAGATTAAGAAGAGCATCCGTAATCGCTCTGGGTTTAAAAGCTCCCTCAATATCTAGAAACACCACCATGGTGTATTCCTTATTATGAAGAGACTCTTCAATATAACTAACCAGCGAATGCAAAGCTGTGTCAACCGACCTCCCTTTCCAATATGCATGTTGTGACATGGATAATAGGTTTGATGGAATGGTCGTCCGTAGATGAATATCAATTAATCTCTCAAGCAGTTTCAACATAGTCGATGAAAGGCTAATGGGCCGCAGGTCCTTTGGACTTGCATGCGAACTTCTACCCATTTTAGGGATAAAAGTAACTCTCACTTCTCTCCAGATAAGAGGAATGTGTACTAAATCCAAGCAAGCTGTAAGTATGCGCTCTACCCAAGGATACGTAATGTCTACACACTGTTGCAAGTCCGCAGGTATAATACCATCAGGTCCAGCCGATTTAAAGGGATCGAAGCTTGATATCGCCCACATTATCTTCTCAAGGTTAAGAATAGATGCCGTATCGCACGACTGTATGCGGCTTATGGGGAGTTCAGGTGAAGCGGCGGCTGCGCTTCCAGGAAAGTGTGTATCAAGCAGACACCCGATAGTCTCGTTACATGAAGACGTCCACGATCCGTCCTCTTTTAAAAGAAAGCTAGGCATAGATGGGTTAGACGCCAAAACTTTCCTGAATCTAGATGTCTCAGAAGACCCCTCTATTTTCTCACAGAAACTTCTCCAAGCACTACGCTTGGCTCCTCTTAATTCTTTTTTAAAAGAACTGAGATGTATCTTATAGGATTGCCAATCTGACTCGAGCCTTGAGGCCTTAGCTTTATTAAAGCTCCTCCTACACATGACCCTTAGTTCGGACTAGGGATGAGCATCGAACATCGATGTTTCGAAAACATCGATGTTTTTGGTCCGATGGTCGATGTTTTTACCATCGATGGTTTTGCGTCGATGTTTTTCACCATCGATGGTTTACGTTTCGATGGTCGATGGTTTTCACCATCGATGGTTTTCAACTATCGATGTTTTTTTCCTCAACATATTTTTTTTACAACTCAACTTTGTCTTTATAAGTGTATACAAATACCTTCAAACAGCCCAATCAGAAAAAAATGTGAATCCATCGTAACATACAACATGCAATCCATCTATCGTGAACACTGTACACACAAAAAGGAGTGTCTTCTTTATACGCCCGGTAGGGCACAATTTCCAAATGTGGTTTCGCCCTGGAATAGTTTCAACCTTTGGTCTGGGCCAAATATCAGTGTCCTAAGGTTTAAGTGGGCCGCAGAATAAAAAATTGAGTGCGCATATTGAAACCTATGTATTTTTGTAATTTAATCTCAGAATGTTTCATTTAAGATGTGACTATTAATCTAAGTCAAGCTTCCTAGGGATTACGTCCTATAGAAATTACATCTTTTGAAAATGCTCTTCAAATAAATTGAGAACCTTAGATAAGAAGTTAAACCGCCAACATTATTTGTGAATTCATTTCCGTCAAATTTTGGACAGCTGATCCGAACATTGTGGAACCGGTAATAAACATCCAGAGGAAGCCCAAAACAACCTTGGGAGCGAAAATTCTTAGTCTGAGGTACATCAAGTCCGGTCAGAAAGAAAGGCTCAAAATAGACATAAATTGGTTCTGTGATGAGGTGTGAAACAAACGCATGTACCAGTAAAGCTTAATAAGCTAAAAGGGAAAAATTCTGTACTTGGGCTGAAATGGCCATATTTACAACATTTCACGTTCATGTGATTTCCTCATCAAATATACGATTTCGGGGCTTTAGAACTTCGTCCCTCAAATAAATATCAGCCCAAGATGTTTTTGTCCAATAACCTGAAGGATGCGAACGCGAATTATAGTGCAACGTGCCATCAGATAGCTAGCAAGTTCGGCTAATACTAAAAAAAAATGGACCGAATTTCGGAACAAAACAATTTCACGAAAAGGCTTAACGTTTTCTTCCACAAAAAAAGGATGCCTTAAGCAAATGTCACTAAAATAATCGTCGGCGATTTTTTTAAGTGTGCATAAGGCACCGACTTCTTGGCGAGTTTTAGTAAATTGTTGAAATGAGTTCAATAGCTCGAATTTGTGCTGCCACACATTTTTTAAATTAAGTTCTTCGACCTGGCTGCGGGCCGCGAGTTTGATATGTCTGCTCTATGCGGTGGGTTCTGGGTACGATACGAATGCAAAAAAACTCAAGGAGAAGAGTTATATTCTAGTGGGTGGAGGAGGCATTGAATGAAAACCATAATCACCTTAATTTTTGATATTAAAGTGATTATTTTTTTTTGAGTACTCAAAAAACTAAAAACATCGATGTTTTTGGTTCGATGTTTTCTTACCATCGATGGTTTCGTCTCGATGTTTTTTCGATGGTAACCATCGATGTTTTTCTTTCGATGCTCATCTCTAGTTCGGACATCTTAGAATTCCACCAAGTTGGTTTTTTGTTACCTGAATATGATTTACCAGGACATGATACAGTAGTCGCAGCCCTCATAGCATCAGTGAAGCGTTTCACCATATCGTCCAATTGTTGTCCATTGCATGGAGTATTTGGAAGCGAAGCCAGTTCCACGAGAAGACTGTCCCGGAACCTAGGCCAGTTCGTCTTTCTGCGGTTTAGAGTGAACGATGCCACATCTGAGCGCGCAGCAAGACTGAATTGCAAATACCGGTGATCAGAGAAGGAGTGCTCCGCCGATACTCTCCAGTCGTTGATTAAATGTATAACATCCTCCGATGCCAGAGTAATGTCCAGCACCTCTTGTCTGTTTTTTGTGACAAAAGTAGGCTCACGACCCACATTGCAGATAAGAAGATTAGTTCCCAAAAAATATTCGAGAAGTAATTCTCCTCGGTCGTTTGTGTCTGAGCTGCCCCAGACAATATGATGCGCGTTAGAATCGCATCCGAGAATTACACTAGTGGCTGAAGACGCTGCTGCCGCAACGGCTTCCTTTAGATTCGGAGAAGGTAGAGTGCCGTCATGGGGCATATATGCCGATGCAACACAAATCACCTTACTTCGACCTTACTCACCTTACCAGACGTAATTTAGTAGTTGAATCTTTAAAAGTTTAAGAGACCATGGTTCGACTGAATACAAAAAATCAGCAACTGCGCCCTGATTGTTTTGATTTTAATACTTTACAATATCGGAGTCTATATTAAATACAAATTCACATTGCAGACATCTTTTAAGAGGGCATTGCAATTACTGAATAAAATTGTAACGAGGAAACAAAAACACTCAGTCCAGCTTTACTATGTACCATAGCTAAACTACTTTCGAACATTTGTACTAAACATTTTAATCGCATTAACAAGCATTGTTTGAAATCTTTTATTATCAGTGCGGAGCTCAATGCTCTAATTAAAAACTAGGAAAAGAATATGACTACAATAATTTTAATTCGCAATTAAACGCAAGATTGGATATACAACATTTTATACGGATATCTAGTAACTGGCACATCTTGTACACATATTCGTATTTTATATCAAAATCGACCGCCTCTACTGTCTGGTACTCGTAAACATGAATCTGTGTATTTCATGAGTGTTTCATTGTACACATTTTGTATGTAAGCAGTTTCCCATTCAACCATACAAGAACTATCATCACATACAGCTGACGGCTAAGTCGTGACTATTTAAAGTTCAGTGACATCCAGTCAACAGCATCAGTCGTTACGAAATTCACTTTAGATTTGAAAATAATAAAGGTTACCAGCACAAAACAGAAACGTAAATTGGAACGGAATCTACAATGAATCTTTTGATTGTTCCGAAGAAACTGGATTAGAATGAAAGAAAGATTTTGCACGTGCTGAATGAGGCCTAGTCGGTGACGAGGATAGTAGTTGTCGGTGCCACATAAACGCACTGCCACGTGATTTCCCAAGTGATTGCAGCAAAATACTGGTCTATTGTTTGAAATCTTAAGACTTGGCTGGAAGCAAATGCATTTTGTTAAAGGCCTATAAAATGTTACGCAATCTTACAGTTGAGCATCAATTTATTATTCATTTTTTTTTTTGTTTAAAAAAAATCTTTAATACTTTCATATTAATGTACAAAGAAATATTCTCATTGTAGTTACAAAGTTTATAGAAAAATAGTTTCTCGTATGAATTTATTAGCTTATGTGCATTTCCAGTCCAAACTCTTGAAGTGGTCAGCGCAATCGCCTTCGAAGGGCAGGGCCGTGTGTTAGAGTCCTAATTTGAACGAGTGAAGTTTTCGAAATCGGGTAGTCTAGGAGCCTATTCAGATGTTCTCTACCTATCTATTCTCTCTCTTTCTGCACCGTAGCCCCTTGTGGGGCGTGGTGCTTTCACTCAGCCGTTTATAGGCTACTTCGAGTCAACGTTACATTGGATATAGAGGAGTGTGGATTACTAGCATCGTAGAGTGCGACTCAACCAAGTGAACCACAGAGCGTGACCTATGGATGGATAGGGCGCTGAGATGGGTTGGGCTGGTTGCGCCCAATACTGCAGCCTGCTGGCTTATTGTATATCCCAATTAAGCGAAATAGTTTCAGATTATAAGCTCTGTCCTTCGTAAAAGGCTTAGAAGAAAATTAACCAGGTTTACTTTTTCTCTCCAGCTCATAAGAGTGGGGCATTCGAAGATAACGTGCGAGGCTGATTCTTGGCCTGTGTTTCAGAGGCGGCATTGGGTCTTGTGTGTAGATCCCTATCGTATGCAGATGTTTTCGAAGGGTACAATGACCGGCTATAAGGCCTGTCACTGCCCTGAGGTTCGTTTTGTTGAGACTGAGAATATCAGTGCAGCTGGTATGCCAGTTGGATCCCAGCATACGCTTGCTGTGTCTGAGCCCTTCAGTGAGTCTCCATCGGCCTTGGAAATTATCCTCGGTCCATTGCCTGACAACTGTTCTAGCAGTGGGTTTGCTAATACCAATTGCAGGTTCTGGGCCGTTGAGCGGTTGTTCGGAACCCTCTTTTGCAAGGGCATCAGCTTTCTCGTTTATACGGCCTTTCACCAATTTCAGGGTTACATTGTTTCGGGTAGATAGGTGTTTGAGGTTTTGTTGGCATTCCCAAACCAATTTTGAGGTTGTTTTGGGACTTGCAATGCCTTTATCGCAGCTTGACTATCGGAGAGAATATAGAGGGTCTTGTTTGTATATCCCTTACGAGTACTCTCCCCTGCTGCAAGGTTTATGGCTATAAGTTCTGCCTGAAAGACAGTTGTATATTGACCTAGGGGTGTGGAGATACTATAGTTGTTTGTTTTAGTATAAACTCCTGCCCCTGTTCCTTCGTCTGTCTTCGACCCATCCGTGTTCCACACTATATGTTTTGATAGATGGTTTTGGTTCCATTTATTCCAGTCATCCCTGACCGTTGAGGTCTGGATGTTGGAGTCGAAGATGTACTTGGCAGGGGTATAATCACTGCCCATATCTAGGATTGGGTGTGCAATGATTTCGTATAATCGTACAGTGTTCTACCCTTTGTGATGTTCACATGTTCGATGATTGTAGTCTATACGCTGCGAGTCTTGCCTTTTCTGTGATTATGAGGTCCAAAAGAGGCAGGTCTAGTAGTTTCTCTAAAGATAGAGTTGGTGCGCTGCGCATGGTGCCGGTTATGCTTGCGCAAGCCAGTCTCTGTACTGACTCCAATTTCGCTGCAGCTGTTTTGATTGGTTTTGGTCCACCAAAACTATCGAGCCATGGGTCAGACGGGGTTTGACCACGACTTCAGATCCAGTATATCATTTGTGGTTTTAACCTCCACGTTTTCCCTGTTGCTTTTTTGGTTGCAAATAGGGTCTGTTTACCTTTTGTCATAGTGTTTTGTAGCTGCTTGTTCCACGTGAGTTTGTTATCAAGTGCGACTCCCAGATATTTTACCTCCGTGGTGAACTGCAGTTGTTGGTTGAAAAGTGTTGGAGCATTGAGCAGGAAGGAGGTGAGACTTATTGGTCTATACGATTTTGCTAGGGTTTGGTCGCGTCCCGGCTTTGCCAGAAATACTACTTTTACCTGCTTCCAAGTGATTGGAATATATCCTAAGGCTATGCTGGCTCTAAATAGTCTTAGTAGAAGGGGAGCCAGAGTCGTGAGATCCTGCTGAAGCAGGGCTGGGTAGACACTGTCTGGCCCTGGTGATTTATATGGTTCGAAAGAATTTACCGCCCATTCTACCTTATTGCAAGTTACTATTTGGTTTGCAAGCGCCCAGTCCTTTTTGCCCTGAGAAACAGGAAGTTGTCATCCAACTGATCATCGCGAACTGTTGATATAGTGGATCCAGGGAAATGAGACTCTAGAAGGGTTTCTAGGGTCTCCTTTCCTGTTTTTGTGTGGTTTCCATCCGGTTTTTTAAGTGTCCCGATGGGGTTTGTTGGGTCCTTTGCTGGAGTCTTGCTCCTTCGTGCAGATGTTCAATCTCCTCGCAGAACTTCCTCTACGATTACCTCTTGGCTTTCTTAATTTCTTTACTGCACTGGGCTAGGGTGCAGCGATATGTGTTCCAATCCCCAGTTCTATTCGCTTCGTTAAAAAGTTTCCGTGTATTTTTACGCAGGATGTTCAGGTTTGAGTTCCACCATTTGCACTTCGCATTTGTATGTCGTCTCGTTAACCTACAACTCTTTTCGAAAGAGGTCTTTATTGCGACTTCCAGTTTATCCGCTACAGCCTCTACACAGAGTGTGGTCTTAATGTGTCTGGGAATTTCAGTCAGATTCGTGGACAGACGCTCTCTATAGAGAGCGTGACCTATCTATTTATAGAGATAAATAACTCGGTAAAGCGTGCTGTTGATCACAACACTTCTACAAACGATACCGAGTGCTAATCGTGAGAATATCACGATGCGTGTATACCCGACACCCATGTACAGACCTAGAAGACACGCAAAACCTTAAATATTCAATTTCGTTTCCAACAGCTTCCATTTGATACAAATTTGAAGTTTTTCTCGACATTCTATCAAAAGATATGGCTCAATATTACTTTGTATGGGAGGTAGGGTATAGTAAGATCAAAATTGCAGGTAAGCTGCAAACTTTCGTTAACACTTGTCTTCGTCGAATCTTTAGAATTTTTGGCCCGAAAGAATTTCGAATGAAGATTCCGCGCACGGATCAAATACCTATCGACGAATTGATTCGGCGAAAGTGGCAGTGGATTGCTCATACGTCGCGGAAGGGTGATAACTGCATTGCTGGTTGCGCTATGCGATGGAACCCCTTCTCCCAACGAAGTCGACAAAGGGGTCGCCCTAACATCACGTGGCGCTGATCTGTGGATGGGAAATGTGCGTCTTTGAGAAAGAACTGGGGTCAAATACGATACATTGCCAGAAACCGTACGCGATGGCGAGTAGGTGTAGTTGACATGCTATGTCCCACACGGTGAACTTAGTAGTAGGAAAATTTCAGGTCGCTAGTGATATTCTGTCGGAACCCAGCTAGACAATTGTCTCCGATACCCAACGGAATCGATAAGTCCTCGATTATATAGCGATAGCTGCCATCGAAATGCCTCTAATAATCTACTGAATCGATAAATCATCGATACAAGTCACTAACTTGTCTACTATACTAATGTAATCGACAAGCCTTCGATCCAAATTCGATTATTTACATCCAATTGTCTCCGATACACAACAGAATCGAAATGTCTTCGATCCCAAATCGAAGACCTACATTCAGTTGTCTTCGATACCATTGGCATCAAAAAGTAATCGACCCGAAAACGGTGACTTTTTATTCATTTGTCTCAGATACCATGTAATCGAAATGTCCTCGATCACATGTCGACGACTTTCATCTAAATGTCTCCGAATTAGATTTAAATTGTCAAAAAATAAAACGACAAACTTCTTCTCATAATTAGTAATCGTAGATAGCCATGGGCGTAGCCAGGATTTCGGTCAGGGGGGGGCAAGCCCAAAATTTTGCAACATCATGATTTTCTAAAAAAAAATAAAATAAATAACAGGCGCGACAATCCAACATTGGACTAAGGCCGCAGGATGTGTTAGTGACATCCTATTTCCAAGATCTTCTCTGCTTCTTGTTGAGGTAATGAGATCAGCATCACGCTCAGCAGTGTTATTTATCCCCATAAATGGGTACTCGTTTAACATCTGAGTGAGATCATAGTCCGTCACAAGCTCGTGAGTTCGAAAAACACCATGGAACACGGTGGGATTTGAACTCATGACCCTGTGCACTGAAGGTGCGCGCACTAACTGCTAGACCAGCCAGACTACATGATTTTCTTAGGGGTTGAAATTTCCGGTCGCAGAAATATTGTTAGCAAATTTTAGAGTAGCCTGGCTTGTGGTTGGATTAGTGCACAGGTTCATGGATTCCAGACTCACCGTGAACGAATTCATTTTATGGTGTTTTTCGGACTCACGACGACGACGTGACGGACTATGATGTTGCTCAGATTGTAAACAAGTATCCATTTATGGGGATAAATAACATTGCTGGGCGTGCTGTTGATCTCAACACCTCAACAAAACAGCAGTTTAGATCTTGAAAATTGGATGTGACTCACACATCTGCGGCCTAGTTTACTGGTGGACGCATGTTATTTTTTTTTTCTAATTTTAGAGTCAAATTTTTAAAATGGAGATGAGAATGATTTTCTTCTGCATTCTGATTACATTCAACTGGCCTCCAATATCTGCCTTTTAGAGCGTAGTTTGTCTATTTAAAGTGCATTTTTTACATCTCGGACTGCACTTGCGAAATCAGTTTGTTTCGTCTGCCACTTTCATATTAGCAAAGTAGCATCGTCAGAATATATATAAATCCTTTATTGATTGAAATATGGTTAATATGGTTTTTATAAGATTTCCTCTAAATTTATCAAAGTATTAACAGTGGCTAAATTTTATTGCTGGTATGATTCAGCTAGAAAATAAATTTTGATTTAATAACTTGAAAGACCCGCTCTGTGGCTCACTTGGTTGAGTCGCACTCTACGATGCTAGTAATCTAGAGATCCGGTGATCGAATCTCAGCGTGGTCCAAAATTTCCGTACATGTGAATGGAAATATATAGTGCTTATAACATTTTATATAGGTACTACACTCCGAATTGATATGCAATGTAACGTTGCCTATAAACGGCTAAGTTAACGCACCATGGGCTATACGGTAGTGAGAAGAAAAAGAAGAACTTGAAAGACACTGAAATATGAGACACGTTTCTTACAAGATCCTTAACCCTGGAAGGTCATGCTTATTTTTAGTACGGAAAGGTCATTCTTCGTTGATTCGACGACGCTCTACTTTAAGGCCTCATACATTTCACCCTTTCTCAACATATTTATAAAGTTTGACAGATTTTCAATCGTCAGTTTATTTAGAATGGAAAAACATCGATTTTTATGAGTTCGAAATTCAATCTTCCTAAATTGAGGAAGAATTTTAAGCCATTCTCCAGATTGGTCCTATTTTTGTCCTAGTAAATATTTTTTCCATAATTTTTGAAAAAATAGGTCCCACATTTCAAAAATCAACATACTTGTTACGAGCTAGTTCTATGGACACAGACTTATCGTCGAATCGACAACCAGCCATAAGAAATACTGGAGTTTTAAAAGTTACACAAAGTTCATCCTTCGTCGTTTCGACGACGCCAATTTCCAAAAATCGAACTTACCCTGCTTACTTCGTCTAGCCGCAATGTACCTAAATTTATTGATGCGTAGTCGATTCAACAAAGCATGACCTTCCAGGGCTAACAAAGCAAAGCTGTATACCGTTTGTCACCCTTTCAGATGAAAATAAGTTGAATTCCACTAACTTCCCAAAGGGACCTAACGGTTGAAATTGTGTACTCCAGCTCAGAAGCCATGAAATGAAACAGGAAATATGGGATCCACGCAGCCACAGTAGCACACTCACAAGTGAAATGTGTGTGCTGGTACGCAGCCTCCGTCAGTAACGAGAGGCCACGCGCTGTCATCTATTTGTATGCGCTTCCTGACTGCAAACTGTCCCAATCATGGCTTCTCCGGCAGCACTTGGAGTGGTTAAAAAGGCATCTGCTGCGCCAGCAGCAGAACATTTTTGAAAATGTTGTATAGTGCAGCGATTTTTTTACTACATCGATAAGGATTTTTTTTTCCATCTTCATCGACCAGGGGGGGGCGACCGCCCCTCCCTGCCCCCCCCCCCTGGCTACGCCCATGTAGATAGCTCAGGTGTAGGACGTAGGACTACGAAACAATAGGTGCCCGGTTCGAGTCCCAGTAGAAGCAAAGTGTTAAAAGGTAAAGTTAAAATAAGGTAAAAAAAGTTAAGTATAAAACAGATAAGAAAATTAGAAAAGGAAAAAATAAAAAAAATGTTTTTCACCATAAATTTATCGTTTTTTCATAAATTCTGCCCGCAGTGGTCGATTATACATCAACCATAGTCTTCGGAGTAAGGTCGATTCCAGTTCTCACTTTCGGTATCGATAAACGGCCAAGTCCATACAAATATCTCCATAGTTTGATCGATAAAGTCATCGATTCCTTAGGAGACGGCCTTCGATTCTTTATCGATGAAGTGTCGATTCTGTTCTAACTGGGAAATTACGACCGAATTAAACTATCATGGAGGGGTCGTTTGCATGGCAGGTAGGGAACCCTTGGTTCGACCCATTTTCAATACCAAAATTTTAAAACGCTCGCTTCAATATTTTGGGAGTTATCGTGCGAACTGACAGACACGCGGACGGACAGACATACGGATATGGCTTATTCGAATCAGGGAGTGATCCTGATCATTTATACATATACCGTACCTGCGGTGGCTTCTTTGAGGTGTTACACAATATGGGCGTAACAAAAACGATATACCCTATATCATCTTACAGGTATAGGGGTATAACAAGCCGTAAATATCATGTGTCTAAAGCCTACGTTCAATGTTGAACCGCTGCGCCAGGTAATTTTTTTATTTGATATTTTAAGTTGTGTATGTATGTACATCTTTATTTTTATTTTATTATTTTTTTGTAAAATGGATGGACTATTTATGGAATTGTTGCATTGAATCGCTTTGTAATTTTTTATCCTTTTAGGTACCCAAATCTTTATTTCGAAAGGTCTAATTGAAAACTACTAACATGTTAAAAAATTCAATAATGCATATGCATCTGGTTGAGATCTTTTGTCAATGTTCAAAGGTTTAAAATCGTTAATAATAATAATTTTGGAGCTAGTTTGTCACTTCCAATAATATGTATAATAAATCCTCCTCGAACGTGACGTCCGGTAAAAATTTATTTATTTCTATCGTGGTTATCGTTGTCGCCAACAATAGGAACACGTTCCTCTATATCGTCTTGAGTTCACATCAAACCTTGGCTAATACAAAGAAGCTTTTCAATGCAACCAGATACTTTATGTGTTTATTTGTAACTGTATAAGTGTTTGCACACATTTAAGCATGGAATTATAACCAAGTGGAACTCGCGTGCACAAGAACACAATTAAACCGTAAATGGTACAAAACTTCAGAAAATCAAGAAAAATATAATAACATAGTTAAAATATGCGACGAATGACATCTTGACAGATATATTGAGTAAAATATATGTATGGAAAATAGAGTCTTATACATTTTTATAAATTGACTTTGTACTTTATACAGTTTCACACTAAACATTTGTTATGCAAGTCTTTGTTCGGTGGTTAAATTTATCGTTGTACTATAATACATTTTTTGTTTATGATATTTGAAAATGTTAAAGATGATTGCCCCCTTCTACACTTTTTTCCAAGTGTAGTAATAATATATATTTTGTAATTAAATAAACGAATAAAGAAAAAGTAACTAGCACAAATAAATAACAGGCGCGACAATCCAGCATTGGACTAAGGCCGCAGGATGTGTTAGTGACATCCTATTTCCAGGATCTTATCTGCTTTTTGTTGAGGTAATGAGATCAGCATCACGCTCAGCAGTGTTATTTATCCCCATAAATGGGTACTCGTTTAACATCTGAGTGAGATCATAGTCCGTAACAAGCTCGTGAGTTCGAAAAACATTATGATCCACGGTGAGATTCGAACTCATGACCCTGTGCACCGAAGGTGCGCGCACTAACCATCTACAGGTATACCGTCAGGGGAGCACCTAGCCTTTCGGCCTTTATCTCCCGGTCCCGCTAAAATGTTTGGACCTTCGGCTTTTTACTGACAATGTGTTGTTGTCAGACGGAGATTTCTCCATCAGGCGCATGCACACACCATCCGGAATCCAACCCAGGGATTGCATCACTAGCTGGATGACTTGGGTAACAACCTCCAGCCACTACGAGTCCAACACCTTGATGGGCAAGGACCATGGTCCCCTGGGCACACCCATCCCCGTAGTACACTATTCGCTATGGACTTCTCCATAGCAGGTGTGATCCTCCTTCGGCCCCCTATTGGTTAAGCCTTACGTCGAATTCGGGCATGCACACCCCAGGCTCGTTGGACCTGTGACTACGCGTCTGTGCAGACAACGTAGCGCTGCTTTTCACATCCAGGCGGCCCCTTCAGTTTACTAGTCAGCAATGCGACTCAGGCAGTGTGGTCATCAATCCACAAACTAGCTAGATATAGGCGCGTAGGCATTTTCCACCAAGGCCGTTGCGCGCACTAACCGCTAGACCAGCCAGACTAACTAGCACAAACGTTGCAGCTTATTCCTGATTCAAGTCTGAAGTTGCAGCAAGACGAAATTTGATAAGCCGATTACTTGCAACTTGTTTCTTAATGCCATACTGTAGCGTCAATTATTCAAACGCCAATTCAAAACGCCGACTGTTAACCGAGCGATCGATTAACGAAACCGGAGACCCAAACTATTCCCTTTAGAATGCATCAAATTCAACAAAGAATAAAGTGCCTTAAAGAATCCCCTTTTCTTCAGCATCATTTGCTTTGTATCTCTTATATGTATTTTTTAGCCATATGTATGTTCTCTTTTGCTATTTTCCAACAGAATAAATAAATTTAGTCCTCCCCATATTAATGGGACAAATCGTCATCATTATCGATCAAAGAAAAGTCTGAGAAAGCCGATTAAAAGGACAAACACAAGCATAATAGCCCCCACGTGACGATAAACATGATCGTAAGGAGGAGAAGAAGAAAAAGAAATCACATACGAAGAATCGTGATCGAGGTCCCGAAATGAGTTCAAAACGACCGGCCAGCCCGAAACGGGAACCGAACCCCAAAAGATTAAGCGCCGTGCGTAGCTCGTCGTCTGCGAGTCGACGCGGTGACACGAACGGCTAGAAGTCAAGCTCGAAAACGCACTCCGATGCGACTATTTTCAACAATAATGGTTGTTTGATTGCCAATACACACTATTGTATGGCACCGTACCTCGACTATAAACCATGCACGCATGTGAACGATTTTCAAAAATTTATGCACTGAACAATGAACACTAGATCCCATGTAAATCGACTAAATAATACTGACGGAAAGGATGATATAACAATGGAAGAATAGCAAAAACATAATTTTGCGGTTACATTAAAATACGCTCTTTGGCTTACTCGGTTGTTAGTTCAGTAATATCGTGTCGATATAGTACCTACCAATCCGTGAAAAAATACAGAAGTTTTTTTCTCACTCTTTCTTTATGTATTATGGGGCGCTGATTCCGATTATGAACTTTGCACCCTAAAAAAAGTGCCGCAACCTTTAAAAAAGGGGGGAAAGGGGGGCATTTTTTCGGTTTTTAGCGATTATTTCAAAAACGGTAAGAGATACAGAAAAATGGTCTGAGGACGAAAAAAACTACATAAGATTATCTTTGCAATGATATATAACACATAAGAGTTTAATTGAATATTTCGGCGTTAGAATAGAACATAAATTAGAATATTTTCATTTTAGACCTTTTTTAAAAGCTCTATAACTTTTGAAAGAATGTTAGTTCAGCCGTAAAATTTTGTACAAGTATTAACAACAAGTTTAAGATAATTTTAACGTAAACGCTGAGTCGCTCCGGTCAAGGACCCCCATTATCCCCCCATTTAAATTTGTCATAACGGCATGTCCATAACTCCCCCCAAAATTGCAGCAGAGTGCTAAATTTTGGTTTGTTGCGATTGGAGGTCATAGTCACCACACCCACCAAAAATCAGCTCATTCGCAGAAAAACTAAGGGTACCTCCCATACAAAGTGACCCATGACAACTTTGTTCTACAGTTTATAAAATGAGTAGTACGTACAAGTACGTAGAACAAACTCCTGATGGGTCACTTTGTATGGGAGATACCCTTAGTTTTTATCCGAATGAGCTGATTTTTGGTGGGTGGGGTGACTATGACCTCCAATCGCAACAAACCAAAATTTAGCACTCTGCTCCAATTTTGGGGGGAGTTATGGACATGCCGTTTTGACAAATTTAAATGGGGGGATAATGGGGGTTCTTGACCGGAGCGACTCTGCGTTTACGTTAAAGTTATCTTAAACTTGCTGTTAATACTTGTACAAGATTTTACGGCTGAACTAACATTCTTTCAAAAGTTATGGAGCTTTTAAAAAAGGTCTAAAATGAAAATATTCTAATTTATGTTCTATTCTAACGCCGAAATATGCAATTAAACTCTAATGTGTTATATATCATTGCAAAGATAATTTTATGTAGTTTTTTTCGACCTCAGACGATTTTTCTTTATCTCTTACCGTTTTTGAAATAATCGCAAAAAACCGAAAAAATGCCCCCCTTTCCCCCCTTTTTTAAAGGTTGCGGCACGTTTTTTAGGGTGCAAAGTTGATATTCGGAATCAGCGCCCCAAAATACATATAACAAAATTGAGAAATAAACTTCTGTATTTTTTTCCTGACGAAAATACGATATTATTGGACTATGTGTGGCACTCTACGATGCTAGTAATCTAGAGGTCCGGAGATCGAATCTGGTCGTGGTCCAGGAAATACCTATATACAAAGTGTCCCATTCATGGTGGAGGATATTTTAATGGTAGGTAATGTGGATCGTTTAGGGAAAATTAATGTACAACGGGACCCTTCTATTTTTAACCGTTACAATGTAATAGCATTTTTTGTCAAAATGCCCGACTTGCCGAACTAAATCAAAATTTACCGCAACACCCAACATTTCATCCGAGATGAAACTACATAAAATTTCCAATAAAACGACACCTCGCCCGCACCGAAGTTGCTCGTATCTTCCGAGATATACCCGTTCAAACTTTAATGAAATTTTAACTGAGTTTTTCATCAAAAATTAAAATTATAAAATCGTATACAATTTTAAAATTTCTTTAAAGTTTGAACAGGTGTATCTCCGAATATACGAGCAACTTCCTAACGGGCGAGGTGTCGTTTAATTGGAAATTTTATGTAGTTTCAGATAGTGGAGTCATATCTGCGATGAAATGTTTGGTGGTGTGCCAAATTTTAATTTTGTTCGGCAAGTCGACCAAAATGTGATTACATTGTAATGGTTAAAAAGAGAGGGTCCCGATGTACATCAATTTCCCCCGAATGCGCCACACTACCTACCATTAAAATATTCTCCACCATGAATGCGACACCCTGTATATAAAAAAGAATGTCTGTCTGTTACTTATAGACTTCTGAACCACTGAACCAATTTGGCTAAAATTTGCTGTGTAGTATCCTTGGTATTGAGGGATGGTTTTAAGCTACAGAAAGTGATGGTATACGTGTAGCAGATCATGGGGCTCCCATATAAACTCAGCCTCCAGAAGTATGTTCTTCTAAGAATTTTTGAACCAATGTTGACCAGATCTCACTTAAGTGTCTGTCAAAAATCAGTGAAGTCAGTGAATCATATGTAAGAATGGACAAAATCGGACCTTGGAGTAATGGGGCTGTCATAGAAACCCCACCTCACAAAATCACCAATTATGTACATTTTTTTTAATTTTGACAAAATCACCAATAATGTACATTTTTTTCCAAAAATTTCCATATTCACTTTGGTTTGGTAATTTATAGCTAGCAGGTTGATTGGGATTCAAAATCACTCATAAATTTGAATATGTGTCAAGTTATGAGCGCAGCGACAGCAAGCACTAGATGACTCTCAGCTAGTAAATGATGAAACCTCACATAAATACTATTTTTTAAGACTCGAAACCATTTTTATATTTAATTTTTTTTTATTTGAAACTTTTTCAAGGATTTTTTTTTTGCGAGCGGACCAAGCCCAAGGGCAGCTACTGTAATATACACATATGGACAAAAAAATAAGTACATCCCTCATGTACTTTTTTATGCCAAATTTGCATACCCTTTTTGAAATTGAATTAATCCAAATAGATAGCCATTACAACAATTAGGATACAACAATGCCAAACAAACCGAAAAACTAAATGGTATCCCCCTATTATCTTAGTCCCTCCCGATGTTAGCTTTCAAGTGGGTTTTCAGCTTGGTCAAAATAATAAGTACACCATCGGTTTTTTTTTTTTTTAATTTTTTGACAACAAGTTGCTGTTTTCCGTTAGGATTTGTTTTTTTATTCATTGATGTATGCATGAAGCGTTAAATTAAAAACAAAAAAAAAATACTTAAGGGGCGAAAAACGCATGGTAGGTACGAAAAAAGAAGTTTAAGTTCGAAACTTTTAAATAGCGGAAAAAATATTCTCTCAATAACGAAATAAAGCAGCTAAACATTGAATTTACTGCGTAATTCATTAAAAAGTGAATAAAAGCAGTTTCTAATGCGGTTAAGTCCATGTAAGGGCCTTAAGGACAACTGTCGGTCTCATTATCACTATGGCGGGAAAAGTTATCTTGACATGACTGATGATTTTCGCGGCAAATATTGAAAATATAGAGTCAATTTAAAAAGTTAATCGAAGAATACAAGAAGTAAAGCAGTTTTGACAAAAAGTTTAGAACTTTCCATGGCGACGTTAAAAAGTGTTGACGGTCCAAGAAAATTTGGGAGGGATAGTTCTTCTTGTTCCAGACCGAACAATGGAAACTCACAGAATATTCTGTTTTATTTATGAGATCGCAATAAATTTGATCGGGAACTAATGTTATCGTAATGTTCTTCATTCAGAAAAAATTAATATGATATACGCTACATCAACTGACTATTTCCCATGAAGGCGAAAAAACATGGTCTATGGTTTAATTTTCATAGTTTGGTTTCGTTCAAATAGACCTAATAACCGTTACTTTGAGGCAATTTCCATGTAAGAAATGTTAGTTGAGAGTCCTAGAATATTTAACTGATGAACCCATACACTTTAAATGGGGATTTCAGCAGGATATTAACCCTAACCATACCACACACACTGGTCAAGGATCCGCTTCAACCAAATCGGGTGGCTTTTCACGTTGTTACTAGAGTTAAATTAAATCCGGAATGTTTAGAGAGAGTTGAATCAATGAACCAAAAACACAGTTTTCACAAAACGGACCAATTACGGAATTTCCTGGAAGTAACTGGATGTATGGATGTATGGAAACATGCCAAAAGAATTATCTCCAGAGGGCCAACAAAAACCGTTTTTTCTTTCAAAATAATGGACCATTTACTTTTAAATAATAAAATAAATTAAGTTCTTGTCGAATAAGAACTTAATATTTTAATTAAAACAAGTTTTAATCAAATTAACTGACATGTACTTATTATTTTGTCCTGCCTATTTTAGTCAGTTCGTACTTTTTCAAGTTAAACGAGACCGAGTTCTAATCGTGCGAATAGCACGATGAGTGTATACCCTATACCCATGTAGAAACCTAGAAGGCACGCAAAACCCAAAAAATCAATTTTATCTTTTTTGTAGGGGAGGGAGGGGTAGATGGTTGGGACCTGGCACATATATAATATTAAATCAAGGCTACCATTTGATACTAATTAGAAGTTTTTCGCCAAACTCTAACAAAAGATATGGCTGAATATAACTTTGTAGGGGAGGTAGGGGTAGGGGTAGTCGGACGTTCTCCACTTTGCACCAACTTCAAGCATATGTCACAATTAGGTATTGATGAAAATTTCAGGTCGCTAGCGATATTCTGTTGAAAAATATGGGCGAATTAAACTATCACGGAGGGGTCATTTGTACGGGAGGTAGGGGAACCCTTGGTCCGATTTGGCCCATTTTCAATACCATGCAAGCTTTTATCAAAACAATCATCTGACCTAAATTTCAAAACGCTAGCTTCATTATTTCGGAAGTTATCGTGCGAACTGACAGACACACGGACGGACAGACAGACAGACAGACAGACGGACATGGCTTATTCGAATCACGGACCGACGCTGATCATTTATATATATACTTTGTCATACCTCCGGTGGCTCCTTTGAGGTGTTACATAAATCGTCGTAACAAAAACAATATACCCTATACCATCTTATGGGTATAATGAAAGCTGTTATTTATTATAATATGCTAATTTACATATTATTTGATTCCTCACCAATTAAGTAATTAAATCTAAGCACCGTATGTATTAAATCTTCCCATATGATTTTATTTCCTCAAATAACTACTTCGCTACAGGGTGATAAAAAAAATTCGTAGGGGTGTACTTATTTTTTTGTCCATATGTGTAGCTCCTCAAGTAAATTATTTTATGAAGTAAATGAGGTTGTGACATTTTCGCCAAATTATTTCCTTTTACTTAACCCTTAAATGAGGACTATGAATTCCACACTTCATTTTAAAATTTACGCAGGATTTTAACGGTTGACAGTATATATGTATGAAGAGTTTAAAAACGGACCGTTAACCCTTAAATGCATGGGGTCTGAAACCAATATCGCAACTGACCTCCCTTTATGTAAAAGTATGGTCACTGAACACGGAATCAGCATTTATATTCACGAGAAATTACCCGATTCGCCAGAAAAGCGAAGTGAAAGGATAATAGATATTGCTAGTTGTTATTATAATTACAGTTGGAACTTGATACAATGAACACGTTTTCATTGGAGAGAAGGTGATAATTACTTTGAAAAGTCGTGAGACCGAGGGGCTACTAATTTATTTTTTAAAAGGTGCTGGCGTAGGTACTCTTTTGTATTAGTTTCTTATTACTTTGAGTACACTACAGTGACGCTTCATTTTAACGAACTCATAAGGGCCCATGTAATTTATTCGTAATAAGTAAATCTTTATATCGTTATGAAAGAGATTAGTTTGAACAAAACGCAGTGTTTATACAATAAATCCGTTATATGATAGTTTAGGAATAAAAGCGTTATATAAATGTTCCACTTGTATGTATATATATGTACAGTAAAACTTCGTTATAACGCTCTTCTGGGGTCTAAGCCAAAAAAGCGCTATAACCGGGAAAACGCTATAGCCGGGAAGTCCAAGAAATATACTTCATAGACGCATACACCTTTTAGGTGACAAAATTTAATATTGGATTGATACATGGAATGAAATAGTAAGGAAATGGCAATCAATTGATTACTGGTTTTAAAAAATAATATATTTGTGTTTGTTTTAGACTGGCAACAGACTGCAGTAATACTGAGGTTTTCAATTTATTGAAAGATCCTTCCTCTATGTCCATGCTATAGGCAAAAATTGCTCAAGCTTCTTTATTGCAACTAAGACTGCAAATGTTTTTGGCATGCTTGACGCCTCTTTGTGACTATTACAATGTAAAGATAGACTACGTGCTCAATAAATTCGTCAATATAATTTTTTTTTTAAGAAAATGAGACTGGGAAAAGAGCGTTATAACCGGGAAACAGTAACGTTATAACGAATCGAAATTCCCTGTAATAAATGCTAATGGGACCCGGACCGAGAAAAAAGAGCGCTATAGCCGGGAAAACGTTATATCCGGGAGCGTTATAACGAAGTTTTACTGTATATACACTTCACAAAAATCGGGCCACTCGCCACTTTCGACTCAAATTCAATTTTCTCCAAAAGTATGAAACAACTATGAAAGTTATATCTACAGAAAGTGCATTTAATGGCAATTCAAATGACTATGATTTTTATCTGAAGTACCGTTAACTCACAATACAAACGATTTGCCTGTTTTGATTAGAGTTCGCGCTTACCGTGTGGCCCGGTTTCATTGAAGCTCAGTGTATATTTCAACGAGACATGCAAATAGAATTCCTTTTTGGGAATGGAGTACTCCATATAGTCTTCCGTGATTTCAGGTAGGACCTAGAAGCACATTATCCTGAGAATTATATTATTGTATTATATTATTAGTATTTCCAGAGGTTATTAGATGCGACGCCGAGTTGGAATTAATTTTGAGTCCTTTGGCTAATCTTCATAGTAACCCTGACGGCCTATCTCTATTTTCTGCAATGATAAACATCCTGGCCTGACTTGAAAGACAAGACTCCCTATAATCAAACGTTTTAATATTGAATATCAAAGCACAGCTGTTTGAGTTGTGGTGAAAGTCTAAGAATCTTACCGCGATAGGCAAAAAAAAAACAAAATTATTTCGGAGTAAACATGCTCAAAATAATACTGCCATCAGGGGTTTTATTCGAAAAGAATCCGAAACGGACGAAACTCCTAAATTAAAACCTTTTTCGGACAAATTGTAAAGAATATCCCATTTGGTATTGAATATTACACCTATCGGATCAATTCCGTAACATGTTCAATCAAGTTATTGTGCTGGGGCTAATTTCATCCGATTTTGGTATTTTGTATCCACGGATCGGAGTAAATTTGGTGGTAGAGCGACGTCACATGTTGTATAAATTAAAAATCAGTTACTCTGGTTGGCTTAGTAGGTAGGACGTTCATCTATAAATCATAGGGTCCCGGGATCAAATCCCACTGTAGGTAGGGAAATTTATTAAGCATTTTAAAGCGTGCATTTTAAAGAGGTAAATAATCATAGTGAGGTTATACAAATCTCACTTATGAGTTACATGTTCCTTCCCTGTGAAAAGGGTGTTTCTATTATTTCAAAAATATCGAGAATCACTCCTTTTGGTGTTAATGAAAATATTCTTTTTAATTTAAATTATTACACCAAAAGGATAAAATCATTACATTCGTTCGGAGCCTTTAGCAATATCTTGCTTGGAGTTTTACGCCAATATTATCCGATTCGGATGGGCACTATTCGACGCCGATTCAAAGTGAAAATCACTCCGATTTTTTTTTTTTTTTGTGACGGGAGCTGCCATTTTTAGTGGGGTGTCCTAAGGGGCACACAACAATATGAATAGGTACGTTACCCAATTTACTTGCTAGCTAAAAATACTGAGATTATAAGAGAGAATAAGGCAGAGAAACTCCATACCGCGGTGTGCTATAGAAAGCAAAAAGAAAAAAAAAATATCCTTATCAATCCTTTATGACAGCTCCGTTTCTTTGGATTCTGAACCGGACGAATTAATGTATAGCTTTAATTGCCCTAGAGAAATGAATCGGTGAAATGATTTGTATGAAACGATAAACTTTGACCTTTTCTGAGCCCAATAAAACGCACAATCAAGTTAAAAGAGCTGATAATTTATATTTTATAAACAAACCCCACCTTCCCAAAAACTAAAAAAAAATAATAACATCAGCTAAGAACGATCGGAATGTATATGTATCGATATTTCCGAATAAGCCCTGCCCCATATGGTATGTTGCAAAATTCATTCAAACAATACCTATGGTGACTTTTTCGTTCAAAATCCCAAGGAACTCCCAAGAACGCATTCCAATATATGCACCAGTATTTTCTTTTGTCAAATAACGGTATATTTCACCAATTTTTAAAGCTGTAAAGAATAACTTTTGAAATTCCTCAAAAATTAAAGTTCGTCCACTTTGACAACGCACAGAAAATATAAAAAAAACCCTTCAGGAAGCCAGTAATGAAATTATGTGAAAGGTTGTTTTGTCTACTTTGGGAAAAAGTAAACAAAAAGTCAAAACTCTATCAAGCGCTATAGACTTTTATATAGGAATCTAGCCATGTGCCATATATGCATTTAAGGGTTAAGGATTGGTTTTATTATTATAAATTGTATGTATGTATTTTACTTCGAGAATATGTATGTCTGTAAGCTAGAAAATTAATGTTTGCCAGAGAAGTCATTCTTTTTTACGAGATTCGCAAAAAATACAAGGGTACAAACGCTAGAGAAAACAAAATACATATGTAACTAGAACAGTATTCTACCTAGGCTGAACTCGTGTTACCCATCTTTCGTTGACATGATCTTTACACTTTTCTAATATATTTATTCCTATTAATGAGTACTCATTTCCCATCTGAGTGTGATAATAGTCCGACGCATGGGTCCCTAATTGGAAAACCATAATAAACTTACGGTGAGTTTCAAACCCACGATTCTGTGTTTCAAAGGCGAGCTCGTTAACAACTACACCAACCCGACTACTAGCTAGAGAAATTCGAGCAATATTTTCCTAAAAGCAAACTGTGAATGTAGAATGTAAACCACAACATTTTTTTAACGAATTGCAAAGTAAATTTCTTAGCTCATCGTCATCACCATTAGTTAACGAAACAAAAAATAATATCTACAGGCTTTTTTTTAGATACGAGTATTATGAATGAATAAATGAATAATAGGTAAGTTAATCAAATAATAAGTAAACAAACCATGTCGCCAACACGTTATCCACACAATAGTAGAAGAAGGCTGTTACCAAATTTAGCGCTGCAACTTTTTCGTCGTATCCAAATTTAAACACAAACTGACAAACACACACAATTCAATTTTTTATATTTCCCCTTTCAAAGGCCCTTTCTTCAATTACTTCACAATTCAACAACAATTTTTTTACGAGTTTGACCTTTTGCTTTTCCTTATTGGTCAGCGCCGCCGGCAATTTCTAAAACTGAAAGTGATTATTGCTTAAATGCCGCCACTTCTTGCACACACACGAATAACCTTTATGTGATTAACATAAATTAAGATGAAAATTACGGGAACCTGCGAACACGATTGAAAAACAGGGAGCACTAACAAATTGTTAAACACTGCCACCGTATGTATTAACACTATTCATTCAAAGCACGCGAAAAAAACTACTCAAGAATTTGCAGGATCATAATTCCCAAGAAAGAACACAACTCAATGGTCACTCTCTGTTGCGCCACACCGCGTATACCACTTGCAACAGGTGAATCAGTCGCGGTTATTATGAGACGACGATCAACAACAATGCGAAACACAAACAACGTTCGAGTCAAAGCGAAGTAAAGAACTGAACTGATCCGGACAGCTGACTTCGAAGCATGTCTTTGGTTTGGAGTCAAATCTACAGAAAAGACTTAAATCGCCGCCATTCATTCAACATTTTCGTTGCCCACCTGAGTTGAGGCTTATTCAACGCATTTACCTGTGCACACGAGCTCATGGCTCATGAGTGTGGTATTCTCTCAGAAGTTTCCCATCTGGTGTATTAACCCTGCAGTTAATGATGTTGTTGTGGCTTGGTGAAAGGGGGTAATTACATACGAGTATCCGTACATATGTTTATGTATGTATACGGAGATGTTTTCAAAGCCCTCAGTGAAAATTGGAGGAATGTCATTATCCTTTGTGTAGCCTTTTTGGTAGAAATGGTTTCCAAGTAAATGAACACACAATTACATATGATGCAGTGATGTAAACTTACTTACATTTCAGTAATCGGTTATATTCGTTACATTTGTTTCGAATAATCGTTACTTGGTAATCGTTACTTAGTAACCGTTGCCTTTAAAGAAACACATAAAAAACTACTACGACTATAACGACAACCTACTCGAATGCAATAGTCCTCTCATTCACGGTTCGTCGCCGACATAGTAGAGATGGTAGGAGCGCTTGTATTCATCTTGTATTCCAATGTGCATGGTACGAAGTTAATCGTCAATTGCTTTTGTCAGATGTCAGTATCTTGGCTGACAGTTATCCCTGACACCCCTGTGAGCTGCGCGGAAAAAATGCTCCCTTAGAGAATTTTGTTGCGAGTCCAGTGACACCTTGATCATGCCGATCGGCTCAAGGATGTTTGTGAAATTGCTGTCTGCCAATATCCAGTTTGACAGTTATTTCTGACCCCCTTGAGCATCTATGCCGCGTAGCTCACAGGGATGTTAGGGCTCCATTACACAGTCATATTTATATTATAATATGTATGTCATATGCCTAAGCCTACTCAATTCATTCAGTATACATTTTTAGACGTGCAGTAACCGAAATCAAGTAGGCTTAAGGATATGATAATATCTATTATAATATATATTACCAATATATGACTGTGTAATAGCGCCCTTAGCAATAACCATCATGATAGATTGTGTACTACTACCCTACTACTTGGTATGCTCGATTCTTGTGTTTGTGTCTAAGTTTATACATATGAGATTGCTTTGTTTGTTTGTTGTTCGGTACATATGTAACGACTACTTTTTGTACTCGGAAGTCGTTACTTCCGATGCTTATGATTAACGACTACTTAAGTAACGGGTAGTTACTTTTTTGACATCTCTTCGGCCCCAGCCCAGACTGATCGGAGTTTGCCAAACCACACGGTATAAAACATCAAAGTTGTGGGAAACACACTCTTGGGAGAGACAGAGACGGTCGGGGAATTCAACAAACAAATACCGTTTGTTGAATACCACTATCGTCCCCAACCATTCGTAATTGCACTTCCGCGGAAGCACATGTTATATCAATATATCACTAAATTTGTGAAATTTCAGTTTGTGCGTGTATAGCCCCTCCTAGGTCTACAAATAAACGCGGCGTCAATGAAACCGGGCCACACAATCAAAACGAGCATGTTTGTTGCGTGAGTTAACGGTACTTCAGATAAAAATTTGAATTGCCATTAAATGCACTTCCTGTAGATATAACTTTCATACTTTCAGAGAAAATTGAATTTGAGTTCGAAAGTGGCGAGTAGACCGATTTTTGTGAAGCCGAGTGTATGAAAGTTTTGATGAGTGTTCTTAGGATATGGAAAATATAAGGAATATGTCTGCAAGTTTTCCTTCGAATACCTTATCCAAACCGGAAATACATATAGCGATTTTAATATTTGGTAAGGGCGTGTTACAATACATACCAGGGCGCTAGGGCTACCACCTCAACCAGTTCTCTGGTCCGGCAGAAGTAACATGGGGAGTATTGATTATGGATGAATGTCTCCAATAACAGAGTATTCTAATTCCATTAGATCCCACAGAAAATGGAACGAAGGATCAGTCACTCATCCAAGGCATTTCGTGCCTACTAATTGACGTATTAATTTTTTTTAACCTTAATTGTTGGTATGCAGGCTGGTAAATCTACTATATAAAAATAAGTCGGGTTTTCCTCCCTGACGCTATAACTCCAGAACGCACGAACCGATTTGGATGATTCTTTTTTTGTTTTATCCGTCTTACGTTGGAGATGGTTTATGGACCAAAAATTTTTTGAAAATCTCGAAGGAAGTGGTGGTAAATATTGAAATTTCATTTTGTATGAGAGTCACCTGTTGCAATCAAGTTTTCATCGACAACATTTAAATTTAATGGGAATATTTTAGTTGTAATTGGATCAAATACAGTGTTAATTGTAGTCAAGGTGACTATGTTTTTACGTACACACATCCTTGATGTTGGTCACAGCAATTTCACAATAGACTTCGTACTACTTCGGGAATCCGTCGATATCTCCGCAATCCTTTGGCGGAACGACACGATTGAGATGTCGCCGGATTCGCAACAAAATTGCCTAAAGGGTCATGGGGTTTTTTTCTAATAACCATCAGCCCGGATGTTGCTATGCCAACAACAACAACAGGTTACAATTAATTACAATTAAGTTACATTAACAACCGTCAACCTGGATGTATAATGGTTTCTGGGATAGTATGAGCATTGTAGGTGGCGTGCGCACATTTTAGTGCACGAAAAACTGAGTAAATGAGTGTGCTGACATATTTAATAGAAATTTATTAAATTAATGATTTTCGAGATAACTCGCTAATATAGTTGAAGGGCAGGTGCAGTCTCATCAATCAGTCAGGGGGTTGAGTACATATGTTGTTGTTGTATTACCTTGACCGCTTAACCCCCCGACGGAAATCTATAGCGTTGTTTCCATTATACACTTTGGTTTCATCATCGAGAGGTCGATCCCAATAAATTATAGTTAGCAGGTTGATTGGCATTCAAATTAGTGTCAAGTTGTGAGTGAAGCCAATAATGCGAGCGAAGCGAGCACTAGATAAGAGAGCGAGCGAAGCGAGCTCTCTCAGCTAGTGCTTAATAGAACCTTTAAAAAAATATGACAAACCATGTAGGGTCCTAAGAACGAGAACCTAAAACGCGTAATGACATTAACATAAATGGTAGCCTATGCTTTTTCCTCTGTCTCTCCTCTACTTAAGGATAACAATTTATTTTCGTACCCATTTCAAACACATTTTCAGCAAAAATTCAAGGTAGGATCTACTCTTATAATTGGTGATAGTACCACATTTAAAGGGTCTCATCAACTACTTCGATTCGACAGAGTTCTTGTAGCTCGTAGATTAATTATCCACAATTATAGAGCAGCAAAATGGCCAGTCCAGGCCACAATAACGCTCGGATCCAACAAAAATTGCTGAGGAACCCGGTGTGACATACCCCAACAGTATTGGGGTGTACCATACTATATTTTTTACGGTCGAAGCTAAACACTTCAATTTCAATTGAATATCCTATAAAGACTGTAGTTACAGTTAAATATTTATATTTACGTTGATTAAAACAAGGATTTACCGTTATTCTGTTACTTCAGAAAGCCGAAAATCGTTTAAAACTGATCACATACATTCTCCTAAACATCCCTTTTCGGACATTACCCATCATGCCCATAATCGGCTTCCTGTAGAAAAATGTCCTTTTTGGTGGTATTATCCTTTTTCGACAATTAAAAATCAGTAAACATTGTGGAGTACTCTTCTCAGCGAATCCTCTATTTTATATCCATATCGTCTTTTGTGCACCCCCGCAGAAAAAAAGGACATTTTGCGCCCAAGGACATCTTTCACATAATAAGTGTCTACACTAAAATACATTGCACCCCACCAATGAACTACTATTCAGGTTTCAATGAAACCCAAGTCACTCTTGGTTACAGCTCCAACCTCCAAGTAACAGTCAGCAATATCGTTACTTAGGAACATTTTCAGTAAATGTTACTTTGGAACTGTGACTTAAGAACGTATTCAGTAGTAAGTACATGTTACTCGGAATTCTTACTCTTGGCAACAGTTCCGAAGGAAGGTATGGTAAGAGGAGGAATAGTTTATGCGATGAGAAGTAATCTGTGTCGTAGCGTAGATAATTTTTTTTCCGTGAAGCGTAAATTATGTTTTGAAACGTGAATTTGAATTAAAAAAGTTATTTTTTTGTTGGCGGTAGTTTTGTGTGTTTTGATGTCTAGTGTTAATGTAAAAGATATTTTAACTATGTTATGCAGGCAACGGTTATTTATGATTTGCGGGAACGGGTAGTAACAATTACAGGATATTCTGTTATTAGTAACAGTTATCGAAATATTGGCCCTAGTGTTCGTAGAGACGAAAAATTTGATGATCGTTCAGTGATCATAGTTAGGCAGGGCAGCGTCTTCTGAGCATTTTATGCGTATATTTTCTATGCAGACTTGATTGTAAGTGATAGTCAATACTAGAAATGTATAGTCACACTGCAAAAATATGCAAACAGGCCTCAGCATTGGCTGCTGTGCGATCATCGCATGAATCGTCTCTACGAACACAAACCTTAAGAAACGCGCTTCTTAATACGTACTTACCTCTGTGGACATGCAATGGAAATAAACCGTGGTGAGAGTAGGAACCGCTCTGACGATTCTATGAAAGCGATCCACAACATGAATTTTTATATTTCAAACTGCGACTACATGCACTAGCCACAAAAGGGTTAAACCGATTACAACAACTAAACTAAATGCATTTGTTTCAATTAGCTTCTACGATTGTTAAATCATCGAAATCTCAGGTGGGCCACTGGGAAATACACGCAACTAAACATTTTCTCTCGCAACGAGAGTTGGTCTTGGTCTGAAATGGGCGCGCATGAGGTATACGAATGTTCCGATACGGCATCTTAAGAAAATTCAAATCACGACCAAGACTGGGTAAAGTGAATTACAACAGGTGAGTTAGCAGAATGGCGAGTTGAGCCTCGACAAACAAACACTCGAAAACTCATGGAGGAAAATTGAACAACAAACATACATAGTAAATACACAATAGAGTTGTATCCGCAGTGGAGAGGGGACGAACGATCGAGGAATGGGTTAAATTGAAGCATGTCGCGCATTCTCACCTTTAACAACTTCTACTAGTCATCGAACCAATATTGCACCTATGTGGGGTACCTCACCGAGTCATTATATCTTGCGGTATTCGATTTTATATCTTGCGGACTTTTCTCACGATCTGATTGTTGGCCAGAAGTTGTCTCTGTAAAAAAATGGTTTAAATGCAATTCGTCTTTATAAGCATAAATACTAATTTGTATAAAATAAATAAACAATATGGTACATGGACACTACTTACTACTATAGTAGCATTATGTATGACATCCATAAATAACATTGATAAAAAAGTATAATTTAATAGACATTTAATAGACATTTCGTGCAAAGTACGAGCATAGAATTATCCTTCATATTGCGATTTTTTGCAATATATGCTCCTGTGTTTGTAAATGTACACAAAATTATGTAGTTTATTTTAATGAATATAAAATCAATCACTGTTCATTATGACAGCCCTGTGACATACATTATGACAGCCCTGTGATATATTGACCGAAATTGAATTCACTTAGGTTCAGTTTTAATTAATGTTGTGCTAGACTATGGAAATATGAAAATGTTCTCACAAGTGAGTCCTCCCAGCGATCTCTCGGTCGTCCACGAAATCACGCTCCGTCTAATCATTGTCATCGTTTCAGACACACTGAGTTTCGTGTTCATGTCCGCATGCTTCGAATTCATAATTGGGAGAACCGAAAAATATGTCTTATTTGCGAATTGTATTCGGCACTTTATTACATCAGTTTCGTTGTTTCGTTCGCGAGTTGGCGTCCTTTGAGCTCTGATATATTACAACCCAGGTGCAGATAGTTGAAGTTGTAATTCTATGAAAACGTAGTTAATAATACATTACGAGTATGTTATGTTAGAGAACCAAAGAACGGCAAATTGGGACATTATAGGAGATCAACTTCATCACAATCGTTCAAAGTAGTGGTTTAGTTAGTTCAGTAGCTAAAATTCAAAGTCTTCAGCAAATTGATGGAACTGGTGCACGCCACAGTAGTATCGTTTTGTAGTTGTATTGTTGTGAACAAGTTAAGGCTACTTGCCGCAACATTTTTTTATTTGTGCGTCCGGCGATTTTTTTATACAATTTTGCAAATTTAGGGGCAATTAGAGAGTAATATACAGGGTGTCCGGAAACTGCTGCATAAACGCATCGGATTGTGATTCTTCATGTGATCTCCAGCAAAAAAGTTGTAATGAATATACCCCCAATTCTCAACCCTTTAAGGCCTGGATAGACCTCGGGCGGAATGAGAATTAAATTTTTGTCCGCTGCGATTTTCTCAATGAAAATGCATACTTACTTTCGTGGAATACATGGCAAATGCTGGGAAATTCCATAAGCTACAACCCAAAAACGGTTCCATAATTTATCTCGGCCATTTTATGTATTATTTTTCGATTCCCCGGTCATTAGATATTTTCCACGGTGAAATGACCGGGGAATCGAAAAATAATACATAAAATGGCCGAGAAAAATGTTGGAACCATTTTCGGATTGTAGCTTATTAGTCCAGTACAATTGGTTCAAAATAGCCGCAAACCTAAACATCCAAAAATAAAAGGAATTTTTGATGCCAAATTGTTGAATACACTGCCTAATATACGCAGTAAAAAGTTACACTAGTTTGCGCCATGGGTTAAGGGGGGAGGGGGTGGCTAAGGGGTGAAAACTCAGTTTCTTGCAAATATCTGGAAAACTATGAGTCTGAACTTAAAATGTGCTGAGGACAAAACAAACTACATGAAATTACCTTTGTAATGGTATGTAACACTTTAGACGTTTTCCGAGAAAATTATACCCTAGACCCAAAAGTATTATAGTGAATTAAAATTTTTTGAGTTTTACATTTCGCACTGTAACTCTTGACAGAATATACCTACCGTCATAAGATCTTGTCCATATATTGATAACAGAATTTGTTTGATTTGTACCAAAAACGGGAGTGCTCCGACCATTGACGCCCCCCTCACTCCTCCTAACATTTTTCAAAAAAGCATGCCTGTAGCTTCTCTTCCAATTGAGCCAGTCGGATCAAATTTGGTGGGCTGCCTAGTCTAAGCTCCATTATGCTCCCCACCAAAAATTATTACCATGCGATCAAAACTAAGGGTACCCTCCATACAAAGTGACCCAAATTTCTAACAAATTTCACATTTTTTCACTTCTAAATTCTATCTAAAATAGAAAAAATAAATTTATCTCTTAGAACGTCCCTATAACAGTTAACTGTAGTCTTCTGAATGTATATCCAAAAGTTTGTACCAGAGCGTGCCTTACAAGTACAAAAAAAACGGGTTTGAATGTTGCTAGTACACGTTACTTGAAATATTCGCAAATAGCCTTAGAACTGGTATCACTGACCTTCTAACCCAATTTTTTGATACTTGTAGCGTACGCCTTGGTACAACCTTTTGAACATACATTCAAAAGACTACAATTAACTGTTATAATGATGTTCTAAGAGATAAATTTTTTGTTTTCTATTTTACATAGAATTTAGAAGTGAAAAAATGTGAAATTTGTTAGAATTTTCGTACACTTTGTATGGGGGGTACCCTTAGTTTTGATCGGATGGTAATAATTTTTGGTGGGGAGCAAAATGGAGCATAGGCTAGGCACCCCACCAAATTTTATCTGCCTGGCTCAATTTAAAAAGAAGCTACAGGCATGCTTTTTTGAAAAATTTAAGGAGGCGTGAGGGGGGCGTCAATAGTCGGAGCACTCCAATTTTTGATACAAATCAAACAAAGTTTGTTATCAATATATGGACATGATCTTATAACGGTAGGTCTATTCTATCAAGAGTTACAGTGCGAAATGTAAAACTCCAAAAATTTAAATTCACTATAATACATTTAGGTCTGGGGTATAATTTTCTGAGAAAATGTCTTAAGTGTTATACATCATTACAAAGGTAATTTTATGTAGTTTGTTTTGTCCTCAGGGCATTTCAAGCTCAGACTCATAGTTTTCCAGATATTTGCAAAAAAATTTCACCCCCTCCCCCCTTAACCCATGGCGCAAATTGGTGTAACTTTTTACTGCGTATATTAGGCAGTGTATTCAACAATTTGGTATCAGAAATTTCTTTTATTTTTGGATGTTTGGGTTTTGAGCTATCTGTACTAGACTATATGGAATTCCCCATCATTTCCGATATGTTCCACGACAGTAAGCATGCATTTTCATTGAGAAAATCGCAGCGGACAAAAATTTCATTTTCATTCCGCCCGAGGTCTATCGTGCGCTTTAGCTGCCACAGTCATTTGAAAATTTTTGAATAAATCATTTTTTTGTACGACTTAAACGTGAATATCTCCAAAGATAGACTAGCTGAAATTAATAATCAAATATGATGATTACAGCCAAAATTTTAACCAAAAAAATAAAACTAACCGCACAAAAATCGGACAAGTTCTTACAGAGTTTCAAAGTCAAATGTTTGAGCTTCGACCCAAAAACAATCTATTTTTCCATCTCAATTTTCTCCAACTTGTGCCAAGGAGAGGTACTTGTACGATTCTTTTAAAAATTGGCGCATAGTATTACGATTATATCTTTCTTACATCATTTTATTCTAAAATAAATAACAGGCGCGACAATCCAGCATTGGACTAAGGCCGCAGGATGTGTTAGTGACATCCTATTTCCAAGATCTTATCATCTGCTTTTTGTTGAGGTAATGAGATCAACATCACGCTCAGCAGTGTTATTTATCCCCATAAATGGGTACTCGTTTAACATCTGAGTGAGATCATAGTCCGTCACAAGCTCGTGAGTTCGAAAAACACCATGATCCACGGTGAGATTTGAATTCATAACCCTGTGCACCGAAGGTGCGCACACTAACCGCTTGACCAGCCAGACTACCCATTTTATTCTAGCTCCATTATTTTTAACAGTTTTTATACATTAAGTGTAGAAAACTAGGGTTAATTTTAGCTCAAATTCAATTCAATTTCCGACTGCCCCTAAGGATCTGCAATTCTTTCAAATCAATCTATTCAAATTATGTCCAAATCGAGCCTAAATTAATCCTAGTTTTCTGCACTTAAGGTATTAAAACTGTTAGAAATAATGGAGCTAGAATAAAATGATGTAAGAAAGATATGATTGTCAGACTATGCGCCAATTTAAAAAAAAGAATCGTACAGGCATCTCACCTTGGCAGAAGTTGGACAAAAAAGGGGAATGCAAAAATAGATTGTTTTTGGGTCAAATAACACAAATTTGACTTTGAAGCTCTGAAAAAACCAAACCTCTTATTTTAGTGTGGTCAGTATGTCTAATGGAGATCTTTGAAGAAAATTAAGTACAGTAGAGCGTCGATTATCCTAACTAATGTCGACAAGGGTGGTTCGGATTAACGAAAGTTCGGTTAATCGAGCTTCCATAGAAAAATTAGAAAAAGACCAAATATAAAATGAAGTGGCAAACTTTAAACGTGTAAAACGACTAGAATTTAATTAAAATGAAAAATTCGAGGTAATTGAGCGATGTAGAGGAAAGGTTGCTTGCTTACTTCAGACAATTGGTTTTTAATTTTATTCAATATTCAATGAATTTCATATGAAAAGAATCTTCGGATAATCGACGATCTACTGTATTCTGAACGTAGTGCTTAGCCATTCAAAGACGGACAAGAAATTAAGCGTATAGATTCACTTCGCGGAAATGGCTACAAAAAATGTCTACGCTGGAAAATTGTGTCTTTTTTGGGGTCCGAGAAATCTTTCATAAGGGGCCCACAGGGAGGGGTGTGGGCCCCTAAATCTAGTGGGCTGCAAACCACCCTAATGCGCAGCCCTTGCCCTGTGATGTTTGGCGTCTTTGTTTATTGATTGCATCCATGCCCATTGTTTTAATTTCGTTGATGTGTAAAATTGTGTGTATAATTTTTAGTTTCTTAGTAAATATCTAGAAAACTTTGAGGCTGGCCCCAAAATATCATAAAGACTACTAGAAATAAATACTATAGGAAAATATTTATCTTTTCTAGATTATCATTATGAATTATGTTCAGAAGTTTGTTCCAAAGCGTATACGCTACAAGTAATGACAAATTGGGTTTGAAGGTCAGTAGTAGCAGTTCTAAGACCAGATTGAGTGTATTCACGCACAACTGAGCGCTGAGCGAACCAAAATTTTGACACAAATTCTACTTATATTACTCTCCACCAGAAGGCACCCAGTGTATGTGAAACGTAGCGCAGTGTCCTCTACTTAGCGCAAAATTTCTACGCTTCGCAACCAAGTAGCTATATATCAGAGTAGATGGCGGGAAACAAATTTGAAACTTATGAAGAAATATATTGTGGAAATAATATAACGCAGATTATGCTCATCTACATGTTTTAATGTGATTTTTGTCATAATAATGAATATCGTTTGACATAAGTGTTACATTGCATTCACACACCAACTTCGCCGCTAACTTGCGTGTGCCTTCTGGTGGTGGAAAATATAAGTAGAATTTGTGTCCAAATTTTAGTCCGCTCACTTGTACGTGAATACACTCATTTACGAATACATACATGGATTAACGCCTACTTGCAACCTCCAAACCGACCTTTCGTACTTGTATGACATACTTTGTTACGAACTATTGGAACTATTCCAAAAACTTCAAATTCTTGTTGTAATGACGTTCTAGATGTTATTTTTTCTATTTTAGATAGAGTTTTGAAATAAATAAAAAAGGGGAAATTTGGTTGATTTTTATACCCTTCACTCGTAGAGTAAAGGGTATATTAACTTTGTCATGAAGTTTGTAACGCATTGAAGGAAGCATCTCCGACCATATAAAATATGTATATATATGATCAGCATGACGAGCTGAGTCGATTGGGCGATGTCCGTCTGTCTGTCTGTCCGTCTGTCCGTCTGTCCGTCTGTCCGTCTGTTGCTACGCGTTTTACTCGGCCAGTTTAAAAGCTATCGAGCTGAAATTTTGCACACATGCTTCTTTTCATTGCAGGCAGTTTGTATGTTCGAATCGCTAAAATCGGACCGTGGGGTCATGGGGCTGCCATACAAACCTAACCCCCCCAATTTGGTTTTTCTAAGAAAAACTTTTTCATGCGTGCACCAATTTCAACCATATTTCACACAAAAGTGTTTCTATTGATAAGACAAAACATATGTAAGAATGGATCAAATCGGACTATGGGGTCATGGGGCTGCCATACAAACTTAACCCCCCCAATTAGGTTCTTCTAAGAAAAACTTTTTCATTTGTGCACCTATTTCAACCAAATTTCATACAAATGTGTTTCTGTTGATGCCACAAAACATATGTGAGAATGGTAGGAATCGGACTGTGGGGTCATGGGGCTGTCATACAAACCCAACCCCCCAAATTGAGTTCTTCTACGAAAAACTTTTTTATTTGCGCATCACTTTCAACCAAAACTCGTAAAAGTGCATCTCTATTGATGCCATAAGACATGTGTAAAAATGAATGGAATCGGTCTATGGGGTCATGTGTAATGAGGGTGACTGAAAAATCCTTCAAGCTTGGACATCGGACACGGCGGCGGCATACGATGGTCGGCAGCTCTGTACGGGAAGTGGGATGGGTCCTTGCCAGTCCGGTGTCTCCTTTCCATCACAGTAAAAAAAAAAAACGTATGCCATTTCACGGACAAACACTGGGAGCTAAAATTGGGGGAAAAAAAACGAGCGAACTGAAACACCATCGAAGCATCCAAGCACGGAATCCAGATGTTGGGATTCGGGCCATGTCCCACCGCAACCTATAGATCTTCTGGCCACTGTTAGAAGACCTCCCTAAAAAAAAATCAAAAAAAAAAAAATGCGTTCGGGTGCGCCTACATATCTACTCTGAAAAGGAAGAGCCCGGAAAGGAACAGATTCAAGGGGTCTAAATTACCACATGTTTATTGGTTATAGCGCGAATACAAAATATATGTATGTGCTAGTGTGAACATTCGATTGTCTGTCTGTCTATTCAATTTACATTTTCTAGCCCCAACACAAAATTACTATTTAGGTCAAGAAAAAATGCACAATATACAAAAAAAATGGAGTACTCACCAAGCTGCAACTCGAACGGCCGTTGAAGATGCGACGAGGCTAGATTTTTTTTTAATGGTACATTTGGGGGAATAAGAAATTAACTACACAGAAAATCGAAAAAAAAATCTAAATCGTGAAAAAAAATAAGTACGTTAAGATCCAGAACAAAACAAAACTAGTGCAGGCAAAAGGCCAATAAAAAGAAGAAAATGCATGACGCGCAATAAACTATTAAAAAAAAAATGTTACGTTGTTCGGTGTCCTCGTATCCTCAGTCGCATTAAATGGTACACTGCGGACAAGGTCGCTTGCCGATGCACACGCCTTTCCGTTCGTCCGAATGCACTCCACTAAAAATCCGCACAAAGCTGCTGGTGGCGGAGCACTACGTGCTAACAGAGCACTTGAGTACGCTGTGGACAAGGTCGCTTGCCGATGCACACGCCTTTCCAACCGTTCGAATGTCGCACAAAACTGCTGGTGGCGGAGCACTACGTGCTGACAGAGCACTTGGGTACGCTGTGGACAAGGTCGCTTGCCGATGCACACGCCTTTCCATCCGTTCGAGTGAACACTATTAGAAGTCGCACAAAACTGCTGGTGGCGGAGCACTACGTGCTGACAGAGCACTTGGGTACGCTGTGGACAAGGTCGCTTGCCGATGCACACGCCTTTCCATCCGTTCGAGTGAACCCTATTAGAAGTCGCACAAAACTGCTGGTGGCGGAGCACATGCAGCTGAGCGGTGGCGTAGCACCTGTTCGCCAATCGAGCACTCTTAAGTGGCTGGCGGAGCACTTCCGTTTTTTTTTTAACAGCGCCAAAAGCACAAAACACCACAAATAAACAATTTCGGACTTAACTTTAAGACCACGGGGTGTGACTTTTAATTTAAGTTTTAACTTTTCTAACAAAACAAAAAAAAAAAACTTTTTTTTTTTTTTCTAAGTTTAACTTAAAAATTTAAAAAAAAATGTTGCCGGCAATTTTATGTCCGGACTTCTCCGCGAACAAAGACTCAATCCCCTATTGTTCCTTTGTTCCCATTTTACACGGCAAAATCGATTCACCGGAATCGAAAAAACCGAAATCTTGCAATTTGTATTTAAACTCTATATGAAAAAAACAAAATCGGTAAATTTCATTTTAATCCTATATGAAAAAAAAATAGAATCGGTAAATTCTATTTCAATCCCATATAGAAAAAAAATGAAATCCGTAATTCCATATTAATTCCATATAAAAAAAAATAGGCAAATGGTAAGTGAAAAAAAGGTCATTGCCCATTTTCACATAGGAGTTCCCACTCCTTTAAACTTCCAAAATTCAAATTCATATAGTGCATATAGCACCCACCACTAAATTTGTCAATTACATATTGTATGCAAAAATGCATAGAATTTGCATATAAAGTATGCATATCTCATGCTATGCGTACCATCACGAATAGTAAGTACTCGCTCTTACTGCATCCTCTCATATCATTACTCTCACTGCAACAATAGATCAAAGTGCGTGTTAGGTCTGTGCGTGTGATAAGATCAGAAATAGAAATTCTGATAACGAATCACACAGCATAGCGATTCTGTATAAGAGTACTGATATGAGAGAATGTATTAGATAGTTTGCTGCTAGTACAAGTGCAATTGTGCTGTGTCATTTTCAGTTGTGTCGTTGACGACGACACTAGCAGAAAATGACAATAATTGATGCACGGATAAAGATGCATTTATTACATCACAGCTTATTACGCAAGGTGTTACGAGCGGAAGATGCTGAGGGCTACTTTTTAATATCCTTAGCGTGATACATACCAACATTCTTCCCTGCCATGTTTGTTAATAGATAACAAGGTGAACCAACTTTCGCAGCGACTTTGGCTTGTTTAAATTTGCGATCAAGCTTCGCGTTGTAGTGCTTCGACGCTTTGCTTTGACCGAAGTTACGTCGAAATACTACGTCTCCGGGAGCAAACGTTACCGGACGTGACCTCAAATTGTACGTCCGAACATTGGTTTCGTACATCCGCTTAAGACTCTCCTGTACGTCTTTTCGCAGTAATTCTAACTTCTCATCATTCGTTACGTCAACTCTAGGCTCTGTGAGTAAATTTAGGTTGCGTAATAGAGAGTAAGTGGTACCATGGCTAACCATATTTTGTCCAAAAACAATGAAATACGGCGAAAAGCCGACAGAAGAGTGGTAAGCGGATCTCAAAGCTCCATTGATGGACGACAATTTGAGATCCCAATCGCGTTGGTCTGGGGAGACATAAGCGCGAATGGCGGCCACGAGCGATCGATTCACGCGCTCTGAAGTGTTGCTTTGGGGGGAATATAAAGCTGTTAAATTATGTTTGACTCCATAGGAATCCAATAAAGTCTTAAACAGGGCGGACTTAAATTGAACCCCATTGTCCGTGGTGACAGATTCTGGAACCCCAAACACGTGAAAGATACGCTTCTCTAAGTATTCAACAAGGACGTTAGCTGTCATCTTCCGAATGGGTTCCGCGAACGAAAATTTCGAAAGATGATCGAAGACAACGATGACACCTATGTTGCCTGATTTGGATCTCGGATAAGGTCCTAGAAAATCTATGTACAGTCGCTGGAATATACGATCGGGCATAATGAGGTGCCCCATTGGAGGTCTCAGAACCTGGTTAGGAGCTTTCGTCTCCTTACACATGACGCAGGAATCGACAAAGCTCTTAACCTGTTTGGTCATTTTCGGCCAATAACAAAAGGTCTTTAACCGTCTGAGCGTTTTGCCGATTCCTCCATGCGCGCACAAAGGATGATTGTGGGCACGAGCAATCATGGTCGACGTAAGCTCCTCCGGAATCCAAAGTTTCCAAGAGCTCTCCTCCTGGGTCTCATCACCCGTCGCATATTCCGAGCGCCTATACACAAACCCGTCTAGTACCTTTAGATCCGGAAGAAGATGGGAGTTCTCCTCGATTTTTCGGATCAAGGCAACATAGGATTCCGATTGGAAATGAGGAGACGACAAATCAATCTCCATCGTTTCCTCAAACGGCTCAATTGATGCTATTGCCTCCGTTGAATACATTCGAGAAAGCGTATCTGGCACAACGTTTTGGCTTCCCTTACGATGCTCAATGGTAAACTTGAAGCATTGTAGCTTTAACGCCCAACGGGCAAGCCTACCATTGAGATCGGGTAACGACATCAACCACTTCAGAGACGCGTGATCGGTTACCACCTTAAACTCATGTCCCTCGACGTACGCTCGAAATTTTTTTATGGCCATCACCGCTGCCAGACATTCTTGCTCAGAAACCGTATAGTTTCTCTGGGCCTTGTTGAACTTCTGCGACATATACGCAATAGGAACTTCTGAACCATCTTCTATTGACTGCATCAACACTGCGCCAAGTCCAAAATGACTTGCATCGCAGTGGATGGCGAAAGGTCGCGAGAAGTTCGGGCTGTGCAGAACTGGAGCCGAAGTTAAACACTCCTTAAGAGTTTTAAAAGCTTCCATGCCCTCATCGGTCCAGGAAAACTTACGGTTTTTGCGCAACATGTCTGTCAGCGGTGCGGACACCGTCGCATAGTTATTAACAAACCGTCTGTACCAACCACACATGCCGAGGAACCTGCGCAGCTGTCTAACTGTGTTTGGCAACGGAAATTCAGTGATGACTTTAACCTTGTCGGGATCAGTACAAATGGTACCATTGCCTATAATATGTCCTAAGTATGGGACTTGCTTCATGACAAATTTGCTTTTCGCCACGTTAATGGTTAAACCAGCCTTCCGGAAGCATATGGCCACCTCATGTAGAAGCAACAGATGTTCCTCAAAGGTCTCTGTGACTAATAATAGATCGTCTAGGTAGATGAAGACTTGATGACGAAGGTGAGCTGGGATGACTCGGTCCATGAGACGCTGCATTGTTTGCGGAGCATTACACAATCCGAACGGCATCGTTACAAATTGATATAATGGCCGACCCGGAACAGTAAAAGCCGTTTTCTCTTTTGCTTCCTCATCGAGTGGTATTTGCCAGAAGGCGTCCTTTAGGTCCAGGCTTGAAATGTATTCGGCTTTGGGAAGCCGACCTAGAATACCATCGATGAGGGGCAACGGGTAAGCATCCTTGACAGTTACAGCGTTCACTTTCCGAGCATCCAAGCAAAGTCTTACCTTACCAGGCTTCACCACGAGTGTCACTGGGGAGGACCAGGCACTCTGTGATTCTTCAATCACACCTAACGCAAGCATCCGATCGATTTCCGCGAAGAGGAGCTTTTCGACGGCGGGAGAGACTGCAAAGTGTCTCTGCTTAATTGGTTTGCTACCTCCGACATCGATGGCGTGTTTTACAAGAGACGTACGCCCTAAGCCCTCCGAAGAAAAAGACGGATACATTGCGATCACGGCATTGAGACGAGATTGTTCGACTGATGAAAGGTAGTGCTTGTTACAGTCTGGGGCTAAGGTTTCCAAAGACAGGCTCGCTGAACACATTGAAGAATTAAATAAGTCAGAAGCAAGCCCGAAAAGATGAATAAAGTCTACTCCTAAATAAAGATTTTGTGTTAATGTTGGCATTATAAGCAACGTGAGTTTTGCGGTATGACCGCGGAAAGAGATATCAGCTGATACTCTTCCAACAGCCGAATGAGGGGTACCATCTGCAGTTGTTAGACGGAGATAGAACTTCTCCCAACAATGATTTTTATCTGCCAAGAATTTCTGTGCCAAATCAGCAGCTATACAGCTGACACTGGCTCCCGTGTCAACTAGGCCACAGACCTTTTCACCGAAAAGAGTCACATCAGCATACGGCCGCATGTCGTTTTTCGGAGGAGTGCCTAGAATAGCAGAACAATATCGTCGTCGATTCTGTCGAACTGTCTTCCAGAATTGTCTCTGGCGTACTGTAGAATGCTTTGGACGCCGCTTTTTCAATTCGGCAATACCAAAAAGACGACGACGGGCTGCCTGATACTCTAGCAACCTAACATGTAGCGGCTTGAAGCTATGGTGTATCGATCGACATGTGTTATTAGCATGTGTCATGTTGACATCAGCACACGAAGGTTTGGATGTGGCCGTAGACAATGATGAAGAGGAAGAATGATCAAGTGGTAGTGTTCTTAAAGATGGGTCATGAGATCGTGTAACAAATAGTGGGTTTACAAATTTAGAAGTTGTAGATAAGTGGGAATCAAAAGTCGTTATTTGGGTTTTTGGGGCAGATAGGGTTTCGCTCTCAAGTTTTTTGAACACTTAAGGCACTGTGGGCGATAAGTGTTAGGTTCGCCGCAACCAAAGCAGAAGATAGTACGTTCCGCTAAACAGTCAGCGAACTGATGACCAGTCAACCGACAGTTCCAACACTTGCTTTCCTTTGCAAGTGCAGCAATGGAATCAGTTTCAACGGCTAAGGCTGAAGATGGTTGCTCTATTTCATCCTGTACCAACTCCGATATATCCCTTCGATAGGAGAACTGATTTCCCCTCTGAAGGCTCTTGTTGTAGACGCTTTCGAGGTGTTCGGAGCGATAAACATAGCTTTTAAGCTCCTGAAGGCTTTTTATGGGGAAATGATTGAGCTCTCTTCTGAGCTCTATTCGGAGATTACTCCTCAAGATCTCTACAAGCTGCCACTCTGAAATCCCATGTTCCAAGCGATCGACTAGTTTTAGGGCACCATCACAGTATGAATCAAATGACTCTTTTGGCCCCTGTTTTCGAAGCTTAAGTTGCTCCATTAATTCATAATCGGTAAGTCTTTCGCGGAACTGTGCGCGGAGAGCTTCACAAAAGGAGTACCATTCTACATGAGTCACACTGCGATGATACCTCCAAAACCAGTCGGCCGCTTTTCCTGTGAGAAGCCAGGGAAGATAACTGGTGACAGCTTCAAAATTATTCCCCAAAGTGCTAGAGGTGTAAGTACGTACTTGGTACAGAAATTTCTCCACTGGCATATTTCGGTCTTCACCAGAGAACTTCAAGTTCCAAGCCATAATGGCCTTACTGATTCGCTCTGGGTTAAAACTTGATCGAGCACGAAAATCTGGAGCAAACCGCCACGATGGAGCAGCAGGACCTGCCGGTGGATTGTTCCGAGGAAACAGATGTTCTTGAGGAGGCCCTTGACTAAAAGGCCTACCGAGCTGTTGTGAAGCACCAGGATTTATAAAAGGATCAGGTTGTTGAGGTGGATAAATAATTGTTCCGTCATTAAGACGTGGTTGTTGGTGCGGCATTGAAGGCGGTTGTGGTTCCGACGACGTTAAGGTGTTATTTGTACTAGGGAGGGGAGGAATTGATCGAGGCGGTGTTGATGCAGCTGGTGGCTTTAGTGCTAGTTGAGATACATGTGATTGCACTTGTGGTGGTGAACTAGAAGGTTGACAATGAAGTTGTGATTGATGCAGTGGTGATTGATGCAGTGGCTGCTGTGACAACAACTGTTCCTGCGTCATCTTTTGGATTTCGGTAACTACCAATCCACGCAACTGCTTCTGCATCACCTCTTCTATCACATTACGTATTTGGGAAACCATTTCTACACCCAAACTTTTATCAACCGGAGGTTCTACAGCTGGTGGTCTTTGCTGGGAACTTGAGGGCGACAATGAACTAGTACCTAATGTTGGCCGATTTAATAGCCTTTGCGTAGAGGCAGAAATTAACTGGCTCCCTTGAGTCTTGGACTTTGACCGGGTTACTCGTCCAGTATCCTTCGGTGTGGCTCCCGTATTTGGTGCAGTAAAACCGGTAGCACCGATCTCTTCTGATTCCTCAACATCTTTTTCGCTAAGGTTAACCCTTGTAAATCTGCCTGGATTGAACGGACGTTCACAGACCGGACACTTATCATTACGCTGTAATAAGCTATCAATGCATAATTTGTGAAACGAATGCGTGCACTCTGCCAGAAGCACCTCATCTATCATAACAAAATCTTTGTGGCACTCTGAACACTTGGTAGAATCTTCATTATCAACCACTAGGTGGAGATCCTCAGTGCTACGTCTCACAATAGGCATCTTTGAATTAACAATAAATATACGACGAATAAATAAAGAATAAATAAATATTTAGAGGTTATAACACATCCGAAAAAACGAACAAAATTCGAAATAATTTATATACGAAGAAATTAACAATCCCAAAATTTTTACTTAGGATTGACAAGATAGTAGAAACTAGAATTTATACCAAAAACAGTTTTGTTTCCTTCTTTCGCGAAATACTGAATCTTTTCCTCTCTGAAAACTCTTCCTCACAGAGAATGAAGGCGAACCAGAAAATGTAGAAGATGCTACACCCGATAAGTAATAGATTAAAAGTAAAGAAAATAATGTGCTTGAATTCTTCGACAATGCTCCGGGATAAAATTTACAAGAAAAGAAATGCAAAAAATGATTACAAAGTTGCATTCGTGAATTAGGCTATGAGCTTCAATGAAAAATAATGGACGCAAATGCGCAATAACTGCACCAGATTGACATATTTCACATAATTCTTCATTGAAACTCAGAGTCCAACTTACAAATACAAATTGTAAGATTAAAAAAAAAATGAGGGCAGCTCTTTCAAACAGACAAGTACCAAAAAAAAACATCCAGGAAACTCGGATAGGCAACTCCAAAACCTCAAAATCGCCAGTAAATCTCGAGGTTCCTGTATGTGATTTGATACGTGGCGAACCACGGGACAACACAACAAAAGAGCTGCCCTGTAGTTTTTGACTCTACAGGATAAACTACGCTAAAAGGAAGGGACGCGAAGAAGGGATGCTGCAAGGAAAACACTTAATAATCAATAAAATCTAAGTCAAAGCTTAGACAAAAGACTGCAAAGTGCTGATATTTGTTTGGAACTGACTCGGTGTCAGAACTGTAGAAGCCTGTAATTTGACCTGAGTGAATTCCAAATTGGTAAGCACCCAAAATTATGTCTTCTAAAAACAAAGACAAACTTGGGCCCTATTTGTTGGGCGCCATTTACTGTAATGAGGGTGACTGAAAAATCCTTCAAGCTTGGACATCGGACACGGCGGCGGCATACGATGGTCGGCAGCTCTGCACGGGAAGTGGGATGGGTCCTTGCCAGTCCGGTGTCTCCTTTCCATCACAGTAAAAAAAAAAAACGTATGCCATTTCACGGACAAACACTGGGAGCTAAAATTGGGGGAAAAAAAACGAGCGAACTGAAACACCATCGAAGCATCCAAGCACGGAATCCAGATGTTGGGATTCGGGCCATGTCCCACCGCAACCTATAGATCTTCTGGCCACTGTTAGAAGACCTCCCTAAAAAAAAATCAAAAAAAAAAAAATGCGTTCGGGTGCGCCTACATATCTACTCTGAAAAGGAAGAGCCCGGAAAGGAACAGATTCAAGGGGTCTAAATTACCACATGTTTATTGGTTATAGCGCGAATACAAAATATATGTATGTGCTAGTGTGAACATTCGATTGTCTGTCTGTCTATTCAATTTACATTTTCTAGCCCCAACACAAAATTACTATTTAGGTCAAGAAAAAATGCACAATATACAAAAAAAATGGAGTACTCACCAAGCTGCAACTCGAACGGCCGTTGAAGATGCGACGAGGCTAGATTTTTTTTTAATGGTACATTTGGGGGAATAAGAAATTAACTACACAGAAAATCGAAAAAAAAATCTAAATCGTGAAAAAAAATAAGTACGTTAAGATCCAGAACAAAACAAAACTAGTGCAGGCAAAAGGCCAATAAAAAGAAGAAAATGCATGACGCGCAATAAACTATTAAAAAAAAAATGTTACGTTGTTCGGTGTCCTCGTATCCTCAGTCGCATTAAATGGTACACTGCGGACAAGGTCGCTTGCCGATGCACACGCCTTTCCGTTCGTCCGAATGCACTCCACTAAAAATCCGCACAAAGCTGCTGGTGGCGGAGCACTACGTGCTAACAGAGCACTTGAGTACGCTGTGGACAAGGTCGCTTGCCGATGCACACGCCTTTCCAACCGTTCGAATGTCGCACAAAACTGCTGGTGGCGGAGCACTACGTGCTGACAGAGCACTTGGGTACGCTGTGGACAAGGTCGCTTGCCGATGCACACGCCTTTCCATCCGTTCGAGTGAACACTATTAGAAGTCGCACAAAACTGCTGGTGGCGGAGCACTACGTGCTGACAGAGCACTTGGGTACGCTGTGGACAAGGTCGCTTGCCGATGCACACGCCTTTCCATCCGTTCGAGTGAACCCTATTAGAAGTCGCACAAAACTGCTGGTGGCGGAGCACATGCAGCTGAGCGGTGGCGTAGCACCTGTTCGCCAATCGAGCACTCTTAAGTGGCTGGCGGAGCACTTCCGTTTTTTTTTTAACAGCGCCAAAAGCACAAAACACCACAAATAAACAATTTCGGACTTAACTTTAAGACCACGGGGTGTGACTTTTAATTTAAGTTTTAACTTTTCTAACAAAACAAAAAAAAAAAACTTTTTTTTTTTTTTCTAAGTTTAACTTAAAAATTTAAAAAAAAATGTTGCCGGCAATTTTATGTCCGGACTTCTCCGCGAACAAAGACTCAATCCCCTATTGTTCCTTTGTTCCCATTTTACACGGCAAAATCGATTCACCGGAATCGAAAAAACCGAAATCTTGCAATTTGTATTTAAACTCTATATGAAAAAAACAAAATCGGTAAATTTCATTTTAATCCTATATGAAAAAAAAATAGAATCGGTAAATTCTATTTCAATCCCATATAGAAAAAAAATGAAATCCGTAATTCCATATTAATTCCATATAAAAAAAAATAGGCAAATGGTAAGTGAAAAAAAGGTCATTGCCCATTTTCACATAGGAGTTCCCACTCCTTTAAACTTCCAAAATTCAAATTCATATAGTGCATATAGCACCCACCACTAAATTTGTCAATTACATATTGTATGCAAAAATGCATAGAATTTGCATATAAAGTATGCATATCTCATGCTATGCGTACCATCACGAATAGTAAGTACTCGCTCTTACTGCATCCTCTCATATCATTACTCTCACTGCAACAATAGATCAAAGTGCGTGTTAGGTCTGTGCGTGTGATAAGATCAGAAATAGAAATTCTGATAACGAATCACACAGCATAGCGATTCTGTATAAGAGTACTGATATGAGAGAATGTATTAGATAGTTTGCTGCTAGTACAAGTGCAATTGTGCTGTGTCATTTTCAGTTGTGTCGTTGACGACGACACTAGCAGAAAATGACAATAATTGATGCACGGATAAAGATGCATTTATTACACATGGGTAGCCCCAAAAACATACAAACCCAACCCCCCATTTTAGATCTTCTAAGAAACGTTTTTTCGACACCAATTTCAAAAAAACTTAGTGCGTCCTTGTCAAAAAAAAAAATTAAAACGAATGGAATCATACTATGGGACCATGCTCCCGCATCCCCCCAATAAAGTTTTCTGAGTAAGTATTTTTATTTTCCCACTTAACCAAAAACACACAAATATTGTTTTATCGGCGCCACAGAAGGAAACGAATGGGGAAGGATTGAACACAAGTCATTCGCCCAAAAAAACTTTTAGCCCGAGGAGAGTGAAGGGTATTCAAACTTCGGCCGCGCCCGAAATTAGCCTCGGTCTCGTTTTTGATTCAGTTTGTATGGTGAATACGCTTAACTTTGATCGGATGGTATGGGGCTTAGACTAGGCACTCAACCAAATTTGATCTTATAGAGAAGTTACGAGAAGTTACAGACATGTATTTTTGGAAAATGTCAAGAGAAGTAACAGGGATGTCCTTTGTCAGAACACTCCAAGTTTTGGTATAAATCAAATAAATGTTTTTACAATATATCAATGAATTTCTAGTATGTACAGACAACACCCGTTATTCGCGGTCCCAACATACGCGAAGTCGCTTATTCGCGATTCATATTTTGCGACACTTCAACATTCACTATGCTTATCCGCGATTTCGTTCTAGTTCGCATGCGAACATTTGAAAAAATAAAAATAAATTTTCGTGTTTGTTTTAACCATTGTGATTTCTTTCAACTCAATAAAATTAATTTACCGCTACACCGCGCATATTTTTCTATTATAATCAATTTAGATTGGATTAACCATAAAACCATCAGAATATATTTAATTTTTCGGGGAGTAGCAAGCGTGGATTTTTCAACAATATTTTATGAAATGATTGAAACTGCCCTTTACCGGAACAAAAAACTGCACTGGGGCTCAATGCCGCAAAAGGTCAATTGACATTATTGCTTCGCGCGTATGCAAAGGTAGACTTTTTATAGAATTTTCTCATTTATCAGTGGTCAGACTGGTCGTCCGAAAATTAAAATTAATTAAAATTATAGGAACTCAAAATCACTGCAAAACAAGAGACGTATACCGCTTTTCTTGATCTAAAACGTCATGTTTGGGAGCCAAAAAAGCGACACGGCACTGATTTATTAGAGTACGATGCGTTGCCGTTATGGCAGCTTTTTCGCTCTAAACGAGACGTGTCTCCCTCTGTGCAAGGAATCAAAAACCACTCAAAAAGTTAAGTGTTAGAAACGAGCACCACTTGTTCACGAGCAGTTTTTTACAGGAGAGTTGTTTTTTAATCCTCAATTTCTTTCAGTGTTTTAGTGGCAATCATTTTCCACTATTTAAAAACTCTGATCTTCCCCACCAAAATGTCACATTTTTCATATTTTATGAATATTTGGAACATATTTCCCACTATCCAAGGATATTGAACCCCGACATTCGCGAATTCAACATTCGCGACGATTTCGTGGAACGCATCCCCCGCGAATGTCGGGGGTTCACTGTATATGGAATACGCATATATAAGCCCTATTCGACTCACTGGATCATTTCCAGATTTGTTGGAAATCCCATACAAAATGATAATCCTGGAAGTTGATCCAGGGTATGACTTGGATCATCTGCCAAACTAATCCCCTAGATGTCTCCGCGAAAAAATTCCTAAAATTGCCCGTGTGTCATTTTGTTATTCAGTATTTTTGTTTTGTAAACTTTATTCAGAGTTAATCATTTTAATATTTCTTGCTACTTATCCTTTTAATTGTATCTCGCACGGTGCATAATTACAAATGCAATTTAAAATTTAGAATATCGCGTTGGGGCCAGATGACACGATAGTCAGCTGTTACCGATTTGGGAAATTTTGATCCGATTTCATTCGACTTGGACAGGATCAATTATCCAGTCAGTCGAATAGGTCTATAATAAGAAAATGTCATCAAAAAGTGGTTCCAACATCTGGGTCTTTTTGAATATTTAGACCAGATTTTCTAATGTTACTAATAGACGAGGTGTTTAATGTCACTTTTCGTATTACTAAAACAGCATCCACATGGGCTGCCAAATGCCAGCCGGAAAATGATGCAATCCAAATTTTATTTTACAATTTTTAATACATTTATTTATCAAACTGTGCTTGTGTTAATGTTAGTTTATTCGGCAATTTCATAGTTTTAAACAAAAAACGAACAAAATTTGTAAAATTGTCACTATATATTCGATAAATGGTGCACCGTTGTACAATTGACAACTGGATGATACACCACTGCATAAATAAACTGGATGTCTAAATTTGACAGCGAGTGAGATTGGAGCTGGTGTTGACTTCGCGAGCTACCATAATTGGCAGCGTCTGAGGATACCATACAGACAGCTGAAACTGTTAAATTTTACAGATCGGATATTTAGGTAGTCCAGTGAATGGTATGATTTATAGATTTTAGACCAAAAAGTTTACCCAGATAGTAGGATACTTTTTAATGGGTCTCAAACTGTAAATTCACTATAATGTTTTTGGGTCTAGGGTATAATTCTTTAAGAAAATATCTAGGGCGTTTTATAACATTTCTTAAAATAGTGAGGTATTTTATTCTGATTTTTCTTCTTCAAACCAAAGTCTGGTTTGTATTCTTTACCACAGTATTATCAATAAATTTCCAAAATCGATTGATTCTGTCGTATGTTTGCTTAAAGTCGTCAAAAATTTGATACACGTCGATCTTGTATTCCAAGCACTTTTGAAGTAATGCCTTCATCGTAAAAAGCTGATCGGTTGTTGATCGACCAGGTTCAAACCCGCCTTGATATTTACCAAAGATTCGTTCTGCGTTCTCTTCTCCAGAATTTTCCATAGTCCAAAGTCTTATATGTAAGTCTGTAATTCTCTCTCTTTAAGCTTCTCACGCTTTTTGTACATTGGACAGATCATCCTTTTGCTTTTTCGGTATTAGCTCGTCCTTTTACATTTTGAGCAGTAGCGCATGTTCAAGGTGGTACACGATAACCTAACGATTTTACAAATATTAGCCGCGTTTTTTCGTATCGGGGTTAAATCTGACTCCAAAAACACGATCGCGGTTAACATCCCGGTTAAGACCAAACTGCTGACATCTGACAGTTCTTGACCATCTTTGACTCACATTCGTTGGCTATTTTTTTCACAAAAGATGATTATTTCTTTGCAAAATCGTTTCTCATGATGAGAAAAACTCTCACATTTGGTTTGAAAAAACTAATTCCCTCATATTTCCCCTATGCGTCCGCCATCTACATTTGAATCCTCTAAGCTCTATCCCGTGTAGGGTAGTTGCACGCGTGAACTTTACCGGAGTAAGTGTAATTTTTTTTTATATGAAGTTCTACCCAAACCTACACGGGATAAGCACAATAAAACGCGCCTATTGTAAAAAATTTTCCACAAAAGAACTGAGGACAGTTGCGGAATTTAGATGACACTCTTTTTTGAAAAAATGCATGCGACAAAATGGTGTTCATATCCGGTAATTTTCTTTCCCTTTTCGCAGCAAAATAAACTTCAATTCGCCCGATCTCTTCGTGGATGGATTCGGTTGTTTCAGAGTATGCGTGTTTTAATTTCATAAATGCGTAATTTCAGGAACACAAAGGAAATAATGCCACACCTTGTTAAGCCGAGAGACCGATTGGCACGTTGAAAAAAAACTTGATATGACCCTGACACCCCGACGGAAATGGCAAAGCTAATTGCGGAGGACTGGTATTGAGGCTGTGTATATGTACTTTGTCTCATTTTTTTGAAACCATATGCAAAGTTTTTTCAGTCAATGCAATATGCTTTTACTCGCGGAAACAGATGAATTCCGATAAATATTGAATGTGGGGCGGAACTGTCACTGTATGCAAGATTATTACGATTTAATGCATCATATTTACAAGAACGGTGTTTCGATACTTTCGAATCTTGAATTAGATTTGCGGGAGAGACTTTAAAGAAACTTCCGAAAATGAAAATTGACTGGTTCATCTAATACTAGGGCTTTTTCCACACCCCACGCAATGGTCGTTGGATGATTGGTTAAAGTGGTAGAACTTATGACCAGATTTCTGCCGCTCGCGAAGTCGAAAGCCGCTGACCGTTCTTGACCAGTATTGCCCCACTAAACTTTTTCTTCTACAGTGGGATTCGAACCTTCTATTCCCATATGACAAATATTTTCCATGCATAATCCGCTTTGTGGGGAAAATTCTTAAAAGAAAATCAAAAGAATTTTTTTCCTCCAAGGCATGGTCAAACAAAAGTTATAAAAGATACTTATATGTTGGTGACGTTGTGACAACGGATCACTTCAATCTTCGCATGTTTCTTATTCTGATCAAACCATGAACATTACTGATAAAGTGTTGAGATTCACCAATATCTATCTAACTTCCTAAAAAGTACTCAATATTGTTGTTACCCAGTCGTATTAAAGCCGACTTTATTGCAAACGCGCTAATTACTGAAAAACTACATATGGTGCAATCAAACTCTCAACTTTCTGATGATTTCAACATTTGTTCGTGGCAAACCCGACTCGTGTCGTTCCAATCCAAGCCGTTCTTTCACCTCAAGAATGGTCGACTATGACTCAGCCATTCAACAACTCAGTCAGTCTCTAGCTTCACTATTATTAATGGCCATGAAGACACTATTTCCGTAGCCACTTTGATTAGTCTTATCTGTATCTCACGCTGATCCACGGATTGTCTTACCACAACGCCATATACTTCGTGGTTTAGTAAAATCAAGTGGTTGAGTCGTTTCGATATTGATGCGCTCCGGTGCGTTACCTGGACGAAATGTATCTTTAACATACCTGGTTGCGCCATAGCACTAGCAAAGCAACCGAATGCTATATACTCACCGATGGTCATAAACCGTGAAAATACTCTTTTTTCTTGGACCTGGTTGGATTACCATGCCTCTGTTTTATACTGAAGTGGCACCGTCAACCAGTCATCAACCTCTTAACGTTTGTGTCTTCACCGGAATGAATGGACGGACAATGAAGAATAAAGTTAAGGGCTGGTGTTTCGTACAACGTTACGGTTCATGAATTTTTCATGTACCGCAAAATTTTCTCTGCGTCAATGAAACGGAAGGAACTAGACTTGACTGATTGTCCAACTTATAAAACATAAGCGATAGGTTGTATTGCACTGTACTGTACTATGTGTTGCGATAGCGTATGCTATCCGGGAGTAATTATTCGGAGTTTATGAATCCGCCACAAAATACAGCCGGTCATAAAGCACCCAGTATCAGTTCTTAATTTGCATTCAGTTGGTGCCATCTTCTAAAAAAGGTTAATTTTGATTCCTTGAAATGATACCATGATGTGATTGCAATAATAATTGTACACTATACATAAGTATATTCCTTCCTAACAAAATCAGTACAATTGACAGTGCAGTATTCCACAACTACATAATTTAACACCTCAACGGAGCCACCAGCAGAGGGTTTCATTCGGTCATCGGTTGATGGGAAGTGGAGAAGGTCTAACTAAACACACTCTTTCTGACCAACAATAAGGCTATACCCAGCAATATTTTTCGATAGAATGCTCCGGAAAAGTTCCAATAAGGGTTTGCTTCGCTAGCTCATCGGTCTCCCATCTCCAGAGCCGGACTAACTATAAGGCAAAGTAAGCAACTGCCAGTCCGTGAAAAAATCCACCATTTCAATAATTATTTTCAGTAATCGAGGAAAAAATGCCGGTCACTCGAACCAAAACACAGCATCGAACAAAAATCAAAGGTTGTATCTCTCTTGTAAAGAATATAGTAAAAAGAATCCTGTTTTTAGAATAGTGTTTTAACGACGCTCCAGCTATTGCGACCGAGACAGTGGACGTTTTTGGCATAAATTAAATCATCTAGCTAGGGGCCCACCATATATATATAAACCAAGGCTCGGTTGGTCTATTTTAAAATCCGGTTTTCATTCCGCAACATACGGTGCAATCACTCGCTCCTATTGACAGATCTCCGTAATTCGTCCACACAGTCGCATATAGTCAAATGGATCGCAAACTACCTTGCCGGACTTCAATCCAGCACCGAGTTTAGAAATGGGAAATCTAAACTAAGAAGGATAAAACAAGGAGTACCACAAGGCGGGGTACTTTCTCCCACTTTGTTCAACCTATACATGTCAGGGCTTCCCATCTGATGGAGTCGACATTGTATCCTATGCTGACGATTGCACCATCATGACATCTGGCGACGACATTCCCGACATGTGAGTCCCTTGCTGGCCGCAAATGGGGAACAGATAAGGAGACTTTACTCACCATCTACAAAGCCGTTGGTCGTTCTGTGGTAAATTACACAGCACCGATATGGACGAATAGCTTATGTAACATCATTGGAAACGAATTCCAACATGCCAGAATGCAGCCATGCGTACTATACTGGATGCGTACGCATGTCATCTCAAGACCACCTACATCAAGAAACTAAGCTGCTAGACCTCAAGGCACACAACGATCTCCTGGCTAAGCAATATCTTGTTGGTTGTTATCGAAGCCAACACCCAAATCATGACCTTATGGACAAAACCCCACCACGACGTCATGTAAGACGTTCGTTAAGGGACATGGAAAGGGAGGTCCAAAGGTTTAAACCAGTTAGTTCCTCTCGATAACTCCAGCACTTAGAAGGCGGCCGTTAATCAATCGCACACCAGCGAGGTGACCAAACTCACCAATAGGCTATCCGCAAACCGTGTCCTTCGTGCTCGACCACCCGACATCTCAGCCGACGAGCAACAGCCGCCGAAAGCCACACGTACCACCTTGGCTCAGCTTCGTTCTGGATGGTGCTCCAGATTAAACTCAGTTTGGTCGCGCATCGACAACGCCGTTGGAAATATTTGTCCAGCCCACACAACATGGAGCATATATTCGACTACTGCCGCACATACGCATCTAAGGGCGCATTTATGCACGGCGGTGCGCCGCTGCGAGAATCGCCGCGGGGCCCGCGTGTATAAATACTCTCATCTTTCAATTGCTACGAAGGGAACCGCCATGCATAAATGGGCAGCAGTGGCGACCGCAGCGGTACGCTGCCATGCATAAACAGTCTCATATAGTCTCGTGCAATTGTGTAACGCGGCGGGTCCACTCCACACGCTCGTACATTCAAATCGTCGTCCTAGCATTTTAATAATTTTTGGGTCCACAAACATATTGCCTGGTGTTTTCTTTTGTAATGGCAAGCAAAAGTTGCGACGTGAACATAGAAAGGTTCATAGATGAACTTAAACTCCGACAGAGCATATTCCTATGGTTAAGCCAATTCCTATGGAACAAAAAATGAAACTTCGGATGGACATGATAAAGCTAGTGATGAATTATTCAACAAATAAGCAAACAAGTGTTGCACCCGTTCAGTCCATATCCGTACCGGCATCCAATTCTCATCAGCGAACACAAATATCCGCACTAACATCAGTGATTACGCAAAATTCGTTAGAAAAAAACAGTGGCCAGCAGTACTCGGTCATCTCAATACCTTATCAGGAAGTAAATAATCCTTTCAGTACCGGATTGCTAAGTCCTAGTAATGATTCAGCCACAACGGAAATACATAGATAGCCTCTTCTCAGACGAAGATTTCGTTTAAAAAATAAAAGCCCATAGATGTCAGAATAATAAATAAGAACATACCTGTTTATTTTATTTGAATTTTTCACGGAAAAACTTTTGCGTTACCCACCTTTATGATTCTTTTATAAAACATATGGATTCATTAATTGTTCTTTTCAAATATTTTTTTACTGTAATGTTTTTTTTTTGTTTTTGTATTATTTTCTTTTTAATTGTATTCTTTAATAAAACATGGATTCATTCATTGGTTTTTTTACTGTAATATTATTCATACCTGATTGTAATCATTAGCATCTCTCCCGTCGGAAAATTTAGTCCTGCTAGTACTTCTGGCTTCGAAATTGCATTTTGTTTCAATTTACAAACTAATTCGTCAAAAGATGCTATCGACATCCGGAAATAATTGAAAAACTTATCGCTGTCGTTACGTAACAAGTGATACAAATTTCGGAAAGCACTATCTACGTATCTTTTTTGATTGATTGATACACTCCATCGTCTACGCCTATGCCTTTTTAACAAAGAAACGAGCAATACGGGATCCATATTTCCAATGCTTCCTGTTCACAGAATCACTTATCATGTACTATTTTCATCACGTACTATTTCAATCCAACTCAGAACCACGGCGATTTGTAAATCCAAATAACTCAATCTAGAAACAGCAGCGGGCCCCGCCGCGATTTGTAATTGTATTGAGTGAATGGGATCATTTATGCATAGTAGCGAGCCGCTGTGTCGTCCCGCTGTTGACCATTTATGCACGGCGGTGCGCCGCTGCTAGAATCGCAGCGGCGCCCGCGTGCATAAATGAGTACTGAGTACCGCTGCGGTTGCCGCTGTTGACCATTTATGAATGGCGGTTCGCTCCGTGGCAATTGAAAATTTACTAGAGAGGTCCGCTGCGGTTTCATTATACATGGAATCAGATGAGAGTATTTATGCACGCGGGCCCCGCGGCGATTCTAGCAGCGGCGCACCGCCGTGCATAAATGCGCCCTAACACCCATCGCACTATGGGAGAACCCCATCGAAGTTGCGATCTTCTTAGGTCTTGACTTTGTTGAGAGGATCCCTACGATCTATGAATTATGATGCAAGTCCCCCCCCCCCCACTAAAACAACAACAATTGAGGTGTCGCCAGACTCGCCACAAAATTGCCTAAAGAGTCATCGGTATCTCTACCTCGGACAGTGCACAGGGGATCAGAGATCAATTTTATAATTAGAGCCCGGATTTTCGTGCAGTAAAAAATTTAAAAACGTGCAGTAAAAATTCCGAAACGTGCAAAATCGTGCAATATAAATTCCCAAATGTGTATTTTCTCTGTAATATCCAAAAAATCTGTTTTAGGCTCTTAGAAGCTCAGACTTTGGAGCAGTCAGCGAAGGAAAACTATACTTTAAGAGGACTAGCTCGAAAAATAAAATAAATTTTATTTAAACACGGAACACTTTCAATATTTTAACCTAACACCCTAGACAGACGGTTGAAGTTAAACATACTTGAGTTAATTATATTTAAGTTCAAGTATATTTAACTTCGTCTAGTGACACACGGGTAAAAAATGCAATTACGTTCGAACTGTCATCATAAAATAATTTAATAGATGAAGCCCGGATTTTCCTGCAACTGAATTAGCCAAAAATATTTTCATGTTTATGAATGCTGAAAAAGAGTATTAGACTATAATCCATAAAATAAAAAAAACAATTGAGCAAGAAACAAACTAAGAATTTTAATGAAAAATAACTTTTATTTTTGCTTTTTATTAAAATAATTTTTTTTAACACAAAAAATTGCGAACATGCAACTACTGATTTGTCTTCGCTCCATAACAGGATATAAGTTTGGCAGGAAGCTTTTTGTAGTTATTGAAGAATAAAAATGGTATGCATTACTCTCTTCTGTTCTGAAGCACCATCAAGTGCATAAATTCAACTTATTGAGTCCGTTCTTATCCAAAATAGCGCGTACTGAATGCACTCAGTCAATTGTATTTTTTACTTCAACTTTTCACTTTTACACTTTCTTCGCAAATGGTCCTGCACGGAAATTCTGCTCCTTAGGGAGACAATCGAAAACGTCATCGTCCTGATAAAAGTTTGCGCTTTTTATTGAGCTGAAACAAAAAGTGTTCAATTCAAAATCTTTAAAATAAATAAATTAATATTTTGTTACCTTTTTAAAAATTAATTCCGCAATCGTTATTTGTATATTTTACTGGACTGTCAGAACAAAACAGCTGTTCCTTCCAGTTTTCCAATATTTTACTGGACTGTCAGAACAAAACAGCTGTTCCTTCCAGTTTTCCAATATTTTCAATGTAACCTAGACCGGGCTACATGTCGAGTAAATATCATTAAATTTCAATGACGTTGTGTTAATGATGTTTAAATTAAGTTTTTCATGTATCATCAACTGGATTAGCACATGACAGACGAATTAGTTAAACATAATCGGGAGTTAATTATGTTTATCTTTTGTCGTCTGTCCAGGGTGTAAGTAGGCTTCTCCCCATAAAATTCAAATAGGTTTATTAGTTAAGAATTCATCGCACAGCCTTTGGCTTTATCTAATTCGTGAATGAATCGTTTTCAAAGGAGCAGTTGTTCCTATTTATGTTTAAAGTTTAGTTAACCACCAATTAATTAACATGCACTCTACAAACAACAGCTGCAAATGAAAATCAACTGGCTTTTGACGAAATTTCCATAAGGCGATGGATTTTGTCTAGTTTTATTACTTTAATTCTCTTCTCTGCCTATGGAAAAATTCTGCACATTTCCATATTTCTGGAAAAAATGTCATGAAAGAGGCTCAAAATGGAAATGTTCGGTTTCATTCAAAAACCCTAAAACGTGCAATTTCGTGCAATATACCCTGAAAAATGCAATTTCGTGCATTAACGTGCAATTCCACGAGAATCCGGGCTCTACCTATAATAGCGACGTTTTTTTCGTATCGCGTGTAAGTCTGACTCGAAAAAAACGATCGCGGGTAACATCCCGGTTAGGACCAAACAGCTGACATTTGACAGTTTTTGTGCATCTTTGACTCGCTTTCGTCGGCTTATTTTTTAGATGTGGTGGATTTTATCACAAAAGATGATTATTTCTTTGCAAAATCTTTTCTCGTTATTAGAAAAACTCTCACATTTGGTTTGAAAAAACAAATTCCCTCAAATTTTCCCTATGCGTCCGCCATCTACATTTGAGCTCTATCCCGTGTAGGGTAGTTGCACGGGTTAACTTTACCTGGGTAAGTGTCATTTTTTTTATATGAAGTTCTACCCAAACCTGCACGGGATAAACACAATAAAACGTCCCTAATATTTCATATTTTCTTCAAGTATTAACAGAAACAATATTGTACCACTAAACTATGCTTCGAAAAAGGCATACTTCATGTATGGTAGTGTTGCCAATTACAATAGGAGGCTTATAGGATGACATAAATTTAATGCAAAAAAAATGTTGCAGCCAGTATCGAACCCATGACTCTCGTATTGCCCGTCCTACGCGCTAACCGCACAGCCAACCTGCGAGCTGCGATATAGTCAGCATTGCTCGTAAACACTACAAAATGGTTATTAGTTGCTCCTATAGAAATACTTAACTATTTTTTCTAAAATCTTCTGCAATAAACTTTCTATTTCATATCAATCAGTTGGGTTTACCAATAATGACGTTGATTGAATCCACACATTAATCAATAAAATGCAGCCAGTGCCTGCGCAGGGATCATCTTAATTGCCTCAGAAAAAGGTCGGTGGCGGATATTTCGGTACATTACGCTTTCAGGTCCCCAAGGGAAATTTTTGATGTTTCTGATATTTTCCGCCATAAAGCGGACACATAGCTTTATGGCGGACGGTGTCGCTAGTGTCGATAAGAAGAACAAGAAAAATTTCCCTTGGGGACCTAAAAGCGTAATATACCAATTTTTCTTGTTCTTCTTATCGACACTAGCGACACCGTCCGCCATAAAGCTATGTGTCCGCTTTATGGCGGAAAATATCGGAAACATCAAAAATTTCCCTTGGGGACCTGAAAGCGTAATGTACCGCTATCTGTACTAGACTATATGTCTCTAGTTGATATATTGCAAGAAGATTCCATAGAGGACTCATTTTCGTCGGGTGAGACTAATGACATGTTCTCCTTTGACATTATTTTCTTTTTTGGCAACGGGGGTGAATCAGTAGTGGCGCTCCTTTTGTTCTTGGTGAGCATTCCAATGGGACGTGCTGTCCTCCATGGGAACTGTTGCCCAGGGGGATATTCCGATGTAATGTTCCCAATTGCGTTCCCGAAAAATCGATTGTTATGAAAGGTGGTCGCTTAATACAGGTGGTCTTTTAAAAAGGTTTTACTATACCTTCAGAATCTATACAATTCTATGTGTCGGTTACTCGTACATATTTATCCATAATTTTAGCTTAAAGCATACTTGTAGCATGGTTGTTTACGCACTGGCTATAGAATGCTTTATGTTTGTTTATTGGGTAAAAGTAACAGGTCCTATCTCAGATAGATTTTTTGAGCTCATATTACTTAACGAAGGTCATGCTCATTATAATCCATATTTTCAAAAAATATCCAATGAGAACGGAACCTGTAATGTTCCCTATTTTCCATTTCCCTCGGAGAACAGTCTTTACAATACAGTGACAAACAAAATTTCAAAGACTCATATTCTTCATAGCATAGATGCGAGCCTTGTGGCAAAAGCGTGAATAATTGATATTATAGCAAGGATCGGATATGAGATATTCGTTATGTTCAGATTCACACCATTATGGTATCGTTCGGATCCAGGCTTCGTTATTTATCATGTGCTTGCTTCGTTAATTCATATATTTAAACCTTCGGCATTTTGTCCTTCGTCAAGCTAATACTCCAATCAGATGGTTTCAGTATGGGATGAATGTTAGTTTCTTCTGTCGCCACTATGTGTGGTATTGGCGCTACGCTGACTAGAAAGGGGTAACTTTAAGTGAATTTAAATCCCACTTGATTCATTTTAATTTGCAATCTTTCGCAGTGTAAATTCGTAAGAAATGATTCGCCCATTTGATCGCAAATAAGAAATATGAAAATAAAAGAACGTTTTCAGATTTTAACAATGATTTTATTTGTTTTCATCAACTTTCCGCATAATTTCTGATTACACTCTATTACTATGTAATGCATTTTAAGAATGTACAAAGTTCTAAATACATCAACAAAGTATGTATGTATGTATAAATTGCATTGTGCCTATTGTCCATAACTTTTTTTTTCTACGAGTATATAATGGTAAATAATTGTTATAAATATACGTTCTAAGAAAAATCCAGAGGTAATCAGTTTGCCAATTCCCTGAAAGGCGATCCTGTTCACAAATGTGACTTTGTGACAACAGCGTGAATGGCTTTAGCAACATATTCAACATTTCCATCATTTAATCCACACATATTAATGCGACCAGTTGACAGCAAATATATGTGGAACTCGGAAATTAGCATCTTCACTTGTGTCTCTGTAAAAAAAAATAATAAATGTAATTATCAAAACCACCGACAGTAATGCATTATAAATTTACCATTCAAACCAGTATATGAGAACATTCCAATTTGTTGCGTTATATGTTCCCACGTTCCCGGAGTATTCAGCTTCTTCAAATGGTCATAAAGCATTTGACGCATTTTAATGATCCTTGATGACATAGTTTTGATGCAGTCCATCCTGAAACAAATAAAAGATATTTAACTTCGAAAGAGTAGAAAGAAGAGGTTCTGTATATGCAGATAAGCTGTCCGTAGTTCGTATCTGGTCCTTTCAGACAGAGTTTTAAAACCTGTAAGTCCAAGACGAGTGCAACAGAAGACATCGATACGTCGAGCAAAATACAACCGAAATTTGGCCGAAAGGTACTCGTTGACTTTTAACGATTCGTTACCAACTTTAGGCACATTTCGGAATGACAGTAAGTCCTCAAAACTGCTGTTTAAATTTATTCGGTGGAAATACGATATACATAATCGCATGATGACGGTGAATTTCGGAACATTACGCTATCAGCTCTCGCAAGAAGAATTTTCTTGTTCTTCTTATCGAGACTAGCGGCACCTATCTTACCGTCCGCCATTAACGGACACATAGCGGAAAATATCGGAAACACAAAAGTTCTCCCTTTCAGAACGGATAGCAGAGCAAGCCTGAATTTCTACAGGACTTGCAATATCTTTAAAACATTCTGCACCACTATAGATAGGAAACAAAGCCCCAAAAGCTTCCGCATCTGGCACATCATGCTTTAACAGGGGACAGTATCGGTATCACAAAAATTAATAACAAGGAAAATGGGACTAGGACGTTGCTGACAACTGCAACAAGGTGCCCGGAGTTGGTCGAAATGTACGGAAGCGAGGCAAATACAACTATCAACCTGGGGCTAGACATCGTTGGATTATAGCTCTCTGACCAGAAAACTGAAGCAGTGGAACTTTACGCTATCAGCTCTCATAAGAAGAATTTCCTTGTTTTTCTTATCGACACTAGCGACACTTATCTTACCGTCCGCCATATAGCGGACACATAGCGGAAAATATCGGAAACCCAAAAGTTCTCCCTATGAGAACGGATAGCAGAATAAGCCTATAAGTAAGTTGTTAGGAATTTGGACGTTATGATTTACTGGAGACTAAGCTTCAGGGATCATCTGAAGTATATAGGATAGGTGATAAGGCACCCCTACGACGGTTCTAACGAAAATGGTACCAAACGTACTTGGTCTTACAAAAAATGTAAAAAGCTGCAATTGTCGATAGTGGTAACATTCATCATCATAATTTGGGCACTGGTAACGCAAACCCCTCGATCGTAGGTGTGCTTTGAGGGTGTGTTTTGCGTACCGAACTACATCACTTGAAGCCGCCGCTATGTGGTAGTTCCCGATCCTGGTGGATGAAAGATTGTATAGCGGACGGAGCAAAGACACATTTAGAAGTGGTTCTACTGGCAACCATTGCTTGACGGCAATTTCAAGCCTCTTTGGGGCGGACTACACCTTTTTTTAACAAACGGTCAAGAGTTGCCAAATGCCTCGAAGGTTCGATGCAAGAAGTTTGTGTTTGTCTGTGTATATGTATGGATTCGATTTGGGAGTTTTTTTTTCGGCTGATTGGAAGCATTTAATTTCGGTGCGGTTGCTCTCAATTCGGCTATCATTTCGATATAGGTCCTCTTCCTACAGCAACCGGGTCTACGCACCGGAACGACCCAGGCATTCTGCATTGCCAAGGGTTGCTACAACCCCCTTCGACGCAAGAGGGGAAAGAAATACACATGCCAATCACTACTTCGTGGCTTGTTTTTATCCACTGGGAGCAGTTCTGACGGCCATCACAGGATTTTGGCAAATGTTCAAGCGTCGGCTGCTGGGTACATTTTAAAAACTGCTCTTGACTAAGCAGCACCGATGACTGGAACGACAAATATATTGCTAGCCGTTGTAGGAATTCTCATCGAATCTTGGTTCCCAACAACTATCACCATCTATTTCGGAAAACAATATACGCCCACATCCAAATTGCACCCATACAGGAAACCAAACTAAGCCACAACTCGTCACTTAGCTCCCACGGGAGCTACAAGATCCTAAGACGCGACAGAGTAGCCAATGCAGGTGGCGGTCTTGCTTTTTTCATTCACAACACAGTGCCATACAGCGACGTTGTTGTCACGCCGCCGATAACACTACAGAAATTCAAGCGATACCCATCAAGTCAAGGAATAATGACTTTGAGATCTTCAACATCTACATCCCGCCAGTATCCAGCTGTCCTTCAAAATACAAATTCAATATCAGGCCCCTACTCTCCGGAGCTACCGCTTTCTAATTAGATTTCAATGCACACCATGAGCAATGGTACTCGAACTTGAACAATGATGCCAGAGGTAACACCATCGCGAACCAACTGGATGCATCAAATTTCTGTACTCGTAATGACGACAAGCCTACGCGCGTCACTGGGTCATGCATGAGTTTGCCAGACATATCCATCGCCAGCTATTGACTCATAAATGACATCACCTAGGAACCAGAAAACATACATCAACTTCAGCAAAGCCGACTGGAACAGCTTCAAAGGTTCACTAGTGAATGCTCCGCTAGTCTGGCTCCACCCACCGATGTACGTATTGCCGAAAAACATATTAGACGGATTATACAGAATGCTGCCAAAAGCCTAACTTTCCAACATCAGCGGCAAAATTAGCAAAGGCAAGAGATCAGCTCCGTAGCGCAGACCCCAGTGACTCACGCATTGGCGATCTCAATGCTGAGATCTTTAAACAGGTTAAGGACCACAGACGGAGCAAATGGAATTCTCACCTCCAAAACATAAGTTTCAACACAGGCGTGAGAAAGCTCTGGAAAGGAAAGGTCGCGATCAAGATTGGCGCCACTACCGTAAGTGACGACCGGAAATGCGCAATTCGTCAAACACCCACCTAAGAATCCACTCGAACGTAAAATTACTAGGAATGTCCGAAATACTACGGTAGAGGAGTATCTTCAAGTCACCACCTATGAAGTCACACCATACAGAGAGCTGAAAATTCCAAAGAGTTTGATCCCGACGGTATTGCGATGTTATTGCTGAAACACCTTGATATACATACACCGCAATCCCTACGAACTTTCGTCATATCAGAGTGTTAGAAGAAAGGCTGGATCATACCACTACCCAAACCTGGTAAAGGACGCAACCTTGGAGAATCATACCGTCCGATCATGCTTTTGCCCCCTGTGGCCAATATACTTGAGTAGCTGATATTACCAATACTTACGGCGCGAATCATCAACACGGCTTTAGGAAAATGCACAGCACAAACATGCATGACCTGATCACGTACAAGATCTTTAATGGACTAAATCAACCTCATCCGTGCAAACGAACCATCCTAGTCGCTCTCGATTTGTCGAAAGCGTTTGATACGGTTTAGAGACGGGACGTCTAAAATCAAACAAGGCGTACCACAAGGAGAAGTTTTTACTCCTTTCTTGTTCAACATATACATTTCAGGACCTCCCACTCCTCCTGACTTTTTTGTCAGTAAGAACCTTAAGCTATCAGCGCCCAAATTCTCAGCGACTCTTTTCACCACGTTCAACCACGAATTTAACCTATGGCTCGACATCAAAGTAGACAATATAGAAGTTCCCACTGTCCGGTACTCCAAAATTCTCGGCGTCACAATCGACAACCAAGGCATTTTCAACAGCCACGCAGCCAATATTTGTGACAGGAATAAAATGCTTAAGGCTCTAACTGGCAGCACATGGGGAACGGACAAAGAAACTCCGCTTACTACTTACAAAGCTATGGGTCGATCAACGGTGAATTATGCAGCTGCCGTCTGGACAAAAAACCTTAGTAACACGCAATGGAGACGTATCCAAACATGTCTGAATCCAGCACTACGTATCATCACCGGCTGTGTTCTTATGGCATCTCAGGATCATCATGATCAGGAGACAAAAATTATGGCTCTGAAAAAACACAATGAACTACTAGCGAACAACCATCTTATGGACAACACTCCACCACCACGTCATGTTAGACGTTCACTGAGGGACAAGGAAAGGGAAGTCCAAAGATACAAATGAGTTCCATTCGATAACAAAAATTCATGAGAAGTTTATCCGCAAATCGCGTACTGGGTACCGAACCACTTCCATTTCTCCCGACGAGTTACAACTTCCAAGAGCCACTCGAACCACCTTGGCTCAATTACGTTCTGAATGGTGTACAAGGCAGGAATTTATCACACTTAGATAACAACATTGCAAACACATGCCCTGCTTGCAGAGCCCGCCCCCTCAACGTGGACCATATATTTGACTGTCCTGCTGCACCAACGCAACTTGCGCCTCTTGCGTTATGGGAGAACCCCATCGAAGCAGCATTCTTCTTAGGTATTGACCTGGAAGATAGGATGCCAATAATTTACGAATTCTTCTCACTGGAGAGCACAGGATAATTGGTGGCGACTTGAATGCCAACCACGAACATTGGCATTCCGCTCTTCACAACGGCGTAGCTATCGCCGAATCTCTTGACGCTTCAGAGTTCTTTACTCTCAATGAAAACACGCTAACAATTGCATTAGTTCTCCCGACATAGCTATTGTAAGTGATTATCTAATTAGTGTAACCCGCTGGGAATGAATTGAGAATGCTAAAAACTTCAAGGTCATAGAATCAGATGACATTTTGCTGGCCATGGTTAAAATCTGGAAAATAGGATGTATTGATCCTTGCCTTAAGCCAGGGAATAACGCTAATATCTACACATTCTACCGACCTATAACTATACTGTCTCCTGTCCCAACGACACTGGAGCTCCTTAACCACCCCATTCTAGTATCACATGCTAAGCTACAATCTCACCAGCATGGCTTCAGGAAGATGCATAGTATAAGCTGCCCTAGATGCGATCACTACACACATAAGAAGTGGACTAAACTATCTAGCTGACAGGCAGTCTTTCATTGATTTTCGAGACAGACGTTCTGTGCTTAGGAAAATCAAATTAAAGAGTTCCATAGGGCGGAGTATTATCTTTCACTCTGTTCATAGGCAGTACAAGATCTGCTATCACAGACGGTGAAAGAGAAGTAGATCGACATTGCAATTTTATCTGCGACTAATATAAAAGTCTGCGTAGCTCGGTTCGGATCGCAGATAATTTGGACTTGCGGACGTTATGCGTTCCAACAAGGTACATCGGGAGGGTTAAACGGAGTGGTCACAGCGAAGATCAACGGCGTACACGTAGCTGCTACGCTCCGCGACGGTACAATGACACAGATTTTGAGGGTTTTCTGAACACACGGGACGGACGCTTCTAGATGTTTTCTCTCGGATCGACATCGTTCTAATGAACTCGGGGAACGTCAACACCTTTAAAAGAGGAAATACAGGGTCCATCATTACATTCGTGAGCAGTTCATTGGTTACAGCTATGGAGTGGCAAGTTAGCGAGCATTATACGCACAGCGATCATCATTTAATTTGTTCTCGATATATCGGATAGATCGCATGTGGGTATAACGACATGTCCGATTGTGAAATTGTCCACGAGACGCTTCGACGAGGCGTCTTTTGTAGGAACCCTGTCTTATGTAGGTACAGTTCACGGATCAGCGGAACAGAAGGCCTTGCAATTGATCGATCAACTATCAGTAGCATGCGACGCGACACCTCCATGCCAAGAAAGAGTTCTATCTCTACTGGTGGACCGAGGTGATCGCGAGTAGGCGACGCGAGTGCTTCAAAGCTTGACGCCTTTGTCAACGTTCGACACAAACGACAGCGTCCAATGATTTGCTCGATAAAGCCATAAAGCAGCCCGTAGATCCCTAAAACTATCAATTAAAAGGAGCAAACAAAATTGCTTCAAACAGCTCTATGAGGACGCGGACACAAATCAATGAGGGACGGCGTATAGGGTGGTAATGAAGAAAATCAAATGTCCGGCACTGCTCAATGATATTATCTCCACTTTGTTTCCTCAGCATGAATTGGAACCTGCGAGACAAAGCATTACACCGATTAGTGGCATTACAGAGTCCGAGCTTCTAAAGGCAGCATCCAGTCTTGAGGATGGTAAAGCATCAGGCCCTGATGGTGTCTCTAATAGGACTTTGAAGGCAGCAATTTTGATGATGCCCGGAAAGTTCACCGACGTCTTTGCTGCCCAGAAGAACGGAATTTCCCTCAATCATGGAAAAAGCAAAGATTGGTGCTTATTCCCAAACCAAATAAGCCTGCTGGTGAGCCTAGCTCTTAACGCCCATTTTGTTAATTCGACACAACGGTAAAAGTGTTCGAAAGAATTGTATAAACCGGTTGTCACAAGTAGTGGAGGAGCAGGCGCGTTATCAGACCGTCAATACGGTTTTAGACAAGCGCGGACTACGGTAGACGCAGTAACCACGGTAACTACTAGAGCGACAGAATCACTATGTAAAAGTACTTGTTACGCTGTTGTGACTTAAGACGTTAAAAATGCATTCAATTCGGCGAACTGGGAGTGTATTCACGTCGCTTTGCAAAAGATGAATGTACCCGACTACCTAGCCGCGATAATTAGGAGCTACCTCTCATATGGCGTCCTAAGTTATGACACTAGTGAAGGACATAAGGAATACGTGGTTACCCCAGGAGTACCGGAGGGATCTGTTCTTCGCCCACTTTTGCGGAATATCATGTGCAATCCTATCTCGGAGCTCGCTATGCCGAAAGGAGTGACAGTGGTAGGTTTTTCTGACGACATAGCTGTCACAAGAGACCCGGAGTTGGTCGAGATGTACACAAGCGAGGCGATTACTATCATCAAAATGGGAAGCGGATCCTACGGAAACTGCCTCTACGGGGCGGACTGCACCCGTTTTCTACGTGGAAACGGCCAAAAGTTTCCAATATACCTCCCTGGCAAGAGCCCTGAAGGTTCGATGCAGGAAGGTTGTGTTTGTCTGTGTATATGTGTGGACTCGAGTTATGTGTTTTTTCGTCATATTGGGAGCATTACATCTCGGCGCGGCTGCTCTCAATTTTATTAATTCGCGCCGGCATTGAAACAAATCCAGGTCCAGAGGTATGGTTTTGTAGTGTTTGCGGCCAACGAATTGGTACGAATGCCAGGTCAGTGCAGTGTAATTGCTGCTTGGAGTGGGTACATCTCAGGTGTTCTGGCTTGAGAAGGGTTGGTCAGCACTCCACATCATATATTGCACCGGGATGCATAAACACAGGGCGACCACGGGCTGCTCCTAGCCCTCCACCTCCTCCTCAGCCCCCAGCACCCCCAAACAATATGATCAGGAATGCTAGGCCTAGTTTAACCCCTGCTCCTCCTCCAGCGGTTTTCACTCCACTGTCCTTATTGCAGTTTAACTGCAACAGCATTCACCACAAAATCACCGAGATCACTCACTTCATGAGTGTAAACAGAATTCTGATTTCTGCAATCCAGGAGACTTTGCTCCATTCGAACTCGTCTCTTAGCGTCCATGGCAATTACGTTATACTGCGCAAAGATAGACCAGCCGCAAGGAATGATTCTCACCTTGGAGGTGGACTTGCCTTCCTAATACACAAGTCCGTACATTACTGTGTATTAGATGTAGATGTCGACGGTACGGCGGAAATGCAAGCCATCTCAGTTTCATCAGGGAGTACTAATATCGAAATTTTTAATGTATATGTTCCACCACACTCTAGTTGCCCTTCTGGCTATCGTTTCGATATTGGTCCTCTCCTATCTGGAGAGCACAGGATCATTCTTGGTGACTTTAACGCGCAACATGAGCTCTGCCATTCTGACCTCAACAACGATGCCAGGGGTATAACTATTGCCGAATCTCTAGACGCCTCAGATTTCTGTCCACTCAATGAAGACTCGCCGACCCGAGTCACAGGCACTTGCAGTAGCTCTCCTGACTTAACTATTGTAAGTGCCAGCCTAATCAGTGCTACTTGATGGGAGACGCACACTGCTCTCTCGTCCGATCACCTCCCAATCATAATAAGAATTGACAAACCAGCAAACCTGACCTGTCTGACAAGCGAACGTTTGTCAATCACAAGAAAGCCGATTGGGAGGGTTTCAAAGCATACTCGTCGGCGAAGTTCATCGAGCTGCCTACACCAACTAACGTTCATAAGGCCGAACGAAATATTAGGAACGTCATTGCCAAAGCAGCGGCACGTTATATTCCTGCTGGACGTATCCCGAAAGTTCGACCTAATTACCCTACCAGTGCTGCCAGATTAGCAGATGAACGAGATAACATCAGACGCGCTCACCCAGGTGATCCCAGAATTCAGGAGCTTAACTCTGAAATCAATCGACAAGTAAAAGACTACCGGAAGGCGAAATGGAACGAGCACCTAAATGACTGCAACCTCAATGAAGGTGTCAGTAAACTATGGTCTATTGTCCGCGCCCTATCCAATCCTAGGAAAGGAAAGGGCAATAATGCCATCAAATTTGGCCATAAGAGCACCAGCGAACCCCCTTCAGTGCGCAAGCCTGTTCAATAAGCAATATATTGAACATCCCAAGTCCGATGGCTTAAAGCGTAAATTTAGAAGACGGATTCGCAGTAGAAATGTTGACACTATACCATCGTATACTGCGGACCAGGTTAAAAAAGTCATTGAGAATGATAAAAACTCAAAGGCCCTCGGACCCGATGGCATTTCGATGGCCATGTTGACACATCTCGACCTTCCAGCCATTGAATATCTCACGGCAGCCTTTAACTTGTCGATCTCTAAGCTTGCCATCCCTGAAATCTGGAAAACAGGACGGATTGTCCCCTGTCTCAAACCGGGAAAAAGCGCTGGTCTCGGTGAATCCTACCGACCCATAACAATTCTATCTCCTGTCGCAAAGACGCTGGAGGCCCTTATTCACCCCACTCTTGTTAAGCATGCTAAGCTAGAACCTCACCAGCACGGCTTCAGGAAAATGCATAGTACCACCACAGCCCTCGATGCGATCACTACACGCATCCGTAATGGGCTAAACCGCAGACGTCCTTGCCACAGAACGATTCTTGTGGCAATTGACCTAACGAGTGCTTTTGACAATGTCAATCACTCGATGCTTCTCGCTAACTTACTGAATATGCATATCCCTGCTCAAGAGATCCGTTGGATTGCCAACTATCTAGCTGGTCGGCATTCCTTCACTGAGTTTCGTGGCAAACGTTCTAAGCTAAGGAAAATCAAATTAGGGAGTTCCACAGGGTGGGGTACTCTCCCGCACTCTGTTCAACATCTACATGTCCGGCCTTCCTACACCACCGGAAGGAATCGAGGTGATTTCCTACGCGAACGATTGCACCGTACTCGCCACCGGGGAGGACAAGGATGAAATGCGCCTCCAAATTAATCGCTATCTCGGACGATTACAGGCTTTCTTCCAAAGCCGAAACCTCACCATCTCCGCGTCTAAATCTTCTGCGACATTTCTTACCACCTGGTCGGTGGATTGTCGGTGGGAGGTTGATGTACGTATTGGCAACAATCCAATTCCTACTGTTGCTAATCCTAAAATTCTCGGGCTCCATTTAGAGAACATGATGACGTCAGCTCATCACGCAGCATCCGTTTGCGAAAAGATGCGCAGTAGGAATAAAATCCTAAAAGCACTAGCTGGTAGCACCTGGGGCAAGGATAAAGAAACCATGCTAGTCACATACAAAGCGGTGGGTCGAGCAGCTGCTGATTATGCAGCCCCAGTTTGGTCACATAGTCTATGTGATACAAACTGGTCCAAAATTCAGGTCTGCCAAAATGCTGCTCTACGCACAGCCACAGGTTGCCTCTTGATGTCTGCCCAGGATCACTTACATCAAGAGACAAAATTGATGCCAATACGTGACCACAATCTCCTACTGTCCAAACAATATCTTGTTGGTTGCTACCGTGAGAATCATCCCAACAACAGTCTCATGGACCGAATTCCTCCACCACGACATGTCAGGCGTGATTTGCGAGACCTAGAGAGAGAGGTCCAGGGATACAAGAGGGACCCTTACGACGATGATGCATACCGAGCTGCCATCGCTGAGATTCACACTGCAGAAGTGAGTCGGTCTATTGCGAGATTATGTGCGAATAGAGTCCTCTCAGTGCGCCCTCCACCCATTTCGCCTGAGGAGATTAGGCTCCCGAGAGCCACCAGAGTGACATTAGCTCAACTTCGGTCGGGCTTTTGTTCACGCCTAAATTCGTACCTTTCTCGCATTAACCCGGACATTCAAAACATCTGTCCAAACTGCGCTGGCGCTCCACACGATGTGGGTCACTTGTTTCAATGCCCAGCTGCGCCCACTGACTTAACCCCTATCTCACTGTGGGAAAACCCTATCATGTTTTTGTCCCTTGACATCACGGACGAAAGCATCGACGAACCATAACTCGAATCCACATAGATGCACAGCGGTTCCACACCTTTCTGCACCGCTAAAAGAAGAAGAAGATCAAAATGGGAACCGTTCGTTGGATTAGAGCTCAGCGATCAGAAAACTGAAGCAGTCCTGATTAGCAAGCGCGGAAAAAAGAGTTTCCTCAAAATCATAGTCGGAGAGTGTGTCATGACCTCTAAGCGGGCCGTTAGGTATTTTGGGGGTTATGATTGATTCGAAACTAAGTTTTGGAGAGCACTTATAGTATGTAGGCGATAAGGCCCATTTCGAATCCAAAATTTTCACTTTCCAGACTATTGAATGCCATGTACGAGTATATCGTATGAATAGGGTATGCTTCAGCGGCGGCTCGGTTAAAACTGAGGCCTGAGGTTTTTGACCAGAACCGCATTTCGTGATTCCATTAATATTTATTTATTTTTTATTCAATTCATCTATTAGTTTGTAGTGTCCTCCAAGAATTGATTTTGGAACCTTGTTGGGAAATCATGACTTAACCCAAGAAGATTTCTTAGATGTCTACTTACCATTCTTCTCGCAACTTTTCATCGTTCAAAACAGTGCCAACAATACGACTTCCAAATGCAGGTGGGTTGGAATACATTGCACGAACCAATAGCGTAAATTGAGAATGTACTGGGGCAGTGGTAGATGCATCTTTTTGTACCACAGTCAAATTGCCAACACGTTCGCCTAAACACCAAAAAATCACTGTTAAACCAATCCAAGAACAAAACTAAACAAAAGCATCAACTTACAATAAAGACCAAAGTTTTTAGCGAATGATTGAGCACACAACATTTCAAAGCCGCGTTCAACAAAATATCGTACAGCCCATGCATCTTTATTTGGATCGCCACTGGCGAATCCTTGATAGGCCGAATCGAAGAATGGGAAAAGTTTCTTTTTCTGTATCGAAATAAATTTATTAGAATGAATGAAATTGGTTTCCAAAATCACATGTATTTGTAAAATCTAATTACCTCCATTAGATCGGCTAGTTCCTTCCATTGCTCTTGAGTTGGATCGCATCCGGTTGGATTGTGTGCACATGCATGTAGAATGATAACAGCATTTTCAGGTGCTTGGGACAGATCCTCCAAGAGGCCTTCAGTGGTAAAAGTCATGCATCAAGGATATTGTACAGACAAGTAAATTCGCAAAACTCACCTTTAAAATCGATTCCTCTGGTGTTAGGGTCCCAATATCTGTATGTTTTGGCAGTTTTGAATCCAGCACCCGTGAAAACCTTGAAGTGATTTTCTGTCGGAAATCTAGTTAGATTATAAGTAAAACGCTATCTAGAAAAATTATACCCCATGTCGGCTCCGAAAAGTAGAAAACGGTGCGGGATAATTTCTGAGCTAAGAACTCAGCACCCAACCGTAAAGCTCCAGTTCCTGAGAGGGTTTGCACACCAAAAGCCTAATTAAACGGACAATTCAAGCTACGACTAACAAATAGGGAATTTTCAATGTTATCTTACTCGGTTTTCTGCTAGTGCTGGTGATTTGTCACCAAGTAATAAAGTGACCGCAGCCTTGGTATATGTGTCAGCTCCTATGGAATGGGAAAAATTGAGGAAGGACTTCAAATTAAGTAAATTAATAAGAAACAATTCCAACTAACCGCATACTGGTAAATACTCATGATTAATGCCTTCGTTGCTTGCTACGGAAATTTCTGTTTTTCGTACCACTGGTAGAACCCATGGCTTTCCTTCATTTGTACGGTACGCTGAAAAAAAAACGAACATAAGAGAAATTTGTATATTAAAGTTTTACAAATGTCAACTATTATAGTGCTGTTTAGTGCAACAAAAGTCAGGGTTTGAAATGGAAACGACTGTGTCCAAGGGCTTACACCAGCCCCTCTTTTGATACTGAAATCGCATTGCTGTTATAGTGCTCGATTGCTTTAGGAAAGCTTGGAGGCGTTCGCCAGCCTTTATTATCATCAAAAGATTAGAGAGTAGATTATGATATTCACATCAAATTGGTTACAAATCGGTTCAGTTCAGTCTTATCAACTCGAATCCGTCATACACGGAACGAATTCAGTAAGATTTTCGAAATTCCTGAATGATCCGAATCAGTTGAAACAATCATTTTTACAGAATCTGTTAAACAACCGATCATTGCTTCTAAGATTATTTTATTATAACCATGTATACTGCTGTCCTCAAAGGATGTCCACAAGGAGGTATCTTATCACCCCTCCTATGGAACCTTGTAGTCAACAGCTTACTGGTCCAGCTAAATAACACTGGCTTATATACCCAAACCGCGAATGATACACTGGATCTACAAAGCCGTGGTCAAACCCCGCCTAACCTATGGCTCGATTGTCTGGTGGACTAAAATCAAACACAAAATAGCTGCAGCGAAGTTGGTATCAGTACAAAGACTAGCCTGCATCAACTTTAACTCTAGAGCAACTTCTTGACCTGCCACCACTAGATCTTACAATCATCGAACATGTGAACACCTCTAAGGGTAGGACACTGTAGGATTACAGAAAGCATTGCAAACCCAATCCTAGATATGGGCAGCGATTATACCCCGGCCATTACACCTTGGACTCCAACATTCAAACCTCTACAGTTTGGGAAAACTGGAGTAAATGGATCGACGACCATCTATCAAAACATATAGTGTGGTACATGGATGGGTCCAAGTCAGACGAAGGAACAGGGGCAGGAGTTTATACTAAAACCAACAACTATAGTATCTCCAAACCCCTAGGTCACTACACAACTTCCAGGCAGAACTTGTAGCCATAAACCCTGCAGCAGGGGAGAGTACTCGAAAGGGATATACAAACAAGACCATCTATATTCTTTCCGACAGTCAAGCTGCCATAAAGGCTATTGCAAAAAAAAACCTAAACCTCCAAATTGGTTTAGGAATGCAAACAAAACCTCAAAAACCTATCTACCCGAAACAACGTGACTCTGAAAGGGGATCGAAGGCAACGAGAAAGCTGAGAAAACTTTAATCATCATCCATAAATCGTAGGCATCCTCTCCTCAAGGTCAAGACCTAAGAAGATCGCAACTTCGATGGGGTTCTCCCATAGTGCGATGGGTGTTAGATGCGTAGGTGCGGCAGTACAGTATATATATGGTCTACGTTGTGTTCGAATGGTGTTGTCGATGCGCGACCAAAACGAGTTTAGTCTGGAGCGCCATCCAGAACGAAGCTGAGCCAAGGTGGTACGTGTGGCTCTAGGCAGTTGTTGTTCGTCGGATGAAATGTCGGGTGGTCGAGCGCGAAGGACACGGTTTAGGGATAGCCTGTTGATGGCTTCGGTTACCTCGCTGGTGTGCAGTTGATTAAGGGCCGCCTTGTAAATCCTGGAGTTATCGAGAGGAACTCGTTTAAACCTTTGGACTTCCCTTTCCAGTTCCCTTAACGAACGTCTTACACGACGTGGTGGTGGGGTTTTGTCCATAAGGTCATGATTTGGGTGTTGGCTTCGATAACAATCAACAAGATATTGCTTAGCCAGGAGATCGTTGTGTGCCTTGAGGTCTAGCAGCTTAGTTTCTTGGTGCAGGTGGTCTGGGGATGACATGCGTACGCATCCAGTAATAGTACTGCATACTGACATGTTTGAATCCGTTTCCAATTGGTTTTGCATAAGTTATTTGTCCATATCGGTGCTGCGTAATTTACCACAGAACGACTGACGGCGGTGTAGGTGGTGAGTAAAGTCTCCTTATCTGTGCCCTATTTGCTGCCAGCAAGGAAATTCAGGATCTTGTTTCTGCCCTTCTATTATATCCTTGCGCCTAATTTGATACGTGTAAACAATAATGCTAGTATGCTAATGTATCTAGTCATCATTGCAATTGTATTAAAAATACTATCTGAAAAATCATTGACAAGTCGACATGTTCATTTTCTTGCTCCGGCTGCGGCTCCTGATTTCATCATCAAGGATACAACAAATTGGCGACGAGGTGAAGCAATAATCTTATTACACCCGATAGAATATTATCAAATACGGAAAGCGTAACCGAGAAGTGAATCTGTGAGAATTTTTTCAAATTGAATTTCCATCGTCATCGAACGAAATCAAATCAAAATGGATTCTGAGCAATTTAACCAGTTCATCAAGCTTCAACAAGAAATGATGTCCGAGATGGTGAAACAACAGCAGGAAATTGCAACAACACAAAAAGCTATCACCGAAATGCAAATTAATCCTGAAACGGCACCAAGGTCAAGACAAGGGCATACAGCATTACTGCCAAACTTCGAACAATTCGATGAGAAAAAGGAATCTTTTCGGAATTACAAGCTTAGATTCGAAAATTATACGTCCATGAAAGGTATTTCAAATAATGGGAATTATTGTGCTAAATTGTTGCTCAATTCAATCGGAGCGAAAAACTTTAACATGTTAGCAACCTTTACGGCTCCGACTCCACCAGGAGAGTTAAAGTACAATGAACTGGTGGAAATTCTCGGCAAGCATTTAGATTCGAAGAGAAATGTACTTGTCGCGCAACATCAATTCCTTTCTAAATATATCAGACTGAAAATCAAACCATAGTAGATTTTGTTGCTGTTCTGAAACCAGATATTGCAGATTGTGACTTTTTCTGTGTGTGCAAAAAGTCAATCGCTGATAATTTTCTCCGAACTCAATTTATTCGGGGATTGCGGGACAACACAATCCGTGAGAAAATTCTACAGTCTGGCCTCACTGAATTCAATGCAATTCTTGACAAAGCCATTACACTAGAAGCAGCGAAACTAGATTCAGAAGAATTGTCACAAAAATGTTCAACGCCTTCATATTTAACAACATCGACTGATATCAACAAAGTCAACTTCAAGAAAAGTTTTGACAATCGTCAATCAAAAATGAACAAGAATAAATTCACTAAAAATACAAAATCAAGACTCGATTTGACGGATTTAGGCATAGAAGGAGTTTGCCTTAGATGTGGTCGAAACAACCATCTAGTGACCGACTGCAGAACAGATCCAAAAAGACTCAAGTGCACAAAGTGCAACGCGATAGGACATGTTGAAAAAATATGTATTCGAACGCTCCTCGAGAAGATAAATAGGGTAAAACAAACGACTCATCAAATTTCCATATCAACAGAACCGAGAGAGTATAGTACGTTTCACGTCGAAAATATTTTTCAAAATTCATCAAATGATCATGAGCGTTTTCAAACTACAGTCAAGATCGAAGGAAAATCAATCACATTCGAAGTGGACTCGGGCTCAGGCTACACTTTCCTACCTCGAAATCAATTCAAGAACTTAAACCTGGGCGTAACCGTGACACCAACATCAATGGAATTCCGATCGTACACTCAAAATACTTTTGTTCCTGATGGGAAAATCGAAGTAAACGTCGAGTACAATGGCAGAACAACGCGAGAAGAAATCTATATCGTTCCAGAAGAATATTCTGCACTTTTGGGGAGAATTTGGATTCGTCATCTCAACATCAATTTAAACTCCATCGACCGAGACAATATAAATCCAGGACGATCGATCCAGAGCGTCAACGATAATAACGAAATTGTTTCAGAGTTTGCAGATATTTTTGAACAAAAAATTGGGTGTACCCCCAACTTCAAAGTTTGCCTGAAATTACGCGAAGGAGCTAAACCGATTTTTCACAGGGAAAGGGAAATCCCCTATGCCATGATAGATCGTGTCGACCAGGAGTTACAGTCGCTCGAAGAAGCGGGTATCATAACCAAAGTCGAAACGAGCGATTGGGGATAACCTCTAGTAATAATTCCAAAATCCAACAATCAAGTGCGGCTCTGCGTAGATTACAAAATCGGCGTAAATGAACGACTTGTTGGTGCACATTACCCGATTCGTAAAATCGAAGACATTCTGAACAATATTAGGGATTCAAAATATTTTTGCAAAATTGACCTCTACAAGGCGTACTTGCATATTCCTGTGGACGAATCTTCGTGCCAAATTCAGACTATATCAACACACCGTGGAACATTCAAAGTTAACCGACTTTCTTTCGGTATTAAAACAGCTCCAGCGGAGTTCAACAGAATAATTGATCAAATTATGCGGGAAGAGAACAGAGGCATACTTCGATGATATTATCGTACGAGGTAGGACTAAAAGCGACTGCCGTGAAAATCTTATCAAATGCCTCACAAAACTTAGAAAGTATGATCTTCACGTGAATAAGAACAAATGCGAGTTTTTTCGAGAGCGGCTGGAATTTTTGGGGCACGTAATCGAAGAGAACAAAATATCGAAGGCACCATCGAAAATTGAGGCCATTGTGAAAATGCCACAACCAAATTCTGCGGACGATGTCAGACACTTCCTTGGATTAATAACGTATTATTCAAAATTTATTCCCAACGCATCTACAATAACAGCGCCCTTACGGGAACTCCTAAAAAAGAACCAGAAATTTAAATGGACTACTCAATGTGAAAAAGCATTCAACAAACTAAAAGAAATAATCTCGAGCGATGGGGGTTTGACTCCTTACAATCCTGAACTTCCTGTTATTCTGGCATGCGATGCAAGTCCTGTGGGAATCGCTGGTGTACTTTCCCATAGTATCAATGGACACGAAAAGCCAATCGCTTTTGCTTCAAGAGCACTAACTTCTGCTGAGAAAAATTACTCTCAACTTGATCGTGAGGCTTTAGCTATAGTTTTCTCCGTCGACCATTTTTTTCAATATCTGTTTGGTCGAAAATTTAAACTAATCACCGATAACCAACCTCTGGCGAGAATATTTCATCAACACGCGAAAATACCTCCAATGACGGCAGCTCGACTACAGCGTTACGCAACTTTCATTTCTGGATTCAATTATCAAATTGAATAGAAATAAGGTATCAACAATGGAAATGCTGATTGCTTGTCACGAGCTTGTATCAATTGCGCAAACATAAGACACAGCCCTCCAAAGGCACCACTTCATCCGTGGACAGAGCCCGATTACAATTGGCAGCGCATTCATATCGATTATGCGGGACCCTTCCAAGGGTATCAATTTTTGATCGTTGTGGGCTCAAAATCGAAATGGGCGGAGATCGAAGTATGCTGCACAGCTCCAACATCAAAGTCAACCATTATGCTTCTCAAAGACATTTTTTATCGCCATGGATTTCCCGATGTCATGGTATTGGACAATGCAACAATCTTCACAAGCGAGGAATTCAAACTATTTTGTAAACAATCCGGCATATTTTTAAAGTTTACCGCTCCTGGACATCCATCAACTAATGGACTTGCTGAACGCAACGTCCAAACACTCAAAAATCGAATTTTAGCAATGGAGGACGAACCATTGACAATGCGCGAGAAAGTTAGTGAAATTCTTTTCCGCTATCGAGCGACTCCCCTCAACAATGGCAAATCACCGGTAGAAATGTACTTGCACCGCACTATACACCCTGAAACCTATGAAATTCCAGAAATCATCAACTGCATCCAAAAATGTGCGTCAATTTAGCGTGGGAGAACGAGTACAGGCGCGTTATTATAGCAACAATAAGAATCTCTGGAAACAAGGGACCATAGTAAAACAATTTGGGAAACTGCATTACCAGGTTAAGCTAGATGACGGATATACGTTCAAACGGCACATCGACCAGCTGTGTTCATCAAACGTTCCACTTCCGCAGCAAACATCGAAAAGGAACAATCCAACTTCAATCGAGAGAGACAACAACTTCGAAAAGGATATGATTCAAACAGCTAAGGAGCGCGACTTTAGTGATTAGTTGTCGTTCCGGAAACCAGTCACGAACCGCGGATTGAGATGCCCGATTTGGTTGTCGTTCCGGAAACCAGCCACGAACCGCGGATTGGGATGCCACAGACGGAGGCATTTTTGGACATCGATGAGCCTATGAATAGCGGAACCGATATTCCAAGCAGTACTCATTCTCAAACTCTACGTCGATCCAACAGAACACGTCAGAAACCAGCATATCTCAGACATGACTATGTTTTATAAATTAAATCATATAATATTTTTCAATATTGAATATTTTTCAAAGAATATTTTTCAAAGAATATAATTAAGTTTGTAACAAGCGTGGGAGACTATTACATCCTTGCGCCTAATTTGATACGTGTAAACAATAATTAATGTAGTATGCTAATGTATCTAGTCATCATTGCAATTGTATTAAAAATACTATCTGAAAAATCATTGACAAGTCGACATGTTCATTTTCTTGCTCCGGCTGCGGCTCCTGATTTCATCATCAAGGATGCAACACCTTCATTTTGTCCCTAATGTTGTCGGCATGGCTGTTGAATAGGCCGTGGTTATCGATTGTGACGCCAAGAATTTTAGGGTGACGGATAGTGGGAACTTCGGTGTCCATTTACTTTTATGTTAAGCCGTAGGTTGAATTCTTTGTTGTATGTGGTAAAGAGGGTGGCCGATGATTTGGGCGCTGATAGCATTAGTTTCTTGTTGTTGAAGAAAAGGTTGAGCTCTTCCAAGTAACCATTAATGAGATCGCACATGTCGGGAATGTCGTTGCCAGATCAGTCATGATGGTGCAGTCATCAGCATAGGATACAATATCAATTCCATCAGGTGGATGGGAAGCTCTGACGTGTATAGGTTGAACAAGGTGGGGGAAAGTACCCCGCCTTGTGGTACTCCTTGTTTTATCCTTCTTAGTTTAGATTTCCCCATTTCTAAACTCGGTGCTGGATTGACGTCCGGCAGGTAGTTTGCGATCCATTTGACTATATGCGGCGGTGTGGATGAATTGCGGAGATCGTCAATAGGAGCGAGTGGTTCACCGTGTCAAACGCTTTCGACAGATCTAAAGCCACAAGAATGGAACGCTTAAACGGCTGGGGCTGGTTGATCCCATTGAAGACCTTAGATGATTAGATGATTCGGGCTAGTGTAGTGGTGGTGCTGTGTATTTTTCTGAAGCCGTGTTGGTGGTTAGCGTCGCAAGAGTCTTGTGAATCAGCGATTCCAATATTTTTGCCACAGGGGATAGAAACGTGATTGGTCGGTAGGATTCTCATAAGGAGTGTTGTTTACCAGGTTTGGGTAACGGTATGATACGGCCTCTCTTCCAAATTTCTGGTATGATGAATGTTCGTAACGAAAGGTTCATCGTGGCAGTGATATACTCTAAGGCCGGTGTGTCGAGGTGAGCATGGTCATTGCTATACCGTCTGGACCAAGTGCTTTTGAATTTTTGGCTTTCTTTATGGCCATGGCAACTTCTGTGGTGGTGATGTGGAGATGTTCATCTACCTTAGTGTTTTGGATGTCTCGTGTAATTTTGCGCTTGAGTTTATCCTTAGTTGGGTGCTCGACGAATTGTTTGTTCAATAGATTTGCGCATTTCTTGGCCGTTTTTAGCAACGAGTAGCTCCGGTACGATTTACATCGAAGAACCGGCTGCCGTAGGAGCATTTTATGAACAAAACAAACATCCATGGGTCACAGTGGGATTCGAACCCACGCACCGGCAACTCAGAGATAGACATTTCTGCCACTGAGCTACCGAATGCCCCGCGCTGTATGGCGCATTTCTTGTCGTCGCTCACGGTAGAGTTGACAAACTTGATAGAAACCCTCCTTTGAGTTTTAGTGGGGTTTGATAGGTTTCTAACAGTGTTTAGTTTTTTTTAGATGTGAGTGCCATATGCCGCTCCTGTGGTCGTTGACCTGTTTGACTATGATGTCATTAAGGTCGTTAATCTGTGGGTCATTTGGGTCTGCAGTTCTAAGTTGATCTCTTGTTTTTGCCAATTTAGCCGCAGATGTTAGGAAGTTGGGTTTTAGGCTAGGAATGCGGCCTGCTGGAATGTATCTCTTAGCTGCAGTGAGAATAATTCGTCTAATTTGTTTTTCAGCCATACGTACATCACTTGGGGCGGTGAGACTAGCAAAAGCCTCGTTGGTGAACCTTTTAAAGCTGTCCCAGTCAGCTTTGTTGAAGTTGGTGTACGTCTTCTTGTCGGGATGATCAGATGATATTGTGAGGATTGGGATGAGGGGTAGGTAGGTAAAAGTGGTGGCTTAGGTCAAGCAGACCAGAAGCCCAATTAGCGCAGAAGGCGCCGTTTTGAACCCACAAATTCCGTTAAACTAATAAAGAAGGAGGTTACAGAAGGTTAGATGTCATGAGTGGAGAGGCGTTTAGAGCCACGCAGTACAATTGAGGAACTGAAGCAGCTCCCCTATTTTCGCCTCCGACGCATCCTCTAGACTATCAAAAAACGCACGACCGAGCGTTCGATAGCGGGATCTAGCGAGACCTGGGCAATTGCAGAGAAAGTGAGTTAGAGTTCCTCTCTCATTTGCGTTATCGCAACTACGACAATGCGAGTTGTGAGGTATACCCAACCTGGCCGCATGGTCCCCTATTGGCCAATGGCCCGTAATAACTGCTGTAAGTCTGGCGATATCCTTCCGCGGTCTTGTTAGAATCTGGGACGTCCTTTTCCAGTCATATGATGGCCATAACTTCCGTGATATGGCACAGGTTCTTATGTTAACCGCCTGAAATCGTAAGATAATGCAAGGAAATCTGTCCCTTGACAGTTGACATCGGAACGTGTACGCACTCCTCATAGGAGGTGTCCATAGAGGCCCCTTTTCTGGCCAACTCATCTGCCAGCTCATTGCCATCTATATTCGTATGTCCAGACACCCAAATTAGTGTGATTGAGTGCTTTCTACCAAGATTGTTTAGCGTCTCCTCACAGCATTTGACAAGGTTAGAGGATATCTTCGCAGAGTTAAGTGCCTTAATAGCCGCCTGACTATCTGAGCAGATGGCTATGTTTTGGCTGTCTTGAATATTTCCGAGTGCGAGGCAGGCCTTCATGATTGCAAACAATTCCGCCTGGAAAATGCTAGCATGATCAGGAAGACGGTAGGATTCAGAGATGTTAAGTGTATCGCAGAAGACTCCTGAACCTACCCCGCAGCTCATTTTAGATCCATCTGTGAAAATAGAGATTTCGTAATCCCCTACTGCCTCACCCGTATCCCATTCGCACCTAGTCGGAATCTTGACAGCAAAGCTTTTCCCAAGACTCAGTGTAGTCACTGCAAAGTCTGTTGTAGTCTTGTTGTTGTTGTTGTTGTAGCGATTCAAGAGATTTTTTTCCTCTTGAATCGAAGGGGGTCTTGGCAGCTCTTGGCCGTTTTTAGCAACGGGTAGCTCCGGGACGATTTACATAGAGTACTACATTTGGTTTAACGCCCCACCTTTTATTGAGGGCTGTCTTACGGGCGAGAAAACTACGCAGGCTTTCTTAACACGCTCTTCAATGTTCAACTTCCAGCTGAGCTTCGGGTCTAAAATGACTCCCAAATACTTCGAACTAGTCGATAGTGTGAGTTGCTGTCCATTAAGTTTTGGAAGGGAAAAAGATGGTATCTTGGTTTTCGTAGTGAACAGCATCAGCTTTGTCTTGCTTGGGTTTACACCAAGGCCACAGCTTGTAGCCCACTTGCTGACTAACCCGAGCGCTCTTCCCATGATCTGACTGATCACGGAGAGACACATTCCTGATACTATGATCGCTACATCATCCGCATACGCCACTACTTTTATACCTTCCTCGTCGAGTTTAGTTAAGATTTTATTGATCACTACTAGCCACAGTAGCGGAGAGATGACACCACCCTGAGGTGTCCCTCTACAGACGAATTTTGTCATCTGGCTGTTTCCTAAGTCCGCATGAATTACCCTGGTCTTCAGAAGACTCACTATCCATTTGCTGAGTCCCACCTCCACTCCCGAATCCGCAAGGGCTTCGTGAATAGATTCTATGCGGACATTGTTGAAAGCCCCCTCTATGTCGAGGAAACCGGCTAACGTGTACTGTTTGTATTGCAGACTGTACTCGATGCTGCGCACTACTTCGTGGAGAGCCGTTTCTGTGGATCTACCCCTTACGTATGCATGCTGCGACCTAGAGAGTGCTGAGCTTCCCATGCTTTGCCGAATGTAGAGATCAATAATACGCTCCAGTGTTTTCAATACGATGGAGGATAAGCTAATAGGCCTGAAATCTTTCGCGACCTCGTGTCCACGTTTGCCTACCTTTGGTATGAATACGACTCGCACGCGTCGCCATGATTGGGGAACGTAAATGAAGGTCAGAAGACTCCTGAAGAGTGGCAACAGCATCGGAACTACAAGATCCTGCCTTTTCTGCAGCATAATGGGCAGTATGCCGTCTGGTCCGGGAGATTTATATGGAGAGAAGCTATTAATTGCCCAGGCAATCTTCTCCTCCGTAATGAAGGAGACTACAAAATCGCTCCGTTGGTTGTCTGCCATATGCAGTGTCGGTTGTTGTGTGGAAAATGCGTATTCAATTGAATCTCAAGAGATTCTCCAGTAGATTCGGTCCAGAAGCCATCGTCCCTTTTTATCAGGGACGGGCATGAATGTGTTTTTGACAAAATTTTTCCAATTCTCGCCGAATCCTTGATGTGATCCAAGGATTGACAGAACTCGATCCAGGCTTGGATTTTTGCTGTTCTGATGGCTTTTTTGTATATTTTCAGACAGTCTTTATATGGCTGCCAAAATTTGTGTTTGTTGCAGATATTGAGAATGTGGGATGAGATGTCAATAATAAATCCAGGGCTGGCGATGGAAATGTCAGGTGAACTTGTGCAGGATCCAGTGATACGGGTTGGTTTGTCGTCATTTAAAGGGTTGGTCGGCGATGATGTTACCTCTGGTGTTGTTTTGGAGGTTGGAATGCCATAAATTGTGGTGGGCGTTGAAATCACCAAGTAGGAGGCGATATTGGCCGTTTAATAATATTGACTTTGTAACCGGTGGGACAGCTGGAGACAGGTGGAATATAGATGTTGTAGATTTCAAAGTCAATATTTCCTGATTTAACGATTATCGCTTGTTGCTCCATGGTGTTATCGGCGGAAGTGGTATCAACGACACTGTATGGCGAATTGTTGTGGATGAGGAAAGCCAAACATCCTCCTGGGTTTCTTTTACGGTCTTGTCTGATGACGTTGTAGTTCCCATATGACCTGAGTCGAGTTTGGTTTCCTGTACTGCCGCAATATGGATGTGTTGTGTGTCCATGAGGGCTGTTAGTTCGGCGATTTTATGCTGGAGTCCATTGCAGTTTAGTTGGACTATCTTCGTGCTGGTGTAATTTGCATCGAGGATACGTGGAGCTGGGGTCAAATTTGGTGAAGCAGGCCGTATAGCATTTGCCGGGGTAGACGGTGATATTTGTTGGGAACTTTGGTTGGGCAGCTGGTGACTGGATGAGCACCGGATCGCTCTGTATTGTAGTGACCATTGATTGGTATTGGTGAGTCCCGGGCAGTTCTTGAGGTGAAACCATTCTCCGCAGCATGTGCACTCAACTGACGATTGGACATTGGACCACAATCTATTGGCGCATACCGAGCACATCCATGGACCTTGATTCGTTTCGATGCCGGCACGTATTAGTAGTAAGAGGAGCAGCTGGACCGGCCAGAACTGCTCCCCAAACGAAAAAACGGTGAATGAGATAATGATACGAAGTATCCGACCCCTTCTTGCGTCGAAGGGGGTTTTTGCGACTCTTGGCCATGCCTGGGCATGGGTCGTTCCGGTACGTAGACCCGGTCGCAGTAGGAACTACCATCTCGAGTCCAACGCCTTGATGGGTAGGGACCATGGTCTCCATCCGCAAAGTACACTTCGTATTGACTTCTCAAACGGAGTCACCAAATCCGAGGCTTTTCACGCTCGCTAGCCGCGGCCCTCCAGCGAGGAATTGCAAGACGTGCTCGGTTTGATAACAAACGACGATCAACCATAACAGAGCATATCGGGCAGCTGAGGTCCGCGTGGTGTAGCTTCCCATCAAAAGCCTGATGTCAGCGGAGTGAGAGAGAGAGAGAGAAATAGCTTAAGGCGGTATCTTCTATCATACCTGTTGCTTTCACTGTACATCGGTGCTAAGCCGCCATAAGCCTTATTTGGACACTGTGAATGGCTGACTGGGGCATAATTAGGAAATTATTATTCGAACCTTGGTTGAGCTTTTGGAGAGAAAGTTCTAAATTCCAGCATCCCGACTGATCTTTTGCCGAAACCCGCGGTATAAAAGATCAGAGTTGTGGACAAAGCACGCTTGGGAGGGACAGAGACGATAAGGCAATTCAACCAACAAATAACGTTTTTTTGAATTCCCCCATCGCCTTTGTGCCTTCTGCGTGTGTTGATCACAACTTTGAGATCTTTTGTACCGCTCGATTTGGCAAACCCCGGTCAGTCTGGGGCCGGCATAAGACTTGCCAAGCTGGGCATAATATTAATTTTGTTTTCACTTGTCAGCTTTCGGAGTAAAAAATGCAATCTTCTTCTGTGCTCCTTGCAGACAAATCCCTGATCAAATATATATTCAATTAAAAAATAATAATCAATGATCACTACAATCACAGTGGATGATTACGTTTGCTTAAAGAAACAGAAACATTGCAAGAAATGCTTCACGTTTTACATATTAAGTTCATTCACATTTGTGCGGCATCAACAACTACTAGTTGTTGATAAATTTATTCGATTGATGCTCTTAATTGATAGATAAATCGTTATTTGTCGTATAGTTACAAGGCAAAATTATTGGCACAAATTGGATCTGCTTAAAATTTGTTTTGTGTGTACATACGTACATAAATATCGACAGAGTGACTTTCTGGAAGAGTTAGTTAACGTATTTCGGGGTGCATAGAATAGACATAATAATGATTTTTTTAGCCGAACTACAGAGTTGCAAACCGTAAGTCCATATTGGCTTTGGTATTTATCATCTTTCGAACGAAAGATCCTTCGGCGAATTTTCGGGGCCGTTCGCGAGCGAGATCAATGGCGTATCCGGTACCATGAGTTGTATCAATTGTACGATGAGCTAGAAGTATCGAAAATTCAACGTTTGCAATGGGCGGGGCATGTACAACGAACATACGATAATCGCATGCCAAAGAAGATGATGAACGCACAACGAATTGACGAAGCTGCGAAGGTTGCGTGGACGACCGAGAGCTCGCTGGGAGAACTCCGTGGGTGAAGACGCCAGCTGCTGGGCATCCGAAACTGGAGGACAAGGTCACATAACCGCAACAATTGAAGGTCAACGATTCACGACCAAAGCCCGACGTCGGGCTATCGTGCCACATTGATGATGATGATTTATCATCTTCATGAACCATATGTTAGCCCACTCCATGATTCTGCTTCTGGCATCAGTAAATGTAATTGAACATTTTTCGGAAGGGGGAAGATCTGCTCTAATGCGGTAGATGGGATTTAGAGAGTCTAAACTAAAGGGTTGTGCTTCTTTCTAAATTCGAATTATTCTTGTTGTTGTTGTAGCGGTGCAGAAAGACGTGAACCGCTGTGCATATCGTGGATATGCTCTAAGTTTTGTCGTCGGTTTTGTCGAGAATAGTTTGCTTTCAGGATTTCGGCTGGTTATATCCGTTCTTGCGGAAGCCGTGTTGGTGATTGGCAAGGCTGACGTGTACCACGTGTGTGGTAATACATGAGATAGAAGCGTTATGGGACGGTATGATTTTCCAAGGGTCTCCATGGTCTTTATCTGTTTTGGGTATAGGAGTAATGCGGTCTTTTTTTTAAGAACTCAGGTATGATGAAAGATGTCAATGATAGGTTCGTAGCAGTGATATACTCAATGGCCGGCGAGTCGAGATGTCTGAGCATGATCATAGCTATACCGGCTGGGCCAAGCCCTTTAGAACTTTTAGTAATGACTCGAGCAAGTTCATTGATGGTGAAATTAATACGCTGGTCGAATGTGTGTTTACGGATAGCTCTGGTAAAGATGCGCTTGTGCTTATTCTTTTCGGTATGTTCGACGAACTGTTGGTTAATTGTATATGTGCATTTGTTTTTGTTCGTTGTTGTAGGTCTTATCATCTAACCTTTCCTTTCGGGTTTTCAGGATTGAGTGCTCTCAAAGTCTTCTAGAGAATACTGACACCGGATTAAATGTGGCAGTTCTGTAAGTGGGAATTCCATTCTTTCTCATCTCTGAGTTCAAGTCGCCGATTCGAGGGTCACTAGGGTAATTTCCTCGTAGTTCATCCCTCCACCGCCAATTTTGACTTGGACGATGGAAAATGCGCTCTCAATAACGGGATGCGGTCGGCTCGGGTAAATATTTTGACTGCATTTTGTATAATCCGTCTCAAATGTTTCTCAGCTAAGCGTACAGCAGTAGGAGGCGGTAGAGCAATAAAGGCTTCGTTTATGTAGCCTCTATAGCCGTCCCAGTCGGCTTTATTGTAGTTTGTGTCCGTTTTCTTCTCCGTGTGCGTATATTGAGGCGGCTTATCAAGCGCTAGCATGATTGGAAGATGGTTGGACGAGAAGGTGAGGAAAGGTTCCTATATGGTCCTGTTTATGAGTCCAAGACTGGCAACAGAAGTGTTAGGTGAGGTGAAGCATGATCATGCAACTCGGGTTTGCGTGTTGACATTTAGTAGACCGAAATCCTCTGGTGTCGTTGATGCGGTTAGAATGCCATAAATCGTAGTTGTTTTAGCGGTGGCCATAAATCGTGGTGTGTATTGAAGTAACCCAGTAGTAAACAATACTGTAAGAAGGGAGCTAATATTGGCTTTGAATCCTGCGGGATAGCATGAGACTGGTGGTAAGTAGATATTGAGGATTTCAATATGAACTTTTCCTGACCTAACGGATATCGATTTTAGTTCGATGGTGGTTCTTGCGTCACTAACGTCAATGGTTAGTACCATGTGTGTGTGGTATTGTGTATCAGTGAAGTAAGACTTCCGCCTGCACACGCAGGTCGATCTCGTTAGATGATGTTGTAATTTCCGTATGAATTGAGCGATAAATTGGGGTTAAGGCTACTTCCTGAACGGATTTAATTTGGATGTGGAATTTCTCCATAGGGTCTGTAAGTTCAGCAACTTTACTTTGCAACAATTTGTTCAGGACTTTTTCCCAGATGACTGAACGTTTTTGTAAATACTTTCGCGACAAACGCAGCACATTCATGCACCAGGATTTGTTTCGATGCTGGCGCGCATAAGTAAAGTTCGGAGCAACTGGGCCGGTCAATGTTGCTCAATTGTGATAGAAAAACTAAAGCCAAGTAATGTGTGCAAATTTTGGTTTGTTTCCTCACTTGTGTCGAGGGGGTTATAGCGATTCTTGGCCATGCATCAAGAGATTCCCCTGGCATCGTTGTGAAGAGCGAAATGACAGAGTTCGTGGTGGACATTGCAGTCGGCATGAAGTATTCTGTGCTCTCCAGTGAGGAGAGGACCAATATCGAAATGATAGCCGGAAGAACAATTTGATGTACGTAGATATTTCGACGATGAAACTAAGATGGCTTGCAATTCCGCCGTAACGTCAAAATTTACATCTAATATCACTGTATTGTAGGGACTTGTGTATTAGGAAGGCAAGTCCACCTGCAGGATGAAAATCATTACTGGCGTCGCCGTATAACATAGTCACCATCGACGAGAGACGAGTTCGAATGAAGCTTCGTTTCCCGGATGGCAGAAATTAGAAGGCCATGTGAACTCATGAAGTGAGTAATTTTCTTCTTCTTCTTTTAGCGGTACAGAAAGGTGTGAACCGCTGTGTATCTATATGGACTCGTTTTATAGTTCGTCGTCGTTTTCGTCCGTAATCTCCAGGGACAAAAACGTGGCAGCTGCAATGGGGTTTTCCCATAGTGAGAGGGGGGTGAGATTAGTGGGTGCAGCTGGGCATTGAAACAAATGGGCTACATCGTGTGGCGTGCCAGCGCAATTTGGGCATACGTTTTGTATATTTGCGAGATAGATACGAATTGAGGCGTGAGCAGAAGCCTGACCGAAGTTGGGCTAAAGTCACTCTGGTGGCTCTCGGGAGCCTAATCTCCTCAGGCGAAATAGGTGGTGGGAGCGCTGAGAGGACTCTGTTCGTACCCAAACTCGCAATAGACCTACTCACTTCCTCAGTGTGAATCATTGCAATGGCAGCCCGCTATAAATCTTCATCGAAAGGATCCCTTTTGTAATCCTGGACCTCTCTCTCAAGGTCACGAAGGCCACGTTTGATGTTGCGTGGAGGGGAATTTTGTCCATAAGGTCACGGTTAGGATGATCCTCTCGATAACAACCTACTAAATATTGTTTTGTGAGTAGTCGATTGTGGTCACGTATTGGCATCAAATGTGTCTCCTGATGTAGGTGATTCTGGGCAGACATCAGAAGGCACCCTGTGGCTGTGCGTAGAGCAGAATTTTGGCAGACTTGGATTTTATTCCAGTTTGTGTTACAAAGACCTTGCAACCAAACTGGCGCCGCAAAATCAGCCGCTGCTCGACCCACCGCTTTATAAGTGGCTAGCATAGTATCTTTATCTTTGCCCCAGGTGCTGCCAGCCAGTGCTTTAAGAATTTTGTTCCTATTGCGCATCTTTTCACATACCGCTTCCGCGTGATGAGGTGAAGTCATCATTTTCTCAAAGTGAAGCCCGAGAATTTTTGGATTTGCAACAGCATGAACTGGTTTGTTGCCAATACGTACCCCAACCGGCCACCGACAATCACCTGACCAGGTGGTAAGGAAGGTCGCAGACGATTTGGACGCTGAGATGGTTAGGTTTCTGCTATGGCTTCTGGTCGCGCTAAATATCTATTGATATCTTCGCGCATGACATCCCAATCCGCTCCCGTGGCGAGTACAGTGCAGTCATCGGCATAAGAAATAACTTCAATGCCTTCCGAAGGTGTTGGGAGACCGGCCATGTAGATGTTAAACAAGGTGGGAGAGAGAACCCCACCCTGAGGAACACCTAATTTGATCTTTCTTAGTTTGGAACGACTGCCTCGAAACTCGGTGAAGGATTGCCTACCAGCTAGATAATTGGCAATCCATCTTATCTCTTGTGTCGGAACATGCATATTGAGAAGGTTTGCCAGAAGCATGGAGTGATTAACCTTATCAAACGCATTTGATAGGTCAATCGCCACCATAATGGTTCTATGGCAAGGTGTACTATGGTTTAGTCCGTCTCTTACACGTGTAGTGATCGCGTCCAGAGCGGTGGTTGTACTATGCATGCGTCTGAATCCGTGCTGATGGGGTTCTAGCTTTGCATGTGAAACGAGAGTGGGGTGGATGAGGGCTTCCAGCGTCTTTGCTACAGGTGACAGGATCGTAATCGGTCTGTAGGAAGTTCCTAGTCTGGCACTTATCCCTGGTTTAAGGCATGGGACTATGCGACCTTGTTTCCAGATGTCGGGGATGGCGAGCGTAGACATTGACAAGTTAAAGACTGCCGTGAGATACTCAATGGCAGGAAGATCAAGATGTTTGAGCATGGCCATTGAAATGCCATCTGGTCCAAGGGCCTTAGAGTTTTTTGCATTCTCAATGACTGTTTTAACCTGGTCCGGAGTATAAATCGGTACGGAGTCAACGATTCGGCTGCGAATCCGTCTTCTGATTTTGCGCTTGAGGCCATCGGACTTGGGATGTTCAATAAATTGTTTGAACTGGCTCGCACATTGAAGAGGATTGCTTGTTTCTTTTTTGCCGAAGGTTATGGCTATATTGCCCTTATCTTTTGTGGGGTTCGAAAGGGCACGGACAGTGGACCATAACTTACTAGCACCTTCATTAAGGTTACAGTCATTGAGGTGCTCGTTCCATTTGGCCTTCTTGTAGTCTTTAACTTGTCGCTGTATTTGAATATTGAGCTCCCGAATTCCGGGGTCACCAGGGTTAGCGCGCCTAATGTTGTCACGTTCATCGGCTAACCTTGCGGCACTTGTTGGAAAGTTTGGACGAACCTTTGGAATGCGCCCTGCAGGGATGAACTGTGCCGCAGCTTTGGCAATGACGCTCCTAATGTTCCGTTCGGCCTTATGTATATTGGTGGGAGGGGGAAGCGCGAAAAACTTCGATGACGTGAATGTTTTGAAACCTTCCCAATCAGCTTTTTTGTGATTGACAAAAGTTCGCTTCTCTGACTTGGTCAGGTCAGCTGGTTTGTCAATTCTGACTATGATTGGGAGGTGATCAGAGGGAAGACCAGTAAGTGTTTCCCAGGAGGTCTCACTAATTAGGCTAGCGCTGACAATTGTAATGTCTGGTGAGCTAATACAATTGTTTGCATCACGGGTTGGCGAGTTTTCATTGAGGGTACAGAAACCTGATGCGTCCAGAGATTCGGCGATAGCTTGACCCCTGGTATCGTTGTGAAGCGCGGAATGCCATAGTTCATGATGGGCATTGAAGTCACCAAGAATGATCCTGTGCTCTCCATTAAGAAGAGGACCAATATTGAAATAGTAGTTTGTACAGCTAGAATGTGGTGGTATGTAGATATTAAAAATTTCAATATTGGTGCTCCCTGATGAAACTGAGATGGCTTGCAATTCCGCCCTACCGTCTGAAACTACATCTAATACACTGTAATGTACGGACCTGTGTATTAGGAAGGCAAGTCCACCTCCAGGGTGAGAATCATTCGTGGCGCCTTCTCTGTCCTTGCGTATGATGATATATTCACCTTCAGCGTTGAATGGTGAATTCGCGTGGAATTTCGTCTCTTGGATGGCTGCAATCAGAATTCTGTACTTTCTCAAGAAGCTTAAGATTTCAGGAAATTTCCCTAGGATGCCATTACAGTTGAACTGCAATATGGACACCGGTGTAAAAATTGCTGGCGGAGGGGCGGGAGTTAAGCTGTGTCTTACGTTCAAGGCAACATTATTGGGGGGAGTAAGGGGCATTGGTGGTGGGGAGAGGCCTAGTATTACCCGAGGCTGCCCAGTATTCCTACAGCCTGGAGCAACAAATGGGCATTCGGTGGCTCAGTGGCAGAGATGTCACTCTCTCTATCTCTGAGTTGCCAGTGCGTGGGTTCGAATCCCACTGTAGCCCATGGATGTTTGTGTTGTCCATAAAATGCTCCTACGGCAGCCGGTTCTTCGATGTAAATCGTTCCGGAGCTACCCGTTGTTAAAACGGTCAAAGAGCTGCCAAAACCCCCTTCGATTCAAGAGAAGAAAAAAAAATCTCTTGAATCGCTACAACAACAACAACAACATACGTCGGTTGCAGACACTACACATCCATACCAAGACAGGGCCTGGATTTGCTTCAATGCCGGCGCGTAAGAGAAGAATTGAGAGCAGCCGCGCCGAGATGTGATGCTCCCAATATGACGAAAAAACATATATAACGAGTCCATACATATACACAGACATACACAACCTTCCTGCATCGAGACCTTCGAGGCTCTTACCAGGGAGGCGTTTTGGCAACTCTTGGCCGTTTGTTGTAGCAAACGGGTGTGGTCCGCCCCGGAGAGGCGAATTGCAACTGCAAAAATGCAATATGCAATGGTTGCCAGTAGGACCACACCAAGTGAGTAATCTCGTCATGGCAGTTGAACAGCAATATGAACGAATGGTGTGAAAATTGATGGAGGAGGGAGAAGTGCAACTTGATCTGGTGTTCATGATCACATTGTTGGGGGGAGGTAGGGGCAATGGTTCCGGCGGTAATGTCTCAACCTATTTCTACAGGCAGATCTATCTTTCATCGTGCCATCGCCACGACCAATGCGTTGTTGTTGCTTTTTCTTTTGACACATACATGTATTCTACGGTCTGTCTCTATCCTTGGGGGTCAATCAAGTAGAGCTTCTATTGATATCGCCTTCTTTGCGGAGTACTCAGGCAGACGCCTTCGAACATGGCTTTACCAATCTATTTGTGGGTCTTCGAGCTTTTCGGCCATTGGTTGGTCTATGGACAAGCTGCCACGTATGTATCTACTTTCGATGTGGTCCCTTTTGGTTACACCAACACCAACTGACATCAGTAACCCGTATTGGTGTTTCCTATAAATTCGTGAATAATTAAGGTGCATTAACTTTTAATGGGAAGGTTATATGATTATTTCAAGTGCTTAAAATGTGCTTTAATACTATCAGATCCGACTTGTCGCCACAGAGGCCCAACCACGAGCCCGTCTATCCTGACTTAAAAAATAAGACCGCTATTTTCAGTCTAATTTTCCTATTTTTAAATTAAATATGTAATTGTTGCCAAAAAGTGATATTTGCCTAGAAATCATCATCCATTACAACACTATGACTATAAAGGAGGTATTAAAACGCACGCCGTTTCAATCATTTTCTCGAATTTTTATGGTTGTAAAAGTTTTTTTTTCTCAAAAACTTGGAACCTCTTGGCCATAGTGTCAACAATAAATTACTCGGACTCACAATGAATGACTTGAAACTAGTGGCGATGCTACATATGGTTTTAGGGGTTCCCACCTCTCCGAAATTTGGTGATGATATTTGGATGAAAAATCTGTTTAAAATAAAACACGCACTCATGTTCATTCACCGTTTCGCGAATCATTTTTTTTTTACTTCATAAGTACAATGTCTGTAGCAACTTAACTGACAGTTTCTTCTGTTTCTTCTTTCACAAAAATTACTTATAGAATTTTATTATGAACCAAGGCTGATCATTGGACAAAAATTGATTGTAGGGACTCTCAGGTTAGAAGTAGGACTACTGAAACTACTCCCCGGTGTTTCTCAATTTTTCCACTAGTTTGAGACTAAGATCTGCAGTTAATTTTGAATTTCTCTTTCCGCAATTTTGGATGAGATGTGAGAAAGAACCTGATTAGTGACTAGAAGACTCCATTTTTTGTAAAAATAAAAGAGGACCCTATTATTCAAGCTACAAACGAGAAGGCGGAGAACACTTTTTGGAGGTTAAAAAATCTGATGGTCCCTTTAACTCTCCCGATAATTTCCCAGTGTTGTTTAGTATAAACTCAGTGCTTTGGATGCACTGAGTAGTTATAAAATATGAGCACCGTCAACCTTATTCTTAAAATCCCTTTCGAAAATTTCCTTGAGTACGCCCCTGCATGAAACACACAGAAAATTTGTAAAAAGAGCCAGCTGCTACTCTAATTTTCCCTAAGTTCTCCATACACCTTTTTTCATCCTAACATTTTTTTCATTCTCCCGGCGGTCACTTTTCGTGTTCTGAAATTTTAAATAGCAAGAGGCAAGATTACGCCTTCAAGCAAACAAAATTAAACTGATTTACTACAGAACAAACATTTATTCAACTAAACCTTTGCAAATTCGATAAAGAAATGAAACAATGCACAATAACCACTTTAAATACATATTGGAGCTAAGTTAGCTTTGGTCATTTTGTTTTTGAAACGGTCATACCAGTGTGATAGGTAATTTGCCTTGGTGAAACAACAGACTCGAAACCTGACTGACTACGTCATTGGCCAAACCAATTGGTCATTTGTTTGTCCCATAGTGTAATAGGTCTCGAAAAACACTTTTCGTCATTGCAAATGTTGGACAAATTTAGTGTGACCCACTGGACAAACTTTATTTGATAGTGTAATACCACCTTAACACTACAAACAACATCTAACTACATGCTAAAGTCAAACCCTAATTGATTCTTATCGTGTTATCAACGTCGGGAATAATCACTTATCGTACTCATGCACAAACAGCACTTGAACGACACCCTGATTACTGATTGTTGCTATTCAACGGTCGTAATCTCTGACGACAACGGTCGTTCAGTGCGCAATCAATGAGCAGAGAAGATGACCTTATTACACTAATCTCCACTCTTCTTAGATAGAATATTGGAGAATCGCTCATCGAGAGGCAGCAGCTTTTAAAAATGTAACAGTATTCAACCAAACCGCTAATTAGCGTTCTTTGCAGAAAAGATTCATACGAAACTTTCTGTTTAGGAGTTATGCAACCAGAGCATCACCACAACCATGACCTTCACATTTACCGGGGAGCTACAGCAGGACAGGAAATTCAGCCGCTTCCATGCCCATCTGATGCAATTATGACAGCAAATTTATCCACCACTATTATTAAGTACGTGTCCAATTACCTCCCACTCCAAGGTTCACCTTGTTCGGTGCGGGATCCTCCAAACATGCCTTGTTCAGGGCGAACACTTCAATCGCGGGTCCTTGCTCAACACCACTGAAAATGGAACTCATTTTTGCCCGAGAGATGAATGAAACCTTCAACACTTATTTATAAATACAATAACAAATGCAACAGTGACCTGCACTACGCGCTTAGTAGATAGTACTGCGGGGCAAATTATATTCGCGACTGACGGACGAGCGATTATCGTGCCTGCACAGATAAATTTCAATCTCAATGCAGAGTGTGACGTTTTTCTGGACGAGTCCACCAATTGGATGGGAACAGATTTGACAGCCGATTGTCAGTGGAAGGCTGGAAGAGAGTGGAGCTAGCAATTTCCTACACCATGTGGTTGAGTTAAGCCCCGGATAGAGTTCAGGCCTGAATAGAGATCGGGCGGAATGAAAATGAAATTTTTGTCCGCGGCGATTTTCTCAATGAAAATGCATACTTACTGTCGTGGAATATGTGGTAAATGATGGGGTATTCCATAAACTAAAATCCGAGAATGGTTTCACAATTTGTCTCTGCCATTTTATGTGTTATTTTTCGATTCCCCCGTCATTAGATAATTTCCGCGATGAACTCGTCGTGGACAGTGAATCAATTTGACGTTTGCAAAACTCACCACGCCCGACGGAGAATATGCTACAGAGTCGACTCATTTTCACGTTGAAAATGCATTCGGACAATGGGGAAATTATTTTTTTTAGTTATTTTTAAGATTATTTAGGACGTAAAACGCCTTTGTATCAATTTTCGAAGCTAAAATTTTAAATTCACCACGGTTTTTATGCCGGTTCATTACCGTCACCACGGTTTTTATGCCGGTTCATTACCGTTTCATTTTCATTCCGCTCGAACTCTATCCGGGGCTTTCGAGCGGAATGAAAATGAAACGGTAATGAACCGGCATAAAAACCGTGGTGAATTTAAAATTTTAGCTTCGAAAATTGCTGCAAAGGCGTTTTACGGCCTAAATCATCTTAAAAATAACTAGAAAAATAATTTCCCCCTTGTCCGAATGCATTTTCAACGTGAAAATGAGTCGACTCTGTAGCATATTCTCCGTCGGGCGTGGTGAGTTTTGCAAACGTCAAACCGATTCACTGTCCACGACGAGTTCATCGCGGAAATTATCTAATGACCGGGGAATCGAAAAATAACACATAAAATGGCAGAGACAAATTGTGAAACCATTCTCGGATTTTAGTTTATGGAATACCCCATCATTTACCACATATTCCACGACAGTAAGTATGCATTTTCATTGAGAAAATCGCCGCGGACAAAAATTTCATTTTCATTCCCCCGATCTCTATTCAGGCCTTTACATGATAAAATAGTGCTGCCAGGTTTAAAAAAATGTAAGCTTCGATTCTTTGGCATCCAGTACAGGAACTGAAAGTTTATCTTCCAAATTTGATAGAAGTTGTCTGGGTATAGGAAAGCCCGAGACAAGATTTCTTTTGTAAATATTCTCATAGGCCTAATCATACATTTTGATGGATTTTGACAGAACGAAGAATCAAAAAATGGATTCGGATTCTCCATACACTGCGCGACAAATGCTTAGGTTCATGGATATTTTCCTTTAAAATTATATAATTTCTATGTACTCTGATCAGAAATAATTTTTAAATAATGCTCTCTCAATTAACGGTTATTTTAATAAATATTGCAACTCCATCACTCGCATAGCTAACGGAATTTTTTAAAATGAAAATCGCAATTTCGACTGCGACAATTGTATAGGTTCACTTACTTTAAAGAGTTATCTCGTCCTGGTGAGAAGTGTTTCTGTAAACATTTTTTTCGCGTTATACTCTGTGAGTCGTATAGTGGATAATGTCAAAAGGAAAGCAACTTTCTGCCGAGGAAAAGGCGACAATTTCCATACTAAAGCAAGAAGGATATTCAAACGGACAAATGACAATTTGGATTCAGCGGAGCTCGAACGTTGCAAGTAATTTTATACGAGATAGTGAAAATTATGGCCGACGATACGCAGGAGGCAAAAAAAAAGCGATTTCCGGTGCATTACGGCGACGTCTCTTAAGATAAGCCTCGAATTCGTCCCTTACTGAGCGTAAGCATGGGGAGAATTTGGGGTTATCAACAATTGTGAGGACCATCCAACGAGTTCTTAGATCTTCTTCTTGTTTGAAACGTTTATGGTTAAAGAAAAAACAGCCTTAACCCCGCAGCATCACCTACAGCGCTTGGAATTCGCCTCAAGATTCATGAACTGGACATCGCAATGGAGAAGTAATATTTACGGATGAAAAACGGTTTTGTGTGGACGGTCCAGATGGGTTCTCTTACTATTATCATGATATTAGGAAGGAACCTATGTACCTGTCACGCCATCACTCCCGAATAGGTTCCGTTATGGTATGGGGAGCCATATCATATCATGGAACTATCGTCTTGGTGATCCTACGAGGTCGCCAAACGAGTTCATCTTATAAACCGCTCTTAGAAGAGGATATCCCTAAGATAAATGTCATGGACGAAGGCGACCCTTGGATATTGCAACATGATCTTGCCCCAATTCATACAGCGGGGGTAGTTAAATCGTTTATTTTGGAGGAAAATGTGACTTTGTTAGACCGGGTGCCCAACTCCCCTGACATTAACACATTAGAAAACATTTGGGGGTGGCTTGTTCGGGAGGTTTACAGTAGTGGTAAACAGTAAACCCCTAAAGAAGAGTTAATTCATGGAATTAAGACAGCTCGGTCTAAAATACCGCTATCTGTGCTGCATTCTTTACACAATTCCGTACCTTGAAAGCTTTATAAAATTATAAATAAAAATGGCGGAAATACACACTATTAAATAACAAAAAATTCTCTTGTTTTTTTGTATTTCTCCTGCTTGACACTTTTCTGAAATATTTTTCAGCGAAAACATTAACTATAACGGTAAAATCGTCCCTGAACCTAAGCAGTCGCAGTGGAAAAATACTCTTTGAATGAAATCAATTACTGTAATTTAAGGAGAATGTCCTGTAGGGCCTCAGTCCATCCATTTTATTTGTGATATTTAATAGTTTCGAAAATAACATTTCTTGAACCGGTAAACTTTTTTTTTACCGTTTCCTGGAAGGAAATATGTGTGAACCTAAGCATTTGTCGCGCAGTGTATGTGAGTGCGACATTAAAAGTGCTTTTTGTAAAGGGCGCCGCACACCTGTCGATTTCTCGGCCGATCGATTGGCCACAATCGATCTGCCGCCCGTACAGCACATACATTGTGCTCTCACCGACGGCTTCCTTTAGAATGTTCATGTTCATTTTGCGAATCAAAACCAGTAAACCCAAGCAACAATTCGTTTGCTTTAAAGAAGCACTTCACACTGTAGCAATCATATAATACCACGAAATTCATTTATCGTGTGACATCTCTTAAAGTAATATTTTGATCCTATAAAACATCCTTAAAGTATTTTCCGGAAAACTTCTATCATCATTAGGTACGTGTACGTTTTATTGAGTTTATCCCGTGCAGGTTTGGGTAGAACTTCATATAAAAAAATGGCACTTACCCAGGTAAAGTTAACCCGTGCAACTACCCTACACGGGATAGAGCTCAAATGTAGATGGCGGACGCATAGGGGAAATATGAGGGAATTTGTTTTTTCAAACCAAATGTGAGAGTTTTTCTAATCACGAGAAAAGATTTTGCAAAGAAATAATCATCTTTTGTGAAAAAATCCACCACATCTAGAAAATAAGCCGACGAAAGCGAGTAAAAGATGCACAAAAACTGTCAAATGTCAGCTGTTTGGTCTTAACCGGGAAATTACCCGCGATCGTTTTTTTCGAGTCAGATTTACCCTCGATGCGAAAAAAACGTCGCTATTATGGAATAAATTTAAAGATGGTGGTATATAACTTTGATAAAACTGTCTCTAAATGTTAACCTAAAAATATACTCCTTTAAATACTCGACTCTTGTGTTTATTGGATGATACAGCACACACATGCAATAGTCTCTCTAAGTTAACTCACACACATGCATATATTCTTCTATAGCACAGTCGGTTTCATTTTTACAGTGTGACACCCAAGTAACAATTCGTATGCTTTAAAGAAGCACTTCATCCTGTAACATTCATATAGTAACACAAAATCAGTTTATCGTGTGACATCGCTTATATAAGTATTTTGATCCGATAAAAACTCCTTAAAACACTTTTCGGAAAGCTTAAAAAGTTCTTATATAATCAATTCACGACTACATCCAATAAGACTTCGATAACACTTCTCTAAACGTTAACCTAAAAAGATGCTCCATTAAATACTTCTTCGTAGTCTTTATTGAATGACATAAACACACATTACTGAAATTAACACACACACACATGCATATAATCTTCTATAGCACTGTCGATTTCATTTTTATAGTGTGACATTCGTGTGATCCAATAAATTGCTTAGCGTAGTTTTATAGAAGGATGAACTTTGTGATTTTTTAAAGAATTGACACTTATGAAGTGCTCTGGAACACCACGTTTCTTGAATTGAATTCATTGAAATATTGCATGAAACCAACATTTCCTCACTCATTCGTAACTTATGAATCAATTAAGATAATCTCAGCCCAGAAACTGGCTGCATTTTATTGATGAACGTGTGAATTTAATTAGCTTCAACTGATTGACATATGAAGAAGAAGGTGCATTGCGGAGAAGTGTTGAGCATTTCGATAGAAGCAACGAACCACTTGTAGTGTTTACGAGCAATGCTGACTATATGTGAGGTTGGCCGAGTGGTTAAGTCGTCGGACTTGCGTACGACAGTCGCTGGTTCGACGCTGGCTGCGGGAATTTTTTTTTGCAAACGCGAGAAAATGATGACATAAGACATATGATGTATGTCTCTTTCAAAGTGTAATTCAGTGCTACAATAAGGTTCAATTGAATCAAAAAACGGCGCCAAATGCCATTATTGGACTATTATTCAGTGTTTATACCCTGTAAAGTGTCCCTACCCAAGTAACAATTTCATCCCTAAAATACTTCGTAAAATATTCTCTTCTAACGACAATAGGGGCACTTTACAAGGAGTGAGGAAATGTTGGTTTCAAGCAATATTTCAATGAATTCAAATCAAGAAACGTGGTATTCCAGAGCATTTCATAAGTGTCAGTTCATTAAATCACAAAGTCCATCCTTCTATAAAACTACGGTGAACAATTTATTGGATGACCATACGAATGTCACACTATACAAATGACACCGACTGTGCTATAGAAGAATATAATGCATGTGTTAACTTAGAGAGACCATTGCATGTGTGTGCTGTATCATCCAATAAACACAAGAGTGGAGTATTTAAAGGAGTACGTTTTAATGTTAACGTTTAGAGACACTTTTTTCGAAGTTTTATACCACCATCTTTAAATTTATTCCATAATGATGATATAAGCTTTCCGGGAAATACTTTAAGGATGTTTTATCGGATCAAAATATTACTTTAAGCGATGTCACACAATAAATGAATTTCGTGGTACTATATGATTGCTACAGTATGGAGTGCTTCTTTAAAGCAAACGAATTGTTGCTTGGGTATTATCGTTTGAAGAAAATATTCTACGAAGAATTATAGGGATGAAATTGTTACTTGGGCATTCGTATGGTCATCCAATAAATTGTTCACCGTAGTTTTATAGAAGGATGGACTTTGTGACTTTTTAATGAATTGACACTTATGAAGTTTTCTGAAATACACAATTTCTGCATTAGAAATCCTTGAAATCTTGCATGAAACCCACACGTATGCACTCATTGTTATCTTCGAAATTAATTAAGGTGATCTCTGCGCAGAAATTCACTCTATTTTATTGATAAATGCATGATAGGGTGCATTGGAGAAGAGTCGATAAAGAATTGTCAAGCATTTCTATAGTAGCAACAACCATTTGTAGTGTTTCCGAGCAATGCCGACCATATGTGAGGTTAGCTGAGTGGTAGCGTGTAGAGCGGGCAATCAACAGACATTAGTTCGATGCTAGCTGCGGAAATTTTGTTTTTCTATTTTTTTTTTGCAAATTCGTTCAATGACAGAAAATGATGATATAAAGCAAATGACGCACGCATTTTTAAAGCATAATTTAGTGATACAATAAGGTTCTATTGGATTAAAAAACGGCGCCAAATGCCATTATTGGACTGTTATTCAGTGGTTATACCCTGTAAAGTAAGGGGGAAGATAAAGGTTGAAAGGCTTCGGCTAATTCCTATATCTTCTTCAGTTGTGGCATAACTGCGGACCCTTAGCTATGCAGGAGGAGTTTCATAGGAAAAGGACTTCGGCCAATTCCTATGTCTCTCTACGGGGCGTTACTTTCCCGCATTATCCGAGTAACCGCTGCGCCTGAGTGCTGCATTAACATCTGCAGCGTCTCAGGTTACTTAACGTGATAGGTGACAGAAAACATTTAAGTCAACCACTAAAGCAGCATCTTCGAGGCATGCCCATGATGGCCTTTACTCAACGATTAAACCCTATCATGGTTTAGCGATGTGCCGACAACTCATCCTAAGAAAAACTTCAAGTCAAGAAACCTGAAACAAAAGCCTCGGATTGGACGGATACAAAACAACGACGACCCCGCAAACGAACAACTGATTACTCTTTCGGATCCTGGAATGTACGCTCCCTGAATAGACCGGGGGCCTTAAGGGCCCTCCTGGATCAGGTAGAACAATACAAGCTGAGCATACTTGCAATCCAGGAAACTAAATGGCTCAAAAGCGAGATTAACGACCTCAATTCGCACACTATTTTTACGAGTGGTAAAGAGGAGGGCAACAAGGAGTTTGGAGTAGCTTTCATCGTGAATAAGCAGCTGAAGGACCACGTTATCGGCTTCAAACCCATCAACGAGCGGCTATGTGCGATCCGCATTAAGACCCGTTTCGCTAATCTCTGGCTCATTAATGCGCATGCCCCTACAGAAGTAAAAGAAGACGCGATTAAGGACGAGTTCTACAACGACCTAGAAACACTCTTCGACTCACTTCCATCAAACGACGTCAAGCTGCTGCTAGGAGACTTTAACGCCAAAGTCGGAAATGAAAGCTGGCATAGGGGAACTACTGGAGGTCATAGCCTCCACGAAGAAAACAACAACAACGGTCAGCGACTTATCGACTTCGCGAGCGGCAGAAACCTGGTAATAAGCTCTACATGCTTCCCTCATCGACGAATCCATAAGCAGACCTGGAAGTCTCCAGATGAATACACCGTGAACCAGATCGACCACGTACTGACCAGCAAGAGATGGGCTTCTAATGTCCTAGATGTTCGATCCTATCGAGGAGCCAACTGTGACACCGATCACTATTTGGTGAAGACGACCTACAGGTGCAGAATCTCTTCGGTGCACCTAACGAGAATCAACCCTGCCAAGATCTTCGAGGTTGACAATTTGATTGATGATGCCACGGCGGCTGCGTATACAACAGCACTAGAGGAAAAACTGTCGCCCATGCTTGATGACATCAACAATTTAGGCATCCATGAGTTCTGGGAGGAGCTCAAAGACAGCATCAAGGGGGTCGCAGAAGAGGTCGTGGGCTATAAAGGCCGGCGCAGACGAGCAGACTGGTTCGACGAAGAATGCAGGGCCTCGATTGAGGCGAAAAATGAAGCCTATCGCCAATACACACAACGCGCATCCCGAGCCAAGAAAGAAAGATATAACGAGCTTCGGCGAGTATCTAATAAGTTAATTAGACGTAAGAAACGCAAACATTTTGACGAGCAGTTACAGCAAATAAACCAAAGATTAGCCAGTAAGAACATTAGACAGGCGTACAAACTTATTAATAATGTTAAGAACGGATATCAACCCAGGACAAGCCTATGTAAGGACAAGGATGGTAACATCATCAGCGACATCGAAAGCGTCAACAAACGATGGGCCTCGCATTTTGAAGAGCTCCTCAATGCACCATCAACATCCCCCGCGGAGCCAGCTCTTGAGCAGTTAGCCGAACCAGGCCCTCCCGTTCTACCCCCAACAGTAGAGGAGGTGAGTCTTGCCATACAGTCGCTTCAAAATAATAAAGCGCCCGGCGCTGACGAGATCCCAGCAGAACTGCTGAAGCATGGTGGAACGTGCCTGACCAACGCAATACATGTGCTACTGCTGAAAATATGGAACGACGAGGAAATCCCCGAAGATTGGCGCAAAAGCATAATCTGCCCAATCCACAAAAAGGGTGACAAGCTGAAGTGTGAGAATTACAGGGGCATATCATTAGTTTGTACGGCCTATAAGATATTATCTAAAATTCTTGAAAAGAGAATTAATCCGTACGCAGAACGAATCATTGGCGAGTATCAAGGCGGCTTCAGACCTGGTCGATCAACGACCGATCAGCTTTTCACAGTGAAGCTACTACTCCAAAAGTGCTGGGAATATAACATCGACGTATACCAAATCTTTGTCGACTTCAAGCAGGCATACGACAGTATCGATCGAAGTGTACTGTACAACATTATGCTGAATTTTGGTATACCGGCAAAGTTAGTGCGACTCACAAGGATGACGATGACTAATACCGTCTCGCAGGTCAGAGTGCAGAATCGACTCACTGACCTATTTGAAACTCGTACTGGACTCAAGCAGGGCGACGGGCTGGCGCCGACGCTCTTCAACCTTGCTTTGGAGTATGTAATTCGAGCCATGAATATGGACAGCAGCGGAACGCTACTCATCAAGTCGACTCAATTAGTAGCGTACGCCGACGATATCAACATCATGTCTCGAAGGTTGGGTGATGCAGAAAGCCTTCTGCATAACCTCAATAACGCCGCAAAGGAAGTTGGACTACATATCAACGAAAGCAAAACAAAGGCCATGATGCAATCGAAAACAAGGACGCCAGCAAATTCAAGCATCATAGTGGGGGACCTTAATATCGAGTATGTAGACAACTTCAACTATCTGGGTTGTAACTTATCAAAGGACGCCAATGAAACCGACGAAATTAAGCGACGGATACAACTAGCCAATAAGACATATTTCTCGGTCCTCCCTATAATTAATTCGAAACTTGCGCACAGGAACACGAAGCTCCGCGTGTACAAAACGATCATCCGACCCGTGCTATGTTATGGCTGCGAAACATGGACCCTCACCCAAGCCTCCGAAATTTTGCTAGACCGATTCGAACGAAAGGTCCTTCGGCGAATTTTCGGGGCCGTTCGCGAGCGAGACCAATGGCGTAACCGGTACAACCATGAATTGTATCAATTGTACGATGAGCTGGAAGTATCGAAAATCGTGAAGCTTCAACGTTTGCAATGGGCGGGGCATGTACAACGGATGGACGATAATCGCATGCCAAAGAAAGTGATGAACGCACAACGAATTGACGGAGCGAGGTTGCGTGGACGACCGAGAGCTCGCTGGGAGAACTCCGTAGGTGAAGACGCCCAACAGCTGCTGGGCTTCCGAAACTGGAGGACGAGGTCACGTAACCGCGACAATTGGAGGTCAACGATTCAGGCGGCCAAGGCCCGACGTCGGGCTATCGTGCCACATTGATGATGATGATACCCTGTAAAGTGCCCCTATTAATGCTAGAAGAGAATATTTTACGAAGTATTATAGGAATGAAATTGTTACTTGGGAAGCGATTGTCAAAGCGGTTGGTTGAGCTGCCATATTGAATATCAAAACTGGACGCACAGCCAAATGGCGACAGCAGCTGAAATTTTGCACACATGCTTCTTTTTGCTGCAGCCAGTTTGTGTGTTTGAATCGCTAAAATCGGATGATGGGGTCATGGGGCTGCCATACAAACCCAAACCCCAAAATTAAGCTTTTCTAAGAAAAACTGTTTTATTGGCGCACCAATTTTGACCCATCTTGGCACAAGTGTGTGTCATCGGCTCCCATACAAACCCAAACCCCCAAATTAAGCTCTTCTAAGAATTGGTTTTTATTCGTGCGCTAATTCAAACCAAATCTCACAGAAATGTGTTTCTTTGCAAGCTACAAAATATATGTCAAAGTCGATGGAATCGGACCATTGGATCATTATGCGCCAACCACCCATAACCCCTAAAATTGTGTTCCCTTAGATTTTTTTAGCTTAAATTCTATTCAAACCTTATATCAGTGTGTCTTTATCGAAACTACAAAAAATATGTACAAACAAATATATTCGCCCTAAAGGGGGGTTTCGGTCGACTCGAGAGCTGTTACTGCTTTGAATAGCAGCAGCAGCGGCAGCATTTCATAGCTTACACATATGCTGCCCAAGTAACAATTCGTATGCTTTAAAGAAGCGCTTCGTCCTGTAACATTCATATAGTAACACAAAATCAGTTTATCGTGTGACATCGCTTATATAAGTATTTTAAAAAATAAATAAATAATAAATAACAGGCGCGACAATCCAACATTGGACTAAGGCCGCAGGATGTGTTAGTGACATCCTATTTCCAAGATCTTATCTGCTTTTTGATGAGGTAATGAGATCAGCATCACGCTCAGTAGTGTTATTTATCCTCATAAATGGGTACTCGTTTAACATCTGAGTGAGATCATAGTCTGTCACAAGCTCGTGAGTTCGAAAAACACCATGGAACACGGTGAGATTCGAAATTATGAGCCTGTGCACCGAAGGTAAGCGCACTAACCGCTAGACCAGCCAGACTATATAAGTATTTTGATCCGATAAAAACTCCTTAAAACACTATTCGGAAAGCTTAAAAAGTTCTTATATAATCAATTCACGACTACATCCAATAAGACTTCGATAACACTTCTCTAAACGTTAACCTAAAAAGATGCTCCATTAAATACTTCTTTGTAGTCTTTATTGAATGACATAAACACACATGACTGAAGTCAACACACACACACATGCATATAATCTTCTATAACACTGTCGATTTCATTTTTATAGTGTGACATTCGTGTGATCATCCAATAAATTGCTCAGCGTAGTTTTATAGAAGGATGAACTTTGTGATTTTTTAAAGAATGGACACTTATGAAATGCTCTGGAGCACCACGTTTCTTGAATTGAATTCATTGAAATATTGCATGAAACCAACATCTCCTCACTCATTGTTAACTTATGAATCAATTAAGATAATCTCAGCCTAGTAACTGGCTGCATTTTATTGATGAACATGTGAATTTAATTAGCATCAACTGATTGACATATAAAGAAGAAGGTGCATTGAGGAGAAGTGTTGAGCATTTCGATAGAAGCAAAAACCACTTGTAGTGTTTAGGAGCAATGCTGAATATATGTGAGGTTGGCCGAGTGGTTAAGTCGTCGGACTTGCGTACGACAGTCGCTGGTTCAACGCTGGCTGCGGGAATTTTTTTTCTTTTTTTTTTGCAAAAGCGAGAAAATGACAGAAAATGATGACATAACACATATGATGTATGTCTTTTTCAAAGTGTAATTCAGTGCTACAATAAGGTTCAATTGGATCAAAAAACGGCGCCGAATGCCATAATTGGACTGTTATTCAGTGGTTATACCCTGTAAAGTGCCCCTATTATTGTTAGAAGAGAGTATTTTACGAAGTATTATAGGGCTGAAATTGTTACTTGGGTGGTTATGTTCGCAATTTTTTCACTGCATTGTTCTTGCTTTTAATGACGTCATATGATCGTTTTTGTTGTTTATTCACACTTTAGTAGGCAGCTTTGATGTAATTGATCAGCTATTGTGCGGCATACAGATAATTTCATTGTGATCATAACCTCTGTTTATATCCATCTCTTTAGTGTTCAATGTGGGAACAAACATAGACAAGATCACAACTTTCAGATAGACGCGAAGATGCAAGACCTGAAGAGTGCATCTATCTGGACGGACCACGCTAGGAGCAGATATTCAGGTTTACTCTACATCATTTCTATTCCAAAAATTGTCGTAGATAACTTTACAGACATACATACATTCATATTTCCTTATTTTAATTTTTTCAGCATCAGACATATCAATATTGTTTTATTTTCTATTTATTATTAACAATATACATGCAAATTATTCATCATCATCAATGTGGCACGATAGCCCGACGTCGGGCTTTGACGTTTGACCACCTAATGCAAATTAATCACACATTTTAAATTTCCCCCCAAGCCCATCTTCATAAGGCACTCAGATTTATACGGCGCCTATGCATAATTTCACCGCCGTCTATATATTAAGGCCGCAATGTAGACTCGTAAACGTCAAATCCGCAGGTGAAATTGCATTGCATTGTTGTTGCCTCTTATGACATTGTTGTTGTTTGCCCGTGTTCGACGAACAATTCAATACGGATCCATGACGTCATTGTACAGCTGAGTTGCGGCTATGATATATCTAGATGGCGTTGATAATTTCCCTTGTACTAACACTAACCAAACTCTTCAGGCAAAATTGCTTCAATTCTCTCACACGATATTACTTCCTTATTCTCTTTGTTCTGATGTGGGTAGCTAAAATCATTGCCTCATCAGAACACTTCCAGTATTCCAGGAAGTCAAATCGAACTTGTCAAAAAAATTTTCTCTATTATTGGAAATTAAGTGTCATTCGTGAATTGGTTGAGTCGACTTTTCTTTTGAAGAAAGTTTTTCCACAAAATAATTGCAGTCCTCTTCAATTTAGTGCTTTCACTCATAAAAGCAACTGATCTTAAGCCATGGGTGCAGTTTTAGGATTGTGCTCTGCCGCTCAGGTAATTACAAAAAGATGAAATCATGTCAGCCGTAAAACTGCGTCGTTCCCAAATGTCGATGGAACTTTGTTTACTTTTTAATTTTGGCCCTGGATTTATATCATGTTCTGTTCTTTATTTATTTATACATACTTGCTAATTTTTTTGTGAGCACAAACAAGCTAAAAGGAAAGAAGCAAGTGCGTTTTCGTTTCGCTTGCTTCGAAACGGTAATCAAATTAGAATCCCCAAATGACAATGGAAGTCCCATTGGTAGAAAAATGTGATCTTGAGCAGCATACTTGCATGGCATTCATCTTTTGGCTTTTGTCTATAGACTTCTCATTACTTTTCCCCATTTCTTGGTGATTCATTGTTTGGATTTAGATGATAAGCGTCAGTCTGACTCCACTGTGTTATCTAGCAGCTACTAATTAGATAACATTCTAATCGATAAAGTACGTTGCTCCGTTTCCAAACAAAGCTTGAAGCGAATTTGTACTCCTAAATTTGTTCCTCGTTATTTAATTATTAGCACCTCTAAGTAATGTAATCTTGCCAAATATTCAAAACTGCTCCAAAGAAGCTAACTTGATTTAAAACGCGAATTGCGTGATTCGCCCTTGCCTGATTTCCGGGATAAATCGCAATCTTGTTTGGTTTCGGGGTTTCCCAGCCAGCGTCGGCGTCATATACCGTGAACATAGCTACAAATAAGCTTTACTTCATGAATCACGAATCGCCATTATGTATCTACAGGATGCATTGAAAGTAAGATACATGATGGTCAGCTGAAGTAATGTCGACGGATCATGCATATAGGAAATATAATGGTTTTCGAATTTTTTCTAATTGGAATAAGATCCAGACTTGCCAAAACGCTGCTCTACGTATCGCCACAGGTTGTCACCTAATGTCGTCCCAGGATCATCTTCATCAAGAAACCAGGATGTTACCAATACGTGATCATAATCTTCTCCTATCTTTACAATACCTGGTCGGTTGCTATCGAGAGAATCACCCAAACCATCATCTCATGGGCAATACTCCCCCTCCACGACATGTCAGGAGTGGAATCAGAGATCTCGAGAGAGACGTCCAGGGATACAAACGGGTACCTCCCGATATATTTGATGACACAGCATACCATGCGGCCATCGCAGATATTCACACAACCGCTGTGAATCGGTCAATAGGGAGATTAAGTATGAATAGAGTCCTCTCAGCGTCCTCACCACCTATATCACCTGAGGAGATGCCCCGCTGCACCCACTAACCTCACTCCGAGGGCGTTATGGGACAACCCTATTGCCGCTGCTACGTTCTTATCGCTTGAGACAATAGGCGAGAACGACGACGAAACATAGAGTACTTCCACAGACATACACAGTGGTTCACGCCTTTCTGCACCGCTACTACACTCCTCAAGTGTGATTTTTGTTGCTGGAGTGATTAGAATCACAATTATGACATATTTAATACACATTATATAAAATTTAAATACGGTCACAGATATGAACCAACCACAGAACAAAGTAAACTGAACTAGAAAAAGTACCTACCCTTATACCAACTTATAGTTGTCTGGGAGGTACAAAAGACCTTATTACGACGATAATGGAATAAATAGCACCAAAATAATCAAATCGAATTGATGAGCTCAGTAGATCACAACGTATAGTTTTTTTTTCTGGTAAAATTGAAACCTTTTTTTCTCTAGAACTCTCAAAAGCTCACATAGATTGAAGATATAAAATTTTTATTTGTCATGTTATTTTAAGGAAGGTGCGCCGTATTAAAAGTGGAAAGGAGATGTGAGGAGGAGAGGAGGATAAAAAAACTAAAAGAAGACTAATGCCACGATAGCTAGGCGTCCGCTCGAAACTTGGCAGAACCTTTCAGTAGTATGACAATTCGAGCCAGGCACGATTTCATTATCTGCGGCGCCAAATTTTGATGATGTCATTTCATTAATATTGGCCTGAAACGACCGAATCTGCAATCCTTTTTCGCGAAATCGTAACGGTTCTCCAGATATTCAATGTCAAAGTTTGACATTTATATGGGGTAGTTCAGTTTTTAACCGAAAATTGGCGGTATTTTTGCTACATATTGATGTGACGCAAATCATATAAAGGGAGTAGAAATGGGGTATGTTGTCATACTAGCCAGTTTGATCAACCGGTTAGTATGACCCCCGAAATATTTACCATTTCAGGCAATTCGCATTGTCAGGTGGTTTCGTCCGTTAGCACGCCGACTCATCAGGAGCTACCTTTTGAGCGTGCTAACGAGTAGCTCGAACACTTAGAGAAAACATAGCAACTCATGCCATGCGTTAGTCCAGAGTGGCAAATGTCAAAATATTGTCGATGCAATTATTAACCCTTCTGACGCCGCCTACGAGCTATTATGCCTAAGGTGTAGCTGGATCTTCTGTGAAATCAATCTTATTTTTTGAAGAGGTCTAATTTTGGTTCTAGAACAGTTTACAGACTGTGTCTTACGATGATGCGCCGTTTTTTCGATTCTTTAGACATAGTTTACATTTCGCCGAACGTTTGATCGCATTTTTGGCCATCGGTTCCTTTGAAATTTATATGGAAAGGGGTGGAAAATATTATTGAACGATATTTTTCATCAAGATATAGTACCAATATTCTGTCTGGATATATACGCCAACAGAAGGGTTAAATATAACGTCGGCATTTTAAGAGAGTAATGAATATTACGCGGATTTTATATTCTCAATTGTAAACAAAAAATTGACGTTTGAATAATATTTTCACGCATATTATGAACTGCAATAGTGTGAGAACGGTGCAATTTTTATTTTCTGATGCCCACTCTGGCTGGACTAACGCATGCTTTCTCTAAGCTCGAACACTACAATGTGTGTGGTGCATCCCAACACAAAAGTTGAACGTGAGTTGAACCTAAGTTGAAAGTTACACTTTTTGGGTCGTTCGACAAAAGTTGAACGAAAGTTGAACGTGAGTCGAACCTAAGCTGAAAGTAACACTTTTTGGGTCGTTCAACAAAAGTTGAACAGGAACCTATGTTAAAGTTACACTTTTTGGGTCGTTCAACAAAAGTTGAACGAAAGTTGAACGTGAGTTGAACCTAAGTTGAAAGTTGAATTCAAGTTGATGTAATGCCAAAAACGTAACGCTTTTTCGTTATGATTTTCGTGACGCTTTTCGAATTTATGTGCCAGGGTCAAGACATAAAAATGTCAAAAATGGCAAAAACATAGCTGGGTCCACTATGTTTTTGACAGATGCTGTTTGCCAACGAGGAACGTTTTAAACCGCTTCATTCAAACATGTACTCGTATGTATATCATTGACGCGGAACATTTAAGATAGGATTTGCTAACTACTGCTGCCCTTGCAGTGCCATTGACATCCATACCTCTGTAGCAGCACACCTATCCATATATTCCAAAAATCGGGCGACAATGAATAAAAACTACATACACAGAACGCTCTGTGGCTCACTTGGTTGAGTCGCACTCTACGATGCTAGTAATCTAGAGGTCCGCAGATCGAATCTCGGCGTGGTCCAGGAAATATATAGTGCTTGCAACATTATATACACTCCTCTATATGCAATGTAACGTTGACTCGAAGTAGCCTATAAGTAGTAGCTGAGTGAACGCACCATGCCCCAGAAGGGGTTACGATACAGAGAAGAAGAAGACATACACAGAACTCTCCTCCGGAAGGGCCGTTTACATAAACACAAATACCCACAATAATGAGATCACATCTCCCAAATTGCAACAACACCTCAAGCGTGATTAAGCTATGGAAAACTCTATCCTTTTCTAAATCCGTTAAATCAAAAAGAAAGGTTACCGAAGCCAATTAAAATTGGGCACGCGAATCGATTGAATGACACCATTGTATAGTTAACCCTGCGTTGCGCTCCAGAGCGAAAAAAAAATTGTAGTCGCAAAGGCAGGATATGTGCGGAGGGGCATAACGTATATAAAGTACGATCACAAGTTGTTGACATCACTCAGCAGCGAAATCTCTCAACATCCATGTTTTATGCGCGGATATGAAATGCTCGATTTGGGGCAGTTGAATGATTTTCAAAAAAATACGACCTTCGAAACTCACAATGAACTCCTCGCTCCTCCCCGTTGGAAGTTATTGAAATGACAATCCGAGCAACCATCATGTGCATAAAACACCACCTGCATGTCGCGAAAGACGTTCAATAGGGCAGAAAAGAGTTCAAGGATACAAAAGAGTTTTCTTTGTAAAACTGACAACAAGGCGGATAGTGTTCATCTATAGAACAACGAGGTTCAAAAAGCAACGGATAATCGCGCTAAAAAAGATAATCACATATTACACAAAAGCACCCGCCATCTTTCCTGAGGAAATGCACTTACCAGAAGCCACGGCTAAGGCTGTCCTACCTGTCGAAAGGCTTGGGCTGCACAGAATATAAGGAAGGATATCTTGAAAATTATAACCAGTGAGTCTTATTTTTATTTTATAGAATAAACAAAATCAGTTCAAAGCGATGAGAATAATTTTTGACGAGGAAAATGTTAAAATGAATAATTTAGAAATTTAGAATTTCCCTCCGGAAAAATTAGGGAAAAGGTTTTTCGTTCCGGTGCTCTTAACAAGCCTCCCAAAAGAACCCATCTATGAGGGTGCTGCTAGTGTTGCTACAGAGGGCAAAAAAATGGCAAAAACAGGTTTCTGAGAATATCTCCATAATGATAACATGCACTAAAAAGTTCCCCATCGATTCGCGCTCCCTAAAGATGCACGCGTCGACGGGGACTTTTTGGCATTTTCTTTGGCCGCATAGAGGGCTCAAATTTGGTGACTTTCTCCTTAAATGTATCGTTAAAGAGATACTTCTGAAAATCGCTCCCGAAAACCTGATAATTTTATAGTTTGAGTGGCGGTAGCTCCACTTTGGAGATGCATATAGATAGGGACATCTGGCATTTTATTTATTGATATTTCATTACCGTTATAATGGTATTCACGATAATTCCCAAAAAATAATTTCATTATACGATTGTTGTGATGGCGATGACACGATCCAAGATAGAGCTGCCTGTGGAAATAGGCTGAAACATTACCGCCAGAACGGGAATTTGGATATGTTGTTAAGAGATTTACGAAAAAATCGCCAGTTTCTAATGAATATTACCGTTATAGATGTATTCCCAAAAAACTGTCCATTTAATCGTCGTGTGGACAAATATGCCCCTTTGGGGAGAAGCATCTGGGGACTTTTAACTTTATATTTGGAACCTCAAAAGCCACAAATTTATCATAGACAACATTTCAAAGATCAATAAAGATATTCGCGAAAATCCCCAAAAATCCTTTTTTAGTTTTCAATCTACATAGCGCCCTTATGGATACACGTATCCACGAGAATTTTGGGCGAGTTTCTACATGTTTGCGTCAATTTTTTTTTTTAGTTCAGTGGCCGCCATATTTCAATGGTAGTCATAATAGTGCTCTCGGAACGGACTAGGGACATTGCTTAAGCTTAACTATGTGGTATCACTAGGGCTTTACAGCATTTAACCGACATACCACCCTCGTATTTCATGGCCAACATTGTTGTTGAGGTTAATCAAATGCAAATCTCAATTGCTCACAAAGAATAAACCGATCAATTCGTTCTAACATTTCTCATTAGAAACCCTACTATTTTTTGCCAGGCCGTATTTCTAGTGGCTGGGGCCACATGCGGGCCGCGGATTAGCCACCATGTCCAAAGGCTCTGGTTGACAACACCTAGCCTCCATCTATTGCACGATGGGTAGGACTGCGACTGCTGCCAAAGCAGTATCTTGCTAGTTGCTGTCTAGAGTTCCCAAAGCCACCAGGACGACATTGACCCGCAACGATCGGGTTTTGCACGTGTCATCATTCTTATTTATCCCCTGTTGACCCTCCTGTAACTGCGGTACGCCTCAGGGTGTGAACCTGTTCAATCATTTCTTTCAATGCCCGCTGCAGCAACTCACCCTAGATCATATTTCATTGTATGGAACACCTATCTCAGCAGTCTCATTCTGATCGTTCAAATCAACGCAGATGCGATTTTACGTATTTCTGTACCGCTAAAAGAAACATAATAAATTACCCCTTTAGGAAACTACAAACTTCATGCATAATCTTTTTTGTAACTTCAGAAAAAAAATCAGTTCTTGTTTTTCTTACCTTGGTATACCGTTCCATGACGCTTTGTTGCTCGGTCTCCTGTGTAATCACTTCTCCCGTTCTGGCGGCAATGTCTCAACCACAATAATCTGCTCCAAGGTCAACTTTACAAATTACAGTCACAACCAATAACCGGGATTTTTCAGACACATTTTATAACTAAACAATATTTACCGGTAACTGTGTATTTTATTTTAAATTTCAGCTTGCTTGCTGCTGCACCGGCACTGCATGTTCCCTATGCTGTCAAGCATGTCCCTCGTGCCGCAATTCAACATCATCACGACTTATGTACGCGCTCATGTTATTGCTCGGAGCCGTTGTAAGCGCTATTACTCTAGCTCCGGGGCTACAGGATTGGTTAAAGTCTCTACCGTTTTGTGCTAATCCGAATGCTACGCGAATAGCACCGACAGTGGATTGTACATCGGCACTTGGCTATATGGCGGTTTATCGTATCAACTTTGCTATCGTATGCTTCTTTGTTCTAATGGCGATTATAATGATTGGTGTAAAAACGTCACGAGATCCTCGAGCGCCAATTCAAAATGGAGTGTGGGGTTTAAAGTATCTCCTGGTGATTGGTGTAACGATTGGTGCTATATTTATACCAGAAGGAAGTTTTGGCATAGCTTGGATGTGGATTGGTCTAATAGGTGGGCTGGTTTTCATCTTAATTCAATTGGTGCTTATTATCGATTTTGCGCATACATGGGCTGAGACATGGGTTGGTAAGTAGTTGTTTGATTTTTATTATTAACAAAAAAAATGTTTCAAGTACATAGAATGCAAAACATTTCCGATACTTCTGTTGTTATCCTTGATTTGAAAGGTTGCCTAGATGGCAGTATTATTTTTCTTTGACTTGAACACCAGTTTATTAATTGCAATGTCTTCAGTTATACTAGACAAATATATTTCTAATGAAATAATTTCTATCTTAGGTTATTATGAAGAAACGGAGTCAAAGGCTTGGTACCTCGCCCTTCTCACGGTTACATTTTTGCAATATGCTCTCTCGATTACGGGTATCGCTTTGCTTTTCATCTATTTCACTAAGGTAAATATCCGTCAACTGTACAGGTTCGGATCCCCCAATCACTTCTTAATTCCAGACTGGAGATTGTTCGCTCAACAAATTCTTTATTTCGATCAACTTGATATTTTGCGTTGCAATAAGCGTTGTTTCGGTTTTACCACGAGTTCAAGATGCCTTGCCACGATCTGGCTTGCTGCAAAGTTCAATGGTAACTTTGTATACCATATTCTTGACATGGTCAGCTATTGCCAATAATCCAGGTATGCATGCTGCTATAATTCAAAGAATTTAATTATAAATTTGTTCATACTTTTACGAATAGATGTCGAATGTAATTCCGGATTCTTCGGATCCAATACTGATCCAGTGAAAAATAAGGTAAGAAAGACTAAGACTGTAGTTGAATGTGTGTTTTAAGTACGTTCTTCATCTATCGTTTCAGATTAATTTCGATACGACCAGCATCATTGGATTAGTAATTTGGTTACTATGTGTGCTATACAGCTCACTAAGATCCGCATCTAAGGTCGCTCAGGTTGCATTGCCAGATGCTGAAAAACAAGGTGAGTTTGAGACGTATTATGTAGAAGTGGTTATCATTTTCAAAATTTTCGTTAGTGAATTATAGGCCTGCGTATTATTGAAATTCATTGCTTATAGATATTTTGAAACGTAAGCTCTTCACTTCATTTCATTTTGTATGGATGTAGGAGTTAAAATATTTCTTACTTCAATTTTTCCACAATACCGTAATTTCGGCTGGTATTCGTATTAACTAATTGTGAAAATCTTGACCTTAAGATTCGCACCCACGAAATTTGGGAACCAGAATTAATACACTAATTGTATAGTTCGTTTTAATTTCGCCAATTGAGTGCAATATTGGCTCGAATCAGTATTCCCACTGCATGGAAGAGTTCATAAATGCATAAAAAAACATGACAAAGTAAACAAAATTATGACAACTTTAAATACAGTAGTGGAAGAACGTCATCGTCCAACAAATGTACAGTCGAACGGAGGCTGATATACCTCGTTTACCTGTCGAAAATGCAATTTTCTTATCCACTGAATTTCGGAGGAGGCAATCTTTCAATTTTCTAAATGTGGGAATAATGAGGGGGTCTTTGATCGGAGCAACTCTATTTTCGGCAAAAGTTATCTCTTGTTTGCCCTCCATCTTAAGGAACCTAGTCGGATGCTACCCTGCCCAGGAGTTTAGGCGTCTAAACCAGATATACACACCAAAGAAGTCCAAAATGCAACTAGAGAATTCTCTAACAATCGCATACTTGTCACCAAACCACCAGTCTTCTCTCCGGACAAACAGCAGTTACCCGGGGCCACCCACACATCTTTGGGTCAGCTTCGCTACGGATCTACGATCAAGAAAATATAGGCCAGCGTAATTTAGTATTTAGTTTTTAAATCTATTTAATAACATATAGTCGTAGCAACCAATATTGCTTTTACGCAATCTTTGTACTGATTTAACAAATTTTTATGTTCATCATTTATTACAAATGAACCCTTCAATCATACTTTTACCCTACTCCCTTGTCCGAGACTAAAATGCAACACAACCAATGTACTGGGATGACAACCAGACTAGGAAAACATATGTTCGCATAGAAAGAGAAAAGGAACCGAGAAAGCTTCACTTTTCGATTCGCCATTCGTACGGTAGTATCACCACTTGCTCCGGACGGTGTCCGCGGCAAAATTGCTTTCTGTCACGAATATACATAAAGAGATCGGCAACAACTGCTCTACTTGCGGAGCTAGTATTCGATTGCCCAGCCCAGCTTCATGCAAAGTAGTGTACGCAGCATGAACAGGCTAACCGTTGTGCACTATCCCCAAACTGGCGTGGTATATATTATAATGGATGTTATAGTTTCGACAATAGCAACCTCCTACTTGTTCTAGGATCACGTGTGTTGGGTATCATTCTTGTTCCCAAGTACCTAACGTCTTATTTAGAGGTTATGACACACTCTCTTCTTTCATGATTGCTGGAAAGTCCTTTCTTCTATACTAGAAGCTTTAAAGATGTCGGCAAACTTTCTGAGTATCGTCAAAATTGCCGCCTTCAACGCTCTATTAGGGAGACCATCCGGACCAGGCACTTCACCATCCTCAATTCCAGATGTTATCTGTAATCGTGGGTATGCTGGTCTGCATGCATTGGGTTACGGAATCTTAACATCCGCGAAATCATAAAGCGAACGACGGATCGGAAGGGCCCTAACCTTGACAAGGTTCAAAATTTATGATACAAACGTTTCCTGAGTGTCCCCTTGTTTACCATCGAGGCAAGATACTCGACCTTGGGACGTACATGCTCTCCTTTGACGTACATGTATGGTATCGGTGCGTCTGGATCTGAGATCGAGCAGCATAAGAACTCAGTAAGTAAAACCGCGTCTGAGGTTTCCAGTTACGAGATCTTTATTTTGTAACGAATACAATTGTTTCGGGGGTCTCTTGCTGTAGTAGCGGTGCAGAAAGGCGTGAACCGCTGTGCATGTCTGTGGAAGTGTTCTATGTTTCGTCGTCTTCTTCTTGTAGCGGTGCAGAAAGGTGTGTAACCTCTGTGCATCTATGTGGGTACGATTTATGGTTCGTCAATGTTTGTGTCCGTGAGGTCTAAGGACAAAAATATAGCTGCTGCGATAGGGTTTTCCCACAGTGATATAGGGGTAAGATCAGTGGGCGCAGCGGGGCATTGAAACAAGTGGCCCACATCATGAGGAGTACCATTGCAGTTTGGACAGATGTTTTGGATGTCCGGGTTTATGCGAGAAAGGTACGAATTAAGGCGTGAACAAAAGCCCGACCGAAGTTGAGCTAGTGTTACTCTGGTGGCTCTCGGGAGCCTAATCTCCTCAGGCGAAATTGGTGGTGGGCGCTCTGAGAGGACTCTATTCGCACCTAAACTCGCGATAGACCGATTCACTTCTTCAGTGTGGATCGCTGCAATGGCGGCTCGGTATGTAACTTCATCGTAAGGGTCCCGTTTGTATCCCTGAACCTCTCTCTCAAGGTCTCGTAAACCACGCCTGACATGTCGTGGTGGAGGAATTCGGTCCATGAGATGATTATTGGGATGATCCTCACGGTAGCAACCAACAAATTACTGTTTTGAGAGTAGGAGATTGTGATGATATGTTTCGTCGTCGTTCTCGCCTATTGTCTCAAGCGACAAGAACGTAGCAGCTGCAATAGGGTTGTCCCATAACGCCCTTGGAGTGAGGTTAGTGGGTGCAGCGGGGCATCGGAACAGGTGGTCCACATCATGGGGCGCACCACCGCAGCTCGGACAACTGTTCTGAATGTCCGGTCTATTCGAGATAAGTATGAATTGAGGCGCGAACAAAAACCCGACCTAAGCTGGGCTAGTGTAGCTCTTGTGCCTCTCGGGAGCCTAGTCTCCTCAGGTGATATAGGTGGTGAGGGCGCTGAGAGGACTCTATTCATACTTAATCTCCCTATTGACCGATTCACAACGGTTGTGTGAATATCTGTGATGGTTCTTCTTCTTCTTTTAGCGGTGCAGAAAGGTGTGCAACCGCTGTGCATCTATGTGGATTCGAGTTATGGTTCGTCGATGCTTTCGTCCGTTATGTCAAGGGACAAAAACATGGCTGCTGCGATAGGGTTTTCCCACAGTGAGATAGGGGTTAAGTCAGTGGGCGCAGCTGGGCATTGAAACAAGTGACCCACATCGTGTGGAGCGCCAGCGCAGTTTGGACAGATGTTTTGAATGTCCGGGTTAATGCGAGAAAGGTACGAATTGAGGCGTGAACAAAAGCCCGACCGAAGTTGAGCTAATGTCACTCTGGTGGCTCTCGGGAGCCTAATCTCCTCAGGCGAAATGGGTGGAGGGCGCACTGAGAGGACTCTGTTCGCACCTAATCTCGCAATAGACCGACTCACTTCTGCAGTGTGAATCTCAGCGATGGCAGCTCGGTATGCATCATCGTCGTAAGGGTCCCTCTTGTATCCCTGGACCTCTCTCTCTAGGTCTCGCAAATCACGCCTGACATGTCGTGGTGGAGGAATTCGGTCCATGAGACTGTTGTTGGGATGATTCTCACGGTAGCAACCAACAAGATATTGTTTGGACAGTAGGAGATTGTGGTCACGTATTGGCATCAATTTTGTCTCTTGATGTAAGTGATCCTGGGCAGACATCAAGAGGCAACCTGTGGCTGTGCGTAGAGCAGCATTTTGGCAGACCTGAATTTTGGTCCAGTTTGTATCACATAAACTATGTGACCAAACTGGGGCTGCATAATCAGCAACTGCTCGACCCACCGCTTTGTATGTGACTAGCATGGTTTCTTTATCCTTGCCCCAGGTGCTACCAGCTAGTGCTTTTAGGATTTTATTCCTACTGCACATCATTTCGCAAACGGATGCTGCGTGATGAGCTGTCGTCATCATGCTCTCTAAATTGAGCCCGAGAATTTTAGGATTTGCAACAGTAGGAATTGGATTGTTGCCAATACGTACATCAACCTCCCACCGACAATCCACCGACCAGGTGGTAAGAAATGTCGCAGGTGTCGAAATGTTCTGTGGCAAGGACGACTGTGGTTTAGCCCATTACGGATGCGTGTAGTGATCGCATCGAGGGCTGTGGTGGTACTATGCATTTTCCTGAAGCCGTGCTGGTGAGGTTCTAGCTTAGCATGCTTGACAAGAGTGGGGTGAATAAGGGCCTCTAGCGTCTTTGCGACAGGTGAAAGTATTGTTATGGGTCGGTAGGATTCACCGAGACCAGCGCTTTTACCCGGTTTGAGACAGGGGACAATCCGTCCTGTTTTCCAGATTTCAGGGATGGCAAGCGTGGACATCGACAAGTTAAAGGCTGCCGTGAGATACTCAATGGCTGGAAGGTCGAGATGTTTCAACATGGCCATCGAAATGCCATCGGGTCCGAGGGCCTTTGAATTTTTAGCATTCTCAATGACTTTTTTAACCTGGTCCGCAGTATACGATGGTATAGTGTCAACATTTCTACTGCGAATCCGTCTTCTAATTTTACGCTTTAAGCCATCGGACTTGGGATGTTCAATAAATTGCTTATTGAACAGGCTTGCGCACTGAAGGGGTTCGCTGGTGCTCTTATGGCCAAATTTGATGGCATTATTGCCCTTTCCTTTCCTAGGATTGGATAGGGCGCGGACAGTAGACCATAGTTTACTGACACCTTCATTGAGGTTGCAGTCATTTAGGTGCTCGTTCCATTTCGCCTTCCGATAGTCTTTTACTTGTCGGTTGATTTCGGAGTTAAGCTCCTGAATTCTGGGATCACCTGGGTGAGCGCGTCTGATGTCATCTCGTTCATCGGCTAATCTGGCGGCACTGGTAGGGAAATTAGGTCGAACTTTCGGGATACGTCCAGCAGGAATAAAACGTGCCGCTGCTTTGGCAATGACGTTCCTAATATTTCTTTCGGCCTTATGAACGTTAGTTGGTGTGGGTAGCTCGGTGAACTTCGCCGACGAGTATGCTTTGAAACCCTCCCAATCGGCTTTCTTGTGATTGACAAACGTTCGCTTCTCAGACTTAGTCAGGTTTGCTGGTTTGTCAACTCTTATTATGATTGGGAGGTGATCGGACGAGAGAGCAGTGTGCGTCTCCCATCGAGTAGCACTGATTAGGCTGGCACTTACAATAGTTAAGTCAGGAGAGCTACTGCAAGTGCCTGTGACTCGAGTCGGCGAGTCTTCATTGAGTGGACAGAAATCTGAGGCGTCTAGAGATTCGGCAATAGCTATACCCCTGGCATCGTTGTTGAGGTCAGAATGCCAGAGCTCATGGTGCGCGTTAAAGTCACCAAGAATGATTCTGTGCTCTCCAGATAGGAGAGGACCAATATCGAAACGATAGCCAGAAGGGCAACTAGAGTGTGGTGGAACATATACATTAAAAATTTCGATATTAGTACTCCCTGATGAAACTGAGATGGCTTGCATTTCCGCCGTACCGTCGACATCTACATCTAATACACAGTAATGTACGGACTTGTGTATTAGGAAGGCAAGTCCACCTCCAGGGTGAGAATCATTCCTGGCGGCTGGTCTATCTTTGCGCAGTATAACGTAATTGCCATGGACGCTAAGAGACGAGTTCGAATGGAGCAAAGTCTCCTGGATAGCAGAAATCAGAATTCTGTTTACACTCATGAAGTGAGTGATCTCGGTGATTTTTTGGTGAATGCCGTTGCAGTTAAACTGCAATAAGGACAGTGGAGTGAAAACCGCTGGAGGAGGAGCAGGGGTTAAACTAGGCCTAGCATTCCTGATCATATTGTTTGGGGGTGCTGGGGGCTGAGGAGGAGGTGGAGGGCTAGGAGCAGCCCTTGGTCGCCCTGTATTTATGCATCCCGGTGCAATATATGCTGTGGAGTGCTGACCAACCCTTCTCAGGCCAGAACACCTGAGATGTACCCATTCCAAGCAACAATTACACTGTACTGACCTGGCATTCGTACCAATTCGTTGGCCGCAAACACTACAAAACCATACCTCTGGGCCTGGATTTGTTTCAATGCCGGCGCGAATTAATAAAATTGAGAGCAGCCGCGCCGAGATGTAATGCTCCCAATATGACGAAAAAACACATAACTCGAATCCACACATATACACAGACAAACACAACCTTCCTGCATCGAACCTTCAGGGCTCTTGCCAGGGAGGTATATTGGAAACTTTTGGCCGTTTCCATGAAGAAAACGGGTGTAATCCGCCCCGTAGAGGCAGTTTCCGTAGGACCACTATCTGCGATGGTCGCATGGTATGCTGTGTCATCAAATGTATCGGGAGGTACCCGTTTGTATCGCTGGACGTCTCTCTCGAGATCTCTGAATCCACTCCTGACATGTCGTGAAGGGGAGTATTGCCCATGAGATGATGGTTTGGGTGATTCTCTCGATTGCAACCGACCAGATATTGTAAAGATAGGAGAAGATTATGATCACGTATTGGTAACATGCTGGTTTCTTGATGAGATGTCGTCCCATTATGTGACAACCTGTAGCGATACGTAGAGCAGCGTTTTGGCAAGTCTGGATCTTATTCCAGTTTGTGTTACTAACGGTTTGTGATCAAACCGGTGCTGCGTAGCTGGGAATTGCTCTACCTATCGCTTTGTAGGTGACCAACATAGTTTCTTTGTCCTTGCCCCAGGAACTCCCGGCCAGTGCATTTAGGTCGTTGTTTCTACTGTGCATTTTGTCGACTACGTCTTTGACGTGGTTTTTCGACTTCATCATGGTGTCTAGAGAGACACCAAGGTTGGGGTTGGTAACAGTAGGAACAACGTCATCAGCATGCATACCCGTACGGATCCTAAGCTCCTCCGAAAATTCGTGCGTCCAGGTGGTGAGAAGTGTTGCAGTGCATTTTGACGGTGAGATGACGAGGTTGCGGATACTGAAAAACTCCACCATTTTCTCAATATAGTCATTTAATCGAGTACACATACCATTTAAAACATTCCCCGTGGTGAGTACGGTGCAATCGTCCGCATAGGAAATTAGTTCGATACCTTCCGTTGGTGTTGAAAGGTACATGTTGAACAATGTAGGAGAGAGCACGCTACCCCGTGGAACTCCCTGCTTAATTTTCCTATGCTTTGAACAACTGCCACGAAACTCGGTATAGGATTGCCTTCCAGCTAGATAGACAACGGGTGATAATATTGTGATTGGACGGTAGGATTCAGCGAGTTTTGCGCTTTTACTGGGTTTTAGAAGGGGGTGATTCGACCCTTTTTCCAAAATTCAGGTATGACAAGCGTGGATATCGACAAGTTAAAAGCCATCGTGAGGTATTCGATGGCCGGAAGATCTAGATCTTTCAGCATGGCCATTGAAATGCCATCTCGACCAATGGCCTTAGAGTTTTTAGCGTTCTTGATCGCTGCTGAAACCTGGTCCGCTGTATAGGTGGGGATGATGTCAACCGTTCGGTTGCGTATCATTTTTATTTTGCAGTTGAGCGACTTGGTCTTGGGAATAGTTTATTGAACAAGCTCGCACAAAGTTTAGGATATGCGGTGGTTTTCTTGCCGAATCTGATGGCTACACTACCCATGTCTTTGATTGGGACAGGGCGCGGACTGTAGCCCAAAGTTTGCTGACACCCTTCGAGAGGTCGCAGCTTTCAAGATGCTCGTTCCATTTTTATTTCTTGTAGGAGTTGACTTGTCGATTTATTTCGGAGTTTAGCTCCTGAATTCCGGGCTCTGCCGGATTTGCGCGTCTTAAGTTGTCCCGTTCGTCGGCTAACCTTGCGGCAGTAGTTGGGAAATATGGCCGAACTTTGGAGATACGTCCTGCCGGAATGAAGTGAGCTGCCGCTTTGACAATGACATTCCTTATATTCTTTTCGGCTTCCCGGGTGTCTGTTGGAGTAGGTAGTGCGGCGAACTTCGTCGTAGTAAACGTAGTGAAACCCTCCCAATTTGCCTTTTTGTGATTGATAAACGTACGCCGGCGCCGTTCTGATGTCGTCAGTTCAGCTGGCTTATCAATATTAATGAGTATGAGGAGGTGATCGGATTGGAGGGGGATAGTTATCTCCCAGCGGGTTTCACTTATCAAATTGGCGCTTACAATAGTTCAGGCGCCAACGACGCGTGTAGACGAAATTCCATTGAGTGCGCAGAAGTCTGATGGGTCTAATTTGGTCGGAATATCTATACCTCTGGCATCATTAGCGAGAAGAGAGTGCTAGAGTTTGGGGGTCTCTATCTCCCTTCTTCAGTTCTATGCTCAGACTAAAAAGAAACCTACAACTAACCTACTATAAATGCGTAACACTATTATGGCTATCGCTTCCTGGCTTGATTATCTAATTACATACTTTTAATAATCTTGACGCACTGTTACCTTCATCGTGATTTAACCTAAGATTTTCATTGATTTTATTAATATATATATACACTTTCTGCCGCATCTAATTTTCCTACGCTGTTTACCTGTTTAATCACTTTTAAGTGCTCGAACGTAATGTTATATCCTTCTTCTACAATATGCCTCGCTACCATTGATCGCAACTGCCTATTCGGATTCTTTTTCCCTAATTCCGCCTCCTTTCGATGCTCCTCGAATCGCATACCTACTAATCGTCTCGTTTGGCCTACATATATCTTATCACATTCGGGGCAAGTAATCTCATATATTCCGCTCTTTTCCTCCTTGTTAAGCTTATCCTTAGCCCTTCCTAGTAGCGTTTTCAATTGGGTTTTTCTGCTCAGTGTCTCTAATGTAATCCCGTTCAGTGTTGAAACGCTCATTGGTGAGGGAAATAGCCAAGAGTATGTGTACCATGCTATGAAAGGCCGCCATTTTTTGGTGAAGCATATGATTAGGTTTACGGTATATGTCGAACTCCAGACTGCAATCGTTCGTTCGGATAACCCTGATGTCCAGAAATGCCAACGAGTTATCGCCTTCGGTTTCCATGGTAAATTGAATCCTCTTGTGAATGCTATTAATGGCAGTCAAAGTCTCGTCAAGTTTATCTTTTGTAACCACCGCAAACATATCGTCCACATATCTACAGAATTTCGGCATTAACCCCCTTACCTCTATTTCATGTCCGATCCCTGCCATGAACACCTCACTAATCAGGTGTGATAGAGGGTTTCTCATGGCTGTTCCACTGGTTGCCTTGCAAAATTCCCCTCTAAACGTAAAATAGTTTTCATGCATACAAAGGTCCGCTAGCCGTGTGTACTGTTTCGATTTCCTCTTCCACAACGCCGTATTCCCCCGTTGCATTAGCCAATCTTCGAGTTTCCCGAGGGCCTCTCTGACAGGTATGCTTGGGAAGGGCGCCTTTACGTCAAAGGAAACCAAACAATCCTCACTTGTTAGCTCCTCGAATTTCCCTAATTTATCTACCAGTTCTAAGGCGTCTTTACTTCTATAGTCTCCTATTTTCTCAATCTCGATCGCTATGAGCCATTTAGCGATGTTGTATGGGGGCGAGTTCGTGTCTGTTATAATCTCTCTTACCTCGTTTCCTGGCTTATGTACTTTCGGCTGTACTTTCATGCGAGAGGGAGGGTGGGGTTTGCGACCCGAAGTGTATTCTTCTCAGGGAGAACACTGACATATTCTCTAAATGCTTTCGCAACCCGTTTAATAATCCCCGGTAAAGGGTTCTGTCTAATTTTCAAGATGTTGCCGTTATTAAGTTTTTCCCTAATTAAGCTATCATAGTCTCCTCTTATCATAAATAACTACAGAATTACTTTTATCGGCTTTTAGATATATTATATCTTTCTTACCTAAATCTGTTATTAATGCCCTATGCTTGTCTTTACAACTATGCTCTACAGGTGCAACTACAATCCTTTCTACATCTACTCTAGCCTTCTCCCTATCCTCTATGTTCCCTCACAGCGAAGTTTAGCCCCATATTTAAAAACTCTAATTCACTATTTGTCAAAGAAACTGACGATGTGTTCACTACGAAGTCTTCTAGAATAGGAACTGCGGGTCTATTTCTGAGTTTACTAAATTTTTTATCTAAGTTCCCTCTCTTTTTGTCTATTTCATTCCTATAGTAGCTCTCGATTCTATTGATAAATATACTCTACTAGCTGAGAGAGCTCACTTCGCTCGCTCCCTCCTCTAGAGCCTGCTACGCTCGCGTTGTTCGCTTCGCTCACAATTTGAAACAATTTTAAATTTATGAGCGATTTTGACTTCCAACGAACAAACCTAACTATACCTATAAATATTCGCCTCGTCAAATTCAACGCCTTCAAATAAACTCTACAGTGGTAAAAAAAACCACAGATGGTTCAATTTTCAGTGTGATTTATTTGAATGGAATCAAAATCAGTAGAGAGCGATATTATAAACAATGTTTTTCGTTTTGTTTTCTGGTGAAAAAATAAACAACGAAGACGGTTTGCCAACACGCGAACAGGCAACATACAGCTGACCGTGCGAAAAGCAGGGAACTGAGGAACTGAATTCGCTTGAATTGGAATGGAAGATCAGTTGGAATAATCGGAATTCGTGGGATAAGTTCTTAATCTCTTTTGAATTTTCCCTTGATGATCGTCGCTTGAATCACATTGTTCATCAGTTTCTTGACGGACAACCGCGAACCGTTGCACAATTTTCGATGATTCAGATTCCGTAACATGTTTATGATCGATCCCACCTTCAGCTGTAAATTATGCGGCGCGGCTCCTGGCACATCAAGCGAGTTCAAAGACTCCGTCGAATAGTTGGTCGCTTCATCCTCGTCGATCACGGTGTCAACAGATATGTACGAATTTATGAAAATTCAGCAGCCGATGGGTCGTCACCTTCGGCTGTAAAATATGCGGCCGGGCTCCTGGCACATCAAGCGAGTTCAAAAACTCCGTCGAATAGTTGGTCGCTTCATCCTCGTCGATCACGGTGTCAACGGATTTTTACGAATTTTTTAAAATTCAGCAGCCGATGGGTCGTTCTGCAATGCTCGTCATTCAAAAGCGGCACATTTATTCGAACTCGTTCGGCCAGTTCTTCTCGATCATAATCTTGCTCCCGCTGCAAGTCGCGATTAATTGTATCGTCCACCAAACGATTTGGCGCTAGCATTCCCAATTTCGACACCAGACTTCCGCACATGTGCCCGGTCATGTCTTCGATAAGAACTAACGCTTCGTTGTGCATCTCGTCGTTAATTTCAAGATCGAAATTCGAAGTTGTTATGCGAACTCTATGCTAAATGTCTACAGCCATCTCGTCCTTGTATTTGTTCCATAATGCGGTCTGGATACGCCAATATGAACAGAAGAAGATGAAGGTAAAAGTGTGAGAAAATGCACTGTCCTCATAATTTTGCGCGTGTTTGATAGTTATTCACAGCACAGCAATTATTTATCCGAAGGATTTTTCCAAAATGTTCTTTTATAAAAACCTTCTCCTGGTAATTGCAAACAAATGAAAGAAAATTTGAACCAAATCGGTCCAGCCGTTCTCAATTGATGAATTACTATACATTTTTTCGCTCCATTTTTATATATATATATATAGATACAGGCCCCAAGTGATTGTTGTGTATACATCAATACTAGATGGTTATGGAACGCCTCCAATTATATCCTATTTAATTTCCTATATATGTAGTCGGTTAATTGTCTCCTTTATTAAACATGATTTTATAGAGTCCTCTTTTGATCGTCACTTTATGACTGTTCGGTGTTACTCGCTACTTCAGGCATAGCTTCAGAAATTTGACCACCGAAACAATTCTATTGGTTACAAAATACGGATCTCGTAACTGGAAACCTCAGACGCGGTTTTACTTACTATACCTAAGGCAACGATGTTTGGGCTACTAAGGACTATATCATCGGCAAAAAGAAAAGATATTTCTAGGCGGTCAGAGATACGTGTTAATAAGTAGCACATGATGTTGAAGAGCAACGGACTCAATACACTACTCTGGTGAAGTTCGACATTCACTTGAAATTCTTCAGATTCACCGGCTGTGCATTCATCCTTAGTACTTAAGTACAATAAGTGTTCTCAAGGCCAATCATATCAGACCACGAGGTACTATATCGAATGCCTTTTCAAAATCGATGACAATTCGCTCGTAGATCTTGAGTGTATGAGATGTTAACCTTAAGCCGGCCCCACACCGACCGGAGTGTGGCACACACCGCACCCGGTCTTTTGTGCGGTGTGTGCCGCACTCTGGTCGGTGTGGGGCCGGCTTAAGATCTTCCAAGAATGATACCTTGGAGTCGCCCAACCACAGTGCTGCACGATTTTCCGTATCAATCTTTTGTGCGGTGTTTGCCACACTCCGGTCGGTCTGGGGCCGGCTTTATAGCCCTATACAGGGTGGCCCAATTAAACTGCAACTTTTGGCATACTGATTTTTTTATTTATTTAATACATAATTTTATTGAACATAAGCACAAAATTTTGAAATACAATTATATTTTTAAAATTTAATTCAAATTTTCGATGTGACCACCATTAGCGCGAACTATGGGTTTGAGTCGGTTGACAAACGAATCGCACGCTGCACGAGTGTGAGCCTCTGATATTTTTGCCCATTCACGGCGAAGAGCTGCCTTGAGCGCATCAATACTCTGGTATCTTCTAGTGCTGACATGGGCCTGCAAAATCCCCCATATGGAGTAGTCCAGCGGATTCGCATCCGGTGAATGAGGAGGCCCCTGTTCGGTCGAAATGAATTTTGGATCATTGTTTCTTAACCAGTCTTGGTTTGCGCGTACTTTGTTTGAGGGTGCAGAGTCTTGCTGAAATGTCCATTCTCTTTCAATAAAATGTCTGCGTGCTCACGGCTTCAAAGCACCTTCCAAAACAATTTCTTGGTAAACATTCGCATTCATCTTGATGCCACGATCCAAAAACACTAGCGGAGATCGGCCATTCGCCGTCACGGCTGTCCAAACCATCACAAACGGTGGGGATTGAGTTTCGGTGGCCATCCGGATATCTATATTCTCGGACGACCTTTCTGTTAGGTAGACACGATCGTTTTGTTTATTTATAAATTGCTCAATAGGGCAATTTTTCCCATCGGAGAAAACGATATTTGGTAATTGGCCACGTTCGTGCAATCGCACACTGTTACGTTTTACTTCCATCACGGATAAAACGTTTTTCACAACACTCAGGCGCAAACGCTTGCGGATGCTTAAGCACAACAAGGTGAACTGTCGTGAAACAAAATATGAGGGCGCTATCATTAGCGGTTGCAGATTTACAGTTACCTACATTTGGTTGCAGTTCAATTGGGCCACCCTTTAGTTGTGGCAAAATCCACCACTCGGTTTACATGCAATACCGAGAACGAAGATGCGGTGGGTCTTGAAAGTATTAATAGTTGTTGAAAGTGGGGGTTTATTTTATGTTCAATAATTTTTAACCTTGAGCACCTTGTTGGCCTGGTCACTCAATCTTATTCTGGAACCTTGTAATCTCTCAGTGAATCAATATTGTTGTTTCTCTTGAATCGAGGGGGTGGGGGCATCTCTTGATCGTTGTAACAACAAGTATCTCCGGAACGATTTACATCGTGGAACCGGCTGCCGTATGAGCATTTTATAAAAACAACAGTCACATCCATGGTTGCAGTGGGATTCGAACCAAGGCTTGGGAAATGCAGATAGAGTGTCGTCGGTACCCACTGAGCTACCGAATACCCAAAGAATTAATATCCTCATTGTCAGAGAGTTGGAAGAAACTATGAGCGGTTGTATTTGACACTCTTCTCTTTGTGTCGGCCGCTGTGTAAGGCTGTCATGTTTTATTATGTTTTAATACCAACTGTAGATAGATAGGATATGAATGCAAATAATCTCATCATTGCTTCATACATGTTGTGCATTAATAGAAACATTTACATTGACATTGTTGTCTTGATTCAACTTATTTTAGAAATTAACTAGACTGTTTCTTCCTTAGTTCTGGAAAATTTAAACTCCTACCCATATAAATGAATTTTCTAAATTAGACCGAGGCACTAAAGTCACTAACGTTTGTCTCCTCAACGCATTTTTTTGTACTAAATTCAGTATTGACAGCACCAGATGAAGGAACGAAACCAAATGATGATGTCAAAGTATGGGACAACGAAGAGAACGGAGTGGCATATTCATGGTCGCTATTCCATATTGTGTTTGCCACAGCCACTTTATACGTGATGATGACTCTTACCAATTGGTATAAGTAAGTATTGCGACTAGAATCTTTTGTTGCTCGTTCCTATGTTCGTATGTTTTTATTATTTTCAGACCGAACTCTTCGTCATTGGAAACGATCAACGCTAATGCTGCTTCCATGTGGATTAAGATCATTTCAAGTTGGTTATGCCTGGCATTGTACACTTGGAGTCTAGTCGCTCCACTTGTTTTACCTGACCGTGATTTCAGCTAAATTGTTTGATTGATTTAATATATGCGAAGAATCGGAAAGAAAACTATTTATAAATTTTGAATTTAAATTTATGAGTTTATATGCTGAATTAAAGAGAATATATATGACAGCTATTTATTTATGTTTACATAAAAGTTACCTTTCCATTTTCTTTAGCATTATTATCAATTAAATTTTCTGCAAATTTAAATAAAAAAACATTTCTGTCCGCGACTTCGGGCAGATATACATACATACTCAATACATAAATATTGATCAAATTTAGATCAGAATCAAGTGAATGTAGAAAGATGGAATATGTAATAAGGAATGTGATTTATTTTATTAGGAACACTGCGTTTTCGTTAATTTGAGATCTCAATTAGGAGACACAGCAATGGTCCTACACGGTATAGTTGATGGCGTGTATTCGAACGATTGTATTTCAAATTAATGAGATCGCGATGTTCTTTTTATTCGTTACTAATTAATTATTTTAGCCAATAATACGGCGTTTATAATAGAATATTCAGAAAATATGTATACTAGTGTAAGTGTATTTTTTTTAAATGAAGTAAGTGAATTTCTCAATTTCAATTTCTAAACGGTGTTTCAAATGTTTTTTTCTGGATATCATTTGTATTTTTCATTCCAAAGAAAACGTGTTTATTTACTTATTGAAATATATATTTAAAGTTCTATTCCACCAATGACATCTGATTTGAATTTTTACATTACGTTGAATCCAGCAGTAATAGTTCATACACCATTTCACATCTTGCGATCGACATTTAATTTTAATCGCCCGTATCCAGATGGTCCTTTAACAGTTGCGCAGTTGTACTCCACAATGTCCCCTCGAGCATGTACCTACTCAGTACATCTTCATTGCCGCCAAGATGTCATCCCGATACTCATTCGTGCGATTCCCGCGGCGCTTCAGTCAATCTTGTTCCGTGGAAGTACGAGTTTTCTGTTTCAGCCTGTAATCTTTGGCGTGAGGAGCATTCTAGTGTGTTTTTCTTCCAAAAACGTTGACATCTTTCTTCAAACCGATCTTCGGGATTCAGGGTGGCCAAATGCACATGACTGTCCAGTGGGTGCTTATCTTCTTCTTCTTCTTTTAGCAATACAGAAAGGTGTGAGCCCCTGTGCATCTACATATATGGATTCGATTTATGGTTCTTCATCGTTCTCGTCCGTGGTCTCCAGGGAAAGGAACGTGGTTGCTGCCATAGGATTTCCCACAGTGACAAAGGGGTAAGATAAGCGGGCGTAGCTGGGCATTAAAACAAACGACCAACATCATGAGGCGTGCCAGCGCAATTTGGGCAGATGTCTTGTATGCTCGGGTCTATACGAGATAGGTAGGAATTAAGGCATGAAAAGAAGCCTGACCGATGTTGAGCTAGTCACTGGTGGCTCTCGGGAGCCTTATCTCCTCAGGCGAAATGCTCGGTGTGATTTATTGCAATCGCGGCCCGGTAAGTTTCTTCATCAAAAGGATATCGTTTATATTCCTGAACTTCTCGCCTTAATGTCAAAATTTACCCTAATCCTTGTGACCGAGTCATGAGGGCTAGATGTTTCTCTCAAAATAACTCTCTCATAAGGATTGACATGTACTCAATTCTTATCGCCTCTATTATTTTTACCTTAACGCTACTTATTACACACGAATTCGGATTCAACTTATCAACTTTTATTAATTTTTTCTCGAAATTTCACTTTTTTACCGCCTTGACTCCTTGTATTTGGTCCCTCTTCCGCAGATAATGATTTTTGATTATTCATATTAAAGTCAATATCTTACTCAAACAACCACAAAAAATTGGGGGTCCTACGTCTGTAATTGTGGATGATAGACAAAAAAGAATTTGCATGTGCTATCCTGATGACAAATTTTAAATGGTTATTTTGTGTGTTCTTTTTCGAAAAACAATTATAAATCAATATTACAAAATCTAAACACAATTATTTTTGTGTTAATTAACTCAGAATTGAATAGACTATTAACAGTTATAATTTTGAAATTTTAGCTCTTTTAGTTTGGTTGGAAATCAGCCGAAACTATTCATGCGAAGGGGTGTGCTAATCTGATGACAAGCACTGTATAGGTGCAGAATTTCTTCGGTGCATCATTCGAGATTCAACCCGGCAAACATTTTTGCGGTTGACAAATTGTTGGATGATGCCACGGTGGTCACTTATACGACTGCCCTTGAGGAGAAGCTGACGCCCTTGCTAAATAACATCAGCAACAAAGGCGCCCTTGAGATCTGGGATACACTCAAAGACACCATCAAATGGGTCGCAGAGGAGGTTGTGGGATACAAAGCCCGGCGAGCCCGAAATGATTGGTTTGATGAAGAATGTCAAAAAGCGGTAGATGCTAAAAACGAGGCATATCGCCAATGGACTGAACGCGCAACTAGAGCCAAAAAAAAAAAAACAAAATATGACGAGCTTCGACGATTTTCGAATAGGTTAATTAGGCGTAAGAAATGTGGTCTTACGGCAACTGCCTCTACTGCCCTACACCGCCTAACAATATGATAAGGAATGCCAGACCCAGTCTTACGCCTGGCCCTCCTCCTCCAGCAGTTTTCACTGCACTATCTATATTACAGTTTAACTGTAATGGCATTCACCGAAAAATCGCTGAGATCACACACTTCTTGAGTTCCAACAGAATTCTCATCGCCGCCATCCAAGAGACGTTGCTTCACGCAAACTCGTCTCTAAGCGTCCATAGCGAATATGTTATACTGCGGAAAGATCGACCTAACGCCACGGATGATTCTCACCCTGGAGGTGGACTTGCCTTCCTAATACACAAGTCCGTACATTACTGTGTATTAGATGTAGTTGCTGACGGTACGGCGGAAATTCAAGCCATCTCAGTTCCATCAGGGAGTACTAATATCGAAATTTTTAATATATATGTACCACCTCATTCTAGTTGCCCTTCTGGCTATCGTTTCGATATTGGTCCTCTCCTTTCCGGGGAGCACAGGGTCATCCTTGGCGACTTCAATGCGCACCATGAGCTCTGGCATTCGGACCTCAACAACAATGCCAGGGGTATAACTATCGCCGAATCACTTGACGCCTCAGAATTCTGTTCACTTAATGAAGACTCGCCGACTAGAGTCGTGGGCACTTGCAGTAGTTCTCCTGACATAACTATTGTCAGTGCCAGCCTAATTGCTGCTTCCCGATGGGAAGTACGTACCACCCTTAAATCAGATCACCTCCCAATCATTATAAAGATTGACAAACCAGCGAACATGACTAAGTCTGAGAAGCGAACGCAATCACAAGAAAGCCGATTGGGTTGGTTTCAAAGCTTACTCGTCGGCGAAGTTCATCGAGCTAACATCACCTATCACCATTCATGAGGCCGAGAAAAATATTAGGAGCGTCATTACCACAGCCGCGGCACGTTTTATTCCGGCAGGACGTATCCCGAAAGTTCGGCCTAACTTCCCCACTAGTGCCGCCAGATTAGCCGATGAACGTGATCAGATCAGAAGCGCTCACCCTGATGATCCCAGAATTCAGGAGCTTAACTCCGAAATTGACCGACAAGTTAAAGACTATAGGAGGGCGAAATGGAATCAGCACCTCGATGAATGTAACCTCAATGAAGGTGTCAGCAAGTTATGGTCTACCGTCCGCGCCCTTTCCAATCCTCGGAAAGAAAAGGGCAACAACGCCATTGAATTTGGCAACACTAAAACCTGCGATCCTCTTCAGTGTGCTAGCCTGTTCAATAAACAATTTATTGAACATCCCAAGTCTGACGGCCTCAAGCGCAAAATTAGAAGACGGATTCGCAGCCGGATTGTTGACACCATACCATCTTTTACAGCGGACCAGGTTAAAAAAGTCATCGAGAATGCTAAAAACTCCAAGGCCCTCGGACCAGATGGCATTTCGATGACCATGTTGAAACATCTCGACCTTCCAGCCATTGAGTATCTCACGGCCGCCTTTAACTTGTCGATGTCCACGCTTGCCATCCCTGAAATCTGGAAAACAGGTCGAATTGTTCCCTGTCTCAAGCCAGGGAAGAGCGCAAATCTCGGGGAATCCTACCGCCCCATTACGATACTTTCTCCTGTCGCAAAGACGCTGGAGGCCCTTATTCAACCCACTCTTGTTGCACATGCGAAGCTAGAACCTGACCAGCATGGCTTCAGGAAGATGCATAGTACCACCACTGCCCTCGATGCGATCACTACACGCATTCGTGATGGGCTAAATCAACGCAGTCGTTGTCACAGAACTATTCTGGTGGCAATAGACCTATCAAGTGCATTCGATAAGGTCAATCATTCAATGCTCCTAGCAAACCTGTTGAATATGCATCTTCCTGCACAAGAGATCCGTTGGATTGCCAACTATCTAGCTGGTCGGCACTCCTTCACCGAGTTTCGAGGCAAACGTTCTAAGCTTAGGAAAATCAAATTAGGTGTTCCACAGGGAGGGGTACTCTCCCCCACTCTGTTCAACATCTACATGTCCGGCCTTCCCACACCACCTGAAGGAATCGAGGTGATTTCCTATGCTGACGATTGCACCGTACTCGCCACAGGGAATGATAAGGATGAAATGCGCCTCCGAATTAATCGCTATCTAGGACGATTACAGGCATTTTTCCAAAGCCGAAACCTCACCATCTCTGCGTCCAAATCCTCTGCGACTTTTCTAACCACTTGGTGGGAGGACATCAGATGGGAGATGGATATACGTATTGGCAACAATTCTGTTCCTACTGTTAAAAACCCCAAAATTCTCGGGCTTCACCTAGAGAACATGATGACGTCTGCGAATCATGCAGCTTCAGTATGTGAAAAAATGCGCAGTAGGAACAACATCCTAAAAGCTCTAGCTGGTAGCACCTGGGGCAAAGATAAAGAAACCATGCTAGCTACTTATAAAGCGGTGGGTCGAGCGGCCGCTGATTATGCAGCCCCAGTTTGGACACATAGTCTATGTGACACAAACTGGTCCAAAGTTCAGGTCTGCCAAAATGCCGCTCTACGCATCGCGACAGGTTGCCTTCTGATGTCTGCCCAGGATCACTTACATCAGGAGACAAAATTGATGCCAATACGCGATCACAATCTCCTACTCTCTAAACAGTATCTTGTTGGTTGCTACCGTGAGGATCATCCCAATAATCATCTCATGGACCGAATTCCTCCACCACGACATGTCAGGCGTGGTTTACGAGACCTTGAGAGAGAGGTTCAGGGATACAAACGGGACCCTTACGATGAAGTTACATACCGAGCCGCCATTGCAGCGATCCACACTGAAGAAGTGAATCGGTCTATCGCGAGTTTAGGTGCGAATAGAGTCCTCTCAGAGCGCCCACCACCAATTTCGCCTGAGGAGATTAGGCTCCCGAGAGCCACCAGAGTAACACTAGCTCAACTTCGGTCGGGCTTTTGTTCACGCCTTAATTCGTACCTTTTTCGCATAAACCCGGACATCCAAAACATCTGTCCAAACTGCAATGGTACTCCTCATGATGTGGGCCATTTGTTTCAATGCCCCGCTGCGCCCACTGATCTTACCCCTATATCACTGTGGGAAACCCTATCGCAGCAGCTATGTTTTTGTCCTTAGACCTCACGGACACAAACATTGACGAACCATAAATCGTACCCACATAGATGCACAGAGGTTACACACCTTTCTGCACCGCTGCAAGAAGAAGAAGAAGGCGTAAGAAATGTAAGCATCTTGACGACCAGTTGATGAAAATAAAACAAAGACTAGCTAGTAAGAACAGTAGACAAGCGTACAAGCTAATTAATTCAATTAAAAGTGGATACCAACCCCGGGATCAACCTCTGTAAGGAGAAGGATGGTAATAAAATTAGCGATAGCATTGATAAACGCTGAAGAGCTCCTCAATGTTCAACCGAACAACCCCAAACAAGAAGCGCTGGAGCTGATGGCTGAAACAGGCCCTCCCGTTCAACCCCCAACAGTAGAAGAAGTTAATCTCGCCATTCAATCATTGAAACGTAATAAAGCCCTGGGCGCTGACGAGATTCCAGCTGAACTGCTGAAGCATGGTGGGGAGAGCCTTGTTAAGGCTATACACACACTTTGTCGTTAAAGTATGGAACGACGAAATAATCCCGGCAGATTGGCGCAAAAGTATCATTTGTCCAATCCACAAAAAAGGGGATAAGTTAAAATGTGAGAACTACAGAGGGATGTCATTAATTTGTATGACTTATAAGATTTTATCTAAAATACTAGAAAATAGAATTAATCCGTACGCAGAAGAAATCATTGGGGAGTACCAAGGCGGCTTTATACCTGGCCGTTCGACGTCAGATCAGCTTCTTACAGTGAAGCTTTTACTCCAGAAGTGCTGGGAATACAACATCGACGTATACCAAATATTTGTCGACTTCAATCAGGCATATGATAGTATCGATCGAAGCGTACTGTACAACATTTTGCTGTATTTTAGTATACCGGCAAAGCTAGAGCGACTCATAAGGATGACGATGACTAATACCGTCTCGCAGGTCAGAGTTCAGAACAGACTCACTGACGGGCTGGCGCCGACGCTCATCAACCTTGCTCTGGAGTATGTAATTGGAGCCATAAATTTGGACAGCAGCGGAACGCTACTTATTAAGTCGCCTCAACTAGTAGCGTACGCCGACGACGTCAAAATCATGTCTCGAAGATTGGGGGATGCAGAAATCCTTCTGCATAATCTCAATAACGCCGCCAAAGAAGTTGGATTACATATCAACGAGTCTAAAACCAAGGTCATGATGCAATCAAAAACTAGAACGCCAGTAAATTCAAGCATCTCAATGGGGGACCTCAACATAGGGTATGTAGACGACTTCACTTATCTGGGTTGCAATTTGTCAAAGGACGCCAACGAAACAGATGAGATAAAGCGACGGATACAACTAGCTAATAAGTGTTACTTTGCGGTCCTCCAAATTATGAATTCGAAGCTGGTGCACAGGAACACGAAGCTCCACGTGTATAAAACCAGCATTCGACCTGTGCTATGCTATGGCTGCGAGGCATGGACCCTAACCCAAAACTCTGAACACCTGTTGGACACATTCGAGCGAAAGGTTCTCCGAAGAATCTTCGGGGCTGTTCGTAAACGAGGTGAATGGCGCATCCGGTACAACCATGAGTTGTATCAGCTGTATGATAAGCTACATGTGTCGAAAATTGTGAAATTGCAGCGACTGCAATGGGCGGGACATGTACAAAGGATGAACAACGATCGCATGCCCAAAAAGGTGGTGAACGCCCAACGAGTGGACGGAGCCAAATTGCGTGGACGACCGAGAGCCGGATGGGAGCATTCTATATGTGAGGACGCCCACCAGATGCTAGGCTTTCGGAACTGGAGGACAAGGTCGCGTGGCCGCGACATTTGGAGGTCTTCAATCCAGGCGGCCAAGGCCCGACGTCGGGCTATCGTGCCATAAAGAAGAAGAAGAAGAAGCATAGTTTCTTTATCTTTGTCCCAGGTGCTACCAGCTAGAACTTTTAGGATTTTATTCCTACTGCGCATTTTCTCACAAACGGAATCTGCGTGATTCGCAGACGTCATCATGTTCTCTAGGTGAAGCCCGAGCATTTTGGGGTTTGTTACAGTAGGAACATAATTGTTGCCAATACGTATATTAATCTCTCATCTTTTATCCTTCCACCAAGTGGTTAGAAATGTCGCAGAAGATTTGGACGCAGAGATGGTGAGGTTTCGGCTTTAGAAAAATGCCTGTAATCGTCCTAGATAGCGATTAATTTGGAGGCGCATTTCATCCTTATCGCTCCCTGTGGCGAGTACAATAGTCAGCATAGGCAATCACCTCGATTCCTTCAGGTGGCGTGGGAAGGCCGGACATGTAGATGTTAAACAGAGTGGGGAGAGTACCCCTCCCTGTGGAACACCTAATTTGATTTTCCTAAGCTTAGAACGTTTGCCTCGAAACTTGGTGAAGGAGTGCCGACCAGCTAGATAATTGTCAATCCAACGAATCTCTTGTAAAAGATAGAAAATATTTAAAATCGGAAGACCTTCAAACTCGGTCTTATTTTTTTATATGTCAGGACAGGCGAACAGGCGGTACTTGCGGGATTGTGGAGACCAGTCGAATCTGTAAATATAAAATTAGCACAGTGTGAGTACAAATACACAAAATATGGATGACCATGACGAGTTAATAATAAATTGAGACCTACGTGTTGTGAATATAACAATGAAAATAGGAGGAGCTCCATCTCTATCTTATACGAAACCAATATATGCCAGCAAGAAGGGGAGATCCATCCCTCGAGTGGAGTACCTATATACTTAGTTTCACAGCTAGTTGTACATCCCGACAAAGGGAGGAGTTCCATCCCACATGTGGAGACAGATGTACAAACTAGATCTGGGAGGAAATCCATCACCAGACCCCACGAGAATCGCAACACTTAGTCGATTACGTCAATACAAATAATTCAAATAATTATCTATGGTCATCCATTAGAAATCAAATCACACACACACACATAGTGCACCATGCATATACACAAAAGTAGTCAGTAAGTTTATGAAACTTACCTCCAAATCAGAAAAGCCCAAGCACAAACACAAAATTAGAAAACACTAAACTACTGCACTAGAGCACTGTTGTACTTGTACAGAGATCAACCACCAACTGAAAGTTCAGTACCGCTTCCGCTATAGATCTGTATCTGCATCATGCGTCTCTTATCATTTGGTCAAGTATTGTAAACAAAGATGTACAATACAAAGTGATCGAACACTATACAACGTATGTGTTCAAAGCCTTTGTTACACTCTTGTGCAGGAAGATGCATATTCGACAGGTTTGCTAAAAGCATTGAATGATGACCTTATCAAAAGCATTTGATAGGTCAATTGCCACCAGAATGGTTCTGTGACAAGGATAACCATTATTTAGCCCATCGCGAATGCGTGTAGTGATCGCATCGAGGGCAGTGGTGGTGCTATGCATTTTCCATGCTGGTGAGGTTCTAGCTTCGCATGTGCAACAAGAGTGGGGTGAATAAGGGCCTCCAGCGTCTTTGCGACAGGAGACAGTATCGTAATGGGGCGGTAAGATCTAATCTAATGGTACTCATTACAGCCAGTTGCACGTACGGTAACTGCATGCAAAGCGACCATTCAAGATAGGTTTTAGCCAGTTTATATCCGCAATAAGTACAGTAGAGCGTCGATTATCCGAACTAATGTCGACAAGGGGTTGCTCGCAGTGTTGCCAACTGCAAATTTAAAAAATACCGGCGTACAGAGGGCTGCGCCCGCAATACGAGGGTTTTTTAGAATTTTGATGCATAGTTAATATTTTTTGTACATATATTTTATAAGCAATAGATAAGAATTGTGCACAGCATTAATGGAATGCTTCCTGTAAATCTATTTTTGGATTGGTCTAATTAAAGGTGGAACAGAATGAAAGGCGCTACCCAGTTTGTATAAAAGTAGGCAAATCTACAGGCATTTTTCGATTTAAGATTTCTGATGGCCTTTGAGCAAAAAGAAACTCAGGCAAACGTAAGGCCGGCTTGGCTTTATATATGAACTGAACTATTGGCTGTAAGACTACTGTTACTATTCTTTTAATCAAGGAAAAGCAACTTATATGAAATGATTCCATTGTGTCTCCTGACATAAGAGCCCATGCAACCATGAGTATTGAACAAGTATACTTTTGAAGCTATTCAGGGACACCCTGTTAACTTGGTCCTACAAACTTCAAAAATATTTGTGGCAAACACTATTACCATTCTATGCATATCCACCAAATTTCATGTTCATTGTTTCATCAAGTTAAAAGATATGCATTGAAGAAATGCTTAAGAGGCTTCCCTTGCATTGTGAAAGGCCCTTACTAAATACTAGCTTGGCTATATTTCCGGTTTGTATACAGATATTCGAATGAAAATTCGTAGACATGTTCCCTATGTAATTTTCTAATAATCCCTAGCAGAATTTTCATATTTGGAAACTTAAAAGGGGCTACACACGATCAAATTCAAATTTTACAAATTTACTGATATTTACTTTTCCTTAGCAAAAGTCAACTGTCTTAATATTTAACGTATATAAAGCCATACTGACCAATCTTTGTGCAAAGTTTCATATCGATCCCTATAACGGTTTAGAAAAACGGAGGTCGAAAAGGAAGTTAAACTTTGAACGCCAATAACTTTTTTACCGTTACTTGTAACTGGAAAATTTAACTGATGTGAGATGTACTCGTTTAGTTCTTTGATTTAAATACCCACATGTCAATCTCCGATAAAAACTAAAAAAGTCGACTTTTTTCAAACGTTCGGGACACCCTGTTATCTTCTCCCTACCAACTTCTAATGTATATGTGCCAAAGACTGTAACCATTCTACACATTCCTACCAAATTTCATGACAATCGGTTGAGCCGTTCGCGAGTTATTTAGTGAACAGACGGACGGACAAACGGACAGACAGACAAAATCGATTTCATAAGGGGTTTTTGAAAAAAAAATTCTAAAAAACCCTAAAAACGGCTTAATTTAGCCGGAAAACCAGCTTTATTTTTTTCAGAAACGGCTAAAAATCCGGCTAAATAAATTTCAGACAGAAAAACGGCCAAAAAACCGGCTAAATCATGCAAAACAATCACATTACGAACAAACATAGCAAAAAAACTGATTTTAATAATTTTATTTCTTTCTGGAGAATTACCCGTAAACTATGCTTTAGGCAGATTTCTTAGTTTTATTACATATATGCTCCAATCCCTGGCATTAAAGTCAAAATGTACTTTGTTCTGAGTCAGATTGCTCAACTAGTCTGTGCTGAAGAAGGAATTGCCCCCGAAAAATATACTCCCTTAAATTTAATTTTTGTACTTTACTGGGCAAGCTACTTGCACTACGTCTGACGATTCAAAGAACTTCTTTTTGTAGGGCAGGCCCATGACCGCATGGCTGCTTTCCATCAATTTTTACGTATTTTTTGTCAATAGAAACACATTTGCAGGGGCGAACCCAAAGGGGGGATTAGGGGGATAAAACATCCCCCCCCCCCGAAATTATGAAACCGATTTAAGTATTAGTTTAAACAAAATTTACACAAAACTATATTGGCATAACAAATAAGTGATGATTTTCAGACTCAAGATCTACAGTGTAGTCACTAGGTGATTTCAGATTACAAAATGTGGTGGAAAATTTTTTTTAAAATATTTTTTTGGGGTCCTTAAGTATGGAAAAATCTCTCTTTCTCTTTATTACCGTAACTCCTAGTGGATGGTGCGTTGATGACTACCATGTGTAGTCACCAACGTTACAAAGACAACTGAATTTGGAGTGTCATACGGTTGTCAGCCATACCACTTCCTAGTCGCATTGTTAGTTTATTATTCTACGATAAGAATATTTCCTATCATCTTCTTCTGAATAATAAACTTGCGACGAGTCGTGCCGAGTTTGGAAACTCGTTTCTCTATGAGTGTCTATTTCACAGAGTGGCGACCGAACGATCACGGCCCCAGAGCACGACCAGTTAAAAATGGCAAACTTAAATTATTAATTGTAGTAATACCGCTCAACGGATTTATAATATTTATGTCTCTTTGGACGCGTAATCATGTTTTTCGCAGAAATGAATAGTTTCAGAGTCAGGAGTCATAAAAAGAAAAACAGCGAACATTTTGTTTTTTTTTTGCGATTTTGACCCTGTTCCGCAACAGAATTTTGCTGGGAAGCTCCGGATTCGTGCGCATCACCTAAAAAAACATAAGAAATAAAAACAAAATTCTCCACCACATTTTGCAATCTCATGTATGTACTAGGTTTATCACATGGTTACTACACTACTAATAAAAAATATGACATTAAGTATTATAAAAACGATTATCTTAAGGCCGCTATTACACAGTCATATATTGGTAATATATATTATAATAGATATTATCATATCCCTAAGCCTACTTGATTTCGCTTCCTGCACGTCTAAAAATTTATACTGAATGAATCGAGTAGGCTTAGGCATATGACATACATATTATAATATAAATATGACTATGTAATGGAGCCCTAAGGTTAAGGTCTGAAAATATTTAAAACGTATGATTTCATGAGTCACTTGCATACATAAATCTCCCCCCGAAATAAATTCCTGGGTTCGCCCCTGCACATTTGTATGAGGTTGGGTTGAATTTGGTGGATAAATAAAAAAGTTTTTCTTTGAAGAACCTAATTTGGGGGGTTGGGTTTGTTTGGCAGCCCTATGACCCCATGGTCCGATTTCATTAATTTTTGCATATGTTTTGTGACATCAATAGAAATACATTTTCATGAGGTTTGGTGTAAATGGCCAAATACAAAAGTTTTTCTTAGGAGAACCTAATTCGGGGAGTTCGGGTTGGTATGGCAGCCCCATGACCCAGTGATCCAATTCCGGTGATTCTAACATACAAATAGCCTGCAACAATAAGAAGCACGTGTGCCAAATTTCAGCTTGCTAGCTTGAATACCCACCGAGTAAAACTCGTCGCAACAGACAGACAGACTGACGGACATCGCCCAATCGACTCCCCAAGTCATGCTGATCATATATGTATATGTACTTTCTTCTTCCTTCTTCATAGAGTGAAAGGAATAATAAATTCATAAAATAATTGTAGCCGGTAAAACGGCCAAAGAAAATCAATTCCGGCTAAAAATCCGGCCGGCCGGAATTAGAAATTTCTTCCGGCTAAACAGAACGGTTTCCGGCTAAATTTGGCCGGAAAACGGCTAAATTGGCAACACTGGTTGCTCGGATAACCGAAACTTCGGTTAAACGAGTTTCCATAGTAACATTGGAGGATTACCTAAAATTTAATAAAAGCGACTAGCACTGAATAAAATAAAAAAGCAATTGAGTGCTGCTGGTGAGAGGTTGCTTCCTTCAAACAATTGATTTTTTCATTTGATTCGATGCATTTCATATGAAAAAAGCTGAGTCCCCAGTTCGGTTAATCGACGTTCGGATAATCGAAGCTCTACTGTATATGTATGAAGATTTTGGAGTTGTAGAAAAAATTCTGAAAGGTGATTTCTCACATGTATGGACCACACTAGATGAGTAGTTTGATGCCTGGAGAACAGCTGTTTTTGGTATTTTTTTTGGAATGGTCGTGGAAAGCTGGAATATTTGTTATGACAGCCGTGTTTTTAGGTTAGGTATAATCTTCATCCCTTAGCGGAAGGGGGTTGTGTTTAGGTTTGATTACATCTAGCAATGAGTTGATCAACAAAAAATCAGTAATAACATGCTAATTTTACGGCAGTCGTTTCGTCATTTACCCTATCGTGTGCTTGTTGCAAACACCAGTCGCTATGCTCACAGCCACGAAAATGTCCGGGTTCGATTTGCTCCCAGTCCAACAGGTCGGTTAGTGTTTTTGTGAATTGAGTTTATTATTGTTACCATTCTGTTTATAGGATTCCTGCATCTTGGTGGCCTACGAACCGCGCTTTACAACTATCTGTTTGCCATGAAGAATAAAGGTCAATTTCTGCTAAGAATAGAAGACACTGACCAAACGCGACGTGTTAAAGGTGCCACTGAAAAAATTATCGAAGACCTGAAATGGGTCGGTATTGAAATTGACGAGGGACCTCATATTCCCGGAAATTTTGGACCATATATTCAAAGTGAACGTTTGAATATTTACAGGTAAAATAATTTCGTGGTAAATCATGAGATACCACTGAATCACCCCTAATTTGAAATTCGAACTAAATTATTTCCAATCCTTTCGGTGCTAGAGGCATCATTATTGAATAAATTAAAATTAAACTCAGCGTTTAGAAAATCTTGGACTTGTGTCCAACAGACGACATCAAGCCGAAAAATGTTTCTAGGGTGATATGGGCTAATAGAGTGAACCATGCTATTGGCCACGAGTTACAACCTTTCGACGCATGCATGAAAAAATATTCTCTTTCTACTCCCAAGTTTTTTCCCTCAAGGAACAGTCCTGGCTGCTCCACCTCCCGATATCTATAAAATTGCTCAAGCACCTTTATTCACCGGCCATCGAGTATCCCTGCTACGATGAACTTATCACTAAAATCCTTTATCATACCTGAGTTATGAAAAGAAGGCAGCATCTCCCCATACCCAAGCCATCACATCAACCATCTTTAATGGACTCAACCAGCGAAGCCATGCAAGCGCCCAAGTCCACATTATTCACCACCCTCAGACAGGAGTACAACACACAACTGCCAGTCTACATTGACAGACAACCACATCATTTCAACTCTTCGGACTCCCAAAATCGGGGAGATTTCAGTATCTGGTGCGCCAAATTTTGATGATGCCCTTTCATTAATATTGGCGTGAAGCGTGAGGATCTGCAATCCTTGCTATCATCGCAATCAACAACAACAATGTTCTGCAATCCTTTTTCGCGAAATCGTAACGGTTCTCCAGATATTACATGTCAAAGTTTGACTTTTCTATGAAGCCAGCTATGTAATTTGATAGGAAAAGGGGGACATTTCCGCTTTACACATTGGGGAAAGTGTTCGATGCCATCAAAATTGACGTGTTAATTTTAATAAGTCCCAATAGGATAGTAAGTTTTACCAATTTGGCAAAGATGTTAATAATATGAAAAGTCGAAATATATTTGCGAGCAAGAATTGTAAAATTTGCTAGACAGGGAGGCAAATGAAATTAAAATGTTATTGTTGGTGCAATGCTGTTGATTCACTTCAATATGTAGTGAAAATACCCCCAATCTCCCATTAAAAACTTAACTACCCCATATAAATGTCAAAGTTTGACATTGAATATCTGGAGAACCAATTTAATGAAATAGTATCATCAAAATTTGGCGCCGCAGATACTGAAATCGTGCCCCAAAATGCTTGGTGTCACGCTTGACAACTCTAGCAACACCCATGCTGAAAACATCTGTGCCAAACTTAGGAGCAGAAATAAAATACTTAAAGCTCTTGCCGGTAGTACGTGGGACAAAGAAACGCTTTTGGTTACGTACAAAGCCATCGGTCGCCCCCGACGTAGACTAATGGCCTCTGCAATACAAATTGAAGTCACATTCAAACATGCCAAAACGCATCACTACTACCATCGCCGGCTGAGATGTCCTCACAGGATCATCTACACCAGGAGACAAAGATTGTGACTTTGAGGAGCCATAATCAGCTTCTTCTTCTTCTCAGTACCGTATAGCCCCATGTGGGGCCATGGTGCGTTAACTCAGCCGTTTATAGGCAAAGTTCAGCAATACAAAAAAGTTTCTTTCGATAACTCTAACTGCAAACATACGCACACAAGAAGTTCATAAAGCCACTCGCAGTCTCGCAAGCAACCGTACTTGACACCAAACCTCCAGTCATATCTCCTGACGAAGAACACGTTGGTGACCGCGACTAAACTCCTATCTATCACGCATAGATAGCGAAATCGCCAACACCTGTCCGGCCTGCGGAACCAGCCACACGTTGTTGACCACATTTTCGATTTCCAGCTGCTCCCACGCAATTAACACCCCTTGCGTTATGGCTACAGCTAATTGAAGCAGCCTTATTTTTAAATCTCGACCTCGAGGATTAGATTAGATTAGATTGTGGGGGGCGTGAACCCGAAGGAGGGTTCGCAGCATTGAAGCCAGTGGGCTTATTGTACTATCGCCCTAGTCGCCTGTGGGCAGGACTATGCCTGACGATCAAGGTTGATCGTACTAAGAAATGAATCGAGGTTGCTAATTGACATAGAAGCTATGCCGGCCGTGTCTGGATAGGCCACTCCGAATTGTATTCATCGGCGTCGGGCCAAAGCATCATATTCGCAGAGGACGTGGAATAAGGTCTCGTCATCTTCTTCGCAGAATCGACAGCTCGCATCCTGCAGGAGCCTCATTGTGCGCAGATGTGATCTCAGGCAGGAGAGAATCCCACATATGGTGCGTACTTTATTTCTGCTTAGCTGGAGCAACTCAGCCGCTCTTTTATGGGAGTATCCTGCTATGAACATTTTGGATTGCCCGGGTAGTTTGTTCCAGTGCTCAGAAGCCTTAAGTCGTTCCTGGTCTTTGATTAATCTTTTTACTATAGATGTAGATATGCTACAAAAGGGTTCTGGTCCATGGAAGTGGGTAGCTGCGGCCAAGCGTGCCAGCTCACCCGCCTGTTCGTTTCCTGTGATGCCTGTATGACCTGGGACCCAGAAGAGTGTTAATTTGTTATTTGCTCCTAGTTTGTTCAGATCATTCAGGCAGCTCTGAACGAGTCTTGACGTGATGGTGTGCTTAGTGAGTGTCTTAATAGCCGCTTGGCTGTCTGAGAAGAATGTTTATTCTTTTGTTAACGTAGTTAGCACGTAAACAGAGATCAGCGCCGGCTGCTATTGCGTGAACCTCTGCCTGGAATACTGTGGTGTCGTATAGATATCCTATGCGCTGGGCCAGTCACCCCTGCTCCTGAACCTTCGGTGGTTTTAGAGCCGTCAGTAAACCATTTTATGGTCTGTGGGTGCAGCCTTGCGAAATTAGAGTGCCACTCCTCTCTGCTTAATGTTTCGGCCTGAAAAAGGCGGCTGCATGATATCTCCTTTGGAGGGCATATTCGCGACAGTGATGTTGTTTAAAGATTTTAGCTGCCTCTTGGTAAGCTCCAGATTGGCATCGCTCGCGATAAGTCGTGCCAATGCTAGTTTTGCCTCAGTTTCGAGGTATGCAGCTACATCGACAGGATGTTTTTTTTTTTTGAGGTGGTGAAATCTTTTATAGATACTGCCATTGCAGTTATGCTGGACTCCTTTATACCAGCTAAAACCAGACCACCTTTCTCGCCACGACCTCTGCGGGACCACCTTTTAGTATTACTTCGCAGAGGTTAGGAACGGCTAATAAGCCTTATTACCGATTTGCAGACTATCGTCAAGCTTCTTCTCTCTGAAGGTCTTTGTGGGTGTTACAAACAAACTCACTCACTGCATCCCAATTGGATTGGCACTTTAGCATATTGTCGACCACATTTTCTGGGGTTAGTATTTCTCCCACTATTTCATTCAGGTGCCTGCGTCCTGTTTCAAACCTAGGACATTCAAAGAACACATGTCTTACGTCTTCTACAACTCCCTTGCACCTGGGGCAATCAGGAGAGTTGTCCAGTCTGAATCGATACAAGTACTGTCGGTATCCCCCGTGACCCGTGAGGAATTGAGTTAAAAAGTAGTTCACTTCTCCATGTTTGCGTTCAACCCAATTTGCGATGTTAGGGATGAGACAGTGTGTCCACCTGCCGGTTGCAGCCGCGTCCCATCGCATTTGCCACTGACTCATGCTTTCCTGCCTTTCCAAGCTTTTACGAAGTTTTAACTCCGCAGGGCTTTCATGACGACGACCAGAGTAAAGTCTGCTTGTCTCCTCGACCAGAATTTCCATTGGAATCATGCCAGCAACGACGTAAACTGCTTCATGCGAAGTGGTTCTGTATGCCGAGCATACTCTCAATGCGCACCTACGGTACACTGAGTTTAATTTCCGGGCATTCCCAGAGGAGTCTAGGCAGTTAGCCCAGACCGGAGAGGCGTACAATAGTATTGATGAAACAACCCCAGCCAACAGCCGTCTCCTGCTAGATCTTGGACCGCCTATGTTGGGCATAATCCTTGACAAAGATACAGTAGCTATCGCCGCTTTTTCGGTTACAAATTTCAGATGCTCTCCGAATTTTAGTTTAGAATCGATCATAGCTCCCAAATACCTAATAGCCATTTTTGGAGTTATGGTTTCGTTTCCTACTCTAATATTCAGAGAGTACCTTCTTCTTCGCTTGCTGATAAAAACAGCTTCCGTTTTTTGTTCAGCAAGCTCCAGGCCAACTGCTAGTAACCAGAGCTTTATGGACGTAATCGCCTCGCTGGCGTAGACCTCGATGCATTCTGGTTTTTTTGCAACAACCACTACTGCGATGTCGTCTGCAAACCCCACTACAGTCACTCCTCTAGGCATTGGCAATTCCAGGATACCATTGTACATAATGAGCCACAGCAGCGGACCGAGGACTGACCCCTGAGGAACTCCTGCTGTAACCCTATACTCCTTGGGCCCGTCATCCGTATCGTATTGGAGGACTCGGTTTGATAGGTAACTCCTGATTATAACTGCGAGATAGTCTGGTACATCTGCTCTTTGCAAGGAGGCGTGAATGCTAGCCCAGTTTGCGGAATTGAATGCGTTCTTGACATCCAGCGTCACTACCAAACAGCATGTGTCATTTTGAAGCGATTCCCTTGCTAAGCTAGTAACCCTCCCAATTGCATCGACTGTTGAACGCGCCCGTCTAAAGCCATACTGGTGGTCCGACAAGCTCCCTTTTTCTTCGACAACCGAAAGAAGTCTGTTGAAGATGATCCTTTCAAACAGTTTCCCCACCGTGTCGAGCAGGCAAATTGGCCGATATGAGCTCGGCTCCCCAGCCGGCTTATTCGGTTTCGGGAGGAGCACCAGCTGTTGCCGTTTCCACAGCATTGGAAAGGTACCTTCGGCCAGGCACGCATCGAATACTTCGATGAACTTTTGAGGAATCGCACGGATTGCCACTTTCAACGCCTTATTAGGGACTCCATCCGGTCCTGGAGCCTTACTTTCTTCCAATCTTGAAGACGCTTGCAAAAGTTCTTCCTGTGTTATCGCGGGAACTTGGGCCTGATCTACTGAACCTCGATCCACGGGCTGGTTCTCACGCTGAGGAAACAGAACCGAGACAATATTTCGGAGCATTGTTGGACACTTTATTTGTGGTGCTTTTGGCCCTATTTTCTTCATCACCACCCTATAGGCCGTTCCCCACGGGTTTATGTCTGCATCGTCGCAGAGTTGCCTGAAACAGTTTTTCTTGCTTTTTTGAATAGCCAGCTTTAGCGATCTTCGGGCACTTTTATAACTCTCTAGGAGGACGTCATGGGTGATTCCTTGAGTCGCTCGTTGGCACAGACGTCGCGCCTTCAGGCAATTTCGCCTGAGGCTCGCGATTTCGTCGGTCCACCAGAAATTTTCATTCCTGTGCCTTGCTGAGCTTTTCCGGGGCATAGAGGCGTCGCAAGCTGATGTCAACTGCTTCATGATCTGAGCTGACCTCTGATCCACTGAACCTCCTATGGGGCCACTTTGAAGCAGTACCTCTTCGAAAAGTGCCTCATCAAATCTCTTTGTGGACCATCCAAGAGTGCGTGTTTTGTACTTTGTTCGGTGCACTCTGCCAGCAACAGCAAACACAATTGCGTGGTGATCGCTATGAGTATAGAGCTCACTAACTTGCCACTCCATAGTCGGCGCCAATGAGCTACTGACAAATGTGAGATCAATTATGGAGCCCACATTTCCCCTTGTGAAGGTATTTGTGGCCCCTGAATTCATGAGGACGATATCCAGTCGTGAAAACGCGTCCAGAAGTGCACGACCACGTCTGTTTGTCGTCCGGCTACCCCATTCGGTTGCCCACGCGTTGAAGTCTCCCCCAATTATCACCGGACTTCTTGTACTTGCGTCATGCACCAGCCCGTCAAGAAATTCCTCAAACTCAACATCGTTCCACCGTGGTCGAGCATAGCAACTGTACACATATATGCCATTGATCTGAGCTCTTACGACCCCTCTCAATTCTCCCGACGCAATTTGAGTGCCGCCGTACCCCCTTCGGAGAGATTTTACCGCATCAATCTGGAGGTTCACATCTAACCGTTTCCGGAATGCCTCGCAGATGTCCTCCTTTGTCGTTACTTCGTCAAGGTCCAGGACCTCTAGCCTCGTCTCCTGCCTAAAGGTTTTAACGCCTGTTGGGTTAATTCCTAACAGCTTTGTAATTGTGGCCTTGTATTCTTCCACCAGGCCACCCCCTCGTGTTCGAAGTTGGAACAGCAAGTCCCCGTTTCGCGTCCGACGAATGCGGGACACATTTTCGCCCATATCGCTCAGCCCCGGCTCAGACTTTACTCTTTTTAGAATGTCCGCGTAAGTCATGTCTGCTGGCTGGGAGATAACCATCGTGTCGGGTCTTGTTTTCGATTTTTTTTGCCTAACGTTTTTCTTTTTTTCTCTTCGTTTCTTCGGCTCTACCCGTCTCCAATTGCTTTCGTTCGTGCCTGGGTTTGGGCTTTGTGCTGGAGAAACCTCGGTTACATTCTTATCCAACTTTGGGGGATGTGATTTTTTTCTTTTGGATGTTTGAGGAGAGGCAGTCTCCTCTGCGTCCCGCCTTCGCTTTGGTCGGTCCACTGCTAAAACTTTTTGGGCCACGGGAGAAGTCTGAATCTCCTTATCCTTCTTTTTTGTTCGGATTTTTTTCCCGCATACCTCCTCCTTGGCGCCATTATACATGATGCGTATGTTTCGCACTTGCTCTTTGATTGCACCGTGTACATTTGGCTTAGACTCTACGAAATCCATGAGGTTGGTGATCATCTCACCCAGCTTGCTAAACCTATCCAAATTCTCGGACGACCCCTCCTTTTCAGTGGAGGCCCTTGCTTGAAATGGTAAAGGCTGTTGCGTCGGGGACCTCTGAATTTTGGAGCTTTTTATAAAAGGGTTTGCCCTGGTTGGAGTGCTCGCCGTTTCATCTACACCTGTAGTTTTAGATGTTGCGGCAGTTGCGCCACTGCTGCAACACTGCGGTTGAGGGATAACGACGACGGAGAGCCCGCTTGCTCACTCTCACAGCCGCCGGCACTGGGTTTCCGAAGCCCTGCACCGTAAGTTTTTTCGAATATTTCGCTTTCCATGTTTGGTTTGTTGTCCAGGGTTTCCGTCCCATAGTCTAAGTGAAACTGGGGGTCGACACTTCCCAGAGTTCGCATATTAGCGATCAAGCACCCTCTTGACCACGCATCCCTTGGCATATGCTGTTCCACCGTGGATTAGGTTCGAAAAATTCGAAGAATTTAGAGACGAGAAACGAGGCGTGAGCGAAGCAAGCTTTTGTTTCGTTTCTCGTCCTTTACTTTGCGCTGTGTTACGGTGTTCCGTAACCGTAGAATAATCTGCCTTCTTCTACTGCTACTCATTTGAAAACTGCATTAATCGCGAGTGTCACAGTACGTGACTCTGGACCGGTCATGAATTAGTCAGTGCTACGCATGTCTGAACAGTTGTGTAGGGCAACGACTAGATTGCAACTTCAAAAGGAAAAGTAAGTAAAGCTCAGATATGGTGCCCCGACGGTTATTAAGTTTTCTGAAAATTGCTGCGTACTGTGATATGTATAATTACAATGTAACGATAAATGACAAAGCTAGCGGTTTGGTAGAATTTGCTGTAATAGTAGCGATTTATAAACGATCTCTTTTTTAATGTCTTTTAGTTTGTTCTGTTGGTGAATGTTCCTCAAGTTAGTCCAGTATGACCACGAAAACATTAACCAACGAAAAAGAAAAGACAAATGTACCGAATTTATTGCACGGAAAAGAATATTTTCTAGTGCACCCGTTTTTTGTTTCGTCGGCTTGGATTTTTTTTTCCTTTTTTTTTAATTTGTTTTTTTTTTTTTTTTTAATATAGTTTTTTTTTTTAATTTTTTTTTTAAATATTTTTTTTTTTTACCTTGAAACAATATTTTTAGTCTATATGAAAGACATTAAAATGTTTGCCCTGTACTTACTTCGTTAAGTACGCAAATACGAGTAAAATAGTAAAATACAGACCTACGTTTTCCATTCTATTATTTCATACATAATTCATCAATTACTTCTTTTTGAATTTTTTAATTAGTTAACTACGCAAATACGAGTAAATTACAGACCTACATTTTCCATTCTATTGTATATGCATACATAACTTAATAATTACGTCTTTTTTTTTCTTTTTGGGACTACGTATTAAAAAGTTCAGTTGTTCTTTCTTTTTGCCTATGAAAAACATTTTTTTTTATGCTGTACTTAATTCGCTAGGTACGTATTTGCATTACTTAAATGTACATCAAATGTACACTGGTCGTGATCCTACCTTTTTGCGGGAACACTCCCAGTTGTCATCTGTAGTCGCATTACCTGTCGAGTACACTGCAGTGAACTTTGCGCTCTGGCATATTGATGGCGATGGCTGCAGCGGGTCAGATTTTCGGATAACATGGTGTCGGTGGCGGTGATAGCTTCTTCGGTTACGAACACTCCAGAATTACAGAGATTTAGGGTAATTCGGGTACACTTTGCTTGCACACTCGCGCACTTAGCATGAATCGATTTGGGGGCGCGAATTTGAGAGTGCTACTATAGTTCGTATCGTATCCCCTTTTTGCAGCCCGAATAAACTCACTCCGTGGGCTGGGACTGCTTGCGCGTATCGATGGGACCAACGGAAAAACGTACACGCACAACGTTCCCTACAGAGGGCTAGCCTTACGGATACGGTGGCGGCAGGTTTTGGTGCCGGGGTCAGAATGCGATTTAAGAAACAATACAATCAAAAACAATACAAAACAATACAATACTGTCGTCGTCGGTGGAGGAACTTGCCCTAGAGCCGTTGTCGGTGTGGAGCTTTGTTCGACCTTTTTGGGCACTGTTGCATATTTGCGCCCCAACTTTGCTCAAGTGGTCCATTACTGGGGCTGGTACAGATAACTCGCTTCACAAAACCGATGGCACTCACAGATTTCATTTTTTGGCCGACGAACTACACTGAGCACTGCAGATTGCTATTTTTTAATTTCGTTTGTAGATTAATTTCGCGATACACTGAACACTGCAGATTGCCCTTTCCCGTTTCGTTTGCAGATTAATTTCACAATCCACCTGGGTACCGTTTCCACTGTGTGGCACACTCCGATCTTTGATAAGCCATTGTTCTGGCTTTATAATCTCAAATATTTTGTGTCATAGATTGTATAGATCCAGTATGGCTCTATTTGCTCGCATTTTCGTCCTCTGTGACGAATAGTGGGACTTTTAAAGACACTTTTATCACTTTAGAGGTACACTTTTAGCACAGATGAGACACATTACTAAGTGCAGTAGCCATTGCTTAATAATGGCATGCTCCAGTCATTTTGTACCGGAGTCACACAAATTTGTGCAGGATTTTTTTTTTCACTGGGTTTTAGCCGTTTTACCTAAGTGTTTTTGCCAAACACTGCAAATCACTTGACATTGTCCCTTTTTTTAGCTGTTTCGACACTTATTAGCACGAATGGGACACATTGCTAAATGCAGTAGCCATTGGTTGACAATGGCATGCTACAGTCATTTTGTAACGGAGACGCACAAAATTTTCACAGATTTTTTTCACAGGATTTTAGCCCTTTTTTTTCTTGAGCGTTATTGCTATACACTGCAAATCACTTGAACTTGTCCTTTTTTGTTGTCTGGACACTTTCCACAATGCTTTAAAACCACATAATTTTCACATTTTTTTTTTCAAGGCATCATCGACAGGATGTAGGTGAAGCAACACCTCTAGAGCACTGCTAGGGCAGGATCGGAGTACACCGGTGGTAATGAGACATGCTAGTCTCTGTACCTTGCCTAGCACAGATTTTCCCTCCGTAGTCAGAGCTCTCTTCCACCAGACTACAGCACCGTAGTCTAGAGTTGGTCTAACTATTGCTCTGTAGATCCAGAGCATAATGGATGGTTTCATACCCCAGGTTTTTCCTACAAATTGTTTGCATATCCAAAGGGCCCTGGTGGCTTTATCAGCAGCCGCTTCGACATGCTTTTGCCAGTAGAGTTTACTGTCGAAGATTACCCCGAGATATTTCACTTGATTCCCAATCGGTAGTTCGGTGTTGTACATAATCGGACGCCTTATTTCAGCCAGATTTCTGTTCCTGGAGAAGGGTATGATGAGCCCCTTGGATGGGTTTACTCGGAGCCCGTTCCCATCACACCATTCTTTAACTATTTTTAATGCTGGTTCGAGTAAGTCAGGTAATGTTTCCTCGAGCAAACCCTTTACCACTATAACCACATCGTCGGCATATCCCTGCACGGAGAAGCCACTAGATGTGAGCTTCCACAAAAGTTCGTCAGCAACCAGGCACCACAGGAGGGGCGAAAGTACACCCCCTTGTGGGCAGCCTCTAGTAACCTTAGCCCGGAGAGTCAGCTCGTTGATGTGGCAGACGACTTTTCTGGAGGAGAGCATTCTACTAATCCATCCTATAGTCGTATTTCCTACCATCTTACTTCTCAGTGCTCTTTCAATTGCATCGAAGGCAGTATTGTCGAATGCCCCTTCAATATCCAAGAAGGCAGCTAACGCGGTATTTTTGGCCTCAAAGGTCCTTTCGATCTCTCCTGCGAGGCTGTGGAGCGCGGATTCTGTGGATTTACCTGGTTGGTAAGCGAACTGCCTTTTGTGTAGCGGGTTACTAATCAGCGTGGTTTTTCTGATGTGCTCATCAATGATTTTTTCCATTGATTTGAGCATGAATGAAGTTAGACTGATTGGTCTGTAAGATTTGGGATCGTCCTTGGGCCGGTTTCCCATTTTAGGTATGAAGACTACTTTCGCAAGTCTCCGCGGGATGTAGCCCAGCGCAAAGCTGCTTCTGAAAATACTCAAGAGATATGGAGTTAGGAGCTCCAGACCCTTTTGAAGGAGAGCCGGAAAAATGCCGTCGGTGCTGGCGGATTTAAAAGGCTCGAACGAGCCTATAGCCCATTTAATTTTATCTTGTGTAAAGATTAGTCTAGCTGTTCTCCAGTCTGAAGAATTAACTCTGTGCAGACTGTCCTCATTTGAAGGCCAATCACTCCTCAGTATTTGGCATCCCGGAAAGTGGGTGTTAAGGAGTAACTCGCCCGTTGTCAAGGCATCAGTTGTGTGGCGCCCATCAGGGTGCTTTAAGGTACTGATGTGTTCAGTGTCCTTTTTAGCCATAACTCGATGAATTCTAGCAGCTGTGTTAGTGCATTCGACACCTTCACAGAATTTGCTCCACGTGTTCGATTTGGCAGACCTGATTTTCCTGTTGTATTCATTAAGTTGGGAGCGATACGTGTCCCACTCCCCTGTCCTTTTAGCTCTGTTAAAGAGTCGTCTTGTTAGCCTCCTTAATCTCGATAGCTCTGGAGTCCACCAGGATACTCCTTTGTTATCCTTCGTCCTTCTGAGGGGGCAGTTCTCCTCGAAAGAGGTCACTATGGCCCCGGTGACGTTGGAGACCAAACTATCCAGACTTAGCCAGCTGGAGGCAGTCCTGTCGATGGTGGAAAGCCTTTCTCGTAGAGATATTTCGTAGTTGGCCCACTCGGTGAGCTGTGGTATTCGCCTTTCTCGCAAACCTGGTGTGGGCACTGAAAGCTGAAACCTGATGTGCATGTGGTCTGACATCGATGTTTCGTCAGATACATGCCAGTTTCTTACCCAGTTATGAGCCCGTTGGTTGCCAAAGGTAAGATCGAGTACTTCTTGCCTCGATCTAGTGACAAAGGTAGGTTTGCTGCCCATATTGAAGATGTTAAAGTTTAAGGTAGAGAATACCTCTAATAAGTACTCACCCCTTGTGTTGATGTCTGTACTTCGCCAGACCGTATGATGTGCATTAGCGTCACATCGCCTTGCTTTTTTCCCGTAAAAGTCCGCCAGCCTTTTGAGTTGTGAGGCGGTACCTCCCCATCACCAGGGAAGTAGGCTGACACCACAACGAGCTTCGTTTTGGTGTCATTATTGAGTGTGATGCTGACTACAGTCATATCACTGTTGCTGAACTCTGAAAGATAAATAAAGTTTATGCAGTTTCTAATTAGTATACAAGCTCGAGGTCTGCTCGAACTGGTATCATATACAATTGAGGACCCGCTTACCTTGAGTCCTTTTATTTCGCCTCGTATTTGCCAGGGTTCCTGGATTAAAGCTAATCCAAGGCCCTCCCTAGCGAACCTAGCCACTAACATATCCGAGGCTGTGATGGCGTGATGCAGGTTAGCTTGCAGCACGCCCAGGGATACGTTATTCGTCGGGGTCATCGATGTCGTCCACGGGCTCGATGCACCCCTGTTGCTGGCTCGGATCCCCTAACTCGGTCTCCATATGGATAACGGTTTCCGAAAGAGGGGATTGGACCTCATCGTCCTCTGTACATTCGAGATCGTCCTCGTTTGCTGGTGGTGCTACAATCTCCTGCACGGTGGTGGTGGAAGGTTGGCTCCGCGGTGCGGCTGAGCTCTCAGCAGCAGCAATGGGATTCTCAGTTGTTTCGCGCTTCCATGTCTTCGGGTGAAGGGTGACTCTGCTGAATTTAAAGTTAAGGCTAAATTCAGCTTTTATGATTGCCCGAAGGAGATCCGGTCAATCGAGAGCGTGGCTGAGATGCCCTCGCCCTCGCGTGTTTCGCGGAGCACCCTCCAGTCATCGATGTGGAGCCCATCATTCTGGTTCTCCAGATATTTGAGCGCTTTCTGCGCATTGCACTCCGTGGTGCGCGGGAAGAAAACGTTCACGATTTGATTTCGCGGAATTTCGCTGCCCAAAACTGCCTTGAGCGATGCTCCCGGCCATGGTTCCATTCCGCTAGCTAGCTTACTGAGCCACTCCACTGTGGCTCCATTCTCACACTCAAACAATATATGGCCTGGTCTGAATCGGATACCGGCGAATTTCGGCTTGATATGCTTCGCACTCTCTGTGAGAATCCCGCCAACAGTACATTCTGTACTTTCGTCTTTTGCTCTGGCGTGAGCATCTCCGTCGGGGTGGTGGAGATTATGGCCACATTGTTGTTGAAGGCTATTTTGGCGTAGGAAGCCTTAGCTTTTCCTTTGCCTCCAGTGGGGGCAGAAAAGCGGCTTCTTTCGGCCGTGCCTGTCGTCGCATTGGCTGTTGATGGTAGCGCGTCTTTCCTCTCGCCTCCTTCGATGCCACCTACCATCGGGACGTTGCTATATTGGTGTTGGCCCACCCTTTGCCTCTTGCTGTCTAGCGTGAGGGCAGGTGAGACCTCGTCCACGGAGCGTTGTCGCTTTGCTTGAGGTGGTATCTGGGGGGAGTTGGAAGAGGGTGTTGCCGCTAGCTCTCTTGCTTTTGCGGGCTCATGTCCCTGTGCGAGGAACTTCAAGTATCGCTTGCCTTCCGCGCCGCTGAGTCCCTTTCTCAAGGGATCTTTGCGGCCTCCTGGCTCAAAGAGTTTGGGATTTTTCTTTCGAATATTCGATGGGCCTGGTCTGGGCTCGTCAATGCCCGAGAGGTAGAGCTCCTCTGGGACGTTTCGTTTGTCGTTGCCATCCCGTGGCTGTTCGTAAGTGCCGGCCTTCCCTTTTTCCATAGAGGACCCCGAGGATGCAATGCCCACCATCTTCCAATAAACTATGTGCAATTAATTTTGAATGTTTCCCCGTCTGTGCCGCTAAAACAACAACAACCTATCGATAAAACTAAATGTTGTGGTAAAAGGACGTCAACTCAACATGGAGAGGGGAGACACCACAACCTCTCCAAAACGTAAACTCTGTGCAAACAGGGGGAACACCGCAATTTCTCGAGTTTACCACAAGTAGAAAGGGGAGACACCACAACCTTTCTACAAACACAACGCTGAGAGCGGGACGACCACAACCTCTCAACGACTCAATCGGAGGGGACCAACTCCGAGGTGGAGCCTACACGGCTCTAAACAACTCACTGAGAGGGGAGACACCACAACCTCTCAAACTATCATTACTTTCCGGAAAGGGGGAAACCACAACCTTTCCATTCAACACTAGGAATATTAGAATACCGGAAACTGATGCATTGCCTCCATTACCTCTTCCTCTGAGATATCTTCAATATTTGTGATATTCGGCTCAACATCTTGAAAAGCTGCTCGAGGAAAATCTTCATTTAGAAGTTCGTCAAAATACTCTCGCATTCTGCTACAAATTGCCGTATCGTCAATCAGCAACATTCCTTGCGAGTCCTCCACGTACTTTGGCGCCTGTATTTCCTGAGCGTCCCTCTCCCTAAATATTCTGGCGTCATGCTTAGGTCTCTCGCGCAAAGACGGTCCTTCGGTCGCAGTCTGAGTTTCTAATTCTTGGTAGAATTTCTCAGCTGCCTTCGCCTTTGCTTGAGCTACCAAGCGCTTTACGTTTTTCCGGCATTGCATATAATTTTCGCTAAGTTGAACCCGTTCGGCTTCACTGCTTGACTCACATTTCGTCCATGCATTCGATTTGGCTTGCACTGCTTTCTTAGTTTCGGTGTTCCACCACCATGTTTCTTTCTTCGTGTGGAGTGGACCTTTCGAAACTCCAAGTGCCTTTTCCGCCTCACCTACCGACATTTCAGCGAAACTATTCCACATTTGTGTTGGACTGTGCTCGGTGCAGTTGGTGTTGTTTTGAAGCCATTCCGTAATTTTATCATTGAATGGAGTCACTACAGGTTCAAAGTGGTCGTTTGTGAGATTGTGCCACTTGATTTTTTTAACTGGCTTGGGAGTTCTTCTATTTCTTGCTCCTCCTGCTTTCAAAATAAATTCTGACAGGAGCAAACGATGTTGGCTGACGACAGATTCACCCAAGATCACCTTGCAGTCTTTTACCCACCTTCTCATAAAATCGAAGCAGAGGTGGTAATCGATCTGCGATTCGTGTTTCCTATCTCCGTGTCCACTACTGTAGGTGATCAGGTGTCTCTCGTTTTTCACAAACCATGTATTTAGGATGACCAAACCATGCGATCTGCACATGGTCAGAATAGCTTCACCTTCATCATTTCTGACCGTTGAAGGGCTACCCTTTCCACCATGGCAATCCTCGTAATCATAATTTGATTCACCCACATGGCCATTTAAATCTCCTCCCAAGAACACCAATTCGGTATCTGGAATGGTCTGAATCAGTGTGTCAACGTCGTTCCAAAATGCCTCTTTTTCTTCTGGTGGCAGTCCCACTTGGGGAGCGTAGGCACTTATTACGTTCCCCACCCTTCCGCAGATAACCAATTTGATGCTGATCAAGCGATCACTTCTCTTCGCGACACTTATTATGCTGCCAAGTAAAGACGACGCCAGAATAATGCCAACTCCGTTTCTTTGGTTTGTAACTCCATAGTAGTACAATTCATACTTCATGGAATTCGTAAGAAACCGGGCTCTGTCGATATGGGTATTTCGCCACTTCGTCTCTTGCACGCACATAATGTCTATCCCTCTCCGCTTCATGATATCCTCAATCTCCTCGCTCTTTGACGTCATGGAACCGACATTCCAGCTTGCAACCCTCAGCTTCTCCACAATGTAATTGGACTGCCTTATATTGCTCGCCCCCGGAAACCGTCGAGCTCTGGCGCGAACTAGGTTCGCCCCGGGATCACTCAACCGCATAGCAGAAGTAGTGCCCAGCGGGGTAGTGCTTGTATCTGCGTCAATTTCCATAAGGCCTTCCATTCTTTTACACCTTTTGGAGAAAGGTTGTGTATTTTGGCACTAGTGTGTGGAAAGAAGTAAATTTATGGACTTTCCTTTTACGTCCGTCGGCTATCTCCAGACACGGCAACCCATACACACACATACTAACCTATGGGATGTCTTGTTGATGGTAAAATGTGCCTCAGGCTTCAGATGTCATGGTTGCTTGCGACCTTCTCATACTAGCGGCCAAGCACCCTCTTGACCATGCATCCCTCGGTGGATGCTGATCCACCTTGGATTAGGGTCCCTTTTTAGTCGCCTTCTACGACAGGCCGGGAAAGGCAGTGGCATTATTCGACCCATGCCACAGGGCATATACTGGAATTCCCATGTAACACGTGTCTGGACGGCAGCCCTCTGTGCTCGTCTTGCTTATTATTGATCTCACTCTTTTCGTTTCGGTCTCCATACGAATGTGAGGTTTCTGATCTCCGAAATGATCTGAGAAATATTAACCAAAATTAAAAAACACGTGTCTACTGTCAATAGTACGTAATTACTTCACAAGTCCATACGCAGCCATTTGAGTGAACATTCACTAGGTGAGCTCATTCTGAAATCACCTACTTAACTTCTGTTTTATTTTCTCGCCACCACGTGAACATTAAAATGAATTGAATGTCAACCGTGTTACTATGATTTTGTGGATATTTACTTCACCTAGTTTTTACCGATTGAAACCCAACTGAAGCCGTGGTTTAATTTCGTTATAATTTACTGAAACCATTTCTAAACCACATTAAACGTTTTACTTGGCATTCACCTACCGAATCCATTTTGAAAAGTGATTTCATTTGGGCGTAACAAAAATGTATGCGTAGGGGAACCCGATCTGATTTCATTCTGAAGCCTGTCTCTGGTTCCTGTTAACCCCTTGTGGGGCATAGGGCGGGAACCATACGAAATCCCCAATCACAAAATCCCCAAACGTAGAAAAATCCCCAGAATCAAAATCCCCATATTCAAAATCCCCATAATCATAATACCCATTTACAAAATCCCCATAATCATAATACCCATATACAAAATCCCCAATCATAAAATCCCCAAGCACCCGGAATATGCTGGTAAATGGTAGATGAATGGTAGTAAAAAATGGTAGATGGTAAATGGTTGATGAAAGACTGTAAATTGTTGATGGTTGATGGTAGATGGAAGGTGTTAAATGGTAGATGGTAAATGGCACTCGTAAATCGATACTAACTTTTTTTTTGATTAGCACAAACAAAATGTTCGAGTACATTATATTGAATAAACGTTTGTATATATCGTTCTAAACATATTAGGTTTTCTTTAACATCGTCGAGACATGTCCTCATCCGAACGAATATTCGCGGAAAACTTGGTTGGCTTATTGTTGGAACCGATTCGCCTGCACATTATCTGATTTTGTTCTGTGTCACTTCAAAGAGTTTGCCGTTCATTAGCATATACATATATCAGTCCACGACAGTGATTTTTTTATTGCATAGTAGGACTATTACAATTACAATAGTCTAAATCACCTACCACCTATCACCTACCTAAATCAATCCACCATTTGCAATTTACAATCTACCATTTACCATCTGCCATCAACCATTTACAAGCTACCATCCGTCTACCATTAACCACCTACCATCTACCATTTATCATCTGCCATTTAACATCTATCGTTTACCATCTACAATCTCTCTCTCTAGTTCCTGTCAACCCCTTGTGGGGCATAGGGCATTAACCACGCCTACTCTCCACCTCGTTCTGTTTTGCGCCAACGGCGCTAGCTGCGACCATGTGAGATTTAGCGTTTTCGCTTCGCTAGTTACCGATCTTCTCCATGTGTTCCTTGGCCGCCCAACACGGCGTCTTGCTCCGGAGTCCTGTGGATTCCAGTTTAGAGCCTTTTTTGCGACGTTTTTGGGCCCTCTTCGGAAAGTGTGACCTATCCATTGCCACTTAAGTCTTTTGATCGAAGTGCCTATCCTTTCCTGGCCAGTTATAGTAAGGAGATCCTCGTTCGAAATGATCTCCGGCCAACGAATATTTAGGATGCGCCGTAGACACTGATTAACAAAAGTTTGCAACTTATCAGTGATCTCTTTAGTCACCTTCCAGGTTGAACAGCCATATAGCAGAATGGATTTCACATTAGAATTGAAGACACGTATTTTGGTGCGTCTGGAAATATTGTTGTTTAGCCAGAAAGGAGTCAAATTGAAGAAAGCCGCCCTAGCCTTGTTTACCCGTGATTTTACATCAGCATCCGCTCCACCATCTGCTGTAACTACACTTCCGAGATAGCAAAATTCATCAACTTTTTCGACTGCCTGTCCTGAAATACAAATTTCGCTTTGCCCACCTGGATATGTGCTCAAGAACTTAGTCTTGGCAGCATTGATTTTCAGCCCCGCATTACGACTCGCGCAATTTAGAGCTTCTGTCATTTGAGCGACATCATCCGTGTTTGTTGATAGAAGGCAAATGTCGTCAGCGTAGTCAAGATGTTGAAGGTGATCGAACAATTTCCATCTGATACCTTTGTTACGATGTAATTGGAGTGCGGAGCCGAGTACATCACTAATGGCAACAAGGAAGAGAATAGGTGACAAAATGCAGCCTTGCCTCACTCCACTGTGCACCTCAAAAGGATCTGAAAGCTTGCCCTTATGCAGGACGTGACATTGGGCTCCATTGTAGGATTCCTTGATGATGGAGATTATCTTATCTGGAATATTTCGTCTCCGTAAGGCATTCCAGATGTAGAGACGATCAACGCTATCGAAGGCTTTCTCAAAATCGATGAACATGAGATGTAATGGGGATCTCCATTCCGCGGATTGCTCGATAATAATACGGAGGGTGTTAATGTGGTCGCTACAGGAAAACCCTTCGCGAAAGCCAGCTTGTTCATCATTCAATGTGTCATCGATTTTGTCCTTGATTCGTCCTAAAACAATCTTAGCCATCAGCTTGGAAACAGCAGGAAGTAGGCAGATCCCACGCCAATTATTGCAATTCTTCAGGTCACCTTTCTTCGGAATCTTAATAATTACGCCCTTTTTCCACTCACTGGGAAGAGTTTCGGTTTCCCAACACTCTTGGATTAAGGGAAGAAGAATATCCGCTGAAGCGATAATATCCGCTTTCAAGAATTCAGACGGAATTCCATCAATCCCAGGGGCTTTACCGGCGTCCATTGATTTAATAGCGTCTATTAGTTCCTTTTTGGATGGTGGACCAGAACTAATGCCGTCTATTCGAGGGACGTCTTCTGCTGGCAATGAAGATGCACTTGCAGGCCCGAAGGTGTTATTAAGGACCTCTAAAAAGTGTTCTCTCCATCTTTGCAGCTGTTGTTCTTCGGTAACGAGCAGAACACCTTCCTTATCTTTCACAGGATGTTCCGTTAGTAAAGATCTGCCAGTTAATGGCTTGATAAGCTTGAAGAGTGTTCCACTGTCACCGCGGATAGCCGCATCCTCTGCCTCCTTCGCAAGCGCGTTGATATTATTGCGCTTATCACGCCTAACACTCCTTTGAACGCCTTTTTGGAGCGAACGGTATTCAGCTCTGTATCTTTCCTTAGCTGAATCGTCAGCAGCTGAGTTGATCTGCTCTTTAACTCTCTTGCGTGCTGAGATAAGAGACCAAGTGGAGTCGCTAATAAATGGTCTCCTACCGCGATCCAATCGTCCTAAAATTTCTTCGCCACACGAAATAAATGAGTCCTTAGCGACTTTCCATCTATCGTCAATTGTCGGATTCTCATTTAGTGGTGGTGCATTAGCTTTTTCGCGCAAAGCGGTGGAGAACGCACGCTTGGTTGATGGAAGTTTGAGCTTCTGCACATTATATCTAGGGCAAATATTTGCACGGTTAGGACGCTGGATTGCTGCCGTTCGTAAGCGCATTTTTGCGATGACAAGATGGTGGTCACTGCCAATATCAGCACCACGTTTCGCCCTAACGTCTAAGACACAGTTTCTCCACGTTTTGGAAACAGCAATATGGTCAATCTGGTTCTCAGTTCTGCCATTCGGAGAGGTCCAGGTTGATAAGTGGCAATCTTTGTGTTTAAACAGAGTTCCACCAATGACGAGCTGACGAGAGTTACAAAACTCTATAAACATCTCGCCATTCTGGTTTCTGTCGCCTAACCCATGATTTCCCATAAGGTGTTCCAATCCTTGGTTATCTGACCCGACTTTAGCGTTGAGATCCCCCATTATGATTTTAATGTCACCTCTGGGAGCCCTATCAAAGGTGTCGCCAAGTCTTTGGTAGAAAACGTCTTTGTCAGCTTGATCAGCTGGTTCGGTCGGTGCGTAACACTGAATTATCGTGATATTTCGTACTCTGGATTTGAATCGGGCGGTGATAATACGGTCGGAAACTGGTTTCCAATCGATAAGGGATCGACGTGCATCCCTAGTCAAGAGGATTCCGACTCCTGCCTGCCGAGGAGCATTTTGGTCATCATTTCCAGAGTACAATAAAACAGTATTAGAGCTTGGTGATAGAGTCGCTCCTGATCCGAGCCATCTTGTTTCGCTCAGTCCTAATATAGCGATGTTATACGCGGTCATTTCCCGTTCGACTTCAGTAAGCCTCATGTTGTTACACTCGCCCCACATCGTTCGAACGTTCCAAAACCCAATCGTGGTCCGTTGTTTATAGCCAAAAGTCGTTGCCGGTGAGTCAGTCCGAGGTATCCGAGGCTCGATTAATGTTTCGAGTGTAAAGAAAGTTTCAAGTACGCAGGTTACAAGCCTACGTACCCTATCCCTCAAGTCGCCTTTTACGACAAGCCGGGAACGCTGTGGCATAATTCTTACCCCAAAGTCCACAGGGGTCAATTTTTTGTTAAGTTTCGTACATATCTGAACCCTTAAACGCACACAACAGAGTCGCTGCGCGCACAATTGTAGAGATATGTTCGAACCTCAGGAGAGTTTTATTCTCTCCTGTCCCTTTAGTCGCCTCTTACGACACGTCGGGAAAGACGGAGGCACTATTCTTGACCCGCGCCACAGGGCGAAATTCCCCATTCCCCATTTGAGGTGTGATCTTAGAACGCGCGCGCGTTCTTAGATCACACCTCAAATGGGGAATGGGGAATTTCGTTTGGGGATTTTGGTTTTGGGTATTTTGATTTCGGGGATTTTGATTTCGGGGATTTTAATTTCGGGGATTTTGATTACGGGGATTTTGATTTGGGGATTTTGGTTTGGGGATTTTGTGACTGGGGATATCGTATCCAACCCGCATAGGGCATCAACTACGCCTACTTTCCACCTCGTTCTGTTCTGTGCCATCGTCTTTAGGTCTGACCACTGTTTGTTTAATGAAGCAGCCTCGCTATTAACCGATCTTCTCCACGTGTTTCTTGGTCGTCCAACACGGCGTCTAGCATTGGCTCCCTGAGGGTTCCAATCTAGGGCCTCCTTTGCAATATTTGTTGGCCCTCTTCGGAGAGTATGCCACTTTCGCCTTTTGACAGAAGTGCCTATCCAATCCAGGCCTGTGATACTCAGGAGATCATCATTGGAAATAATCTCCGGCCAGCGGATTTGTAGGATGCGCCGTAGGCACTGGTTTACGAAAGTTTGCAGCTTAGTTGTTATCTCGTTGGTCACCTTCCAAGTTGAATAGCCATAAAGAAGCACAGATAATACAATAGAATAGAAGATTCGGATTTTGGTGCGCCTGGAAATGTTGTTATTTTGCCAGAAAGGAGTCAAAGTGAAGAAGGCTGCCCTAGCCTTATTGATACGCGATTGTACATCAGCGTCCGCGCCGCCATCTGCTGTGACTATGCTTCCGAGGTAGCAGAATTCGTCAACTTTTTCGACTGCCTGGCCCGAAACACAAATTCCGCTTTGTCCCTCAGGATGGGAGCTCAAGTACTTGGTCTTGGCAGCGTTTATCTTGAGCCCAGCATTACGACTTTCGCAATGCAGAGCATCGGCCATTTGAGCTACATCCTCCTTTTTATTTGAAAGCAGACAAATATCGTCAGCATAGTCCAGGTGTTGCAGCTAATCAAACATTTTCCATCTGATACCTTTCCTCTGGTTTTAAAGCGCGCTCACTAGTACATCGTTAATGGCTATGAGGAAAAGAATAGGTGATAAAATGCAACCTTGTCTCACTCCACTGTGCACCTCAAAAGGATCTGAAAGCTTACCCTTGTGCAAAACGTGACATTGGGCTCCCTGATAAGATTCCTTGATGATGGAAATTATTTTATCTGGTATGCCCCTCCTACGAAGAGCTCTCCAAATATACTCCCGATCAACACTATCGAACGCCTTCTCGAAATCAATGAACATGAGGTGTAATGGGGATCTCCATTCGGCGGATTGCTCAATAATAATTCGGAGGCATTCTTTTGCCCTGTGGCACGGGTTAAGAATAGTGCTACCGCTTTTCCCGACGTGTCGTAACAGGCGACTAAAGGGATAGGAGAGAATAAAACTCTCCTGAGTTTCGAACATATCTCTACAATTGTGCGCGCAGCAACTCTTTTTTGTTTGTTAAGGGTTCAGATATGTACGAAACTTAACAAAAAATTTACCCCTGTGGTTTTGGGGTTAGAATTATACCACAGCGATCCCGGCTTGTCGTAAAAGGCGACTCGAGGGATAGGGTATGTAGGCTTGTATCCTGCGTACCTGAAATTTACTTTACACTCGAAACATTAAACCAGCCTCGGATACCTCGGACTGATTCAACGGCAACGACTTTTGGCTATAAACAACGGACTACGATCGGTTTTTGGAACGTTCGGACGATGTGGGGTGAGTGTAATGACACAAGGCTCACAGAAGTCGAACAGGAAATGACCGCATACAACATCGCTATACTAGGACTGAGCGAAACAAGATGGCTCGGATCGGGGGCGACTTTATCACCAAGCTCTCGCACTGTACTGCTCTACTATGGAAGTGAAGACGATAATTCACCTCGGCAAGCGGGCGTCGGAATCCTGTTGACTAGGAATGCCATTCTGAAGCCTAAATAATCAAAAAGTGGTTTCACGTTCCTGAAGTGAACTCACTATGATTACAGAATGTTCGCTGTGTACTGTTGGAAATACTTAAATTTGAAATCGAGTATTTTTCGAATTGTCATTTAAGACCAGACCGTTGTTCGGTCACAGAAATGTACGAGATGTAAACTCGGAAAAATCACGAAGAAGGCAAACAACTGCCTTTGATGCGAAAAATCGACAATTGATTTAACCCACATTCCCTCATTCTCACGAAGCATTAGAGTAAGTGACAGACCTAGACCCAATAGTAGAGGAGGAATATTTGCACATAAGTATATTTCCACAAAAAAAAAAGATTTAGGTACAGATGAGAAAATAATAGAGACGTCTGATTACTTAATACGACTTCTAAGAATTTTGCCAGTTCCAAACTTTTTTGAGTTTATATTTCAAACTAACACTAAATTGTATTAAATTTCATCGGATTTTTTCCTTTTCGATTATAGAACCGAAGTAAAAAAATTACTAGAAGATGGAAGTGCATATTACTGTTTTTGTACGGAGCGACGATTAGAACTACTACGAAAAGAAGCTGTGCGAACGCGGCAAGTTCCTAAATACGATAATAAATGTCGACATTTGACTCCAGCTCAAATAGCCGAAAAATTAGCTAATAATCAAGAATTTTGCATACGCTTTAAACTGAAGTCTTACACAAAACCAATTGAAGACTTAATTTACGGAAAAATATCGTACGATGTGGCTGAAAATGAGGGCGATCCGGTTATTATCAAATCAGATGGATTTCCGACTTACCATTTTGCAAATGTTGTCGACGATCATTTCATGAAAATCACACATGTGTTGCGTGGTGTAGAGTGGCAAATATCAACAACAAAACATTTGCTTTTATATGAGTGAGTTGAGTATTACTTTTAGGTGCAACGTATATTTTTAAACTGATTATTGGTTTATTCTAGAGCATTTGGATGGAAACCTCCACAGTTTGGACATCTACCTCTATTGGTTAATGCTGATGGAACGAAATTGAGTAAGAGGCAGGGAGATATACAGATTAGTTCATATAGGTGAGTTAACAATCTCAGTTGCATATGCAATATAGCCAGCTATTTTTCAAACCCCAAAATTCCTTTGCTTTTCTTTTCGTTTTATCAAATTTTCCAGAGAAAATGGAATTTTACCACAAGCCCTGGTAAATTATGTTACACAAGCAGGAGGCGGTTTTATTAGAGAACAAGGTGTGAAACCGCGTTCATTTTCTATGAATGAGCTGTCGCTTCAGGTACGAATATGATTTTTGTTATATAGGAGCACTGCATATACGCAGTACACTTTTTTTTATCTTAGTTTGATGTCAATCAAATAAACTCGCACCCTAGTAAACTCAATCCTGATTTGTTAGAACAATATAATCGCTTGGAAATCATCAGACTGCTGGATGATCCTGAAGCATCAACCAATTTTGTTGCAGAAGTTATTAACTTGGTTAAGCAAAAGTATAGTAGAAGGTATAAACAACTTCATTTACTTGAAACTATGTCTGAATTTGTATACATTTAGTGGTGCTGAGTTAGATTTAGATGAGAATCACGTTAAGAACGTCCTTAAAGTCACATCATGCAGAATATCGAATATTCGTGAGCTTATAGGCAGTAAGTTATCGTTTCTTTGGGTGTTACCTACGTCTTACAGCAGTGACCTTTCTAAAGGTGAGTCGCATTAATGCAAAATGAGGTCTAAAACTAATTTATTCCTTTTAGAATCCTTAGAAAATCTGCTGAAGGGGTTAGAAAAGCTGGACTTTTCAAAGACAACGCTTAATGATTTTTTAAAAACCTTTTCCACCAATACTAATATTAAGTTTTCTTCACTAATGAAGTCGTTACGTTCAATTTTGAGCGGACTTGATGTAAGTAGTTTAAAATTTCGTTTGTTGCATATGTTTTTTCTTAAAGATCGATCAAAACATTTTAGGAAGGACCTGCCGTAGCTGAAATGATGGAATTACTTGGAAAGGACGTTACAATGCAACGTATACAAAATGCTCTTAAAAAAGAATAACGATTAGAATAGGTAGGAAACATTATCTATTTCCATCTCACTTCGATGGCCATCTCCGTAACGTTCCTTCGACATCTCGGATAAAGAAACTTAAACTATTTGCATATTTTCCGGCTGCCTCGCTATTACAGCAACATCAATCGTGTACTTATAATACCAATCGCACTCTGGGAAGTTGGCGGCGAAAGAGATTTTTAATCAAACGCTTTAAATAAACAAAATAATAAAATACATTTCTTTTCGTTTCATTAATTTTCAATGCGAATTGTTGTGCTTCGGTAAAGGATCTGTTTTGTGACATACGTAGCTCGGTGTTTTTCCTAAAATAACGCGAACTTCCAATTTATAGATTAATCCAGTAGAGATAAGTCCTGTGTTCATTCTAGAATGATTGGCATTTCCGATTTCCGTGTGAGTGGACGGATCGAATTTTGATTGCACGTAAAAATATATATTTTTTAGAGCTGAAAGAGCTGCCGCTCACTTGGGTGAGTCGCACTCTGTGATGCTAGTAACCTAGAGGTCCGGAGATCGAATCTTGGCGTGGTCCAAAATTTCCGCACATGTGCAGAGAGGAAATATATTTATAGTGCTTGCAACATTATGTACACTCCGAAATGATATGCAATGTAACGTTGACTCGAAATTGCCTATAAACGGCTGAGTTAATACACCATGGCCCCACATGGGGCTATACTGAAAAGAAGTAGAAAGAATTAGTGCATTAGTGCATGTAAGTACATGCGTCTATTAAGGGCATTTATTTAATACAGTTGCAATACACTCCTAACAAAATGTCTTGAATGTTCCTGTTCGGTTGGAACTGGATAAAAAACCTAGCTGTCATTCTTCTTCTTCTTTTAGCGGTGCAGAAAGGTGTGAAACCGCTGTGCATCTATGTGGATTCGAGTTATGGTTCGTCGATGCTTTCGTCCGTGATGTCAAGGGACAAAAACATAGCTGCTGCGATAGGGTTTTCCCACAGTGAGATAGGGGTTAAGTCAGTGGGCGCAGCTGGGCATTGAAACAAGTGACCCACATCGTGTGGAGCGCCAGCGCAGTTTGGACAGATGTTGTCCATGAGACTGTTGTTGGGATGAGTCTCACGGTAGCAACCAACAAGATATTGTTTGGACAGTAGGAGATGGTCACGTATTGGCATCAATTTTGTCTCTTGATGTAAGTAATCCTGGGCAGACATCAAGAGGCAACCTGTGGCTGTGCGTAGAGCAGCATTTTGGCAGACCTGAGTTTTGGTCCAGTTTGTATCACATAGACTATGTGACCAAACTGGGGCTGCATAATCAGCAGCTGCTCGACCCACCGCTTTGTATGTGACTAGCATGGTTTCTTTATCCTTGCCCCAGGTGCTACCAGCTAGTGCTTTTAGGATTTTATTCCTACTGCGCATCTTTTCGCAAACGGATGCTGCGTGATGAGCTGATGTCATCATGCTCTCTAAATGGAGCCCGAGAATTTTAGGATTAGCAACAGTAGGAATTGGATTGTTGCCAACACGTACATCGACCTCCCACCCACTCCTAATTTGATTTTCCTCAGCTTAGAACGTTTGCCACGAAACTCAGTGAAGGAATGCTAGATAGTTGGCAATCCAACGGATCTCTTGAGCAGGGATATGCATATTCAGTAAGTTCGCGAGAAGCATCGAGTGATTGACATTGTCAAATGCACTCGTTAGGTCAATTGCCACAAGAATCGATCTGTGGCAATGACGTCTGTGGTTTAGACCATTACGGATGCGTGTAGTGATCGCATCGAGGACAGCGGTGGTACTATGCATTTTCCTGAAGTCATGCTGGTGAGGTTCTAGCTTAGCATGCTTAACAAGAGTGGGGTGAATAAGGGCCTCTAGCGTCTTTGCGACAGGTGAAAGTATTGTTATGGGTCAGTAGGATTCACCGAGACCAGCGCTCTTTCCCGGTTTGAGACAGGGGACAATCCGTCCTGTTTTCCAGATTTCAGGGATGGCAAGCTTAGAGATCGACAAGTTAAAGGCTGCCGTGAGATACTCAATGGCTGGAAGGTCGAGATGTTTCAACATGGCCATCGAAATGCCATCGGGTCCGAGGGCCTTTGAGTTTTTAGCATTCTCAATGACTTTTTTAACCTGGTCCGCAGTTTACGATGGTATAGTGTTAACATTTCTACTGCGAATCCGTCTTCTAATTTTACGCTTTAAGCCATCGGACTTGGGATGTTCAATAAATTGCTTATTGAGCAGGCTTGCGCACTGAAGGGGATCACTGGTGCTCTTATGGCCAAATTTGATGGCATTATTGCCCTTTCCTTTCCTAGGATTGGATAGGGCGCGGACAGTAGACCATAGTTTACTGACACCTTCATTGAGGTTGCAGTCATTGAGGTGCTCGTTTCATTTCGCCTTCCGATAGTCTTTTACTTGTCGATTGATTTCGGAGTTAAGCTCCTGAATTCTGGGATCACCTGGGTGAGCGCGTCTGATGTTATCTTGTTCATCGGCTAATCTGGCGGCACTGGTAGGGAAATTAGGTCGAACTTTCGGGATACGTCCAGCAGGAATATAACGTGCCGCTGCTTTGGCAATGACGTTCCTAATATTTCGTTCGGACTTACGAACGCTAGTTGGTGTAGGTAGCTCGATGAACTTCGCCGACGAGTATGCTTTGAAACCCTCCCAATCGGCTTTCTTGTGATTGACAAACGTTCGCTTCTCAGACTTAGTCAGGATTGCTGGTTTGTAAATTCCTTTTATGATTGGGAGGTGATCGGACGAGAGAGCAGTGTGCGTCTCCCATCGAGTAGAACTGATTAGGCTGACACTTACAATAGTTAAGTCAGGTGAGCTACTGCAAGTGCCTGTGACTCGAGTCGGCGAGTCTTCATTGAGTGGACAGAAATCTGAGGCGTCTAGAGATTCGGCAATAGTTATACCCCTGGCATCGTTGTTGAGGTCAGAATGCCAGAGCTCATGGTGCGCGTTAAAGTCACCAAGAATGATCCTGTGCTCTCCAGATAGGAGAGGACCAATATCAAAATGATAGCCAGAAGGGCAACTAGAGTGTGGTGGAACATATACATTAAAAATTTCGATATTAGTACTCCCCGATGAAACTGAAATGGCTTGCATTTCCGCCGTACCGTCGACATTTACATCTAATACACAGTAATGTACGGACTTGTGTATTAGGAAGGCAAGTCCACCTCCAGGGTGAGAATCATTCCTGGCGGCTGGTCTATCTTTGCGCAGTATAACGTAATTGCCATGGACGCTAAGAGACTAGAGATGAGCATCGAAAGAAAAACATCGATACGAAACCATCGATGGTAAGAAAACATCGAACCAAAAACATCGATGTTTTGGGTTTTTTGAGTACTCAAAAAAATAATCACCTTAATAGCAAAAATTAAGCTAATTGAATCAGTGGCGGAACAACTTCACTCGGGGCCCTCCCGCCAACTTCTTGAGTGGGCCCCCCTACACTGTGAAAAAAAAAACACTCTTGAAGGTCGATCCACAGTTGTTTTCCATACAAGTTGACAAGTTAATTGATTGACTGACAATCTGTCAATTTGTATGGGAAATGACTATGGCTGTGACTGATGACTCAAAAGTGTGGATCGACCTTAAACCAACTCTTTTAAAATATGATTTTGACGGTACATTGTAACTACCTGCGCCTGCAATGGGATTTGATCCCGCGAATGCCCTAATGCCGCACACACACGGTCAATACCAATCCATTTTTTTTAATTTTCGCTTTATAAAAATGGAAAAAATGTATGAATATATATGGGGGGTAGAAGTTTGTAATTTACTAGAAGATTGAAAAAAGCGACACGTTATTAATTCAACTCTATTCCTTGTTTTAGCTTTAAATTTAAATGTGCTCTGATTTAAATCCTTCAATTTTAAGAACTTTTGTACTAAATATCAAATTTTACATAGCAATGTTGGCAAGACTCCTTTCAAACCCAAGCCCAAATGTGTGTATACCGCAAGCAAGATAAAATATTTTAGTTTTCAATTATATATACAGGCCGTACTAACTAGTTTGAACTAAGTTTAGTACCAGTCTCAAACGTCTTCGTGGCAAAGTGGATTGGAATTTAATCCGTAAGTTTAGAAAATATACTATGTATCACCAAAAATGTTTTAAGACAGTTTATTTGCTAAGGGACCTAAACAATCTTTTTTCCTATATGGTACTTGGCAAGGAAAAGGGTGGGTCGGATTGCAAACCGCGGCTACAGTTAGAGTAAATATCCCAGCCATGCCAGGAACAATTTTTGTTTTTTAATTTGAGGATTCGGATTTTCTCACGAACTTTGAAAGATTTTAGGGCAATATTAAATTTGTTTATCTAAGGGACCTGGTGAAAGGGGAACAATAAATTTAACATTTGTTTTGACTTCGAAAAGTGTATATCTCTTCATGTCTACAAAAAATATCTTCGTCGGAGTGTTGTTTTTCGCAATCATGCTGTTTTTATGGTTCGAGAAATTTTTCATGTGGCTTTTGGGCCCCCCTGCCAAGCGGGCCCTTATGCGCCGCCCTGAATTGAATAGATATATGGTTTAGTTTATGGTTTTCATTCATTGTCTCTTCCACTCACCAGAATGTAACTCTCCTTGCGTTTTTTTTTCATGATAAGCATTCGTATCGTACCCACAACCCACCTCATAGAGCAACCAGCGGTACCGAGCGGCATTCTGGGCGTGTGACGACGACTTGGAAAAGTACGCGACCGGATGGCATAGTTGATAATAGCCGAAGAAAGAAACCCCAAAATATGACCATCGAGCGGCAAAAATCAAACATCTTTGCATTTTTTCAGGATGGTTGGGAATGGTCCCCTGATTGTGGCGGAAAAAAGCTCTCACTGATTGGAGGTCCGCAACCTTGAAAAGGTGGTTGAGTGTTTTTAGCGATTATTTCCAAAACGGGAAGAGAGACAGACGCTGAAAACCCAACAAATGCCCCCTTTCCCCTCTTTTTTTCAAGGTTTGCATACTTCATATCGATGAGGACTTTTTTTCATAATTAGGGGGCCACCCCAACCATCCTGCAAAAAATGCAAAATTTTTTTTATTTTTGCCGACCAAATATCGTATTCTTCTTAGACTATAATCGGACTTATTTCGGCCGGCCGTCGTACGTTGTATCTTTACAGTGCATGAAAAAAAATTATAGCACACCTACCGCACCTTTCAATTTCAATTTTTGCATAAACAGTGAGGGAAGGTTGAAACTATTTCAGGGCGAAACCACATTTGGAAATAGTGCCTTACCGGGAGCATAAACAAACCCCTTCTGTTTGTGTGTACAGTGTTCACGATAGATGGATTGCACGTTCCATTTTTTGTTTCTGATTGGGCTTTTGTACGGTATTCGCATACACTTATAAAGACAAAGTTGATTTGTAAAAAAAAAAATATGTTGAGGAAAGAAACAACGATGGTTTAAAACCATCGATGGTGAAAACCATCGACCATCGAAACGCAAACCATCGATGGTGAAAAACATCGACACAAAACCATCGATGGTAAAAACATCGACCATCGGACCAAAAACATCGATGTTTTCGAAACATCGATGTTCGATCGTTTTCGAAACATCGATGTTCGATGCTCATCCCTATAAGAGACCAGTTCGAATGGAGCAAAGTCTCCTGGATGCCAGAAATCAGAATTCTGTTTACACTCATGAAGTGAGTGATCTCGGTATTTTTTTGGTGAATGCCGTTGCAGTTAAACTGCAATAAGGACAGTGGAGTGAAAACCGCTGGAGGAGGAGCAGGGGTTAAACTAGGTCTAGCATTCCTGATCATATTGTTTGGGGGTGCTGGGGGCTGAGGAGGAGGTGGAGGGCTAGGAGCAGCCCGTGGTCGCCCTGAGTTTATGCATCCCGGTGCAACATATGATGTGGAGTGCTGACCAACCCTTCTCAAGCCAGAACACTTGAGATGTACCCACTCCAAGCAGCAATTACACTGCACTGACTTGTCATTCTCTTTGGAGTCAGGTTCCGCTCAGCAAGTCTCCTTCTAACGGTAGAAGAACTTATAACCACTTGGAGTTCGTACGCAGCTTTTGTTGGGCTAGAACCGCGTTAAGGCGTCGATTTCGCAGAACATTGAGTTGGATATAACCATCACCTGCTGATGATGTAGCCCTAAGTGTGCCCGTACCAGGACGGCGATCGTATGCTCCAGTCTCGTCTGTAAACTCTTTGCACCCATGATCTGCTGATTCGAAGTCTCTGAGCGACCTCACGTTTGGAAAAGCCTGCTTGAAGTAGTGCTACAACTTGAGCTGCTTTCTCCGGTGTCGTATTCATTATTGGTTGACAATAGTAGCAAAAATACACGCGTTTAAAAAAGCAATAAATGAAATTATAAAAAATATGCTATACCCTCCACTGTATAAAAAAAAGGTAAGGGCGAACTCTAGTCAAAACAGCAAATCGTTAGCATTGTGTTTGTTGTTTGATTTCTATGTGAGTTTACGGTACTCTAAATAAAATGTATAGTCATTTAAATTGCCATTAAACGCACTTTCTGTAGATATAACTTTCATAGTTGTAAGTTTTTTAGAAAATTGGGTTAGAGTTCGAAAGTTGCGGGTGGCCCGATACTTTTGACGCCGAGTTTATATACATACTTTATATGTATAGTCGGAGGTGCTTCCTTATGTGCGTTACAAACTTCATGACAAAGTTAATAATACCCTTTCACATAGTGACGGGTATTACAATTAGGAACTGGTGTGTGCGGCAAGGTCTTATAAAACTCCAAACTGATAATTGTTGAACGCAGCGTGCCTCTGGTTAGAGTAATTAGAGATATATTTGTATGCCTAAACTATACCAAAGTTGGTTTTATTTTCATCGTTGGAATCGACACCATTTCTCCCCCTCCTTTTAATTCAGAAATTAATTAGAGCATAATGCAGAATCGATTTTAGAATAACTCACCATGAATATTACACCATACGCTCAATCGATTACAATATGATTAAATATTCATATTTAATTTGTTAAAAGCATTATATCAATGCATATCAAAAAAACAGCTATTATGTGCAGTCGAATATTTTGAAAAGGCTATCAGCTAGTTTTGAAAGAGCATTAACTTGAACAATGTTGTCCTCGTTTGCTCCGTTATTCTACGTTTCTAAAATATTTGGCATAGTGCCATATTCGTTGTCCGATTTCTACAAGGATAAATCCTTGAAACCTTCGACTTTTGGCAATGTTTGGCCTCTGGTTAATATGGTCGTGTTTTCTGTTTCCTATCATATAACAACGGAACTGTTTTCTTTATCGGATAATGTAGGAGCAAGTAAGTATGAATTGTATAGTCAAATCAATTAATATGAAGACGTAAGACCCGGTGCGATATACGACTTTATGTAGTGTATGTCTTGAAATTGGTAATGATAAAGTTGTGGATTAAAAATGTATCTAATTGCTCGCCCTTGTATTGTATGAATTGCGTCACATAGTGATATGTATTACATAAAAATACATAGCAGTATGTATATGTCGACAATGAAGGATTTTGCTAAATTCGCTAGATATATTCACTTAGTTCTGACTCAAACAAGTTCACGACCACAGTTTTTAAGATTTGCTACATCTCTCTATGGTAAATGTAAAACTCAGGACATTTTTATACCCTTCGCTCATAGAGTGAAAGGGTATATTAACTTTGTCATGAAGTTTGTAACGCATTGAAGGAAGCATCTCCGACCATATAAAAAGTATACATATATGATCAGCATGACTTGGGGAGTCGATTGGACGATGTCCGTCTCTCTGTCTGTCCGTCGGTCTGTTGCGACGCGTTTTACTCGGCCAATTTAAAACGCTTTGAAGCTGAAATTTTGCACAAATGCTTCTTTTTGCTGCAGGCAGTTTGTATATTTGAATCAGAAAAATCGGACAATGGGGTCATGGGGCTGCCACTGCCATACAAACCCAACTCCCCCAATTAGGTTCTTCTAAGAAATTTTTTTTTTGTGCACCAATTTGAACCAAATTTTACACAAATGTATTTCTATTGATGACACAAACCATACGTAAGAATGGATCAAATCGGACAATTTGGTCATGGGGCTGCCATACAAACCCAACCCCCCCATTTTGGTTCTTCTAAGAAACATTTTTTACACCAATTTCACTAAACCTTGAATTAATGTGTCTTTATCAAAGCAACTAAAAAGGTAAAAACAAATGGAACCGTACTCAATAAAATTTTCAGAGTAAATATTTTTATTTGCCCACTTATTTTAACCAAACCCCACACAAATATTGTTTTGTCGACGCAACTGAACTTTTGTGAAGACAGAAGGAAAAGAATGGGGGGGTTAAATACAAGTTGTTGTTGTTGTAGTAGCGGCACAAATGGGGAAACATTCAGTCAAGTTGCACATTATCATTCGAAGATGGTGGGCATTCCATCCTCGAGGTCAAGATTTAGGAAAAACGCTGCTTCGATGGGTTGTGTCCATAACGCAAGTGGTGTGAGGTGCGTGGGAGCAGCTGAACAATCGAAAATATGGTCCACGACATGTGGACTGGTTCCGCAGGCTGGGCAGGTGTTGGCGACTTCATTCTTTATTCGTGACAAATAGGAGTTTAGTCGCGGGCACAAGCCGGATCGAAGTTGAGCTAGGGTGGTACGAGTTGCCTTTGGTAGTGATTCTTCGTCTGGAGATATGGCAGTAGGTTTAATGCCAAGTACACGGTTGGTCGTGAGACTTTGAGTAGCTTTATGAACTTCGGATGTGTGTAAGTCTGCAATGGCCGCCTTGTAGTGGAGTCACCGAAAGGAACTTTTTTGTATCGCTGGACTTCACGCTCTTTGTCCCTGATTGAACGTCTGATACGACGTGGCGGTGGTGTTTTGTCCATGAGTGGGTTGTTCGGGTGGTTTCTTCGATAACATCCGACTAAATATTGCTTAGTGAGAAGTTCATTATGGCTCCTCAAAGTCATTAATTTTGTTTCCTGGTGTAGATGATCTTGTGAAGACATCGTAACACAGCCGGTGATGGTGCGTAGTGCTTAGTGTTTTGGCAGGTTTGGATGTGGCTCCAGTTTGTGTTGCAGAGACCATTTGTCCACGTTGGTGCTGCGTAATTGACCAGGGGGCGACCAATCGCTTTATACGTAGCCAAGAGGGTTTCTTTGTCTGTGCCCCATGTACTTCCGGCAAGTGCTTTTAATATTTTATTCCTGCTCCTGAGTTTGGAACATATATTTTCAGCGTGGGTGTTGAATTTGCCGGAGTTGTCAAGCGTGACACCAAGGATTTTGGGAGTCCTGGTTGTTGGGATGATGTGGGTGTCAACGTAGATGGGCAGTTGTGTGTTGTACTCTTGGTTGAAGCTTGTGAATAATGTGGCGGAGGACTTGGGCGCAGATAGCTTCAGATTTTTACTGACGAAGAAAGCGTTGAGAACCTGCAGGTATTCGTTGATTAGATCGCACATTTCGGGAATGTCGTTACCAGTTGCCATGATGGTGCAGTCGTCTGCGTATGAGATGATTTGTAATCCCGTTGGTGGTGTAGGTAATCCTGCCATGTAGAGGTTGAAAAGAGTGGGGGATAAGACTCCACCCTGGGGAACGCCTTGTTTGATTTTCCTGAGTTTAGACTTCCCGTTTCTAAACTCTGTGCAGGATTGACGACCGGCAAGGTAGTTAGCGATCCATTTATGGATGTACGGTGGTGTTGTATTGCGGAGATCTGTTAGCAATAGAGTGTGGTTGACAGTGTCAAATGCTTTTGACAGATCGAGAGCAACCAGGACGGTACACTTGCATGGTTTCGGTTGGTTGAGTCCATTAAATATGTTGGACGTGATCGTATCGAGAGCGGTGGTGGTGCTATGCATTTTACGAAAACCATGTTGATGATTTGCAAGCTGTATGTGCTCTAAAAGTTTCGGCAATACAAGTGCTTCCAGTATTTTGGCCACAGGAGACAGGAGCGTTATCGGACGGTATGATTCTGCTAGAGTATGGTCTTTACCTGGTTTGGGTATTGGGTTTATGCAGCCTTTCTTCCATAACTCAGGAATGATGAATGATTTTAACGATAGATTCATCGTGGCAGTGATATAATCAATGGCCGGTGAATCTAGATGTTTCAGCATGATCATAGCAATGCCGTCAGGGCCGAACGCTTTGGAATTGTTGGCATTTTTGATTGCAAGTCTTACTTGGTTTGAGGTAACTTGAAGGTGTTGATCGGTGGTGCTATTGCGGATAGCTCTTGTGATGGTGCGCTTGAGCCTATCTTTTTCAGGATGTTCGACGAATTGCTGATTAAATTTGTGTGCGCATTTGTCGTCGTTATTATAGGACTTATCACCGAACTTAATGGCTACCTTACCTTTGGGTTTTGTGGGGTTAGATAACGCACGTACCGTTTTCCAAAGGTTGCTTACACCGGATTTTATGTGGCAGGATTTTAAATGCTTGTTCCATTGTTGTCTTCTGTGGTCATTTACTTGCTGGGTTATCACATTATTTAGGTCGCTGATACGAGGATCACTGGGGTCTATTGCTCTGAATTCATCCCTCATTTTTGCCAATTCTACGGCACTTGATGGAAAATGTGGTCTCAAGATTGGTATGCGGCCGGAAGGAATGTGTCTATTAGCAGCATCTACGATAATCCGTCTCAGATTTTTTCAGCGGTACGTACGTCGGTGGGAATTTGTAAGGCAGAAAACATTTCGTTGGTATATGCTTGAAAGCCTATCCAGTCTGCTTTGCTGAAATTTGTGTACGTTTTCTTCTCAGTGTACGCGAATTGGGACGGTTTGTCGATCGTGAGGACTATTGGCAGGTGGTCTGACGAGAAGGTGATGAAAGGCTCCCATGTGGTGTTGTTGATGAGCCCGGGACTGGCAATAGATATATCAGGGGAGCTCCTGCATGATCCTGTAACGCGTGTTGGTGAATCATCGTTCATGGGACAGAAATCGGAGTCATTTATTTGGCTAGCGATGAGGTTGCCTCTGGTGTCGTTGTCGAGATTCGAGTGCCATAGATCGTGATGTGCATTGAAATCACCAAGTATTAAGCGGTATTGTCCAGTGAGTAGTGGAGAAATGTTGGCCTGAAAACCAGTGGGACAACTTGAGGCTGGTGGTATATAGATATTTAGAATATCTATATCAACATTTCCCGCTTTGATGGAAATCGCTTGGAGTTCGGTGGTGTTATCGGCGGCGGTGATGTCAATTTCTGAGTATGGCAACGTTTTATGGATCAGGAAAGCTAAGCCTCCACCTGCGCCGGTGGGTTGATCTTTTCGGATGATGTTGAAGCCCCCGTATGAGTTAAGCGGTGAGTCAGCTTTTAGCTTGGTTTCCTGAACCGCAGCGACTTTGATGTGATGTCTGTCCATGAAGTCAGTGAGCTCGATGACTTTGTGTTGAAGACCATTGCAAATACAAGTCGTAGGTGCGCCCGAAAAAACTTTTAGCCCGAGGGGAGCGAAGGGTATCCAAATTTCGGCTGCGCCCGAAATTAGCCTCGGTCTCGTTTTTAATAACTCGTAAATAATAATCGAGAGATTTTGGTTATGGTATATATGGTATGCGGTTCACTGGGACTCACACAAGAACGTCTTTAGAGTTTGTGGATAAGGACATTTTGAGGCTCTATGTATCTATAAATTAGGTATGAACCTATATATTTTTTTCTTTCAGGCACACTTACAACAGCCATTGGAATATTCATAGCCTACATGGCTCCAACTATGATGATATCCGATCTCATCATTGGTATTTATAATCAAAGGAAACTTAATATGTTTTTTGAACGATTTAAAAAAGTCGATGAACGACTTGCGCGAGAAAATATTAAGTGCAGCAACAATTCACTCTCATTTCGAATTCGAACTCTATTGGCGATCACACTTATCGGAGAGTGTACACTGGCTATTTTGAGTTTCTATTTCTTCCATAATCCAAGAGATTTGGAGTCATTGTTGGTGTTTGTTGCTGCAATACCCGTTTTTATTACAACAATTGAGAAAGTGTGGTTTGCATCCTTGTTATTTGCTCTGAAGGAACGTTTCGAAGCGATCAACAAGTATCTGGATCAGACTGTTGATAATTATGTTCAAAAAAATCGAATTACGGAAATGCTTAACGATTCAGATAGTTGGGATCTGGGCTATTTGCATAAGGAAATATTTTCGAAACATACTCATTTCATGTCGAGTGTGAAGAAACCCAATAAGATAATACCAGTTGTTCCATGGGACGGTAAAGCGACAAATCTTATTGTGAAACATTTTCAGATAAAGATGATTTCATTCACTTTTAGAGACTGTTCCTGTTAAAGTATATAATGAAGAAAAGAAGCCAACAAATCAGCCGGAGCACAAGGAAAGCGATTTGAACGATACGTTGAAAATGGAAGTGAAACTCAACGGATTTTGTCAGATACATGATGAAATTTGTGAGCTTGGAAAATTGTTAAATCGAATGTGGAGTCTTCAGATGCTACTTCTTATGGCGTACGGGTTTATGAGTATTACGGCACAGTTTTATTTTCTATATTGCAATATTGTCAAACAGGTAATACATTTAACATCATTCGAATTACTGAAATTTACTGAAATAAGACGACTATCCCAAATTTCAGAATATTCCAGTTCTCTTCAGATCGGCTAGGAGTACGGTGATGTCTTTTATTTTCATAGTTTACACAGCTGGAAAGTGTGTGTATGTGATTTATCTTAGTTGGCAAACAAAATTAGAGGCCCGCAAAACGGGCGTTTGCTATCATAAAATTGCTAATGCCGTTGATGAAAATAATTTTTATGAAATTGTGAGTATATTTCCGTGAAATATGGGTATAAGCTGGCTATCATCGAGTTTTGTTTAATCCTAGATCAATCATCTTTCCCTTAAACTATTGAATCATACCGTAAACTTTACGGCTTGTGGATTTTTCGATTTAGATATGACAACACTTTATTCGGTAAGTCTATCGGTTTTTTGTTTTGTATTTGCAATAGCCCTATTCGACTCACTGGATAATTTCCAGATTTATTGGAAATCCCATACAAAATGATAATCCTGGAAGTTGATCCAGGGTATGACTTGGATCATCTGCCAAGGAGCAGCCCTGGGTTGCCCGGAATTCATACAACCTGCCGCAACATATGCTGAGGAGTGTTGACCCTGTCTTCGTAACCGCGAACACCTAAAGTGAACCCATTCCCTGCAGCAATTACACTGCACTGATCTGGCATTCGAACCGATTCGTTGGTTGCAGACACTACAAATCCATACCTCTGGGTCTGGATTTGTTTCAACACCGGCGCGAATTAGTAAAATTGAGAGCAGCCGCGCCGAGATGTAATGCTCCCAATATGACGAAAAAAACACATATATCGTACCCACACATATGCACAGACAAACACAACCTTCCTGCATCGAACCTTCAGGGCTCCTGCCGGGGCTCTTGCGGGGAAGGCATATTGGCAGCTTTTGGCCGTTTTGAATTGACAAAACGGGTGTGGTCCGCCCCGTAGAGGCAGTTGCCGTAAGACCACATCCAGGTGTATCTAACTATGTATATTTGTTACTGCCAAATGTAAATGGTATTAAGCTTTTCTATAAATTATATATCACATAAAGGCTGTAGTTGTAGTTAAATGTTGACATTTACGTTGATTTAAACAAGGATCTACTGTTACCTTTTTACTCCAGAAGGCCGAAAATCGTTTAAAAAGTGATCATTCTCCTAAACATCCCCTTTCGAAAGACACCTATCATGCTCATACTCTGCTTCCTGTAGATAATTGTCCTTTTAGGTGGTAATATCCTTTTAAAAATTCATATTATTAACATTCAGGAGGACTCGTCTTAGCGATATTTTGCTATCCGCATCATATCATATCACTCCCCATAGAAAAAAGAGACCTTTTGTACCCAAGGACATCTTTCACATAATAAGTGTCTATACTGAAATATAAAGCGCCCCACTACTGAACTACCATCCCAGTTTCATCGACATTGGTCCACGGTAAGAGCCAGGGAATTTTCGTTCACTTCAAATGTGAATTTAACGCTATTCTGATGAAAATCGTGGTCTCCGATGTTTTGACAGATCCATAAAAGGATCATGAATACTAAATTTGGTGAAGATTGCACCACGAGAAGATCGATGACGTCACATACGTCAAAAATGTTAGCCCGTTTATCCTTCATATTATTTTTTTTTTTTCATAATAATGAAACGGGCTAAGAACTGAGTTACTCCTGCTTAGTTGACTAGATGCAACAAAAAATACAACACCAGTAATTTTTGCATTAATTTTCACACAATTTCTTTACGGTACGGAGTTAATTTTTCAGTTAGTGTAGTGTAGGTACTAGCATCGTGAGTTCACGTGAAATCCATGCAAATACTGTCAAAATTTTGATGATCGTGAAATCGAATTCGCTTGGTGGTACTCACTTCACATAAAAGTCTCCAGGTTTTTTATATTTCGCCAGCGAAAATAATGCAGTTGCACTTTGTTTCACAGTGAAAAGATGTCATCGACAATTAATCAGAACGCGAGTGAATATTTATCTTGCATTTAGTGAATAAAAAGCGAGTCCTTTAATACTGAGTTCACCGGGCGAAAAACTTGCATATATGTCTCCCGTGAAAACAGTGCCGTGGATACTTGCTTTTTATTCACTCAATGTAAGATAAATGTTCACTCGCATTTTCATTGATTGTCGATGACATCTTTTCACTTTGAAATAAAGTGCAATTGCATTATTTTCGCTGGCGAAATGTCAAAAACCGGTGCGGAGACTTTCATGTGAAGTGAGTACCACCAAGCGAATTCGATTTCACGAGCATAAAAATTTTGACAGTATTTGCATGGATTTCACGTGAACTGACGATGTTAGTACCTACATGTACCTACTCTAATGCCTTGGTTACACAGTGCGAGCTATCGTGCGAGTTGGCCTAGACAGCTACTGCAGAGCAGCTACTTGCACCATGTGACCGCATCATACGAGTTACTGTCATGTGCGATTCGGTCAGTAGCTCGCATCCGAGTTACTACAACATTTTTTGTTTTGACTCGGCCACTCGCCCCCAGTCAGCGTCAACTGGTATCGCATACTACGATTCGGACATTCGAAATTGCACCGATTGCGAAATAACAATTGCTCGAAATTAACCGCCGAGTGCATTGGTCTGTAAATTTTGTCGTTTAACAGTGTGAGCTTATTGTGCAACAATGGATAGATGGACTCCGGAGCAGAATTTGAAATTTGTCGATTTATACAAGGAACAAACAAACCTGTGGAATTGTTTGGATCCGAGCTATAAAAACCGAGATTTGCGTAAAGCGTCTCTGGAATTTATTCGTGTAGAAATGGCATTAAAAGACATAAGTGAAGTAACTAAGAAAATCAAAAATTTACGTTTTACATATAACCAAGAGGTTTTAAAAATTCAAAAAAGCAAAAACAGTAGAAGTGGTACTGACGACAGCCCGAAGTACGCTAAAAGCGCAAAGTATTTTTGTAACCGCTCTTATCACGATAGAAGCAGTGTTTGTTCACTCGTTCACTTAGCGACAACATTATACGAGACATGACATGCTACTGAGATGCAACTACACACGTGCAGTAGCTCTCTACTCTGCCGACAGCTCGCACTTGTGTGACCGGGCGATGCGAGTCGAGCTACTGTCAAGCGAGTACACAGGTGCAGTAGCTGTCCACTGTCAGGTCAGCAACTCGTACTGTGTAACCAGCCCATTAGAGTGAATAATCTCAATGAAGGAATGCAGCTTTTGCTCCCTCACCTATGTGGTGTAGGCTCTGTATCACTTATGTCCGATGGGTTGACAGGGACAATCGATGCTTTATGACAGTGCCGTATTAACCACGTGGCAGAAGGTGGCAAATGCCACGGGCCCCGCGCTTTAAGGGGCCCCGCGCTTTAAATAAAAATAGTTACATCCAAAGCCAGTTCCCTCTAAATTTTTATAATACGTTATCGTTGTACGCCAGGGTGTTCCAAAATTATAGCAAAGTTAATATTTCCTAAAAATACAGAAATATTTGTTTCTAATTCATGTGGGCATTCTCGTAAACCTACGTCCACAGTGTTTCAGATTTACATTCTAGCGGGACATAACATTTAAGTTTATATTGGCAAATGTATTTGCACACGTCCATCGAATTAAGAAATGACAATTATATGTCTCATTCGCAGTGGCGTACCACTGTAAACGATATGAAAAGTGGGGCAAAATTACCTGTTTAAAAGTGATCCAAAATTGTTTCATAAAAATGTTATTTTCATTTAAGTGTGTACGTAAGATTTCCAATATATTTTAATTAGTAAAACCGAATAAATGTAGTAACGTTAGTATCTTTATAATGGGCCTTTTTTTAGCTAGACAATGGGTTGTAACCTTTTATGAACTTGAGTAACCCTGAAAAGTTACAATTTAATCGAAAGTTATATTAATAGGCAACACTTTTCAAACTGAAATATTATCCCATATTTTATCACTTTTCGGAAAATGTCGAATTTTGAAATTTTCAGAAGTGCCCCGACTTGAATAATAAATTCTTCTTTGGCGAGTAAATATAATTAGTCTACGGTTTTACTAATTAAAATATAAAAAAACTTTGGAAAACTTACACAAGTCAATGAAAAACATTTTTATGAAACAATTTTTAATCATTTTCAAAAGAGATAATTTTGCCCCTATTTTCATAATGCGTTTGAGAAGAACGCCACTGTGCGTGAGGGATATGCATAATTGTTATTTCCATATTCTATTAATATGTGTAAATTTATAGCTCATCAAAACAATCAGTAATCGCATACGCACTCTTTTGATTTTTGTCCCGCTGAATCTGAACCACTGTGCGTCCTGTATCTGTCTTAAAGCGTCTTGGCTTTCAGTAATACCGATCGGAGTTCCAAACACAATGTCATTAGAGGTACGAAAATTTCGATTTTATGAAATAATGCGAATCTCGGCGTAAATTTATCATTTTTGCGTTTAACTTTTTACACGAAAATGTTAATTTTTCATCCAAACAATCAATTATCTTCTTCATTTTAGATTGATTTTTTTAAGTTTCCCATTAATGAGAACAAATTTGTAAATTGTAAATGCAGAGTGCAGAGAGTTCACAGAGTCCCGAGCAGATTGGCTTACCATTTTTTTTTCTGAAGAAAAACAGTCCAAATAAATAAAAAAGAGGAACAAAAGCAGTCAAATGTAATTTTCCTTTAAAATTAGTCAGCAACATATTATTTTCAAAAGCGTCACGTAAGTAAGTAGGAGACCAATTCTGCCATTGCACGCTAGAAATATCCGGATTATAGAGTAAACATTGATGCCGAAATCCTGACTATATAATATATAGTGGTCCGCATTAGCGTGATATCCGGATTAAAGGTGATTCGGATTACCGACTCAGGACTGTAATAGCAATTCTCTTATTTGCACTAGCCGCTAGCCGCTTTCCAAAACTCTTGAGAAATTACCAATAAATATTAATTTTAGAACCACTTTATTAGTTTGGTTAATCGAAGTTCCATAGGCCCCGCGCTCAACATTTGCCACGGGCCCCGCGCTTGCTTAATCCGGCACTGCTTTATGTGCCGGTTCTGTTGCAATTTTTAGCGTAATGAAGGTAAATGCCATTTTAGTCGGCGAAGAAAAGTTTGATGATGTATTTTTCAAGATGATGAGTTGGAAAGCCAAGAGAAGCAGGTGAAGCATTGCTTCTTTTTGCTTCCAATAACGGCCCGCAACTGGCCTATGCTTCCATTAAAGCCTAATCGCCTATCCTAAAACATTAAATTTGACAACAAAATATCCTGAAAATTTGTTGTCCCGTGCAGTTCTAGCAAACTCATTTAAACTTGTGTAGTATTAAGTGAATTTGGTTTAGTTTAATTAAATTGAACTCCTATAACTGGTCTGTTTTAGACCCGAAATAATTATTTCGTGAAGATATAGAAGAAATGTGTGAAAACACTTTCGAGACAGATATACCAGAGATGGAAACGGGTACATCTCGGGTATCAAACGACCTTCACTGATTCAATTTTTCAACCATAAGGCTTTAGATAGTAAGGGTTTTGTTGGCAGTACCCTCAGCGACTATTTCACCTGTAGAGACAAGGTTCTTGTGAGCCACCATAAATACACTTTCATCGGATTTATATTTGCGCTCGGGTCCCTACCTGTCCGGCCTAGCATCCAAAACATTTGCCCGAATTCAGTTCTGATTTGTTATTGCAGTATTCAATATTTAACCATTGGACAAATTGAGTCCTGCCAATACTTCCATTCCATGACAATGAAATAGTCTTCTTCTTCCTTGCCTCGTTCTTTATACCGCTCCATGGCATCGCGTCGCTCGACCTGCGGTGTAGGCACATCGCCCGTTCTGGCGGTAATGTCTCAGCATATTTCTACAGGCAGCTCTATCTTGGATCTTGTAATTGCCGTGACCAATGCGTGGTTGTTGTTTTTTTCATTTGACACATCCAGGTGTTCTTCGGTCTGCCTCTACATATCCTAACGTCGTGCGGTACGTTTTGCTCGGCACGGCCCCAGCGGCTCTAGCGACTGCGGCTGGCCTATTGGCCATTGCATATAAAAACTCGTTTTTAGTTGATAATCGCTTGGCATAGCTCCACAATGAATGAACCGCGCGGCTCTTGTTGTATATAATGCCCGCATGAGTAGTGAACGTGGTGCACTCGCTTGTTTGTAGGCTTCAGGCGACGGCTGCTTGGGGTAGGGTAGTTGTTTCGCACAACGGTCATATTCGTTCGGGCGATATACGAATAGCATGTACATATATAGAAAGTAGTCGCGCGGCTCTTGTTGTACATAATGCATGCACGAATGGTGAACGTGGTGCACTTGCTTGTTTGTAGGCTTCGGGCGACGGCTGCTTGGGGTAGGGTGTTGTTTCGCAAAAAAGTCGTACTGATTCGGCTGATACACGTATATAGAAAGCAGTCGCGGGACTCTTGTTGTACATAATGCATGCACGAATGGTGAACGTGGTGCACTTGCTTGTTTGTGGGGCTTCGGGCGACGGCTGCTTGGGGTAGGGAACTTGCTCTAGAGCCGCTGGAGTCGCTAGACTCGCTGCGGCCGCGTCGAGGACAACGTACCTTAAGTCCTCTCGCGCAATGACGGTCTTTCGGTCGCAGTCTTACGCCTTTGCTTGAGCTACCATGCGCTTTACATTCTTCCGGCATTGGATGTAATTTTCGCGAAGTTGAACCCGTTCGGCTTCACTGCTTGACTCACATGTCGTCCATGCCTTAAATGCGTTCGATTTGGTTTGCATTGCTTCTTTAGTTTCGGCGTTCCACTACCATGTTTCCTTCTTCATGTGGAGTGGACCTTTCGAAACCCCAAAGGCTTGTAGGGAATTTTAATATGTAGTTTTAAATGAATAATTTAGTATTGACATTATATCTGTCGAGTTATTAATTTTTTTATATTAAGTGCAGAATCTTTATTTTTATATTAAAGTGTGTGTGTTTCTATTCTTATTTGGATTATAAATTGTAAGTAGTCTTACGGGCAAGTGTTTGTTGCTTCTTATTATTATCATAATTGATCAAATGATAAAATAAAAGAAATTGGTAATTTATAGTATTGAGCTCCAAGGAGGTTATCCTTGGCAGTTCATTAATAAGCGATGACTGAGCTCCAAGGAGGTTATCCTTGGGAAGGTTCCGGGGTTGGGTTAAAACCTCGTAGCTGGTAGGGACGTGCACTCCCTGGTCATTTCGGGGTCGTGAGGAGGTTATTCTCATAGTGATTGAGGGGACGTTATCCTCTCAATCCAGACCTGTGATCGACAGTTTTCGGGTATGAAAACTGGCTTTTGTATTTTTAGTGAATGTCATTTGATCAATATGTTTTTAATGCTTCATTTTATTTATATTGTAGTGCTCAGGTGTGTTTTTTCTTAATATTTTCAGACCGGTCGCCCGAATACAACTGGGAAAAAGAAGAATTGAAGTGTTCTTTAACGTTTATTTTTTTATCTGTTCTTACAAAAGGAACGACCAATGCGTAACTATGGGCAAGGGCAATCGCGTTTTTTAATGGACATCTTACCATCATTGCACCTGAACAATCCTATATTTTGATTAAATGTTAACCATTTTAGGCCCAAAACACATATCCAAATCATCATGACGATAATCCATCATGATGATGAAAGTTGGAAAGCTGAGTGACACGTATGCTTTCGTCATTAGAATTCGTCATTTACTTTCGACGTTTGTGTAAATGGTAAAAATGTTCCTCACTATTGCGATATTTTGATGAATTTTCAATTCAACAATTTGAGGAAATAGAAATAGACACTCATAGAGTAACGAGTTTCCAAACTCGGCACGACTCGTCGCAAGTTTATTATTCAGAAGAAGAGATGATAAGAAATATTCTTTTCGTAGAATAATAAACTAACAATGCGACTAGGAAGTGGTATGGCTGACATATACAGTATCACACTCCGAAATCAGTTTGTCTTTGTAACGTTGATGACTACCGTGTGTGCACCATACTCCAGTAGGAGTTACGGTAATCGAGAGAGAATTTGAGGACACACTTTTTTTTAAAGAATTTGAATAGAAATGTGTAAAAATTGATAACAAATTTAATATTTTTGTAAACATTTTTGTTCTTAAATTTTACAACAGATGCCGTCCCCAGTCATTATTGAGCAAATGATGCGTAATTTGGAACTCGTTCTAATGATGATCAATTTGCGTCATTCGAAAATATGTGTGTCAAGCTTGTTATTCATTTTCGAATTTGAGCCCTCCAAATTTTATTTTATTTTCCATAGTTACGAAATTGATGTTCCATTGTTCCATTATTAATGTTCCGCAATTGCGAATTTAATGCTCCAAAGATACGAAATTGATGTTCCGAAATTATGAGCTTGGCCGGGAAATGGTATAGATTTTTGATAAATATGTTGCTATAAACCCAACAACTAAATGTAATGCATCTACGAAAAGTTTCTATGAATAGTCAGACGTTGTGCTAGTAGCTTGCCCAGTAAACTACAAAAATTAGATTTAAGTGACCCCCTTCTTCAGCACAAAAGCTAAATGCTGAAGAAGGGGGTAAGTTGCCCCCGAAATATACAGGGTGTCCGGAAACTGCCGCATAAACGCACCGGATTATGATTCCTCAGTTGATTTCCAGCAAAAAAGTTGTCCGGAACATACCTCCTCAGCTTAGCGCTTTAGCTGCCACAGGCATTTAAAGATTTTTGAAAATTTCATTTTCCTGCATGACTTAAAGCCTAATATCTCCAAAGCTAGACCAGCTAGAATAGTGAAATAAAATGATTATTACAGCCAACAAATTTACCTATAAAATAAAACTAACCACACTAAAATTAGATAGGAGGTTTGGTTTTTACAGAGCTTCAAAGTCAAATTTGCGTGATTTGACCCAAAATCAATCTTTTTTGCCATCTTAATTTTCTCTAACTTCTGCCAAGGTGAGGTGCTTGTACGATTCTTTTAAAAATTGGCGCATAGTCTTACGATCATATCTTTCTTACATCATTTTATTCTAGCTCAATTGTTTCTAACATTTTTAGTACTTTAAATGCAGAAAACTAGGGTTAATTTTGGCTCGATTTCGACATAGTACTTTGAATAGATTTTACCAATATTGCAGATCTTTAGGGGCAGTGTGAATTGAATTGTATTGAATTCGAGCTAAAATGAACCCTAGTTTTCTACACTTAATGTATAAAAACTGTTAGAAGTAATGGAGTTAGATTAAAATGAGACCGAGGCTAATTTCGGGCGCGGCCGAAATTTGAATACCCTTCACTCTCCTCGAGCTAAAAGTTTTTTGGGGCAAACCTATGACTTGTATTTAATCCTTCCCCATTCTTTTCCTTCTGTTTGATATTGACTGTTTGATATTGACAAATTCTGTGGCGTCGATAAAACAATATTTGTGTGAGGTTTGGTTGGAATAAGTGGTAAAATAAAAAAAAAATATCTCAGAAAACTTTATTGGGGGGATGCGGGAGCATGGCCCCATAGTACGATTCCATTTGTATTACTTTTTTTTTGTTTTGATAAAGACGCATTGAGGTTTTTTTTAAATTGGTGTAGAAAAAATGTTTCTTAGAAGATCCAAAATGGGGAAATTGGGCTTGTATGGTAGCCCCATGACTCCATAGTCCGATTATTTATGGCATCAATTGAAGTGCACTTTTACGAGTTTTGGTTGAAAGTGGTTTGGTGGTGTTCGTAGAAGAACTCAATTTAGGGGGTTGGCTTTGTATGATAGCCCCATGACCCCATCGTCCGATTCCATTCATTTTTACACATGTTTTGTGGCATCAAATGAAATGCACTTTTATGAGGTTTGATTGAAATTGGTGGACAAATAAAAAAGTTTTTCTTAGAAAAACTTAATTTGGGGGCTGGGTTTGTATGACAGCCCCATGACCCCACAGTCTGATTCCATTTATTCTTACATATATTTTGTGGCATCAGTAGAAACACATTTGTGTGAAATTTGGTTCAAATTGGTGCACAAATGAAAAAGTTTTTCTTAGAAGAACCTAATTTGGGGGGTTAGGTTTGTATGGCAGCCCCATGACCCCATGGTCCGATTTGATCCATTCTTACATATGTTTTGTGTTATCAATAGAAACACATTTGTGTGAAATTTCGTTGAAATTAGTAAACACATGAAAAAGTTTTTCTTAGAAAAACCAAATTGGGGGGGTTGGGTTTGTATGGCAGCCCCATGACGCCACGGTCCGATTTTAGCGATTCAAACATACAAACTGCCTGCAATAAAAAGAAACATGTGTGCAAAATTTCAGCTCGATAGCTTTTAAACTGGCCGAGTAAAACGCGTAGCAACAGACGGACAGACGGACAGACAGACAGACAGACGGACATCGCCCAATCGACTCAGCTCGTCATGCTGATCATATATATATATTTTATATGGTCGGAGATGCTTCCTTCAATGCGTTACAAACTTCATGACAAAGTTAATATACCCTTTATTCTACGAGTGAAGGGTATAATGATGTGAGAAAGATATGATCGTAAGACTATGCGCCAATTTTTAAAAGAATCGTACAAGCACCTCACCATGGCAGAAGTTGGAGAAAATTGAGATGTAAAAAAAGATTGTTTTTGGGTCAAATCACGCAAATTTGACTTTGAAGCTCTATAAAAACCAAACCTCTTATCCGATTTTAATGCGGTTAGTTTTATTTTATAGGTAAATTTGTTGGCTGTAATAATCATTTTATTTCACTATTCTAGCTGATCTAGCTTTGGAGATATTAGGCTTTAAGTCATGCAGGAAAAAAAATTTTCAAAAATCTTTAAATGCCTGTGGCAGCTAAAGCGCTAAGCTGAGGAGGTATGTTCCGTACAACTTTTTTGCTGGAAATCAACTGAGGAATCATAATCCGGTGCGTTTGTGCGGCAGTTTCCGGACACCCTGTATACAAACTTAAATTTAATTTTTGTAGTTTACTGGGCAAGCTACTTGCACAACGTTAGTGTTGAAAACTACAAAGTTCCGGCGATATTATCAATATCTATGAATCGCATTAAAAGGTGTTTATCCTTGTACTTAATCTGGCATGATTACGTTATCTGTGGTAAAGAATTGACACTTTGAAAAATGGAAAAATGTTCAGGTACCCCGATGCTCCGAGAATTGCTCAACAATGAATTTTATCGAAGAAACTGTCTTCCATTTTGCGAATTATTCAGCATATTGGTGGTTAGTAAATTACATGATTAGCCTAGGTACTAATATCGTCAGTTTACGTGAAACCCATTACCGTAACTTTATTGAAAAAAGGCAAGTCTCCGCGGCAAATTTTCTCCAGGAGACATAAATGCAAGTTTTCCTCTAGGTGGACATAGTAGGTACTTACCCTAATACACGATAATAAGTGTATGTAGAAATAATTTCACGGCGATTAATTAGTTTGTTTGTCAATATTGAAAGATTCATTCTAGGTTCAAAGTAAAAAAAGTTATAAACTAATTTTAGCCGCAAAAACGGCCGAAGAAAATCGACTCCGGCTAAAAATCCGGCCGGCCGGAATTCTAAATTTCTTCCGGCTAAACAGCACGGTTTCCGGCTAAATTTGGCCGGAAAACGGCTAAATTGGCAACACTGCGTCACCTACTGACATTTCAGCGAAATTATTCCACATTTGTGTTGGACTGTGCTCGGTGCAGTTGGTGTTGTTTTAATAGAACTACGTCATTTCATCAATGAATGGAGTTAACACAGGTTCAAAGTTTTCGTTATTGAGATTGTGCCACTTGTTTTATTTCGACTGGGTTTGGAATTTTTCTATGTATTTCTTGCTCCTCCTACTTTTAAAATAAATTCTGATGTTGGCTCATCACAGATTCACCCAAGATCACCTTACAGTTCTGGTCATAGTCAAAATAGTTGAAGGGCTACCCTTTCCACCATGGCAATCCTTGTAATACAGTTAATAATACAATGAAATAGTCAATACCATCAATACAACTTTAACCTGCTTCATTGCGGGTTGACATCCGTGCCTTACATGCTATCTAGTATGCTATTTCGGATATATATTATTTCAGTTGCGCTGGTTCCGATTTGAATCCACTATTATTGGTGCCCACCTGAACCCATTGTCTTCACGCCTATCTCCGTAAATGTTGTATAAAAAATAATTTGTTTTTTTTTCTTTAATTATTAGGTGACCGGTGCCATTACAAGTTACTTGATTATCTTGATTCAATTCAATTTAGCTGCACATCGTCCAAAAGCTGACACCAACACTTCCGTGACAACAACCACCACCAAATCTGCACTTTAAAGGCAAACAATGGAGAAACACAACATAATCAAATATTTAAGCACTTTATTAATAATAATCGCAATGACACATTAAATGAAGTCGCTTCTTTTCAGTGCTAGATAAATTGCACAATATCGATCCATGTAAAATCTACAATCTACACAATATTTCTGGTTCTATAAGAGTCTTGCAATACGGCCTGATTTTTTTTTTTATTTAAATTAAAATATTTGATATAAAATCAATTTAATATCATGCAATTTATGAAGCAATAGCAATATATATAATATTTTCAGATAGGGTTGTACAAGAGACGTTAATATTTTGACTATTTATATAATTTTTTCACATCTCATTTCCTTCCGAAACGTTGTCAATATTGTAATATAAAACATTTATAGGTTATTGTATGAAGTCGTTAATTTTATTAATTAGTTTTATTTAAGTTTGTTATTTTTCTTAAGTTAGTTTTTATGAAGTCATGAAGATAGATCGTTTTTAAAGGACATAACATGAAAGTTTCTTTTTTTTTAAACAGTATTACAGCGTTTAATTTAATCAATTTAAAAATTTAAATAAATAAATAAACTCAGCGTAATAAAAAGCGTTTAAATTGTGGTTTTTCAACAATACGTTGTGGCAATTCCGAATGGAATAATACAAATTTTTGTAATTTAACAATGTAAGCGTAATAAACATAATTTTTTTCATTGAATTTATAAATAAGAAATCCCATGCAGTGGGGTTAAATATATCTAAGCAAGTGACGGCGTTTTTCAATAATACATTATCTTCTTCTCTAAACTGGAAACTGTCGGCATTTCTGGGATAACGGCGATGTTTTTAATTTTCTGGTTTGCAATCAATGCTGTATGAGCTGATTTCATGTTTAATGTAATTTAAACATTATTTCCTTTCGTAAAAATCAATCAATTTAATTATTCATGGGGAATAATTATGAAATCTGGACTAGTTGATGTTTTCTATTTATTTCCCCTGAAAAAAAAAAGAAAAATGTGTTATTCATTGAAACTAGACATAGTAAATATGTTTGTTTAAAAATTATCGGTGTTGTAAAAAAAGGGAAGTGGGCACTGAGGGGTAAGAAAGATACTTTACGACCTATTCCCTAGCAAGTATACAAAAAAAAAAAACCGTGAAAATCGGTCTAGGCGTTTCGGAGGACTTTTATATATATACATATATACATAGATCGATAAATAAGGTTTTATTGTTTTTTTGAATATTCTTCTTCTTTTTTTAGCGGTGCAGAAAGGTGTGAAACCGCTGTGCATCTATGTGGATTCGAGTTATGGTTCGTCGATGCTTTCGTCCGTGATGTCAAGGGACAAAAACATAGCTGCTGTGATAGGGTTTTCCCACAGTGAGATAGGGGTTAAATTAGTGGGCGCAGCTGGGCATTGAAACAAGTGACCCACATCGTGTGGAGCGCCAGCGCAGTTTAGACAGATGTTTTGAATGTCCGGGTTAATGCGAGAAAGGTACGAATTTAGGCGTGAACAAAAGCCCGACCGAAGTTGAGCTAATGTCACTCTGGTGGCTCTCAAGAGCCTAATCTCCTCAGGCGAAATGGGTGGAGGGCGCACTGAGAGGACTCTATTCGCACCTAATCTCGCAATAGACCGACTCACTTCGGCAGCTCGGTATGCATCATCGTCGTAAGGGTCCCTCTTGTATCCCTGGACCTCTCTCTCTAGGTCTCGTAAACCACGCCTGGCATGTCGTGGTTGTTGTTGTAGTAGCGGTGCAGAAAGGCGTGAACCGCTGTGCATGTCTGTGGAAGTACTCTATGTTTCGTCGTCGTTCTCGCCTATTGTCTCAAGCGACAAGAACGTAGCAGCTGCAATAGCGTTGTCCCATAGCGACCTCGGAGTGAGGTTAGTGGGTGCAGCGGGGCATCGGAACAGGTGGTCCACATCATGGGGCGCACCACCGCAGCTCGGACAAATGTTCTGAATGTCCGGGTCTATTCGAGATAAGTATAAATTGAGGCGCGAGCAAAAACCCGACCTAAGCTGGCCTAGTGTCGCTCTTGTGGCTCTCGGGAGCCTAGTCTCCTCAGGTGATATATGTGGTGGGGGCGCTGAAAGGACTCTATTCATACTTAATCTCCCTATTGACCGATTCACAACGGCTGTGTGAATATCTGCGATGGCCGCATGGTATGCTATGTCATCAAATATATTGGGAGGTACCCGTTTGTATCCCTGAACGTCTCTCTCGAGGTCTCTGATTCCACTCCTGACATGTCGTGGAGGGGGAGTATTGTCCATGAGATGATGGTTTGGGTGATTCTCTCGATAGCAATTGACCAGATATTGTAAAGACATGTCGTGGTGGAGGAGTTCGGTCCATGAGACTGTTGTTGGGATGATCCTCACGGAAGCAACCCACAAGATATTGTTTAGACAGTAGGAGATGGTACCGTATTGGCATCAATTTTGTCTCTTGATGTAAGTGATCCTGGGCAGACATCAAGAGGCAACCTGTGGCTGTGCGTAGAGCAGCATTTTAGCAGACCTGAATTCTGGTCCAGTTTGTATCACATAGACTATGTGACCAAACTGGGGCTGCATAATCAGCGGCTGCTCGACCCACCGCTTTGTATGTGACTAGCATGGTTTCTTTATCCTTGCTCCAGGTGCTACCAGCTAGTGCTTTTAGAATTTTATTCATACTGCGCATCTTTTCGCAAACGGATGCTGCGTGATGAGCTGACGTCATCATGCTCTCTAAATGGAGCCCGAGAATTTTAGGATTAGCAACAGTAGGAATTGGATTGTTGCCAATACGTGCATCAACCTCCCACCGACAATCCCCCGACCAGGTGGTAAGAAATGTCGCAGAAGATTTAGACGCGGAGATGGTGAGGTTTCGGCTTTGGGAGAAAGCCTGCAATCGCCCAAGATAGCGATTAATTTGGAGGCGCATTGCATCCTTATCCTCCCCTGTGGCGAGCACGATGCAATCGTCTGCGTAGGAAATCACCTCGATTCCTTCCGGTGGTGTAGGAAGGCCGGACATGTAGATGTTGAACAGAGTGGGGGAGAGTACCCCACCCTGTGGAACTCCTAATTTGATTTTCCTCAGCTTAGAACGTTTGCCACGAAACTCAGTGAAGGAATGCCGAGCAGCTAGATAGTTGGCAAATCGATCTGTGGAAGGGATGTCGGTGGTTTAGCCCATCACGGATGCGTGTAGTGATCGCATCGAGGGCAGTGGTGGTACTATCCATTTTCCTGAAGCCATGCTGGTGAAGTTCTAGCTTAGCATGCTTAACAAGAGTGGGGTGAATAAGGCCTCTAGCATCTTTGCGACAGGTTAAAGTATTGTTATGGGTCGGTAGGATTCACCGAGACCATCGCTCTTTCCCGGCTTGAGACAGGGGACAATCCGTCCTGTTTTCCAGATTTCAGGGATGGCATGCTTAGAGATCGACAAGTTAAAGGCTGCCGTGAGATACTCAATGGCTGGAAGGTCGAGATGTTTCAACATGGCCATCGAAATACCATCGGGTCCGATGGCCTTTGAGTTTTTAGCATTCTCAATGACTTTTTTTAACCTGGTCCGCAGTATACGATGGTATAGTGTCAACATTTCTACTGCGAATCCGTCTTCTAATTTTACGCTTTAAGCCATCGGACTTCTTCTTCTTTATGGCACGATAGCCCGACGTCGGGCCTTGGCCGCCCGGATTGAAAACCTCCAATTGTCGCGGTCACGCGACCTTGTCCTCCAATTCCGAAAGCCTAGCATCTGGTGGGCGTCGCTTTATCTCATCTGTTTCGTTGGCGTCTTTTGACAAATTGCAACCCAGGTAAGTGAAGTTGTCTACATATTCTATATTGAGGTCCCCGACTGTGATGCTTGAATTTACTGGCGTTCTAGTTTTTGATTGCATCATGACCTTGCTTTTAGACTCGTTGATATGTAGCCCAACTTCTTTGGCGGCGTTATTGAGATTATGCAGAAGGCTTTCTGCATCACCCAATCTTCGAGACATGATGTTGATGTCGTCGGCGTAGGCTACTAGTTGAGTCGATTTAATGAGTAGCGTTCCGCTGCTGTTCAAATTCATGGCTCGAATCACATACTCCAGAGCCAGGTTGAAGAGCGTCGGCGCCAGCCCGTCGCCTTGCTTGAGTCCAGTACGAGTTTCAAATAGGTCAGTGAGTCTGTTCTGAACTCTGACCTGCGAGACGGTATTAGTCATCCTCATCCTTATGAGTCGCACTAGCTTAGCCGGTATTCCAAAATGCAGCAAAATGTTGTACAGTACGCTTCGATCGATACTGTCGTATGCCTGCTTGAAGTCAACAAATATTTGGTATACGTCGATGTTGTATTCCCAGCACTTCTGGAGTAAAAGCTTCACTGTAAAAAGCTGATCTGTCGTCGAACGACCAGGTCTAAAGCCGCCTTGGTACTCGCCAATGATTTCTTCTGCGTACGGATTAATTATATTTTCCAGAATCTTAGATAAAATCTTATAAGTCGTACAAACTAATGAGATGCCTCTGTAGTTCTCACATTTCAACTTATCCCCTTTTTTGTGGATTGGGCAAATGATACTTTTACGCCAATCTGCCGGGATTATTTCGTCGTTCCATACTTTAACGATAAGTGTGTGTATAGGCTTAACAAGGCTCTCCCCGCCATGCTTCAGCAGTTCAGCTGGAATCTCGTCAGCGCCCAGGGCTTTATTATGTTTTAGTGCTTGCATGGCGAGATCAACTTCTTCTACTGTTGGGGGTTAAACGGGAGGGCCTGGTTCAGCCATCAGCTCCGGGGCTTCTTGTGTGGGGTTGTTCGGTTGAACATTGAGGAGCTCTTCAAAATGTGAGGCCCAGCGTTTATCAACGCTATCGGTGTCGCTAATGATATTGCCATCCTTATCCTTACAGTAAGCTGACCAGATCCTCAAGGGACCAATGCTGTACACACAATTTTGAGACCAAAACTCACACCATTCGTAATGACGAATATCGTTCTGAAGTATGTATATCCAGAACATCGTGGCTTGGTGGTTGCTCCTCAAGGAATAAAAGCAATGCAACAATATCGAAGTAGCACTGTTATGGTAAAGTATCATTTTCTTGTGTTCCTTAATAAAGGGTTTCCCAAAAAAAGAGCGCTTCGTAACGTACACCGAATAGGGTTTTGTATGGAGTAACATTTTTAGCTAATGGCCTTCACAGCTTTTGTGGTACGTGCAGTAATTTTTAATCATTATTATGCATATCTTATAAAATTTTTCTGAGCTAGCCTGGAATTTAGGGATTTGGAGCAAAGCGATGCGACCTTAAATTCCGGGAGCGAAAGAGCGGACCGTTTTTTTGCAATCTGGAGCGGAGCGACTTTTGCTTTGAAACGCTCCGATGTTTTTAATTATAAAAATGTATAGAAATTTATCAATTGAATTATAGAATTTGATATGCTATAGTTCCAGGATGGCTTTCCAAACGAAAACATAGGAAAATCTTTGTAACAGATTAGAAAAAAAATCCGAGAAAAAAAAAAGAATTTTTTCGACGAAATTTTGGACGATTTAAAGGCGAAGAATTCGTTGAGAGACTTGGAAAATTTCAGATTATTGTGAAATTCATTGTGATAAAAAGGTTTTGCGTTCTTCATTATTAAAAATTTCAAGATCATCCATGACTAACGCTCGTATTTTTTTTTAACGTAAAAAGCAGGACAAATCCACCAAAAATTGTCGTTTGACCGGAAAATGCTAGTGAAAAAGCAGGACAGAAAGAAGGACAACCAGAAGCACAAATGCCTCTGTAATATTTGTTTACCTTTCGAATTTGTCAGATTTTTTTGCAAACTCAAACGCTTCAGTGTAGTTCTATTTAATGTCCTCACTTCTTTGCCAATCACTTGCATGCCCAAAATACAACATGCCTTTAAGGGGAACTGCTTACAATGGGTGAAGCTACGAAACAAAACAGTTGCCTGTGCTCCGTAAACATGTTCGCCGTTCTGATTCCCTAACTGCCATTTTACGGATCAAAAATAATCTTCGGTTCTTTTCGTTAGTCTTAGGGTGGCAAATGCGAACCTAACGGTTTTTAAAACGTCGTAAGGAATCCTAATTCATACCACAACATTTTATTTGCACTAAAACACTCAGCACAATAGTGTCGTACAATAGACACTTTCCTTGTAAAAAAAAATATTATGCCGTTTTCATCACTAAACTGCCGTCGTTGTCGGAAGCTTCCAATTTTCATTGTCGTGCGCTGAATGCACCCAATGGCTGCATTCAGCGAACGAAAAATGTAGCAGAAAAGCTCTCTTCCAATTAGATTCACATTTCGCATGATGGCTTTTCAGCGGAGAAAGAGGTCGGTGGCTGGCCATTTGTGTAGCATTTCCAGTGTTTTTTTCCAGTAAATTTAATTCGCTGAATGCAGTCAATCTTTCTCAATCGAAGCAGGGGTGATGACTTGAGTATCCTATGGTATACTAAAATAAGAACTACTGCATATTTTCCTTGTTGCATATATGTCTCCCGTGTAAACGGTGCCGTGGAGACTTGCTTTTTATTCACTCAATGTAAGATAAATGTTCACTCGCGTTCTAATTGATTGCCGACGACATCTTTTCACTGTGAAATAAAGTGCAACTGCATTATATTCGATGGCGAAATGTCAAAAACCGGTGTGGAGACTTTCATATGAAGTGAGTACCACCAAGCGAATTCGATTTCACGATCATCAAAATTTTGACAGTATTTGCATGGATTTCACGTGAACTGACGATGTAAGTACCTACTCTAAGAGTCTCCACACCGCTTTTTGACATTTCGCCAGATAAAAGTGCAGTTGCACTTTATTTCACAGTGAAAAGATATCATCAAAAAGAAATCAGATCGCGAGTACACATTTATTCTAAATTTAGTGAATATAAGTCTCCACGTAACATTTACCTTTGGTAAGTACTATGATATCATTTATCTTACATTTAGTGAATAAAAAGCAAGTCTCCACGGCACCGTTTTCACGGGAGACATATATGTTTTTCGTCCTGTGAACTCAGTACATACCTTTAAGTTATGTACTGAGTTCACCTAGCGAAAAACTTGCATATATGTCTCCCGTGAAAACGGTGCCGTGGAGACTTGCTTTTTATTCACTCAATGTAAGATAAATGTTCACTCGCGTTCTGATTGTTTGTCGATGACATCTTTTCATTGTGCAATAAAGTGCAACTGCATTATTTTCGCTGGCGAAATGTCAAAAACCGATGTGGAGACTTTCATGTGAAGTGAGTACCACCAAGCGAATTCGATTTCACGATCATCAAAATTTTGACAGTATTTGCATGGATTTCACGTGAAATGACGATGTTAGTACCTACTTTTAGCGCGGATTTGGTCAATACTGAGCACGGGATGAACTCTCAAGGAGTATTAACATTGATGGGCATAATCTGTCGGGGGTGTTGTCGCCTCGTGAAAAGTGTGTCCTTATGTGAGTTGAAGTTTTTACTAAGATTCTAACAGAAAAGATGTCCGGCCTACCATAGTGGGGAAATTCAAAAATGCTGTACGCTTCTCAATGCTGTACGATAGGTCGAAATGCTGTACTGTACAGCGAAATGCTGTACGTATGGTCAGCTTACCTTACAGAGGCTGGTCCTGGGTTGGTATCCACTTTTAATTGAATTAATCAGCTTGTACGCTTGTCTACTGTTCCTACTAACTAGTCTTTGGTTTATTTGCATCAACTGCTCGTCAAGATGCTTACGTTTCTTACGCCTAATTAACCTATTCGAAAATCGTCGAAGCTCGTGATATTTTGTTTTTTTTTGGCTCTAGTTGCGCGTTCAGTCCATTGGCGATATGCCTCGTTTTTAGCATCTACCGCATTTTGACATTCTTCATCAAACCAATCATTTCGGGCTCGCCGGGCTTTATATCCCACAACCTCCTCTGCGACCTCTTTGATGGTGTCTTTGAGTGTATCCCAGATCTCAAGGGCGCCTTTGTTGCTGATGTTATTTAGCAAGGGCGTCAGCTTCTCCTCAAGGGCAGTCGTATAAGTGACCACCGTGGCATCATCCAACAATTTGTCAACCGCAAAAATGTTTGCCGGGTTGAACCTCGAATGATGCACCGAAGAAATTCTGCACCTATAAGTCGCCTTCACCATATAGTGGTCAGAGTCAATATTTGCTCCACGATAGGACCAAACATCCATTATGCTCGATGCCCATCTCTTGCAGACAAGGACGTGGTCAATTTAGTTGACGGTATGTTGATCTGGAAATCTCCAGGTCTGCCTGTGAATGCGACGATGCGGAAAACAGGTAGAGCTAATGACCATATTTCTGCTGGTCGCGAAGTCTATTAGTCGTTGGCCATTGTCGTTACAGTCTTCATGGAGGCTGTACCCTCCAGTAATCCCCCTATGCCAACTTTCGTTTCCGACTTTGGAGTTAAAATCCTCTAGCAGCAATTTGACATCATTTGATTGAAGTGAATCGAAGAGATTTTCTAGGCGGTGATAGAACTCGTCTTTAACCGCGTCTTCACTGACTTCGGTGGGGGCATGCGCGTTTATGAGCCAGAGATTGAAGAACCGGGTTTTAATGCGAATCGCACACAGCCGCTCGTTTATGGGTTTGAAGTCGATAACATGCGGCTTAAGTTGATTGTTTACAATGAACGCCACTCCAAACTCCCTGTGGCCCGAAGGTTTTCCACTTGTGAAAATTGTGTACGAATTTCGGTCATCAATCTCGCTACTAAGCCATTTAGTTTCCTGGAGTGCAACAATGCTCAGCTTATATTTTTCGACCTGATCCAAGAGGGCCCTTAAGGCCCCTGGCCTATACAGGGAGCGTACATTCCAGGTTCCGAAAGAGTAATCAGTTGTTCGTTTGCGATGTCGTCGTTGGGTTGTATCCGTCCAATCCGAGGCTTTCATTCCAGGTTTCTTGACGTAGAATTTTTTCCAAGGATGGGTTGTCGGCCCATCGCTTAACCATGATAGTATTCGTAAAACGAAAGAGGTCCATCATGGAGGCTTCGGTGATTGACTGTTCGGTTTTTGTCACCCTATTACGTTTAGTAACCTGAGACGCTGAAGTTGTTAATACAGCACTCAGGCGCAGCGATTACTCGGATAATGCGGGAAAGTAACGCCCCGTAGCGAAACATAGGAATTGGCTGGAGCCGTTCACCCTATGAAGCTCCTCCTGCATAGCTAAGGGTCCGCAGTTATGCCACAACTGAAGAGAATATAGGAATCGGCCGGAGCCTTTCAACCTTTATCCTCCCCCTAATCATCTTAGTAGTGAGCAAAATAAGCCCACTATAGAAAACCGGAATGGTGCTAAAACTGATAAAGCTCCAAAAGCCAGTAGAAGTATCTCATCTTTGGATAATTCCAACGTCGAAAATGTGTCCAGTAATATACACTCACGCGATATCATTCCAAAATGCTTTGTCCTTATAAAGTTCCTAGAATCTAAGGCCCGTATTTATGAACATTCCTTAACTCAAGGAGACTTTTTTCTCTATGAAAAAGTATGGGAAATGACATTTAATTTATTGAATTTCGGCATCCTTGACCCAAGGTCTCCTTGACCTGTGGACTTTCGCATAGCGGCGGTGTCATCAGGAACAAAGCACAACCCTGGTCAAAGGAGACAAAAAAGTCTCCTTGAGTTAAGGAATGTTCATAAATACGGGCCTTAGACTAAAGTATGCTATATCGGACAAATTTTGCAAAAACACAACAGTACGGAATATAGTGTGTCGTTCCTTCGGAAAAGCCCAGGGACGTGGAATTTCACATTCCCAGTTATCAAGGATGAAAGCACCATCTTCACAACATATATAATTCTTCTATTGCCTAGTCCGGAGTCCGCTTCCACAGCTAGGACGTCAAAAATATTTAAATTTCCTATAGATCTTACAAAATATAATATTAACTAACTTTTTTTTGCTTATATGTATATTTTTTATAATTTACATATAAGAATTCTATGTTTGAATTTTGTGGGTCATAAAAAAATAATGAATAACTTTTAAGTTCTTTTTTGGAATATATTTTATGATATTTTGTTTTGTGATATTTTTTTTTAACTTTTTTAGTTATTGTATAAGGAGGTTTTCACACTTACGCCAGATTACATAATCTGCGGCAAATTACGTAATCTGGGGCCTAATTAAGCTACAGATTACGTAATCTGGCGACTGCAAATCAAGTTCCCAGAACGACTATATTTTATTCACCATGCAGTCGAGGTGAGTTTTAATACTTTTTTAATGTCGAAAAGTGTCATTGAATGCCAAATGTGTCGTTTTGTTGTTGTAATCTTTGATGCCAAACAATATATTTTGATAGGCGAAAATGGTATTCATCGTATTTGGCTGAAGAAACTGAACAAATTGAAGGAAATACGTCGAAAGCAGACCGTCACCTTCGCATCACAAGGCGCTACGTGCCTGAAAATTTTTTAATTGGATTTTTCTAGTTGGTTTGCATGGACAAATATGCTACCGATTGCGGTTCAAAATCGTGCAACCCATGCCTCTTACGTTGTCCATATTGATGATACGCTGCGGGCTCCACGGATGAGTTCTTTAATCGGAACGTTGTGGCTTCTGCTTTCACGTACATATATAGCGTAATTTTAAATGTATAGCTAATACATCGGTATTGGCGCTTATGATCATCTAGGATCTACACAACCGTCGGATGAGATCATCCTTCTGGTTTATTTATTGAATATGAAACCAAGTATACATATTATGAAGAAGTAGCAAGTAGCAGTAGTGACACAAACTTATATTAGTAAAATCCAAAATCTTATTTTTTATTTATATTTCATTAACAATGCCTCTGCATAATCAAGCCTGGTCTCTAACATTAAACGCAGACTTCGCAAAAAAATATGGTTTATCGTATTTGGAATTTTAGCACTGGGTGTTAAATTCGGGAAGAAGTGCTTATGGATGAGAATATTGTATCCAGGTCCAGTTATGCGTCAAATACAAGGGATCGTCAATCGGTTTAGCACATTTCCGAAGTAATAAATCCGTCCGCACATTTGAAGTATTGCTGGGTTCATTGTTGTTTCTGTAGAATCCATCGGAGACCAACTTTGGTACAATCTGGCTTTCCGGTTGATTTGTTTGTACTATCTCGGTCTCCGCATGGTCCGTTTGGGCAAGGAGCACTTTCGCAAATGTTGGCAGCAATTTCATTTACCACAATAACTGCCCAAATCGCAGTGAAACAATACAGAGAAATGAGAAAAAAATATTTTTTTTTTTTTTTTTTTTCTCCTTTGACCAGGGTTGTGCTTTGTTCTAGAAAAAAAAAAAAAAAAAAAAAAAAAAAAAAATAAACTAAATTAAGAAAAAGTTGACCATACCGAAACTGACATATTACTAAAATTAATTTAATTTGTCAAAGTCAAAATGAACAGATTATGCAAAGTATAGTGTGAACACTAAATTCACCACAGCTTAATTTCCTTGATTAAGTTCCGCAGATTACGTAATCTGGCGTAAGTGTGAAAACCTCCTTAAACTGTTGAATTTTGTATTGAATTGTAGCCGTTACACATTATTTCTCACTAAAATAAAAAATTGCAGCATTAGTCATGGTTTTTTATTTGTAAATCTGCGTAAATACTACTGTGTACGAAAGTGCCCCCAGCAATGTACGAAAGTGCCCCATGACAGGGGCGCCTTCGTACGTTTGACGACCTATGGAAAATTATCGCCCACTTCAAAACTGTTACGTTATGTGAATAATTTTTATAGCATTTACATAGCAAACATGTTCAACTGAGAAATAAGCCAAAAACCGGCACTTAAAATTTTGAATTTAAAAAGATTTTTATCGAAAAGTAAAAATCGTACGAATCTTCCCCATCTCCCGCTACTCTTGAATAACGGCAAGTTCAGTCATAAAATGTTGTATGAGTATTCATATTAAGTTGAAACTGATTATTGATGAAAATATTGAGTTGTTTGGATTAAGGATACCCCTTATCCCTCCATTTGAATTCTGCAAAACGGCATGTCCATGACTCCTCCCAAAGTTGGAGCAGATACCTAAATTTTGGTTTATCGCCATTGGAGGCTAAAATCAAGCGACGATGACGACTTCTCCCGAAGTCGCTCGCAGGCCGAATAAAACCACTTCGGGAACCAAATTGTGGTTCGCGGGCCTGCTCTACAAGACCTTCCCTTTTTTTGGCATGATCAATGCGGCTGATCTTAGCTTAACCTCTACAATTCTACTTTAATGACATCTGTTGGTTATTTTTACCTGTTTATCAGATCCTTCAGGTGCTTTGCTGCTTCCATCATCTCCTGCGAAAAGAGAACAATTACGAAATATTTCTGTTAGTAAAGATATAAAATATTATAAGACACAGTTTGTAATAAATGTAATGTAGTATAATGGTTGTATTATGGTGGTTAATGTTTATACAAGCGTTACTTCTACGTCTAAAATGTTTGCCTCTAGGATAACTCTTAATATTATTCTATAATGTCGGGTAATCTCCTTATTATTTGTGCATAACTAATGTCGTAATTATACGTTATTATTATGATTTGAAAATATTTTTTGTCCATTATGAAAATTAGCATGTTAATTTAATTCTATTATTATTTTTACAACTTACCTCAAGTTTTTGCTGTAGAAAAATCTTGAATGTGTAAAAAGTAACGAGCATATACATCATATAAATAAATGAACAATACTTATGTACACAAATGCAAAATAATTTAGCCATTTTTTTTAATATAATTAATTAATAATTTTTAATTTATGTAATTTAAAAAAAAATCTAGTACTTCCACACATTTTGGTCAACGTTTAAAAAATGTTGTTACATACCAAAAGAGCAATTTATTAAATAAATTTAACAGTTCATATATTTTTACTTGGGGGAATTAATTTAGGAACTTGTGTTCAAAAACGAAAAAATATGTTAAAAATGAAGATATCATAAAATACTTTGCTTAAGGAAATAACATCAATCGGAAATGTGTAGCAATATTTATTTTTTCTACTTAATATAACTAAAAATGGTTTGAAATTAATTTTGTTTAAACTTTTAATGAATTATAATAATTACTCTGAAATACCTGGTTCATAATATTTGTTTTAAGGTTTTAGGTATGGTACGGAATCCTTCTTTCAATTATGACTAAACGGCAATCCTCTTTTATAACTTTAAAGTGTTCTTTTCCGATTTAGTTTTTACAAAGAAAATGGGTGGCCTTTGAGTGTTATTTTCGCCTTTAGGAGGATTCCTACCGGTTTGATTTCGTACCAGACGTCTGGGATGTAGTGTGTGCTGTTCATGTTGACTTCTTAACATGCTAATGGAAACCAATGAGAACTTTCTCCGCAAATTCTAGAGTTCTTACTCAGTAAAAAAAATATTTGATGATACTTTCGAAATTGTCATTGATTATGCACAAACAAATCCTAATTGCAGTTGCTTTTCTAACTTTGCATATGGTGTTCGACAGAAAGCAACAATTTGATTGTGATTTTAATTAAACCGATAAACAAACACGAAAATTGCAGTAGCGTCTAGTCTTATAAAAAAATGTTTGTATTTTATATTCTAGGATGTTCTATAGCTCTTTCTGCATGCAAAATTGAAGGAAACTTTTCAAAATCGTCACAACACAAAATCACAAATAAGTTAATATAAACACAACACATAGACACGCATTTTGTTTGTTAGCGTTAATCGTAAAATAATGTTTGCAAGCGTTGGTTTTTCTTGAATAGTTTTTGCAATTTAAGTTTTTCGAATGAATATACATAATTGCCCGAAATGTACAAAATTTATATATACGAGTAAGGCCTAGAGATACTTTATAAATTTGTCTTTTAAAATATTGAAAATAATTTGAGCTCTATTTTGCTGAGAGTGTGATTGATTTACATATTTATATTTTTTGGGTAAATGAAAAATAAAAAATAGTTGTGGTTTATAGTGTACAGAGTACTTAAAAACCTTGGAAATGAAGCCTACCTTTTATTGAACTTTTTTGCATATCTTTCTCACTATCTTTATCGAATATCTCAAAGTAATCATAGCGTTTCTCACCATCTCGGGTGGATGCTTGCTGATGGAATTGTTGTTGCAGTCTGCCATCATCGTGAGATGTCATTTGTGTTGTTGTTGTTGTACATGTTATGACACTGGAGCTACTTCCAGGATACATATCTGTAAAATTACTTTCAAGCGTATCAATTAAAGTGTTTGAGCCACAGCTTGTCATACTGCCCGACATTTGTGAATCGGTTTCATTTTGATACGTTGCATTCGTAGCCGTTGAACTGGTGGGATCCAAACTGCCGGTGCTACTTAAAAGTTGTTCGATTTCCGCTGGATTTAAATTCAGCGAATCGTTGGAAATTTCTTTGCATATTTGGCTTTGTTGCGATCCAGATGACACGGTTGTAGTGACTACCCGAGTAATTGTCTGCATCGGTCCTTGGACTATTGTTGTCGTAGTTGTTGAAGAGGATTCGATTTTAGTAGCCGGTTCATCGAGCGAGTCTCTTTCGTTCTTCGAAGTGCGTAGTGCATACTCCAGCTCGATTGAGTCGATACTATCACGACGAACATCCTGTAAGACTTGTTGCTCCAATGAGTCAACATCGGATCTCGACGATCTGGCCGTTGCATCTTTAGAGATCTCAAAGGAGTCGAGACTGCTGGTCATTATATCGCCACTTTTGTTTATTTCTAAACTATCACAACTGCCCGGCTGTGAGTCATCCTTTCCGTTCCCCGAAGGGGATTTTGGTTTTCTGACCGCCAAGTCAAGACTATCTGTCGACACTTCCATCACATTAGAAGCTTCTTCTTCACACTCGCCCAATTTTGCTCTAAGTAAGGTTTCAATGTCCTGTTGTTGGGTCTTTGTAAAAGTACTATCAAACACTTGCTTCTGAGTGACATTCGTCACAGTTGTCACCGTAGTGACGGTTGTGCTGCCGACTGGCTTTCCATCTCCGTTTGAATTACTCGACTTGTTCGATTCGTCCGATCGCGACAACAAGGCAGCCTCCTCTTTGGCCTTAATTTCGATCAAGTGTGCTTCGAGACAAGCATTCTCTAGGCCCTCGAACTCTTTTAAGCTGGAAAGCGAAATATCGTCACCTTGACCAGCACTGCGTGCCATGTAGCGTTTCGTAAAGCTACCGTTGCTTATCGAATCTTGTGATCCCTGATGTGCACGGCGATTTTCCAGTGAAATTGCCTGTTCCAGACTTTCAAATTCCTGCAGACTGCTCATCGAAATATTATCATGTTCGCGAGTGAAATACTTCCGACCGGCTAGAACATCATATTCCGGTGTGCTCGAGAACGAGTCTTTGAAACTGCTAATGCGACTACTGCCAACTTCGAAATCGGTGTCTTCCTCCTTTATGTCCTCGAGAATACCCCTTTCCATTTCGTACGGATACCGAAGATGTGCCGCATTATCGGACAATTGCATTTCAACCCATCGCTTACTGGCAGCGGCGGCATCAGCAGCCTCCTGATCCTTGTCCATTGGTGGACTTTCTTCGAACTCAAAGTTCAAGTCGTCCCTATACAATGTGGAGCCAGCGTCCGGGGCAGCTGGTGCAGATTTAACTAGAATTTGTTCGACCTCTTCATCATGCTTCTTTACATAGTTTACAGCTTTAATTTTAATACTTTTCCCCTCCGGATCATGTTCGTGGGCCTCTTTTGCCACCTCCTCGATTATCACAAATTCATCCGAGATGTCTGGTTGTTCAAGCATTTCGAATGAGTCCGGCGAGTCAGCCTTATCGTCTTCGTCACGTTGAGAAAACTTAGTAGTTATATCGGCCAGTTTTGATTCATAGTCTCTCTGAATGAGTTCTTGATACTGATCCTCTGCTACTGAGTACATCTGCTCTTGGGCATAGTGAATGGGTGTATCGTCTTCTTTTTTATCGAGCTCCTCCTGCGTTTTCGCCTTATATAAAACATTATCGTGGAACTCATCATCCTCTTCTTCGGAGTATTTCTGCATATCCTCGGTGACGGTGATGTCGGGAATGTTCGAGTAGTCGTGCATGTTTTGTGATGGTCTACGGAAAAGTTCGTCGGGTTTCATTGTTTCAATTTCTTCGGCAATGTCATCTTCCAGTATCGCCTCACTCACCGACTGAGACGGTGTAAAGGGTCGCTTTTCTGGTTCCTGTTCCTTATCATAGGTTTCCACGTGCTTATCTTTGTGTTTTCTCTGTGTTGTTGGAGCCCTAAACGACCGCGAATATTCTGATTCGTAGGCATCATAATCGGATTCCGATCCACTGTCCCTTCCTTCATAGCAACCAGCGGATGGTGTTCGCTCAGGCGATCTCTGCACAACAGGCGGCTCTTCTTCAATTGCCGTTTCTGTTGCTTTCGCCATTGCCAAATCCTTCAAAAAATCTGCGTTTGTCAAACTAGTACTCTCACTTCGTTTATGTCCTTTTCGTTTTGTGTCAGTTTCGACGGTCTCGGAAGTCGTAATGACAGTTGTCGTTATTTGTGTATTGGCATAATTTGTCTCGTCGTCTTTTCCCAATGATGAAGTCATCACCATGTTATCGATTTTTTCGGTTTTAGAAGGTTCTTCAAAAGAAGTTCCTGTATAGTCGTCCCGTATAAGCACATCGGCTCCGGCTAGTGATGATGCACCGTATGATCCTGCCAGATCTACAACGGTATCCACACAAGACGCACTAGATATACTCATAGACAGTACGCTACCATCTTCCAAACTGGAAGCGAATTTCATTTCTTCCGATATTCGACTGTCCTCGATACTTGTCCCGTAGCGCCATGCAGGCGTTTCTTCTTCTTTTTCCGGCGCCAAATCGGAAATTTCCTGTACTTGTTCGGATTGAGCTTCTTCGACAGTCTCCTGTGATTTGAAATCCATTTCGTGTGAGCGTTTCATTTGAGATGGAATTTCGTCGTCACTTTTCTGATAATCTTCCATTAGTACTCCGCAGAATTTATCCTCGAGTGTAGATAATTTCACTTCGCTATCGTCAACATCGAAATCTTCTTCGTCTTGCTCCTGTATTTCGCGTTCCATATCCGGATCGGTGATAGACGGGACTAGTGTTTCCGAAATTTCGGAAACTTCAATACTTCCTAGATTGCCAGACGTCTCCGAATCCAAACTCTTCATGCTTTCATGAGAACTGATGGTTTTCCCGCTGTGATCTAAAGTGCTAACTGCACTTACGTATTCCGTCGATTCGGGCAGCAGGGAGGCATCCAATGCTGTTTGATATTCGGACGAATTGCCGTAAGTCATGAGATTTTCAATATCGGATGACAGGGGTCGGCTATCGGTTCGTTCAAAACTTTGGAAGTGACTATCACCCGAACTTGAATGATCCATGTCCGGAACTGACCATCTGTTCATCGAGTCGCCAGGCTCTTCCTTTTTGAGTCGATGCACAATTTCACCTTTTGACGATGAATCGTCGGTTGATGAAAGTGACGGGTAGTCATCAGCTGATGGTTTTTCCTGTTTATCTCCTTCTTCTTGATGCGATTCTTGTATGGGGTCACTGGTATATTTAATATGTGGCAGGAGCTTAAATTCAAATTCTGATGGAGACTGTTTGATAAGTTTTCCATCCTTGACAACTTCTATGAGTTCTTCTTCGACGGCTTCGAGTGATTCTTGAACTTCTTCTAAGGTCTTATCTACCATGCTTTGATCGACCTGACTTGGGTCAATGAGTAGAGTCTTCATGAAACCGTCTGTAGTTTCCTGATAGGTTGTGAAACCTTTGAAGGGTTTTATTGGTGATAAAACTGCCTTTGGCTCAACGACGACGTCTTCGGGTTTCCCTTTTGCAAAGCTCTTTTCAGAAGGCTCCAGTTCGCTTTTTTCCAGGTTTAATTCAAGTTTAGGTTCGACCTTTGTCTTTGTTTCAATCTTTTCAGTATCAGAAGGTTTATCCATTTGTGCGAATGAGTCCTTTGCATCTCCCTCCGTTTCAATGTGCGTTTTTTCTTCCTTTGGAGCTTCGTGGGCTACAGACGTCTTTTCCGTGAGCTCGTAGGTGTGACTGACAACAGTTTCTTGGACAGTAACATGTTGAACGGATTTGATTTGATCATTCTCAAATTGTAATTGCTGGGTGATTATTTCTTTTTCAAGAGACGGCGGTTGCTTTAAACTCGAATCTGCTTCTTCTGTGTCAGCTGCCATTTCTAAAATATCGTTCCTGGTTTCGGAGTCTTGTCGGAACAGTTTATTGTCCGAAATGTCATCATGATCTGTCTCTGGAATATCTACCGAGAGTACATAGGGCTTTTCTTCGTCATCTACATCTTTACGGATTGTCTCAATTATTTCTGGTATTACTGTCTCGGCAAAATCACAGCTGGTTTCCTCAACGCTTTTACTATGTAAAATTCTAGGTGTTGCTCGCGGTTGTTCATCCTCTGAAAAGCCCTCGTAACCTTTATTGTCAAAAGCGTAGTCTTGACGTTGATCCGTTGTAGATTTTGTTATAATATTCGTACTCGATTCGCCGATATAGAAGCTGGTCTGTGCCTTAGTGCCTTTCTCCGAATCTTCATCGTCCGTTGCTTCTCCCAAAACCTCAAAGGGTTTATCCGTTTGATCCACCTTTTGCATTTCGACCGATTTCCACTCCGACTTGTCCATATCCAAATTCGGACAAAGTTCGTCCTCAATTCGAGCATCACTCATTTCAGAATCATCTTCACGACTATATCGATCCTCGTTGGTGGAGGTTTGCATGCTGCTTGTCTCGGAATATTCAACTTGTGGCTCCGACGAGGCTTTCGAGCCATGGCTGCTATCTTTTTGAGAGTCCAGTGAATCATCGGCGATTTTTACTTGCATTCTGGGCTTGGGTATTGGCGGAGGTGCTTGCGGCTCATTTTGTGTTTGTGATTCCAAAGATTGCCAGAATTGTTTGCTTTGCTTAAAGTCGACCTGTTCAACGGGTTTGTCTTCGGCTTGTGCAATGGGTTGAACAGTTTGAGCAACACGATCGGTTGCCCGTTCATCATCCGTTACCACCACCTCGCCAACAATTGATCGTCTTGAGCGTGGTGTTGGTTTTGGTATATCACTATCTGTGGTAGTAGTGGTTTCTAACATTTGACTTGCTGGCTCTAAAATAAAAGCGATGAAATTGCATGTTAGGGCAGTAGATTAGCTTGCCAGAAGCAAAGAAAAAAAGAACAAACTAAAGACAAGGAAGATCGTAAACTAAGAATTGACGCGAAACTATAAGATTTGAACTAATTATAAATGTTGAATTATATAAAATACCTCAACCGATAATTTCTTCCAAAATTTAATATAAGGAAGTCAGGAAGAAAAAGAAAATATATCATAAATCGAACTGAAATCCTAAAAATACTTTTTTTTCTTTCTCGAAAGGATGAGCTTATTTATTGATACACTAGGAGTATATCAACTGGTGGTCCTTGACCCGCATTATCATGCTGTGTGTGCAAACGTGTTAGTACAGTTATTATGGAGATATATTAATTATATAACTGTTATAACTGTTACAAGGACTACTTGAAAACTTTTTATTGATGTAATGCATATTAATCGATAAGGAATAAATTTGACGAATTTCTACTTTACTGAGCACTTCTTATTTTCATTCTATAATACTTTGAAGCCGATATTCAATCTAAACAAGAATAAAATACACAAACAAATATATAAAACTATAATCCAAAACTACCTTTTAACTTTATAAGCTGTCTAACTAGGAACCAGATGGGCATTCTCAATTTTATAAACTTGCACTCCTGCTTGACTATTTTTAAACTATCAAAAGTTCTTTTCTTGCGATAACTTATACCCCAGGAAAATTGGCATTTCACTTCCGAAAAATTAAGGGAAAGCTGGATTTTTGCATGAGCCTTCCTTTCGAGGTCCTAAACAAGACCCTAAAAGTCCCCGTCTCTACGAGTGCCGCTAGCGGTGCTACAGAGGGTCAAAGACCCTCGAAAACAGGTTTTTCTGAATAACTCGATAACGGTAGCATATACAAAAAAGTCGTGTATGGCGAATTTGAAGCTCTTGTGCTTTTTCAATAAACGATGGAAATACCGAATACGTTCGGGTACTCCTAACGGTGCCAGGAGGTCTAACGGTATTTTTAACAATGTTTCACAAAAATCTTTATAACGGTAGCTCGTCCTAAAAGCTTTTGTATGAAAAATTTGTAGCCTATGTAGTTTTGAATAAAGCGGTCAAATTTCATAACAATACGTGTAGCCTTAAGGGCGCTATGGAGGTTCAAACCTTAAAAAAGGTGTTTTTTGGGATTTTTTCGTTAATGGCGCTAAGACGGGGGAGTGTACTCTATGGTCTTCTCGAGGAAATTTGTAGCTTCTGTGGCTGTTAGTAAGACGCCAAAAGTCCACAAAGATGGGAGCCCCCCTAACGAAGTTATGAGGGTCCAAAGATTCAATTAAACTGTTTTTGGGGAATATCTCTATAACGGTAGCGTTTACCGAGAACTGTTATATGGCCAATTCGTAGCTTATACAACGCTTAACTAAATATCCGAATTTCAGATCGATGCGTGCAATGCTAAGGGCGCTCTGATGGTCAGAACCGTACAATAACGGTACTTCTCGGTTTTTCGTGAATATCTTCATAACGGGACTGCGTTCGGGAAGGAGGCCTATACCAATTTGTTGCTTCTGTAACTTGAAATGTCAAAACAACTTATCTATGCGGGCACCCCCAACGAAGCTATGAGGGGTCAAAGAAATAATAAAAAACCGCTTCTTGGAAATTTTTTAATAACGGTAACCTCTTGAGAGAACCAATCTGAAATAAATGTGTAGCTGATATGGCTGTTAATAAAGGGCCAAAAGTTCCCAACGATGGAAGCCCCCCTAGGGAAGTTATGAGGGTCCAAACATCCAAAAATGCAGTTTTTTGGGTATATCTCTATAACGGTCATTTGCACCGAAAACTGTTATATATCAAGTTTGTAGCTTATACAATGCTTATTTAAATATCCAAATTTCAGAATGATGCCTGCAATACTAAGGGAGCTATGAGGGTCCGAAACGCACAATAACGGTATTTTTCGTTATTTTCGTGAACTGCTTTATAACGGGAACGCATTCGGGATGGAGGCCTGTAATAATTTGTTGCTTCTGTAGCTTTAAATTAATATGCCAAAACAACTCATTTACCCGTAAACTGCCAAGGAAGTTATGAGGGGTCAAAGTTAAACAAAAAGCAGCTTCTCGGAAAATTTTTAATAACGGTAACATCTAGAGGGAAACCGTCTGAGCCAAAATTGTAGCTCGTGTGGCTGTTAGTATGACGTCAAAAGTCCCCGACGATGGGAGCCCCCCTAGCAAAGTTATGAGGGGCCAAACATCCAAATAAGCAGTTTTTTGGAAATATATCTATAACGGTAATGTGCACCGAAAACTATTATATGGCGAATTTGAAGTTTTTACAACTCTTAAGTAAATGTTCAAATTTCAGATCAATACGTGCAGTACTAACGGCGCTATGAGGCTCCAAACCTTACAATTTAGGTATTTTTGGTTATTTTTGTGAAAATCTTTGTTCCTTAACGGTAACGTATACCGGAGGCAGTCTGTAAAAATTTGTTGTTTGTATGGTTCCAAATAAAATGCTCCAGCGATATGAATGCACCTGAGGCAACCATACGTGCACACATACACTACAAACTACATACTACATACCTTGCATACCTTCCTCAAAAATTAGTTAGTTTAAACGTTGTAATGCACGTATGGTTGGCTCAGGCGCATTCAAATCGGTGGAGCATTTTATTTGGAACCATACAAACAACAAATTTTGACAGACTGCCTCTGTTATACGTTACCGTTACAGAGAATTTCAAGAAAATAACCAAAAATACCGAAATTAAATGGTTCGGACCCTCATAGCGCCCTTAGCATTACGCGCATCAATCTGAAATTCGAATATTTAAATCAGCGTTGTATAAGCTACAAATTCGCCATATAACAGTTTTCGGTGCACATTAACGTTATAGAGATATTCCCAAAAAACTGCATTTTTGGATGTTGGACCCTCATAACTTCCCTACGAGGGTTTCCATCGATGAGGACTTTTGGCCCCTTACTAACAGCCACATGAGCTACAAATTTATCTAAGATTGGTTCTCTCAAGAGGTTACCGTTATTAAAAAAATTCCGAGAAGCGGTTTTTTGTTTAACTTTGACCCCTCATAGCTTCGTTGGGGGTGCTCGCATAGATGAGTTGTTTTGGCATTTTAAGTTAAGGTTACAGAAGCAACAAATTGGTATAGGCCTCCCTCCCGAACGCGGTCCCGTTATGAAGATATTCACGAAAAACCGAGAAGTACCGTTATTGTACGGTTCAGACCCCCATAGCGCCCTTAGCATTCCACGCATCAATCTCAAATTCGGATATTTAGTTGAGCGTTGTATAAGCTACAAATTTGCCATATAACAGTTTTCCGTGCACGTTACCGTTATAGAGATATTCCCCAAAAACTGCTTAATTGAATCTTTGGACCCTCATAACTCCGTTAGGGGGGCCCCCATCTCTGGGGACTTTTGGCATTTTACTAACAGCCGCATAAGCTACAAACTTCTCCCAGAAGACCAGAGAGCACACTCCCCCTCTTAGCGCCATTCACGAAAAACCCCAAAAAAACACCTTTTTTTAAGGTTTGAACCCCCATAGCGCCCTTAAGGCTGGACGTATTGATATGAAATTTGACCGCTTTCTTGAAAGCTCTATAGGCTACAAATTTCCCATACAAAAGCTTTTAGTACGAGTTACCGTTATAGAGATTTTCTTGAAAAAATGTTAAAAATACCGTTAGACATCCTGGCACCGTTAGGAGTAACCGAACGTATTCGGTATTTCCATCGTTTATTGAAAAAGCACAAGAGCTTCAAATTTGCCATACAAGACTTTTTTGTGTATACTACCGTTATCGAGATATTCAGAAAAACCTGTTTTCGAGGGTCTTTCACCCTCTGTAGCACCGCTAGCGGCACTCGTAGAGACGGGGACTTTTAGGGTCTTGTTTAGGACCTTCAAAGGAAGGCTCATGCAAAAATCCAGCTTTCCCTTGATTTTTCCGAAGTTTGGCCAAATTTTTGTTCAAATTTCCTGGCGTATTATTTTGCAGAAGGGCAATACCGTACAGAAAGCTTGCAAAAGAAAATCATGGTTTTTTACTCTGTCCGCCGTGAAAGTCATAAAGGCAGCTGAAGCTGGAATTTTGTAAGACTTTAAAGACATTAATAAATTGGTTTCTATAAAACGCCCATATTTACTAAAACCTAAACAGCGATACTATAGTTCGTAAACATAAATTAAATAATGTTTTAATTCATTGCTAAGCACAAACAATTAATTAATACTTAATATGGCAGTTTGTCAAAAGCAATTAATATTGAATATTACATTCAATTGTCATACGTTCTCTAGTCTTTGAAGTACAGTAGCTGCTCGGCGTTCGCATACCCTGAGCATTCCAACGAGCTTTCCGTCATCAACCTGGGAAAAGCTCAACCTGAAGCAGATCTTTTGATACTCGCATTATCGATCGGGTCTAGAGACGTACGCAATCGAATATTTAGAAATTACAAACTTAGTATGACTTCGCAAATGATTTTTTTAAATTAAATTGTAGATATTTTTTGTAATGTTATTGATAACATGCATCCCCAAGGGCTGTGTGAAGTTAGCCAGTCATTTTTTTTTAATTACGCCCTTTTGCTCGGTGAACCGTTTGTTCGACTACGGCTACGTTTGTTCTTGATTGTTCGCCAATTAATATCGTTTGTTCTTCTCTAATTATTATTTAATTATAACAACTTTAAAATTGTGAGTGTGAACTTAGCCAGTCATTTTTAAATATGGGTCGGAAAGGTATAGGTTAGGTATCAATCGAAAGCCAGACGTTTGTTTATTTTGTAGCGCGTTTGTTCATCCTGGAAACGGAAGGATACAGGAATTATTAAGGAAAAAGAGATTAGTTGTAACGTCATCTTCCATCAACCAACGCCATCTACTCAGCTCAGCTGTACGATGATGGTGTGGATCTTGCATAAATTGTTCGCGGGACATGGGTTGCCCGTACAGCTGAGCTGAGTAGATGGCGTTGGTTGAGTGAAGATGACGTCACAACTAATCTCTTTTTCCTTAATAATTCCTGTATCCTTCCGTTTCCAGGATGAACAAACGCCCTACAAAATGAATAAACGTCTGGCTTTCGATTGATACCAAACCTATTCCTTTCCGACCCATATTTAAAAATGACTGGCTAAGTTCACACTCACAATTTTAAAGTTGCTATAATTAAATAATCAGAGAAGAACAAACGATATTAATTGGTGAACAATCAAGAACAAATGTAGCCGCTGTAGAACAAACGGTTCACCGAGCAAAAGGACCTAATTTTAAAAAAAATGACTGGCTAACTTCACACAGCCGTATTTAATTGCATGTGACAATCCCTACTACTACTACTAGTTGGATAAATCTATTAAAATATCGGCGGAAGCCTATGTTTTCCATATTATTTCAATTGTAATAAAATTTTTTTTTTATAAGTAGTCTCAAGAGTCTTCCCGCGGACCACATACACGTTTCCTTGTTGGGAAACAGTGTGCTAAAAGGACTTTCGGAGTTCGGAAAATTTATTGACAGCACATTTCCTGTGATACTGAGACGCTTGCTCGTTGTGAATTAAATGGCTTCATAGAGTCTATGTATAACGAATGCAAAATTTTTCGTCTTTGTGGCTTTTTCGGAGGGAGAACACGAACACCTAGGTACGATCGCCACTGATCGGGTCAGAAAAGTATCTTGCAAAATCGTGAATGGATTAGTGATGTGCTTCATGCGGTTTTAACTGAGGAATGCCGTAGAGCTCAATGTACACTGATTTTTGTCACTACAAAACGTAGATTACGCTGACGACAGAAAAATACGTCTGTCGGGCTAAACGTCAATACCAACAAGACCAAATCTTCATCGGCGCAGGGGAGAATTGCCAATCGACGAATTGATCCGCAGACAAGAGTGGCACTGGATTGGTCATACGTAACGTTACCTACAATATGTCACTAAATTCAAAATACATATTATCCAAATTGCATTGCAATATGTACTAATATTTAATAAAATCCAGGAATCCTGTCCATAGTGTTATAATTGAAATAGATTACACGCGTCAGCAGCAGCATCGGCAGAATTTCATAGCTGACAAATATGCTGAATGCCAAGTCTTCTGCTCAGCATTTTTATTAGCAATGTAAAATGCATTGGGCTTGACGTTTCGCGATGCCGATGCTTTTGCTGACGCGTCTAATCTATTTCAAGAATGAATCCCCTATAAGTGTTACTGTTTAATATCAAACGTTCCTAGGAATCAAGCAGAAGTTATGTGCTTTTTTTTTACTGACTATAATTCAATTCCTAAATTGAGTAAAAGCATTGTAACTACAAAAAATTCAGAATTTATACTTAACGTCAGAAAATGTATGAACTAAAAATTGCAAAATATGTTATGTACACTCGAAACATATAAAAAATGTACAAGTGGCACTAAATGTAAATCGGCAAGCTTCAAAGCAGTCCTTGTAACGTCATATAAAATTAAAACACGAAGAATTTACAATATTTAAGTTATGTATGTAAAAATACGAATTTTGTACATATAGAAAAATGATCACTTATACTAAAAAACAAGCAAATAGAGCTCAAACATTTAGTTGGTTATAACGTTAGTTTAACGATTGTTTTTAACTAAAACAAAACAATTTGATTGGTCAATTCTCCGATGAGGTTAGTTACAGTTCTTTGTTTTGTTTTCATTTTTTCGTTTTGGCTTGAATTTCAATACTAAATTATTCACCTGTTGGTAAATCTTGCAAATCATTATCGGGAGTGCCTAAACCAACATCAGCCGCTGTTGTCGTTCCGGAAACACTTTCATCCCAACTGATCTTGGAGAAGTCGCTTTGCAAATTACTGACATCATCTCTACTTAGCAAATTATCAAATTCCTTATCAAAGCAATTGGCACTCTCCTCAATATCGTCCAGTTGGGATGAGAGCCTTTCAAATTTTCGTTCAATACGCTCGAATTTCTGTTCGCTACGATCGCTTGAATCGATCGTTTGGACGTGTTCAAAAGTAGTTGTAGTGTTTTCGCGATCGCTACGATCGGCGATTTGATAAATATTATCGGTATCGTTAATCTCATGATCATCGACAAATGATGACGTGGGAATCATCTCGACGCGGACGGAATCAAAACTTGACTGAGTGAACAACATGTCATCACCACTGTTATCATTTCTAGTATCAATGTTTCCAACGATCAACGACGATGAGGTTGTTGGTTGTAACAAGAAGTTAGAAGTTGTAGTTGTGATATTTGTTGTACTTGTACATGGTGTCATTTTAACATAACTATCGTCATTAACACTGAGATTATCATCAAATGATTTTCCAGACAGTGATTCAATAGTTGGTGACTTTACCATATCAATGCCATTTACATCACATGTGATGGCATAGTGATCGCTCTCCGAATTATAAGTATCGTTGCACTGTTGCGCACTTACAATAATAAGACTCTGCTCTAGTACGCTATCGACTAAGATCAGAGCTTCTTTGCGAATGCTTTCATAGTCCTCTGTAACATTCCGATACATTGAAAGAAACAAGAAAAATAGGGAAAAAAGGAAATCATAAAATATGCTCGTTCAACATTAATACAAGATAAAATTAAATATTTTATTTAATGCACGTGATTCTTGTTTGAACATTTATTCCAATTTTGTTAGTAATGCGTTTTGATGATTTGCTGATTTTCGCCGTGCATTGGTTTAAATTAGGATGAATGAGCGTGGTGAGTAGGAAATGAGATTTTGTGATATTGTTTTTTATGTGGTAATTTTATTTTTAATGCCAACCAAATTTTCTTACTTCCTTACATGATTTCCGGTATTACTACATAACAGATAGAGAGCGTGAGAAAGAGGGAGGGTGGGGAGCAAATTACAACGGTCTATCGACCATCGGTAATAGAGAGAGAAGTCGCCTATATACTACATACGAAAAGTTACGTTTGGTAAAAGTGGTCTCGAAAGATAGGGTACGTCCCCTCGACTAGATACAAAAAAGGATTTCTTCGATAAGCAAACATCGACTCAAACCACTAGTAGCGTTCCACGATCCACGATCAATTGTGAATTCGACCGTACAGCAGACACGGCGAGTGGAATGCAGCGAAGCGAACAAATAATGATTCATTCGAGATTAGTGCGTAGTACCGTCCGCTTGTCTTTTGTATTTTGCATTATTTAGTAATTAGAAAATATATAACCATTATAACGAAATACGTTCGGTTTATTTTCATTACGCTAAAGTGGTGACCCCGATAAGTCAACACAAGACAAGTTTGTCGACGCTGAAAGCGACCCGTCGTCGCCACCAGAAGGAGTTTCAACTGTACCGATTGAAATGGAATCAGTTTCGTCCTGCAAGCTTCCGCCATTTTGGCCCCAGCATATTAAGTTATGGTTTGCAAAAGTGGAAGCAGTGTTCAGATCGCATAGAGTTTCCAGCGACGCTGCACAGTTCGACCGAGTCATTGGAGAGTTGGACGTTTCCGCCCTCAGTCAGGTAGTCGACTTAATAGAATCTCCACCGAAAAGCATTTACGCATGGTCTTCGAAAGGCTGACGAGCTACGGCGTAATCATCAACGTTTCAAAATGCGTATTTGGCGTTCACAGCGTTGAGTATCTGGGACACTTAGTAAGCAAAGATGGTATTTCACCACCAGCAGCACGCGTCGAAGCCGTTCGAAACTTTCCGTTTCCCCAAAACTTACAACAACTGCGTCGATTTTTAGGGACGTTAAACTTTTATCGCCGGTTTGTCCCTAGGGCTGCCGAAATACAGGCACCGTTGACTAATTACCTGGCGGGTGCCAAGTAAAATTCCAAAACCCCAATTAATTGGACTCCGGAAGCAAAAGTCTTTTGAAAACTGTAAAAAAAAGCCTTGAAGATGCAACTCTCCTAGTCCATTATCAGCCGGGTGTACCGTTGTCTCTAATTACCGACGCCTCTGATACTGCCATCGGAGCAGTTCTCCAGCAACGACAACACGGTCGTTGGCTGCCCCTTGCTTATTTCCAAAGGAAACTTTCACCTGCTGAGAGCAAATACAGCGCATACGATCGCGAGCTTCTGGCTGTATTTTCTGGAATACGTCATTTCGAGCATTTTTTGGAAGGCTCGTCGTTCCACGTCGAGACAGACCACAAGCCATTAATATATGCGTTTCAACAGAAAGCCGAACGGGCATGCCCTCGACAACTTCGTCAGCTAAGTTATATATCGCAGTTTACAACGGACATTCGGCATATAAAGGGGTCTGAGAACTGCATAGCAGATGCCCTATCGCGTGTAGAAGCAATTGACATGCCAAGCTCCATCAGTCTTCAACAACTTGCCAGTAATCAAGCCGGGGACTTAGAACTTCAAAAACTTTTGTCCGATAATACAACATCGTTGGGTCTAAAATCTGTTCCGGTTGCTGAAAATATTAATTTATACTGCGATGTTTCTATTACCAACAATATCCGCCCGTTCGTTCCTACTGCAATGAGAAGATTGGTGTTCGACACTTTCCATGACCCATCTCATCCTAGTGGTCGCGGCACACTAAAGGCTATAGCGCGAAAATTCGTATGGACAAATATGAAAAAAGACATTCGCAGTTGGTCCCGTCAACGATCTAAAGTTACACGACACCAACACAATGCTTTGCAACCTTCGGCAAGATTCGAACACATTCATTTAGATCTTGTAGGCCCACTTGTTCCTTCGCAAGGCTATAAATACTGCATCACGATTATCGATCGGTTTACCAGATGGCCCGAAGCGACACCACTGTCAGATCAAACAGCATAATCTGTAGCGAAAGCATTTTTCAACAATTGCGTTGCCAGATTTGGAGCACCTCGAACTATCTCAACGGATCAGGGGACCCAATTCGAGTCGCAGTTTTTCAAGGAACTCGCGAATTTGATAGGATGCGAACGAACCCGAACGTCACCATACCACCTGGCGTCAAATGGGATGGTCGAAAGGTGGCACCGTTCATTAAAAGCCGCGATTGTGTGCCACGAACGTAGCCTCGAGTGGGTAGATGTTTTACCTACAGTCTTACTCGGTCTTCGAAATAGCTTTAAAGAAGGCCTTGTGACTTCCAGCGCAGAAATGGTGTACGGCACTACACTCACTTTGCCGGAAGAACTACTCCTCCCTGATCATCGTTCTGCCGGACCGCACGCCTTCCTCCACACCTTACGTCAAACGATGTCTCAACTACGCCCAACAGCAATAAACCATCGAAATCCACGAACCATCTTTGTCAGCAAAGACCTGCAAAATTGTTCACACGTCTTTCTGCGTTCAGATGCCGTACAGCCGTTTTCGGGGCCACACAAAGTCTTTAAACGAATCTCATCAGTACTTTTTGCCATCGAAGTAAACGGCCGAGTCACTAACGTATCAACGGAACGGTTGAAGCCCGCTTACTTAGAAACAGGTTGTTTCGAACCAACCAACGATTCGACTAGTCTTCGCAGATTGCTCTCTCGCAATTCGACGACATCATCAACCAGTCACGCACCAGCAACCAGTGAAGATCATCAGTCAACACCGGATGCTCAACCATCGAGTTTTCTACCAGGCATTCGTCCAACCAACAGCTTCGGAAACGTGCCTCAATTGCCCCCATTATGTTTTGAGAGGTCTCCTAACATCAAGACTTATCCATCTAGCAGATTCGCTCGTCCGACGTCCTCACTAAGGGGGGGGGGAGCACTGTAGCGTTCCACCACACGTTCCACACGATCCACGATCAATTGTGAATTCGACCGTACAGCAGACACGGCGAGTGGAATGCAGCGAAGCGAACAAATGATTCATTCGAGATTAGTGCGCAGTACCGTCCGCTTGTCTTTTGTATTTTGCATTATTTAGTAATTAGAAAATATATAACCATTATAACGAAATACGTTCGGTTTATTTTCATTACGCTAAACACTCTTTGCTGAAGATACAAGATCAAACAAAAAGTATAGCAACCCCAAACAAGCCTCTGTAAGGACAAGGATGGCAACATCATCAGCAACGTCCACAGCGTGGATGTAAACGATGGGCCTCACATTTCGGAGCTTCTCAATGTTCAATTGAACAACACCAACCAACCAACCGTCCCACCTCAACATTAGAGGAACTAGATCTTTCCACTAAAACGAAATGACGCGCCGGGCGCTGACGAAATTACAGCTGAACTGCTGAAGCCTTGTCAAGGCTGCACTTTGGTATATTAGCAAAACGGTAGTGTGACTTTCATGACGATGACTAATACCGTCTCGTTGGTCAAAGTGCAGAATAGACTCACTGATCTATTTGAAACTCGTACCTTTCTTGAGGGCACCGACGCTTTAGAACCTTCCACTGCAGAACGTAATTTCACCCACTAATATTGATAGTAGCGGAACGCTCCTCATCAAGTCGACGCAATTACGAGCGAATGGGTAATGGAGAAAACCTTCTGCGATATAAGTAGCAGAAAAGATGTATTTTTCGGTCCTCCTAATAGTGAAATCGAAGCTGGTGCGTGGGAACATGAAGCGCCACACGGATAAATCGATCCCCCACCTGCCCTATGCTATGGCTGCGAACCATGGACCCAAACCCTCTCTGAAAACTTATTATTCCAAACATTAAAAGGAAAAGTTCTTCGAAGGATCTGCGGGGCCGCTCTTCACTGGGATATATGCCGCATCCGGTACAACCACAACCGCGCAAGAAGAAGGTGACCAGACGTCCTCCCATAAGGGCACATGTTCTGATTTGACTAGTTCGCCTTGATAGGTGCCCTCATAAAATTGTTACGAAGAGTCAAATGGGATTTTCGTAAAAGTATAATAAATTACTACGGGTCATTTACTCGTACATTATACCAATATACAATCATCCTTCAAGCATTATTGAAACACGGGAAAGCAGATTTCAAGCAATGTTCATACGTGTACGAGTAGATTACTATTTCAAAATATGTAATAATATACAGGGTGTCCCGTTCATGGTGGAGAATATTTTATTGGGAGGTAGTGTGGTTCATTTGGGGGAAATTAATGTCCTACGGGACCCCTCTATTTTGAACCGTTACAATGTTAAAGCCTTTTTTGTAAATTGTGTCAAAATGCCCGACTTGCAGAACTAAATCAAAATTTGCCATATTACCAAACATTTCATCCGAGATATGACTTCACTTTCTGAAAGTACATAAAATTTCCTAAAAAACGGCATCTCGTCCTTACGAATTTGCTCGTATCTTAAACTTTTAAGAAAATTTAAAATCGATTTTTCATCCAAAATTCAAATGATAAAATCGTAACGGTAGTTTGAGCTGACAAATCTACAAAGTTGACAAAAGCTGCCTCATTATGTTAGCTTTCAAACGACATATAAAAATTAAGGGCTTAGGATTTGAAAATTTGCGAACCTCACGTTTCAAAGGTAAAAAAAATGTGGTTTCATATAAAAGACGTTTAGGCTATTTGCAAATGAATTTTATTCATACATAGTACAGGGTGGGCGACGAAAGGCCTACCATTTTTAAACGCGTATAACCACCGCCGTCTCTATACTAAGGCCGCAATGTAGAAATCTTTCGCCAACTATTTGCACTAGTTTGTTGTTACTTTTAATGACGTCATATGCTTGTTGTTTGTTCGTGTAAATCTAAAATTTAGTAGGCAAACGGCACAGCTGAGTTACGGCCTTGATGTATCTAGATGGCGTTGGTATAACTCTTGTAATTACCAATTGTTTTATTTAATCTTTTATGTATATGAAATACATTTTATGGAAATTAAGTATGAAAGATGACATCAGACAAATGTGCACCATTTCGCTCGATACAGACATAGGCACTTTTTAGCGCATTTTCCATTACACTACGTAATGTTTCTGGTTGCAGGCTCCGTATTTCGCCTCGAATATTCTGCTTTAGTTGTCTAATAGTCTCTGGTTTATTAATAGACACTTTGTCTTTTAAATATCCACATAAAAAAAGGCGGGCGCAGTGAAATCTGGTGAACGAGGTGACCAAGGGAAATCTGAACTCAGTCGCTCCATCTTGTTGAAACCACAAATTAGGGTGCTCTTCCACCATTGGCCGCAAGAAGTTGTCGATCATTGTTCTGTAAGAAGCCCCGGAAATCGTTTCTGGCGTTTAAACTTGGTCCGACTCGTATAGCTTAGCTCTTGACGTCAAGGAAAGTTATGGAAAATGCATTTAAAAATGTTGTTCAGCCGGAGGTCCCATTGCCTTCATATTATTTCTTTTTTTTTGACGAAAATTAAGGATTTATTTATAAGAAAAAAAAAATAGACGCTATATAGAGTTTTATGTGGAATAAATGTTCGGGTAAGTGACTTTACAGTTTTGTTTTGAATAAATGGATGAATTTATTGCTAGATAACTAGGAGCCGGCACAGAGGATTTCGGGACCCCGGCAAAAAATAAATAAAAGGAGCCCTGTCGAAGAAATAAATACAAATAGCATTTTTATACCTTCGCTCGTAGAGTGAGTATTAACTTTGTCATGCAGTTTGTAACACATTGAAGAGATCATTTTCCATTTTCAGGACGAATTCACCATTTTCTCAAAACAAATTAGCTATACATCAAATGAAATTACCGATTTCACAAATGAAATTAACGCTTTAACAAGTCAAATTAATCATTCAGCAAATCAGTTGTCATTGTCAAATCGTTAATTTGTCTTGTTAAAACGTGAATTTCATTTGAGAGATTGTTAATTTGACGTGTTAAAGCGTTAACTTCATTTGTGAAATCGATAATTTCATGTGATGTATAGTTAATTTGTTTTTAGAAAATGGTGAATTTATCTTGAAAATGTTAAATTGATCGGTATGACTTGGGGAGTCGTCTGTCTGTCTGTTTCGACGCGTTTTACTCGGCGGGTATTAAAGCTAGCAAGCTGAAATTTTGCACACGTTCTTATTTGTATGTTTGAATGACCAAAATTGGACCACTGGATCATGGGGCTGCCATACAAACCTAGCCCCCCAAATTAAGTTTTTCTAAGTTAAACTTTTTTTTTGTTTTTGAACGAATCTTAACCAAACTTGATATAAATGGGTTCCTATTAAGGTCCCAAAAGATACGTAAAAACGAATGTAATCGAAGGATAGGGTCATGGCGCTGCCATACAAACCCAACCCAACAAATTAGGTTCTTCTAAGAAAAACTTTTCTATTTGTGCACCAATTTGAACCAATCCTCATAACAATCTGTTTCTATGCTATGGACGTTTGATGCCACAAAACATATGTAAGAATGGATGGAAAGGTGTCATGGGGCTGACGTACAAACCCAACCCCCCAGTTATTGTAAGAGAATTTGTTTTGCACTAATTTCACAAAACCTTGTATTAATATGTTTTTATCGAAACAACAAAAAATGCAAAAATATATGGAATCGTACTATGGCACCATGTTCATTTACATTTCCCCCCTCCCAATACAGTTTTCTAAGACAATGTTTTTTATTTGCCCACTTATTCCAAGCAAACCTCACACAAATAATACTATTTTATTGACGCCATAGAACTTATGTGAAAACGGAAGAAAAAGAATGGGAGGAGGGGGTGGAGTAGGATTAAAAAGAAATCACAGGTGCGGCCGAAAACATTTTTAGCACGAGGAGAGTGAAGGGTATCCAAAATTCGGCCGCGACCGGTCTCGTCTAGTCCGTCTTATGCACATTTTCAGCAACATTTCTATACGTAAACCATTGTTTTATATGCAAGATTTTTCTCGAATAGTTTATACGTAACGATAAGTCGGTTATCATTTTTGTTGCATTCTAATTTTTCCACGAAATAATAAGCTTTCAGTGCCCGCTGTAGCACTTACGCCGCCCCGGGCAAGCGGATAAATTGCCGCCCCTTAGGTGATATACCAGGCAGATGTACAGTAGATAATATACGTTGTTGAAGTAGATGAGAAGTTTCCCATAACATTCTTGCAGACTGCGCAGCCGATAAACTCCAATTAGCTGGATTTCTTCAGTGTGGAGCGTGCGTGGTTTATTTTCATAAATGCGAGATCTTGAGAATCATCAGGAGGTTGGGGAGGCAGGGCACGGAGTGGCGCTTGACCCTCCCTCCCCCTGGCTGGCGGTTGATCGAGGATACATTTTTTTCTTATACAAAATCGATGCTCTACGTATGAAAATTTCAGTACTACAAATCTGCGTGTTGGTGGTGACTTGAACACCCGCATGTAGGTGTCATCAACATCATCATATCCATATCCTATCCGCGTTTGCGTGACCTAGCCTTTCGAAACTTAAATTATGTCCTAAGTGACATCCTAAGTTCTCTTTGTGAGGATCCTAACTACCTATGTTTCCGATCATGTTGCCCAACCAACCTAATTCAAGAAAATATTTCGCCACCAAAAAGCCCATTGTAGTAGTCTGGTCTAGCGGCTAGTGCGCGCACCTTCGGCACACAGGGTCATGAGTTCGAATCTCACCGATCATGGTGTTTTTCGAACTCACGAGCTTGTGACGGACTATGATCTCAATCAGATGTTAAACGACTACCCATTTATGGGGATAGGATAAATAACACTGCTGAGCGTGATGCTGATCTCATTACCTCAAGAAAAAAGCAGATAAGATCTTGGAAATAGGATGTCACTAACACATCCTGCGGCCTTAGTCCAATGTTGGATTGTCGCGCCTGTTATTTTTTATTTAAAAAGCCCATTGTCCGTGTTTCATCACTACATGACTTCTAGGTTTAAATGCATACTTTATAGAGTTTATGCTATCCGCCATGTTTTACCGTAATAATAAAGGATTCCTCACTTGAAGTTTTCCTTGGGAAGTTAATGGATTTAAAAACATTTCGTCCGCAAGGGATAAATTTTGTGACAAAGGTCATGTGATGTATTCAAGAGTAATACTCATGTAGACGCCATTAATCGTTAAAAGGACAAAGATCGCTCTGGGTTTACCTTTCTTAAATTTTCTTTCTTTTTTTGTTAAATATTTTTGTTGTCATATGTTTAATGAGAATGACATACCTACCCTCCGACCCACTAAAAAAATTCCGGGATAGGGGCATGATGTTGACAAATTGTTTATGTCTTGAGGAAATCCAGCCTATGCCCATATTGAGAATTTTTATAAAGAAGAAGTTCAGAGCTAGCTAAATCGAGGAATCAAGCCAAGTTCTGATTTAGCATGTCCGAAAAAAGGAGGTACTGCTACTGCGGCTCTGGTAATGTGTACTGTGACTCCATCCCTCATCTCATCTTGATGAAACCCAAACAACTTTGTCCGAATTTTGTCTAATGCTAGTTGAATCAATGCAATTGGAACCAACTGAGGCGATCCATCCACAAGTAGATTGAGTTCGGGATTGAAGTCAAATTGCCAAAGGTTTATAGAAGTTTTCAAAACTCCTGCAGGGGTATGAAATTTCTCACAGGAGAGTTTGTTTTAATCGCTTTTATGGGTTTAGTGTTTATACGACTCATTATTTCTCAATTGATATCAATTCCTCCGGAGGTTCAATATTTTTTTAGGGGACGTGCTCTCCTCCCATTCAAAAGACTAAAATAAAGTTTTAGACCTTACTTCCTGAAATTAAAGTGCGACGTTCCGCATATAAATTCAATAATAAGATTACGTCCTCTATTTAAAAAATAGGTGGATCTCCCCTTTGGTAAGGAAAAGGGATCATGCATAGAAAGACCAAGTATAATACTTAATGCTGGTCACAATAAGAGGTATTAAATGTGCAATTGGAGGACGAAATTAGCACATAAATCTCCAATTTTTGTTTTTAAGTAAAACTTGAATAGCGCATAACTTCAGAAATGGGGCGGGAGCTAGCATCACAGACGTAGAATTTACGCAAATCCTTCTATCAATTGTGGGCTCTTCAAAGCCTCTCAAGGACTTTGCATCTTCAAAACACAACTTTTAACTTTTTATTTCATCTGTAGGTTTCGTTTCCACTTAATGGAAATTTATATTTAATTTTTCTTTCTGGCCTTTATATTTTTTTTTATTCGAGTGCTAGCCAAAAAACCGCCCCTTAAATTTGGCGCCCCGGGCGACCGCCCGGCTTGCCCCCCCTTAGAGTGGGCGCTGTAAGCTTTTAAACCTTTGAGCAATTCAGCTAGTGAACCCAATTATCGCTATGTGTGGTCAGAAGTTAGAGCACTCTAAACATATACAGGGTTATTGGTTAAGTCGACCTATTCCCTGCAACACGTTATAATAGGGGATAAATGCAACAAAATGAGGCCATAAATGTTAGGCCGATTTTCAACGGTCACTGAGATATTTGAATTTTTAGGTTTTTTTTAAATAACCTCGAATTTTACCATTTAAAGTAAGAATTAAAAAAAACTACTAAGGTAATGGGTTAAAACTTATTTTTGGATTTGAGTCAACACTATAGCAGACATTTCTTAATCATTTAAAATTTCAAAAACCCATCACAATTCGAAATTTTTAATTTTTAATATAAAAAAATTTTCTTAAATTTTTTTAAAGTTGATATTTAATATGGTATTACTAAAAAAAATATATGACACGGACTCTGCAGACCACTGGAAAAACATACTCGTGTTGTCAGCTTTCCAAAAATGTGTCAATGTCAATATAAATGTTTGAAATAGTTGAAACAGCTAGCTGCAACTTGTTCGGGGACCAAAATTTCGTTTGATAAAAAACGACAAATCCATAACACAATGAAAACACGTCTGTCAAGTTAGCACTACCACTTTAAAATTTCGACAAACGCTATAGTGCATTAAATGTCGCAATTTTGTCGTAATTCAATGGAAAAAGAAAAAAATTTGTCGCGCCCCTCCTTCCCCTTAAAAACTACCCTTAAGTGCATTTGAGCCAAATTCGAGTTCCAAGAATCTCCCCAATGCTAAAGGTATCCAGTAAGATATCACAGGGACTGTTTAAGAGATTTCCACCCTGAAAATTTTTTTCGCGCCCCTCCTTCCCTTAAAAACTACCCCCGTCAAGTTAGCACTACCACCCCGGTAGCGGCCACTTCAAGTATTTCCGTAAAACAAAAAGTATCCAATTATTTGTCGCAGGAACCGAAAGGGGTGGTAGTGCTAACTTGACGGGGGTAGTTTTTAACCCTTCTGTCGGCACCTACTACAATATGCATATTCTATACCCAATAGGTCTGGCTGGACCTACTGAGAAAAAATTTTTTATTTTTTAGAAAAAGTAAAATTTTTATCGGTAAAATCATTCTATCCATTCTTTACTGCAATTTTTCAACAATAAAAGCATCAAAATAATTTTTGTAGATATACTGGAAACGTTTTTAAGTAGATATATTTTGAGGTGGCATTAGTACAAACGTGTTTATTTTCTTCTTTTTTTGCTTCGCTATTTGCATTGTGTTTATCTAGTAGATATTTCGATCGAATTTTCTAATTCCAATATCTTTGGGGAAATATTAAGCACTTTGTTGGCAGATTTTACCTCGATATTAGTCTGCAGATTTAGGGAAATAAGTGGGAAGAAATAGGGAATTTTCAAGGCAAAAATCATTTAATTCAAAATTTTTCGTAAATTTTTTGATCAAATCTATTTAGAAAGACGTTTGCAAGTCACTCATACTTAGTCCTTACTATTACAAAGGAAATAAAACTGGGTTGAATTTCCTAGGATCAAATCTCAGTTGATTAGGTGGTATTATAAAATGTGACGAAATTAGGCATACCCATTTTCCGAACTTCACGGCTTTTTATAGAAAAATCTCAGAAATTTTTATCGTTTATAGTTCAAATTGAGTTTAAATGACATTATTACATCATAAATAACAGAATTTTATATTTGCACTTGTTACTTCAAGAGAAAAATGGGGGGAATAACTATAGGTCTGGCCAGACCTATTGGGTATCAAAAAGCACTATAAATTGAAAATCATCAAAAACATACTCAAAACTTCAACCGATTTTTTCAAATTTTTGCAAAATGCTTCCAAACATATTATTCTAGGATATCATGAAATATGAAGTCGCTGCGATTTCATCTTCTATGCTTTTTACACCAAAATATAGTGCCAAAGGTCTGGCCAGACCTTCGTGCCGACAGAAGGGTTAAGGGAAGGAGGGGCGCGAAAATTTTTTTCAGGGTGGAAATCTTTTAAGCAGCCGTAGTGAGAGTTTACTGGACACTTTTAGTATTGGGGCGATTCTTGGAACTCGAGTATGGCGAACTAAGGCTGAAATGCAATTAGGGGTAGTTTTTAAGGGGTAGAAGAGGCGCGACAAATTCTTTGAAGCGTGCAATATGCCTTTCGGTTCCTGCGACAATTAATTGGATACTTTTTGTTTTACGGAAATGCTTGAATTGGCCGCTACCGGGGTGGTAGTGCTAACTTGACGGGGGTAGGTTTTAAGGGAAGGAGGGGCGCGACAATTTTTTTCAGGGTGGAAATCTCTTAAGCAGCCCCTGTGATATCTTACTGGACACCTTTAGCATTGGGGAGATTCTTGGAACTCGAATTTGGTTAACTGAGGCTCAAATGCACTTAAGGGTAGTTTTTAAGGGGAAGGAGGGGCGCGACAAATTGTTTTCTTTTTCCATTGAATTACGACAAAATCACGACATTTAAAGTGGTAGTGCTAACTTGACAGACGTGTTTTTATTGTGTTATGGATTTGTCGTTTTTTATCAAACGAAATTATGGTCCCCGAACAAGTTGCAGCTAGCTGTTTCAATTATTTCAAATATTTATATTGACATTGACACCTTTTTGGAAAGCTGACAACACGAGTATGTTTTTTCAGTAGTCTGCAGAGTCCGTGTCATATAATTTTTTTAGTAATACTATATTAAAAATCAACTTTAAAAAAATTTAAGATAATTTTTTTTTTATTAAAAATTAAAAATTTCGAATTGTGATGGGTTTTTGAAATTTTAAATGATTAAGAAATGTCTACTATAGTGTTGACTCAAATCCAAAAATAAGTTTTAACCCATTACCTTAGTAGTTTTTTTTTAATTCTTACTTTAAATGGTAAAATTCGAGGTTATTTAAAAAAAAACCTAAAAATTCAAATATCTCAGTGACGTTGAAAATCGGCCTAACATTTATGGCCTCATTTTGTTGCATTTTTCCCCTATTATAACGTGTTGCAGGGAATAGGTCGACTTAACCAATAACCCTGTATATCTGCTTATTTGAAGACATACAACTCGGTAGAAATGTTAGATTCGCGAATTCTTTTACAAGCAACTGGAGCTGAAGATAGTATAACTTCTGAGGGGTCCGGCCCCGGTGCTAATCTCAGCATTACCAATAAGTGGAAAGGTCAATGCCACATTTTCCGATAACAAATTCGCGTAGTTATTAGAAAAAAATTGTTTGTGCACCTGCAGGGGTTCTTCTGGCCCGGAACTTGGGGAAAATTGGCCTTGTTGTCACCCTAGTAATGAATGCACGGAACCAGATTGCGACCGATTCAATTCCTTTTGATTTTAATATCCGGGCAGATTAAAGTAGCATTATGGTCACCATACAACATGAAATGAATTTATTGTTCACATCCCGTAGATATGTTGCGATCATATGACGGTTATGACAGGTCGTTACTTTCAGGAGCAAAAGGAGGCGTTCCTTTGAATATTCTTGCGACGTTCATCCTATTGGTGGTTCGGTTCCGTAACGAAACATTTATCGTATAGGTTTTGTTTGTAAGTATTATATTTTCCAAGAGTATGGGGCATACGGAAAAAAGCTGGACTCCATGAGACATCCAAAGGTTAGAATTTTCACGTTACTTCCTCTACTGCGTTCCCTTCACAATTTCAGATAATCTTTCTAATTCTGCAGTCAGACATCAACTTTTTTCCTTAGTTCATGGACATTGGGTAAAATTTAGCAATCTTGGTTGGCATTAAAATGGACAGGTGCAGGATTATATTTTATGCAAAATATGGAAAAAGTAAGCTGTGCATCGAATTGTTTTAACACTAGTCTTTCTATAAATTAATTGTCTCTGTGACTCAAATGAAAACTAATAAATTTCTTACTACAATTTCTTGTGTTGGTTCTTAGATCGTCTAACAACCAATTTATGTATCTGAAACACTATTTCACACACAGCACAATATACTAATATTTTCGTATTTTTTTCTCAAATGAGGTAGTAATGACAGTGGGGGTTAGTGATATGATGGATTAGGTCGATTTGAAAATTAAGCAAATATAAATGAATGAAATAAAAAATGTATTTAATTAACAAATATATGGTGATGAAGCATAAACTTAATTAGAAACTTAACAACTTAATCTAAAATGTTTCATTTTCATTTGGCAAATATATTACGAATAAGATTTCAAATCGTTCTTCAGACGGATCATTAAAATCTCTTACCTTTGTTGTGTTCAGCGTCAAGCTGATCTTGTTGTACGTTGTCCACTGGTAGGGGTCCCTCTATTTCTTCTACAAAAGAGTATTTTAAATGTTTATGTAGTCCAAAACAAGCATTTATGAACATAAGCATGTCGAAATTAACCAATAACATTTTCAAGATTCAACAATTAAAAATGATATTGCTCTGTGAACCAATAGATACATCCGCATTTCAAAACTGACGGCCGAAGAATCAATTTACGATGAATTAACTAAGTAACAAGTGAATTACGTACATTATTAACAAATTGAAAGCACGAAGCAACGAAATGAAAGCAAACTACATACTTGTTCTCCCTGAAGTATAATACATTACGTACAAGATGCGTACATGGATTTTGAGTCGATGATGCTAGCTAAACTTAATCCATTACCTTCTTCTTAGTTTTGTTCATTACCAATGTCATTTTCTTCTTCAATATATTCAACGTCTGTGTTGGCATCGGCAATATCGCGCAGTCCCTTGATGTGTGGCCTTTCCTTTTCCATGTCAAAGGCGCTTCCGCATTTTTCATGCACAATGGATACGCTACAATCGTTGAGGGCATCTTGTAACTCATTCTGCGCTACGGTTTCCGCGCGGGAGTACGAGTATGACAGTGCACTTTGTGGAGGATTGTCTTCAGCGTCCGAAATCATATTTACATCTTCAACGTCTGTCGAATTTTGATTCTCTGTAATAATCGCATTTGGAAATATGGCTTTACGTAAATCTTTAGTCTCCTTGCGTGGCGGACAGGGCGAGCCTGATTGATAGACAGATTCAATTGTGGTTTCGGTAGACTGGAACTGGGCTGCATTTATGGCATCGACGATTTGTTGTCCGGACTCTTCGCCCTCTGAAACGGACAATTCATCATCACCGCTCACGTATTCGACATCGGTTTTTATCTCTGGCGTGCGATTACCCGGCGCACTGATCGCCACTGGAATTTTCAGCTTAGTTTGATCCCCATGTGCACCCTCGGCATCGCTGACATTTATTTCTTCAACGTCCGTTACAGACTGCGATTGTTGGACTTGTTGCTTTACTTGCAAATTCTTCTTAGATTTGCCTTGTCCTTTTGATTTGTTGTTTCTTTTTCGACGAGCTGTTCCAGCCATGAATATTTCTTCGACATCAGTGGTTGGTTCGTTTTCGTGTACAATGGGCTCGAGCGTTGCAGTATCCGTAATTAATTCTACATTTGGAACAACTTTTTGAAATGATTCAGGAATATTTTCGATGACCATCTTTCTTGAGGATTCGTAGAAATCCTCTTCTCCTGACATGTCTTCAACGTCTGTCAATCCCTTATCGACGTCGCCGTCAATGCCAAAACAATGATCCGGATGGTCTTGTAGCGGCATAGTGTTCGTTACTCGTTGACCGGATGGGTCAGATTTGACAATTGTTATTTCCCGAACTGGTGCCGGTAGATTTGCTTCACTCACCAATTCAGGGTCTGGCAGCAAATCAGTTGTGTCTCCAATATCTAAATCTTCAACGTCCGTCAGCGAGCCCCTCCTTACATCCGGGACTTCGACCACTAGACCAGACAGAGGAGCTCCATTTGGCTCAGCTTCGGAGTCCGCTCCCTCGACATCTGTGTGGACTTCATTCTGGCTGTGTGGAACGAGCAGTGAATTGCCCTCAACTACTTCATCTTTCGTGTCATCTTCGAGAAATTCCACATGAGAAAGCCTTCTCGCTTCCGAGCAAAGTCTTGCATAAATTGATTCGTCTTCAACGTCCGACATAAACACGTGTTCGGCTTCGGACACCTCATCCGGATTGCAAATGTCACCGGCTTCGGAGCCAGACATTTCGCTTGCATTATCCTCGTCGTCTGTATCCTTTTTTGCGTTAAATGCATCCGATATGTGCACACAATCAGAATCTATAATAAGTGACGAAATTGGTATGGAACATACTTCCAGTTTGTGTGATTCGTCCTCAACACACGACTCATAGTCACAGTCTTCACAATCAGTAACAGCTCCGGGATCTACATTCAACATGGAACTGAAAAATGCATTCTTTTTATGAGTCATTGTCGTGGTTGTTTTATTGGAAGACGCATCTTTAGTTTCAACCACACCCTCTACTAGGAACTCTGCAATGGAAATCGGGGTCTCGTCGTCGGCTTGCTTCGGGTCTTCCTCGTCGCAAGAGGAAGCTGTAAAGTCCTCCTCGTCCGTGGTAACAGCCGATTTCTTAACTATCTTCTTTTTCTTCACAACACGTACGGCCCTCTTATCTGCATAGGAACCGTCTTCTAAATCGGAGACATCGGTGACGCCATATTTCGAATTCGATTCATAGTCGCTCATTTCGCCCTCTGTCAGAATCTCCTGGGACTCATTCGTCACAGAAATCGTCGGAATGTCAGACATGGTGGGCGTGATTTTTATTTAATGTTTTAAGTGAAAGTCGCTCGTGCAGTTAAACCTAATTGTTTAAAATTATTTGAAACAATACTCTAAGCAAAATATTTATATGTATGTACTTTCGTAAAAGAAACATTCTTCAGAAGTAAAACGAAAACTCTAAGAGGCAAAACATTTCCGGATACAGCGTCAAGACTCGCGCAATGTTTTCAAATGAAGGCATGATTAACCCGAAATTAATGCATAACGTGTATTTGAGGAGAGCAGAGTAAGCTAGCGAAAAAGGACATTTTAGATATGAGATGATAAAGTTGATTTTGATATTTCCCATAGCAATGTCAGGCTGACATGACCTTCGACGAGGTACTTTGATGGACTAATGGGGACACCAGGATTACCAACGGAAAATGCGGAAATCTTGACCAGAATTACAAGCCTCCAAGAGCTGGCATTGTACTTAACAATAGTATTAAATGCAATTATGTTTCAAAATTTACCGACGATCATAAGGTATTCCCCGACTTTAGCACGTATTTATCAACAAGCAATACCTCGCGGTGGCTTGGGCTATTACTTTTTCGGAGACGCGTAAAGTCTTCACGAAAATGCATGAACTATAGGTGACAATGGCTGGGCTACAGGAAGAAATGTCCTGGTGTACAGCGCCAACGTCCACTATTTGGAAATCTGATCAAACGGCTTAGAGATCAAGACTAATCACGTTAACGACAGTTGTCATACAGAAGAGTGCCCAAATTTGGGTTTACCTTAAGATCTGCATAGACACAGTTGTGGTTATCAAAATAAGAAAGGCATTTTAGTTCACTTTCTATGGAAATCCTCGATTCTCGAACACTGTCTATCGAACATTGGATACTTTGATGAATGTTGCGGCGATGGAAATATGAAAGCGGCTTTAGTTCCCTTATTCTTCTGGGGTTGGGGCTAGGCACCTTCTATATTAGAAATGCAACTTCTAAGTTCCAACTCATATCCGTACCTTTACCCGCCTCCTTCACTTTAAAACGGTACCTTCTACCCTAATTGGCTCTGAAAATTTGCGCTTCAGCGACATTTTTAACTAGCCATCCAAATACTTTCCTGAACTGTTTTGTTTAATTTCATTGGAGCGATTCTACTTTACGATTTACCGAAATTTCAAATATAAATTTCTTTGAGACTGAGAATTGTCTTACCACGTGATTTTTTGTTACCCATGTGACCCCTCTGGCTACGTTCGCGTAGCTATGCTGGGGAGACTTAATTTTCAGGCTGCAGGCTCCAGACAGTGAGTCAAGCGCCAAAGACTTGAGTGGTAGATAAAATACATATAGGCAACAGCAGAAATAATTTTTGCGGATAAAACGACTAACATCTCAGGGCGATAGACATAATCACCAGCATAAGTATAATCACATGTCCACATCTAGCGCTACTCGCGCCCGGCCCCCAGGGGAGGAGGGGACTACTTGTCTTTAAACCTCCTGTCGGGTAGAATAGTTCAAGTAACTGAAGGTGAATCCGTACAATCCATAAGATTCCTCAGAAGTTTGTCGGAAGTTTTGAGTTGAATCTTGCTTGATTGAACAACGCAACACCAAAACAGGTCAAATTGGTCCCCTTTTCTAAACCAAATAAACCGGCTGGGAGGAAAGCCGAGTTCATATCATCCTGCTTGAAGAAATGTTTCAGACTATAAGGGTTGACAGTATTTACGATCGCTAGAATGGAAGAAAATGTAATAATGCTTAATCTAACTAGTCCCGTTGGTTCATAACTAAAAATCAAAAAAAATGTAGCCGACAACCAGCAATGTATTTTATCATTTCGCCATACCTATAACATCCTTATCCTTGCACCTCTGCTAACCAGCAAATACAAAGCAATTTTTTAGGAATTACCTGGATCGGTTATATAACTGATTGGAAAAGTGTGGCTGTCGTGTGACGTTGGCGAAGCTACTTCCAAATCCGCGAGGTTCTGAGCAACGGGTGGCACATGAGCGTGCAACATTTGCTCGTATGGAACAAAATGGCCGCTGCTGCTCATCAAGTAATTGCTGCCGACAGTGCCTTCGTGAACGCACATTAGTGACTCATCTTGATCCTCGATTGTTTCAGCACGCAGAAAGGCGTCAGGTCGCCTAAGCTTGTCCTCGATCAAGTGTAGCGGACGTTTTGTGGGTTTTGGCGATGCAGGGCTAATTGAGCGGCGACGTTTAAATTCAAAATCGTGATCGGATGAGGATGATGGCAGTGCAACTGAGTCGGATAAGCTAGAATCTGTTGTTTCAATAAAACTGACATCGAAATCATTGTACTTGTACTCGTTTGCTTTTCTAATAAGTTCATTTGTTCCTAACGGCTGTCTATAAATTACTTCAATTGACTTGGATGAATCTATGGTTCTAGTAAAAACTTCACTCGTAATTAATTTTGTACCATTATCTGCTTTGTGTTTCTGAAGTCTACTCGGGCTGGACGGAAGAGATGATGGCTCTTTGCGGTAGACAGGATCGGCAGTGGAGCTTTCTGTGGTCGAAACCGTAATGCTATCTTGGCTGGCATACTGGAGGGCTGACTGGCATCTCACTGAAACCTCGGAGGACCGAATATGTTGGACACGTGCGTTGCGAATTTCCTTAGCAACCTTGGTCTCTTTTACTTCAATGCGAGTTCGACTGGACGGCTTCGGATCGTGGACCGTTCGTTTCTCTGTAAGTGCTCTAGACGGCCTATGAAGAGCAGACATTTGAGATGCCCCGTGTGCAGGTTTGACACTCATTTTCATCTTATTTTCGGAACTCTTCTCCTCTTTGGACAAAATCAGCGTTGTCTTTTTGGTCGAAGAGCTGGTCTGGGCTCGTTTTTGACTTGAAGCAGTGACCACTTTTCGACTCGTGTATTTAACTTCAGTTCTTGATGCAGAATGTTCAGAAGATTTTTCGGTCTTAACTTTGGTCGGAATTTTAGAGTCGACATTTGTCCTTGTCAGAGCACGTTTTCCCTTGGAAGACGTAGTTATTCGAGATTTGGAGTCCTGACTGTCCGACAAATGCGCACTAGTTTCGGGTTTTAGCACTTTAGAATGGTGGATCATTTTTCTTGGAGATTGACGCCCATCGGTTCCGTCTTTAGAAACCCAGTCATGCTGGCGAGGTTTGCTACGCTGAATTTGGACTTGACTATGCTCTTTAATCAATTCAACGCTCTTCTCGGTATGCTTCTCGTGAACTTCACTATGCTTACTCATTTTCATTTCGCTGGCTAAAGTACCTTGCATATATCCAAACTTCCTTGTAACAGGAGACATTGTCCGGATATTGTCTTTACTGATCTTTGTCTCAATATCTTTTAGAACGGGCTTGTTCTCCATCCGATTGACTTTCTTCGGACTGGCACTCTTTTCTGATGGTTTCTTATGTGGAGATTGGGATCTGACATCTTGGAGTGGTTTTGGATGTGGGTGTGCTATCTTCGTCGAACTGATTTCTTTTAAGACTTGATTTGAGGGCTTCGGTGCTTCACGTACTTTACTCATCTTGGCTTTTGATACCACTTGACTAGGAGCTGAACGCATAATCAGTTTACTCGATTTGATTGATACACTAGAAGATTGCTGCATCCTTTCAGTGACAACATCGACTTTCCTTTTCACTTTAGGTGCAATCTGGGTGTTCGACTCTCTTTTGACATCGCTTTTTATTAGTGACTCCTTCTTCGGAGGTTCAGTGCGGCTGTGCGGCTTTTTAATTTTATCTTTATCAGTAATTTTCTTTCGTGAATCAACACTAAATGTGGTGGGTTGCTTCAATGCGGGCGCTCTAGTTACAACAGTTGTTTTCACTTTTGTTTTCGGCTTTCTTATCGCTTCTCTACTAAAATCTTCCGATTTTAGAGGAAGAGAATCATTCTGTAGCAGTGTATCGTCATCGTCCAGTTTGTGAGAAGTCAAAGTCAATGCATGTGATTCAACAATTAACTCGCAACGTGAAGAATCAGTAGAATGTTGGGCAACATCCCCATTAGCAGAAGGTACAATTTCAGATTCAGTAGGGAAAATATTATGGCGCATAGTGCTGTCATCTCTTGACTCAGGGGAGACTTCGTCCGAGTAGCAAGGTGACGAAGGAGACTGAATATCTTCAATAATTCTACCTTCAGATTCAACAAGATGCATTTCAGTCCAACCACTACCAATCTTACTTACTATCACTTTTTCGGACACATATTTATTGACATTTTCAGGCGACGAAGCCTTGTAAGAAGGCGTAACAAGTTCTTTCTCAGGCTGAATAGCGGGAGCCGCCTTATCTGTATTCGTTGAAGATGTCGGGGTTCTAGGGACAAGCTTAAGGATATCGTCTATCGGTTCGGGAGACGAGCCTTTAACAGAAGGCTTGGGAAGTTCTTTCATAGGCTGAGGAGCTGGAGAAGACTTGTCTGTGGGCTCTTTGGGCTTCTCATCTTTAGGCTCAGAAGATAATTGCGATCTCGGCGTTACTTTCGGCTCTGGAGAGGGTTCGCGCGAGGATTGAGGAGATTCAGTAACCGGTTTCTTATCTAGTGGCTTAGTAGGAGCTTGTGTTCCTGGAGTACCTCTAGGCTCCGGCGAAGGCTCCCGCGAGGACTCTGGGGACTCAGTAACGGGCTTCTTGTCAACTGGTTTTCCAGGTTCTTGAATTCCTGGCATAAGTCTCGGCTCCGGTGAAGGTTCCCGAGACGAAGCCGGAGATTCAGTAACTGGCTTGCCAACAACTTTTTCGGTAACTTCAGAAAACACTGTTTTCGATGTGATGACTGTCTTCGTTAAAGATGTTGGGGTGCTAGGAACAGGCTTAAGGATATCGTCTTTCGGTTCGGGAGACGAGCCTTTATCAGAAGGCTTGGGAAGTTCTTTCTCAGGCTGAGGAGCTGGAGAAGACTTGTCTGCGGGCTCTTTGGGCTTCTCATCTTTAGGCTCAGAAGGCAATTGCGATCTCGGCGTTACTTTCGGCTCTGGAGAGGGTTCCCGCGAGGATTGAGGAGATTCAGTAACCGGTTTCTTATCTAGTGGCTTAGTAGGAGCTTGTGTTCCTGGAGTACCTCTAGGCTCCGGCGAAGGCTCCCGCGAGGACTCTGGGGACTCAGTAACGGGCTTCTTGTCAACTGGTTTTCCAGGTTCTTGAATTCCTGGCATAAGTCTCGGCTCCGGTGAAGGTTCCCGAGACGAAGCCGGAGATTCAGTAACTGGCTTGCCAACAACTTTTTCGGTAACTTCAGAAAACACTGTTTTCGATGTGATGACTGTCTTCGTTAAAGATGTTGGGGTGCTAGGAACAGGCTTAAGGATATCGTCTTTCGGTTCGGGAGACGAGCCTTTATCAGAAGGCTTGGGAAGTTCTTTCTCAGGCTGAGGAGCTGGAGAAGACTTGTCTGCGGGCTCTTTGGGCTTCTCATCTTTAGGCTCAGAAGGCAATTGCGATCTCGGCGTTACTTTCGGCTCTGGAGAGGGTTCCCGCGAGGATTGAGGAGATTCAGTAACCGGTTTCTTATCTAGTGGCTTAGTAGGAGCTTGTGTTCCTGGAGTACCTCTAGGCTCCGGCGAAGGCTCCCGCGAGGACTCTGGGGACTCAGTAACGGGCTTCTTGTCAATTGGTTTTCCAGGTTCTTGAGTTCCTGGCGTAAGTCTCGGCTCCGGTGAAGGTTCCCGAGACGAAGCCGGAGATTCAGTAACTGGCTTGCCAACAACTTTTTCGGTAACTTCAGAAAACACTGTTTTCGATGTGATGACTGTCTTCGTTAAAGATGTTGGGGTGCTAGGAACAGGCTTAAGGATATCGTCTTTCGGTTCGGGAGACGAGCCTTTATCAGAAGGCTTGGGAAGTTCTTTCTCAGGCTGAGGAGCTGGAGAAGACTTGTCTGCGGGCTCTTTGGGCTTCTCATCTTTAGGCTCAGAAGGCAATTGCGATCTCGGCGTTACTTTCGGCTCTGGAGAGGGTTCCCGCGAGGATTGAGGAGATTCAGTAACCGGTTTCTTATCTAGTGGCTTAGTAGGAGATTGTGTTCCTGGAGTACCTCTAGGCTCCGGCGAAGGCTCCCGCGAGGACTCAGTAACGGGCTTCTTGTCAACTGGTTTTCCAGGTTCTTGAGTTCCTGGCGTAAGTCTCGGCTCCGGTGAATGTTCCCGAGACGAAGCCGGAGATTCAGTAACTGGCTTGCCAACAACTTTTTCGGTAACTTCAGAAAACACTGTTTTCGATGTGATGACTGTCTTCGTTAAAGATGTTGGGGTGCTAGGAACAGGCTTAAGGATATCGTCTTTCGGTTCGGGAGACGAGCCTTTATCAGAAGGCTTGGGAAGTTCTTTCTCAGGCTGAGGAGCTGGAGAAGACTTGTCTGTGGGCTCTTTGGGTTTCTCATCTTTTGGCTCAGAAGGCAATTGCGATCTCGGCGTTGCTTTCGGCTCTGGAGAGGGTTCTCGCGAGGATTGTGGAGATTCAGTAACCGGTTTCTTATCTAGTGGCTTAGCAGGAGCTTGTGTTCCTGGAGTACCTCTAGGCTCCGGCGAAGGCTCCCGCGAGGACTCTGGCGACTCAGTAAAGGGCTTCTTGTCAATTGGTTTTCCAGGTTCATGAGTTCCTGGCGTAAGTCTCGGCTCCGGTGAAGGTTCCCGAGACGAAGCCGGAGATTCAGTAACTGGCTTGCCAACAACTTTTTCGGTAACTTCAGAAAACACTGTTTTCGATGTGATGACTGTCTTCGTTAAAGATGTTGGGGTGCTAGGAACAGGCTTAAGGATATCGTCTTTCGGTTCGGGAGACGAGCCTTTATCAGAAGGCTTGGGAAGTTCTTTCTCAGGCTGAGGAGCTGGAGAAGACTTGTCTGTGGGCTCTTTGGGCTTCTCATCTTTAGGCTCAGAAGGCAATTGCGATCTCGGCGTTACTTTCGGCTCTGGAGAGGGTTCTCGCGAGGATTGAGGAGATTCAGTAACCGGTTTCTTATCTAGTGGCTTAGTAGGAGCTTGTGTTCCTGGAGTACCTCTAGGCTCCGGCGAAGGCTCCCGCGAGGACTCTGGCGACTCAGTAAAGGGCTTCTTGTCAATTGGTTTTCCAGGTTCATGAGTTCCTGGCGTAAGTCTCGGCTCCGGTGAAGGTTCCCGAGACGAAGCCGGAGATTCAGTAACTGGCTTGCCAACAACTTTTTCGGTAACTTCAGAAAACACTGTTTTCGATGTGATGACTGTCTTCGTTAAAGATGTTGGGGTGCTAGGAACAGGCTTAAGGATATCGTCTTTCGGTTCGGGAGACGAGCCTTTATCAGAAGGCTTGGGAAGTTCTTTCTCAGGCTGAGGAGCTGGAGAAGACTTGTCTGTGGGCTCTTTGGGCTTCTCATCTTTAGGCTCAGAAGGCAATTGCGATCTCGGCGTTACTTTCGGCTCTGGAGAGGGTTCTCGCGAGGATTGAGGAGATTCAGTAACCGGTTTCTTATCTAGTGGCTTAGTAGGAGCTTGTGTTCCTGGAGTACCTCTAGGCTCCGGCGAAGGCTCCCGCGAGGACTCTGGCGACTCAGTAAAGGGCTTCTTGTCAATTGGTTTTCCAGGTTCATGAGTTCCTGGCGTAAGTCTCGGCTCCGGTGAAGGTTCCCGAGACGAAGCCGGAGATTCAGTAACTGGCTTGCCAACAACTGTTTCGGTAACTTCAGAAAACACTGTTTTCGATGTGATGACTGTCTTCGTTAAAGATGTTGGGGTGCTAGGAACAGGCTTAAGGATATCGTCTTTCGGTTCGGGAGACGAGCCTTTATCAGAAGGCTTGGGAAGTTCTTTCTCAGGCTGAGGAGCTGGAGAAGACTTGTCTGTGGGCTCTTTGGGCTTCTCATCTTTAGGCTCAGAAGGCAATTGCGATCTCGGCGTTACTTTCGGCTCTGGAGAGGGTTCTCGCGAGGATTGAGGAGATTCAGTAACCGGTTTCTTATCTAGTGGCTTAGTAGGAGCTTGTGTTCCTGGAGTACCTCTAGGCTCCGGCGAAGGCTCCCGCGAGGACTCTGGCGACTCAGTAAAGGGCTTCTTGTCAATTGGTTTTCCAGGTTCATGAGTTCCTGGCGTAAGTCTCGGCTCCGGTGAAGGTTCCCGAGACGAAGCCGGAGATTCAGTAACTGGCTTGCCAACAACTTTTTCGGTAACTTCAGAAAACACTGTTTTCGATGTGATGACTGTCTTCGTTAAAGATGTTGGGGTGCTAGGAACACGCTTAAGGATATCGTCTTTCGGTTCGGGAGACGAGCCTTTATCAGAAGGCTTGGGAAGTTCTTTCTCAGGCTGAGGAGCTGGAGAAGACTTGTCTGTGGGCTCTTTGGGCTTCTCATCTTTAGGCTCAGAAGGCAATTGCGATCTCGGCGTTACTTTCGGCTCTGGAGAGGGTTCTCGCGAGGATTCAGGAGATTCAGTAACCGGTTTCTTATCTAGTGGCTTAGTAGGAGCTTGTGTTCCTGGAGTACCTCTAGGCTCCGGCGAAGGCTCCCGCGAGGACTCTGGGGACTCAGTAACGGGCTTCTTGTCAACTGGTTTTCCAGGTTCTTGAGTTCCTGGCGTAAGTCTCGGCTCCGGTGAAGATTCCCGAGACGAAGCCGGAGATTCAGTAACTGGCTTGCCAACAACTTTTTCGGTAACTTCAGAAAACACTGTTTTCGATGTGATGACTGTCTTCGTTAAAGCTGTTGGGGTGCTAGGAACAGGCTTAAAGATATCGTCTTTCGGTTCGGGAGACGAGCCTTTATCAGAAGGCTTGGGAAGTTCTTTCTCAGGCTGAGGAGCTGGAGAAGACTTGTCTGTGGGCTCTTTGGGTTTCTCATCTTTTGGCTCAGAAGGCAATTGCGATCTCGGCGTTGCTTTCGGCTCTGGGGAGGGTTCTCGCGAGGATTGTGGAGATTCAGTAACCGGTTTCTTATCTAGTGGCTTAGCAGGAGCTTGTGTTCCTGGAGTACTTCTAGGCTCCGGCGAAGGCTCCCGCGAGGACTCTGGGGACTCAATAACGGGCTTCTTGTCAATTGGTTTTCCAGGTTCTTGAGTTCCTGGCGTAAGTCTCGGCTCCGGTGAAGGTTCCCGAGACGAAGCCGGAGATTCAGTAACTGGCTTGCCAACAACTTTTTCGGTAACTTCAGAAAACACTGTTTTCGATGTGATTACTGTCTTCGTTAAAGATGTTGGGGTGCTAGGAACAGGCTTAAGGATATCGTCTTTCGGTTCGGGAGACGAGCCTTTATCAGAAGGCTTGGGAAGTTCTTTCTCAGGCTGAGGAGCTGGAGAAGACTTGTCTGTGGGCTCTTTGGGCTTCTCATCTTTAGGCTCAGAAGGCAATTGCGATCTCGGCGTTACTTTCGGCTCTGGAGAGGGTTCTCGCGAGGATTGAGGAGAATCAGTAACCGGTTTCTTATCTAGTGGCTTAGTAGGAGCTTGTGTTCCTGGAGTACCTCTAGGCTCCGGCGAAGACTCCCGCGAGGACTCTGGGGACTCAGTAACGGGCTTCTTGTCAACTGGTTTTCCAGGTTCTTGAGTTCCTGGCGTAAGTCTCGGCTCCGGTGAAGGTTCCCGAGACGAAGCCGGAGATTCAGTAACTGGCTTGCCAACAACTTTTTCGGTAACTTCAGAAAACACTGTTTTCGATGTGATGACTGTCTTCGTTAAAGATGTTGGGGTGCTAGGAACAGGCTTAAGGATATCGTCTTTCGGTTCGGGAGACGAGCCTTTATTAGAAGGCTTGGGAAGTCCTTTCTCAGGCTGAGGAGCTGGAGAAGGCTTGTCTGTGGGCTCTTTGGGCTTCTCATCTTTAGGCTCAGAAGGCAATTGCGATCTCGGCGTTACTTTCGGCTCTGGAGAGGGTTCTCGCGAGGATTGTGGAGATTCAGTAACCGGTTTCTTATCTAGTGGCTTAGCAGGAGCTTGTGTTCCTGGAGTACCTCTAGGCTCCGGCGAAGGCTCCCGCGAGGACTCTGGGGACTCAATAACGGGCTTCTTGTCAATTGGTTTTCCAGGTTCTTGAGTTCCTGGCGTAAGTCTCGGCTCCGGTGAATGTTCCCGAGACGAAGCCGGAGATTCAGTAACTGGCTTGCCAACAACTTTTTCGGTAACTTCAGAAAACACTGTTTTCGATGTGATGACTGTCTTCGTTAAAGATGTTGGGGTGCTAGGAACAGGCTTAAGGATATCGTCTTTCGGTTCGGGAGACGAGCCTTTATCAGAAGGCTTGGGAAGTTCTTTCTCAGGCTGAGGAGCTGGAGAAGACTTGTCTGTGGGCTCTTTGGGTTTCTCATCTTTTGGCTCAGAAGGCAATTGCGATCTCGGCGTTGCTTTCGGCTCTGGAGAGGGTTCTCGCGAGGATTGTGGAGATTCAGTAACCGGTTTCTTATCTAGTGGCTTAGCAGGAGCTTGTGTTCCTGGAGTACCTCTAGGCTCCGGCGAAGGCTCCCGCGAGGACTCTGGGGACTCAATAACGGGCTTCTTGTCAATTGGTTTTCCAGGTTCTTGAGTTCCTGGCGTAAGTCTCGGCTCCGGTGAAGGTTCCCGAGACGAAGCCGGAGATTCCGTAACTGGCTTGCCAACAACTTTTTCGGTAACTTCAGAAAACACTGTTTTCGATGTGATGACTGTCTTCGTTAAAGATGTTGGGGTGCTAGGAACAGGCTTAAGGATATCGTCTTTCGGTTCGGGAGACGAGCCTTTATCAGAAGGCTTGGGAAGTTCTTTCTCAGGCTGAGGAGCTGGAGAAGACTTGTCTGTGGGCTCTTTGGGTTTCTCATCTTTTGGCTCAGAAGGCAATTGCGATCTCGGCGTTGCTTTCGGCTCTGGAGAGGGTTCTCGCGAGGATTGTGGAGATTCAGTAACCGGTTTCTTATCTAGTGGCTTAGCAGGAGCTTGTGTTCCTGGAGTACCTCTAGGCTCCGGCGAAGGCTCCCGCGAGGACTCTGGGGACTCAATAACGGGCTTCTTGTCAATTGGTTTTCCAGGTTCTTGAGTTCCTGGCGTAAGTCTCGGCTCCGGTGAAGGTTCCCGAGACGAAGCCGGAGATTCAGTAACTGGCTTGCCAACAACTTTTTCGGTAACTTGAGAAAACACTGTTTTCGATGTGATGACTGTCTTCGTTAAAGATGTTGGGGTGCTAGGAGCAGGCATAAGGATATCGTCTTTCGGTTGGGGAGACGAGCCTTTATCAGAAGGCTTGGGAAGTTCTTTCTCAGGCTGAGGAGCTGGAGAAGACTTGTCTGTGGGCTCTTTGGGTTTCTCATCTTTTGGCTCAGAAGGCAATTGCGATCTCGGCGTTGCTTTCGGCTCTGGAGAGGGTTCTCGCGAGGATTGTGGAGATTCAGTAACCGGTTTCTTATCTAGTGGATTAGCAGGAGCTTGTGTTCCTGGAGTACCTCTAGGCTCCGGCGAAGGCTCCCGCGAGGACTCTGGGGACTCAATAACGGGCTTCTTGTCAATTGGTTTTCCAGGTTCTTGAGTTCCTGGCGTAAGTCTCGGCTCCGGTGAAGGTTCCCGAGACGAAGCCGGAGATTCAGTAACTGGCTTGCCAACAACTTTTTTGGTAACTTCAGAAAACACTGTTTTCGATGTGATGACTGTCTTCGTTAAAGATGTTGGGGTGCTAGGAACAGGCTTAAGGATATCGTCTTTCGGTTCGGGAGACGAGCCTTTATCAGAAGGCTTGGGAAGTTCTTTCTCAGGCTGAGGAGCTGGAGAAGACTTGTCTGTGGGCTCTTTGGGTTTCTCATCTTTTGGCTCAGAAGGCAATTGCGATCTCGGCGTTGCTTTCGGCTCTGGAGAGGGTTCTCGCGAGGATTGTGGAGATTCAGTAACCGGTTTCTTATCTAGTGGCTTAGCAGGAGCTTGTGTTCCTGGAGTACCTCTAGGCTCCGGCGAAGGCTCCCGCGAGGACTCTGGGGACTCAATAACGGGCTTCTTGTCAATTGGTTTTCCAGGTTCTTGAGTTCCTGGCGTAAGTCTCGGCTCCGGTGAAGGTTCCCGAGACGAAGCCGGAGATTCAGTAACTGGCTTGCCAACAACTTTTTCGGTAACTTCAGAAAACACTGTTTTCGATGTGATGACTGTCTTCGTTAAAGATGTTGGGGTGCTAGGAACAGGCTTAAGGATATCGTCTTTCGGTTCGGGAGACGAGCCTTTATCAGAAGGCTTGGGAAGTTCTTTCTCAGGCTGAGGAGCTGGAGAAGACTTGTCTGTGGGCTCTTTGGGCTTCTCATCTTTAGGCTCAGAAGGCAATTGCGATCTCGGCGTTACTTTCGGCTCTGGAGAGGGTTCTCGCGAGGATTGAGGAGATTCAGTAAATGGTTTCTTATCTAGTGGCTTAGTAGGAGCTTGTGTTCCTGGAGTACCTCTAGGCTCCGGCGAAGGCTCCCGCGAGGACTCTGGGGACTCAGTAACGGGCTTCTTGTCAACTGGTTTTCCAGGTTCTTGAGTTCCTGGCGTAAGTCTCGGCTCCGGTGAAGGTTCCCGAGACGAAGCCGGAGATTCAGTAACTGGCTTGCCAACAACTTTTTCGGTAACTTCAGAAAACACTGTTTTCGATGTGATGACTGTCTTCGTTAAAGATGTTGGGGTGCTAGGAACAGGCTTAAGGATATCTTCTTTTGGTTCGGGAGACGAGCCTTTATCAGAAGGCTTGGGAAGTTCTTTCTCAGGCTGAGGAGCTGGAGAAGACTTGTCTGTGGGCTCTTTGGGTTTCTCATCTTTTGGCTCAGAAGGCCATTGCGATCTCGGCGTTGCTTTCGGCTCTGGAGAGGGTTCTCGCGAGAATAGTGGAGATTCAGTAACAGGTTTCTTATCTAGTGGCTTAGCAGGAGCTTGTGTTCCTGGAGTACCTCTAGGCTCCGGCGAAGGCTCCCGCGAGGACTCTGGGGACTCAGTAACGGGCTTCTTGTCAACTGGTTTTCCAGGTTCTTGACTTCCTGGCGTAAGTCTCGGCTCCGGTGAAGGTTCCCGAGACGAAGCCGGAGATTCAGTAACTGGCTTGCCAACAACTTTTTCGGTAACTTCAGAAAACACTGTTTTCGATGTGATGACTGTCTTCGTTAAAGATGTTGGGGTGCTAGGAACAGGCTTAAGGATATCGTCTTTCGGTTCGGGAGACGAGCCTTTATCAGAAGGCTTGGGAAGTTCTTTCTCAGGCTGAGGAGCTGGAGAAGACTTGTCTGTGGGCTCTTTGGGCTTCTCATCTTTAGGCTCAGAAGGCAATTGCGATCTCGGCGTTACTTTCGGCTCTGGAGAGGGTTCTCGCGAGGATTCAGGAGATTCAGTAACCGGTTTCTTATCTAGTGGCTTAGTAGGAGCTTGTGTTCCTGGAGTACCTCTAGGCTCCGGCGAAGGCTCCCGCGAGGACTCTGGGGACTCAGTAACGGGCTTCTTGTCAACTGGTTTTCCAGGTTCTTGACTTCCTGGCGTAAGTCTCGTCTCCGGTGAAGGTTCCCGAGACGAAGCCGGAGATTCAGTAACTGGCTTGCCAACAACTTTTTCGGTAACTTCAGAAAACACTGTTTTCGATGTGATGACTGTCTTCGTTAAAGATGTTGGGGTGCTAGGAACAGGCTTAAGGATATCGTCTTTCGGTTCGGGAGACGAGCCTTTATCAGAAGGCTTGGGAAGTTCTTTCTCAGGCTGAGGAGCTGGAGAAGACTTGTCTGTGGGCTCTTTGGGTTTCTCATTTTTTGGCTCAGAAGGCAATTGCGATCTCGGCGTTGCTTTCGGCTCTGGAGAGGGTTCTCGCGAGGATTGTGGAGATTCAGTAACCGGTTTCTTATCTAGTGGCTTAGCAGGAGCTTGTGTTCCTGGAGTACCTCTAGGCTCCGGCGAAGGCTCCCGCGAGGACTCTGGGGACTCAATAACGGGCTTCTTGTCAATTGGTTTTCCAGGTTCTTGAGTTCCTGGCGTAAGTCTCGGCTCCGGTGAAGGTTCCCGAGACGAAGCCGGAGATTCAGTAACTGGCTTGCCAACAACTTTTTCGGTAACTTCAGAAAACACTGTTTTCGATGTGATGACTGTCTTCGTTAAAGATGTTGGGGTGCTAGGAACAGGCTTAAGGATATCGTCTTTCGGTTCGGGAGACGAGCCTTTATCAAAAGGCTTGGGAAGTTCTTTCTCAGGCTGAGGAGTTGGAGAAGACTTGTCTGTGGGCTCTTTGGGTTTCTCATCTTTTGGCTCAGAAGGCAATTGCGATCTCGGCGTTGCTTTCGGCTCTGGAGAGGGTTCTCGCGAGGATTGTGGAGATTCAGTAACCGGTTTCTTATCTAGTGGCTTAGTAGGAGCTTGTGTTCCTGGAGTACCTCTAGGCTCCGGCGAAGGCTCCCGCGAGGACTCTGGGGACTCAGTAACGGGCTTCTTGTCAACTGGTTTTCCAGGTTCTTGAGTTCCTGGCGTAAGTCTCGGCTCCGGTGAAGGTTCCCGAGACGAAGCCGGAGATTCAGTAACTGGCTTGCCAACAACTTTTTCGGTAACTTCAGAAAACACTGTTTTCGATGTGATGACTGTCTTCGTTAAAGATGTTGGGGTGCTAGGAACAGGCTTAAGGATATCTTCTTTTGGTTCGGGAGACGAGCCTTTATCAGAAGGCTTGGGAAGTTCTTTCTCAGGCTGAGGAGCTGGAGAAGACTTGTCTGTGGGCTCTTTGGGTTTCTCATCTTTTGGCTCAGAAGGCCATTGCGATCTCGGCGTTGCTTTCGGCTCTGGAGAGGGTTCTCGCGAGAATAGTGGAGATTCAGTAACAGGTTTCTTATCTAGTGGCTTAGCAGGAGCTTGTGTTCCTGGAGTACCTCTAGGCTCCGGCGAAGGCTCCCGCGAGGACTCTGGGGACTCAGTAACGGGCTTCTTGTCAACTGGTTTTCCAGGTTCTTGACTTCCTGGCGTAAGTCTCGGCTCCGGTGAAGGTTCCCGAGACGAAGCCGGAGATTCAGTAACTGGCTTGCCAACAACTTTTTCGGTAACTTCAGAAAACACTGTTTTCGATGTGATGACTGTCTTCGTTAAAGATGTTGGGGTGCTAGGAACAGGCTTAAGGATATCGTCTTTCGGTTCGGGAGAAGAGCCTTTATCAGAAGGCTTGGGAAGTTCTTTCTCAGGCTGAGGAGCTGGAGAAGACTTGTCTGTGGGCTCTTTGGGCTTCTCATCTTTAGGCTCAGAAGGCAATTGCGATCTCGGCGTTACTTTCGGCTCTGGAGAGGGTTCTCGCGAGGATTCAGGAGATTCAGTAACCGGTTTCTTATCTAGTGGCTTAGTAGGAGCTTGTGTTCCTGGAGTACCTCTAGGCTCCGGCGAAGGCTCCCGCGAGGACTCTGGGGACTCAGTAACGGGCTTCTTGTCAACTGGTTTTCCAGGTTCTTGACTTCCTGGCGTAAGTCTCGTCTCCGGTGAAGGTTCCCGAGACGAAGCCGGAGATTCAGTAACTGGCTTGCCAACAACTTTTTCGGTAACTTCAGAAAACACTGTTTTCGATGTGATGACTGTCTTCGTTAAAGATGTTGGGGTGCTAGGAACAGGCTTAAGGATATCGTCTTTCGGTTCGGGAGACGAGCCTTTATCAGAAGGCTTGGGAAGTTCTTTCTCAGGCTGAGGAGCTGGAGAAGACTTGTCTGTGGGCTCTTTGGGTTTCTCATCTTTTGGCTCAGAAGGCAATTGCGATCTCGGCGTTGCTTTCGGCTCTGGAGAGGGTTCTCGCGAGGATTGTGGAGATTCAGTAACCGGTTTCTTATCTAGTGGCTTAGCAGGAGCTTGTGTTCCTGGAGTACCTCTAGGCTCCGGCGAAGGCTCCCGCGAGGACTCTGGGGACTCAATAACGGGCTTCTTGTCAATTGGTTTTCCAGGTTCTTGAGTTCCTGGCGTAAGTCTCGGCTCCGGTGAAGGTTCCCGAGACGAAGCCGGAGATTCAGTAACTGGCTTGCCAACAACTTTTTCGGTAACTTCAGAAAACACTGTTTTCGATGTGATGACTGTCTTCGTTAAAGATGTTGGGGTGCTAGGAACAGGCTTAAGGATATCGTCTTTCGGTTCGGGAGACGAGCCTTTATCAAAAGGCTTGGGAAGTTCTTTCTCAGGCTGAGGAGTTGGAGAAGACTTGTCTGTGGGCTCTTTGGGTTTCTCATCTTTTGGCTCAGAAGGCAATTGCGATCTCGGCGTTGCTTTCGGCTCTGGAGAGGGTTCTCGCGAGGATTGTGGAGATTCAGTAACCGGTTTCTTATCTAGTGGCTTAGCAGGAGCTTGTGTTCCTGGAGTACCTCTAGGCTCCGGCGAAGGCTCCCGCGAGGACTCTGGGGACTCAATAACGGGCTTCTTGTCAATTGGTTTTCCAGGTTCTTGAGTTCCTGGCGTAAGTCTCGGCTCCGGTGAAGGTTCCCGAGACGAAGCCGGAGATTCAGTAACTGGCTTGCCAACAACTTTTTCGGTAACTTCAGAAAACACTGTTTTCGATGTGATGACTGTCTTCGTTAAAGATGTTGGGGTGCTAGGAACAGGCTTGAGGATATCGTCTTTCGGTTCTGGAGACGAGCCTTTATCAGAAGGCTTGGGATGTTCTTTCTCAGGCTGAGGAGCTGGAGAAGACTTGTCTGTGGGCTCTTTGGGCTTCTCATCTTTAGGTTTAGAAGGCAATTGCGATCTCGGCGTTACTTTCGGCTCTGGAGAGGGTTCTCGCGAGGATTCAGGAGATTCAGTAACCGGTTTCTTATCTAGTGGCTTAGTAGGAGCTTGTGTTCCTGGAGTACCTCTAGGCTCCGGCGAAGGCTCCCGCGAGGACTCTGGGGACTCAGTAACGGGCTTCTTGTCAACTGGTTTTCCAGGTTCTTGAGTTCCTGGCGTAAGTCTCGGCTCCGGTGAAGGTTCCCGAGACGAAGCCGGAGATTCAGTAACTGGCTTGCCAGCAACTTTTTCGGTAACTTCAGAAAACACTGTTTTCGATGTGATGACTGTCTTCGTTAAAGATGTTGGGGTGCTAGGAACAGGCTTAAGGATATCGTCTTTCGGTTCGGGAGACGAGCCTTTATCAAAAGGCTTGGGAAGTTCTTTCTCAGGCTGAGGAGCTGGAGAAGACTTGTCTGTGGGCTCTTTGGGTTTCTCATCTTTTGGCTCAGAAGGCAATTGCGATCTCGGCGTTGCTTTCGGATCTGGAGAGGGTTCTCGCGAGGATTGTGGAGATTCAGTAACCGGTTTCTTATCTAGTGGCTTAGCAGGAGCTTGTGTTCCTGGAGTACCTCTAGGCTCCGGCGAAGGCTCCCGCGAGGACTCTGGGGACTCAATAACGGGCTTCTTGTCAATTGGTTTTCCAGGTTCTTGAGTTCCTGGCGTAAGTCTCGGCTCCGGTGAAGGTTCCCGAGACGAAGCCGGAGATTCAGTAACTGGCTTGCCAACAACTTTTTCGGTAACTTCAGAAAACACTGTTTTCGATGTGATGACTGTCTTCGTTAAAGATGTTGGGGTGCTAGGAACAGGCTTAAGGATATCGTCTTGCGGTTCGGGAGACGAGCCTTTATCAGAAGGCTTGGGAAGTTCTTTCTCAGGCTGAGGAGCTGGAGAAGACTTGTCTGTGGGCTCTTTGGGTTTCTCATCTTTTGGCTCAGAAGGCAATTGCGATCTCGGCGTTGCTTTCGGCTCTGGAGAGGGTTCTCGCGAGGATTGTGGAGATTCAGTAACCGGTTTCTTATCTAGTGGCTTAGCAGGAGCTTGTGTTCCTGGAGTACCTCTAGGCTCCGGCGAAGGCTCCCGCGAGGACTCTGGGGCCTCAATAACGGGCTTCTTGTCAATTGGTTTTCCAGGTTCTTGAGTTCCTGGCGTAAGTCTCGGCTCCGGTGAATGTTCCCGAGACGAAGCCGGAGATTCAGTAACTGGCTTGCCAACAACTTTTTCGGTAACTTCAGAAAACACTGTTTTCGATGTGATGACTGTCTTCGTTAAAGATGTTGGGGTGCTAGGAACAGGCTTAAGGATATCGTCTTTCGGTTCGGGAGACGAGCCTTTATCAGAAGGCTTGGGAAGTTCTTTCTCAGGCTGAGGAGCTGGAGAAGACTTGTCTGTGGGCTCTTTGGGTTTCTCATCTTTTGGCTCAGAAGGCAATTGCGATCTCGGCGTTGCTTTCGGCTCTGGAGAGGGTTCTCGCGAGGATTGTGGAGATTCAGTAACCGGTTTCTTATCTAGTGGCTTAGCAGGAGCTTGTGTTCCTGGAGTACCTCTAGGCTCCGGCGAAGGCTCCCGCGAGGACTCTGGGGACTCAATAACGGGCTTCTTGTCAATTGGTTTTCCAGGTTCTTGAGTTCCTGCCGTAAGTCTCGGCTCCGGTGAAGGTTCCCGAGACGAAGCCGGAGATTCAGTAACTGGCTTGCCAACAACTTTTTCGGTAACTTCAGAAAACACTGTTTTCGATGTGATGACTGTCTTCGTTAAAGATGTTGGGGTGCTAGGAACAGGCTTAAGGATATCGTCTTTCGGTTCGGGAGACGAGCCTTTATCAGAAGGCTTGGGAAGTTCTTTCTCAGGCTGAGGAGCTGGAGAAGACTTGTCTGTGGGCTCTTTGGGTTTCTCATCTTTTGGCTCAGAAGGCAATTGCGATCTCGGCGTTGCTTTCGGCTCTGGAGAGGGTTCTCGCGAGGATTGTGGAGATTCAGTAACCGGTTTCTTATCTAGTGGCTTAGCAGGAGCTTGTGTTCCTGGAGTACCTCTAGGCTCCGGCGAAGGCTCCCGCGAGGACTCTGGGGACTCAGTAACGGGCTTCTTGTCAACTGGTTTTCCAGGTTCTTGAGTTCCTGGCGTAAGTCTCGGCTCCGGTGAAGGTTCCCGAGACGAAGCCGGAGATTCAGTAACTGGCTTGCCAACAACTTTTTCGGTAACATCAGAAAACACTGTTTTCGATGTGATGACTGTCTTCGTTAAAGATGTTGGGGTGCTAGGATTAGGCTTAAGGATATCGTCTTTCGGTTCGGGAGACGAGCCTTTATCAGAAGGCTTGGGAAGTTCTTTCTCAGGCTGAGGAGCTGGAGAAGACTTGTCTGTGGGCTCTTTGGGTTTCTCATCTTTTGGCTCAGAAGGCAATTGCGATCTCGGCGTTGCTTTCGGCTCTGGAGAGGGTTCTCGCGAGGATTGTGGAGATTCAGTAACCGGTTTCTTATCTAGTGGCTTAGCAGGAGCTTGTGTTCCTGGAGTACCTCTAGGCTCCGGCGAAGGCTCCCGCGAGGACTCTGGGGACTCAATAACGGGCTTCTTGTCAATTGGTTTTCCAGGTTCTTGAGTTCCTGGCGTAAGTCTCGGCTCCGGTGAAGGTTCCCGAGACGAAGCCGGAGATTCAGTAACTGGCTTGCCAACAACTTTTTCGGTAACTTCAGAAAACACTGTTTTCGATGTGATGACTGTCTTCGTTAAAGATGTTGGGGTGCTAGGAACAGGCTTAAGGATATCGTCTTTCGGTTCGGGAGACGAGCCTTTATCAGAAGGCTTGGGAAGTTCTTTCTCAGGCTGAGGAGCTGGAGAAGACTTGTCTGTGGGCTCTTTGGGTTTCTCATCTTTTGGCTCAGAAGGCAATTGCGATCTCGGCGTTGCTTTCGGCTCTGGAGAGGGTTCTCGCGAGGATTGTGGAGATTCAGTAACCGGTTTCTTATCTAGTGGCTTAGCAGGAGCTTGTGTTCCTGGAGTACCTCTAGGCTCCGGCGAAGGCTCCCGCGAGGACTCTGGGGACTCAATAACGGGCTTCTTGTCAATTGGTTTTCCAGGTTCTTGAGTTCCTGGCGTAAGTCTCGGCTCCGGTGAATGTTCCCGAGACGAAGCCGGAGATTCAGTAACTGGCTTGCCAACAACTTTTTCGGTAACTTCAGAAAACACTGTTTTCGATGTGATGACTGTCTTCGTTAAAGATGTTGGGGTGCTAGGAACAGGCTTAAGGATATCGTCTTTCGGTTCGGGAGACGAGCCTTTATCAGAAGGCTTGGGAAGTTCTTTCTCAGGCTGAGGAGCTGGAGAAGACTTGTCTGTGGGCTCTTTGGGTTTCTCATCTTTTGGCTCAGAAGGCAATTGCGATCTCGGCGTTGCTTTCGGCTCTGGAGAGGGTTCTCGCGAGGATTGTGGAGATTCAGTAACCGGTTTCTTATCTAGTGGCTTAGCAGGAGCTTGTGTTCCTGGAGTACCTCTAGGCTTCGGCGAAGGCTCCCGCGAGGACTCTGGGGACTCAATAACGGGCTTCTTGTCAATTGGTTTTCCAGGTTCTTGAGTTCCTGGCGTAAGTCTCGGCTCCGGTGAAGGTTCCCGAGACGAAGCCGGAGATTCAGTAACTGGCTTGCCAACAACTTTTTCGGTAACTTCAGAAAACACTGTTTTCGATGTGATGACTGTCTTCGTTAAAGATGTTGGGGTGCTAGGAACAGGCTTAAGGATATCGTCTTTCGGTTCGGGAGACGAGCCTTTATCAGAAGGCTTGGGAAGTTCTTTCTCAGGCTGAGGAGCTGGAGAAGACTTGTCTGTGGGCTCTTTGGGCTTCTCATCTTTAGGTTTAGAAGGCAATTGCGATCTCGGCGTTACTTTCGGCTCTGGAGAGGGTTCTCGCGAGGATTCAGGAGATTCAGTAACCGGTTTCTTATCTAGTGGCTTAGTAGGAGCTTGTGTTCCTGGAGTACCTCTAGGCTCCGGCGAAGGCTCCCGCGAGGACTCTGGGGACTCAGTAACGGGCTTCTTGTCAACTGGTTTTCCAGGTTCTTGAGTTCCTGGCGTAAGTCTCGGCTCCGGTGAAGGTTCCCGAGACGAAGCCGGAGATTCAGTAACTGGCTTGCCAACAACTTTTTCGGTAACTTCAGAAAACACTGTTTTCGATGTGATGACTGTCTTCGTTAAAGATGTTGGGGTGCTAGGAACAGGCTTAAGGATATCGTCTTTCGGTTCGGGAGACGAGCCTTTATCAGAAGGCTTGGGAAGTTCTTTCTCAGGCTGAGGAGCTGGAGAAGACTTGTCTGTGGGCTCTTTGGGTTTCTCATCTTTTGGCTCAGAAGGCAATTGCGATCTCGGCGTTGCTTTCGGCTCTGGAGAGGGTTCTCGCGAGGATTGTGGAGATTCAGTAACCGGTTTCTTATCTAGTGGCTTAGCAGGAGCTTGTGTTCCTGGAGTACCTCTAGGCTCCGGCGAAGGCTCCCGCGAGGACTCTGGGGACTCAGTAACGGGCTTCTTGTGAACTGGTTTTCCAGGTTCTTGAGTTCCTGGCGTAAGTCTCGGCTCCGGTGAAGGTTCCCGAGACGAAGCCGGAGATTCAGTAACTGGCTTGCCAACAACTTTTCCGGTAACTTCAGAAAACACTGTTTTCGATGTGATGACTGTCTTCGTTAAAGATGTTGGGGTGCTAGGAACAGGCTTAAGGATATCGTCTTTCGGTTCGGGAGACGAGCCTTTATCAGAAGGCTTGGGAAGTTCTTTCTCAGGCTGAGGAGCTGGAGAAGACTTGTCTGTGGGCTCTTTGGGTTTCTCATCTTTTGGCTCAGAAGGCAATTGCGATCTCGGCGTTGCTTTCGGCTCTGGAGAGGGTTCTCGCGAGGATTGTGGAGATTCAGTAACCGGTTTCTTATCTAGTGGCTTAGCAGGAGCTTGTGTTCCTGGAGTACCTCTAGGCTCCGGCGAAGGCTCCCGCGAGGACTCTGGGGACTCAATAACGGGCTTCTTGTCAATTGGTTTTCCAGGTTCTTGAGTTCCTGCCGTAAGTCTCGGCTCCGGTGAAGGTTCCCGAGACGAAGCCGGAGATTCAGTAACTGGCTTGCCAACAACTTTTTCGGTAACTTCAGAAAACACTGTTTTCGATGTGATGACTGTCTTCGTTAAAGATGTTGGGGTGCTAGGAACAGGCTTAAGGATATCGTCTTTCGGTTCGAGAGACGAGCCTTTATCAGAAGGCTTGGGAAGTTCTTTCTCAGGCTGAGGAGCTGGAGAAGACTTGTCTGTGGGCTCTTTGGGCTTCTCATCTTTAGGCTCAGAAGGCATTTGCGATCTCGGCGTTACTTTCGGCTCTGGAGAAGGTTCTCGCGAGGATTGTGGAGATTCAGTAACCGGTTTCTTATCTAGTGGCTTAGCAGGAGCTTGTGTTCCTGGAGTACCTCTAGGCTCCGGCGAAGGCTCCCGCCAGGACTCTGGGGACTCAATAACGGGCTTCTTGTCAATTGGTTTTCCAGGTTCTTGAGTTCCTGGCGTAAGTCTCGGCTCCGGTGAAGGTTCCCGAGACGAAGCCGGAGATTCAGTAACTGGCTTGCCAACAACTTTTTCGGTAACTTCAGAAAACACTGTTTTCGATGTGATGACTGTCTTCGTTAAAGATGTTGGGGTGCTAGGAACAGGCTTAAGGATATCGTCTTTCGGTTCGGGAGACGAGCCTTTATCAGAAGGCGTGGGAAGTTCTTTCTCAGGCTGAGGAGCTGGAGAAGACTTGTCTGTGGGCTCTTTGGGTTTCTCATCTTTTGGCTCAGAAGGCAATTGCGATCTCGGCGTTACTTTCGGCTCTGGAGAGGGTTCTCGCGAGGATTCAGGAGATTCAGTAACCGGTTTCTTATCTAGTGGCTTAGTAGGAGCTTGTGTTCCTGGAGTACCTCTAGGCTCCGGCGAAGGCTCCCGCGAGGACTCTGGGGACTCAGTAACGGGCTTCTTGTCAACTGGTTTTCCAGGTTCTTGAGTTCCTGGCGTAAGTCTCGGCTCCGGTGAAGGTTCCCGAGACGAAGCCGGAGATTCAGTAACTGGCTTGCCAACAACTTTTTCGGTAACATCAGAAAACACTGTTTTCGATGTGATGACTGTCTTCGTTAAAGATGTTGGGGTGCTAGGAACAGGCTTAAGGATATCGTCTTTCGGTTCGGGAGACGAGCCTTTATCAGAAGGCTTGGGAAGTTCTTTCTCAGGCTGAGGAGCTGGAGAAGACTTGTCTGTGGGCTCTTTGGGTTTCTCATCTTTTGGCTCAGAAGGCAATTGCGATCTCGGCGTTGCTTTCGGCTCTGGAGAGGGTTCTCGCGAGGATTGTGGAGATTCAGTAACCGGTTTCTTATCTAGTGGCTTAGCAGGAGCTTGTGTTCCTGGAGTACCTCTAGGCTCCGGCGAAGGCTCCCGCGAGGACTCTGGGGACTCAATAACGGGCTTCTTGTCAATTGGTTTTCCAGGTTCTTGAGTTTCTGGCGTAAGTCTCGGCTCCGGTGAAGGTTCCCGAGACGAAGCCGGAGATTCAGTAACTGGCTTGCCAACAACTTTTTCGGTAACTTCAGAAAACACTGTTTTCGATGTGATGACTGTCTTCGTTAAAGATGTTGGGGTGCTAGGAACAGGCTTAAGGATATCGTCTTTCGGTTCGGGAGACGAGCCTTTATCAGAAGGCTTGGGAAGTTCTTTCTCAGGCTGAGGAGCTGGAGAAGACTTGTCTGTGGGCTCTTTGGGTTTCTCATCTTTTGGCTCAGAAGGCAATTGCGATCTCGGCGTTGCTTTCGGCTCTGGAGAGGGTTCTCGCGAGGATTGTGGAGATTCAGTAACCGGTTTCTTATCTAGTGGCTTAGCAGGAGCTTGTGTTCCTGGAGTACCTCTAGGCTCCGGCGAAGGCTCCCGCGAGGACTCTGGGGACTCAATAACGGGCTTCTTGTCAATTGGTTTTCCAGGTTCTTGAGTTCCTGGCGTAAGTCTCGGCTCCGGTGAAGGTTCCCGAGACGAAGCCGGAGATTCAGTAACTGGCTTGCCAACAACTTTTTCGGTAACTTCAGAAAACACTGTTTTCGATGTGATGACTGTCTTCGTTAAAGATGTTGGGGTGCTAGGAACAGGCTTAAGGATATCGTCTTTCGGTTCGGGAGACGAGCCTTTATCAGAAGGCTTGGGAAGTTCTTTCTCAGGCTGAGGAGCTGGAGAAGACTTGTCTGTGGGCTCTTTGGGCTTCTCATCTTTAGGTTTAGAAGGCAATTGCGATCTCGGCGTTACTTTCGGCTCTGGAGAGGGTTCTCGCGAGGATTCAGGAGATTCAGTAACCGGTTTCTTATCTAGTGGCTTAGTAGGAGCTTGTGTTCCTGGAGTACCTCTAGGCTCCGGCGAAGGCTCCCGCGAGGACTCTGGGGACTCAGTAACGGGCTTCTTGTCAACTGGTTTTCCAGGTTCTTGAGTTCCTGGCGTAAGTCTCGGCTCCGGTGAAGGTTCCCGAGACGAAGCCGGAGATTCAGTAACTGGCTTGCCAACAACTTTTTCGGTAACTTCAGAAAACACTGTTTTCGATGTGATGACTGTCTTCGTTAAAGATGTTGGGGTGCTAGGAACAGGCTTAAGGATATCGTCTTTCGGTTCGGGAGACGAGCCTTTATCAGAAGGCTTGGGAAGTTCTTTCTCAGGCTGAGGAGCTGGAGAAGACTTGTCTGTGGGCTCTTTGGGTTTCTCATCTTTTGGCTCAGAAGGCAATTGCGATCTCGGCGTTGCTTTCGGCTCTGGAGAGGGTTCTCGCGAGGATTGTGGAGATTCAGTAACCGGTTTCTTATCTAGTGGCTTAGCAGGAGCTTGTGTTCCTGGAGTACCTCTAGGCTCCGGCGAAGGCTCCCGCGAGGACTCTGGGGACTCAGTAACGGGCTTCTTGTGAACTGGTTTTCCAGGTTCTTGAGTTCCTGGCGTAAGTCTCGGCTCCGGTGAAGGTTCCCGAGACGAAGCCGGAGATTCAGTAACTGGCTTGCCAACAACTTTTCCGGTAACTTCAGAAAACACTGTTTTCGATGTGATGACTGTCTTCGTTAAAGATGTTGGGGTGCTAGGAACAGGCTTAAGGATATCGTCTTTCGGTTCGGGAGACGAGCCTTTATCAGAAGGCTTGGGAAGTTCTTTCTCAGGCTGAGGAGCTGGAGAAGACTTGTCTGTGGGCTCTTTGGGTTTCTCATCTTTTGGCTCAGAAGGCAATTGCGATCTCGGCGTTGCTTTCGGATCTGGAGAGGGTTCTCGCGAGGATTGTGGAGATTCAGTAACCGGTTTCATATCTAGTGGCTTAGCAGGAGCTTGTGTTCCTGGAGTACCTCTAGGCTCCGGCGAAGGCTCCCGCGAGGACTCTGGGGACTCAGTAACGGGCTTCTTGTCAATTGGTTTTCCAAGTTCTTGAGTTCCTGGCGTAAGTCTCGGCTCCGGTGAAGGTTCCCGAGACGAAGCCGGAGATTCAGTAACTGGCTTGCCAACAACTTTTTCGGTAACTTCAGAAAACACTGTTTTCGATGTGATGACTGTCTTCGTTAAAGATGTTGGGGTGCTAGGAACAGGCTTAAGGATATCGTCTTTCGGTTCGGGAGACGAGCCTTTATCAAAAGGCTTGGGAAGTTCTTTCTCAGGCTGAGGAGCTGGAGAAGACTTGTCTGTGGGCTCTTTGGGTTTCTCATCTTTTGGCTCAGAAGGCAATTGCGATCTCGGCGTTGCTTTCGGCTCTGGAGAGGGTTCTCGCGAGGATTGTGGAGATTCAGTAACCGGTTTCTTATCTAGTGGCTTAGCAGGAGCTTGTGTTCCTGGAGTACCTCTAGGCTCCGGCGAAGGCTCCCGCGAGGACTCTGGGGACTCAATAACGGGCTTCTTGTCAATTGGTTTTCCAGGTTCTTGAGTTCCTGGCGTAAGTCTCGGCTCCGGTGAAGGTTCCCGAGACGAAGCCGGAGATTCAGTAACTGGCTTGCCAACAACTTTTTCGGTAACTTCAGAAAACACTGTTTTCGATGTGATGACTGTCTTCGTTAAAGATGTTGGGGTGCTAGGAACAGGCTTAAGGATATCGTCTTTCGGTTCGGGAGACGAGCCTTTATCAGAAGGCTTGGGAAGTTCTTTCTCAGGCTGAGGAGCTGGAGAAGACTTGTCTGTGGGCTCTTTGGGTTTCTCATCTTTTGGCTCAGAAGGCAATTGCGATCTCGGCGTTGCTTTCGGCTCTGGAGAGGGTTCTCGCGAGGATTGTGGAGATTCAGTAACCGGTTTCTTATCTAGTGGCTTAGCAGGAGCTTGTGTTCCTGGAGTACCTCTAGGCTCCGGCGAAGGCTCCCGCGAGGACTCTGGGGACTCAATAACGGGCTTCTTGTCAATTGGTTTTCCAGGTTCTTGAGTTCCTGGCGTAAGTCTCGGCTCCGGTGAAGGTTCCCGAGACGAAGCCGGAGATTCAGTAACTGGCTTGCCAACAACTTTTCCGGTAACTTCAGAAAACACTGTTTTCGATGTGATGACTGTCTTCGTTAAAGATGTTGGGGTGCTAGGAACAGGCTTAAGGATATCGTCTTTCGGTTCGGGAGACGAGCCTTTATCAGAAGGCTTGGGAAGTTCTTTCTCAGGCTGAGGAGCTGGAGAAGACTTGTCTGTGGGCTCTTTGGGCTTCTCATCTTTAGGTTTAGAAGGCAATTGCGATCTCGGCGTTACTTTCGGCTCTGGAGAGGGTTCTCGCGAGGATTCAGGAGATTCAGTAACCGGTTTCTTATCTAGTGGCTTAGTAGGAGCTTGTGTTCCTGGAGTACCTCTAGGCTCCGGCGAAGGCTCCCGCGAGGACTCTGGGGACTCAGTAACGGGCTTCTTGTCAACTGGTTTTCCAGGTTCTTGAGTTCCTGGCGTAAGTCTCGGCTCCGGTGAAGGTTCCCGAGACGAAGCCGGAGATTCAGTAACTGGCTTGCCAACAACTTTTTCGGTAACTTCAGAAAACACTGTTTTCGATGTGATGACTGTCTTCGTTAAAGATGTTGGGGTGCTAGGAACAGGCTTAAGGATATCGTCTTTCGGTTCGGGAGACGAGCCTTTATCAGAAGGCTTGGGAAGTTCTTTCTCAGGCTGAGGAGCTGGAGAAGACTTGTCTGTGGGCTCTTTGGGTTTCTCATCTTTTGGCTCAGAAGGCAATTGCGATCTCGGCGTTGCTTTCGGATCTGGAGAGGGTTCTCGCGAGGATTGTGGAGATTCAGTAACCGGTTTCATATCTAGTGGCTTAGCAGGAGCTTGTGTTCCTGGAGTACCTCTAGGCTCCGGCGAAGGCTCCCGCGAGGACTCTGGGGACTCAGTAACGGGCTTCTTGTCAATTGGTTTTCCAAGTTCTTGAGTTCCTGGCGTAAGTCTCGGCTCCGGTGAAGGTTCCCGAGACGAAGCCGGAGATTCAGTAACTGGCTTGCCAACAACTTTTTCGGTAACTTCAGAAAACACTGTTTTCGATGTGATGACTGTCTTCGTTAAAGATGTTGGGGTGCTAGGAACAGGCTTAAGGATATCGTCTTTCGGTTCGGGAGACGAGCCTTTATCAAAAGGCTTGGGAAGTTCTTTCTCAGGCTGAGGAGCTGGAGAAGACTTGTCTGTGGGCTCTTTGGGTTTCTCATCTTTTGGCTCAGAAGGCAATTGCGATCTCGGCGTTGCTTTCGGCTCTGGAGAGGGTTCTCGCGAGGATTGTGGAGATTCAGTAACCGGTTTCTTATCTAGTGGCTTAGCAGGAGCTTGTGTTCCTGGAGTACCTCTAGGCTCCGGCGAAGGCTCCCGCGAGGACTCTGGGGACTCAATAACGGGCTTCTTGTCAATTGGTTTTCCAGGTTCTTGAGTTCCTGGCGTAAGTCTCGGCTCCGGTGAAGGTTCCCGAGACGAAGCCGGAGATTCAGTAACTAGCTTGCCAACAACTTTTTCGGTAACTTCAGAAAACACTGTTTTCGATGTGATTACTGTCTTCGTTAAAGATGTTGGGGTGCTAGGAGCAGGCTTAAGGATATCGTCTTTCGGTTCGGGAGACGAGCCTTTATCAGAAGGCTTGGGAAGTTCTTTCTCAGGCTGAGGAGCTGGAGAAGACTTGTCTGTGGGCTCTTTGGGTTTCTCATCTTTTGGCTCAGAAGGCAATTGCGATCTCGGCGTTGCTTTCGGATCTGGAGAGGGTTCTCGCGAGGATTGTGGAGATTCAGTAACCGGTTTCTTATCTAGTGGCTTAGCAGGAGCTTGTGTTCCTGGAGTACCTCTAGGCTCCGGCGAAGGCTCCCGCGAGGACTCTGGGGACTCAGTAACGGGCTTCTTGTCAATTGGTTTTCCAGGTTCTTGAGTTCCTGGCGTAAGTCTCGGCTCCGGTGAAGGTTCCCGAGACGAAGCCGGAGATTCAGTAACTGGCTTGCCAACAACTTTTTCGGTAACTTCAGAAAACACTGTTTTCGATGTGATGACTGTCTTCGTTAAAGATGTTGGGGTGCTAGGAACAGGCTTAAGGATATCGTCTTTCGGTTCGGGAGACGAGCCTTTATCAGAAGGCTTGGGAAGTTCTTTCTCAGGCTGAGGAGCTGGAGAAGACTTGTCTGTGAGCTCTTTGGGTTTCTCATCTTTTGGCTCAGAAGGCAATTGCGATCTCGGCGTTGCTTTCGGCTCTGGAGAGGGTTCTCGGGAGGATTGTGGAGATTCAGTAACCGGTTTCTTATCTAGTGGCTTAGCAGGAGCTTGTGTTCCTGGAGTACCTCTAGGCTCCGGCGAAGGCTCCCGCGAGGACTCTGGGGACTCAGTAACGGGCTTCTTGTGAACTGGTTTTCCAGGTTCTTGAGTTCCTGGCGTAAGTCTCGGCTCCGGTGAAGGTTCCCGAGACGAAGCCGGAGATTCAGTAACTGGCTTGCCAACAACTTTTCCGGTAACTTCAGAAAATACTGTTTTCGATGTGATGACTGTCTTCGTTAAAGATGTTGGGGTGCTAGGAACAGGCTTAAGGATATCGTCTTTCGGTTCGGGAGACGAGCCTTTATCAGAAGGCTTGGGAAGTTCTTTCTCAGGCTGAGGAGCTGGAGAAGACTTGTCTGTGGGCTCTTTGGGCTTCTCATCTTTAGGCTCAGAAGGCAATTGCGATCTCGGCGTTACTTTCGGCTCTGGAGAGGGTTCTCGCGAGGATTCAGGAGATTCAGTAACCGGTTTCTTATCTAGTGGCTTAGTAGGAGCTTGTGTTCCTGGAGTACCTCTAGGCTCCGGCGAAGGCTCCCGCGAGGACTCTGGGGACTCAGTAACGGGCTTCTTGTCAACTGGTTTTACAGGTTCTTGACTTCCTGGCGTAAGTCTCGGCTCCGGTGAAGGTTCCCGAGACGAAGCCGGAGATTCAGTAACTGGCTTGCCAACAACTTTTTCGGTAACTTCAGAAAACACTGTTTTCGATGTGATGACTGTCTTCGTTAAAGATGTTGGGGTGCTAGGAACAGGCTTAAGGATATCGTCTTTCGGTTCGGGAGACGAGCCTTTATCAGAAGGCTTGGGAAGTTCTTTCTCAGGCTGAGGAGCTGGAGAAGACTTGTCTGTGGGCTCTTTGGGCTTCTCATCTTTAGGCTCAGAAGGCAATTGCGATCTCGGCGTTACTTTCGGCTCTGGAGAGGGTTCTCGCGAGGATTCAGGAGATTCAGTAACCGGTTTCTTATCTAGTGGCTTAGCAGGAGCTTGTGTTCCTGGAGTACCTCTAGGCTCCGGCGAAGGCTCCCGCGAGGACTCTGGGGACTCAATAACGGGCTTCTTGTCAATTGGTTTTCCAGGTTCTTGAGTTCCTGGCGTAAGTCTCGGCTCCGGTGAATGTTCCCGAGACGAAGCCGGAGATTCAGTAACTGGCTTGCCAACAACTTTTTCGGTAACTTCAGAAAACACTGTTTTCGATGTGATGACTGTCTTCGTTAAAGATGTTGCGGTGCTAGGAACAGGCTTAAAGATATCGTCTTTCGGTTCGGGAGACGAGCCTTTATCAGAAGGCTTGGGAAGTTCTTTCTCAGGCTGAGGAGCTGGAGAAGACTTGTCTGTGGGCTCTTTGAGCTTCTCATCTTTAGGCTCAGAAGGCAATTGCGATCTCGGCGTTACTTTCGGCTCTGGAGAGGGTTCTCGCGAGGATTGTGGAGATTCAGTAACCGGTTTCTTATCTAGTGGCTTAGCAGGAGCTTGTGTTCCTGGAGTACCTCTAGGCTCCGGCGAAGGCTCCCGCGAGGACTCTGCGGACTCAATAACGGGCTTCTTGGCAATTGGTTTTCCAGGTTCTTGAGTTCCTGGCGTAAGTCTCGGCTCCGGTGAAGGTTCCCGAGATGAAGCCGGAGATTCAGTAACTGGCTTGCCAACAACTTTTTCGGTAACTTCAGAAAACACTGTTTTCGATGTGATGACTGTCTTCGTTAAAGATGTTGGGGTGCTAGGAACAGGCTTAAGGATATCGTCTTTCGGTTCGGGAGACGAGCCTTTATCAAAAGGCTTGGGAAGTTCTTTCTCAGGCTGAGGAGCTGGAGAAGACTTGTCTGTGGGCTCTTTGGGTTTCTCATCTTTTGGCTCAGAAGGCAATTGCGATCTCGGCGTTGCTTTCGGCTCTGGAGAGGGTTCTCGCGAGGATTGTGGAGATTCAGTAACCGGTTTCTTATCTAGTGGCTTAGCAGGAGCTTGTGTTCCTGGAGTACCTCTAGGCTCCGGCGAAGGCTCCCGCGAGGACTCTGGGGACTCAATAACGGGCTTCTTGTCAATTGGTTTTCCAGGTTCTTGAGTTCCTGGCGTAAGTCTCGGCTCCGGTGAAGGTTCCCGAGACGAAGCCGGAGATTCAGTAACTGGCTTGCCAACAACTTTTTCGGTAACTTCAGAAAACACTGTTTTCGATGTGATGACTGTCTTCGTTAAAGATGTTGGGGTGCTAGGAACAGGCTTAAGGATATCGTCTTTCGGTTCGGGAGACGAGCCTTTATCAGAAGGCTTGGGAAGTTCTTTCTCAGGCTGAGGAGCTGGAGAAGACTTGTCTGTGGGCTCTTTGGGTTTCTCATCTTTTGGCTCAGAAGGCAATTGCGATCTCGGCATTGCTTTCGGCTCTGGAGAGGGTTCTCGCGAGGATTGTGGAGATTCAGTAACCGGTTTCTTATCTAGTGGCTTAGCAGGAGCTTGTGTTCCTGGAGTACCTCTAGGCTCCGGCGAAGGCTCCCGCGAGGACTCTGGGGACTCAATAACGCGCTTCTTTTCAATTGGTTTTCCAGGTTCTTGAGTTCCTGGCGTAAGTCTCGGCTCCGGTGAATGTTCCCGAGACGAAGCCGGAGATTCAGTAACTGGCTTGCCAACAACTTTTTCGGTAACTTCAGAAAACACTGTTTTCGATGTGATGACTGTCTTCGTTAAAGATGTTGGGGTGCTAGGAACAGGCTTAAGGATATCGTCTTTCGGTTCGGGAGACGAGCCTTTATCAGAAGGCTTGGGAAGTTCTTTCTCAGGCTGAGGAGCTGGAGAAGACTTGTCTGTGGGCTCTTTGGGTTTCTCATCTTTTGGCTCAGAAGGCAATTGCGATCTCGGCGTTGCTTTCGGCTCTGGAGAGGGTTCTCGCGAGGATTGTGGAGATTCAGTAACCGGTTTCTTATCTAGTGGCTTAGCAGGAGCTTGTGTTCCTGGAGTACCTCTAGGCTCCGGCGAAGGCTCCCGCGAGGACTCTGGGGACTCAATAACGGGCTTCTTGTCAATTGGTTTTCCAGGTTCTTGAGTTCCTGGCGTAAGTCTCGGCTCCGGTGAAGGTTCCCGAGACGAAGCCGGAGATTCAGTAACTGGCTTGCCAACAACTTTTTCGGTAACATCAGAAAACACTGTTTTCGATGTGATGACTGTCTTCGTTAAAGATGTTGGGGTGCTAGGAACAGGCTTAAGGATATCGTCTTTCGGTTCGGGAGACGAGCCTTTATCAGAAGGCTTGGGAAGTTCTTTCTCAGGCTGAGGAGCTGGAGAAGACTTGTCTGTGGGCACTTTGGGTTTCTCATCTTTTGGCTCAGAAGGCAATTGCGATCTCGGCGTTGCTTTCGGCTCTGGAGAGGGTTCTCGCGAGGATTGTGGAGATTCAGTAACCGGTTTCTTATCTAGTGGCTTAGCAGGAGCTTGTGTTCCTGGAGTACCTCTAGGCTCCGGCGAAGGCTCCCGCGAGGACTCTGGGGACTCAATAACGGGCTTCTTGTCAATTGGTTTTCCAGGTTCTTGAGTTCCTGGCGTAAGTCTCGGCTCCGGTGAATGTTCCCGAGACGAAGCCGGAGATTCAGTAACTGGCTTGCCAACAACTTTTTCGGTAACTTCAGAAAACACTGTTTTCGATGTGATGACTGTCTTCGTTAAAGATGTTGGGGTGCTAGGAACAGGCTTAAGGATATCGTCTTTCGGTTCGGGAGACGAGCCTTTATCAGAAGGCTTGGGAAGTTCTTTCTCAGGCTGAGGAGCTGGAGAAGACTTGTCTGTGGGCTCTTTGGGCTTCTCATCTTTAGGCTCAGAAGGCAATTGCGATCTCGGCGTTACTTTCGGCTCTGGAGAGGGTTCTCGCGAGAATTCAGGAGATTCAGTAACCGGTTTCTTATCTAGTGGCTTAGTAGGAGCTTGTGTTCCTGGAGTACCTCTAGGCTCCGGCGAAGGCTCCCGCGAGGACTCTGGGGACTCAGTAACGGGCTTCTTGTCAACTGGTTTTCCAGGTTCTTGAGTTCCTGGCGTAAGTCTCGGCTCCGGTGAAGGTTCCCGAGACGAAGCCGGAGATTCAGTAACTGGCTTGCCAACAACTTTTTCGGTAACTTCAGAAAACACTGTTTTCGATGTGATGACTGTCTTCGTTAAAGATGTTGGGGTGCTAGGAACAGGCTTAAGGATATCGTCTTTCGGTTCGGGAGACGAGCCTTTATCAGAAGGCTTGGAAAGTTCTTTCTCAGGCTGAGGAGCTGGAGAAGACTTGTCTGTGGGCTCTTTGGGTTTCTCATCTTTTGGCTCAGAAGGCAATTGCGATCTCGGCGTTGCTTTCGGCTCTGGAGAGGGTTCTCGCGAGGATTGTGGAGATTCAGTAACCGGTTTCTTATCTAGTGGCTTAGTAGGAGCTTGTGTTCCTGGAGTACCTCTAGGCTCCGGCGAAGGCTCCCGCGAGGACTCTGGGGACTCAATAACGGGCTTCTTGTCAATTGGTTTTCCAGGTTCTTGAGTTCCTGGCGTAAGTCTCAGCTCCGGTGAAGGTTCCCGAGACGAAGCCGGAGATTCAGTAACTGGCTTGCCAACAACTTTTTCGGTAACTTCAGAAAACACTGTTTTCGATGTGATGACTGTCTTCGTTAAAGATGTTGGGGTGCTAGGAACAGGCTTAAGGATATCGTCTTTCGGTTCGGGAGACGAGCCTTTATCAGAAGGCTTGGGAAGTTCTTTCTCAGGCTGAGGAGCTGGATAAGACTTGTCTGTGGGCTCTTTGGGCTTCTCATCTTTAGGCTCAGAAGGCAATTGCGATCTCGGCGTTACTTTCGGCTCTGGAGAGGGTTCTCGCGAGGATTCAGGAGATTCAGTAACCGGTTTCTTATCTAGTGGCTTAGTAGGAGCTTGTGTTCCTGGAGTACCTCTAGGCTCTGGCGAAGGCTCCCGCGAGGACTCTGGGGACTCAGTAACGGGCTTCTTGTGAACTGGTTTTCCAGGTTCTTGAGTTCCTGGCGTAAGTCTCGGCTCCGGTGAAGGTTCCCGAGACGAAGCCGGAGATTCAGTAACTGGCTTGCCAACAACTTTTTCGGTAACTTCAGAAAACACTGTTTTCGATGTGATGACTGTCTTCGTTAAAGATGTTGGGGTGCTAGGAACAGGCTTAAGGATATCGTCTTTCGGTTCGGGAGACGAGCCTTTATCAAAAGGCTTGGGAAGTTCCTTCTCAGGCTGCGGAGCTGGAGAAGACTTGTCTGTGGGCTCTTTGGGTTTCTCATCTTTTGGCTCAGAAGGCAATTGCGATCTCGGCGTTGCTTTCGGCTCTGGAGAGGGTTCTCGCGAGGATTGTGGGGATTCAGTAACCGGTTTCTTATCTAGTGGCTTAGCAGGAGCTTGTGTTCCTGGAGTACCTCTAGGCTCCGGCGAAGGCTCCCGCGAGGACTCTGGGGACTCAATAACGGGCTTCTTGTCAATTGGTTTTCCAGGTTCTTGAGTTCCTGGCGTAAGTCTCGGCTCCGGTGAAGGTTCCCGAGACGAAGCCGGAGATTCAGTAACTGGCTTGCCAACAACTTTTTCGGTAACTTGAGAAAACACTGTTTTCGATGTGATGACTGTCTTCGTTAAAGATGTTGGGGTGCTAGGAACAGGCTTAAGGATATCGTCTTTCGGTTCGGGAGACGAGCCTTTATCAAAAGGCTTGGGAAGTTCCTTCTCAGGCTGCGGAGCTGGAGAAGACTTGTCTGTGGGCTCTTTGGGTTTCTCATCTTTTGGCTCAGAAGGCAATTGCGATCTCGGCGTTGCTTTCGGCTCTGGAGAGGGTTCTCGCGAGGATTGTGGGGATTCAGTAACCGGTTTCTTATCTAGTGGCTTAGCAGGAGCTTGTGTTCCTGGAGTACCTCTAGGCTCCGGCGAAGGCTCCCGCGAGGACTCTGGGGACTCAATAACGGGCTTCTTGTCAATTGGTTTTCCAGGTTCTTGAGTTCCTGGCGTAAGTCTCGGCTCCGGTGAAGGTTCCCGAGACGAAGCCGGAGATTCAGTAACTGGCTTGCCAACAACTTTTTCGGTAACTTCAGAAAACACTGTTTTCGATGTGATGACTGTCTTCGTTAAAGATGTTGGGGTGCTAGGAACAGGCTTAAGGATATCGTCTTTCGGTTCGGGAGACGAGCCTTTATCAGAAGGCTTGGGAAGTTCTTTCTCAGGCTGAGGAGCTGGAGAAGACTTGTCTGTGGGCTCTTTGGGCTTCTCATCTTTAGGCTCAGAAGGCAATTGCGATCTCGGCGTTACTTTCGGCTCTGGAGAGGGTTCTCGCGAGGATTGTGGAGATTCAGTAACCGGTTTCTTATCTAGTGACTTAGCAGGAGCTTGTGTTCCTGGAGTACCTCTAGGCTCCGGCGAAGGCTCCCGCGAGGACTCTGGGGACTCAATAACGGGCTTCTTGTCAATTGGTTTTCCAGGTTCTTGAGTTCCTGGCGTAAGTCTCGGCTCCGGTGAAGGTTCCCGAGACGAAGCCGGAGATTCAGTAACTGGCTTGCCAACAACTTTTTCGGTAACTTCAGAAAACACTGTTTTCGATGTGATGACTGTCTTCGTTAAAGATGTTGGGGTGCTAGGAACAGGCTTAAGGATATCGTCTTTCGGTTCGGGAGACGAGCCTTTATCAAAAGGCTTGGGAAGTTCTTTCTCAGACTGAGGAGCTGGAGAAGACTTGTCTGTGGGCTCTTTGGGTTTCTCATCTTTTGGCTCAGAAGGCAATTGCGATCTCGGCGTTGCTTTCGGCTCTGGAGAGGGTTCTCGCGAGGATTGTGGAGATTCAGTAACCAGTTTCTTATCTAGTGGCTTAGCAGGAGCTTGTGTTCCTGGAGTACCTCTAGGCTCCGGCGAAGGCTCCCGCGAGGACTCTGGGGACTCAATAACGGGCTTCTTGTCAATTGGTTTTCCAGGTTCTTGAGTTCCTGGCGTAAGTCTCGGCTCCGGTGAAGGTTCCCGAGACGAAGCCGGAGATTCAGTAACTGGCTTGTTAACAACTTTTTCGGTAACTTCAGAAAACACTGTTTTCGATGTGATGACTGTCTTCGTTAAAGATGTTGGGGTGCTAGGAACACGCTTAAGGATATCGTCTTTCGGTTCAGGGGATGAGCGTTTATCAGAAGGTTCGGGATGTTCTTTCTCAGGCTGAGGAGCTGGAGAAGACATGTCTGTAGGCTCTTTGGGTTTCTCATCTTTTGGCTCAGAAAGCAATTGCAATTTCGGCGTTACTTTCGGCTCTGGAGAGGGTTCTCGCGAGGATTGTGGAGATTCAGTAACCAGTTTCTTATCTAGTGGCTTAGTAGGAGCTTGTGTTCCTGGAGTACCTCTAGGCTCCGGCGAAGGCTCCCGCGAGGACTCTGGGGACTCAGTAACGGGCTTCTTGTCAACTGGTTTTCCAGGTTCTTGAGTTCCTGGCGTAAGTCTCGGCTCCGGTGAAGGTTCCCGAGACGAAGCCGGAGATTCAGTAACTGGCTTGCCAACAACTTTTTCGGTAACTTCAGAAAACACTGTTTTCGATGTGATGACTGTCTTCGTTAAAGATGTTGGGGTGCTAGGAACAGGCTTAAGGATATCGTCTTTCGGTTCGGGAGACGAGCCTTTATCAGAAGGCTTGTGAAGTTCTTTCTCAGGCTGAGGAGCTGGAGAAGACTTGTCTGTGGGCTCTTTGGGTTTCTCATCTTTTGGCTCAGAAGGCAATTGCGATCTCGGCGTTGCTTTCGGCTCTGGAGAGGGTTCTCGCGAGGATTGTGGAGATTCAGTAACCGGTTTCTTATCTAGTGGCTTAGCAGGAGCTTGTGTTCCTGGAGTACCTCTAGGCTCCGGCGAAGGCTCCCGCGAGGACTCTGGGGACTCAATAACGGGCTTCTTGTCAATTGGTTTTCCAGGTTCTTGAGTTCCTGGCGTAAGTCTCGGCTCCGGTGAAGGTTCCCGAGACGAAGCCGGAGATTCAGTAACTGGCTTGCCAACAACTTTTTCGGTAATTTCAGAAAACACTGTTTTCGATGTGATGACTGTCTTCGTTAAAGATGTTGGGGTGCTAGGAACAGGCTTAAGGATATCGTCTTTAGGTTCGGGAGACGAGCCTTTATCAGAAGGCTTGGGAAGTTCTTTCTCAGGCTGAGGAGCTGGAGAAGACTTGTCTGTGGGCTCTTTGGGCTTCTCATCTTTAGGCTCAGAAGGCAATTGCGATCTCGGCGTTGCTTTCGGCGTTGCTTTCGGCTCTGGAGAGGGTTCTCGCGAGGATTGTGGAGATTCAGTAACCGGTTTCTTATCTAGTGGCTTAGCAGGAGCTTGTGTTCCTGGAGTACCTCTAGGCTCCGGCGAAGGCTCCCGCGAGGACTCTGGGGACTCAGTAACGGGCTTCTTGTCAATTGGTTTTCCAGGTTCTTGAGTTCCTGGCGTAAGTCTCGGCTCCGGTGAAGGCTCCCGAGACGAAGCCGGAGATTCAGTAACTGGCTTGCCAACAACTTTTTCGGTAACTTCAGAAAACACTGTTTTCGATGTGATGACTGTCTTCGTTAAAGATGTTGGGGTGCTAGGAACAGGCTTAAGGATATCGTCTTTCGGTTCGGGAGACGAGCCTTTATCAGAAGGCTTGGGAAGTTCTTTCTCAGGCTGAGGAGCTGGAGAAGACTTGTCTGTGGGCTCTTTGGGCTTCTCATCTTTAGGCTCAGAAGGCAATTGCGATCTCGGTGTTGCTTTCGGCGTTGCTTTCGGCTCTGGGGAGGGTTCTCGCGAGGATTGTGGAGATTCAGTAACCGGTTTCTTATCTAGTGGCTTAGCAGGAGCTTGTGTTCCTGGAGTACCTCTAGGCTCCGGCGAAGGCTCCCGCGAGGACTCTGGCGACTCAATAACGGGCTTCTTGTCAATTGGTTTTCCAGGTTCTTGAGTTCCTGGCGTAAGTCTCGGCTCCGGTGAAGGTTCCCGAGACGAAGCCGGAGATTCAGTAACTGGCTTGCCAACAACTTTTTCGGTAACTTCAGAAAACACTGTTTTCGATGTGATGACTGTCTTCGTTAAAGATGTTGGGGTGCTAGGAACAGGCTTAAGGATATCGTCTTTCGGTTCGGGAGACGAGCCTTTATCAGAAGGCTTGGGAAGTTCTTTCTCAGGCTGAGGAGCTGGAGAAGACTTGTCTGTGGGCTCTTTGGGCTTCTCATCTTTAGGCTCAGAAGGCAATTGCGATCTCGGCGTTGCTTTCGGCGTTGCTTTCGGCTCTGGAGAGGGTTCTCGCGAGGATTGTGGAGATTCAGTAACCGGTTTCTTATCTAGTGGCTTAGCAGGAGCTTGTGTTCCTGGAGTACCTCTAGGCTCCGGCGAAGGCTCCCGCGAGGACTCTGGGGACTCAATAACGGGCTTCTTGTCAATTGGTTTTCCAGGTTCTTGAGTTCCTGGCGTAAGTCTCGGCTCCGGTGAAGGTTCCCGAGACGAAGCCGGAGATTCAGTAACTGGCTTGCCAACAACTTTTTCGGTAACTTCAGAAAACACTGTTTTCGATGTGATGACTGTCTTCGTTAAAGATGTTGGGGTGCTAGGAACAGGCTTAAGGATATCGTCTTTCGGTTCGGGAGACGAGCCTTTATCAAAAGGCTTGGGAAGTTCTTTCTCAGACTGAGGAGCTGGAGAAGACTTGTCTGTGGGCTCTTTGGGTTTCTCATCTTTTGGCTCAGAAGGCAATTGCGATCTCGGCGTTACTTTCGGCTCTGGAGAGGGTTCTCGCGAGAATTCAGGAGATTCAGTAACCGGTTTCTTATCTAGGGGCTTAGTAGGAGCTTGTGTTCCTGGAGTACCTCTAGGCTCCGGCGAAGGCTCCCGCGAGGACTCTGGGGACTCAATAACGGGCTTCTTGTCAATTGGTTTTCCAGGTTCTTGAGTTCCTGGCGTAAGTCTCGGCTCCGGTGAAGGTTCCCGAGACGAAGCCGGAGATTCAGTAACTGGCTTGCCAACAACTTTTTCGGTAACTTGAGAAAACACTGTTTTCGATGTGATGACTGTCTTCGTTAAAGATGTTGGGGTGCTAGGAACAGGCTTAAGGATATCGTCTTTCGGTTCGGGAGACGAGCCTTTATCAAAAGGCTTGGGAAGTTCCTTCTCAGGCTGCGGAGCTGGAGAAGACTTGTCTGTGGGCTCTTTGGGTTTCTCATGTTTTGGCTCAGAAGGCAATTGCGATCTCGGCGTTGCTTTCGGCTCTGGAGAGGGTTCTCGCGAGGATTGTGGGGATTCAGTAACCGGTTTCTTATCTAGTGGCTTAGCAGGAGCTTGTGTTCCTGGAGTACCTCTAGGCTCCGGCGAAGGCTCCCGCGAGGACTCTGGGGACTCAATAACGGGCTTCTTGTCAATTGGTTTTCCAGGTTCTTGAGTTCCTGGCGTAAGTCTCGGCTCCGGTGAAGGTTCCCGAGACGAAGCCGGAGATTCAGTAACTGGCTTGCCAACAACTTTTTCGGTAACTTCAGAAAACACTGTTTTCGATGTGATGACTGTCTTCGTTAAAGATGTTGGGGTGCTAGGAACAGGCTTAAGGATATCGTCTTTCGGTTCGGGAGACGAGCCTTTATCAGAAGGCTTGGGAAGTTCTTTCTCAGGCTGAGGAGCTGGAGAAGACTTGTCTGTGGGCTCTTTGGGCTTCTCATCTTTAGGCTCAGAAGGCAATTGCGATCTCGGCGTTACTTTCGGCTCTGGAGAGGGTTCTCGCGAGGATTGTGGAGATTCAGTAACCGGTTTCTTATCTAGTGACTTAGCAGGAGCTTGTGTTCCTGGAGTACCTCTAGGCTCCGGCGAAGGCTCCCGCGAGGACTCTGGGGACTCAATAACGGGCTTCTTGTCAATTGGTTTTCCAGGTTCTTGAGTTCCTGGCGTAAGTCTCGGCTCCGGTGAAGGTTCCCGAGACGAAGCCGGAGATTCAGTAACTGGCTTGCCAACAACTTTTTCGGTAACTTCAGAAAACACTGTTTTCGATGTGATGACTGTCTTCGTTAAAGATGTTGGGGTGCTAGGAACAGGCTTAAGGATATCGTCTTTCGGTTCGGGAGACGAGCCTTTATCAAAAGGCTTGGGAAGTTCTTTCTCAGACTGAGGAGCTGGAGAAGACTTGTCTGTGGGCTCTTTGGGTTTCTCATCTTTTGGCTCAGAAGGCAATTGCGATCTCGGCGTTGCTTTCGGCTCTGGAGAGGGTTCTCGCGAGGATTGTGGAGATTCAGTAACCAGTTTCTTATCTAGTGGCTTAGCAGGAGCTTGTGTTCCTGGAGTACCTCTAGGCTCCGGCGAAGGCTCCCGCGAGGACTCTGGGGACTCAATAACGGGCTTCTTGTCAATTGGTTTTCCAGGTTCTTGAGTTCCTGGCGTAAGTCTCGGCTCCGGTGAAGGTTCCCGAGACGAAGCCGGAGATTCAGTAACTGGCTTGTTAACAACTTTTTCGGTAACTTCAGAAAACACTGTTTTCGATGTGATGACTGTCTTCGTTAAAGATGTTGGGGTGCTAGGAACACGCTTAAGGATATCGTCTTTCGGTTCAGGGGATGAGCGTTTATCAGAAGGTTCGGGATGTTCTTTCTCAGGCTGAGGAGCTGGAGAAGACATGTCTGTAGGCTCTTTGGGTTTCTCATCTTTTGGCTCAGAAAGCAATTGCAATTTCGGCGTTACTTTCGGCTCTGGAGAGGGTTCTCGCGAGGATTGTGGAGATTCAGTAACCAGTTTCTTATCTAGTGGCTTAGTAGGAGCTTGTGTTCCTGGAGTACCTCTAGGCTCCGGCGAAGGCTCCCGCGAGGACTCTGGGGACTCAGTAACGGGCTTCTTGTCAACTGGTTTTCCAGGTTCTTGAGTTCCTGGCGTAAGTCTCGGCTCCGGTGAAGGTTCCCGAGACGAAGCCGGAGATTCAGTAACTGGCTTGCCAACAACTTTTTCGGTAACTTCAGAAAACACTGTTTTCGATGTGATGACTGTCTTCGTTAAAGATGTTGGGGTGCTAGGAACAGGCTTAAGGATATCGTCTTTCGGTTCGGGAGACGAGCCTTTATCAGAAGGCTTGTGAAGTTCTTTCTCAGGCTGAGGAGCTGGAGAAGACTTGTCTGTGGGCTCTTTGGGTTTCTCATCTTTTGGCTCAGAAGGCAATTGCGATCTCGGCGTTGCTTTCGGCTCTGGAGAGGGTTCTCGCGAGGATTGTGGAGATTCAGTAACCGGTTTCTTATCTAGTGGCTTAGCAGGAGCTTGTGTTCCTGGAGTACCTCTAGGCTCCGGCGAAGGCTCCCGCGAGGACTCTGGGGACTCAATAACGGGCTTCTTGTCAATTGGTTTTCCAGGTTCTTGAGTTCCTGGCGTAAGTCTCGGCTCCGGTGAAGGTTCCCGAGACGAAGCCGGAGATTCAGTAACTGGCTTGCCAACAACTTTTTCGGTAATTTCAGAAAACACTGTTTTCGATGTGATGACTGTCTTCGTTAAAGATGTTGGGGTGCTAGGAACAGGCTTAAGGATATCGTCTTTAGGTTCGGGAGACGAGCCTTTATCAGAAGGCTTGGGAAGTTCTTTCTCAGGCTGAGGAGCTGGAGAAGACTTGTCTGTGGGCTCTTTGGGCTTCTCATCTTTAGGCTCAGAAGGCAATTGCGATCTCGGCGTTGCTTTCGGCGTTGCTTTCGGCTCTGGAGAGGGTTCTCGCGAGGATTGTGGAGATTCAGTAACCGGTTTCTTATCTAGTGGCTTAGCAGGAGCTTGTGTTCCTGGAGTACCTCTAGGCTCCGGCGAAGGCTCCCGCGAGGACTCTGGGGACTCAGTAACGGGCTTCTTGTCAATTGGTTTTCCAGGTTCTTGAGTTCCTGGCGTAAGTCTCGGCTCCGGTGAAGGCTCCCGAGACGAAGCCGGAGATTCAGTAACTGGCTTGCCAACAACTTTTTCGGTAACTTCAGAAAACACTGTTTTCGATGTGATGACTGTCTTCGTTAAAGATGTTGGGGTGCTAGGAACAGGCTTAAGGATATCGTCTTTCGGTTCGGGAGACGAGCCTTTATCAGAAGGCTTGGGAAGTTCTTTCTCAGGCTGAGGAGCTGGAGAAGACTTGTCTGTGGGCTCTTTGGGCTTCTCATCTTTAGGCTCAGAAGGCAATTGCGATCTCGGTGTTGCTTTCGGCGTTGCTTTCGGCTCTGGGGAGGGTTCTCGCGAGGATTGTGGAGATTCAGTAACCGGTTTCTTATCTAGTGGCTTAGCAGGAGCTTGTGTTCCTGGAGTACCTCTAGGCTCCGGCGAAGGCTCCCGCGAGGACTCTGGCGACTCAATAACGGGCTTCTTGTCAATTGGTTTTCCAGGTTCTTGAGTTCCTGGCGTAAGTCTCGGCTCCGGTGAAGGTTCCCGAGACGAAGCCGGAGATTCAGTAACTGGCTTGCCAACAACTTTTTCGGTAACTTCAGAAAACACTGTTTTCGATGTGATGACTGTCTTCGTTAAAGATGTTGGGGTGCTAGGAACAGGCTTAAGGATATCGTCTTTCGGTTCGGGAGACGAGCCTTTATCAGAAGGCTTGGGAAGTTCTTTCTCAGGCTGAGGAGCTGGAGAAGACTTGTCTGTGGGCTCTTTGGGCTTCTCATCTTTAGGCTCAGAAGGCAATTGCGATCTCGGCGTTGCTTTCGGCGTTGCTTTCGGCTCTGGAGAGGGTTCTCGCGAGGATTGTGGAGATTCAGTAACCGGTTTCTTATCTAGTGGCTTAGCAGGAGCTTGTGTTCCTGGAGTACCTCTAGGCTCCGGCGAAGGCTCCCGCGAGGACTCTGGGGACTCAATAACGGGCTTCTTGTCAATTGGTTTTCCAGGTTCTTGAGTTCCTGGCGTAAGTCTCGGCTCCGGTGAAGGTTCCCGAGACGAAGCCGGAGATTCAGTAACTGGCTTGCCAACAACTTTTTCGGTAACTTCAGAAAACACTGTTTTCGATGTGATGACTGTCTTCGTTAAAGATGTTGGGGTGCTAGGAACAGGCTTAAGGATATCGTCTTTCGGTTCGGGAGACGAGCCTTTATCAGAAGGCTTGGGAAGTTCTTTCTCAGGCTGAGGAGCTGGACAAGACTTGTCTGTGGGCTCTTTGGGTTTCTCATCTTTTGGCTCAGAAGGCAATTGCGATCTCGGCGTTGCTTTCGGCTCTGGAGAGGGTTCTCGCGAGGATTGTGGAGATTCAGTAACCGGTTTCTTATCTAGTGGCTTAGCAGGAGCTTGTGTTCCTGGAGTACCTCTAGGCTCCGGCGAAGGCTCCCGCGAGGACTCTGGGGACTCAATAACGGGCTTCTTGTCAATTGGTTTTCCAGGTTCTTGAGTTCCTGGCGTAAGTCTCGGCTCCGGTGAAGGTTCCCGAGACGAAGCCGGAGATTCAGTAACTGGCTTGCCAACAACTTTTTCGGTAACTTCAGAAAACACTGTTTTCGATGTGATGACTGTCTTCGTTAAAGATGTTGGGGTGCTAGGAACAGGCTTAAGGATATCGTCTTTCGGTTCGGGAGACGAGCCTTTATCAGAAGGCTTGGGAAGTTCTTTCTCAGGCTGCGGAGCTGGAGAAGACTTGTCTGTGGGCTCTTTGGGTTTCTCATCTTTTGGCTCAGAAGGCAATTGCGATCTCGGCGTTGCTTTCGGCTCTGGAAAGGGTTCTCGCGAGGATTGTGGAGATTCAGTAACCGGTTTCTTATCTAGTGGCTTAGCAGGAGCTTGTGTTCCTGGAGTACCTCTAGGCTCCGGCGAAGGCTCCCGCGAGGACTCTGGGGACTCAATAACGGGCTTCTTGTCAATTGGTTTTCCAGGTTCTTGAGTTCCTGGCGTAAGTCTCGGCTCCGGTGAAGGTTCCCGAGACGTAGCCGGAGACTCAGTAACTGGCTTGCCAAAAACTTTTTCGGTAACTTCAGAAAACACTGTTTTCGATGTGATGACTGTCTTCGTTAAAGATGTTGGGGTGCTAGGAACAGGCTTAAGGATATCGTCTTTCGGTTCGGGAGACGAGCCTTTATCAGAAGGCTTGGGAAGTTCTTTCTCAGGCTGAGGAGCTGGAGAAGACTTGTCTGTGGGCTCTTTGGGTTTCTCATCTTTTGGCTCAGAAGGCAATTGCAATTTCGGCGTTACTTTCGGCTCTGGAGAGGGTTCTCGCGAGGATTGTGGAGATTCAGTAACCAGTTTCTTATCTAGTGGCTTAGCAGGAGCTTGTGTTCCTAAAGTACCTGTAGGCTCTGGCGAAGGCTCCCGCGAGGACTCTGGGGACTCAGTAACGGGTTTCTTATCAACTGGTTTTCCAGGTTCTTGAGTTCCTGGCGTAAGTCTCGGCTCCGGTGAAGGTTCCCGAGACGAAGCCGGAGATTCAGTAACTGGCTTGCCAACAACTTTTTCGGTAACTTCAGAAAACACTGTTTTCGATGTGATGACTGTCTTCGTTAAAGATGTTGGGGTGCTAGGAACAGGCTTAAGGATATCGTCTTTCGGTTCGGGAGACGAGCCTTTATCAGAAGGCTTGGGAAGTTCTTTCTCAGGCTGAGGAGCTGGAGAAGACTTGTCTGTGGGCTCTTTGGGCTTCTCATCTTTAGGCTCAGAAGGCAATTGCGATCTCGGCGTTGCTTTCGGCTCTGGAGAGGGTTCTCGCGAGGATTGTGGAGATTCAGTAACCGGTTTCTTATCTAGTGGCTTAGCAGGAGCTTGTGTTCCTGGAGTACCTCTAGGCTCCGGCGAAGGCTCCCGCGAGGACTCTGGGGACTCAATAACGGGCTTCTTGTCAATTGGTTTTCCAGGTTCTTGAGTTCCTGGCGTAAGTCTCGGCTCCGGTGAAGGTTCCCGAGACGAAGCCGGAGATTCAGTAACTGGCTTGCCAACAACTTTTTCGGTAACTTCAGAAAACACTGTTTTCGATGTGATGACTGTCTTCGTTAAAGATGTTGGGGTGCTAGGAACAGGCTTAAGGATATCGTCTTTCGGTTCGGGAGACGAGCCTTTATCAGAAGGCTTGGGAAGTTCTTTCTCAGGCTGAGGAGCTGGAGAAGACTTGTCTGTGGGCTCTTTGGGTTTCTCATCTTTTGGCTCAAAAGGCAATTGCGATCTCGGCGTTGCTTTCGGCTCTGGAGAGGGTTCTCGCGAGGATTGTGGAGATTCAGTAACCGGTTTCTTATCTAGTGGCTTAGCAGGAGCTTGTGTTCCTGGAGTACCTCTAGGCTCCAGCGAGGACTCTGGGGACTCAGCAACGGGCTTCTTGTCAACTGGTTTTCCAGGTTCTTGAGTTCCTGGCGTAAGTCTCGGCTCCGGTGAAGGTTCCCGAGACGAAGCCGGAGATTCAGTAACAACTTTTTCGGTAACTTCAGAAAACACTGTTTTCGATGTGATGACTGTCTTCGTTAAAGATGTTGGGGTGCTAGGAACAGGCTTAAGGATATCGTCTTTCGGTTCGGGAGACGAGCCTTTATCAGAAGGCTTGGGAAGTTCTTTTTCAGGCTGAGGAGCTGGAGAAGACTTGCCTGCGGGCTCTTTGGGTTTCTCATCTTTTCGCTCAGAACGCAATTGCGATCTCGGCGTTACTTTCGCCTCTGGAGAGGGTTCTCGCGAGGATTGTGGAGATTCAGTAAAGGGTTTCGTATCTAGTGGCTTAGCAGGAAATTGTGTTCCTGGAGTACCTCTAGGCTCCGGCGAAAGCTCCCGCGAGGACTCTGGGGACTCAGTAACGGGCTTCTTGTCAACTGGTTTTCCAGGTTCTTGAGTTCCTGACGTAAGTCTCGGCTCCGGTGAAGGTTCCCGAGACGAAGCCGGAGATTCAGTAACTGGCTTGCCAACAACTTTTTTGGTAACTTCAGAAAACACTGTTTTCGATGTGATGACTGTCTTCGTTAAAGATGTTGGGGTGCTAGGAACAGGCTTAAGGATATCGTCTTTCGGTTCGGGAGACAAGCCTTTATCAGAAGGCTTGGGAAGTTCTTTCTCACGCTGAGGAGCTGGAGAAGACTTGTCTGTGGGCTCTTTGGGTTTCTCATCTTTTGGCTCAGAAGGCAATTGCGATCTCGGCGTTGCTTTCGGCTCTGGAGAGGGTTCTCGCGAGGATTGTGGAGATTCAGTAACCGGTTTCTTATCTAGTGGCTTAGCAGGAGCTTGTGTTCCTGGAGTACCTCTAGGCTCCAGCGAAGGCTCCCGCGAGGACTCTGGGGAGTCAATAACGGGCTTCTTGTCAATTGGTTTTCCAGGTTCTTGAGTTCCTGGCGTAAGTCTCGGCTCCGGTGAAGGTTCCCGAGACGAAGCCGGAGATTCAGTAACTGGCTTGCCAACAACTTTTTCGGTAACTTCAGAAAACACTGTTTTCGATGTGATGACTGTCTTCGTTAAAGATGTTGGGGTGCTAGGAACAGGCTTAAGGATATCGTCTTTCGGTTCGGGAGACGAGCCTTTATCAGAAGGCTTGGGAAGTTCTTTCTCAGGCTGAGGAGCTGGAGAAGACTTGTCTGTGGGCTCTTTGGGCTTCTCATCTTTAGGCTCAGAAGGCAATTGCGATCTCGGCGTTACTTTCGGCTCTGGAGAGGGTTCTCGCGAGGATTCAGGAGATTCAGTAACCGGTTTCTTATCTAGTGGCTTAGTAGGAGCTTGTGTTCCTGGAGTACCTCTAGGCTCCAGCGAAGGCTCCCGCGAGGACTCTGGGGACTCAGTAACGGGCTTCTTGTCAACTGGTTTTCCAGGTTCTTGAGTTCCTGGCGTAAGTCTCGGCTCCGGTGAAGGTTCCCGAGACGAAGCCGGAGATTCAGTAACTGGCTTGCCAACAACTTTTTCGGTAACTTCAGAAAACACTGTTTTCGATGTGATGACTGTCTTCGTTAAAGATGTTGGGGTGCTAGGAACAGGCTTAAGGATATCGTCTTTCGGTTCGGGAGACGAGCCTTTATCAGAAGGCTTGGGAAGTTTTTTCTCAGGCTGAGGAGCTGGAGAAGACTTGTCTGTGGGCTCTTTGGGCTTCTCATCTTTAGGCTCAGAAGGCAATTGCGATCTCGGCGTTACTTTCGGCTCTGGAGAGGGTTCTCGCGGGGATTGACGAGATTCAGTAACCGGTTTCTTATCTAGTGGCTTAGTAGGAGCTTGTGTTCCTGGAGTACCTCTAGGCTCCGGCGAAGGCTCCCGCGAGGACTCTGGGGACTCAATAACGGGCTTCTTGTCAATTGGTTTTCCAGGTTCTTGAGTTCCTGGCGTAAGTCTCGGCTCCGGTGAAGGTTCCCGAGACGAAGCCGGAGATTCAGTAACTGGCTTGCCAACAACTTTTTCGGTAACTTCAGAAAACACTGTTTTCCATGTGATGACTGTCTTCGTTAAAGATGTTGGGGTGCTAGGAACAGGCTTAAGGATATCGTCTTTCGGTTCGGGAGACGAGCCTTTATCAGAAGGCTTGGGAAGTTCTTTCTCAGGCTGAGGAGCTGGAGAAGACTTGTCTGTGGGCTCTTTGGGCTTCTCATCTTTAGGCTCAGAAGGCAATTGCGATCTCGGCGTTACTTTCGGCTCTGGAGAGGGTTCTCGCGAGGATTCAGGAGATTCAGTAACCGGTTTCTTATCTAGTGGCTTAGTAGGAGCTTGTGTTCCTGGAGTACCTCTAGGCTCCAGCGAAGGCTCCCGCGAGGACTCTGGGGACTCAGTAACGGGCTTCTTGTCAACTGGTTTTCCAGGTTCTTGAGTTCCTGGCGTAAGTCTCGGCTCCGGTGAAGGTTCCCGAGACGAAGCCGGAGATTCAGTAACTGGCTTGCCAACAACTTTTTCGGTAACTTCAGAAAACACTGTTTTCGATGTGATGACTGTCTTCGTTAAAGATGTTGGGGTGCTAGGAACAGGCTTAAGGATATCGTCTTTCGGTTCGGGAGACGAGCCTTTATCAGAAGGCTTGGGAAGTTCTTTCTCAGGCTGAGGAGCTGGAGAAGACTTGTCTGTGGGCTCTTTGGGTTTCTCATCTTTTGGCTCAGAAGGCAATTGCGATCTCGGCGTTGCTTTCGGCTCTGGAGAGGGTTCTCGCGAGGATTGTGGAGATTCAGTAACCGGTTTCTTATCTAGTGGCTTAGCAGGAGCTTGTGTTCCTGGAGTACCTCTAGGCTCCGGCGAAGGCTCCCGCGAGGACTCTGGGGACTCAATAACGGGCTTCTTGTCAATTGGCTTTCCAGGTTCTTGAGTTCCTGGCGTAAGTCTCGGCTCCGGTGAAGGTTCCCGAGACGAAGCCGGAGATTCAGTAACTGGCTTGCCAACAACTTTTTCGGTAACTTCAGAAAACACTGTTTTCGATGTGATGACTGTCTTCGTTAAAGATGTTGGGGTGCTAGGAACAGGCTTAAGGATATCGTCTTTCGGTTCGGGAGACGAGCCTTTATCAGAAGGCTTGGGAAGTTCTTTCTCAGGCTGAGGAGCTGGAGAAGACTTGTCTGTGGGCTCTTTGGGTTTCTCATCTTTTGGCTCAGAAGGCAATTGCGATCTCGGCGTTGCTTTCGGCTCTGGAAAGGGTTCTCGCGAGGATTGTGGAGATTCAGTAACCGGTTTCTTATCTAGTGGCTTAGCAGGAGCTTGTGTTCCTGGAGTACCTCTAGGCTCCGGCGAAGGCTCCCGCGAGGACTCTGGGGACTCAATAACGGGCTTCTTGTCAATTGGTTTTCCAGGTTCTTGAGTTCCTGGCGTATGTCTCGGCTCCGGTGAAGGTTCCCGAGACGAAGCCGGAGACTCAGTAACTGGCTTGCCAAAAACTTTTTCGGTAACTTCAGAAAACACTGTTTTCGATGTGATGACTGTCTTCGTTAAAGATGTTGGGGTGCTAGGAACAGGCTTAAGGATATCGTCTTTCGGTTCGGGAGACGAGCCTTTATCAGAAGGCTTGGGAAGTTCTTTGTCAGGCTGAGGAGCTGGAGAAGACTTGTCTGTGGGCTCTTTGGGCTTCTCATCTGTAGGCTCAGAAGGCAATTGCGATCTCGGCGTTACTTTCGGCTCTGGAGAGGGTTCTCGCGAGGATTCAGGAGATTCAGTAACCGGTTTCTTATCTAGTGGCTTAGTAGGAGCTTGTGTTCCTGGAGTACCTCTAGGCTCCGGCGAAGGCTCCCGCGAGGACTCTGGGGACTCAGTAACGGGCTTCTTGTCAACTGGTTTTCCAGGTTCTTGAGTTCCTGGCGTAAGTCTCGGCTCCGGTGAAGGTTCCCGAGACGAAGCCGGAGATTCAGTAACTGGCTTGCCAACAACTTTTTCGGTAACTTCAGAAAACACTGTTTTCGATGTGATGACTGTCTTCGTTAAAGATGTTGGGGTACTAGAAACAGGCTTAAGGATATCGTCTTGCGGTTGGGGAGACGAGCCTTTATCAGAAGGCTTGGGAAGTTCTTTCTCAGGCTGAGGAGCTGGAGAAGACTTGTCTGTGGGCTCTTTGGGTTTCTCATCTTTTGGCTCAGAAGGCAATTGCGATCTCGGAGTTACTTCCGGCTCTGGAGAGGGTTCTCGCGAGGATTGTGGAGATTCAGTAACCGGTTTCTTATCTAGTGGCTTAGCAGGAGCTTGTGTTCCTGGAGTACCTCTAGGCTCCCGCGAGGACTCTGGGGACTCAGTAACGGGCTTCTTGTCAACTGGTTTTCCAGGTTCTTGAGTTCCTGGCGTAAGTCTCGGCTCCGGTGAAGGTTCCCGAGACGAAGCCGGAGATTCAGTAACAACTTTTTCGGTAACTTCAGAAAACACTGTTTTCGATGTGATGACTGTCTTCGTTAAAGATGTTGGGGTGCTAGGAACAGGCTTAAGGATATCGTCTTTCGGTTCGGGAGACGAGCCTTTATCAGAAGGCTTGGGAAGTTCTTTCTCAGGCTGAGGAGCTGGAGAAGACTTGCCTGCGGGCTCTTTGGGTTTCTCATCTTTTCGCTCAGAAGGCAATTGTGATCTCGGCGTTACTTTCGGCTCTGGAGAGGGTTCTCGCGAGGATTGTGGAGATTCAGTAAAGGGTTTCGTATCTAGTGGCTTAGCAGGAAATTGTGTTCCTGGAGTACCTCTAGGCTCCGGCGAAAGCTCCCGCGAGGACTCTGGGGACTCAGTAACGGGCTTCTTGTCAACTGGTTTTCCAGGTTCTTGAGTTCCTGACGTAAGTCTCGGCTCCGGTGAAGGTTCCCGAGACGAAGCCGGAGATTCAGTAACTGGCTTGCCAACAACTTTTTCGGTAACTTCAGAAAACACTGTTTTCGATGTGATGACTGTCTTCGTTAAAGATGTTGGGGTGCTAGGAACAGGCTTAAGGATATCGTCTTTCGGTTCGGGAGACAAGCCTTTATCAGAAGGCTTGGGAAGTTCTTTCTCAGGCTGAGGAGCTGGAGAAGACTTATCTTTGGGCTTTTCATCTGTTGGCTCAGCAGGTAATTGCGATCTAGGCGCAATTTTCGGCTGTGGAGAGGGTTCTCGTGACAATTGTGAAGATTGAGTAACCGTTTGATTTTCGTTATTTGTTTCAGGAAGTAGATCAGACGTTACGTTGCTAAAAATGTCAATGGTTTTCACAACTTCTTTGTGAATGGTATAGAGTTTTGATTTTTCAGAAATGTATTGCTGTGAATGGTAGTTAGTTATTTCGGGAGTTTCAGCAATTATATTTTTAGAAAGGGCAATAGAGTAATTAGGTTTTTCGTGTAGTTGGACTTTATGCGATTCAATTTGTTGGTCTTTTATTATAGATTTAGTTGATTCAATAGCTATATCTGAAAATGAGGACATTTTGCTCGACGTTGATACTGTTTCTTCTTGTTCAACTGTTTGGATATAACTGTCAGTTTCAAAATGTGAAGCAAGTTGGCTATAAGTCTGGTTGTCATTGTCTGCTGGTCTTTTGTCTTTAACTAAAAGTTTGTCTGAAGTCAAGTCATTTGGCGGGGTATAGGTTCGAAGATTATTACTGGTCGTCTGATCATAGCGGTACGTTTCTCTAGCGTGATCTTCTGTAGCAAAAGCGGAAGTTTCTTTTGCAGGAAGAGGCTCTATTACATCTTTTGGGGGGGCTACTATATTACCGGGTCGTTGATCATCGGTAGATTTTGGTTGTGATGATTCGTCTTCAAAAATCTCTTTTAATTCAGCGACTTTAACTTTTTTGCACACCACTTCGCAAACTGGTTCACCGATTTCCCTTAGTTGTTCTGCATTGTCTTTTGCACGTTGAAGCTCTTCTTGACAGCTTGCGGTTGCAATTAAGCATGAGAGAATTTTCTCATCTGGCGAAACTGTGGCGATTATTTGTTGTTCAATGTCATGTATATTGTCAACATGATCGATAGACGGTTTCGTGAGCGTTTTATGCGATGGGGATCCTTGAGATATTTGACGCTCTATTTTTGATATTGTATCATGTATAGGAGGTATATGTTCGCTGACAATATACTCCTCTGAGGGTTTGGTTCGTTTACTTTCCGTTTTAGCAATAGACACCTTCTTTACGAGTACATCTTCTCTGACGGTATTCGGCTCTTTATCGTCCGAAGGCTTACTGGCCATTTCAGACGCTTTTCGGCTATTTTCTTCCAGTAGTTTTATTTTAGCTTTTACATCGCCCAAACCTTTTCGTTTGACTAAGATATCATCGTCAGCTGAGAGTTTTTCTTTAATCGTCTCTTTACCAGATATTTCAATATTAACTGGGCTTGAAGAAGCGTCTTTCAGTTCAACTATATCAGTAATGGTACCAGCTTCCGATGTATCGATTGTTTCTTCGAAGTCAACTGGACTTGTTCCCTGATTGGAATATTTGGACTCTAACTCAGACTGTTGGAGCTGGCTGAGGTCCATTTCATCGGGCTGAATCGGGCTGAGACCAGCATCTGTGAGTTCGGTTTCCTCAATTTCAACGTCCAGAGCGGTGTCAGTAACGAACCCAAAATTCTGCTTGTCGCTCATATTATCAGTGGAGCTTCGTACACCAGGGCTTGTTGCCGTATCCGTGAAGCCGCGAGTTATAGATATACCAGTGTCGGTTATATGATGGGAAACACTTCGGTCAGACGCCGGCGAATCGCTGTTTGAATCAACACTTTCGTAAACATGGACGGATTTCTTCTTGGCAAAGTTCACTTCGTCGCGCTTACGTTCTTTGGAGTCGTCTATTAGTTCCGACGCCTTTTGAATTTTGTATCGTTTGTGATCATCCTTAAAGTCAGTAGTAATGTGTTCTGTGACATGTTTCACGGTTTTCTTGCCGTCCTTGCCATTGTTAGTAGTACTCGTAGTAACACTTATACGCGATTGAGAGCTGATCGATATCTCCACATCTTGATGACCGTAAAGAGTTAAGCGACTCTCCGTAACTGCTGAAGCGTCTTTGGTGTTAAGTTCTTTTCTTCCTATTACTAATTTGAGAGAAGGAATCTCGTTTTTCGTATGAAACTGATCGGGGCTGTCATCCTCTGTTGGAGGGAAAGGTGACGTACCACAACTTTTAAGTTTTTCCGAATCTTGGGAATCGTCCAAAGTGACCTTCTTTTGATTTAAACGCAGGCTTAAATCCCTCTTTTTCTTCGTAGAGTCTTTTCGACGTTGATCATTTGTATCCTCCGGGTCGGAATTTATACTGTCACTTTCAAGGTCTTCGCTGGAAGCCATATCGGGCTTCTTCGACGATTTCGCCGACCCGACCACTTGATGGAGGACACGCCCACTTTTTGTTTTGGCAGGTGCATCTGCTTTGGATTTATGCAAACTTTCACGGTAATCTTCCGTATCAATTGTGGAACCATCTTGATATGATAGTTCTGAATCCTCTGTGGTTTCAAAATTTGTATAAATCGTCGACGAACCCCCAAAAGTCGATTGAAAATGTCGGCAGCATTGAGTAGTAGAAGTGTGTTTGTATTGTAAGAGTTTCCAACCATTTTCAGAATTAAGGTTTGAATTGCAGCATGAAATGTATAATAAAATAGTTTAAGGAATATATTACCATTTACATATGTTCAAATTATGTTACATAATGTGCGCTCAGTTAGGTGAATAAGTATGCATCATTCTGTCACATACTAAATAACATTTCATAGGTATAAATATTAATATGCTTTTGTACGTGTGATAGATGTTTATGTAGGTATATATAAGAAAATAGCTGCAAGAAATAAAGAAAAGAAAACTAAAAGCACTAACAGAAATGTTCATAGCCTTGCCAATTGCAGCTTACCAGAAGAAAGCGTACCATACTTAGAAATCAGTTGGACATTTTTCACAACAAAACTTTAAGCCGATTGTCTCCGGAAGAGAGTATAATGTACCTATGCTCGTTCGATTTTGATTACAGTCAAACATTTTGCTATCAACAGAACATTTTCAGAAATGTGCGTAATGTAGATTGTGGCTGACCTAATGAGGTTGAGGCGTTTTCCTAATCCCTATAGAAGCTAAATACAATAAATATTATAGGACGTAGCGGTTGGCTACCACCTTTTACCCTTCCAAAGTTAAACGGAGAACAACTCACACTATCAGACAGCTCAAAGTATCTTGGAGTCGTTTTAGACACAAAGCTTAGCTGGAAACTAAACATAGAGGAGCGTGTTAAAAAGGCCTGCGTAGCCTTCTACGCCTACAAAAGAATCTTACACAAAAGATGGGGCACCAAACCAAATGTGATATTATGGATCTACACAGCAATTGTACGTCCTATCTTAACATATGGGGCACTGGTCTGGTGGCCAGCCCTCAGTAAAGAGTACAATGTAACGAATTTAGGCAGGGTGCAAAGATCAGCATGTCTAAGCATTACAGGGGGAATGCAAACATGTCCGAGGGATGCTTTGAATGTAATTCTGCATCTTCTGCCGATCAACCTTTTTATCAAAGAACTAGCGGCTTGTGGTGCGATCAGGCTTAAAGAGTCTGGTCACTGGATTGCCAAGCCATATGGCCACTCTGATATTATTAACCAACTGCCACAACATACAATCGACGCTACTACGGACTATTCTATAACTACACTATGTTTCGGGAAGAACTTCCATGTAAGATTTCCCACCAGAAGCCAGTGGACAGCGAGTGTGCTAACAGGAGAATACGATTTCTCCTTTTTTTACAGATGGATCAAAAATGAATTGTGGTGTGGGTGCAGGAGTTTTCTGCGGCATACTCAATATCTCAGAATCCTACCGTCTGCCTAATCACGCCAGCATTTTCCAGGCTGAATTGTTTGCAATCATGAAAGCTTGTCACGAACTCGGAAATATACAACATAACAAAAACATAGCCATCTGTTCCGATAGTCAGGCAGCTATCATGGCACTGAAATCCGTAAGATCATCCTCCAAGCTCGTTAAGACCTGTAGAGAAACGTTGAACAATCTTGGAGAAAGACACACAGTCACCCTACTTTGGGTGCCGCGACACAGTAACATACAAGGAAATGAAGCTGCAGATGAATTGGCCAGAATAGGGGCAACTCTACAAAGCTCTCATGCGGAGCACGTGAACATTCCGTTGGCAGCAGTCAAAAGTAAAATCTCCTCTTATTATCGCAGTTGCTAATCTTAATTGGCGGAGCCTTAAAACTTGCGTAATATCAAGGAAACTATGGCTATCGTATGACCGGAAAAAAACATCCGAGATCTTGACCAGACCGCGAAAAGATATTGCTAGAGTTATAGCGGTAATTACTGGACATTGGCCAATAGGAGACCATGCAGCAAGGCTGCGTATACCCATCAACTCGCACTGTCGCAGCTGCGATAATACAAATGAAAGAGAAACTCTTTTTCATTTCCTATGTGAATGCCCAGGTCTCGCCAGATCTCGTTACCGTGCGCTGGGTTGTCCGTTTTTTGGCAGCCTAGAGGAGGCGTCGGAGGCAAAAATCGGCGAGCTGCTTCACTTCCTTAACCTCTCTAAATGGCTCTAAAGCCCTCTTTACATGAGTCGAGTGCATCGTGGAGTGGAGTGGAATTTTTCCAATGCCAAACGAAAAATTGTATGAATTTGAAGTTTGACAGTGGAAAACAGTCCCGATCTACTCTACCGTTTACTCAACTCATGTAAAGGACGCTTTGGTGCATCTACGACCAAATTTATACTTCCTGTAACCCTCATCCTATAAGCAGTTAACGGATGTCTGTGGTCTCAAAACGGCGCTTATCGTGCTAATTGGGCTCTGGGCAAGTCTCGCCCATGGCCACCACTTTTACCAACCAACCAACCAACTACCGGTTGGCTTTTGAGAAAACCAATTTTTTTTTAATTTTCAACGCTCAGTGATAATGGTTCTTTCCATTTTGTTTCCTATGATAAACCAGTTCATCTGGAAAAAGTAAAGAATACAAGCGCCCTTACCTGCATCTCTTGGCTTCACCAATGAGATTCTACCTTCGAGGAATGATTTTTGAAGCAGAGGGCATGTCCCTTATACAGGGAAATCTCAATACGGCTTTGTAACATCGTACCGGTAGACCGGCGGAGATACATGAAGTCCGAAAGCCCCAGGAGATAAAGCCAAATAGGTCAGGTGTGAGACCGGATGTCACGTATGCACCACACATTGACCAGTCGGCGGATCTGGTCGAAAAAAATCCCAATATTTGTTGACCTTACTAGACTTTAGTATCGAAGTACGGTTGACGTAATAGTTAGCGCACTCGCCTTCGATGTACAGAGTAGTGGATTGGAAACCCATTGTAGACGAATTCAGTTTCTGATGATTTTCGAATTCGGGTCCGTGTCGCGGACTATGATGTCATTCAGATGTTAAATGAGTACCTTCCTATGGGAATAAATAAATGCTGTTGGTTTAAACACAAAAAGTCGTCAGAATAATGTAAGTGCTCCAGGGTTAATTTTGAATTAACGTCCAAGTTATTTCTTTTTATGCCTTCCAGACCACATCGAGTTGGTGTCTCAAGTATTCTGCGCAAAATTATTGGAGTACATATTTTGGCGGCCCCGGTTAGTACGAGGCACCCGAATTAACCACGTTACAATAAAAAACTAGACCGAGGAAAATTTCGGGCGTGGCGGAAATTTGGATACCCTTCACTCTTATGGGGCCAATAGCTTTTTTCGGGCGTACCTATGACTTGTGTTTAATCCTCCTCCATTATTTTTTACCATTTTCACATAGGTTCCGTGACATTGCTTTGTGTGAGATTTGGTTGGAATAAGTGGACAAATAATTTTTTTTTTAGAAAACCTTATTTTGATGGAAGGGGCCCAAAATACGATTCCATTTGTTTTTACATTCTATTTTTGTTTCGATAAAGACACATTAATATAAGGTTTGGTTGGAATTAGTGCAAACAAGTCTTTTTTAGAAAAACCAAAATGGGGGGTTGGGTTTTTACGGAAGCCCTCCCTGTGACACCACTGTCCCATTCCATCCATTTTTACATATATTTTGTGACATTAAAAAGGAAGTTTGGTTAAGATCGGTTTATAAAAAAAAACGTTTTTCTTAGAAGAACTAAATTTGGGGGTTTAGGTTTGTAAGGCAGCCCCATGATCCAGGGATTCAAACATACAAACAAACTGCAAGAATAATAAGAACGTGTTTGCTTTGGTAAGGTTATTTCTCGCAGAGGTGACGTGAATTGGCCACCAAGATCGTGCGATTTGACCACGCTAGAATTTTTACTGTGGGGTTTCCTGAAGTCGCTGGTATTTAAGCCACAATCGACCGATGCCCCTTGATACGGTTGACAGCCATACCACTTCCTAGTCGCATTGTTAGTGTATTATTCAACGATAAGAATATTTCTTATCATCATCTTCTGAATAATAAACTTGCGGCGCGCGGGTCATACTGAGTTTGGAAACTCGTTTCTCTATGAATCTCTATATCACTGAGTGGCGACAGAACGATCACGGCCACACTGGTAGAATGACTTTACCTTTAAAAATTTCAGTTTTCTAAAAAATAAAAGTTTTTTATCAGTAGGTCCAGACAGACATGTTTGGTATAGAATATGCATATTGCAGTAGGTGCCGACAGAAGGGTTAAAGGAGTTCGCCACAATAATAATGGAAGAATTCGGGCATTCGTTAGGTCCAAATAGAGCATTTTTCGCATAAAGAGGTTAAATAGTCAAGATCTGTACTGAACGAGAGGGGATACTAAGCATACATCATTTTATAAGTTCAGGGCAAAATTTCGTCCTTCGCAAGCCGCAGCATAACTTTTAATCCCATTATGAAACTTTTTACTTTTTAGCATCATCGGCCCAAACCAAACCAAATTTTGGCCACAAAATTTAGAGTACCTAATAGTTTTGTAAGGTTACGACAAGCGACCGTCGAATTCTTTTGGTTATTTCATTCAGGACCAAAAGTCCTTTTTCACCCTGAAAGGTGTACATAGTCAATATGAGTATCAAGGGACAGGCTTTGTTATAATATGATGCTAATGGAGGCATTTTGAATTCTTTTGGAGCGATCCTTATATCCAAAAAGGACATTTTTCGCAAGTTGTCGTTACAAATGGGCAAGATGGATTTGATTTGAAAGAAAATGCTCAGGAGAATGCTTTTGAGTATTAAATGTATGGCATGGCGCCACTCAGTGCGTTCTGAAGACTGTTGTTCACTGTTAGAAAATTGAGGCAATAGCGTTGCACTTGCAAAACTAGCTCTGACGCATACTCGAATACGTTAATTATTAGAAATCGCTCAAAATTTCAAGTCGATAGCGATGTTCTACTGAAAGTTATGGCCGAATTAAAATATCAAGGAGGGGTAGTTTATATGGGAGGTATTTGGCCTATTTTCCATACCGTCCAAGATTTTAGCAAAACAAACATTTGACCAAAATTTCAAACCGCTAGCTTCATTATTGCGGGAGTTATCGGCTAAGACAGCCCTGATTTTCATAAGGGTTTTTAAAGGATACGCGCGACCGCTATACTGAATTTATATTACTTGGAAGCTGCTTCGCTTTTGACAATGGAAAGTCTGATCCCACAAGAGATCTGAAAGGTATTCAGATATTGTTACAAAAATTAACGTTTCATAAAAAAGTTTTTCATACACTTTCAACAACATTATGATTGGTCGTCGATGGGTCGTTTTGCCCATATTATTCCCATATATGAATCGAAGGCAACTTTAACGAACAAAAATACCAAATCCAACAGCACAGTCTGGTGTGATTTCTAGATTTTTGGAACACAAAACCGACTTTCACGCATATTGGTGTATCACTTACATTCAGTTACTGAAGCCATTTTTATGAAGGACAATTCATTCATTTATGCCCTTACAATTCGCAGCGTAAAGCAAAAACATTTGTGACAATCTACCGATACTTGAACAACGTATAATGGCTCGATTTAAACACATACCTATTGTCAATTTTCGCAAATTGGTTTGATTAATTTTAAATTATTGATATTTCAAATACAAAAATTGTTAGGCTGCGATAGGAGGTTTTCTTTTTTATAAAGACAACACAAATATATACAGTTTCACTGGGATTCGAACTCACGCTCCGGAAATTCAGAGGTATAGTGTCTTCACTCAATGGAGGGAATCAGGTGATTCCTGTCAACGATGGAGGAAAATCCGACTAGGCGTTTTCTGTTCGGAAAGTGTCTTGCGGAATGGATAACGATACAGTTTTGTAGGTATGGTGAAAAGTATAAAGGAGCACCTGTTCGAAATGAGAGTTTTCTCATTAACACGAGAAGCTGCATCTTGCCTAGTGAGCCTCCCGAAAACAGAATTAAGTAAATTTTGTGGGCCCCAAGCTGAAAATTATGTCGTTTTGCGCCCCCCCCCCCTTTATGGGAACTTATGGGAGGTTATAACTATGGAAGTTGTATACCTTCGTATGGCAACGCCCTGGTCGGTGAGTGCCCGTATAATAGGAACACGGATTGGGTATCGACTTTAGAGCGCACCCTTTGTGGTTTTTGCCCTTTTAGCGATGTTGGCCCACGAACCTGCGAACGCCATGAACTGTTCTGTTCAATTTCAATCCCTCAATTAGTGGTTCTGATAAGTGGCTCGGCTGTAGTAGCCAGGTGATTTTTTGTTTGCTAAAAAAGAAGCGTCTATGAGTTTTTCTTTCGAAGTCCCTCACTGCCCTATTTGAACTACGCAAAACTCGATATTTCTCCCGCTGTGGCTCTTCTCCTCCAACATAATACTACAGACAAGCACCGTAGTCGGTGTATAAAATGAACCGATAAGTCAAGATTTCCACAATTAGGTTTTTTTATTATTCGATAATGCAAATCTGTCTCTCTTGATTACCCTAACTACATACTAGTGGAGCATAGTGCGCTGACGACTACCGTGTGTCAACGATTCAAAGACAACTGAATTCGGAGTGTGATACGGTTGTCAGCCATATCACTTCCTAGCCGCATTGTTAGTTTATTGTTCTAAGATAAGAATATTTCTTATCATCTTCTGAATAATAAACTTGCGGCGGGTCATGCCGATTTTGGAAACTCGAGTATCACAGAGTGGCGACCGAACGATCACGGCCACAGAGAACGACAACAATGCAAATCTACGAATCTATTTCTGCTGTGCGTTTTTATATATTCATCTATATAGGCTTACAACTTAACCTTCAAGCGGGCGCGCGGGCGGTAATTTACCGCCCTGATCATATAAACACGCATAGCTTTTCTCCCGTTGGCCGGATTGACGTGGGAGAAGTATGTATTCTTAAGTCATACTGTTATACACACGATACAATAAAATCTTGGCTAAATTTTACCTTCAATACCTTTCCAGCGGTCATCAAACATTCGGGGATGGTATATTTTGGTATATAGTTGTGTTCAAAATGTGTGTGCTCTGTGTAATATCACTGAAGTGACGTGCTTCGCTAAAACTGCAGAACTTGTTTTATTGTTCAACTGATAATAGCCAGCCAAAAAAGTTTGAAGACGAAGAATTGACGAAATTACTCGAAGAAGATTCGTGCCAAACGCAAAAAGAGTTCGCAATTTCGTTGGAAGTGACTCAGCAAGCCATATCGAAGCGGTTAAAATCACTGGGAATGATCCAAAAGCAAGGCCACTGGGTTCCGTACGAGTTGAAGCCAAGAGATGTTGAGAGGCGCTTTTGCATGTGCGAACAACTGCTTCAAAGGCAAAGACGGAAGGGGTTTTTTTTTTTTGCATCGTATTGTGACCGGCGATGAAAAGTGGATACATTATGATAACCCAAAGCGAAAGAAATCATGGGGACTGCCCGCGCACCAATCAACATCGACCGCGAAGCCAAATATTCATGGTTCCAAGCTTATGCTCTGCATTTGGTGGGACCAGCTCGGTGTTGTGTATTATGAGCTGCTAAAACCAAATGAAACCATTGACGGGCAGCGCTATCGACTGCAATTGATGCGTTTGGGTCGAGCATTGTGTCAAAAACGGCCACAATATGCTGATAGGCACGACAAAATAATACTTCAGCATGACAATGCTCGCCCTCATGTTGCGCGAGTCGTGAAAACGTACCTGGAAACAACCAAATGGGAAGTGCTACCCCACCCGCCGTATAGCCCCGACATTGCTCCATCTGATTACTATTTGTTCCTTTCGATGACTCATGCGCTGGCTGATCAGCACTTCACTTCATATGAGGATACTAAGAACTGGCTCGATTCATGGATAGCCTCGAAAACCCAAGATTTTTTCCGCGACGGAATTCGTAGACTTCCCGAAAGATGGGAGAAAGTTATCGCTGCTGACGGCCAATATTTTGAATAATTTAGTTACATGAATAAATCTATGAATAAATGCCCAAAATTCCAAAAAAAAAGTCTCATTATTAAGTTGTAGGCCCTTTTTATACCCGTCATTATGTGAAAGGGTATATTAACTTTGTCATGAAGTTTGCAACGCACAGAAGGAAGCACTTCCGACTATATAAAGTATATATATTATTGATCAGTGTGACGAGAGAAATCCATTGAGCGATGTCCGTCTGCACGTCTGTCTGTCTGTCTGTCTGTCCGTCTGTTTCAATACAAACTAGTCCCTCAGTTTTGAAGCTATCGGGCTGAAATTTTGTATAAAAGTTTCTTTTCAGTGTACGCTGTATATATGTCGGAACGAATGGAATCGGACCACGGGGTCATGGGGCTGCCATAGAAATCAACCTCCGAAAATTAGGTTCTTCTAAGAAAAGCTTTTTTCCTTATGAACCAATCTTAACTAAACTTCACCCAAATGTGTTCCTAGTAAAGCCTCAAAATATATATAGGAACGAATGAAATCGGAACACTACGACGTAGGGCTGTCATACAGACCAACCAATAGAAATTAGTTTGTTTTAAGAAAAGCTTTTTTCTTTATGAACCAATCTTAACCAAACTTCATCCAAATGTGTTTCTAGTAAAGCCTCAAAACATATCTAGGAACGGATGGAATCGGAACTTTACGTCATAGGGCTGTCATACAAACCAACCCCTGAAGAAAAACTTTTTCCTTTTTAATGGAAATGGGTTTAGTTTATACTAAAACTGACCAGACGTACAGCATTTTGACCTGTATGTCGTACAGCAATGGGAAATGTAAGCAAAACGTACAGCATTTTCCATGCCACAATATGAAACCTTAATCACTCGTCGGTGACGCCTGTGATCAGTCTTGCCTGCTTTTACCATGCAAGATAATCGCATTTTAATGTTTGGCAATCGCTCATTTTCGACAGCTCGGGAACCGTTCCCGATCTTTTTGAAATTTGGCTCACTCTCCAAATTACACAGTTCAACCTATCCGCAATCGAATGTTATGGCTGCCCAAATCGCCGTTTTGAGTTTTCTATTTGAAAATTGTCCATCACTCGAATATTTGGAAAACTTTGAAATTCAGAAAACACCGTTCACTATTTGGTGAAAATTTTAAGGCTAATTTTATTGAGCGGAGTTTTGAAATTTCGCAGACTTGTAGAACATCGCACTGTCCATATTTGGTGAACATTTCACGGCTTGATATACCAAGACTCTGAAGTCACAGCCGTCAAAAGATGCGATTTGAATTTATTTTTCCTATCACAAAACGATGGAAAAACCGCCGCTGTACTGCATGCGATTCCCTTATCCCCTCTATTGGAAAATTCGCACTAAAGAAGGGAGTCCGTAAGAGTTTTAGATCAGGGTTTTCCCCTCAACATGTCCTTTGAATCCGTTAAATTTTTTTACACCAGGAGACCAGCCTATATAGCCATACATGAGTATAGAATGCATACTCTCCTCCAGAAATATCGCAACAAGGGTTAGCCACCTCCATAGCTGCATTGAAACTGTGCCTGGAAAGCCACCACTAGCTTAAGAATTCTCGGCCCATCTCATTGGGTTTCGTTTATCTATTGCAATAAACGAAACGAAGTTTTTAAATAAGTAGGTACTTTGCGGCCATCATATGAAAAGCCAGGTGCCACATAATACGACAGTCCTTACAGTTATATCTGAAACCCTCTTCTTCTTCTATTTTATATGTGTGTAAGTATAATCTTATTTGAAGTACTCCTTTTTGTGTTTTTCGTGTTAAAACATACGTTTGTTCTTCATATGTTGATGATTTTTTTAAGGGGAACATTGAGAACTATAGGGCTCCCTGTTTAGTATTAACAGAACTTTGCCTTCCCAAGAAGAAGATATCACTCATGAAGGCAACATAAATATGAGGTTATTATATGGCATGCATACTTGTCGTATCTGTCCTGTTTTTAGCAGGACAGTCGTGCCTTTTCAACTTTAACCTGTCGTCCTGCCAAAACGCTAAAAGTCCTGATTTTGTTCGGCTTTTCCTGTTTTTGGACATCGAAATGGCATCTCACCAAATGACGAATATGACTTAGTTTAATGAAGACTACATTTAAATGTTAAAGAAATTCATAAATAAAAAAATTGGCTTTTACAACAGTTGGTTGCTTGATGTAAATCTTCGCGGAGCTAACCACTGTTAAAAGGGCCAAGCGCCGTGAAAACCCCCTTTAGTATTGCCATACGAGTTTACTTAGTCCAGGAGCATTCTTGACAAATACTATTTATGGAACAGGATTTGAAGACATGGTGAGGATACGCAGTTGCCTAAGATTAATGCCCAAACATGCATGACTATTAAATATAATTCTCCTCTAATCTAACTACACCAAACAAGCCTTTCAGTTTTTAAAAAATCTACACTGAATGCTGAAAAATTCGAAAGTTACGCAAATAATACAGACGCATTTGTGTTTTTGGTTGTCCTGCCAAACGACGACTTTTGTTGCGCTTCTCCTGATTTTTTCGAAAAAAATATATGAGCCTTAACATGCATCATGACCTCGTGAGATGTTATTATTTCTCCAAATAGGCGCGAATACGGGGGCGAGAATATGGCTGAGTATTTTCCTGAAAACCGAAATCTGCAAGAACATAATGTGTACAGCATTGGGCCTTCGGGAGTCTGGTCACCTTATCGTAGTAAATCCCTAAAACATATCTCGGAACGGATGGAATCGGAACATTACGTCATATGGCTGTAATACAAACCAGCCCCTTCAAGTGTCTTCCTGGGCTAGCATCCAGGAACAGATGGAATCGAAACATGTCATAGGGCTGTGATAGAAATTGTTAGCACAAAAGGAGCTTAAGTTTCATTCAAATGTGACGGGTATTCAAATTTCGGCCGCGCCCGAAATTAGCCTCGGTCTCGTTAAGACTGTTTTTGCAGATTCATGACTCTGGCAAGTTTTTTTTTAGAAAATGTATCACGATTTTCTCTTTATTTGACCTTCAGATTTAGTTAGAGAGCAAAATGTTTGACTGCTTTTGTATTTCATATAGAGTACATCTAGTTGTAGTTCGTCAATAAAAAAATATATTGTTGAATAAACGAATAAAAAACGATTGACTTGATCTCGTATAATATATGATGTCGTGGGGGTTGAAAAAACAATGCATCATTATGTAAAATAATTGAATAAAATGTTAATATTTCCTGCAAACTATTATTTTATTAACAATTCTGTTGCTTCACCTGATGCGATGGAAGTCGATCAATGTTTCGTCAAATAGATGCGGTTTTATGCGATTTATTGTCTATGACACGATTGCATGAATTATATATACAAAATTCAAAGTTTTGATCTAAAGAATTTTTAATAGTTTATTTGCTTTTTTTTTAATTATATTTTCTAGTTGATCAACGTTTTCTTAAAAGAAAAAAAAACAGAAACAGGAGTCTATGTGTGCACGAACCGAATGGAACGCATTTATATGCTTGATATAATGGTCAATTATAATTTTAACAAAATATTTATTTGAGTGTACTTGAAACGACTAAAATAATTTATTTTTTAAATTGAATGAAGATGATGGTGTGGAAAAAAGTGAAGAAATCAATAATAAGTTGCGAACCACGACTTCACATACTATACTGAACATTGAATGGAAATTTTGGTATTTAATTTTTATATGTAAATTGTTTACATGATAAAAGTGAAAATAAAACAAACGTTATTTAAATAGTGTATAGTGTTGTTTAATTACTTATAAATCCAATTTGGAAAAATACATTTACATAATGTACTATGTTTATGATAACAGACTGACTGATAGTAATACTAGGGGTAGTTGTTGTGGAGATATAGAGTTTTACATACAGCAAATAATAGCTACAGCCAATTTCGTAATATAGGTATATGCCAAAAAATGTATTACAACGAATTTAAATGTTGCTTTTATTCAATCATAAGCAAAATGCATAATTGCACGTAAGTATGTATATAATTTCTAATATTACAGGCGAAATAAATAATAAATGACATTGACGAGTTGCAATAATTTAGATTCAACATGTGATATACAATTTAGTAGCGGAGTACTTTAATATGTATATAATCCGCCAAATTATACGCGTAATAAATGTGTCTTGATGCATGTATTCCAATAAAATTAAGAAAGAAAATTAAGGTGAAAGACAAAGCTGTAGTAAAAGGGTTCAATTGTGTATTTTTTCCTTTAAGCAATATTTATTCACGGAGATGAATGTAAATGTTGAGTACAACAAATACTGTGTACTCTTTTCATATTTAATCTGTCGTAATTTCGAATATTTCGATACCTGCCACAGCATGGGCGTAGTACCAATAAGTAGAAATTTATTTTTAAATTATTTACTATTCTCTTCGCATATGCTCACCACTTGAGTTAAGAATCCAATTAATTGGCTTTGGGATGGGTGTTTTCAAAATATTATTTCAAATAGGGCTTCAAAGTGATATGTTTCTGCCAGAAAGCCATACAAACTGTCTTTACAATATGCATAAATCAATAGTCAAAATCAAAATCGATACACTTTTATGAACACCTTTTATATACAACTCGCGATAATTGAATGGTGTGCTATGTTTGTGTAGTTGATTCATGTAACTTTTAAACTTTTCCGAATATTGATTTGTAAATAAAAATGTACTGTATTTTGTATTTTCAAAAATTGCTTTCTGTTTCTCGCTATGGAATTATTAGTTTCATTTGGTACACTCAAATAATACTTTTACTTTTAAATATTTATATATGTATGTATATGTACATTTGAACAATACAAATTTATTTATTCTCTTGATCAACTTAGAAAAACTATAAACACTTGTTTTTCTTATATTACATACGGATAAAAATGTTTTGCCTCTTAACATTTAAGTGGATATTTAGTATTTTTCTGTTTAGCAATTTTTCAAAACAAACTTACCACTAAATTAGTAGAAAAAAAAACTTTAAACGAAACGTCCACGAAATAATCAAAATGTTTATAAAAAGTTTTAAACTGTCTTTTTTGGATTCACGATTTTTCGGAAACGAATTTATTATCTTGAAAAATAACACTTATTAAGAAAAAAGAAAAATCACTTTGAATAACCAACACAAACGAAACACCAAAAAAAATCTACCCAAAACCGATATCTAAACTAAAGTGATAGTATAATTTCGCGTTAAGACATGCGGACACTCTTCTGTAAAGCCTGTATTTCTACGAACGTTTCAATCTATCAACGGACCAACTATGCGCTCGGGCAATAGTCGACTAGCAATAGAATAATATTCTTGGAGCAAATAAAACAATAATAGAATTACAGGTGAGACTTTGGCAAATTGGATTTACAGAGTTCAAACTTTTACAAGTGTAGCGCATATGTACACACACACACCACACACCCGTAAAGGCGCCGAGTAAATTTCATATCCGGTATAGATAGGTATAGACTAGACCAAAAACTTGTAAGGTTACTTGAATTCGAGGCGAGTGCGAAATAAAATCGATATGCCTATAGTTCTAATTTATGAAGGTCAGATGGATATTGGAGACAATGTAGAGTGTGATGTCTTTTACTTGACCAAGAGACAATTTAAATACACACTCAGAGTCGCAATAATCATCACCTAGCCTAGACAATGAGGATGTCTGGCATCCATATTTTACCTAACCTACTGGTGTCCGTTAAAAGCTCAATTGCGCTTGCCTTCATATAGTGAAAGTGAAACTAACGGGCTACAGCATTTGATGCTTTCCCCACTAACTGTTGCCCATGCCAGTACACAAATTCCGCAATTGTCCAAATCCAAGTTCATGGAGAGGCGTCAGGTCACAAGCAAATAAAATAAAACTACCCCTGTAGTCATTGGCTTGGGCGAGCTCGTTGATATCATAACCATATGATAAACTTATTGATATCAATAAGAAATCAAACGGAAAATATCCTAATCCTAAGTGGCAGCTTCGGGAAATGTCGACCTTCGATTCGATTTAGACTCGGGAAGGAAAGCCATGAACAGTACACCAAGCACATTGGCGTAGCCTGGATTTCAGTCAGGGGGGAAGGGGTAGACAAGCCCGACATTCCCGGACTCCGGGAAGTGTCGACCCCCGGATTCATTTAGACTATGGGAAGGAAACCCTAAACAACAAACCAAAAATGGAAGGTGAAATACTGACCAAAACTTACGGAGCAGGGCCTCGGAAACCCAGTGCCTGCGGCTGTGGGAGTGAGCAAGCGGGCTCCCTGTCGTCGATATCCCTCGACCGCAGTGTTACAGCAGTGGCGCAACTGGCTGCCGTAGCATACAAAGCTACAGGTGTAGATACCATAAACGTGAATACCCATCCGAAGGACGCAGCCTTAGAATCGGATGTAGGTGTAGATGAGGTGGTGGGTACGCCAACAGGAGCAAATCCGTTCAGAAAAAGTTCTAAACTCTCGACGTCTCCACAACAACAGCCTCTAGTCGTTGTTACGAAAAGCGACACAATGGAAGCGAAGCCAATAGACATGTTCGCAAAACTGGGCGAGCTGATCATCGAAACCATGGAGTTCGTAGAGTCGAAACCCAATATACACGGCGCTGTAAAGGAGAAGCTCAGGAACCTACGCGTCATGTATAGAGGAGCCAAGGACCAAATATATGGCAAAAAGGCCAAAAGGCTCCAAACCGACAAAGAAGTCCAGACTTCACCTCGAGCTCCTAAGATGCCAGTTCCAGAACGGTTGAAGCGCGGGCGGGACATGGAGGAGACTGCATCTCTTCAAACATCAAAAAGGAAGAAAGCGCAGTCTCCAATAAAAGAAGATAGTGGAACAACAGGAGGAGTTGGCTCAATCAGGAAAGCCCCCTCTTAAAGAAAACCCGATACCATGGACCAGGGTAGAAACGAAACGGGAAAAGAAAAATAAACTAAAATTCAAGAAGATAAGGACGCGATGATCATTTCCCAGTCGGAAGCAATGACATACGCCGATATCCTAAAGAGGGTGAAGTCGGAACCACGACTGAAAGAAATGAGAGATAGCGTTTCACGAATCCGTCGAACAAGAAACGGGGAACTCTTGTTCCAACTGAAAACCCGCGGCGGTGATTCAGTGGATGGATACAAGGCAATTGTAACGTTCGTAGAGAAATTGGAAGTGGAGATTCCTCTCGACGCCGTGAAGTCGTTGAGGAAGGCATACGGTGGCACGCAAAAAGCAACTATAAGCTTGCCTACAGATGTGGCCAACAAAGTTGTAGAAGTGGGCAAATTGAAGGTGGGATGGACGATCTGTAGGGTAAAATGGCAAATCTCTCCGAAGAGATGCTTTAAGTGTCTGGCATTTGGCCACGTTGCGAGGGACTGTAATAGCCAGCAAGATCGGTCGAACATGTGCTTCAAGTGTGGTGAGGATGGCCACAAAGCGGCATCTTGCGACAAGGAGCCCAAATGCATTTTCTGCAAAGAGGCAGCTAGGGCCAACTACAAGCACCAAACTGGATGCGTCAAATGCCCAGTATATCAGAAGGCCATCAAAATGATCCCTAAATGAGGTTCTTGCAGCTTAACTTGAATCACTGCCAGGCAGCTCAAGACCTGTTGTCACAGACGGTAAAAGAAAACGAGGTAGACGTTGCAATTATCTGCGACCAATATAAAAATCTACGTAGCTCGGTCTGGATCGCAGACAAGGACAACGAGGTAGCAATTTGGACTTGTGGACGTTATGCGTTCCAGCAGGGTGTATCGGGAGAGTTAAATGGGGTGATCACAGCTAGGATCAACGGCGTTTACGTGTATAGCTGCTATGCTCCGCCACGGTGGAGTGACTCAGAGTTCGAGTGTTTTTTGGACGCACTTGTGCACGACGCAAGTACTCACACACCCGTGATAATTTGATAATTGCGGGAGACTTTAACGCGTGGACTCGGGAATGGAGCAGCGGCGAAACAAATAAGCGGGGACGGACACTCTTAGACGCTTTCTCCCGGCTCGATATCGTTCTAATGAACTCGAGGAACGTTAACACCTTTAGGAGGGAAAATACGGGGTCCATTATCGACCTTACATTCGTAGGCAGTTCTTTAGTCACAACCACGGAGTGGCAAGTTAGGGAGCACTATACGCACGCGATCACCAGGCAATTCTATTCTCGATAGCGGATAGATCACACATGAGTACAACGACAGCTCCAACTGAGGGATGGTCTACCAGACGCTTCGATGAAGATTCGTTCATAGAAACCCTATCCAGTTTAGGTACAACTGACGGTTCAGCCGAAGAGAAGGCATTGCAATTGATCGACCAACTATCAACAGCATGCGATGCCTCCATGCCAAGAAAAAGTTCCATCACTAATCGCCGAGAGAACTACTGGTGGACCGAGGAGATTGACAATAAGAGACGTGAATGCTTAAAAGCTCGACGCCTTTGTCAACGCTCCATCAGATCAACGACGTACAATGTTCTACTCGGACTGCTTTCCGTAGATCACTCAAAAAGGCTATTAAAACTACCAAACAAAATTGCTTCAGACAGCTTTGTGAGGACGCCGACGCAAATCCTTGGGGAACGGCGTATAGAGTGGTCTTGAAGAAGATTGGACAGTGAGCTCCCCAACTCAAATGTCCGGTTCTGCTCGAAGATATTGTCTCCACTTTGTTTCCGCAACACAAGGACTTACATCGAATATCAAAATAATTCCACCGATTACAGAGTTATAACTTTTAAAAGCAGCATCAAGGCTTGAGGACGGTAAAGCACCAGGTCCTGATGGTGTCCCTAATAGGGCGTTGAAGGCGGCCATTTGGACGACGCCAGCAAAGTTTATCGACGTCGTTGGAAAACGCCTAGAAGAACGGACTTTCCCACAACCATGGAAAACACAAAAATGGGTGCTTATTCCAAAGCCCCAAAGCTGATGAGCCTAACTCCGACCGCCCTATTTGTTTGCTAGACACAACGGGAAAAGTGCTCGAGCGAATCATATATAACCGATTATCGGATGTAGTGGAGGCACAGGGGCGTTTATCGGACCGCCAATACGGTTTCAGACGAGCACGATCTACGGTGGACGCAATTACCATGGTAACTGCTATTGCAAGGGAGTCATTACGTAACAGCACTTGTTGCGCTGTTGTAACTCTAGACATTAAAAATGCATTCAATTCTGCGAGCTGGGTTTGTATCCATGCAGCTCTACAAAGAATGTGTGTTCCCGACTATTTAGCTATTATAATTAGGAGCTACCTCTCGCAACGCGTCTTAAGCTATGACACTAGTGCGGGACGCAAGGAATACGTGGTCACAGCAGGGGTGCCACAGGGATCCGTTCTTGGTCCACTTTTGTGGAACATCATGTATAATGCTATTTTTGAGCTTGCTATGCCAAAAGGTGTGACGGTGGTAGGCTTTGCTGACGACATAGCTGTCGTTTCGGTCGCAAAAGACCCGGAGTTGGTTAGTTGGTTGTGGCTTCAAACCGTTGCATTAGAGCTCGCTGATCAGAAAACGGAAGCAGTTCTAATTAGCAAGCGGAGAAAAAAGTGTTCCCTCAAGATCCGAGTCGGAGAGTATGACATAGCCTCTAAGCAAGCCGTTAGGTATTTGGGAATCATGATTGACTCGAGGCTAAGCTTTGGGGAGCACATAAGGTATGTAGGTGACAAGGCGGCGACTGCCACCGCAGCACTAGCACGAATGATGCCAAACATATGTGGTCCGAGAACAAGTAGGAAACGCCGAAACTCGTCGCAATCGGAGTCTGCGAAGTATAAATTAAGATGGTACCTGTGTTCGCTTGTTACTTTCGCGTAACTTTCCCCATTCTAAGGCCGTGCGCAGACTAAAGTGTTGCATTGGGCGGAAGGTTTTACGCAACGCTACACTCCAATACGCCTTTAGTCTGCGCGCGGCCTAACGCTCTTGTTTATTGCTGCTAACACCAGGCATGCGATATCCCTTCTAGTGTAAAAAGAAAAGGACAGAGGTAACGAGCGACATAAGTCCCACCCATCACTTCCGAGACTCAGCTACTGCAATCGCATGCCTCTGCTCGCTTGTTTAGGAGCCCTATCCTCTTACCTAACCTGCACGATTGTATAGCAGCCTTGGTTAAAGATAACATGTTGCAGATTATCCTAAATTTCGAGATTTGGTTGGACGTTCTGACGTCTTAAATCACATTTTTCCATCATGAAGCATTTCAAGTTTCAAGTACTTCATATGCGGCCGCTTTGGAACAGACAGCCGTGTGTCAACACGAAATATCAAATCCTTGCTCCAAGTGTGCAGCAGACAGCAACGAAGTTGCACATTTTTTTTACAGCGGAGTTTTTATCATATGTGATCTTTACATCTGAATTCAAATCACAATCAGGCGGCATAGGATCTGCACTCTAAGACAATGAAGGAGAAACATATCGACGTTGCAATTTAAACAGCGACCAATACAAAAATCGACTGGCTTGTCTAGCGGTTAGTGTGCGCACCTTCGGCTTTTGTTCACGCCTTAATTCGTACCTTTCTCGCATAAACCCGGACATCCAAAACATCTGTCCATGTGCGATGGTACTCCTCATGATGTAGGTCATTTGTTTCAATGCCCCGCTGCGCCCACTGAAGTTACCCCTATATCGCTGTGGGAAAACCCGAACGAACCCGAACCATAACTCGTACCCACATAGATGCACAGAGGTTTCCACCTTTCGTCGTTTCTTCATGTAAATGGGTATCACAATAGAGGACTTTCTGAAAGGAGATCCCATCAATACTAATTCGGAATCCTTTCCGAGGGATCCTTAGGTTCAAAAAATGATATTTATTTGCAGAAACAGGTCCAATGATCATGATTTGTGTCGAACGAAAAGAGATGGTGAGAAAAACGTGTTTTTTTATTTATTTTTACGTCAATGACAAGGCTTTAGGGGATAAACCTTTAATGCAACCATAGCCTTGGTGGAAGGGAAATTAGGGTAATGGATCGTGAGGAGGACTTGTGTTGTCCTCCTCACGATCCATTACCCTAATCCATGGTCACAGTGGGATTCGAACCCACGCTTCGGCAACTCAGAGATAGAGTGAGTTCTCTACCACTGAGCCACGGAAAGTTTCGGACCAAATTAGTCCTTCGGAAACTGTAGCATATTACAAAAGTATAAAAATTCAACTTTTTAACATCATTGGCAGGGTTCGCCTGACACCAAATTTCTCCAAAATTTAGAGTAATAGTTTTATAAGGCAAGCGAAGCAGGATACAGCCAGATTCTTTCGGGTAAATTATTCAGGCCAAAATATTATTTTCACAGTGCTACTTAGTTTGGTACATAGTCAAAATGAGTATCAAAATACAGGATTTGTTAAGACGAGTTCCTCACAATGGTAATGGATGTACTTCGAATCCGTATAGATGGATCCTCTTATCCAAAAAGGACATTTCGATAGGAGCAAGATGAATGTCATTAGAAAAAGGATCCTTAGGAAAATGAGTTTGATAAATGCATTAATTGAATGATTTTCGTCCTTCATAATCAGGAAAATAATGGTAAATCCTGATGAGAAATAATAAAAATGTGAACACCATCTCAATCTTTGCTTGGTATATTCTATAAAAATTTAGGGAAGTATGCCTGTCAGTTATGTCCTTATCCTCATAAATCTGTCAATTATTATCAAAACGCAGAATTGGCTAAGATAGAATAAATGAATGAGTAACGAGGACCAAACAATGCCCATATGAAGATCTATATAAACATTTAAACAGTATTTATTATTTCTTGTTTCATATTAAAAAATTGGTGAGTCAATTAACATTTACTGTCGAGTTATCGGCTTGGTAATAACGTAAGGTGACCAGACTCCCGAAGGCCCAGTCCTGTACATACATACTTGCGGAGTTCGGTTCTCAAGCAAATCCTCAGCCATACGTGCAGGTTGCAGGTCCGAGGTCTATGTCGCAAAAATGTTGGCTTATTCTTTAATGCACGACACACAAAGAGAGGTCTGAGCGCAGCGAATGACGAACTACATAATCTAAGTAATTGTACGGACGGGTCATAGTTGTAATTTTAACGAGCCATCCGATTGCTTCGCTCGCAACTCGCCTTATCATTCTTCGCACCAGCACTGTGTCGCAAAAATTTTGGCGAATTCTGAAAAGCGCGACAGACACGGCAAGGTCTGGAGGAAGCGAAGGGCGATGCACAGGATTTAAGTAAAACTTAGGACAAGCCAGATAACTAAATCTTACCAATCGCCTTCCATCTACTCACTGCTCGCTGGACTCGCAACTCGCCTTATCCTATTTCGCAACAGGAAAAACGTCGAAAAACTGTTGGCAAATACTGAATAGCGAGACAGACAGACCGAGGTCTGAGCGGAGCGAAGTACAGGATCTGAGTGTACTAATGGACGAGCCAGATGTCTAAATCCTACGAATTACTTTCACCGCTCGCTGTGCTCGTCTCATCCTATTTTCCAGCACCGCTACGTATGAAGATGTTGGCGAATTCCGAAAAGCGCGGCAGACATCGAGATCTGAGCGGAGCGAATGGCGAGGTATACATAGGATGTGAGTAATCCTAAGGAAGAGCCTAAAGGTCTAAATCTTACCAATTGCCTTCTATTGGCTCACCGCCCACTGCGATCGTAACTCGCCTTATCCACTTCCTACCAGCGCTGGTCGCAAGACGAATTATGAAAAGCGAGACAGACAGAGTGAATTGTGAGTGAAGCTAAGGGCGAGCCATTGGATCTGAGTAAATGTATAGACGATCCAGAGATCTAAATCTTACGAATTGCCTTCCATTGGCTCACCGCTCGCTAAGCTTGCACTTCGCCTATTACGCAACTTCGCTCCGTCGTAAAAATGTTGGCGAATTCTCTAATACGCGACAGACAGTGCGAGGTCTAAATCTTATCTGAACCTGGTTGCAATTTTTCTGGAGGAGAGTACGTGTTTCTCCATGGTTACATTAGTAATATCATGCCGGTCCCCTGGGCTCTAATTCCGTTTTAAATGGATTCTAAGGAAATGTGGGAAAAAACTTAATCTAAAACCCATGCTGAGCCCTTTCTTTAGTATGTATTTTCCTTAGAGGTTGATAAAGGAATAGGATGGAGTTGATGATTTTTCTATCGTTTTGTCATAGGGAAAATAAATTAGAATCTCATCTTTCGACGGCTGTAACTTCGGAACCTTGGCAGCTAAAGCCTTGAAATTTTCACCAAATATAGTCAGTTCGGTGCCCTACCAAGTTTGCCGAATTTCAAGATTCCGCTCAAGAATTTTCAAGTTATGGACAATTTTCGACTAGATAATACAGAAGTGTGATTTGGACAGCTGTAGCTTGCGAACGCGGATAGGTGAACCGTGCAATGGAAATATGATCGCAAAGTAGCTCTACAAGTATCCACATTTCAGAGAGATCTAGAAATGTTCCCGAGTTATCGAAAATGGACCATCATCAAACATAAAAGTACGATTACCTCGCTAAATATCGACCGCACAGGGTACAGACATCAAACTTTACACCTTAGAGCAGACATGAATGATCGCAGGCCTCATTGTGGAGCTTATTATGTAGTGAATTAGGTTTCATTGTGTCGCATGGGGAATGCTGTACATTTTGCTGTACATTTCCCAATGCTGTACGCCAAGTCAAAACGCTGTACTGTACAGCAAAATGCTGTACGTCTGGTCAGCTTATAATAACGAGTTGTTTCCTGATCAGATATGTTTGTTTTCAAAGGGGTGCCACTTTTGCATCAAGTGATTCTATGGAACGAGCTGCCGGTGCCGATCCCTAGGAGCACTTTTGGAGTTATTTGATATCTAGTGCTACTGAGTTTGGGACCTACCTTCAAATTGGGAGAATGGTCAGCATATATATGTGTTAGTTCTTAAGCGCTTTGAATTCCAGTCTATAGGCCTGACTAAAATTTGAAAATGGTTCCACAATTTGTCTCTGCCATTTTATACATTAATTTTCAATTCCCCGATCTCCACGATTAATCCACAAAACGGCAGAAACAAATTGTAAAACGATTTACGGATTTTAGTTTATGAAATACCACAACATTTCTGTCATATTCGACACAAGGACGAAAGCATTTAATTGAAAAAACTCCAGCCGAAAATATTTTATTTTCGCTTTAACTTCCAGGTCTAAAAACCTCTTTAGCAAGGTTTACAGATTTTCGCCGTTGGACGTTACGTGTTTCAGCGAGGCATATCGAAGAGGGGGTTAATGCAGTAGTTACTGTACGCTCCAGCTCGTTGGAACAAGGTAAGATTCGAGAATTTTTCTATTTTTATATGAAACACATCACACGCACCTGTGGTCATTGCGTAGGTAAAGAGACCACATCCAGTCATGACAAGAGCTCAGTGTCGCTAAGTGGGTATAAGCACTACCTTAATCTTTCACGGAATTACTGAAGCATGGATCAGAATCTCGCTCACGTTGATGAGGGATGTCTTTATAAATATCGGTAGCCAGTTTTGAAATTGTACCAGAGAAACAGACGCAAGTAAGTTCCGGAGAACCCGAAAAAGTGTCTTAAATTTGAAGATATCCACGGTTAATTGGAACTAGTCTCACCAGGATCAGGATCATGTTTAATTCTAGTTCTGGTCGATGAAAATCCTACACAACTGCCTGCTGGGTTTTTGTGTTAAACACAAGGGATCCACTCTATAGAAAGAAAAGACCTACGTGTCAGTATCTTTAATTGATAACATAATCAGATCATAATCACATTTTCTTTCTGCCAGGATCCCATAATTTTATGTGTTTATCACATTTTTGGAAAACTCAATATTGACGGTTAAAAAAAGAATGTGTCACATGAAGGTCTCTCGGGAAAATTAATGGAATTTAACTTCATTCAATCTGAAAGGGATGAAGTTGGTGACAGAGGGTATACGGCTTTCGCTGGTGAGTACCACGTAAGGAACGAGTGCAATATTTTCGTGTTTTAGAAATTATTTAATCAGAATTCGTCCGGTACTTAAGTCATACCAGCACTAAGATTTAGCCACTATTGACAATTTTTAAGTTTGGATGAGATATTAACCCAAACGGGTAGACCGTATTTCTATGAAAGACTGATTTGAAAATAACTGACGATGCTACTTTGTTAAGAAGAGCAACAGTGAAAGGCGAACAGACAGATCTCTTAGTCTAGTTCTTTCAAATAACAAGTATGATATGCAGTCCAGGGGACATACAAACCACCGAGTAAAGATGAGTTACGATAAAAAAGCGAAAACTGTAGCCCAGTTGTCAAAAAGTCAAAACACGTGCAGATGCCATTTATCGTTAAATGGTGTAGTGTAGATTATTCTCGATTGTGATTGGCTCTAAAATTTGCCTAATATGTTTCCAATGGACAATTTCACAATCTAAGTGTTGTATTTCTTTAAAACACTTTATCAATAAAATTTATTAAATGATAAAACTTTTTTTATTTTTTGTTTTTAGGCACGTCTTTATTTGGCCATTGCTTCAGTTCGACTGCCATTTGTAAACTTGCCCATGTCAAGCAAGGAAATCAAGATGTTGAAAAAATGGAGGCCTTCAATCGCCCCTAGCCACAATCCTACGACCATGTTTGCAATTTATTGTAATTGCAATTTAGCAATAAGTCGTATCTTTCGTGTGTGCGTACATATGTACATAATCTAGCGAATATTAATATCACATTAGCGAAAATACTTTTAATATTTAACGTAACAAAATTGTTAAAAAAAATTAACTAAATCCAAAAACCAAAATACAAAACATTACAAAAAATTATAATGCTTCTTGATATTGATTTTTTGATTTTGATGTAATGAATAATGCGGATGTATTTCTAATAAACTTAGACGTTGATTCATGTTCAATAAATATGATTCCATATAAATAGTTGTCAAAAGTCAGTGAAAATGAAATATGTTGTACCAAAAAGCATTTTGATTAATATTGACTGGCAGCCAAAACTGATGAATTTGAAATAAAAGAAACTGAACTATAACTAAAGAAACAATCCAATTTGAATATATAGTGCCTAATACATTTCTGTTACGACAAAGCAATATACTATGTAGGACTATCAACTGTTAGTTTATGGATAATTTCGACATATAAGCAACTTAATTTAATTGAATTGACCACTTACCGGGTATTGACTCAGGACTCTCGTATTTTCCACATTTTTGTGCTTGAATTTCAATAGGAGTGGGTGGTGGTGTTTGTGACTCGGGGATATCTTTTGAATCTAAAAGGAACAAAGAAACGGCAGTGAGGTTTTAAATGTAGGCAACACAAATGTATTAACAGTAAACTTATCTCCAGTTGTAAGCAATATTGCTTTACTTACCTTGGGACAAAATATCATCGTTAATTTGAATCAGGCCTTCGCTCATCTTCTTAGTTATGGTCTCCTCGATTGATTTATAAAATTCCGCTTCGGTGAGTGACTCTCTAGGCTTCTCGGAATAGCTTTTCGGGACAAAACTATCAAGACGTGTATCACTGTCTGTTGTTTTCACTATCTGCTCAGAAAGATCTTGTCTTTGATGCTCAATCTTCTCCTTTTGTTTCGTTAACTTCTTTTCCAGATCATGATCTTTCGTCATTAGAGCCTCCGTAACATCAACAGTAACCTTCTTTGCAAGTTTATCTTTCTTTCGTATCAAGTCGTCATCAACTTTTGAGATTTCTTCCCTTTTGACAAGCTCTTCTTTCGTGATGGCCTCATTCAGTTTAGTTGACTCCGAAATCTTGTTGGCATCTTCGGTTTTGATTGTTTCTTCTTTGATGAGAGCATCTTCTTTTTGAAGAGTTTTCGCAAAGGTGACTTTCTCTTCCGTCTTTCCGGGCGATTGACGTTTCTCTTTGACAAACTCTTCCTTGTTGGAAGTGGTTACAGCTTCTTGCGTTCTTATTGTTTCTTCTCTTATTGTTTTCTCCGAATTGATTTCCTTCGGGAAAGTGGATGCTGTCGGTAAACCATTCGGATGTGAAAAATCAGTCGATGGCAAAACAAATTCTTCTTTCGTAGTCATTGATTCAATTTTAGACGCCTTCTCTGTCACTGTACTATCATAAACAATTTTCGATGTTTCTTCCAGTACAGATTCGTGATCGTCATCGTCAAGAATTTTCACCGTCTTTTTGAATTTATCTTGGAGCTCTCGATCGAATTCAGACTTACTCACGTCGACCTGTTCAATTTTGTTGGTTTTAAGTTTCAGAATTTGGTCGGGAACAATGGCAGATTTTATAATGTTATCGGTAGGCATTTGAAGCATAATTTCCTCTTCGTGTATGGCTTTCTTGTCTTCGATCAGACTTTTACGTTTGATTTCCGTGATTTCTTGAACGATTTCTTTTTTCTGTGTCGATGCAGGAATTTGACGTTCTATCGATAGACGTTTGACTATCTTCTCGCGTCGCTCAGCTACACTTCGCTTTATGTTTTCATCGTCGGACTCTGAGTCTTCGACAATTTTTTCTTCAGCTGAATATTTCAATTCATCTCGTTCGTGCATCTGTTGAAGTCGTCGATCTATAGAAGCAGACGTAAAAATTATTTTCAATTCGAACAGAGGGAATATTAAAATATTTTCAAAACCAATAAAAATGTGTACGACACCAAAGGAGCCTCTAAGGCGAGAGTGTTAGACAGTGGGTCGAAGGACAGCTTGCTTTCAAAGCTCGGGGATGTTCTCAGTAATGCAAATGGGAACAAGAATACATTGTAACAAGTGAGAATGTCAATTTGTGTAACATAATTTCGTGCACCAGTCATGTATGTGTGTTGCAAAGGCTTGGCCTGGCTGAGCCCCTTCTGGCTCGGAGTAAATTATACGACCATGTTCAGCGCAGACAAGTTAGCTGCAGTGGCGTAGATAGCTTTTCGGAGAGGAGGGGGATCATTTTGCAAGATTACTTATACATACTTTTATGGTTATCAAATGTCTAATTTGAGTGAATTTTGTTGCAAAGTAGATAGCAATTTTGCCATACGAAAAAAAACTGAGTCCTGAAAATATCGATAATTGGCTTTTTTTACTACGGTGAGTGAATCCACAGTACATATTCCAATTTTCGTACAAATTGTCGCTACTGTGATTGGAGTATCCTACCTGGTATATATGCGGTTAGATCAGCGGTTCCTAAACTTTTCGGAGTCACGCAACACCTAGCATCGCTTTTCTGGCCAGAACACCTCAAAACAGGGATTAAAATAAATCATATAGTTATATGTCCAGAAAAGAGAAATTTTTAAGACGAGAGCTCGTTGGGAATGCTCAGTATATGTGGATAAAGTACAGCTTTTGTGTTGTTAAATCGAATTTTTTCGATAACTCAGAAATTCGTGAGCAGATATTTCTAAAATTTCAAACTGGCAGAACACAGTAGCAGCTATATATATTTGCTATAAATTTCGAGGCCCTAGCTATCAGCCAATTCTTTCAAAGATTTTCAGGTAAAAAATTTTCAATTAGTGCTTACATTTAATTTTTCTAGCAGCATTTCTAGATTTCTTCAGTAGGGCTTGCCTGTGCGAAACTCCCCACCAAATGTGAAAAAAGTAGATGAAAGTAAAGCCACGTACTGTAGTGTTTCTATTCTATCGATACGCTTCTATTATAGAATTTAAATTTTAGGAAATGCTAAAATTTCTATTGCAGTTCTGAAAATGGTTTAACGTTTTATTAAAAACTACACACGTTTAATAATTCTAGAAAAAGTTTACTTTTGCTTTGTTTTTTACGAAGGGGGGGGGGATTGATCCCCTTGACCCCCCCCCCTTATCTACGCCACTGGTTAGCTGACAACCATAACCACTTAAATCTGCGATAGGTTAACTGGGGTGGGTCGGTGACGGAAGCTAAAGGAAAAGTCAGAAATCAAAGCAAAACCATAGGGGCGTACGCAGAAATAAATTTCGGGAGGGGTTTTTGAGAGTGGTTGAACTGGCAGCATGTGGTTACATCATGACATATACAAACCTACAAATTGTATGCAAATTTTACATTCGAGAAAATGTAATACCCCAGAAAAATATAAACGATTGCAGAGATATATTTGGTGAGGTTATGGAACACAGTAGTTCAGATACACATTGGATAACAGTTTGCAAACCACGCCACAGGTCAAATTATAATCCAAGGTCGCGACAAGGTTAACGCCGTGCCTGTGGTCGATTAGATTACTTCAGCGATAAGAACCAAACACCTTCACTTTACACCTTCCACAAAAACTGATTCAGTCGCTGATGTCCCTATTTTTTAATTACACGATCTGGTGAGCGCTAGCTGTATGACAACTAACCAAAACACGAATACGGCAACTGCCCCAAACAACCTGTTGCAGGTGATTTCGCATGTGAAACAACCTAAATTCAATCTACATCTACATGAACAAAGCTTCCACAACCCCTCCACCCCCTCCCTCCTACGTAAGGAGAAAGTTTTCTGCAGCCCTATGTGCCCTCAATGTGTCAAAACACCGTTATTTCAGGTAGAACTGTTACTCTTATTTTAAGAAAATAATCATCATCATTGTAGCATCAATTCATTTCGGAGGGGGTTTGAACCCCCAAAACCCCTACCTAGGATCGCCACTGCATAAAATAATTGGAAAATTATTGTGTTTTGGTATGCACAATGGGAAAACAAAAGTTAAGACAAAAGACTATGCTGCTGAGCAGTGGCGTAGATAAGGGGGAATTAAGGGGATCAATCCCCCCCCTTCGGGCACACTTTTTTTTATCATTACTTTAGGTTCGTAAAACAAAGCAAAGGTAAACTTTGTGCTGGAATTATTCAACGCTAACCTAATCAGATTATGTTAGCACTGAAGGAGGAAGTACGTTGCTTCCGCAACGGTCGTATGCCGAACAATAAAAAACACTTGCAGTATAAAGAAAAAAACCTAGTTTTTATTTAATAAGACTGAACCAACTGCAAGAACCACGGATAGCGAACATTTCAGGATAATTTCTTTTTAGCCAAATATTCTATAAAAACAAATTTTTTAGAAATTTCCAAAATTGAATGATATACATAGTCTCATGCAGGCAGTAGTTCGAAAAAAAAAAACAAACAAACAAACGAAGTTCTTTGGGTCCCGTGAAGATCTCTGAGGGGTTTGGCGAAGATATCCAAAAATAGGAAAAATCTAGAAAGAGATTTTGACAACAAGAAGCAAACAATTCATACGAAAAAATCTTTCTTAGTTTTAAAATTCCGAAGCTTAGTCTTCTACACTGTACCGGAAATCAACTTAACTGTAAAATATTTGACCAGCATCAGAGACTTAACCTATTATCTTTCACAACTTGCTACCATATGAAATGGAAAAAGAAGTAATGTGTACTAGAAATAAAGCATGTCCACGGTGTTTCTGACGTGGTTCTAAATTAGTGGATTAAATTTGTGTTAATCAAATCATATCTACCATTTTTTTAAACTAATGTTTAACAGTCCACATTTTAAGTTCTACTCACATTTCCTTTTTAAACAGTTGGCTGATAGCTAGGACTTCGAAATTTACAGCAAATATGCTGCTACAGTGTCCTACAAGTTTGAAAATTTTAGAAATATCTACCCACGAATTTCTGAGTTATCGGAAAACTTCAATTTAAAAACACAAAAGCAAAGTATTTAATCCGTATATACTGGACATCAGTGGCGTAACGTTTCCCAAATATCTTGTGTTCGAAATCGAAATGGGGGCCCCTAACGTTCATTTTTTTCATCAGGATAAATGACAGAACATCCATGGCGGCAGTCAAAAAATGAGCAAGAGCAACAACAATTTTATGCTTTAGCAACAAGTTTCAAAGCTTTTTTTTAACAAAATTAAAATTTGAATAATTACAGGAGAATTTGTTAGAGTATCTATACTTATCACAAAATCCAAGCGTCGTAAAGAAACCACCTTGAGGAGTGCCCCTACACACCTCTCGTTGATCCTAGACTAAAAGTGATTGTCCTAGATCTGAGCATCACATCAATTAGCTGAAGAGTTTTGACGATTCTGATTCTGGCCAAGTTAAACGACTACTAGCAGGCCTTGTCCAAATACAAACTTAATCCGCTGAAATCAAATTTGTACTAGCGATTCTCCAAAGAACGGCAGTGATCTGCTTCCTGATTTCTCGAGTCACTGTTAAAAAAAACCTTCTGACTTAGCTCTTATTGGACGATCTTAGTAACCGTGGTTAGCCATTTCGGTCAGTAACATTGTGAACATATTTTTCCTGAAGATGTAGCAATGACTTCAAGATTCAAAGCTAATTGAATCTTTATTTCTTTTCAATATTTTTTAGCAAAAACCCAGAAGAAATAGATATTGAGATAGATCCACATTCAACAAGCTTGACGCTTGGCCAGCGTCTCGGCCAATAAGTTGGCTCTGTCGAAGCTTCTGGGTACACAAAATTGAATATCATTGTCACTATCATAGACTCTGCAGCTGACTGGCGTTTTTTTTTTGCAGACAGAATGCAGTGTTACCAATTTAGGGGAAAATCCCCTAAACTTAGGCATGTTTTGGCTTCCTAGGGTGAATTTGAGGGAGATATAATTTTTAAAGGGGAAATTTAGGGAGGAACATAATTTTCTTGAGTGGGGTTTGTTCCCTAGCAAACCATCAAATTCCATCAAAATATGTGTCTGCGATAGTCACTTAAAAATTAATTAACTGACGAGGAAGCGTCCAGGGGGATTTTTTTTTTCGCGTGGAGGAATTCCCCGATCAGTCCGAGATTCCGTAAGAGTTACGTAGAGCACATACCGAATCCAGAGGGCTTGGCAGCTCTTGGTCGTTGTAATAATAAAGGCTAGCTCCGTGTGACCTTTTTTATTGTCGAACTGGCTGCCATAGGAGCATTTTTGTTAAAGACAACACATTAAGGATCACAGCGGGACTCGAATCCAGGCTCCGGCAACTTAGAGAGATCGAGTGTAATCTCTCACTGAGCCACCGAATGACCAAAATAACTGAGTCAATCACCGTCACACACAAGGGCGAATTGTCTAGTCCTTTTGAGGTGAATAATGGAGTTAGACAAGGCTGTATTTTATCATCAATACTGTTCCTTATTACCATCAACGACGTAATCTGCGACGCTCTAGGCGACCATAAAAGTAAGGGTATCAGGTGGAAATTATTTGATCACCTTCAGCACCTGGACTATGCCGATGCCGACGACATTTGCCTTCTTTCAAACACAGCAGATCATCTGTCTCAAATGACTGATGCTTTGCATCGTGAGAGTCGTAGTGCTGCTTTAAAAATTAATGCCGCTAAGACCAAATATTTGAGCTTGACATCAGAAAGGCAAAGAAGCATTTCTATCTCCGAACAGCCGATAGAAAAAGTCGAGAACTTTACTTACCTTGGGAGCGTAGTGGCAGCGGATGGTGGGGCTGATGCTGATGTAGAGTCGCGCATAAATAAAGACTCCTCTCTGGCAAAACAAAAACATCTCCAAAAATACCAAACTCCGGATCTTCGAAAGCAATGTAAAATCCGTGCTTTTATATGGGTGTTCCACTTGGAAGGTGACCAGTGATATAACAACCAAACTACAAACTTTCGTGAATCAGTGCCTTCGACGCATCCTACAAATTCGCTGGCCTGAGGTAATCTCTAACGAGGACCTCCTCCAAATTACTGGCCAAAATAGGATAGGCATCGACATCAAAAGGCGGAAGTGGCAGTGGATAGGTCACACACTTCGAAAAGAGCCAAAAAACATTGCAAAACAGGCTCTAGATTGGAATCCTCAGGGAACCGATGGAAGGCGTCGTGTGGGAAGACCCAAAAATACATGGAAAAGATCTGTAGAGGCAGAGGGAAAATCTATAGGCAAATCGTGGGACCAGCTAAAGGCGATGGCTGCAAATAGGCAGAGGTGGAAAAGAGGCGTAGTCAATGCCCTATGCCCCACTAGGGGTTAAAAGGAACCAGAGAGAGAATCACCGTCACGGTACCCTTAGGCTTCATCGCCTCGTTCGCATATCACATTTGGTGTCCAGCGTGACGTCTTTTTGATCTTTTTCTGTCCTTATACCAATTTAGGGGGAAGACCACCATTTTAGGGGAAAATCAATCACGAAGTCTATCTGGCAGCACTGCAAGAATATATGAAAGATTTTGTTTTTGTTTTTGAATTTGGGAGCCCCTTTGGCTTGGGGGCCCGTGTTCCGCTGAACACATGGAACACCGTACGTTACGCCACTACTGGGCATTCCCAACCAGCTCTCGTCTTGACAATTCCCCTTTTTTTAGACATGTAGGTACATAACATGATTTATTTAAATCCATATTTTAAGGTATTCCGGCCAGAAAGGCAGCGATGCTAGGTGTTCCGTGACTCTGAAAAGTTATAATATACGAGTAAAGCTCTGATACTCCAATCACAGTAGCAAAAATTTGTACTAAAATAGGAATACTGTGGATTCACTGACCGTATAGTAAAAAGCCAAAATTATCGTTGCAATATTTTTAGGACTCAAGAAACTACTAATTTGAAGTGCAAGAAATACAGAATTTGTAATTCTGAAATTCAACATTTGATAACCATAAAAGTATCAGTAATTTTGCAAAATGATCCCCCTCCTCTCCGAAAGGCTATCTACGCCACTGCTGCTGAGTGATCACTGAGTCAACTATTATAACTACATACACTCATGTATCGGTCAGAACTCGTCGATCTCCAAATGTCAGTAGAATGTAAAATTAAAATGTGCAATTCAAGAGAGAGTTATAGAAGAAGAAAAAATATTACCTTCTTGCCGGACAAGTTCTTCCACCGATTCGGACTCCTTCATGATGTCTGCTTCATCATATCCATTTTCGATACTTATCCGTTTCCGCTGTGTCGTATCGAGGCGACTGCTTTCGATGTAGCTAGTAATTTTTATACATTTCTCTATAATATCATTACGTCCTATCACTCTCAAGCCATTCTCAAGAATATTTTGATCACATGGTTTAACCATTTTAAATTGTCGTATCATAGCCTGCGCTTGTTGTGCTGTACTGGTTGGATGTTGTGCTCTAATTGTATTTATTTCATCCGGAGAAAAACCAATTTCCGGCGCCAAACGTTCCCAATCTTCACCCAACAGATTGGATATATCAACTATTCGTAAATCACCCAAATAGTTGTAGTTATCACTTTGCAATAGAAGCTCGCGACTTCGTGATAAATCCGAAACATGATCGGGTATAATTTTTTCTGGTAAGACAATATTGAGGATACAAGCAGGTTGTTGTGGTGGTTCACCCTTAGCGACCTTTGGTTCGCGCATGAAAAGGGTTCGACCTATCGTGTCGGCATGCTGATCTTTGACGCGCACGTTGAATGGCAGGCGGTTTTCGCGAAAAGCTTTAAATGTCAGTTGAAGCTGATCTCCTGACTTGGTTACAGGCACTAAATTTCCAGCCATTTCGATATATTGTGATTTGCTTTCAAGGACTTCAACGTCGCGACTCTTAGCCACTTCGGTGAAATGTTCTTGGTGCTCCAGAGTTTTATCTTCTTTGTCGTCCGTCATGCAGAATACTCGAAGTCGAGCCTCGTTAATGTCAATTCGTTTCGCGAAAACGACAAACTTTGCCATGAACGGGACATGTATAGCCTCCCTAAAAAGAAAGGTGAATAGAGTTTTAATTAATAAATAATACCCATTAAATAAATACATAATATAATAAAAATTTAGATTGTCAGGTCGTTACAATTCACTCTGTTTGCTGTAACTTCCAGGATTTTCGAAATAATTAGCAAAAACTTAAAATTAACTTCTTCCCGACTTAAATCGAGAAGCATTTGACGCATTATTATTTTGTTATTTTACGTTTCTAAGACAATGGACCCTCACCTAAAACTCTGAAGATATGTTGGACTCAGTGGCGTAACGTACGGTGTTCCATGTGTGCAGTGGAACACGGGCCCCAAGCCAAAGGGGCCCCCAAATCCGTAATCATAACAAAATTTTGTTTGATAGATCCTTGGGTAACTGTTCTTTCAAAAGAAAGGCTACTAATATGCCAGAAAAATGCGTAAGTGAGCTATAGAATCTAGGATAGTAGCACATTCAATTGACCATATTGCTGTTTTTAAGACATGGAGAAACTGCTTCTTAGACATCAGGTCGAAGCGTGGGGCTGTTGTTGGCAGCGACCACCATCTTGTTATCGCGAAATTTCGCTTACGAACGGCAGCAATTCAACGATCTCACAACACGCTAATCTTGCCACGATTTAATGTGCAAAAGCTAAAAAATTCCTCGACTAGACATGCATATTCGACCGCCTTGCACGAAAAAGCTTATGCAGCAACATCTTTTCAGAATCCTACAATTGAAGATAGATGGAATTTTGCAAAGGATTCTTTTATTTCATGTGGCGAAGCGACTGTGGGAAGATTGGATCGAGGTAGGAGACCATTTATCAGTGATGCTACTTGATCTCTTATCTCCGCACGCAAAAGAGTTAAGGAACATATTAACTGTGCTGCTGATGATTCAGCTAAAAATCAACTTCGCGCTGAATACCGTTCACTGCAAAAAGGCGTGCAGAGAAGTGTGAGGCGTGATAAGCGTACTTACATCAACGCTTTAGCGAAGGAGGCAAATGATGCGGCTTACCGTGGTGAAAGCGGTACCCTATTTAAGCTAATTAAACCACTAATTGGTAAATCGTTCACAACCGACCATCCTGTGAAAGATAAAGAAGGGTTACTGCTTGTTACCGAAGAACAGCAACTTCAGAGATGGAAAGAGCACTTTTTTGAGGTCCTTAACAACCGTTTTGGGCCTGCAAGTGCATCTTCATCGGCAGAAGAAGACGTCCCTCCAGTAGCCAGTATTAATTCCAGACCACCATCTAAGACGGAATTAAAGCGGGTTATCGAATCCATGGACGCCGGTAAGGCCCCGGGGATAGATGGAATTCTGGTCGAACTATTTAAAGCGGATTCGAATGCTACATCGGATATTCTACTTCCCCTCATCAGAGAGTGTTGGGAAACCGAAACTCTTCCAGTAGAATGGAAAAAGGGCGTAATTATTAAAATTCCCAGGAAGGGTAACCTTAAGGATTGTAATAATTGGCGCGGTATTTGCTTACTTCCAGCTGTATCCAAGCTGATGGCTAAAATTATTTTGAACCGGATCAAGAATGAAGTTGATCGCACTTTAAGCAATGAACAGGCTGGCTTTCGTGAGGGTTTTTCATGTAGCGACCATATAAACACCCTCCGAATTATTATAGAGCAATCCGCCGAATGCAGATCCCATTACACCTCATGTTCATTGATTTCGAGAAGGCGTTCGATAGTGTTGATCGTGAGTATATTTGTAGAGCTCTTCGTAGGAGGGGCATACCAGATAAAATAATTTCCATCATCAAGGAATTTTATCAGGGAGCCCAATGTCACGTTTTTCACAAGGGTAAGCTTTCAGATCCTTTTGTGGTGCACAGTGGAGTGAGACAAGGTTTATTTTATCACCTATTCTTTTCCCCATAAGCATTAACGATGTACTAGTGAGCGCGCTTCAAAACCAGAGGAAAGGTATCAGATGGAAATTGTTTGATTACCTGCAACACCTGGACTATGCTGACGATATTTGTCTGCTTTCAAATAAAAAGGAGGATGTAGCTCAAATGGCCGATGCTATGCATTGCGAAAGTCGTAATGCTGGGCTCAAGATAAACGCTGCCAAGACCAAGTACTTGAGCTCCCATCCTGGGGGACAAAGCGGAATTTGTGTTTCGGGCCAGGCAGTCGAAAAGGTTGGCGAATTCTGCTACCTCGGAAGCAGTCACAGCAGATGGCGGCGCGGACGCTGATGTACAATCGCGTATCAATAAGGCTAGGGCAGCCTTCTTCACTTTGACTCCTTTCTGGCAAAATAACAACATTTCCAGGCGCACCAAAATCCGAATCTTCAATTCTATTGTAATATCTGTGCTTCTTTATGGCTGTTCAACTTGGAAGGTGACCAACGAGATAACAACTAAGCTGCAAACTTTCGTAAACCAGTGCCTACGGCGCATCCTACACATCCGCTGGCCGGAGATTATTTCCAATGATGATCTCCTGAGTATCACAGGCCTGGATTGTATAGGCACTTCTGTCAAAAGGCGAAAGTGGCACTGGATAGGTCATACTCTCCAAAGAGGGCCAACAAATATTGCAAAGCAGGCCCTAGGTTGGAACCCTCAGGGAGCATTGCACCATTGGCTAGACGCCGTGTTGGACGACCAAGAAACATGTGGAGAAGATCGGTTAATAGCGAGGCTGCTTCATTAAACAAACAGTGGTCAGACCTAAAGACGATGGCACAGAACAGAACGAGGTGGAAAGTAGGCGTAGTTGATGCCCTATGCCCCACAAGGGGTTAACAGGAACCAGAGAGAGAGAGCAGATATGTTAGGTAACGCTTGCAGCATGCAAGTGGATACAATCAGTTCAGTTTCACTACGATGCTTAAAACCAAGACCATAAACGCTCTTTGGGGCTAGAAAAGCACTTAGGGGTTGTTTTTAGGGAAAGGAGGGGAGCGGCCAATTTTTTGTTCTTGCCATTGAATCACGGCAAATTCGCGACATTTAATGCACCATAGCGTTCAACGAAATTTGAAAGTGGTAATGCTAACTGGCGCGACAGCCGATAGCGAGAGTCTAAGGGCTCTATTACAGAGTCAAATATTGGTCATATATATGATAAGCCTACACTCATACCTCATTATACGGCCTCTCTTTATACGGCATTTCGTTCTTACGGCCTTTTTCAATTATGGATTTCCCTTTTATATGCAAAGTACTAAATAAATGAGGAAATGTGTTGAAAATCTCGATAAAAGGATAAACAACTTGCTGTAGAATGTATAACCGATGCTTTCAATCGCTTCAAACAAGGGATTAACATTGTCTCTGAAGCCGATCTTGATGACGAACGCAGCCGCAAGAGTGGAAAGAAGCATACGATTTTTCGCTATACGATCTTTTGTTATTGACTGATTACGACTTCGATATACGGCCTTTTCACTTAACGGCCAAATTTTTCGGAACCGATCTAAGCCGTATATCGAGGTATGAGGTACTCGATTTCGTTTAGTGCACGTGTAAAAATTTAAACCGAATGAATCGAGTAGGCTTGATGACTAGAAATATGAATAGAAATATAACTGTGTCATGGAGCCCTAACATTAAGACGGCAGATATGTTAGTGACATCCATTTTCCAATCCTAACCAGTGCTGTCGAAGTTGCTACTTTAGTATCATTTTGATACTTTTTCATCAGCTCTGCTACTATGCTACTCATACTTACGTTTTGATACTCTACAGAAGACAATTAGATTGTAGGCAGCGCCCGCTCTAAGGGGGGGGGGGGAAGCCGGGCGGTCGCCCGTGGCGCCAAATTCTAGGGGCGGCTTTTTGGCAGTCACTCGAATAACAAAAAAAAAACAGTGAAAAAATTGTAACATCAACATAAATTTAGTAGAAAGCAAAACGTAGAAACTACAGATAAAAAAATTAGTTGAAACAAAATGCCGCAAGGTAGGAAACAAACTGGCACCGAAGCATTTTACAACCGTTATACCCATTTTTTTAGAGACGACAGATAGATTAAGGTTTTTTTTTAGGTAATTATAAAAACCTGTTGAACGTTTTTTTAATTTATCAACAAAGTCCACAATTGATACGAGGTGCTTAGAAAAAGTATCCTAAATGTTCTGCTTATGATACTAGAACCTATTCCGCTTTCGAAAAGCAGAATGGCACAATTCGCTAATAATAAAGTTCCTCCCCAAAAAAAAATATTTTTTCATTGCAGAATGATGTGGTAATTTGATGTTCCAATTGAAAAGTTAGATCCTTTTCTTCAAAGGATTCTAATTAGACCTGCTTATCCATAATTTCTATTAAATTAAAGGAGCAACCAAATTTTGAAATAAATGACGACATTATAGCATATAGAGAAAGAAGGTATCGTATAAACACTCTAGACATAAAAGTGTTTTCGATTACAATAATTCAACTTCATTTCACCTGATCTTTACGTGGGTGATTTCCTTCAGTTTCAATAGCATTGATTTGGCTATTCCCTGTTGTCTTCAAGTTCCGTTTCCTCTTTCAGCATTGAACTTGTGATTGATAGCATCAAGTGAACAGAAGAGATGAACTCCTCAATTTGCCCACATTTTTTCATCATTCGTCGTTAGGTATTTGTTGCCACTTAGATCAAAACGCATAAATTATAGCTTCTTGCAGAATATAAGCAGTACTAGTGTTAATTATTCAATTTTCAAAATTAAATGCCGAAAAACATTTTACAACTTATTCAGTCGCTCAGAAATTAAAACCCGCTTTTCTCAAGTTGTTGGAAGATAAACACCGATAAATTGTAATTCACAATCCTCCCACAAAGCAAATTAGAAAAATGTTGAAAGGGAAGACTCAGAAAACTCGATTTTCATGGGTTGCAATTTCCCATCCTTGCTCGTCGAATTTGATATATTCGACACTAGGATTGGGTTTGAGTAAGATAAGTAGGTACGATGGAGCCACCCCTTGCCAAAGCCGCTATGGAATTTTCCCTAATATGTTTCCTGACATCCTAATATCGCGATTGGGATAGGTTCCCCGATTTAACAAGCTGTGATTTTATTTTATAATAACAATTTTGGAGATGAGGCATTTCTGACGTCGGTTGAAACCGCTAAAGAAATCCTTTCGAGAAGAGATCCGGCTAATTTAAGTTTATTTGTGCAGAGTGTAAAGAAGTTATCAAAAACTACTCCAAAAGGTGAGTAATGCAAATGAACATCAATCTTTGGCACAAAATTTTCCAGAGTGGATTTTTCTAAAATGTTTTGAGTGTTTTATTGGTGGAATATTGGTAAGCTTTTATAACTCCGAACAAACTCTCCACAAAGCCACCTAAACTGTGGTGAATTTTTATTTCTACTATATGCTTGCTCGGCTATTGAACTCAGTGTGGGTACAGATTCTATTATCTGAAGTATTGCAGCGTTGGTTTGAATCCCATTGTGACCACGAATTTTGTGTTGTCTTTATAAATGTGCCTACGAGAGCCGGTTCCAAAATGTAAATCGTTTCGGGGCTACTCGCTGCTATAGGCGACCAAAAGCTGCATAAATCACAGATCAGTCGAGAAATAAATCAACTATACAAGTAGGTACATACTATCTCTACTATCAATCTGCCCGATATAGTACCTAAGGGGCGCCAAATTTAGCTCTTGCCCGGGGCGGAGTAAGTGCTAGAGCGGGCGCTGATTGTAGGATTATTTTAGAAAAATTTCTTTAAGAACTAGCCTCAGCACCATTATTTTTACATACTGGCACTGAGTTCCAAAACTCGCTTCTTGTCCAAGTTTCATGTTTGATAATAAAGTCAAGAAAAAAGGTTTAAAACCGTTTTGTCTTTCAATATATTCCACAAACAGTAAGAAGTTTAATATGTAAAATTTTTAGGGAAAAAGCTAAGTCAGACTTTAATTATTAAAAAAAAACAAAACTACATTGAAATTTTCCGAAATGCAAGAAGCGAGTTTTGGAAATAAGTGCCGCATATGTTAATCATGAAATCCTCTCTTGATATTTCTTTGGGAAATGTGATGCAGAGCGTATGATAAACAATGACAAGAATGTTTATCGACAGTGGCTTTAAGGAAACAAACAGATTAAACGGTACTTTGATCTGATACAAATTTGGCAAAGATTGTTGTACAGTGAACCCCCGACATTCGCGAGGGATGCGTTCCACGAAATTGTCGCGGATGTTGAATTCGCGAATGTCGGGGTTCAGTGTCCTTGGATAGTGGGAAATGTGTTCCAAATATTCATAAAATAAGAAAAATGCAATGTTAGGTTGGGAACATCACAGTTTTTAAATCATGGAAAATTCATGCCACTGAACTTTTTGCATCAGATAAACTTCCATTCGCTTTCTTCGCGAATTTTTTCTTTGAGTTCAATTGGCACGATGGAAATCCGACAACTACCTACGACTATAATTTTCGGTTATATTTTCGACACCGCCAACGCTCCTTCCAAGTTTGACCAACAAATCTATGTAACTTTTAGAGCACTAAACCACTCGTTTTCCATGATCAGATTCTGGATGAGCTAGTTCCCGCAGATCCGCCCAAATGAGGAATCGACGCAGTCCATGACGTCGTGGTAGCATATCAATGAATGGAATCAAGGCAAATAGGAGAGATGAGGGGCATATCATGTTATTATATGAACATGTGGGAAACTGCTCAGGACGATCTTATGGGCCGAAAAGCCTTTGTTTCATTTTTGGGGACTCGGAGGGGGTGATCCACACAAATTTTTATCGTTCACAGAGAAATGCAGCAGTCTTTAATTGGCTAAATTCTATGTCGGATTTAAGGAGGCACTTCTCGTTTAGAGCGAAAAAGCTGTGCCCCGAAGTGCAGTTTTTTGTTCTGGTTTCAATCATTTAATGGAATATTGTTTAAAATCCCACGCTTGCTACTCCCAGAAGAAATAAAATATTTTGACGGTTTTAGCGTTAATTTAATTTAAATTGATTAGGATAGAAAAATATGCGTGCTGTAGCGGTAAATTAATTTTATTGCGTTCAAAGAAATCGCAATGGTTAAAACGAACACGATAATTTAGTTAAATTTTTTCAAAGTTTCGCATTCGAACTAGAACGAAATCGCGGATAAGCATAGTGAATGTTGAAAAAGTGTCGCAAAATATGAATCGCGAATAAGCGAATTCGCGAATGTTGGGACCGCGAATAACGGGGGTTCACTGTAGTATATTTAGAGTTTCTAGCTGCAAGTTATTAATTGTGGTATTTAAGGCTCAAAAGATCTTTGTTGGAGAATCAAAAGGACGAAAAATGATATTCCATTCCTTCGGAAAATCAGCTGAAATTTTGCTATTTTTGTGCTTTAGGATGATAATCAATCTTTTGTATGAAAGGGATTTTGCATTCGCTTATTCAGAATTTAAAGTTATTCGCTCGTTGAATATGGCAGAACGAAGATTCCAAACGTGAATTCGGACGCTTCGTGTGTGAATGACCGTATGAAAAAAAAACATTTTGTTAAATTTATTTAAAAAAATTATATTTCTAATTTTTTTTTACGATTTTTGAATATATTTAAATTCTGAAATCAAAATGCAGAATCCCTTCCATACAAAATAATGAATGAATGGCAACTTCCGCAGCTGTCATTTTTTTATGGAGTTTCGTTGGATTCCGGTAGTCCCTGTATGTACGGCCTAAGTACCCCAAGAAATAATTGTATATGGAGCTGATCAGATTTATGATTTCATTTATTTTTTCAGATGTGTAATTTTTAAACGTTTTCCTTTCTTGATTTTCAACCAGTGCATATTACTTACGTTCTAAAAAATAACAGGCGCGACAATCCAACATTGGACTAAGGCCGCAGGATGTGTTAGTGACATCCTATTTCCAAGATCTTATCTGCTTTTTGATGAGGTAATGAGATCAGCATCACGCTCAGCAGTGTTATTTATCCCCATAAATGGGTACTCGTTTAACATCTGAGTGAGATCATAGTCTGTCACAAGCTCGTGAGCTCGAAAAACACAATGGAACACGGTGAGATTCGAACTCATGAGCCTGTGCACCGAAGGTGCGCGCACTAACCGCTCGACCAGCCAGACCACGTTCTAGTGATAACATAAAAGTATATACAACAAAAAGTTAACACCCTGTATGGGGTCCGGAAACTGGCGCATAAACGCACCGGAATATGATTCCTGATGTGATGTGACAGCAAAAAAGTCTTAAGCAAAAAATAGAACATGGAAAAAAAATTTGTTTTTTTTTCTTCCTTTATTTTTGTTGGAACAATATCATCCCCGCGAGGGGGAACTCAAAAGATTGTCATTGTCGATTTCGACCGACAGTACATGGCACGACACCTCTCATCAGATGCCGTCGCTAAGTCGCGTCCCATGTACTGCCGGGGACGGCATGATCGATAATGCAACGATCGATGTCAATTTGCTCTTTATATAGCAATGAAAAATTGTTGAGGCGACGGATCATTTTTTAGCCGAATAGCAACTTACTATTACTATGATCCGTCACAACAAAAATTAAGAAAGAAAAAAAAAATTTTTTTCCCATGTTCCTTTTTTTTTAATGTGACCCACACTGAAAAGGGAAAACCGGACGGCAGCGTAGAGGGCCCCACGGGAGTGTCCTGGTGTGCGGTGGCTGCGTCCGAAACATGTTTATAATAGTTAAGTCTTAAACATTTAGCTACAGGCATTTCAAGATTTTTAAAAAAATAATTTTCTTGTACGACTCAAACCTCGATATTTCCAAAGCTAGAATAGCGAACAAGATGAGTCTTACAGCCAACAGATTTACCTAAAAATGAAAACTAACCGCACTAAAATCTTAGAAGAGGTTTGGTTTTTGCAGAGCTTCAAAGTAAAATTTTTCTGATTTAACCCAAAAACAATCTGCTTTGCCATTTCAATTTTCTCCAACTTCTGCCAAGATGAGGTGCTTGTACGAGTTTTTCAAAATTGGCGCATAGTCTTACGATCATCTTTCTTATATCATCTTATTCTAGCTCTATTATTTCTAACAGTTTTAATACCTTAAGTGTAGAAAACTGGGGTTAATTTTAGATCGAATTCAACTTAATTCAATTCAAACTGCCCCTAAAGTTCTGCAATTGCATAAAATTTATTCAAATTATGTCAAAAGCGAGCCAAAATTAGCCCTAGTTTTCCACATTTAAGGCATTGAAACTGTTAGAAATAAAGAATGAAATGATGTAAAAAAGATATAACCGTAAGACTATGCCCCAATTCAAAAAGTTAAATCGTACAAGCACCTCACCTTGGCAGAAGTTGGAGAAAATTGAGATTTAAAAATAGATTGTTTTTGGGCCAAATCACAAAAATCAAAAACCTTTTATCCGATTATAGTGAGGTTAGTTTTATTTTTTAGGTAAATCTGTTAGCTGCAATAATCAGTGTTAAGAATTAGGGGTATGTTCCGTACAATTTGTTTCTTTGTTTTTTTTTTCTGGAAATCACATGAGGAATCATATATTCCGGTGCGTTTATGCTGCAGTTTCCGGACACCATGTATAGGTCCACTAGATCTGGTACTCCGTGATTTTACTTGTGTCTCAGAATGCTCCGTTATATTTCAGCTTAATATATTTTGCTTCATATTGCTACTCGTAGTAGGAAAATGATACCATAAATTCTTTAATTCCGCTTCCCTAGGAAAATTCAAAACGACAACACTGATCCTAACTGCTTTTTTGTTGAGGTGCTGAGAACAACATCGCACGCTCAGCATTGTTATTTATCCCCATAAATGGGTACTCGCTTCACATCTGAGTGAGATCCGTCCTATGGGTCGTGAGCTCGAGAAACACTATACACTGAATTAGTTTACGGTGAGTCTCCAACTCACGACCCTGTGCACCGAAGGTGTGCGCACTAACCACAACACAAAATGGTAATAAGGATAGTCCGGAACTAAGAACTGATTTCAAAATTTCCTACAATACCTGTAAAGTTCAGTGGCCATTTTCGTAGCTTCCGAAATATTTCGACAATCCATCAACCAAAAACGTGCCGACACGGTCGTTGTAAATGAGACGCAATCGTTCACAAACGTAAGTGGTGTCGATCCGGTTACATCCTCCCATTGAGCTCGTGACGGTCCACCTATTTTAAAAAAGTAGTAAATAGGCATTATGAGTATTTTCATTTAATTATGCTAAAGTCTTAAAATTTACTTGTTATTAAAAACATAAACCTTTTAATGGGAATATACTACGTCAAAGCTACAAGAAAGCGACTAAGCAATAGACGAATAAAATAAAATTATTACAAATTGATATTGTCGTTTTCAATAGTAATTCATTGATAAACAGACAATATTTTGAAACCATTACTAGCAACCTCTACTCTCTAGGAGCATGCTCTTGGTAATTAGGAATATATTTTGACTCGCGTGAAAATTAAATAATGTATTTTAATAAATATAATTTTATGAAAATATTCAGCTGGAATAAAGCCATATTTATTATTCTTGAGCAATGTTTGAATATTTGACGTAGTTAAAACAAGTATCGTATTGCTGATGTAACACTTAGAAGATAGCTACCGTACCGTGCCAGTAAATTAAAAATTAAAAGTCTTCAGAAAAAGGCTAGGGCAGCTCATGATCCTAATATTGATTATTGTAGAGCAGCAACAGAGAACTTAAACATTAAGCACGATTCTACACCTTTACATTTTTAAATTAAAATAATTAATTAATTTCCATCGATGAGCATTAATTAAAATCAGCAATATTTACAAAAGGGTGTCAATCTGCCAGTGTATCATAGGTCACTTTTGTCACTGATCTTTCTCCACTTGACCTTGTGTATTACTAAGTAGCATTTAATCAGCCATTAAATATTCACATATTGCTCAAGAATGTTCAACGCAGTGTTCAAAAGCAGCAACTGTGATGCATATACGCATTTTTTCTTGATACGACTAAAGTATTCACGGAAATTAAAAACGTAAAAAGAAACATTCAATGGTAACGTAAAATATAAAAAAAATCCTGATCGTATTATTTACAAAAGAACTTATGTTTAGAAAATGTTTTGCTATTTGGTGAAAAAAGCTGATTTTGGCTATTAGCAACGGTTTCAGAAAAGTTCCCCTATGGGCAACTAACTTTCAGGTATCCAATTTAATTCAGTTGATCTTTTTTAATTGCATTTTTACACGCTATTGGTATCTGGTTTTTTTTTTTACATTTTCCTTAACTTCAGAATAAATTTAAACTAAAAGAGTACTTTTTGAATATATCGAATAAAGGTTTATAAAAGTGGAACCAAATAAATTCAAAACTATATGACGGAGTAGAAAAAGTAGAGCGAAAGGAAGTAAGCTAGTAAGAAATCGTGATATTTAAGTGTACCAAACTCTTATTAAAAAGGAAATTTTGATGTAATTTCAGTTAAATTACTATTTTTCTGTTTTGTGTTTATTTGAATACTTGCAAAGAAAAAATTCAGCTCTTTTTTCAAAATCATAATTTACACATATATACGTTACACAAAATAATATGATTCATGAATAACGATGCAAGTTGAACTTTTAACAGTAATTTCCATCACATCATAACTCTTGCTGTTTTGTTTCTTTAGTTTTGTAAAATTTTTCGTACATCAAAAACATTCGGAAAATCGAAAAGCAAATTTAGAATATGTTTTTTAAAGATTAGATAGTTAAAAGTTTTGTTTCGGAAATATTTTTTGAATTAACACATTAAAAACATATATAAAGCAGGATCATCCGATTTCGTTAAGATTTATTTTCGTAACGTATATTTGCATTGAAAAGTAACATTTGGTGTTAATGTTTAGAAAAACTATTTAAAGAAACCAAGGTCAATAATAGGAACTAATATGTGAATATTATCATTATCAAAATAAATGGATTAGGTTATTCTTGGATTATTATCAATTGTATATTATGTAATTATTATAAGTAAATGGAAAAAAATAAATGATATAATTGCTTGAAAGCCTGATAACTATTAAAATTTAATAAAATCGAAACTTCCTTTATAAAATCTGGGATTCATAAAAATATTTGGAAAACTGATTTTGCTTATTTTGCTTCTAAGTTTAGGTTTTATTTTTTATTTTTTGTTTCGTCAGATTTTAATTACGTATTGTTCTGTTAGTTACCTTTTAGAGATCTTTTCCGAAACACACCTTCACGTACATAGAGCGGAATGCGTGCACATAGGCATTTACGCATTAGTACGAAAAATTATACATTTTTTTATATCGATTTATGTAAGAAAGGGCAAGAAATGGTAAATTAAAATATTATTTGATATTTCTTGAAAACCAATTGTACTTGAACCGAAACCAATTTAAATGTGATGAAAGATGTGTCAATTTGATAAAAATGTTTAGGCGTTTCGTTTAAATTTAGTACATACCGTTTAATATTTCATTGTTTCGATTTGTATAATAATGCACACAATGCGATTATAATGGCCTTTCATTATTTTATGTAGTGTTATTGAAAGTAAAACGACTTCACAACTTGAATTTATTTCGTATACTAGTCACGAAAGAAGAACAAAATCTAATAATGAGTAGGTAGTCGGGGGAATGTTTTAACCCTTAAATGCATAGCGTACCATATATGGTACATGGCTATTTTTCTGTAAAAGTCAAGGGATTATTCAATTTTAGATTTTTTTTTTACTTTTTCCCGAAGTAGACAAAACAAGCTTTCATCTAAATTAAATGTTGGCTTCCCGAAGCTTTCCCTGAATTGCCAGTGCGCCGTAAAAGTGGACGAATGTTATTTTTTGTGGAATTTTAAAACCTATTCTTTAGAGCTAAACAAATTGGCGAAATTAACGCAAAAAATTGCTCGGGTCTGGTTTTTTGGGATTTTGTTAGGATAGATACCAGAAGTGTACCACTAAGTTTGCAACTTCGAAAAGCCTGTGCTAACCCCGTGACCCTCAAAAAACCTCAAAATTTTCGGACTTTTTTCATATTTTTGTTTGTAATTTCTAAAAGGTGCTTCCTACAAGTAAATCGTCCACTGCACTTTTAAAGCTAAGAAAATCTTCTTTAATTTGAGTGTAATTCCAGCTTTGTAGGTGTAAAGGATCCCAAGATACAGCACTTTAAAAAATGTGCTTTTTTGTAAAAAAGTCCGAAATTGTATTTTAGGAGGTTTGTATGACAGCCCTATGACGTAATGTTCCGATCCCATCCATTCCTAGATAATTTTTGAGGCTTTACTAGGAACACATTTGGGTGAGGTTGGGTTAAGATTGGTTCATAAAGAAAAAAGTTTTTCTTAGAAGAACCTGATTATCAGGGGTTGGTTTGTATGACAGCCCTATGACCTAGTGTTCCGATTTCATCCGTTTCTAGATATGTTTTGAAGCTTTACTAAAAAACACATTTGGGGGAAGGGTGGTTAAGATTGGTCCATAAAGAAAAAAGTTTTTCTTAGAAGAACCTAATTTCCAGAGGTTGGTTTGTATGACAGCCCTATAACGTAGTGTTCCGATTTCATCCGTTCCTAGATATTTTTTTAGGCTTAACCAGGAACATACTTGGGTGAAGTTTGGTTAATATTGGTACATAAAGAAAAAAGTTTTTCTTAGAAGAACCTAATTTTCAGGGGCAGCCCTATGACCCCATGGTCTGATTCCATTCGTTCCGACATATATACAGCTAAGGAACTGGTTTATAACTTCATAACACATTACTTTCTCTGTAAAATGCGCATTTAAGCCGATATTCAGCTCGGAACATGACTGAAATTACAATTTCGAACTTTTTTTCAAAAAACAATGTTTAAAGTGCTGCATCTTGGGATCCTTTGTGCCTCCCAAGCTGGGGTTACACTCAAATTAAAGAAGATTTTCTTAGCTTTAACAGTGCAGTGGACAACTTACTTGTAGGAAGCACCTTTTAGAAAGTACAAACAAAAATTGGAAAAAAGTCCGAAAATTTTTAGGTTTTTTGAGGGTCATGGGGTTAGCACAGGTTTTTCGAAGTTGCAAACTTGGTGGTACACTTCTGGTATCTATCCTAATAATATCCCAAAAAACCAGAGCCGAGCAATTTTTTGCGACCTAACGCCTTATTTTTCGGTTTATTGACTGGCCTAATAGGTGGGCCGTGAATTTCGGAGAAAATATGAGCGTGAAGTAACTCTACAAGTGTGTGCAAAATTTTCTTAGAGATCGGGAAAGGTTCCCGAGGTATCGGAAATGAACGGTTGCCAAACATAAAAGTGCTCCTATCTCGCTAAATATCAATCGTAAGGGGTACAGGGGTCAAACTTTACACCTAGAAAGCAGGCAAAGGCAAGTCTGATCACAGGCCTCACCAAGGAGCTTATTTTGTAGTGCCTCGTTCACTTTCATTGTGTGACACTCGAAATGCTGTACATTTCTCAGTGCTGTACGACAGGTCGAAATGCTGTACTGTATAGCAAAATGATGTACGTATGGTCAGCTTAGACTAGAGGGGATATACCATCAGGGCCGGCTGAATTCTTCGAATACTTCGAAAACCTCTCTAGTACGAAAATGCAACGACCTTTATTTAAAGGAGCATACAGCTATAGATGGCGGGCTTTCAAGAGTTGGTGGTAAAGTTGAATTAGAAGCGAAAAGTTCCGCGAAGATGTTGGCTTTGTCAAGTAGCTCATTATACTGTTCATTGTTAAGAGGCAGAACAGAAGAAGATGAGAAGTTATTCTTCACAGCTTTGACAAGAGACTAAATTTCCTTACTACCCTTTCTTTGCACAAAGAGACTTTAAAACTTAATTAGAGTCTTTATCAGTAAAAGGGCTATTGAATACTTGGGGTGGCGTTTATAGTACAGACATGGATGAGCTTGGAAAGCACTTCAAATAGGCACGCGAAAAATTTGACACCGATATGAAAGGAATTATTATAAATCTAAGGGTTTCCAGAAGAGGGGACGTGGAGATTCCTGCTATGGGGGTGGTAACATTCATTTTGTTGTTGATGTTACTTTTTATGGCAAAATATGTTTTAAGTTGGATAAATCTCCAGAGTGCTCCAGATGCAATTGAAACTAGGGGGCTTCGCCCCCTGCTCGCTTTGCTCGCCAACCCCCGAGGACGAAGCTACGTTCGGGCGCGGCCGAAATTTAGATACCCTTCGCTCTCCTTGGGCTAAAAGTTTTTTCGGGGGTACCTATGACTTGTGTTTAATTTCCCTCCTCATTCTTTTTCTTCCGTCTTGACAAACGTTTTGGGCTTGGTTGAAATAAGTGGGCAAATAAAAATATTTACTCAGAAAATTTTATTGGGGTTGCGGGAGCGTGACTCCACAGTACGATTCCATTAATTTTGAACTTTTTTCTTTCTTTGGTAAAGACGCATAAATTCAAGGTTTTGTGAAATTGGTGCAAAAAATGTTTCTTAGAAGAACCAAAATGGGGGTTAGGTTTGTATGGCCACCCAATGGTCAGATTTGATCAATTCTGAGACATGTTTTGTGTCATCAGAAGAAACACATTTGTGTGTAATTTGGTTGAATTTGGTGCACAAATAAAAACATTTTTCCTAGAAGAACTTAAATTGGGAAGCTAGGTTTGTATGGCAGCCCCATGACCCAGTGATCCAATTTCGGTGATTCAAACATATAAACAGCCTGCAATAATAATAAGCACGTGTGCAAAATTTCAGCTCCGTAGCTTTTATAGTGGCCGAGAAAAACGCACTGCAACAGACGGACAGACGGACAGACCGACAGACAGACAGACGGACATCGTCCAATCGACTCATCTCGTCATGTTGATCATATATGTATACTTTTTATATGGTCGAATCGAAGATGCTTCCTTCAAAGCGTTACAAACTTCATGACAAAGTTAATATACCCTTTCACTCTATGTGCGCAGTTAATATAGAGTTCGAGGAGGAAGAGTCTGCAAACTGGGCTGACGAACCAATATTAAAATATGGTTGTCGTTGTTGTTGTAGCGGCGCAAGTGAGGGGGGGGAACTAGTATCGTCATTCATATATGGTTGGCAGCCTATCCTCAAGTTCTAGACCTAGGAAGGTTGCCACCTCAATGGGGTTTTCCCATAGTGCTATAGGTGTAAGTTGTGTAGGTGCGGCAGCGCAGTCGAAAAGATGGTCCACATTATGTGGGCTGGCTCCACATGCTGGACAAATATCTGCAATGGCGTTGTCGATACGCGACCAGAACGAGTTGAGTCTGGAGCACCATCCAGAGCGAAGCTGAGCCAAGGTGGTACGTGTGGCTCTAGGTAGTTGTTGTTCATCGGTGGAGATGTCGGGTGGTCGAGCGCGTGGATTCATGGCTTTGGTTACCTCATTGGTGTGTAATTGCTTTAAGGCCGCCTTGTATGTATTTGTGTTATCGAGAGAAACTCTTTTAACCTTCGGGCGGGCGCAATGCATCTGACAGATTAAGTGACCAGTTTTTGTTGCGCCAATCAGCGATATGAAAAGGGAGAGATCTGAAACTCACAGTAGCTTAATCTTTATCGATCAACTACCCAAAACCGTTTTCAGTTTCTATCTACCATATGTCTGAGGGGCGGGAGGGGGTGAAATAATCTCTCAGATGTATGTATTGCGCCCGATTGTGTTATTTTTCCTTTTCTATGAAAATTTCCACGTGTTATACTCTTCACATTGCGTAATAACGTTGTGTTGACTTTTAGGCTCATCAAATCGTTCAATAGTATGTTTTTAGTAAAATAAGATCACATTTTTTAAGTGGTCGAGTTGTTGGAGGTTTTTTATATATTGAGGCTATTGAAAGCGGAATATTCTTAGAAAATTGAAAATGTGAAGGGTATCAAAGTTTGTGAGCCAGTATTTGTTTCTAAAATTTCGTAGAACTGTTCCAAAAAGATAATTCAACAATAAATAAGAGTGTAGAATATACAGAAACTTATAAATCGTCAACTTTAATTAAAGTTAGACAGTTGTATTGCCGGAATCAAAATTTTTTAGAGGGTGTTTTTGTTGTATTGCCTCCAGTGTTGCCGAAATCAAAACGCTAATTTTTAATTCACATTAACCTATATATTTCGGGCTGTTAAGCCCATCTTCAGGGTTATACAATCTGTGAATAATTTAACATTTTGATTAAAAAATTATAAAGTTTAACTTAACTAAATATTAAAAATACCTTCTGAATTGAATTTTTAAAATGTCAACCAATGATGGTGATTGTGACAATAAAATAATCAAAGTTATGTCAAAAATATATGTCGATACAACCAAACAGTAACAGACAAAAGAAATATGACAATTGAGGAAACAAACAAATATAATAAATTAATTAATAAACAAACATGTGTGTAAAAATATCACAGTTAGACAGTCTTTGGCAAAATTATTTAAAGCTACTTTTAATTAAATTGTAATACACATCAGAATAATGTTTTTTATCAGTTTGTTCATTACAAACTACATTTTCATATTTAATTATTTGATTGACTTCTTGGATACGTAGCTTTGTTTTGTTACGTTGATTAACTAAAATTCAATTCACAAGGTATTTTTAATATTTAGTTAAGTTAAACTTTATAATTTTTAATCAAAATGTTAAATTATTCACAGATTGTATAACCCTGAAGATGGGCTTAACAGCCCGAAATATATAGGTTAATGTGAATTAAAAATTAGCGTTTTGATTTCGGCATCACTGGAGGCAATACAACAAAAACACCCTCTAATACAGAAACTTAGTTTCATCCTATTTTCTGAACTTAATCTGTCAGATGCATTGCACCCGATCGTGTTAGGATTAGTATTGCGCCAGCCGGAAGGTTAAATCTTTGGACTTCTCTTTCCTTGTCCCTTAAATAGCGTCTTACACGACGTGGTGGTGGGGTTCTGTCCATAAGGTCGTGATTCGGGTGTTCACTGCGATAACAACCAATAAGATATTGCTTTGCCAGAAGCTCATTATGTGCTTTGATGTTTAACAGCTTTGTTTCTTGGCGCAGATGATCTTGTGATGACATGCGTACACATCCAGTAATAGTACGCGTAGCTGCGTTTTTGCACGTTTGAATCCGCTTCCATTGAGTGTCGCATAGATTATTTGTCCATATTGGAGCTGCGTAGTTTACCACGGAATGACCGACGGCTTTATATGTGGTAAGTAGAGTCTCCTTGTCTGTTTCCCATTTGCTGCCAGCAAGGGATTTTAAGATTTTGTTTCTACCCTTCATTTTGTCACAGATGTTGTCAGCATGGCTGTTGAAGATGCCATGATTGTCTATTGTGACACCGAGAATTTTGGGGTGACGGGCAGTTGGAACTACGGAGTTGTTTACTTTTATGTCAAGATGTAGGTTGAACTCTTTGTTGTACGTGGTAAAGAGGGTGGCCGAGGATTTGGGCGCTGATAATTTAAGGTTCTTGTTATTCAAGAATACGTTGAGCTCTTCCAAGTAACCGTTTATTAGATCACACATGTCGGAAATAACGTTGCCGGATGTCATGATGGTGCAGTCGTCAGCGTAGGATATTATGTTGATTCCTTCGGGTGGGGTTGGAAGCCCTGACATATACAGGTTAAACAGGGTGGGAAAAGGACTCCACCTTGCGGTACTCCTTGTTTAATCCTTCTTAGTTTAGATTTTCCATTTCTAAACTCTGTGCTGGCTTGACGTCCGGCAAGGTAATTTGCGATCCATTTGACTATATGCGACGGTGTGGATGAATTTCGCAGATCTGACAGTAGGAGCGAGTGGTTCACCGTGTCAAACGCTTTCGACAGATCTAATGCCACTAGGATGGTACGCACAAACGGCTTAGGCTGGTTTATCCCATTGAAGACCTTGGACATGATTCGGTCTAATGCGGTGGTGGTGCTGTGCATTTTTCTGAAGCCGTGAAAATATGGTCGCAAAGGATCATGTGATAATGAAAGAGGTATGTAGATATTGGGACCTACGTATTCAGGGAGGGCCTCGAGAAATATAGTATAAATATTATTGGTTATATGATGAACTTGTTACTACCGAAGGCTTGTAAGTAACAAGGCTTTCGTTTAATTAATAAGAAAAAAAAAAGTGGATAATATTTGTTGGCTACACACACCCAGAAAATTTCAATAGGAAATCCCTTTAAACAAATCGTTTTCTCCCATTATTTCTGCTCAATAGGAAAAAATTTGTTACTTTAAAAATATGGGAACTATTACTCTCATTCGATGAATATCCGTTGAGTAATTTAAAATTAAACCGATGATCTAATTGTTTTTTCTTATTGAATTAATAGAAGCAATCCTATGTGATCACAAAAATAATTTTACTCGTAAGCTGATCGTGATCGAACAATATTTTTGATAAGACTTCCCATATTATTTCCATCTACACTACGTTATTGTGGATTTTTCGATCATGAAGTTTGGTCATGCCGAGTATTGAAATTCTGTCTTACTAGTACCCTTTCAAATTTACCAAGTCACAGAGGCAACCGAACGATATCGGCCATGGAGTATGATGTTGGTTGTCCTGCACAATACATCCATGTGCTTAAAATTCAATTAAAAGGCCTACCCCATTAATGCAATAGGGTGTCATATAAAACAATGCACCTGGTCAATTTTCGTAAGAAATATAGTCATTTAATTAATCATTTAAGAAATTGTTAACTTTACGGGATGTTTTTTTCTGAGTGATAGTAGATAGAAAACAGCTATTGTTTTCATGAGAACCATCCTATTATTAGTTAATCATTTCAAATCTTGTTAATTTAATGGGACAAACTGATTAAGATGTAATCTAATGTCCCATTGAATTTACGGGACACATTTCATTTCATACAAAATATCTCAATAGGATATGAATTTGTTTACTTTTGTGAAGAAATCTGGTAAATTGCCGTCTAATTAAAATAATGGGTCGAAAACTTTTAATTTTACTGGACCCATTTTTCTGAGTTTAAGTATATATGTATGTACTTATATGGGTATGCAATGATGACATTAAATAGCTTTATGTAATTGAAACTTTAATTAAATAAATTTAAACTAAAAAAAATATCTTAATAATTTTTTGTTTATTTTCTATCCCAATTCATTAGTTGGCAAACTTCCTATCTTTATACGAATGCACCTATTAACACAAATTGATCGAACAAACGAACTAGTCTCTCAATATACGATTATATAAATTATCAAAATAGGATATACTAAAGTTTAAATACTTCTACTTGAAAGGCTAATTTTACAGAAGTACACTATGTAAAGGTATCAATCAACGAAGTCCTACTTTGTATGAGAAATGTTTTCTATTCTACAGTAGAAAAACTACATTATTTAAACAGAACATTATATTGTATAGGAAATATATCTGTTTAAATGCAAAATATCGATTTAACTTGTTTATTTGTTTGAAAGCATAATTAACATAACTTTACCGATATTTATAAATGCATTATAGTCGCAATTGCGCAATCCAAATCTAGTTTTGAAACAACATTTTTGACAATTTGTGTATGGTAAATTTGATTTGATTTTAATGGACATGTTTTAGTATTTTATATGTGTTTTCTTCTTGTTTAAATTTAGAACGTTTCGTTATGAACTGTGTTATCGTATAAGTGGATGACAGATTGAATATGAATAAACAGACAACATAAGATGAACAAATTTAGGCAATATACAAAAACATAACATGGCAAATTCTACACTGCAGATTGTTGTCTTGAAAAAAGAAAAGAAACCAGGAAAATTTCGATACGGTTCTCATTATGAAATAAGTTAAAATGAAAATTAATTTACATATTATACTTATATAATAGAGTTAAGAAAATAAATCAACAATAAAATAGTAACAATAAAGTATTTTTTACTTAAATGTTATGTATATATAATATTTTTTAAGAAACCCGGACATACCTGTTATAGAGCAAAGAAGTCGAAGTGTTGGAGCATTTCCTGAGTACTGATTTATCATGCCCTGACTATGTGCTTTTGGTGCTGGCATACTTAGAGTGATTGCTTTGTGGAACTTGCGACGACGCGGCTCAACGGTTACAATTGGCGAGACGGCAACTCCACGGCCAAGAAGTTTTGCTGTCAATTCCGGTTCAATTGGTTGTGCCTATTAGAACGTAATAATGTATTTAGAAACTAGATATATAACAACTTTTTGCAGCTTTATATTTTAGCATTTACTACACCCATTTAATCATTGACAGGATTTACTAAAACCACTAAATTAATTGAGTCAAAACCCGCCTACTAGATTTAAATCGTATGTCATTAAATTCAAAATGCATGGTAGAATGTAGGTACTTTCATTATTCAAATTGCAGTACTGTGAACTAAATCTAGGACTTAGTAATCTTGTCGATAGTCTGAATCGCCCCTCATTTTTGGATATCGTCTAGCACTAAATCTGGCTGTGTATCATCAAAGGGAGTTGATCATAGACGATTCGAATCAATTGCGCGTTGATTATACACTCCCAATCAATAGGATAGTTCCACTTGTAAAATGGCTGTATCTCGGTAAGTGATAACGGTATTTTCTTAAAACTTGGTGAACATTTTTTCAGTATCCTGCTTGTTCTTCGCATAACAAGGGGTCTCAAATCCGGAGTCCCGTTAGGATTTTCTTACGATAATTCTTAAAAACAGTACAAATAGTGAAGTCAATAGGATAGTTCCAGTGGAAATAAAACATCAAATAACGGTACGAAAAGATAATTTTAATTTGAAAAATGTAGCTGGTGATAAGCAGAACATTATTTAAGTAATTTAAGCTCAAAAAGTTAATCTGGGATAGAATTGTATAGGTTTTAACGGTAAATTAAATTAGTTTCGCCCTAAGCTCCTCTAAACGTTATCACAAGATCTTGAGTGTACTTAAACTATTGTCTAACGGTATAGATCTTTCTTGTCATTCATCCCCACACATTTTTAATGGTATTTAGATCTAGGAAGTATGGGAGGTCTTTCCAAAACCTTGATTAGTTGGTCTTGAAACCAATCTTTTATCAGTCTTGCTCCATGATTGACGCCATTATCTTGTTAAAATCTCAAAGATGTTGCATGGAAAATGTCGGTAATTCTAAGAATTATATTACCCAGAATATTTTTGTAAGAATGGACGTTGGGAATATCCCTAATTTCTACAAGTTCAATAGTTCCACACCGATAGTCAGCCCCATACATCGACATTTCTTACTCTGAGTGATGTGTCTACAAAATTAATTTATTTTTGCTCAAATCGTGGAAATAATACCTGAATCCATCGGAACCGACGAGATTCAATCTTTTCCGTCAGTAGAAATAACGCGTTTGACCAATCCATACCGTTTCTATATTTGGGTTGAATATCTTGGCATGGAACTATTGAGCTTTTTTAAATTAGTACCCAGGCTTTTACAGATATTCTTCCTAATGTGTTGCCTAAAACTTCTGACATTTTTCATGCAATTCCTATCAGATTTTAACAAGATAATGACACCAGTTATGATGCAAGGCTGATGAAGGATTGATTTCAAGACCAACTAATCAAGGTTATGGAAAGACCTTCATACTTCCTAGATTTAAATATCATCAAAAATGTGTGGGAATGAATGACAAGGAAGATCTATACCGTTAGACGATAGTTTAAGTACACTCAAGATCTTGTGATAACGTTTAAAGGAGCTTAGGGCGAAACTAATTTAATTTACCGTTAAAACCTATACAATTCTATCCCAGATTAACTTTTTGAGCTTAAATTACTTAAATAAAGTTCTGCTTATTACCAGCTACATTTTTCGAAGTAAAATTATTATTTCGTACCGTTATTTGATGATTTATTTCCACTGGAACTATCCTATTGACTTCACCGTTTGTACTGTTTTTAAGAATTCTCATAATAAAATCCTAACGGGACTCCGGATTTGAGTCCTTCTATTATTGAAAGAACAAGCAAGCTACTGAAAATATTGTCACCAAGTTTGAAGATAATACCGTTATCACTTACCGAGATACAGCCATTTTTCAAGTGGAACTATCCTATTGATTGGGAGTGTATACTGCTCAAAACAAAATAAGGGCCACTAATGTCCGTTGACTTTAAAAACGTCTTTTGGCGAATTTATAGTGTGATAATTAATTTCAAAAAGCCATTCTGTACTTGAATGTGATGTACGTTATCACAGTATGATTCGTCAACATTAGCTTTAACGGAACTGGCTTAAACAGTTTTCCTGGTGTCACAAGTCATACATTTGGTAGTTTTGTTTATTTCTCATTTTGATTAAGAATTAGTTTTCGCTAAGTTCTTTAACTGCAATATTAGTTGTTGCACTTTTAAGGATAAGAAGAATCTGTAAAATACAAAATGCCAGCAATTCGGCGCCTTTTAAATTTAAATGCTTCGTCCAGAGCCTTAGAAATGTTGGAGGAAGGTCGTTCGCAACGTTCTGTGGCCCTGCAATTAGGGTATCCGCGAAGAGCCATTCAAAATCTTTGGAACCACACCGTACGAAGAGACAGGAAGTCTCTCCCGTTGTCATAGTTCAGGCCGAATTCGAATAACCACCCCCTTTAGAAGACCGATATGTGAGACTTTGTGCGAGACGGGATCGTACGATTAGTGCTGGTGGACTAGAAAGTAGGCTATTAAGGAAGACTGGGGCCATTGTTAGCCCTCAAACAATCAGAAATCGTTTGCACGAAGACCAACAACGGTCAAGGAGACGTGTTACTACAACACAACTGACCAGGACGCATCGTACGAATCGTTTAAGATTTGCTCGTCAACATATTCAATGGGACATGCAACAATGGCGCAAGGTGCTCTTCTCGGATGAGTGCAAAGTAACATTTTTTAGTGACGACCGACGGATAAGAGTCTGGCGGAGAACCAGAGAAGCATTTTTGGATCCTTGCGTTAATCAAATTGAGAAGCAAAGCGGTACCAGTGTGATGGTCTGGACCGGAATTAGCTTGCAAGGCAAAACTGACCTTGTTATCCTAAATAACGGGACAATTACGCCCGAAAGTTATATTGAAAGGATCCTTAGGCCACATTTCATTCCTTTTTCACAACAGGCGTTGGATGGTTTTATCCTCATGCAGGATAATGCACGACCACATACTGCCCGAACGACAATGTCTGTTTTCGAGGAGGCCAATATTGAGGTTATGGTGTGACCTGCCAACGGTCCGGACCTAAATCCGAAAGAACATCTTTGGGATCAATTAAAACGGCGGATGCGGACAGCTGAAGAGTACATACAAAATCAGCAACAGCTGATTCAATTGCTAAAAATGTGTTGGGACGAGATGTCAAAAGAAAGCGTCGATCGACTTATTGAAAACGTTCCGTCCAGGCTTCGCGACTGCATATCAAAAAGTGGAGGCCAAACTCGATACTAAAAAAGCTAGAAATCAATTTCTTTTACAAATTAGACATACAAAAATAATTCTTATTGTTACGATTACATGATCGCAAAAAGTAAGCAATCCGAAAAAATGCTAAAAAAAAAGTGTAACTTTTGGTCAAAATTCAATAAAATTCATTATATCTAATGAAAAACACATTGTTTTATTAAATTAGACCAACAAAACTATGATTTTCCGTTTCCACAGAAAAATAATCAGAAAATTATTAGTGGCCCTTATTTTGTTTTGAGCAGTATAGTATTCTTTCAAAAGTTATGGAGCTTTTAGGAGGTCGTGGTGTAAGGGTATCATATAGTCTACGAAATACCAGTAGACTACATGATACCGTCTCACAAGTCAAAATGGCACCTCCACGCTTGGTGACCGCTGGAAACTGCTAATGATTTTTGGACGCAGGCTGAGCCATGGGGCGGGTGCTGTCGCACGATCCGTACGGATTGTGCAAAACTCTGTTCCCATCCCGGGACGAGTACCTCGGCAGTGGGCGCCTATGAAACTCTCCGCATAGGTGACACGGCGACTGGGTGTGAGGTTGGAGCTGGTGACTGAGGAGAGAGTACACCTGCGGGGTTCTGGATCCAACACTTCACTTTGCTCCTATTCTTGCAACCAGTGAACCGCGGTCTACGGAGTAGCGATCCGTTAGACTAGGGGGGAAGCCTTGCATGCCTGGCATCAAGGATCGCAGGAGTGGAGTTACATGAAAGCCTACGGAACTTTCGGGTGGAAGCGAAGTCGTCTTCTTCGCGACCCGAAGAGAGGGAAGGACGGATGGATTGTTTCGGCACTCCTATGGGGGAGGGGAGTAGCGGGAGGCGTAACGCTGGCTGTTGCCTCGGCTGTGGTCCGAGAACGGGAAACCCAAACCTGAAGTTTGAAAAATATCAAGAATGGCAAATCTACAAGACATTCAAGAATTTGACTTGGCGATGTTGGAGGGGATGGACATCAACGACTCGCAAGGGTCGGAGAGGTTAATCTCTGAATGCAGAGCCTTGGTGTGCGAAGGTGCTGAAGGAACGGACAACGAAGCGCCGAAAGGCGTGGAAGGGTTAGCTCCTAAAGGTACTTCGGTTGAGGATGACGCTGTTCGAACGGACAATGAAACGCCGCGAGGTGTGGAGAGGTTAGTTCTAGCAGTGTCGCCTGGGAAAAGTCCGAATGCTGACTCTAAGTCGACGCTAGAAGCTGAAAAGCGAGAAAAGCAGAGACTGAAGAGGAGGCGGAGGAAGGAAAGGCAGGCCGCCGGGAAGATGTCGAATCAACCTGGTGGGTCGACACATGAGGAGACAACTCCGGAAATGGAAAAGCCAGTGAAAAGGGTTAAGGGTATCAACCCAGGAACTTCTGAGCCGGTCCAACCATTGGAGGAGGGAGCTCGATGTGGGGTGCCTGTTGTCTCGGGAGGACCTCTTGTAAAGGAGGTTATCCAGGCAGACAGGAAGCAGAAGCCTAACCAGGGTAAGAAATCCTTCGCACAGGTTGCCGGAGGTGATCTCATCCTGGGTGTTACCGACGCGTCTCGTGAGGGTCCTCTAGATGTCACACACCTGAATGCTTTCAAAACATCTCTTTTGTGTGCTCTGGACGACCTTAGTGATGATGCCGGAGACATAGGCTTCATAGGCAAGACTCAATTGGTTGATGGATTTATTTCACTGACGTGTAGGAGTCAATCGACCAAGAGCTGGCTCATCGGCATGCAGGAAAACCTGACCAACTTATGGGAAGGTGCCAGACTGCGTGTGGATAGTCTGCGAGTCATGCGCAATGAGGCGAGACTGATTATCCTCGCTCACGGCTGTACCGAGAGCAAGGATGTTATTCTCAGGCGGCTGCAGAAACAGAATGCCTGTGTAAAAGACACTTCCAAATGGAGGGTCACTTACACACAGCCTTTTGGATCTGCGGAAGAGCGCGGTACGACGCTTACTGTGTGGTGTCCAAAGGAGGACGCGGAGGCTATCAGGAAAGCAGGGGGAAACTCAGCTGCGGTCTTGAACAAGCTGTCGTTAAATTCCAGAGGAATGCACAGTGAGCGCAATATCGTTCAAAATGCGGGGGTAGAGGAACCTGTAAGGGTGAATCTATCAGGGATGGAGGTGGGCCCGCACAAACAAACACTGAATGTGTGTCAGTTGAATATTCATCACTGTATATCAGCATCAGCGATGATGATGAGATGCTTTGAGGAAGAAAAACTCGACATTGCATTGATACAGGAACCCTGGATTACCAAGGAAAACAAAATTAGGGGTTTGTCGCAACAATCCGCCAATCTATACTATGTACAGATGGGTGGAAAGGTAAGAACTTGTATCCTGGTGCGGCATGGTGTACATGCGGTACAAATGACGCATCTAAGCTCGCCCGATCTTACGCCAGTAATGATTGGAAGTGGGGCAGGATCATTTATAATCGCGTCGGCGTACCTCCCTTACGACTCACCAGAACCACCTCCTTCAATGGAAGTAGAGAACCTGGTAAAATACTGTAAAGAAAGAGGTATAGGTCTGATATTAGGCTGTGATGCCAACGCACATAATACTGTGTGGGGCAGCACAGATGACAACATCAGAGGACAGCAGCTGCTGGAATTTGTTGAAAGATACAACTTGTTAATAGCTAGCGCGAAGGGCTGAGTTGATAGACATTACCCTGAGCTCTGTCAATATGCTGCACAGAATTCAGAACTGGAGAGTGGTGGACAGACTAACCATGTCTGATCACAGGGCTATTCAGTTTGGAATTCTGTATGGCACGAAACCGAGTAGCGAAAACAAACGTATTAGAGTGCCAAGGAATACGGACCGTACTAAGTATGAAATGTGTTTATTGGAACAGATCGAGGAAATTTCAGGGGAAATACCTAATAACACGATTGAGATAGAGCGATCGGTGGAACAAATGAATTCTGCGATAACTCACTCTTTCAAACTGGCTTGTCCCGCTACAATCATAGATGAAAAGGATCCAACAGCCTGGTGGTGCAGTGAATTGGAATATATGAAGAAAGATACAAGGAAAGCGTTTAATAGGTACATGAGAGACAGGACCCCTCGCTCTTGGGATCTATATAAGGATAAAAAGAGAGAGCTGAAGAAGACTCTACGTACACGTAAAAGGAATTCGTGGAGGGAATTTTGCTCGAATATGAGGAATACATCCGAAGTATGCATATTACAGAAGATGATTTCGAAAGACAACGTTTCCAAAATGGGACTAATCCGAATGGCGGATGGGACTATGACGGAAACAATGGAGGAGACATTGCAGTCGCTTATGGAAGTTCATTTTCCAGGAAGTCAAATAATCCGTGAACTCAAACTTGTAAATTGGTAGGGGCGACCGGACGACTAGAAGCTGAGAGGAGGTAACTTCAAATGGTGTCAGGAGTGCTACCAATACTTTTGAGGATTATACGGAAGCGAAGTCATTTAGGCCGGTTAGCCTAAGGCCTCCATTACACAGTCATATTTATACAGGGTCCGCCAATAGGCACGCTCGATCTTTGACAGCTCATGGCGGCCATGTTGTTTGTGGTAGAGTTATCAAACCTAGTTGTTATTATTCAGTGTATCTTCACAAATCACCATGAACCAATTCAGCCGCGAGCAACATGTGCAAATCATTAAAACTTATTACGAAAATCATTCATCGGTTCGAGCAACGTTCCGCGCGTAAGCGGCGAACGATACAGATCCATGATAACGAACTTTTTCTGGCATGAAATCGACAATATGGATGTCGAGGATATGTGGTTTCAGCAGGACGGCGCTACGAGCCACACAGCGCGCGCCACAATGGATCTTCTGCACGAGGAATGGTTATCTCGCGCGGAGGCGACATCAATTGGCCACCGAGATCGTGCGATGTAACCCCACTAGACTATTTCTTGTGGGGTTTTCTTAAATCGCAGGTCTACGCAAACCAACCACAAAACACTGATGACCTCAAAGTCAACATACGCCACGCCATCGATGAAATACAGCCCGATTTGTGCGTCAGAGTCATTGAAAATTGGACTTCTCGTATGCGCGCCACCAAGCGAAGCCGAGGTGGCCACTTGAACGATGTTATTTTCCATACATAATGCCTTCGAATACTCTTTCAAACAAAAAATAAATTTCATTTATACCTCTCACACAACTTGCTTTATTTCATTTTAAAGTTCGAGCGCGCTTATTGGCGGACCCTATATTATAATATGTATGTCATATGCCTAAGCCTACTCGATTCATTCAGTATACATTTTTAGACGTGCAGTAAGCGAAATCAAGTAGGCTTAAGCATATTATAATATAAATATTATCAAATATGACTGTGTACTGGAGCCCTAACGGATATCAACCCAGGACAAGCCTATGTAAGGACAAGGATGGTAACATCATCAGCGACATCGAAAGCGTCAACAAACGATGGGCCTCGCATTTTGAAGAGCTCCTCAATGCACCATCAACATCCCCCGCGGAGCCAGCTCTTGAGCAGTTAGCCGAACCAGGCCCTCCCGTTCCACCCCCAACAGTAGAGGAGGTGAGTCTTGCCATACAGTTGCTTCAAAATAATAAAGCGCCCGGCGCTGACGAGATCCCAGCAGAACTGCTGAAGCATGGTGGAACGTGCCTGACCAACGCTATACATGTGCTACTGCTGAAAATATGGAACGACGAGGAAATCCCCGAAGATTGGCGCAAAAGCATAATCTGCCCAATCCACAAAAAGGGTGACAAGCTGAAGTGTGAGAATTACAGGGGCATATCATTAGTTTGTACGGCCTATAAGATATTATCTAAAATTCTTGAAAAGAGAATTAATCCGTACGCAGAGCGAATCATTGGCGAGTATCAAGGCGGCTTCAGACCTGGTCGCTCAACGACCGATCAGCTTTTCACAGTGAAGCTACTACTCCAAAAGTGCTGGGAATATAACATCGACGTATACCAAATCTTTGTCGACTTCAAGCAGGCATACGACAGTATCGATCGAAGTGTACTGTACAACATTATGCTGAATTTTGGTATACCGGCAAAGTTAGTGCGACTCACAAGGATGACGATGACTAATACCGTCTCGCAGGTCAGAGTGCAGAATCGACTCACTGACCTATTTGAAACTCGTACTGGACTCAAGCAGGGCGACGGGCTGGCGCCGACGCTCTTCAACCTTGCTTTGGAGTATGTAATTCGAGCCATGAATATGGACAGCAGCGGAACGCTACTCATCAAGTCGACTCAATTAGTAGCGTACGCCGACGATATCAACATCATGTCTCGAAGGTTGGGTGATGCAGAAAGCCTTCTGCATAACCTCAATAACGCCGCAAAGGAAGTTGGACTACATATCAACGAAAGCAAAACAAAGGCCATGATGCAATCGAAAACAAGGACGCCAGCAAATTCAAGCATCACAGTGGGGGACCTTAATATCGAGTATGTAGACAACTTCAACTATCTGGGTTGTAACTTATCAAAGGACGCCAACGAAACCGACGAAATTAAGCGACGGATACAACTAGCCAATAAGACATATTTCTCGGTCCTCCTATAATTAATTCGAACCTTGCGCACAGGAACACGAAGCTCCGCGTGTACAAAACGATCATCCGACCCGTGCTATGTTATGGCTGCGAAACATGGACCCTCACCAAGCCTCCGAAATTTTGCTAGACCGATTCGAACGAAAGGTCCTTCGGCGAATTTTCGGGGCCGTTCGCGAGCGAGACCAATGGCGTATCCGGTACAACCATGAGTTGTATCAATTGTACGATGAGCTAGAAGTATCGAAAATCGTGAAGCTTCAACGTTTGCAATGGGCGGGGCATGTACAACGGATGGACGATAATCGCATGCCAAAGAAAGTGATGAACGCACAACGAATTGACGGAGCGAGGTTGCGTGGACGACCGAGAGCTCGCTGGGAGAACTCCGTAGGTAAAGACGCCCACCAGCTGCTGGGCTTCCGAAACTGGAGGACGAGGTCACGTAACCGCGACAATTGGAGGTCAACGATTCAGGCGGCCAAGGCCCGACGTCGGGCTATCGTGCCACATTGATGATGACTGGAGCCCTAACCTCATTTCTATTGAAGACAATGGAGCGAGTATTGGTGAACCATCTAGAGAATACCTCGCTAACATAAAGACCTCTGAGTAGATGTCAACATGCTTACAGAGCAGGTAGATCTACTGAGTCCGCTCTGCATGAAGTAGTGCGGGTAGCAGAAAGAGAGATTAACAACAGCGGTATCGCTATGTCAACCTTTATAGACATAGAGGGTGCTTTTGATAAGACCTCATACAGCAAACTAAGAAATGCCCTAGCTGAGCGGGAGATCGAGCCCCTGATAATAGCATGGATCGATTCGAAGCTTAGTGGGAGGGCAGTAATGGATGTGCCAAAATAAGGGGAAGGGTAGTCAGGGGCCGTCTACAAGGAGGGGTACTTTCGCTTCTACGATGGAATCACCGTAGACTCTCTTCTTTGGAAACTGGACTCGATGGGCGTACACACAGTAGGATACGCTGATGACTTAGCAATTATGGTCAGTGGTAAAATCATGGACACTATTGCATGAGGTAAGCCCTCAAAGTAACTGAAGAATGGTGTAATGAACAAGAGCTAACTATAAACGCAAGCAAGTCAAGCACTATAGTCTTTATTCTGAAAAGGAAAGATGTATAGACCACTTCCATGCTGCTTTTTGGTTCGGAGTTAAAAGAGTCCAAGGAGGTGAAGTACCTAGGGGTAACCTTAGATCACAAACTTACTTGGAACTTTCATGTTAACGAAAAGACACAAAAAGCAGCGAGGATTTTACATCAGTGTAAGAGAGTGTGTGCACGTAGGTGGAGTATATCACCAAAACCGGCACATTGGATCTATACAATGATGGTTAGGCCCATTCTATCCTATGCAGCTGTGGTCGTCTGGTGGCCCAAGGGTAGCCAGAAAACTACTAGGCAACGGCTGGATGGGATTCAACGCAAAGCATGTATAAGCATATGTAGTGCAATGAGAACCACGCCAACACATGCTATGGAGGTTATACTGGGACTACCGCCACTGGATCTTTTTATAAAACAAATTGCGGCGCTCACAGCAATAATAATGGTAAGAGATGGCACATGGCATCACTTTGGTAGCAACGGAGGTCATAAGAGGATCCTTGATATTGTTCGTGATAATGCCAGGGAGACTCATATGCCTTTAGATGGTATGGGTAGTCGAAAGACATCACATCACATCACTCTCATAGAGGATGGTAGGATACACGAGGAGCATCCACTTGATATTGCTATCTTCACTGATGGGTCTCTCATGGAAGGAAGAGCGGGGGCTGGAATATACTCCGAGTAGCTAAACCTTGCCTGCTCACTTCGTCTAGGAGAGTATGTAGCAGTATATCAGGCGGAGATGCTAGGATTGCTGCACGCGCTTGATCATCTGCTGGAAGGGCGGGTACTGGGGAAGAAAATGTTGATAGCAATCGACAATCAATCGGTAATTAAGCGCATGCAGCAATCTAACATCAATTCGAAATAGGTACTTGAGTGTGTCCAGAAGCTCAATGAGTGTGCCTCAATCACCGAAGTTGCGCTAATGTGGGTTAAAGAACACGTAAATACATTGGGGAACGAAATTGCCGATACCTTAGCAAAAGAGAGATCAGCAGAAAAGTTTCAAGGATCGGAACCCGAAACTGCTTTGGGAAACGGCATGATTGAAGCCAGGATACATGGCTGGATTGATTCCCTCCATCGGCAACGATGGCGAAGGCTATCCACTTGTAGACAGGTTCGCAACGCAATTACCAGTCCACTAGGGAGGAAAACCAGTACTCAGTTACACACGGAGTAGCCTAAGTTGGATAACTGTCTTATAGTAACAGGGCATGATCATTTTAAAGTGCATCTATCTAAGATGAAAATCGTGGAGGATGATGTATGCAGACTATGTCTGGAAGAGGCTGAGACGGCAGCACAATATATTACGTAATTACAATCTTTTGAATGTTTATTCAAAAGCTCGAACCAATCTGCTCTACAAAATATCATTAGAACTGCAATTAGCGACCTTTCGATACTTGTAGGGTATATTTTGCTGCCGTAGCATTCAAAAGACTATAATTAGTTTTTATAACGACGTTCTGGGAGATATATATTTTTGCTATTTTAGATTGCTGCTGAAGTAAAAAATTCACTTTTTATGGGAGCTACTCTTAGTTTTGAATCGATCGAACTAAGTTTTAGTGGAAGGAATAATTGGCCTTTACCTAGAAAGTCAATCAAATTTTATCTGCCGGGCGTAATTTGAAGAGCAGCCATGTCTTGTCGGAAAATGTTGATAGGGGTGAAGGAGGAACCGTTGGTCGAATCAGATCCATTTTCAGTGTAGGTAATCTACATTTTAATTGGAATATCAAGACAAAGTTTATTTTTATTTAAAAATTAAAAACCGCTCAATCTCAATATTTTATTTATAATATGGAACTATGTTAGAAATTGCAAATTTAAATTATCAATTGTAATAATTGTTGAAATGGCAGCACTTACATTTCCAATGTCAAAACTATTTGTCACAACTTTTGTAATCTTCACTCCAAGTCAATCAGTCGGCGCGAGCGCATCATTAAAATATTATGTCGTGTATTTAAACCTGCATTTTATTACAACAGGTTATGGGCCCAGAAGCCTAATACATACGAATAGTTTAATTTCAATTGTGACTAGCTGTGTATCGCGATGTCTGATAAAATCGAAAAAGTTCATTTATTCGACGGAGGAAATTTCAGCAATTGGAAATTTAAACTGATGGAGCTATTGGATGAACATGATCTAACGGGTTTTGTCGAGGAGGACTTGGAGTCGATCCTGGGAAATTGCAAGGATGAGGCAGAAAGAAGACGCAAGAGGTTATCAGAAAAGAAGTGCAAGTCGTTAATAATTCATCGCATTGCAGAGTCTCACTTGGAATACATTAAAGATAAATCGACGGCACGAAAAATTTTTAGAACATTAGAAACGACGTTGCAACGAAAAAGTATTTCCAGCCAAATATACATTCGCAAGCAGCTATTACAGTTAAAATGTGCAGAAGAGGAAAGTATCGTGCATCATTTGCTCACGTTCGATAAATTAGTCCGAGAACTGAAAGATACCGGTGCGAATTTGGAGCCGCTCGATATTGTTTGTCATTTGCTTTTGACTTTGCCTGAGTCTTTTAATTCTTTGGTGACTGCACTAGAAACGCTCGAGCAGGACAAATTGACAATCGAATTTGTAAAGGGGCGGATTTTGGATCATCCGAAGAAAAAGTTAAGTGTCAGTGATGAAAATAATGCGATCGCGATGAATCCAAAGGCGAGGCGGAACGTGAAATGCTGGAATTGTGGAAAATTAGGGCACGTGCAGGCAAAGTGTTACGCGAAGAAATCTCATCAGAAACCGAAAGCGAATCTTGGTTCATCAGAAAGTCGTGAAAGTAAATTTGCTGGAAATTCGGAAATAGATGAAGTCTGTTTCTGTCTGGACACTGGTGCAACGAACCACATGGTCAACAGAGAACATTTTTTCTGTGACATCAAGAGCCTGGAGCCGCCGTTACGAATAGCTGTCGCGAAGAACGGCATTTCTATTGTTGCGGATAAAATTGGAACGATACGAGGCAGTATTGAAGTTAACGGAGTGTACCATTCGTGATGTTCTGTATGTCAAAGATCTCATGTGCAATCTATTTTCAATTTGGAAAATTGAGAAAGAAGGAAAAATTATCTCGATTCATGATGGCAAGGTCGATATTTTGCAAGACGGAAAGATCGTTGGTCAAGGCAAAGCTCATGGGGAATTGTATGAAATGCGACTTAACCTACAAGTGCCTCATCGGGCGAATTTGCGTCAAACGGATAATTACATGCTGTGGCATCGTCGATATGGGCATACTAATCGTGGCGATATGCAGAAAATGTTATCATATGATATGGCGATCGGAATGCAGAAGCTGAATAATTCAACTTGCAAAGTTTTCTGCGAATCGTGTGTATGCGGAAAACAGCCGAGGAAGCCGTTCATGCCAGTCAAGGAATCAAGATCATCACGCATTCTGAAACTTATTCACACCGACGTCATTGGTCCCATCACTCCGCAATCATATGATGGGAAAAGGAAAATGGGTATAAGGCTGGAATACACAGTGCCTTATAGCCCTAAAAAAAACGGCGTTGCGGAGCGTTTTAATCGTGTTTTTACGGAAAAGGCCCGTACGATGCTTGTCGATAGTAATTTGCCGAAATTTATGTGGTCAAAAGCGATGCGAACTGCAGCCTACCTTGCAAACAGAAGTCCTACGAGAGCTTTTGCAAATGATGAGTCCAGGATCAATAGAACGCCAGCAGAACTTTGGATTGATCGAACACCAGAAGTCTCAAATTTACGTGTTTTTGGGTCGGATGCGTAGGCACAAATTCCGAAGCAATTTCGAAGGAAGCTTGATCCGAAGGGGAGAAAGGTGGTCATGGTTGGATATGCTCCAAATGGCTATCGATTGTGGGATGAGGAGAAACGAAAAATCATCATCAGCCGAGATGTAACATTTAACGAGAGTTTCGAATCAGATGTAAAATTTTCGAATCAACAACATGTCTTCGATGTTGTCCCCGATCAAGAAGATGTCTTCGAGAAAGTCGAAAGTTCGAACGACGAAAAACCAATTAATTTTCCGTTGAAGGTCAGCATTGATAATTCTATGGCGAATTCCAACAGCGAGTCCAAAAACAACAGCGATGATGAGTTTGTGGATGCAAAAGAAGCAGCTGAGGTCTCAACTGTCAATGAGCTAACAGCACCGTAGAAGCCAGCGCGAACGAAAGGCAGTGCAACCATTCCAGTATGGTACGTCGAATATGGCTTTTGCATTGAATGCTGAGTGCTTTGTTGATGGTGCACCTACATCGGTTCGAGAAGCGAAGTCTAGGGCTGATTGGTCTTTGTGGAAAGCAGCGATCAACGAGGAAATGAATGCGCTGATGAAGAACAATACTTGGGAGCTATGTGAGCTTCAAGTTGGAAGAAATCTGATTAGTTGCAAATGGATCTTCAAAATAAAACACAACGAGGATGGGCATGTCGAGAGGTACAAGGCGCGTCTGGTGGCGAGAGGCTTTACGCAGCAACACCATTTTGATTACGATGAATCCTATGCGCCGGTTATGAACTTGACGACTCTTCGAACATTGCTAGCAGTTGTCAACTAGAAGAAATTCCATGTTCATCAAATGGACGTGAAGTCAGCGTTTTTGAATGGACATCTGGAAGAGGAAATATACATGCAGCAGCCCGAAGGTTTCGAGACAGGTAATTTAGTATGTAAATTGCGACGAGCTCTGTATGATTTGAAACAAGCATCTCGCAAATGGTATGAAAGATTCGATGAATTTGTACGAAAGCATGAATTTGTACGTTCCAATGCTGATCACTGGGGGGGGGGGGGGGTCAAAAGACTTCTCCATGTGTCCTCCGCGCGGGCGCCCCTGGTAACGGTAACGGCTAAGTCAAATGATCTGATGCGACATTTGGAAGAAGCACCGCTGCGCCTGAGTGCTGTATTTACATCTGCAGCGTCTCAGGTTACTTAACGTGATAGGTGACAGAAAACGTTTAACTCAACCACTAAAGCAGCATCTTCGAGGCATGCCCATGATGGCCTTTACTCAACGATTAAACCCTATCATGGTTTAGCGATGTGCCGACAACTCATCCTAAGAAAAACTTCAAGTCAAGAAACCTGAAACAAAAGCCTCGGATTGGACGGATACAAAACAACGACGACCCCGCAAACGAACAACTGATTACTCTTTCGGATCCTGGAATGTACGCTCCCTGAATAGACCGGGGGCCTTAAGGCCCCTCCTGGATCAGGTAGAACAATACAAGCTGAGCATAGTTGCAATCCAGGAAACTAGATGGCTCAAAAGCGAGATTAACGACCTCAATTCGCACACTATTTTTACGAGTGGTAAAGAGGAGGGCAACAAGGAGTTTGGAGTAGCTTTCATCGTGAATAAGCAGCTCAAGAACCACGTTATCGGCTTCAAACCCATCAACGAGCGGCTATGTGCGATCCGCATTAAGACCCGTTTCGCTAATCTCTGGCTCATTAATGCGCATGCCCGTACAGAAGTAAGGACGAGTTCTACAACGACCTAGAAACACTCTTCGACTCACTTCCATCAAACGACGTCAAGCTGCTGCTAGGAGACTTTAACGCCAATGTCGGAAATGAAAGCTGGCAAAGGGGAACTACTGGAGGTCATAGCCTCCACGACGAAAACAACAACAACGGTCAGCGACTTATCGACTTCGCGAGCGGTAGAAACTTGGTCATAAGCTCTACATGCTTCCCTCATCGACGAATCCATAAGCAGACCTGGAAGTCTCCAGATGAATACACCGTGAACCAGATCGACCACGTACTGATCAGCAAGAGATGGGCTTCTAATGTCCTAGATGTTCGATCCTATCGAGGAGCCAACTGCGACACCGATCACTATTTGGTGAAGACGACCTACAGGTGCAGAATCTCTTCGGTGCACCTAACGAGAATCAACCCTGCCAAGATCTTCGAGGTTGACAATTTGATTGATGATGCCACGGCGGCTGCGTATACTACAGCACTTGAGGAAAAACTGTCGCCCATGGTTGATAACATCAATAATCTAGGCATTATGAGTTCTGGGAGGAGCTCAAAGACAGCATCAAGGGGGTCGCAGAAGAGGTCGTGGGCTATAAAGGCCGGTGCAGACGAGCAGACTGGTTCCACGACGAATGCAGGGCCTCGATTGAGGCGAAAAATGAAGCCTATCACCAATACACACAACGCGCATCCCGAGCCAAGAAAGAAAGATACAACGAACTTCGGCGAGTATCTAATAGGTTAATTAGACGTAAGAAACGCAAACATTTTGACGAGCAGTTACAGCAAATAAACCAAAGATTAGCCAGTAAGAACATTAGACAGGCGTACAAACTTTTAAATAATATCAAGAACGGATATCAACCCAGGACAGGCCTATGTAAGGACAATGTTGGTAACATCATCAGCGACATCGAAAGCGTCAACAAACGATGGGCCTCGCATTTTGAAGAGCTCCTCAATGCACCATCAACATCACCCGCGGAGCCAGCTCTTGAGCAGTTAGCCGAACCAGGCCCTCCCGTTCTACCGCCAACAGTAGAGGAGGTGAGTCTTGCCATACAGTCGCTTCAAAATAATAAAGCGCCCGGCGCTGACGAGATCCCAGCAGAACTGCTGAAGCATGGTGGAACGTGCCTGACAAATGCTGTACATGTGCTACTGCTGAATATATGGAACGACGAGGTAATCCCCGAAGATTGGCGCAAAAGCATAATCTGCCCAATCCACAAAAAGGGTGACAAGCTGAAGTGTGAGAATTACAGAGGCATATCATTAGTTTGTACGGCCTATAAGATTTTATCGAAAACTCTTGAAAAGAGAATCAATCCGTACGCAGAACGAATCATTGGCGAGTATCAAGGCGGCTTCAGACCTGGTCGTTCAACGACCGATCAGCTTTTCATAGTGAAGCTACTACTCCAAATATGCTGGGAATACAACATCGATGTATACCAAATCTTTGTCGACTTCAAGCAGGCATACGACAGTATCGACCAAAGTGTATACCGGCAAAGTTAGTGCGACTTACAAGGATCACGATGACTAATACCGTCTCGCAGGCCAAAGTGCAGAACCGACTCACTGACCTATTTGAAACTCGTACTGGACTCAAGCAGGGCGACAGGCTGGCGCCGACGCTCTTCAACCTGGCTTTGGAGTATGTAATTCGAGCCATGAATATGGACAGCAGCGGAACGCTACTCATCAAGTCTACTCAATTAGTAGCGTACGCCGACGTTATCAACATCATGTCTCGAAGATTGTGTTATGCAGAAAGCCTTCTGTATAACCTGAAGAACGCCGCAAAGGAAGTTGGATTACATATCAATGAAAGCAAAACAAAGGCCACGATGCAATCGAAAACAAGGACGCCAGCAAATTCAAGCATCACAGTGGGGGACCTTAATATCGAGTATGTCAACAACTTCAACTATCTGGGTTGTAACTTATCAAAGGACGCCAACGGGATAACTCCGTAGGTGAAGACGCCCACCAGCTGGGCTTCCGAAACTGGAGGACAAGGTCACGTAACCGCGACAATTGGAGGTCCACGATTCAGGCGGCCAAGGCCCGACGTCGGGCTATCGTGCCACATTGATGATGATGAATAATACCACTCAACGGATTTATAATATGCCATCTAACATATTCATGGAGAGTTTTTCGCAAAAATAAATAGTTTCAGAGTTAGGTGCCAAATAACGGAAAAACAACAAAACTTTTAGGGTTTTCCTCGATTTTGACCCTGTTTCGCAACGAAATTGTAGTGGGAAGCTTCGGATTCGTGCTCAGCACCCCAAAAAAACATAAGAAATAAAAAAAATGTCTCCACCACATTTTGCAATTTGATGAACTAGGTTTATCACGTACTAACTACACTATTAATGGCAGGATCCCAAATGTAAATCCGGCTATAGAAACGGGCGGATGTAATAGGATATTCAATTTAATCTTTGCTGTTATGTACCGCAATTACCAGAATCGAAATGTGCAAAAAATAGATGGGATGATAATATTGCTAAAGTTACCCACTTCACCAAGAGCCAGCATAGCCGAGTCGATTAAGTGCCAGGTAATCGGTTGGATTGGACGATGTTTCGAGTCCCCACAGAGATATTCGATTTTTTTCTCTTTTTATTTTCTTTTCAACAAGTTTCCCAAAAAAAATTTTTTTATTTTGGTGGTCATTATACTGTACATTTTAAGACGCGTGTTGTTTTATTTTAGGCAAATTTATTTTCGATTTATTCTATTTATGCTGTTAACGTTTTGATGCAATGGTAACTTTCTTGTGAGTGATAATGTAGACATTATCTAATATTTTCTCCCTAAAGGTATGTACTAAGTTCACCGAGCGAAAAACTTGCATATATGTCTCCCGTGAAAACGGTGCCGTGGAGACTTGCTTTTTATTCACTCAATGTAAGATAAATGTTCACTCGCGTTCTGATTGTTTGTCGATGACAGCTTTTCATTGTGAAATAAAGTGCAACTGCATTATTTTTGCTGGCGAAATGTCAAAAAGCGGTGTGGTGACTTTCATGTGAAGTGAGTACCACCAAGCGAATTCGATTTCACGACCATCAAAATTTTGACAGTATTTGCATGGATTTCACGTGAACTGACGATGTTAGTACCTACTTTAAGGGAAAACTTCTCGGAGTTTTTTGGCTTAATTTCACCATACTATTGCATTAGTATTCAGCATATGTTACGATGGAAAGCTAGAATAGTTAGTTCAGTGCAAAATCGGGGCACACAATCACAGTGAGTTTCAATCGCAGATCAATACAAGTGAAGCATTATGAGGAGCAAAAACGAATCACACAACAAACCATCGATGAAATTTTCTCATACACGATACAATAAATAAAGCAAGGCTCGAATAATATATATGCAGTATATACAACAAAAACATATAGACTTAATAGAAACTCATTTCAAATATCTGCTAACAACATTAATGTAAAGAAATCAATGACAATTAATTTGCTATAAAGTGCAATTCAATCCAATCAAAATGCCACTTGGTCAAGGACATAACAAAACAACAAAAAACTATGCCAAACTTAAAAACGTAAATTGAAATAATTGCTTTGAAACGACAATGATTGTTCCAATAAATACGAAGCGTAATATGATAATATACTAATTTGTATGCTGGTATAAAGATAAAGATAAGGATTCAAGGCAATTGTAGCAAAAAACACTGATGAGCTTAACGCCCAATAAATTTAGTATGTTGATCTCTAATCATCATCTATGAAACAACTAAATTCTAAATGATTTTACAATTTCCTTATAAGACTAGAGTATTTCTAATTTCTGTTATGAAACTGTGTATATAAAACTCGAACCCTGCTTTTTCATTGCTTTCGCATATGGGCCTTTCTTTTCTAATAAAATTCCCTTCACATTTGTTGTGAAAAGCAAAACAATTTTATTTCTTTTTCAACTAAATTTATTGGGCACTCAAAATAAAAAATAAATTAGAATATCAAGTAAAAGTATAAATTAAGTAAATACTCATGTGTAAGATGAAACATTAAATATAGTATGTGAGTATGCAATTGTTAGTATAAATATAGAACATTCCAAAGTACAATTTTCAATGTCATCTCGTTTCTTTCGATTTATATACATTGTTTTTAAAATTATTTTTAATAAATTGAAAGAACCTGCATGTTATAATGAACGAGTATAATTCCATTGCATGTTAAACTTTCTTTTAACTATTTTCGTCAATTCTGTGAGTATTTTAATTATTTGAGATGCTGTTACAGTACAGTTTTATGATAATTTAGTGTAAACAGTATAAATTCTCTGATATTACGCTTGTCGAAAAAGATGTCTCAATTTAACATGCTTTAAAAGTATTTGTTGCAAATATGTATATTTCAAATATTGTTTATTGCGATTTTTAAAGGCGTTGGATGGAGATGCACTGAAGCAAAGTTTACTGATAGAATCGTTAATGCGTTAGTTGTTGTGCAGTACTAATTTATTACGTTAGCATTTTCAGAAGTTATTGTTTTCATATGTAAACACTATTTCTACATTTGTTTTCAAAGATTCTTGTTTGCTGTTACATATTGCAAACATCATGAATGATATTTCAAAATCATGCAATTAATGAATGTTTATCTTGGTATTCATAATTTTCTTTTAACATACTGCGTACATAATATTTTTTAAACGAAATAAATTTTAAAAATATAGTACCAGTGTTGTTCAGAAACCATTCAATAAATACTTTGCAATCATCCAATTGAAACTTTTTGTTTAGTTAAAATTAGACATTACAAGGGGTGTATTTATGTTAGTATGTCGTACTTTTACAGTTTATAGAGAGGGGTTAAGAAATCTTCTAAAAAATTGAAAGTATGAACACATGTTATCGTCATTGCATTTCGCTATTATACTCCTGCTTACCCGCCTTAAAGTATACCATATCGATACGGTAAAAGTTGTTTTGGTCAATATTTAAAAGAACTTATGGCAAGACCTCATTTTTTATCTACTTAATCTATTATAACGTAAAGTTTAGCAGTTTCAGTATGAGGAGATAAGATTTTCCATATTAATTGCATATAATCCAACTACTACTACTTCCCAAGGCTTCAACAAAGTCGCTACTACTTCCAAAGGCTTCATAATTGGACATAGCTTCAAACGAAGGTAAATCGATAGTAATTCCGTATAATGAAACCAAAACAACTTTCCAATAGAATGTTACTTTCATTTGAGCATATGTTTCGCTCATTACCATATTAACGAGAATCGTTTCTTTTTGGGCACATGATTCACACTGATTTTGCGTAATTTTTCGGGTGCAATTCCTTTGCGTGGTTTAAAGAGATTTACCTGCAGACCAACTTTAATCTTCTTCGTAAGAGCTCCTTGTGGGAAAACGGCTTGCACCTGTGGAACAACTGTACTTGATACCATTCCACCCTCCGGTCCGATGGCATGCACCTCTTGACGGATTCGTGAAACGACCGCGAAATATTGTGGAAAGTCGTAGGTGACAAAACGACATATACGTCCACCGCCCAGATCGTCAAGCTGAGTGATTTCTGAAAATAAAATATTTTATAATTTAATCATTAAAATAGTAAAGTTAGTTTTTGTCAAAAGAGTTCCTAAATCAATATGATAAATGGAAAATTTTACTTAGTCTCATTAGTATGGTAATACTGGCTAGCGCGCTCACCATCAAAGCACAGGGTCGAGGGTTGGAAAGCCACTTTTCAAAGTGCATATTCAAATCAAAATGAGTAGGAAATGAAATTCACAGTTTCTTTACTGGTGTATCAGTGAGGGCGATTAGAGACAGTCAATTCGTATAAAATGGAAGTATATCATAATCTCCTGACACCATCATTAAAGTTACAGTCTTTGATGTACTTATTCAATTTTGCCTTCCTATAGTCATTGGTTTGCCCTCTAATTCCAGTATTAAACGCCTGCTTTCACCAATCACTCTGTAATTGAAGATTATATAGATCAAACCTCTCTAAACGAAAACTAGGCTGGTGCCTGGTGATAGGCACAGATATTGCCCTAAGAAAATTTTGTAGTCGGAAGTTCTGACAAGGCGACGCCCGGAAGCTTCAGTTTTCGCCAAACTTTTCTTAATCGGAAGGTGTATGGGACCATCGGATTCAATTTTTTGATTTGACATGTGGAACGTATTGCCAATGCAATTTTCCGTACAAGCTGTCATGACAATCATGTGTTCTCTTGCTGATTTTTTGACATAAACCTGTGGTCGTTCTTCATGCTGTGGTTGTGGCGGTCCTTTGATTGGCGGTCATTCTCTATCAAAGTAGCAATGGATGTCCATCTTCCATCGCCAAAAATTGTATAATTTTCGCTATTTTGCGTTGTGTCTTGTGGACCATTACTGTGTGATCTACTTCACTATCTAAAAGAGTATCTAAGCCATAGGCCATACCTCCCCCCGCAGGAAGACAGATTTTATCCGGCTTAAAGCCGGAATGGAGTTTTACCGCCGGGATGCCTCCCTTTGGAACCTCACCTTAGGCTGCGACTCTAGCTGGTCGACTTGTCGAACACCACTAACCCCCTCGAGACCAACGCCTTGATGGGTAGGGACCATGGTCCCCTGGGCACACCCATCCCCGAGGTACACTATTCGCTAAAGATTTCTCTATAGCAGGTGTGATCCTCCCTTGGTCCCCTGTCGGAAGACCTAACGAATTCGGTTTGCCTCCGCAGGATCGTTATGCCTGTTTACTTCTCGTCGGCTTAAAACAGACTCGTAGCGCTACCGTTCACATTGGGGTGGCCCCCATCCGTTTACTAAGCAGCAATTTGATACGGGCCGTGTGGTCATCAATCCACAAACCAGCTAGGTATAGGCGCATAGGCCATTCTCCCTAACTAGCCCCTTCGAGGCTTGGGTTATGCGAAGCCGCCAGCTCCGAGACTGGACACGTACGCTTATATGTAGTTTCTCCCCTACGAGGAAGCACTGCGTCGTGTAAGCTTGTATGGCTGACTTTTCGAAGGAATAGGGAAAAAGTCAAGCCATGCTGTGTCACCCATACATGACTAGAGAGCGCGGGATCGTCACCTCCCGAAGGTCTTTGCACAGATCCACGCCATGGCGTATCAACCATACCAGGGGCCTCCCTGCACTGCTCAGGTCCGTGGTGGCGCAACTCACCAAACATGTGTGTCACAAGGACACACACCCCCCTGCGGGATGTGTCTTGTGGACCGTGAGACTGTCTATTTCAGATTACCCGATAAATTGCCTAATGTATGTGTTGTACGGGCAGCAGATCGATTGTGGGCAATCGATCGGTCGAGAAATCGTCAGGTTTGTGGCGCCCTTTAAATCATGGTGAACTTGAAATTGCTGCTCATTACAAAACAAATAAGCCATTGAACAAACTAAATTGCCGGCCAGACACTAAGGTACTTCGTCCTTACACGAAATATATAGTTGTGCCGATTTATTGTCAGGTAGTGAATTAACAATTATTAATTTATACAATTAAAGATATCCAAAATGCAAAACTTTCCAATTAAGCAAACATTTTGCCGGAGCTGAATACAATCTATCCTATGAGCGTGTAGTTGAATGGCTTTGATCAGTTATTTCGGATACCAGCGGACCTTAAAATTCATGAGATGAATATGAATTCCATTATGTGGTGACGCCATATCCAGCGATGATCCTCTCGATAATGTCGATCGTTTATATCTACCCAAACAGTACTAACTCCGAATGAACAAGAAAATATCTCGGTAATTACTTAATCTCTGACCAGTTTAAAAAAAATTCAAGATCTTAGCTGCTTATTGTAGAGGTGTTGAGATCAACAGCACGCTCAGCAGAGTTATTTATCCCCATTAAATGGGTACTCGTTTAACGTCTGAGTGATATCATAGTCCGGCACATGGGTCGTGAGTTCAAAAAATATCATAAGCTGAATTCGCTCACAGTGAAACTCGAACCCACGACACGTCTGATGACGTCTGCGAATCATGCAGCTTCAGCTTGTGAAAAAATGCGCAGTAGGAATAAAATCCTAAAAGCTCTAGCTGGTAGCACCTGGGGCAAAGATAAAGAAACCATGCTAGCTACTTATTAAGCGGTGGGTCGAGCGGCCGCTGATTATGCAGCCCCAGTTTGGACACATAGTTTATGTGACACAAACTGGTCCAAAGTTCAGCTCTGCCAAAATGCCGCTCTACGCATCGCGAAAGGTTGCCTTCGGATGTCTGCCCAGGATCACTTACATCAGGAGACAAAATTGATGCCAATCCGTGACCACAATCTCCTACTCTCAAAACAGTATCTTGTTGGTTGCTATCGTGAGGATCATCCCAATAATCATCAATGTGGCACGATAGCCCAACGTCGGGCCTTGGCCGCCTGAATCGTTGACCTCCAATTGTCGCGGTTACGTGACCTTGTCCTCCAGTTTCGGAAGCCCAGTAGCTGGTGGGCGTCTTCACCTACGAAGTTCTCCCAGCGAGCTCTCGGTCGTCCACGCAACCTCGCTCCGTCAATTCGTTGTGCGTTCATCACTTTCTTTGGCATTATCGTCCATCCGTTGTACATGCCCCGCTAATTGCAAACGTTGAAGCTTCACGATTTTCGTTACTTCCAGCTCATCGTACAATTGATACAATTCATGGTTGTATCGAATACGCCATTGATTTCGCTCGCGAACGGCCCCGAAAATTCGCCGAAGGACCTTTCGTTCGAATCGGTCTAGCAAAATTTCGGAGGCTTGGGTGAGGGTCCATGTTTCGCAGCCATAACATAGCACGGGTCGGATGATCGTTTTGTACACGCGGAGCTTCGTGCTCCTGTGCGCAAGTTTCGAATTAATTATAGGGAGGACCGAGAAATATGTCTTATTGGGTAGTTGTATCCGTCGCTAATTTCGTCGGTTACGTTGGCGTCCTTTGATAAGTTACAACCCAGATAGTTAAAGCTGTCTACATACTCGATATTGAGGTCCCCCACTGTGATGCTTGAATTTGCTGGCGTCCTTGTTTTCGATTGCATCATGGCCTTTGTTTTGCTTACATTGATATGTAGTCCAACTTCCTTTGCGGCGTTATTGAGGTTATTCAGAAGGCTTTCTGCATCACCCAATCTTCGGGACAAGATGTTGATATCGTCGGCGTACGCTACTGATTGAGTCGACTTGATGAGTAGCATTCCGCTGATGTCCATATTCATGGCTCGAATTACATACTCCACAGCAAGGTTCAAGAGCGTTGGCGCCAGCCCGTCGACCTGCTTGAGTCCAGTACGAGTTTCAAATAGGTCAGTGAGTCGGTTCTGCACTCTGACCTGCGAGACGGTATTAGTCATCGTCATCCTTGTGAGTCGCACTAACTTCGGCGGTATATCAAAATTCAGCATAATGTTGTACAGTACACTGCGGTCGATACTGTCGTATGCCTGCTTGAAGTCGACAAAGTTTTGGTATACATCGATGTTGTATTCCCAACACTTTTGGAGTAGTAGCTTCACTATGAAAAGCTGATCGGTCGTTGAACGACCAGGTTTGAAGCCGCCTTGATACTCGCCAATGATTCGTTCTGCGTACGGATTGATTCTCTTTTCAAGAATTTTCGATCAAATCTTATAGGCCGTACAAACTAATGATATGCCTCTGTAATTCTCACACTTCAGCTTGTCACCCTTTTTGTGGATTGAGCCGATTATGCTTTTGCACCAATCTTCGGGGATTACCTCGTCGTTCCATATTTTCAGCAGTAGCACATGTACAGCATTGGTCAGGCACGTTCCACCATCCTTCAGCAGTTCTGCTGGGATCTCGTCAGCGCCGGGCGCTTTATTATTTTGAAGCGACTGTATGGCAAGACTCACCTCCTCTACTGTTGGGGGTAGAAAGGGAGGGCCTGGTTCGGCTAACTGCTCAAAAGCTGGCTCCACGGGGGATGTTGATGGTGCATTGAGAAGCTCTTCAAAATGCGAGGCCCATCGTTTGTTGACGCTTTCGATGTCGCTGATGATGTTACCATCCTTGTCCTTACATAGGCTTGTCCTGGGTTGATATCCGTTCTTGATATTATTTATAAGTTTGTACGCCTGTCTAATGTTCTTACTGGCTAATCTTTGGTTTATTTGCTGTAACTGCTCGTCAAAATGTTTGCGTTTCTTACGTCTAATTAACCTATTAGATACTCGCCGAATTTCGTTGTATCTTTCCTTCTTGGCTCGGGATGCACGTTGTGTGTATTGGCGATAGGCTTCATTTTTCGCGTCAATCGAGGCCCTGCATTCAGGCCTGTAGAGAGGGGGGGAGGAACGGGGGGATTCCCCCCGGGCCCGGGATTTCTTAGGGGGCCCGGATTTTGACACAAAAGTTGTGCTTTAGTTTGTTTTTTACATACAAATTGCTATTTTGAGGTCTTTAACTAAGAACCCTTATACATATGTACTGCTTTTAGCGTTTTAACAACAATTCATAACATACTGTGCACTAGGCTTGGGGCCCCTAATCTATTTTTGAATTTTGAGAACCAGGGCCCGAATCAGCATATTCAATCAACATGATAGTTTCGTTACTAAATTTCAATTAAGAAATTTCGACTTCTTCATCAAGTAGCGTACAGTTTTTCGAAATATTTGTGTTTAAAGTTAAAATAGGAGTACTGCGTCATTTTTTTCAAGGAGGACTTTTCTGAGCGATTTTTATTTTGTGTACATACTGCTGCTGCTTATGAAATTGTTTTCAAGATACCAGCACACAGATGTTGATCACTTAAATTGTTGAATCTTAATTTAAATCTATCTACCTACCAGTACTCGCCAACTCGGTAACAAAAAATTTAAGGTTTTTTGAAAAAGGTAAAATAGGAAGAAATAAAAATCCTTTAAATTCGTAGCGTTGCGCATTTCGAAAGTCAATTTTATAGAGTAAAGACCAACATTCTGGGCCACTGCGAGTGTGCTAATAAATTACAGATTTGAGCTCCTCAAGCATTTGTTAGAACTGTGAACTGTATCCGCCTTGTTTTGCTAAAAGCTTTGTAACGGTTGAGGTACAGAATAGACCACAGCTTTTCCTACGAAAAATCTTCTACCAGAAAAAAAAATAAGTAAATTTGCCCAGTTTATTGCATTATACTCTTTCTATTTTGCGTGTAGTACAACCTTTATTATTGATCTGTAAAATGAACACTTGAGCCAATTTCACTCGTATAGTCTTCAAATCGAATTAAAAAATAATATTTATGAATGATCCTATCCTATCGAGAATGACTGTCGAAAATTTTAAGGCTTTCTTCATATCAAAGTTCGAATATAGGTTGGAATCTTACTTCACCAATAGAATAGAAATTTTCTAAATAATTTTGTTGGGACAAGGGAATCAATAATTTTTCAATATTTTTTCTTGGGAGAACTAAATGCTTTCTACCACAGTGAGTCTTTACTATTACTAGGAACATATTTGGGTGAAATATGGTTTAGATTGGTTCATAAAGAAAAAAGTTTTTCTTAGAAGAACCTTATTTTCAGGGGCAGCCCCCATGGCCCGATTTCATTCGTTATACACAGCGTACACTAAAAAAATCTCGTCACACTGATCAATAATATACATATATACTTTATATAGTAGGAAGTGCCTCCTTCTGTGCGTTGCCAACTTCATGACAAAGTTAAAATACCCTTTCATATAGTGCCGGATATGAAAAAAAAAACACACACACAAACTGTTAAACTATCCAGTTAACCCCGTTTTTTGTGAGTTTAGTATGTAAACATGCATCACGAATGAATTCAGTTGTAGAAAACATCCGGATTACTGAGACTGAGCCGATTCAGTGTGGACGCCGGATTATGAGGTGTTCCGGATTAAATGGAGGCTGGATTATAGAGATAATTGTACAATTGTACAATTTGTTTGAGGACCGATATGTGAAAAAAAATTTTCTTCGATTCATAATTTTTTATCGTATGGAAGAGGTGGGCCCGGAATCATTGTCCCCCCGGGCCCGGATTTTCTCTCCACGGCCCTGCCTGCATTCGTCGTCGAACCAGTCTGCTCGTCTGCACCGGCCTTTATAGCCCACGACCTCTTCTGCGACTCCTTTGATGCTGTCTTTGTGCTCCTCCCAGAACTCATGGATGCCTAAATTATTGATGTTATCAAGCATGGGCGACAGTTTTTCCTGAAGTGTAGTATACGAAGCCGCCGTGGCATCATCAATCAAATTGTCAACCTCGAAGATCTTGGCAGGGTTGATAATCAATAAAATCATCTCATGGACCGAATTCCTTCACCACGACATGTCAGGCGTGGTTTACGAGACCTTGAGAGAGAGGTTCAGGGATTCAAACGGGACCCTTTCGATGAAGTTACATACCGAGCCGCCATCGCAGCGATCCACACTGAAGAAGTGAATCGGTCTATTGCGAGCTTAGGTGCGAATAGAGTCCTCTCAGAGCGCCCACCACCAATTTCGCCTGAGGAGATTAGGCTCCCGAGAGCCACTAGAGTAACACTAGCTCAACTTCGGTCGGGCTTTTGTTCACGCCTTAATTCGTACCTTTCTCGCATAAACCCGGACATCCAAAACATCTCCAAACTGCGATGGTACTCCTCATGATGTGGGTCATTTGTTTCGATGCCCCGCTGCACCCACTCATCTTACCCCTATATCGCTGTGGGAAGACCCTATCGCAGCAGCTATGTTTTTGTCCTTAGACCTCACGGACACAAACATTGACGAACCATAAATCGTGCCCACAAGAACCCACGACATTGCGCGCCGAAGGAGAGTGCACTAACCACTACCCCAACCACACTACACTATACTAGAGCACTCTATTGGCATTCTATTATACATCTCAGTAAACACACCCATTTTCCTGGGGGAATATTTTATCCAGTGGTGTCCCATGAGCCAACTAACGTCAGCCTCAGTTCCTCACTATCTCAAAAGATTTAGTTCGCATTAAGCAAATGTAAGTAACTGAAAGAATTTGAATACTTCTTCTTGTTATTTGCTCAGCTTTTATATTTCAAATCAGTGGTTCGAAACGTGTACAAAAATGGTTTAGATTGAACCTCGGCACAAGATAAGGTTCAAAGCTCCTGTAAAGGACTAAGGCCTTGGTAGTGAGTTGGAAGTTTGTGGAAGCAATCGGTTGCTTATAAATCTAAATTCAAGATAAATTAAAAATACATAAGTACAAAATAAAGTATAGTATGGAGAAAACGTAGGTCAACTTTTAGGTGACGACAGATATTTAAAGAAAATGTCAGTCATATTACAACCAAAAGATATTACTGTTAAGTGAAATGACCTCGTGAATTCGAATAAGTGCATGATACATTTGAATAAGAATAAAAAATGTAAACTTTGTAAATTTAGTCAATAACATTTTGGGTAGGCAAACAAAACATTAATCATTCTAAAATAGGGTGACCAGAGTTCTCTTTTGGGGTAACATGTCCTGGTTTTTCACTTTGTGTCCACCCAAAATGTCACCATTTCAGTTCGAACCTTCGAAAGTCCAAAAAACTTCAAACAAGTAGTTCTTCAAAGTTTTTCACGTGATGCACGCTACAGAGGGTATTTTATATTTATATTATTTATATTTTAAAATTCAGCTAAAAAATACTTTACGAATTTTGATGTTACGAAAAAAGTCAGCGTACTAAACGAAAGAGACCGACTTGAGGATTAAGGACATAGTGCGATGCGCGCCTGAGTTAGTGGTTATCGCAATTAGGAGCACTGACTTGCTGTAGTCGTATACACTAGCTCCCTGAAGGTTGCGACTAAAATGAGATACCGAAATTGCCTGAAGCCGATTTCCTACGGCTTGGAAATAAATTCATGGAGAATGGAAAAGAAAGTACAGAAAATATTGTAAAAAACTACGGCTGATGTGCTATTTGTTCTCGACCATGCTACTCCTAACACAGCATAACACACCACGAAGTAGTGGAATTTGATGATAAGCGATGTGCCATTCCTAGTCGAAACCGAAACAAACAATATAAATTTATAAAAATCTTTACATGTCATCAAATTGCATTTTATTTCAGGCTCAGCCTTTACAGTGTGAATATTCAATCGGTGTCCATGCATTACCGCAAAACGAGAATATTCTCTGGACCGGAGAATTAGACGCCGGGATAGAAAAGACCAGTTGCAAAATTCGAACCATATTTTCCTGCTATTGTTGACAGATTTAAATAATTTTTTCCATTTGTCAGGGCAGGTTTCTCCTGAACATACTTATTAATTAGGGGTGAAATAACACAAAATGCTTCATAAAGTTCATCCAAGTTGCATTTAGTTATGTTTAGACATCCCACTATTCTCTTCAGTTGCTAAAATTTAATTCGTGCTTTGTAGACAGCACACGTAAGTGTGTTCGGCAAAATCGAATCTTGATTCCAAATACTGCAACGCATTCATGCACCATGTTAACAGTGTTAGCTTGATTGCGTCACTTTCGCGACCCGGCAATTTCAAAGTATTTGGTTGACTTTAATACAAAAAATTGCCTCTAACCCTTTGCTGGAGTATTTTTCTTGAACCATCCATTGTTTGCTCCGTATTTATTTTTTTAGATAAAAATTCCAGGTAACCCGTAAAATACGGGGCATCTGGCCACCCCGCAAACGGGAAACACCGGACGGCTGCGTGCTAAACGTCTCGTAACTTCCAAAGTGTCGATGACGGCTGTCCACCCATACTTGCAAATGACGCAGGAACCGAAAGTCTTTCAAAACGTCATAATTATTCGAAAATACATATTTCACAACAATATAACTGCCATAAAGTCACTCGGTACAAGAAGCCATCTTAGAATAAGGTGACCAGAATCCCAAAGACTCAATGCTGTACACATGCTTGCGGAATTAGATTTTCTGGCAAATCCTCAGCCATATTTGGATTTCTTCAAGAGGTTTTTGAGATAGTGCTACTACCACAAGAACAGATCACAGATTCACTAAGCAAATTTGGTAATACAGTGGTACATGAGCGGCTTGAACTTGAACAACACTACATCGTCTTATCTGGTGTGCAGTTATGTAGGATTTTTCTCACAACCATATCGTTCATGGATCATCTTTCGGTATTACTTCACAGAGGCTGCCTCAATGTATTTACGTCCTGCTTCCTCGCTCTGCAGAATATTATTGTATGCTACAGACACAACACTCGTTGAGACCTATGTTTACCACATCCATCTTTGGTGCGGGAACGATTCTTAACATATGCGCTCGATATTGCAGACGAACCTTCAATTTTTAGTTCAGCCCACAATATTTGCTTCACTATGTGAAACCTACGCCCCCGGAATCTCATGCACTACACGTCAGCCCAGATACCTTTGTCATTTATCACGTTTTCATACAAACAGTATATGACGATGTCCCCCTGTATCATCTATACACGCCTTATTACGGATAAAGACTACAAAATCGTTACTCATAAAGATGACGGAATAGTTGTGTAACAAACATGTTTAATGCATCGCTCGTGAAAAGTATTCATGACTTACGCAAAATGAATGAATGATGTAGCATTCGTAATGAATGCACATCGCGAAATAAGTCCACATGAATCCCACGTCAAAATGATTATTAAAAGTTGCAAAAATAAGGAGGAATGGCCTCAATGAAAACATGTTGACATTTTTGCAAACAACAAATATTTCAAGCTACATTAAAAAAAATATTTGTTGTCTGCAAAAGTGTGGTATGGCGGTCAACATGTCACAGCGCATAACGCTGATGTGCTGGTACACGCCAACAACATGAATACGTAAAGAATCAGACTGGCGTTTAGATATAAAGTAAGAAGAATTTCACAAGCGTACGAATCATTTTTGAGGAGGATTGAAACATTGTATTTCCCATATGCAAGCACCCATATTGATTAATGGCATTTCCCTCAGCTGACCAGCATGTGTTTCACTTTCAATGCGTCCTATAGATACAACAAGTCGACTCGTGATACATTAAGTGCAGTTTATTTTGTATGACGCCACTACTGGCTTTCAGAAATTTCAGATTTTCAGTGATCCGGCATCTGGTTTTTCATGATGCCCGCAAAGTGCCTACTTACTAGATAGACTGAAAAACTGATACCTCACTGGGCAGAGAATTCTTCAGCTATGGTGATAGCCTTCAAGGCACATTTTCAATGTAGCTATGGAGAGAAGTCTGAGGTGACCCTCCAGAGCGGTGGAAGAGGTCCGTATCCTACTTGCGATATTTCTGGAAGAGAATATGCATTCCTCCATGGTTACATTAGTGATGCTATAATCCCTAGCCCCTTAACGCAATTTTAACGGACTCAAGGGACATATCTAATCATCAAATCTTTATTTAAAAACCCTTGCAGGGTCCTTTCTTTATCAAGCTTTTTCCTATAGAGGTTGATAGGGGACAATACTCCCCCTCCACGACATGTCAGGAGTGGAATCAGAGACCTCGAGAGAGACGTCCAGGGATACAAACGGGTACCTCCCAATATATTTGATGACACAGCATACCATGCGGCCATCGCAGATATTCACACAACCGTTGTGAATCGGTCAATAGGGAGATTAAGTATGAATAGAGTCCTTTCAGCGCCCCCAACACCTATATCACCTGAGGAGACTAGGCTCCCGAGAGCCACAAGAGCGACACTAGCCCAGCTTAGATCGGGTTTTTGCTCGCGCCTCAATTCATACTTATCTCGAATAGACCCGGACATTCAGAACATTTGTCCACCTGTTCCGATGCCCCGCTGCACCCACTAACCTCACTCCGAGGTCGCTATGGGACAACCCTATTGCAGCTGCTACGTTCTTGTCGCTTGAGACAATAGGCGAGAACGACGACGAAACATAGAATACTTCCACAGACATGCACAGCGGTTCACGCCTTTCTGCACCGCTACTACAACAGTAGGATTCGAACCCACTCTCCACCAACTCAGGGTTAGAGTGTCATCTCTACCACTGAGCCACCGAATGGCCTCTAGTCAGTAGTCAGTATCCCCGCCCGTCTCGATATCTTTACTATTCTTCCCCCGTCATTTCATTGGGTCTTTTAACACTGAACTGAAGACCGAGGTAAGCCTACATACCATTCTTGGTTACAATAAAAGTGAAGGAAATTGAAAAAGAAACGTGCTCGTTCGCATTGATCGCAAGACGTGCCCGGCGAAGGGTTAAACAATTTTTTTTCAAAATTTAACCGATTGTTTTTTTCTACATAAATAAATTACAGTAAAACACCAAGCTCAACTCACCTTCAGGCTCAAAGCATTCGTTCAAAACGTCATGAATGACTTCATCGGAATTGTCAATTGTATGCTCTCGCCAAGTCTCGCCATTATCTGAACGTAATATAACAATTTCACGCTCTTTACCGCGCAATGATGCGAAATGTGGTACTTCCATTACAACTGGTCCTAAGAATTTCGTGGAAATAGGACCTAATTCGAGAACTCGACTAGCCAATGCTTCGCCTTCCATTAGCTGGGGTGGATGCATTGTTCGTTGTGGTTTAACATAGCGACATGTGATACGAGTTGGCTGCGAAGCTGATCGTGCTGGTACAATTATTCGAACGCCACTATGGCGGCAACCACGCATGGCACCACCCCGGGCATCGACCAGGAAAGAAACCAGGAAGCTAAAATGAAATTAATGCAATATTGTTAAAAAGGATGTTGTTTGAGTTTATATAAATTAAAGTAGATTCATAATAACATAAGAAATAAGAAACAGGGTTGGATATTGAAGTTACTAAAAACATATAATTTCTGGATACGATTTTCTGTCTAATAATAATTGAATCATTAGGTGAAATGGTTTACTACAATTCCTTGTTAATGAATAAAATTAGTTTAAATCAAAAGCATGTCATGGCAATAACTTTATCTCTTGAAACAATAAAAAAATGTCTGCCAAATTAAACTTGGGGATGAATTTTTTCCAGATTTTAATAAATATGCATTACACAACTTACTTCTTCCATTGTAATTTCCTTCTATTAATGGATGCGAATAGGGAGTGCGATTAGTTAAAGCAATTAATACTAGTACGAGTATTTAATAAGCAAAGAATTTGTTTCTCATAACTTACCCAACATGTTGAGGATGTCGTTCAACTTCAACGTTGTCAGCAATATAACTTTCAGAAGTTGGTTTAGCTTCTGAGTTGTGAACTTGTGCTCGTTGTGGACTAATAATATCCTCAATGGTTTGACCGGGTTGTGAATCGGTACTCTGAACCATTCGATTTGAATCAACACGTTCATCTCGCGTTACATCAATGGGCAGCGAATCATCGCCGAGAGATTTCATTTCATCAGCAGTTAAGTATTGGTAGTGCTGATTGCAGATAACCGTATCCTCATCTAAAAGCAGGGAAAGAAACAATTAATGATAAATTCTCTAAAAATAACAATGTTCCATTAACCGTAATTTATGATGATTATATGAAAATGGCAAGAAGCGTTTTGTGTACAATGACCAATGACTTTCATCCAAGCAGTTTGTTAAATATAATTCTTCTAAAAACTACGAGTAACATGCAAATTATTATTGACCCTTTTTGATTTAATTGTTCTTGTTTGCAGGGGTGAGAGAGGCAAACTTCGGGTCTTGACCATCTATTACTTACTAAAAAATCGACAATATATACACGATTGTGCAATTGATTATATTTATCACAGTCGTTTAGGGTATAGTATGAAATATTTATTTAAATATATTTAAACACATTGCTGAAATTATTAAAATAAACAATAACTCCGCAGCATTCTCCTATTTCAAACTAGCTAATCTGTGAATATGCGGTAGAACTTGTTTAAATTATTTTTCTGTTCTGTTCTGTTCTGGACTATCTCCACATAAAGTAAACCAAGATGTATTTGTAGTGTCATTTCGTATATGGTTAAATTTCTTTATTAACGAATTCAAGTTAACTTCAATTTTATAAAACTTCTTACTCAAAATATCACAGAAATATTATATTTATGTGGGTTTAACATACATTTATATCACATCATGCAAACATATTTCTTCTTTAGATAGGAACACACATTGAAAGAATAAACATGTGACTATATACGTTGCACTACTAAAAGAACTTACGATCAACATATGTATCACCATGATAATAAGGGAGATAAACAGGACTACCATTCAATTGACGTTCAGTTTTAATCCCAAAACAAGCATCCAAATCGTTCGTGTCTCCTATGACACAAATGTGTTTTATTTTTTAACCCGTTTTTGTTTTATTTTATTTTTTTTAGCTTTTCTATTTTATTTATTAATATATGAATATACGTGTTTAGCCAATCAAATGGTAGAAAAAGTAGAAGAGATTGATAATGAGAGAAAGAGTAAAAAAAAATAAATAAGTAAAACAGATACATATATTAAATAATTGTGTTCTTTTCATCACCAGGGAGAGTCTTTACCAATCGCAAACTGATCTGTTTCAAATTTTAATGAGGAATCCATGCCGAATCGTAAGCGCATCTAAAGGTTTGTATTCGTAGAGACGACTTATGTAATGTAGCCACATTAAAAAAAATATGCAAATAGGGCTCGAAATAGGATGATACACTATACGATTGCTGAGCGATCATCACATGAGCAACGCCGTCTAGATATTAAGGCCGCAATGTAGAATCTTAGACGTCAAAATCAGCTTATAGTTTTAGGTTATGTTCGCCAATGTTGCACTGTTTTGTTTTTGCTTTTTATTACGTCACTACTTGTTTTTGTTGTTTGTTCGTGTAAATAAAAAATTTAAGAGCTAAACTATGACGGCATTGTCCAGCTGAGTTGCGGCTATGATATATCTAGATGGCGTTGACATGAGTCGTCTCTACGAATACAAACATTTATAATGACACTCAAATAAATTATTATTCATTTCTTCGACGCCCCCCAAGGAAAAACAAGTGGACCAGTTTGTCTATACCATAGAACCATCTCGTTTAAAATATGCTACTCACAATGCGCTATTGCGGAAGGAGCAGTGGCGTGGCGTCTTTGGAAGCAAGGGAAGCATTGCTTCCCTTCTTCTTTCAAAATAAAAACGTTTAGAAGCATAACGTATTATCAACATTGTTTATAATTTTTCTTGTACACTATCCACGGTTTTTTATGTATATTACATAAAATCACACGCAACCCTGTCGCAACGTATAAAATTACTTTAGCATGCGCACTCTCCAACCAATACACCAACCCACCTGTCTCACGAAAAAAAATCCACAGCGAGAGAGTTTACAGTCGCCAGTCACGGCGAGACAAAAGCAGAGCGAAATAATGCCTGTATGAAAGATGAAAGCTTGTGGAGCAGATTTACCGGGGGATTGGGCGGCGGAGTAGAGTTAGTACGAGAATGAATTCGCCGTTGGAGGTGGATTTCTAATTGCTTCTTGTAAAATTTACCAACCGACGTGTACAGTTCGTGACAAAAGTTTGTTCATTCTGATTGGAATAAGAATTGGCATAGCACATGCATAGCACAGCAATGCGTTAGTACGTGAAGCTGTTTAATGCTTGGAGGTATGTGTGTTCGTAATTTATTGTACGTGCAAAGTTATTAGAGATTTTTAACATGTCGTTGCAAATATAACGACATAGTTCTACATTTCAATAGAAAAATTCGCTGCCGGCAATACGCAAAACAGTATATACCACAATTTTGCATGTCCCAAGTAGGCATTTGGGGTTATAATCACGACAAATAATTTCGTTAATTTCGACTCTTTACAGAATATCCAATATATGGAAAGACACCATGCCTACTTGGAACGGGAGGAAAATATAAGTAGAATTTGTGTCAAAATTTTAGTCCGCTCAATTGTGCGTGAATACACTCATAGTCATTTTTATGTTCGGGAGAATAATAAATTATCAAAATGTATACATAGTAATAGAGAATAGAGAGTTTGGGCAAATCGTAAAAACAGTTGTGGTGTACGAATCGACATTATACGTATTGAAATAGGTGTGATGATAAAAGTATGAATTGTCATTGCATCGAGTTACGACACGAGTTTCTTCTTCTTCTCTGTACCGCGTAAAACCCTTGTGTGGGGCATGGGTGCGTTCAACCAAGTGAGCCAGAGCGTGATTCATTTACGACAACTTTTCGATAACGTCTTCAACATACGGAGTTCATAATATGTACATATATTCGTATGCATGTTGATATCTGAATAATACAAAGCATACTGCACAAATGCTTACATGCGTCTTCTTAAGTCTAGAGATAAAGAATATTTCTTTAGTTTCCAGTTATCTTTATTTTATAAGGATTTCATTCTCATTTCTAGACAGGTGTACGCGGGTTCCCAATTTCATTTACATGAATGTAACTGCTTCCCTTTACTTCAAACTCACGCCACGCCACTGGGAAGGAGAGCTAGCTAAAAAAAATTAATCGATGGAAACAAAATCTTGCAGCTCCACCAGTGATAAATGCGCCTTGTGTGCAGCATCTGCTTCTGAACAGAATAGTTCAGAAAGTTAATGAATTTCCCTTTTCTTGTCTCCAACAAAAAAATACCTTTGCAGCAGCTTCAGCAAAATTAACCCTTATGGCAGTGTCATATTTAAACCACAGTAAATGAATAAACACTTAAAAAGGGCGACGATTAGAAAGTTTAAAAAGGCACATAGACCAGGGGCGTATGCAGAAAAATTGGGGGTGCTACAGAGATTCACATTGGTAATGAAGTTCAGTGCGTGTTAAGTGTTAAGAGACTGGTGGTTTCTAAGATCGGCAAAGGCGGTCCGCAAAATTCTTGCTATGGTTCTAACAAAAAGGTATGAATCTCATAAAAACAACTCTGTTACTACGGCTACGGTTCGAATGCCAGATCAGTGCAGTGTAATTGCTGTTTGGAATGGGTTCACTTTAGGTGTTCAGGTTTACGAAGCCAAGGGCAACACTCCTTAGCCTATGTTGCGGCAGGTTGTATAAATGCTGGGCAACCCAGGGCTGCTCCCAGCCCACCTTCTCCACCACTGCCCCCTACACCGCTAAACAATATGATAAGGAATGCCAGACCCAGTCTTACGCCTGGCCCTCCTCCTCCAGTTTTCACTGCACTATCTATATTACAGTTTAACTGTAATGGCATCCACCGAAAAATCGCTAAGATCACACACTTCTTGAGTTCCAACAGAATTCTCATCGCCGCCATCCAAGAGACGTTGCTTCACGCAAACTCGTCTCTAAGCGTCCATAGCGAAAATGCTATACTGCGGAAAAATCGACCGGCCGCCACGGATGATTCTCACCCTGGAGGTGGACTTGCCTTCCTAATAAGTCCGTACATTACTGTGTATTAGATGTAGTTGCTGACGGTACAGCGGAAATTCAAGCCATCTCAGTTCCATCAGGGAGTACTAATATCGAAATTTTTAATATATATGTACCACCTCATTCTAGTTGCCCTTCAGGCTATCGTTTCGATATTGGTCCTCTCCTTTCCGGAGAGCACAGGGTCATCCTTGGCGACTTTAATGCGCACCATGAGCTCTGGCATTCGGACCTCAACAACAATGCCAGGGGTATCGCCGAATCACTTGACGCCTCGAATTCTGTTCACTCAATGAAGACTCGTCGACTAGAGTCGTGGGCACTTACAGTAGTTCTCCTGACATAACTATTGTCAGTGCCAGCCTAATCGCTGCTTCCCGATGGGAAGTACGTACCACCCTCAATTCAGATCACCTCCCAATCATTATAAAAATTGACAAACCAGCGAACATGACTAAGTCTGAGAAGCGAACGTTTGTCAATCACAAGAAAGCCGATTGGGATGGTTTCAAAGGTTACTGGTCGGCGAAGTTCATCGAGCTACCATCATAAGGCCGAGAAAAATATTAGGAACGTAATTACCACAGCCGCGGCACGTTTTATTCCTGCAGGACGTATCCCGAAAGTTCGGCCTAACTTCCCCACGAGTGCCGCCAGATTAGCCGATGAACGTGATCAGATCAGAAGCGCTCACCCTGATGATCCCAGAATTCAGGAGCTTAACTCCGAAATAGACCGACAAGTTAAGGACTATAGGAGGGCGAAATGGAATCAGCACCTCGATGAATGTAACCTCAATGAAGGTGTCAGCAAATTATGGTCTACCGTCCGCGCCCTTTCCAATTCTCGGAAAGAAAAGGGCAACAACGCCATTGAATTTGGCAACACAAAAACCTGCAATCCTCTTCACTGTGCGAGCCTGTTCAATAAACAATTTATTGAACATCCCAAGTCTGACGGCCTCAAGCGAAAAATTAGAAGACGGATTCGCAGCCGGAATGTTGACACCATACCATCTTTTACCGCGGAGCAGGTTAAAAAAGTCATCGAGAATGCTAAAAACTCCAAGGCCCTCGGACCAGAAGGCATTTCGATGACCATGTTGAAACATCTCCACCTTCCAGCCATTGAGTATCTCACGCCCGCCTTTAACTTGTCGATGTCCACGCTTGCCATCCCTGAAATCTGGAAAACAGGTCGAATTGTTCCCTCTCTCAAGCCAGGGAAGAGCGCAAATCTCGGGGAATGCTACCGCCCCATTACGATACTTTCTCCTGTCGCAAAGACGCTGGGGGCCCTTATTCACCCCACTCTTGTTGCACATGCGAAGCTAGAACCTCACCAGCATGGCTTCAGGAAGATGCATAGTACCACCACTGCCCTCGATGCGATCACTACGCGCATTCGTGATGGGCTAAATCAACGCAGTCTTTTTCACAGAACACAGAACCATTCTGGTGGCAATTGACATAACGAGTGCATTTGACAATGTCAATCACTCGATGCTTCTCGCTAAGTTACTGAGATCCGTTGGATTGCCAACTATGTGGCTTGTCGGCATTCCTTCACTGAGTTTCGTGGCAAACGTTCTAAGCTGAGGAAAATCAAATTAGGAGTTCCACAGGGTGGGGTACTCTCCCCCACTCTGTTCAATATCTACATGTCTGGCCTTCCTACACCACCGGAAGGAATCGAGGTGATTTCTTACGCAGACGATTGCACCGTGCTCGCCACAGGGGAGGATAAGGATGAAATGCGCCTCCAAATTAATCGCTATCTCGGACGATTACAGGCTTTCTTCCAAAGCCGAAACCTCACCATCTCCGCGTCTAAATCTTCTGCGACATTTCTTACCACCTGGTCGGTGGATTGTCGGTGGGAGGTTGATGTACGTATTGGCAACAATCCAATTCCTACTGTTGCTAATCCTAAAATTCTCGGGATCCATTTAGAGAGCATGATGACGTCAGCTCATCACGCAGCATCTGTTTGCGAAAAGATGCGCAGTAGGAATAAAATCCTAAAAGCACTAGCTGGTAGCACCTGGGGCAAGGATTAAGAAACTATGCTAGTCACATACAAAGCGGTGGGTCGAGCAGCTGCTGATTATGCAGCCCCAGTTTGGTCACATAGTCTATGTGATCCAAACTGGACCAAAATTCAGGTCTGCCAAAATGCTGCTCTACGCACAACCACAGGTTGCCTCTTGATCTCTGCCCAGGATCACTTACATCAAGAGACAAAATTGATGCCAATACGTGACCACAATCTCCTACTGTCCAAACAATATCTTGTTGGTTGCTACCGTGAGAATCATCCCAACAACAGTCTCATGGACCGAACTCCTCCACCACGACATGTCAGGCGTGATTTGCGAGACCTAGAGAGAGAGGTCCAGGGATACAAGAGGGACCCTTACGACGATGATGCATACCGAGCTGCCATCGCTGAGATTCACACTGCAGAAGTGAGTCGGTCTATTGCGAGATTAGATGCGAATAGAGTCCTCTCACTGCGCCCTCCACCCATTTCGCCTGAGGAGATTAGGCTCCCGAGAGCCACTAGAGTGACATTAGCTCAACTTCGGTCGGGCTTTTGTTCACGCCTCAATTCGTACCTTTCTCGCATTAACCCGGACATTCAAAACATCTGTCCAAACTGCGCTGGCGCTCCACATGATGTGGGTCACTTCACTTGTTTCAATGCCCAGCTGCGCCCACTGACTTAACCCCTATCTCACTGTGGGAAAACCCTATCGCAGCAGCTTTTTTTTTGTCCCTTGACATCACGGACGAAAGCATCGACGAACCATAACTCGAATCCACATAGATGCACAGCAGTTTCACACCTTTCTGCACCGCTAAAAGAAGAAGAAGAACAGGCGAAGTAGGCTCAGAATCTTTTTAAATCTTTGCGCAATAATTTCTTAACAACGCTCAGAACTCATGAAGCGGAAAGTTTAAAGTCTGGAGCTTACACTTATTCAGGTACAAGTCGAGAAAGTTGCAAATAATTTTGAAGGCACAGTCTGAAGAAAATGTGTAACCAAATTGTCTCTTATGATTTGCAAAAACCCCATGAACGTTCCTGGAGGACATCGCGTGTTTTTGTTTTCAATAAATATTAATAATAGGTGATGAATGCTTCGAATTTGTTCCAGTACCAAGCGTTATAGAAAAATTCGATTGGAAAAATCTAGCAGTGTAATGTGTAAGTATGTACCCTCATTAGGAACTCGATCACTACAGGCCACTCAAGGAGAAGTAACTTGCAATATGCGCGCTATGCGTACCCCAAGCGTAATTATGATACTAAACTGATAAGTTTCATGCCATGCCTTTTCAGAAATTTTAAAAACTTCTTATTATGCCGCGAGCGGAGAGATAGGTTCGAGGGTTACAGCGAGTAGCGGTGAGTCCTTTGAATTCATGCGAAATATGCCAGGATCAGCCCCATTTAGTTGAAAGAAATTATCATTCTAAGCGAACTCTTGAATCATCAGAGAGATAGCAATGTCTTTCTTCTCAGAGCCTGATAATAATTCAAAGAGATGGCTCTCACAAATACGCGTTTTACCACGCTTTCAAACAGTGTTTGGTGCAGGGCCCATAACGATGAACCGATAAAATTGATGAGAATTATATAAAAAACGAACTCCCAGAAAATACTATACTACTGTTATTTTGGAACTCTATTCAGAAACAGTGTTGTTTTTCTGATTTTTATTCAAATAAACTCACTGAATCATTTTCCATGTTTTATTCGCCTAGCATTGCCAAGTGTTCACAATTTGCATTCGTGTCCTCTCTCTCTACCAGAACTAAATTTTTCAAGCGTCTTCAACTGATTCGACTTTTGTGCCTGAATTGACTATTAAGCTTGTCAGAGAGGGAGCTCGGGCAGAGAGGAGAGAGATATAGAAACAGTGTTTTCACATCTGGGCAGATTCGCTCTAGTAGAGCTGGCTTCTCGATATGAACTTATGGGTGGTGTCGTGATTCTGGTATAAACTTAGGACAAAGCCAACCTTTTGAGTCCAGGAATTGAGGAATTGACTTGCACGTTATTAACTTTATCCGCCGAAACAAAGGCGAAAAAAGATAAAATAAGACAGAGGCTAATTTTGGGCGCGGCCGATATGTGAATAAAGATATTTAACTTTATTTATACCACTTTACTTGAAAACGAGACCGAGGCTAATTTCGGGCACGGCAGAAATTTGAATACCCGTCACATTTGAATGAAACTTGCTTCTTTTGAGTTTGAGCAATTTTTACCATAGCCCTATGACGTGGTCGGATTCCATCTGTTCCTGGATGCTTTGAGGCTAATCCAGGAACACTGGGATGAATTTTAGTTAAGTTTCAAAAAGAAAAAAAGCTTTTCTCAAAAGAACCTAATATTTGGGGGTTGCTTTGTATGGCAGCCCTATGACGTAGTGTTCCCATTTCATCCGTTCCTAGATATGTTTTGAGGCTTTACTAGAAACACATTTGGGTAAAGATTGATTAAGATTGGTTCATAAAGAAACAAGTTTTTCTTAGAAGAACCTAATTTTGGATTTTGGGTTTCCATGGCAGCCCCATGACGCCATAGTCCGATTCCATTCGTTCCGACAGGGTACAGTTAAAAGAAACTTGTATTCAAAATTTCAGCCCGATAGCTTCAAAACTGAGGGACTAGTTTGCATTGAAACAGACGGACAGACAGACAGACGGACATAGCTCAATCGATTTCTATCATCACACTGATGAATAATATATATACTTTATATAGTCGGAGGTGCTTCCTTCTGTGCGCTGCAAACTTCATGACAACGTTAATATACCCTTTCACATAGTGACGGGTATAATGAATACGTGAAAACTTTGAGCTTTGCGCTTCGCGGCTCCTAAGTGTTCTTAAATCTTTATTACAGAGTTCGTTACGGAGTTTTGGAGGAATACATACAGTTCTTTCGACACAACTATGATGTGTGCACATTGTTCGAAATGACGAGATACATGCCTTTTTAGCATATATTCAAATGAAGCATAAAACGCCTTGTACAGGCCAAATAAATTCTACTGAAATTGACTTGAGGTGTTAATTTGAAAATTTTATATGCAGGGTGTGAAACAACAGTTAGGTATTTATAACTAATTTTCCCTGGCTCTCGTGGTGCATCAAGACCAAAAACGAGATTTAACAACGAAGCTGGTGCACATTTTAAAAAAGTATCAATCAAGGTGTTACTTATGTAAACAATACGGATTACAATCAGTATTTCAATTAAGAATGTCGCAAAATTCTACAATAATAATCACACTTTTAACGATTCAAAAATAAAACTTAAATCACAAAGAAAAAATTTGACCAAAAGAGACAAACTGATAGCAAAAATTTTGTCAAGCGGATTAGTCTTTTGTGTTAAATGAAATTTTGATGAGCAGATGTAAATTTGCAGTGCACTAAGTTTTCATTATAATTTAAAAATCATACAAACCTCCTTCCTCTTCGGAATCCGTCATGAATGTTTCGTGCATTGCTTCTGGTGCAACGACTCGATATTTCTCTTCAGCTTGTGTTTGTGTTGGAGATGAGACATCTTTTGTGATGGCCTTTAATGAATCTAGAACACTAATGTAACCAAGCTTGCGAGCGATGTGTAATGGGGTTTGTCCATTCTAAAAAAAAGTTTTGTTTTTTAGTTAGAAATTGCAAAGGAAATGGCGATAAAAAATCGCGTCACTTACGGCTGTTTGAGCATTAGCATCTGCCTTATGTTCCAATAGAAGATTGACAATATGACAATGACCCTGCTGAGCCGCTTGATGTAATGGTGTGTAACCAATTCCGGTTGCAGCATCAACATTTGCCTGATGTTGAAGTAGAAAACGCACCATATTGGCCTGACCAAAATGCGCGGCAACATGTAACGGTGTATAGCCTGCTTTCGTTGTTTTCTCAATATCGGCTCCGTTCTTGTGAAGTATCTGCGCAACATCGACCTTATCCTCTTGAGCACACAAATGCATTGGTGTCAATCCATTGCGTGCCTGATGATCACATCCGGCCTTATGTTCAAGCAAAAGTGCCGTCATATCAGTATGACCCTCCTGGGCGCTGAGATGCAATGGCGTGAAACCGGCCTTACTCTCGGCATCGGCCTTCGCACCGTATTCCAACAGGGTTGTTGCAATATCCATTTGATTTTTACGCGCGGCAATATGCAGCGGAGTGTTACCATTTTTAGCGGTAGCATGTGGACTTGCACCCTTCTCCAATAAGAGTAATGCAACATTTTGATGATCGTAGTGTCCGGCTACATGCAATGGAGTGACACCATTCTTGCCCTGAGCGTCAATAGCTGCGCCTTTTTGGAGTAGTAGCTGGGCAACTTTGATGTGTCCATATTTGGCGGCTAAGTGCAGTGGAGTAAAGCCTTTCTTTGTGGTTGCATCTAGAGCAGATCCATTTTCAATAAGTGCGGCGGCAACCTGAAATGAGTACAGTGTAGCACAGGATAAAATAACATTTTAAATATTAATGGTTGGTTCATACAGACCAAATCGAAACTATTTTCGAACAACAGATCTACAGGGCTGACGTAAAACTGACCTAATCTAAGGCGGAATATCATATCCCAAAGGATGAGATATAGAGAAACTTGATCGCTAGTATGCAAAATGGTAGGAAACATCAACAATAACCCAAACATGGAAAGTGACAAATTGACGAAGAGGTAAAAATGACCTTAAGAAATAGGGATTGGGTGGGCACGTCCACAACGTTCTGCAAAAAGAATAAGCAAATTAGAATTGGACAAATCGTCGGAAGTAATGGCTAAACGGCCCAGTCCGCCTATGGGTAGTAAAATTAAAAGGAGTCCCCGCAGTAAATGTGTTACAAGGGAGGTGGTTGTTTGACTTTATAAACATTCGGAGCAACAGCATGCCGGAGCATCTGTTTAAACTTGAACACTTTTGACAGCAATTAAACATAATCTTTCACCTTTGTGATGTTGTTTAACTGCTTTCAATTCCTCTTTTACGAAAGATGAGCAGTCGAGTATAAGGTCGCACGTCATATATGTACATTCCGAAGCCAAACTTTTCCGAGCCGAGCGATGCGATATGATGTGTTCACATACAGATCGATAACGAGCCTGACGATGCGCTTTGCTTCGATGACAAAACAACTATTTTTCTCAAGATACTAAACGAAAAACAAACCTTAAATATTTGGGCTCTTGGCACGTAGGTCCGTGTAATGTGGCCAGTGTTACAGATAGTTCCGCCCATAGGAGTAAGCTGCTATGGAACCTTGGAATACTTTTCTCGCATATAGTGGTGCAATCAAGGCAGAGGCAGAGATATGGGTAAATGAAATTATGCCTTTGGTCATATACTCCAATCAATAGAGACGAAATAATAGGAGTTACCGTGCAAAAATTAGGGACTTCTCAAATTTTTGATATGTTATAAAGACAGGTGGGATAAGTTAAAATCAAAGTTTGCGTCACTTTCCCCCCTTTGCTCCCGCTATCTTCAAAAACCATCTAAAATCGGCCCTTTCTTCAGTTTTTGGCCTGTAACTTCTTTACAGTCCATTTGAGCACAAAATTTGCCAAGACAATTTTGTAGAGGACAAAATTACGTACAAATTTAATCCAAGATGTTGTTCTCTACAATCAAAATTAACAGAGTTATAGCGCCAAGAAAATGGAGATAATATAAAAAATCATCCCAATTTCAAATTCACAAAAACGCATTGTATACCCCTTTGCTCCCGCTATCTTCAAAAACCATCTAAAATCGGCCCTTTCTTCAGTTTTTGGCCTGTAACTTCTTTACAGTCCATTTGAGCACAAAATTTGCCAAGACAATTTTGTAGAGGACAAAATTACGTACAAATTTAATCCAAGATGTTGTTCTCTACAATCAAAATTAACAGAGTTATAGCGCCAAGAAAATGGAGATAATATAAAAAATCATCCCAATTTCAAATTCACAAAAACGCATTGTATACCAATAACTCTCTCTTCGTGTGATTGCTAATCTTCCCAAAGAGAAGCAGGTCGTTAAACGACAGCGCTCGTCGGAAGATCCTGTGGAGGGCCAGAAAAGGCTGAAAGTCGCCAAGGTAAATCCAGCTCTCTCATACGCAGAAGCGGCGAGAAGCTGGATTGAAATGGCTATCGTCGACCGCAATGACGCCGATTGCGGCTTGTCTGTAGAGAGGTGGATTATGGTTGAGGTCCTTACCATAAACTTTCAAAAAGTCATGGAAGCTTTTCCAGGCCCGCCTCCAGTGTGTGAAGATGGCGGTTGGTTTCACAGTCGCGTGAAACTGATGAAGTTTGCGGACGAGAGGTCAATCTCTATGTTCAAATTTGCCATCACCATGGCAGGTGAAATTTGGCCTGGCGCCAAATTAGATGTGATTTCAAAGGACGATATCCCATCACGACCGAGGGCGCGGGTGTGGCTTCCACCCTTGGTGTCCGATAAGTACCAGATTTTGCACATAATACGAATGTGCAACCCAAATATTCCAGCAGATGATTGGCGAATCGTGAAGCTGGAAGAGCCCGTCAACAACCGCAGGGGTGCGGTATTGTTAATAAACAAAGCGTCTTTAACTCCTTTAAGCAAATCAGGTGGGGTCGTGAGTTTTGGCTTCCTAAAATTAAAACTCAGGGTATATAAGGGAGACATAAAAAGAGCCAACCAATCGGCTTCCGCACCCGTGGAGCATGTGGAAGATGTCGCCTCAGTTACGGTCTGTATAGACCAAGCGGAGATAAGGTTGTAGATGACGACTGCGTCTGTCTCTGTTCAGACTTAGCTGCTTTAGACACCGCATCTCAACCGTCTCCACTCGTTGACTTCCATGAATCCGGAACGGATGAGGAGCAGAATGTCACGGTGTTGGAGGTAACATAATGATGAGGTGTATACAGATTAACCTTCACCATTCAAGGGCAGCTTCAGCTGCTCTCATGCATCGTCTACTCCAAGGTAATGACGACATCGTTTTTGTTCAGGAACCCTTAGTGGGAAAAGATCTGGTCAGAGGTCTTACGTCTTGCGAGTTTAATATTTTTTACGTCTCTGGACAGGGTACACCGCGATCCTGCGTTCTTGTTAGAAAAGCCCTTAAGGCGTTTCTGTTGCCTAATTATAGTGATAAAGATTTTGTTTTGGTTTGCCTGGAGCTACAAGGTAAAGTGTATTGGGTTGGTTCGGTTTATATGTCTTATGATAGTACTCTACCTTCTCCTAACTTAACGGATGCCATTGCGGCAGCAAAGGCTTTAGAAACTAGTGTAATCCTCGGGTGCGACTCTAACGTACATCATATAGTCTGGGGCAGCTCAGATACTAATGAGCGAGGTGAAATGCTTCTCGAGTACCTTCTGGGTACCGATGTTTTACTTTGCAATGTGGGCTGTGAGCCTACTTTTGTTACAAAAAAACCGACAAGAGGTTTTGGACATCACTCTAGCATCGGAGGATGTAATTCATTTAATCAAAGAGTGGAGAGTTTCGTCAGAACACACTTTCTCGGATCATCGGTATTTACAATTCAGCCTATTAGAGAGGCCCGAAGTGACTCCGCACACAGTCAATCGCAGAAGGACCGACTGGTCTAGATTCCAAACGGCTCTCGCTGAAGCGTTGCCATTATTACCTAATCTGCCAGACAATGAACAACAGCTGGATGAGATGGTTAACACTTTTACGGTAGCTATGAAGGCAGCGGTTTCTGAATCGTGTCCTGTCACTTCTTTCTCTGGAAAGCGAAAACCATCATGCTGGAGTAGCAAGATCTCCGAGCTAAGAGTCGTGTGCAGGAGAAGCTTCAATAAGGCGAAAGCTTCGAGAATGGAGTCGGACTGGACGTCATATAAAAAACATCTTAACTCTTTCAAAAAAGAGGTAAGATCAGCAAAACGTAATGGCTGGAGAAACCTCTGTCAAAATATCGAAGGATCTTCGGAAACCTCTCGATTTCGGAAATTGATGGCTTCAAATCCATCTATGCCCAGCTTTCTTCAAAAGGAAGATGGATCGTGGACGTCCTCTAGCACTGAAATTATTGAATGTCTACTTGACGCGCATTTTCCGGGAAGTTCGGTAGCTTCCCCACCTGAATGTCCCACAAGTCCCACAGAACCATGCGACAGTGAATCTATTCTATCTCGTGAGAAGATATTATGGGCTATTTCTAGCTTCGAACCTTTTAAATCAGCGGAACCTGATGAAATTATCCCCGCAGACTTGCAGCAATGCTTGGAGATTACTTATCCTTGGATAGAGAACATACTAACAGCCTGCCTTGGTCTAGTGTATATCCCTCGCACATGGAGAGAGGTGCGGGTTACGTTTATCCCGAAGACAGGCAGAAGCTCGCACGCACGACCTAACGATCTTAGGCCAATTAGTCTTACTTCAACTCTGCTTAAGTTACTGGAGCGTCTCGTTGATATTTATGTACGAGCTAGCATCCCACCGCATCTTCTTTCAACGGGTCACCATGCTTATTGCAAAGGAAAGTCAGTGGATACAGCTCTGCACTCATTAGTCAGTTATATCGAAAAGTCGCTTTATCAAAAGGAATACACAATGGCTGTTTTCTTAGACATTGAAGGTGCTTTTAATAACATCAAACCTAGTGTCATTACCGACGCACTTCGAAGTCTTCACTTCGAAGGGTCCATTTGCACACTAGTAAATACGCTATTAACATCTAGACGAATTCACACCTCGCTGGGCTCGTCATCTGCAAGTAGGTATGTGTGCAGGGGTACACCACAAGGAGGTATTTTATCTCCCCTACTCTGGAATAGAGCTATTAATCAATTGCTTGTAAATCTCGAGGATATTGGTTGCAAGGTCACGGCATATGCTGATGATGTTGTAATCGCTGTGACAGGTAAGTTTCCGGAAGTACTTAGCGGACTGTTGGAGAACGCCTTGTCTATTTTGGAAAACTGGGTAAACCTCAGCGGGGTTGGACTTAATCCAGCTAAAACTGAGTTGATGCTCTTTACTAGAAGACGCACCATTCCTTCTGTTAGCCCTCCCATGCTACGGGATAGGCAACTCACTTTTGCTGAAAAGGCTAAATTCATTGGACTCTTGCTCGATAGAAGGCTTAGCTGGAAACCCAACATTCAAGAGAGGGTGAATAAAGCAACTATAGCACTATAGTAGGAAAGAACTGGGGCCTGCAACCAAAGGCACTGTATTGGATCTACACTACTATCGTACGACCGATTCTACTGTACGGCGTTTGCGTATGGTGGTCGGCACTCAGTAAAACTACTTATTACATATAACCTGCTGGCGAAAGTACAAAGAATGGCTTCCATTGTTATAACTGGAGCCTTGCGTTCTACACCTTCGGCTGGACTTGACACTTTGCTCAATCTGCTGCCGTTGGATCTACTCGGCCAAAAAATGGCTGCCAACACGGCACTACGCTTACGTGAAACTAGTCAGTGGCAAACACTAGAGTACGGCCACTCAACGATACTTCGAAACTTTAACCTCCCCTTGGAGACTTTTGGCAAAAACCACGATTGTTTGATTCCGCCAAGGGATCACTGGGATAACAATGCTCCCCTATCTACAGGGTGTTTGGTATTTTATACAGATGGCTCTAAGAGAGATGAAGGAGTTGGTATTGGAATCCACTCGGATGGACTAGACATTAACTTGGCCCACTGTCTACCTGGCCACTGTAGTGTTCTTCAAGCGGAAATTTCTGCAATAATGGAAACTATAACCTGGTTGGGAAATCATGTAGTCACGATGCGGGATGTCATCGTATACACTGACAGTCAGGCTGCAATTCGATCTCTCGAATCTGTGCTGATTACATCGAAAACTGTTGATAGCTGTCGCTCAGCGCTTAGAGTGATGGGTCAATATTTTAACATCGTTCTCTGCTGGATACCAAGTCATAGTGGATTTGAAGGAAACTACAATGCGGACCGTCTCGCTCGTAACGCGGTCACTATGACCTTTGAGGCCGAACGCAATAATATAAAATTGCCAATCGCTTCCTGTAAACAGACAATAGAAATAACTGTAATGCACAGGGCCAGTTCAAGGTGGTCTAACGGTACTACATGTGCTACAACAAGATTAATTTGGCCACGACTTGACGTGGCCAGATCAACTAACTTACTGTCAGTAGACAGGAAACATATCGGCAAGGTGGTCGGGATCATAACGGGACACTGTCCTATCGGGGAGCACGCCAGGAGGCTCAGAATTCCCTATAACGACTTCTGTCACAGTTGCGATGACGAAGAAGAGGAAGAAAGTGTTCATCATTTTCTCTGCCACTGCCCGGCCCTGGCCGAGAAACGTAAACGTTTTCTTGGCTCAATGTATTTTCACGATACAGATGATCTGCGTGATGTGAGCCCGCAATTGCTCAACAAATTTACGGGCTGGTTTTCAGATTAGGTGTCAACTTTAAGGTACACTCGGTGGTATCACAATGGACCTACTTTTGGTCTAAGTGCGCTAAGTGTTTTATCACTTGGCGGCCACTATACCTAACCTAACCTAACCTATACCAATAACTCATAGCCTCCTCTGCATTTGAGTATAGACTTCTCGAAGTATGTTTTGAAATTTGTAAGTAATGATTTTTGGGATTTTAGCATATTCTTTGCGCTATAACTCTGCCAATTTTGATTGTAGAGCAAAACTTGTCAGATGAAATTTATAGGAAATTCTGTGCTCTACAAGATTGTCTCGGCACATTTCGTGCTCAAATGGACTGGGAAGGAGTTATAAACCGCAAACTGATAAAAGAGCCGATTTTAGATGGTTTTTTCAAGATAGTGGCGGGAGCACAGGGGGTAAAGTGACGCAAACTTGGATTTTAACTTATCCCACCTGTCTTTATAATATATCAAAAATTTGAGAAGTCCCCAATTTTTGCAAGGTAAAATCTCCCCGTTGATTGGAGTAATAATTATCTGACCAAAAACAACAAAGTTGTAAAAGCTACCCCGCCAAAGAAAAATTCATCTGCCGCAAAAAGAATACATATCACTCCAATCCGCTGCTCATATCTAATTTTGTTTGCTGGATGTACTTTTGTTTTAGGTGTAAATGCTGGAGAAGTTTAAATGTACAGGACTACTTTTTAAAGTAATTTGGTGGGAGCTTTAACATTTTATTCAGTGCCACTTTGACGGCTCCCTCCAAATTACTTTAAGAAGTAGTCCTGTACATTTAAACTTCTCCAGCATTTACACCTAAAACAAAAGTACATCCAGCAAACAAAATTAGATATGAGCAGCGGATTGGAGTGATATGTATTCTTTTTGCGGCAGATGAATTTTTCTTTGGCGGGGTAACTTTTACAACTTTGTTGTTTTTGGTCAGATATCATATATTTTTGCATACTTAAATAGCCAACTAATATTTTTGTTTTGGGAAAAGTTTCAATAGGTTTTTGTTCAGCATATTCCATAAATTTAATATCATAAGTTATATTCACAGGGTCTTCTTTAAAATAAATAGATACTGCAAACGCAATTGCAAATACGCCACAAATGGCTGTTGCTGAGCTTTTTTAAAAATAATTTTGTGCAAAATAGATTTGTGTTATCTTTGTGTTATGGCTCTGCTAACATTCTGTTAGTAATCTGTTAATTTTTTGGTAACTCTGTTAATGCTCTACTAACGTTCTCTTAACACTCTATTATCTTTTCGTTAATGCTCTGTTAACGTTCTGTTAATGTTCTCTTAATTCTCTTTAATCATTCGGCTAATGCTCTGTAAACGGTCTGTTACCTTTCTTTTATTACTCGATTAACGTTCTGTTAACGTTCTGTTAAGGCTCTGTTAATTTTCTGTTAACACTCTGTTAACGATCTGCTAACGCTCTGTTGTTGCCTTACCAACGCTTTCTTAACGTTCTGTTACTGATCTGTCTTAATGGCCCCCTGACCCAGTGTCCCAATATCACATTGTCCGAATGTCACAGTGTCCCAATGTTCCAATGTCGTAATGCCCTAATGCCCTAAGATCCATTGTCACAGTGTCCTCATGTCCCAATGTTCTAATATCCCAGTGTCCGAATGTCCTAATATTCTAATGTGCCAATATCCCAATATCCTGATGTCCCAGTGTCCCAATTTAGGTCCTATTGTCCCAATGTGCAAATATCACAGTGCCCCAATGGTTTAATGTCCGAATGTCCCACTACCCTAGTGTCCCAATGTCCCAGTATCGGAATATCCCAATGTCCCAGTCTCCCACCTAATGTCCTAATATCCCAATGTCTAACTGTCCTAATGTCCCAAGGTCCTAATGCCCCAATTTCCTAATATCCCAGTACCCCAATGTCCCAAATGTCCCAGTATCCTAATGTGATAATATCCCAATGGCCCAATGGCCCAATGTCCTAATGTACCAGTGGTCTGTGTCCCAATGTCGCAGTATACCAAGTGTCCCAAAGTCCCAATAGCCTAATGTCCTAATATCCCAGTGCCCCAATGTCCCTGTATCTCAGTGCCCTAATGTCCCAGTATCCCAATGTTCCAATATCCCAATGTGCCAATATCCCAATGTTACAATGTCCCAATGTTCTAATATCCCGATGTCCCAGTGCCCCAATGTTCCCACGTCCCAGTTTCCCCAGTGTACCTAATGTCCCAATGTCCTAATGTGTTGATGTCCCAATATCCCAATGTCCTAATGACCCAAGACCCTAATGTTCACATGTTCTTATATCCCAGTGTCCCTATGTGCGAATATCCCGATGTCCCAATGTCACAACATTCCGATGTCTCAGTGGTCCAATGCCCCTATGTACCAGTGTCCCAATGTCCCAATATCCGATTGTCCCAAGGTCATAATGTCCCAATGTCCTAATATCCCAGTGTCCTAAAGTCCCAGTCTCCCAGTGTCCCAATATCCCATTGTCCCAATATCCTGATGTCCTGATGTCCCAATGCCCCAATATGCCGATGTCCCCACGTCCCTGTTTCCCCATTGTGCCTAATGCCCCAATGTCCTAATGTCCCAAGACCCTAATGTCCCAATTTCCTAATATCCCACTACCCCACGATCCTAGTCTCCCAGTCTCCCGGTGTCCCAATATCCAAATATCCCAATGCCGCAGTGTGTTTTAAAAAATGGTCAATGCGATGAGCCGATAGACGCAATTGTTGGAAATCTTTTGTTAACTTTACCTATTAATTTACCGTTATTCCATCCACTTATCTAAATGACATTGATTCTTTAGAAGGACCACCAGAGGATCATTCGTTCCAAATTTCATAAAAATTCCATCACGAAGAGAGACAGTAGAAGCAAGTCTTTCTGCAACTGTAAACTTCATTCTGAAATTGGGTTACTCGCTTAAGTCTGTAAGGGTGAAAATTTCACCGTTTATTGCATATATCTTACCCGTTATTGTGCCGATCGAAGATTTTTTTTGAAAAGGCACCAGAACAGGATATGTGGAATATTTTGGTAAAAAAATTTTTTTGGGGGATGTTGCCTGGAAGGCTGTAGCCTGATCAAACAAAAAAGCAAGTTGTCTCCGGTAATCATAGACTTGTTCGCTTTCGTTTTTCTTTTTCCTTTGGCGGGCGAGACGCTCTCGCGTCTCTTGATCTTTGCAAATATTCATTTGAAAGAAAGTATAAGAGAAAGTTGCACGAAAGGGTCGTACGTCCCGCACTCATATACTTAACTATCTGAATGCTGAACCATGTATGAAGATCATGCGAAACAAATTACGACGGCTGAAATGAAAATGTTACGTATGTCAATTGCAGCAACATCCAAGGCAGTTTGTCCATTGACCAACCAATCTTTGAAAAGCTCGAAGACCGACAAATGTATTGGTATTGCCATGTTCAAAGACGTCGGCCTGGGAACCCCGCAAAGATGATGTCAATGACGATTTGCCACTTGATGGACTCAAGGCAGAGATTACGTGGATCCGTTAAATGAAAAGCGGCGATGACACGATGCAAGATAAAACTGCCTGTAGAGGTAGACTGAGATATTACCGCGAGCACTTGCGATGTGCCCACCAAGCAGACGGAGCGACGAGACGCCAAGGAGCAGTATAAGGAGGTAAGGAAGAAAGTATATGACAGGACTGGATGAGCGAACACAACAAAAATATAGGCAACAAAACGGAACGCGCAAATATATCCTGAAATGCTATCCTCTATCAACTATAGAAGAACAGCATATGAATCTTATATTTTTGCGAAATTTAACATTAGTATCAAATTTTAATTTGTAGAAAAATTCGATATCTGAGGTGTTCTAGTTTGATTGATTTATTTTATTAATTTTAGCCCGAATTGAACGAATTAAAAAAACGGTTATCTTTATATTTGGTTCAAAAATTATCCTTTCATCAAATTAACTAATTGGACGTGGCAATTAATTAATTGGAGGTTATTCATTTATTATTATTATAGTTTGTAATTAATTGGGATGAATATATTTACATTGGGCAAATAAAAACCGCACCTCAGATACTGAAACCCGGTTTTCTTCTTACATGCCAAATTGCTTTCAAAACGTTTTTACGGGTAATTTTTTATTGATCGTTTGATAGTTCATTTGAATTGAACGCTGAATGGCATTCATATAATTTGAAAAAGTGTTTAATTCAAATTCACGCTCCAACATTAATTATTGCAATTATGTATTTATGGTCATTTCATCAAATCAATTCGAAAAATAGTTTATACAGGTTGTTAACTTTTCTATAAATAATTTGTTAGTGTGAAGGAAATAAATCATCAGAAGAAACAAACCAATTAAAACCACATGCGTGTTATTTGTTAGTCAAACTGAGAAAATAACTTTTTGGATAATAAAAATATTAAATAGTTAAAAATTAAAGCAATATGCAAAAAAAGTTTGTGTCAAGCATGTAAGAAGCATATATGAAATAATAAAATTGTTTTCATTGACAATAATTCTATTTATTTAAATAAAACGAAACAGACTATTTTATGTGTGTGTAGGTATAACCGTATACAAATAGAAAACTTAACAATCCGTATTTTCTACTTAAGAATAACCATAAATAGATTTTCTCTTATGTCAGAACAATAACATTTTCTTCCGTTTGCTTTTCTTTTTCTTGAATTTCATCAACAACAACAATATTTAAAATTGGAAAAATTGATTGTAAAAGATCATGATAAAAACGTTTCTCATTGAAATTGTCAGTCTCCAAAACTTGAGTGTCATTTAAAATCGCAAAAAGTTAAGAATTTCTTAAAGGTAAAATTTAAATGTTTTCTACTATTATTCTCTGAACTAGAATTTGATTTTATATGAAATATTCACGATGTCTGATCCAAAATAATTGCATTAGATAAACCGTATCTACATGGTCCAGGATCTTTTTAGCGATAAGATTCTTTACCTCGTCTTGTCCTTCCTTGGCAGCAATATGTAAAGCAGTGTACATGTCTTTCGTGGTTGCGTCCACTTGGGCTCCATGCTGAAGCAAAAGCATAACAATGTCGACGTTTCCAAGACGCGAGGCAATATGCAGAGGAGTTTGTTGCTCCCGAGCTCTAGCATCGACTTGGGCATTGTTTCGCAGAAGAATTCGAATGATGTCCGTCTACAATTGAGAAGATATGATTACATTAACAATTAGCATGATAATTACGATAATGTTTTATCTCTACAAATTGATTTTTCCAACGTTAATTTCCATGTCAACAGATTCCTACCTGATTCGCACGTGCTGCCAAATGAAGTGGTGTCTCGCCCCGTACAGTGGGTACGTCGACTTTAGCCTCATGCTGTAACAAATAGATCACAATGTTCATGCAACCCATAAACGATGCAACATGTAAAGGAGTAAGACCACTTTCGGTGGTAGCGCTAATACTTGCGCCATGCTTCAGCAATAACTCGACAACTTTTATGCGATTTTTCTTGCACGCTATATGAAGTGGTGTAAATCCGTTTAAGGCTCGCGCGTTTGCGTCCGCATTCCTATCAAGGAGCAGTTTTGCCACTCGTACGTGTCCACAATGGGCAGCCACATGAAGTGCTGTTAGGTAATCCACGGTGACCTCATCAACGGGTGCTCGATGGTAAAGCAGAATACGTGCTGCATCCACATGTTCCCCTTGTGCCGCCATATGAAGAGGTGCCAAACCATTTTTAGTTTTTGCACTTATTGGAGCGCCACGTTCCAACAGCATATCCACAACTTGTTCATGACCGGAACGCGCGGCGCAATGCAATGGTGTTAGACCGTCTCGTGTCTTACTTTCGATATTTGCGCCTTTTTCAAGCAGCACTGCTACCATATTGGTTTTGCCCCATTTCGCGGCCACATGTAATGGACTGATGTTGTGTTTTGCAGCGTAATTAACGTCAGCACCTTTCTGTATCAAGAGATTTGCAATAGCCTCGTTGCCGTAGTGGGAGGCAATATGCAATGGAGTAAATCCAGATTTGGACGTCACATCAGGATTATGATCGTTCTGAAAATAAAATAAAAATGTATATTGTAACGAAACATGATACTGATTAATTATATACTTTATATAGTCGGAGATGCTTTCTTTAATTTTCCGACAAAGTTGATATACCCTTATACCACGTTTATTGTTGAGTTGTGCCTGAAGTGAGCCGCCATGAATGACCAGAAGCTATCATGGTGTTGGAATCGAAAAAATACATATATCTACATTTCACCTTTTTCCCGATGATTAAAAATGGTCGATGGACTAAAGCGGGTTTAGTGTTTAGTTAGATGGTTTATAGCCCTTTGGCTATACATTAGATTAGGTAAGATTAATGTAAGGCATTGTCCCGTGAGGAGCCCGCAAATTATCCTGACCCTGTTCCTAATCAAGTTCATAAGAATAACAGTGTGTTTGCGTGAGTAGTGAGCTACGAAGAGCTTGGCCTGCCCAAGCCGAAGGGTAAGACTGTTGCGTATTCTTGGAGGATTTTAAGAGATACCCACACGAGCACACCTCAATTGCGTGTACTTGATTTGATCGTATTCCCGATGCATTATCTAAATAGTTTTTTGCAGGTCCATAGGGCCTTAATTACTTTCTCTGAGACCACTGAGCACCACAGTGCTAGGCAAGAGCATTCGCAGCACCCAGGTAGTGATTGTATGATTGGCCCCTTTGGCTATTAATGTCGTTTCAACTAAACTTCGATTTCCTCCACTAAGCTGTGAAGCGCCGATTCTGTTTATATGCCCGATTGGCAAGCAAATTGCTTTGGGTGCAGCGGCCGCGTCGCTAGAAGTGCGCTTTTTAGGGTTTTTAGAATTTTTTTTTTCAAGAAACCCTTATGAAATCGATTTTGTCCGTCCGTCCGTCTGTTCACTAAATAACTCGCGAATGGCTCAACCGAATGTCATGAAATTTGGTAGGAATGTGTGTGTAGAATGGTTACAGTCTTTGGCACAAATACCTTAGAAGTTGGTAGGAAGAAGATAGCAGGGTGTCCCGAACGTTTGAAAAAAGTCGACTTTTTTAGTTTTTATCTCCTCCGTTAAAGGGAACGATATGAAACTTAAAGGGAACGATATGAAACTTTGCACAAAGATTGGTCAGTATAGCCTTATATACGTTAAATATTAAGACTGTTGACTTTTGCTAAGGAAAAGTAAATAACAGTAAATTTGTAAAATTTCAAATTATTCGTGTGTAGCCTCTTCTTCTTCTTTCCAAATATGAAAATTCTGCTAAGGGTTTTTAGAAAATTACATAGGGAATATGTCGGCGAATTTTCATTCGAATAACTGTATCCAAACCGGAAATATAGCCAAGTAAGTATTTAGTAAGGGTCTTTCACAATGCCTTTTAAGCATTTCTTCAATGCATATCTTTTAACTTGATGAAACAATGAACATGACATTTGGTGGAAACGCATAGAATGGAAATAGTGTCTGCCACAAATATTTTTGAAGTTTGTAGGACCAAGTTAACAGGGTGTCCCTGAATAGCTGCAAAAGTATACTTGTTCAATACTCATAGGAAAGCTTGCGTGGGCTCTTATGTCAGGGGACACAATGGAATCATTTCATAAAGTAGCTTTTCCTTGATTAAAAAAACAGTAACAGTAGATTTACAGCTAATAATTCAGTTCATATATAAAGCCAAGCCATCCTTACGTTTCCCTGAGTTTCTTTCTGCTCAAAGGCCATCAGAAATCTCAAATCGAAAAATGACTGTAGATGTTCCGAGATTTTCGTATTCGCCAGAAAGCATCGCCGTAAATCAATAGGTACATACATATTTAGAGTGTGAGTGTTCCCTGTTTTGTTACTTTACGTCTTTAAAATATTAATACTTAAATGATTCCCAATTTTTACACTTACCTCTAATAAAAGTGTTGCCGCTTTCACGTCATCCTTTTTGGCAGCAATATGTAAAGCTGGCAATCGCACCTTACCGCGTGTATCGCTTTCCAGTAGAACGGCAACAACTTTGTCATGTCCTTGTTGCATTGCAACAGCAAGTGGAGTGAATCCATCTTCGGTTGCTAAACTCTGATTAGCTCCGTTGGCCAAAAGTAGTTTGACAACGGAATCGTGATTTTCTTGGGCCGCCATATAGAGTGGCGTAAATCCATTTTGCGATTGGACGTTCACTGATGCATTGTGATGTAATAATAATTTAACAACTTCTTCCTGGCCAGCCAACGAAGCTATGTGCAAAGCCGTATTGCCTTTCTTTGTAGCGCTATCCACAAGTGCACCTCTCTTGAGTAATTCCGATACGACATGAATGTGACCATCCTTTGATGCCAAATGAAGTGCATTTAAGCCATTCTGAAATAAAATAGAAAATGTTGGCTTAAGTTAAAACATTTGATTACTTATTAATTTGTTATTATATTTGCAGAAAAGAGAAGAACTACTGAAATACTGTAACAACAAAATCTGAATCAATTAATGTACATTAGGGGTACTATTGTTCCGAATTAAATTGTCAATACTCGTACATAATACATAATTTAGTGGATTGGGTCCAATTGGGTCCCACTCGTCCTACTACATATAAATGTTTTCAGTTTCTTCTTTGCAAGAATCCACCCTGGCGATATTTCAAAAGATTAAGTATTTAGTTCAAAGAAAGTGGGTTACATTCACTGCTAGCTGACTAAAGAGTAACCCTATATTAGAGGGGTACATTCTGAATTGTATTCTTTTCTTCTTCCAACACATTTAGAAGATTAGCGTCAATGGCGTATAAGCATACCAGAGGCCAAATGGGATTACATACTATGCTATAAAATAAAGTTGTAAATATATGTATACATGCAAAAGCAACCTTTAATGTCGGTTCAGTTTAAATTTGTATAAATGTTACAGCGACGGACACTGCAATTGTTTATTGGGTGTTCTATTTGTAAAGAGAACCAGAGCGTATGTATATGGAGTGGTCGAGTATTCTTCATTAATTAATAGGAGATTCACACTATCGAAGATTTACTTCTTCTTCTTCTCTGTACCGTAACCCCTTGTGGGGCATGGTGCGTTCAATCAGCCGTTTATAGGCTACTTTGAGTCAACGTTGGCTTGTGGAAATTATGCCCCCAGAACTATCATTACCGTTTCCGGTGTTCACCGAGGCGAAAACGATCTATTAGTCTAGGAGCCAGGTACCCAACTACCTTCCTCTTAAGGTAACCGGCTGAAAATGTGTACAGGTGGTAGTTCATCACCCCTTCTGCTTAAAACTGCTGGTCAGCCCAAAATTTAGCGGTTCCTTGTTAGGGAAATTACGCAATTTGTGTGCTAATTTTGAGGTTCAATCTTCCTCATAAGGTAACCGGCTGAATTTATGTACATATGTTAGATCTCGACTTCTACATGCCAAAAGTGCCGGTCAGCCCAATTTTTAGCGGTTCCTTCACCTATGCTTACCGCCTCAAAGCTGCAAAAAAATGACCCCTACCTTCCTCATAAGGTAACCGGCTGAATTTATGTTCAAACGATATATATCGCTTAACCGTAGCAAAACATAGTGGGCTGACCGCTCTGAACCGGTTCCTTGACCGGTTTTAACCGGTTGAAAGTATTGAAAATACCTTCGTAAAAAATGTATTTTTGATCATACCTGATTAGGTAACCAGGCTGGATGTGTGTTCAAATGGTAGATCTCAATTCGTCCCTATCGAGAGTACTGGTCAGCCCAGACCAAACCGGTTCCTTGACGATTCAAAATAAGCAAAAATACACCAAGTATACAATATAATCTACTTATTTTTGGGGTGATATGTAGCATTAACCCAATTAAATTTATGTTCGTATGACAGATCCTAATGCGCCAGTGTCGAAAGTGCCGGTCAGCCCAGACTAAACCAGTTCCTTGACGCGTTTCTACCGATTCGAAATAGGCTAATTTACACCAAGTACACAATACAAACTGCGTAATTTTGGCAAAATTAAGGCCCGATTTCTCAAAACTCTTATCGAATGGTTAGTCTTATCGTATAAGGAAGACACACACAATTTTCAGAAAGCTTTTCCATTATATTAAATTGAATTTTTTTTGCATAGTTATTCCATATTTTGCTTGGTTACGCCTTCATCTTAGATTGAAAACATCATTTAGCAATTCCATACAACGGCGTAAATAAGAAAAAGATAACAATGCTATGCCAAATTAACTAAAATGCAATTCAATATAATCGAAAAGCTTTCTGAAAATTGTGTGTTTTTTCTCTATACGATGAAACTAACCATTCGATAAGAGTTTTGAGAAATCGGGCCTTAAAACATTCACCGGATTGAATTCATGTTTATGTAGCACTGAGAGTATTTCTGTGTCTCTCTCTCTCTCTTGATTACCGTAACGCGTAACTTCTAGTGGAGCATGATGCGTTGATGACTACCGAGTGTAGTCATCAACGTTACAAAGACAACTGAATTCGGAGTGCGATACGGTTGTCAGCCATACCACTTCCTATTCGCATTGTTAGTTTATTATTCTAAGATAAGAATATTTCTTATCATCTTCTTCTAAATAATAAACTTGCGACGAGTCGTGCCGAGTTTGGAAACTCGTTTCTCTATGAGTGTCTATTTCACAGAGTGGCGACCGAACCATCACGGCCACAGAGCACGACGCGCATTTCGTTTCTCCTCTTAGATTAATTCCTTATTACAAATTTATGTAAGGCTTTGCCTCCACTACATGCCTTTACGGGTAACGGCTACACTGCGGCATTCTAGAGAAAGGGGGAAATCGGACCCTGTAAAATATTAGAAAATAATGTTATATTTCAAAATATATTTTCTTCACTTTCGATCGAGTCTGACGTGGATGATGAAGCCAAAATGAGTGGCATTCAAGAGTTTACCGCGTTAATGTACTCCGTTAGAAATTGCAATAATCCACGCTATTGCAATTTCTAAAGCTCGCGTAGAAATTTTGAGAAAATGTATGCTAGCAAACAAAAAAAAATCAGAGCAATTTCTAAAAAAAATAAGGAGCTTTGATTAAACTTTGAATCATTGCTGGGAGCTTTAACATTTTATTCAGTGCCACTTTGACGGCTCCCTCCAAATTACTTTAAGAAGTAGTCCTGTACATTTAAACTTCTCCAGCATTTACACCTAAAACAAAAGTACATCCAGCAAACAAAATTAGATATGAGCAGCGGATTGGAGTGATATGTATTCTTTTTGCCGCAGATGAATTTTTCTTTGGCGGGGTAACTTTTACAACTTTGTTGTTTTTGGTCAGATATCATATATTTTTGCATACTTAAATAGCCAACTAATATTTTTGTTTTGGGAAAAGTTTCAATAGGTTTTTGTTCAGCATATTCCATAAATTTAATATCATAAGTTATATTCACAGGGTCTTCTTTAAAATAAATAGATACTGCAAACGCAATTGCAAATACGCCACAAATGGCTGTTGCTGAGCTTTTTTAAAAATAATTTTGGGATGAAATGGGTACAGTTTATTAATATGTATTTTGTGCAAAATAGATTTGTGTTGCTCTGCTAACATTCTGTTAGTAATCTGTTAATTTTTTGTTAACTCTGTTAATGCTCTATTAACGTTCTCTTAACACTCTATTATCTTTTCGTTAATGCTCTGTTAACGTTCTGTTAATGTTCTCTTAATTCTCTTTAATCATTCGGCTAACGCTCTGTAAACGGTCTGTTACCTTTCTTTTATTACTCGATTTACGTTCTGTTAACGTTCTGTTAAGGCTCTGTTAATTTTCTGTTAACACTCTGTTAACGATCTGCTAACGCTCTGTTGTTGCCTTGCCAACGCTTTGTTAACGTTCTGTTACTGATCTGTCTTAATGCCCCCCTGACCCAGTGGCCCAATGTCACATTGTCCCAATGTCACAGTGTCCCAATGTTCCAATGTCCTAATGCCCTAAGGTCCATTGTCACAGTGTCCTCATGTCCCAATGTTCTAATATCCCAGTGTCCCAATGTCCTAATATCCTAATGTGCCAATGTCCCAATATCCTGATGTCCCAGTGTCCCAATTTAGGTCCTATTGTCCCAATGTGCAAATATCACAGTGCCCCAATGGTTTAATGTCCGAATGTCCCACTACCCTAGTGTCCCAATGTCCCAGTATCGGAATATCCCAATGTCCGAGTCTCCCACCTAATGTCCTAATATCCCAATGTCTAACTGTCCTAATGTCTTAAGGTCCTAATTCCCCAATTTCCTAATATCCCAGTACCCCAAATGTCCCAGTATCCTAATGTGATAATATCCCAATGTCCTAATGTACCAGTGGTCAGTTTCCCAATGTCGCAGTATACCAAGTGTCCCAAGGTCCCAATAGCCTTATGTCCTAATATCCCAGTGCCCCAATGTCCCTGTATCTCAGTGCCCTAATGTCCTAGTATCCCAATGTTCCAATATCCCAATGTGCCAATATCCCAATGTAACAATGTCCCAATGTTCTAATATCCCGATGTCCCAGTGCCCCAATGTTCCCACGTCCCAGTTTCCCCAGTGTACCTAATGTCCCAATGTCCTAATGTGTTGATGTCCCAATATCCCAATGTCCTAATGACCCAAGACCCTAATGTTCACATGTTCTTATATCCCAGTGTCCCTATGTGCGAATATCCCGATGTCCCAATGTCACAACATTCCGATGTCTCAGTGGTCCAATGCCCCTATGTACCAGTGTCCCAATGTCCCAATATCCGATTGTCCCAAGGTCATAATGTCCCAATGTCCTAATATCCCAGTGTCCTAAAGTCCCAGTCTCCCAGTGTCCCAATATCCCATTGTCCCAATATCCTGATGTCCTGATGTCCCAATGCCCCAATATGCCGATATCCCCACGTCCCTGTTTCCCCATTGTGCCTAATGCCCCAATGTCCTAATGTCCCAAGACCCTAATTTCCCAATTGCCTAATATCCCACTACCCCAAGATCCTAGTCTCCCAGTCTCCCGGTGTCCCAATATCCAAATGTCCCAATGCCGCAGTGTGTTTTAAAAAATGGTCAATGCGATGAGCCGATAGACGCAATTGTTGGAAATCTTTTGTTAACTTTACCTATTAATTTACCGTTATTCCATCCACTTATCTAAATGGAAGACATTGATTCTTTAGAAGGACCACCAGAGGATCATTCGTTCCAAATTTCATAAAAATCCCATCACGAAGAGAGACAGTAGAAGCAAGTCTTTCTGCAACTGTAGACTTCATTCTGAAATTGGGTTACTCGCTTAAGTCTGTGAGGGTGAAAATTTCACCGTTTATTGCATATATCTTACCCGTTATTGTGCCGATCGAAGATTTTATTTGGAAAGGCACTAGAACAGGATATGTGGAATATTTTGGTAAAAAATTTTTTTTGGGGGCTGTTGCCTGGAAGGCTGTAGCCTGATCAAACAAAAAAGCAAGTTGTCTCCGGTAATCATAGACTTGTTCGCTTTCGTTTTTCTTTTTCCTTTGGCGGGCGAGACGCTCTCGCGTCTCTTGATATACACTGCCTGTCATAACAATAGCCGCACCATAAGACAGACTGATCCTTGGAAATTGAAAGAGAGCACAGTTATTCCACATATTATATACTTAGGGCATATTAAAAAGACAAATAGTTCCACAAAAAATTTCCTTTTATTTCATACCGTTATTCTTCTATAAAGGAAAATCTAAATTTCCGGTCCGTCATAACTATAGCCGCACTTGGAATCAGTATAGTAAAAACTGTTAAAAAAGCCTAAATTAAGGAAATTCATAACGGGAAAAATCTTTTTAAATAAAATTGACTCTGAGGAATTATTTTGTTTATTTCTCAATAAATCATTATAACGGTTTTTCACGATTTTTGCTTATTGACTTCTCAGTATCAATAACCATTTCTTTTACATAGAAAACTGTTTGAGATTGTATTTATTTTATGAATTTGACGTAATAATGTTTCCTAAAGATTTCCTGTCTAATTTTGATAAAGGAGGGGCGACCTCCGTAACATTTGTTTCATTGGAACCTTCTTGAAGTGCAATGATTGGCGAGATATTATGCAATCTCTTGTTAGAAAGTCCGTTATGTGCCATGTCTTCTGTATTAAAATGAAAACAGTTTATCGTTAGGATATTCCAGAGAAGAGTTTACTGTATTAGAGGTTGTTACATCAACTTTTAAACACATTGTCAACCCTGCTTAACACTATTAAGGAACTCTGTCCAAAATTTGTATTGAGGTCTAAGAAAATCTGGCAAGTGCGCATTCAAAGTATTAGACAGGATATTCTACCTATAGAATACTTGATTTCGTCACTTCCAGCTTAGGAAAAACTTCTTCTTCTTGTCCTGACGATAAACTGCTTCCATTTTATACAGCAGATCGGACACAACGGATTTTAAAGCAAGAGATTGCATCAACTCTTACCAGTCGTAGTACTTAAAGTTGGTTGCAATGTTTCAAATGTTCGAGAGGAACCTCCCATTGATCCAAATGAGACAGGAAACCTTCGAGAAACATTATAACGTAAAATTTAGTAAAAAAAAACACGAGTTCAGACAGTTTTCTATGTAAAAGCAGCGATTGCCGATGCTAACAAGCTAATAAGCCTAAAACTCGAAAAAGTGTTAAAATGATTTCGTGAAACATAAACAAAACAATCTCCCAGAGTCTATTTTATCCGAAAAGGATCTCTCCCGTTATAATTTCACTCAATCTCTGCTTTTTAATCAGTTTTTGCTATAATAATTCCAAGTGCGGCTATAGTTATGACAGACCGGAAATTTAGTTTTTCCTTTATAGAGAAATAACGGTTTGAAATAGAAGGAAACTTTTTGTGAAATTATTTGTGTTTGAAGTATCCCTTTTGCTTATAGTATGTAGAATAACTGTGCTCTCTTTAAATTTTCAAGGATCAGTCCGTCTTATGGTGCGGCTATTGTTATGACAGGCAGTGTATATATTATCATATACAGTGAGTCACAGTGAAAGTGAGCCACCCTAGTAGAAGAAGCATATCTAAAAAATATCCCATTAAATATTTTTCGGACAAACAAATTGTTGGTATTAGAACTCTCAGGAAAACGTCTACTTCCAATATAGTATATGAATTATCATTGTTTGATTCCACGCACAGTTGTAGAAGCCGTTAAAAACAAACCAGTGCAGAATTTCATGTCAATGAAAGTGAGCCATCTAATTGAATTTGTTATTTTAACGGTAAAAATTTTCCGGAATTGCAATTTTTTGATTGATTTAATAGATTTTCCTTCAGTTGTGTATTTTTATTCATAAGGATGGGTCGACAGACAGGTATAGAAATCTGCCGATAGATAGTAAAATACCATCAGAAAGGGAAATCTCAGAGGGAGATAGCCCTATTGGTACAGAAAAGCCACGGAATAGTGCAACACATTATTCACTGGTTTTTCAGAGACGGAAGGATAATAAATAAGCAAAAACGAGGTACTCAAAAAACGTTTACAGCGAGAGATGAGACCTTTTTAGTCCGTGAGATTAAAATGAACCCTCATCTAAGTGCCCCATAATTGACCGCAATGGTCAAAAATCAACTAAATATTGACGTACACCCTGAAACCGTAAGGAGGAGTCTCAGGAGGCAAGGATTCAACGGGCGAGTAGCTCGGAGAAACTGAATATTACCGCAGCTAACAAAAAAAAACAATGCCTAGAGTTTGCTAATACGTTAATAAGGACATGCATTTTTGGCAAATGGCATTCCAATAAATACGAGTTTGCTAATTTTTACTTTCTAACATTAGGATTTAAGTGTTATTTATAGATGATAATAAATTTAACATCGTTGGTTCAGACGCTAAGTGGATTGTGTCGCGCAGAAAGAATGAAGAGTTAAAGACGAAAAATATCCATTCGCAAACAAAGCACGGCGCGGGGGTGTCTCCGCCATGGTTTGTGGGTGTATGGCGGGTAGTGGAACCGGCAATCTTCACCATATTGGAGGTATAATTGACAAATTTGTGTATGTGGATATTTTAGAACAACATCTTCAAGAAAGTGTAGATAAACTAGGAATCGAAGACATCTTCTACTTCTACCAAGACAATGACCCGAAACACAAATCCCGGATTGCGCGCGAATGGCTTTCGAATAATTGTCCCCATGTTTTGGAAGTGCCGCCATGCGCCATAGTCCCCGGATCTAAATATTATCGAACATTTATGGGCCCGTTTTAAGCAAAAGCTCCAAAAACGCTGCATCAGTACAAAAAACGACCGTTTGGAAGCCATACAAGTTGAGTGGGAAGCAATTCCGTCTAGTTACACTTCAAATTTACTCCAATCGATGCTCAGGCGTTTACAAACAGTTATTAATGCAAAAGGGGGGGGCAACAAAGTATTCAGATGTGTTTTATTTAGGTGGCTCACTTTCATTGTGACATCTTTTTTCGACTCTTTTTAGTTTTGATGTTATTTTTTCTTGCTAAAATAAAATAAGACAATTGTCAAACACATTAAATAAAAGACTGACGTTTAGCAAATAAAATAATATAAAATACAATTTAGTTTGATTTTCTTTTCATTGGTTTTTCTAGGATTTTCTTTTGTTACTCAAGGTGGCTCACTTCGACTGTGACTCACTGGACTGTGTAATGGAGCCCATAGGCAAGTACATTCTACGATGCATTTTGAATTTAGTGACATACGTTTCGACTAGTATCCAGAGTTTTGACTGAATTATTTTAATCCAGTGAAGGATTTGTTTGTAGTCTGAATCCGCTTAGTGTAAATTTGTATAACCTGTTTTTTGGGTGGGGCTTCTATGGCAGCCCCATGACCTCAATGTCCGATTTCGCCCGTTTTCGTTCCAACGTTTTGTATCGTCGATAGAGATGTGGTCAAAATTGGTCCATAAATAAAAAAAAACAAGTTGTTGTTAGGAGTGGCGCTTCTATGACAACCGTGACTACATAGCCGAATTTTTAATCTCGTTTAAATGGGTTTATGTTTGGGGCCCACCAGAAGTATTCGCTTTGGGCGGGCGGTTACCGTTAACGCAACTGGCTAGACACGCTAGGGCCTTGTTGATGATAATGAAGAAGATCAATGTGGCGTTGACTTTAAATGCATTACACATAATATGTATTAGGGATGAGCATCGAACATCGATGTTTCCGAAACCCACCAGCTACCAGGAAGTCTCGTCTAGAGCTTCATCATCTGGCAAGGTCTGCAAGGAGGCCCCGTCAAGGGACTCCTCTCGTGATTTGATGTCAAAGGGAAGAACTAGTTCGCACAAGAGCGGTCTATCCTCGACATCTATTCATAGTCCAAAGGAAGTCTCGTCAAGAGCTTCCTCGCAAAGGACTCTTTCGTCGATTACGCATAGCCCGGTGGAAGTTTCGTCAAGAGCTTCCCCACAAAGGGCCCGTAAATACGTTGCCCCAGCAAAGGCGCGCTGCCGCATCAAGAACAATGCTTATAGGGTCCGTGACTATATATCGAATGTTGAGGAGTCTCAAAGGACCGACAAGCAAAAGGAGTCTCTCGCGTGGGCTTTGGGCGTTATTGCTGATCTTCCAGTTGAAAACCGTGTCGTTAAGCGACAACGCTCAATGGAAGATCAGACTGTAGGGGAGAAGCGACAGAAAGTTGCACCTCTCAGTGGTTCGGCCGCACCATGGGAGCTTCTCGGTCGATAACTGGATTCTTGTCGAGGGAATTTTGTCCGTCAGCTACCAGAGCGTCATGGAGGTCTTTCCAGGTCCACCACCGGTGTGCGAGGATGGAGGCTGGTTTCAAGGCGTTAAACTGATGAAGTTCGCCGATGAAAGATCAGCCTCCATGTTTAAGTATTGTATTGGCAAGGCGGGAGAGGTTTGGCCTGGTGCTAAGCTGGAAGTCGTGACCAAGGACAAAATTCCATCGCGACCTAGGGCTCGTGTATTGCTGCCACCAATTATGTCCGACAAGGACCAAATTATGCAGATGATCCGTACATGCAATGTAGATATTCCAACCGACAATTGGCGAATCATAAAGTTGGAGGAGCCGGTGGATAATCGCAGCTTTGCGGTTCTTCTAATCAACAAGGAGTCTTTGGCCCCGTTAAGCAAGTCAGGCGGAGCTGTTAGGTTCGGCTTCATCAAATTAAAACTTCGCGTGTATAAAAGCGACATCAAAAGGGCCCTCGAGCCTGCACCTGTCATCACTCAATCAAGGGATGAAGGGACTGTTGCGGCTGACGGTCCGGCTCTCGCAGAGTTAAGGTCGGCAGATCAAATAGCAGATGATGACCGCTTATCGCTCTGCTCGGACCTGGCCGCTCTGGATACTACCTCTCAGCCGTCTCCGATGCTAGAATCCCTTGGTTCCGACACGGATGAGGAGACGGACGTCACCGTGGTTGAGAGAGAAGCCTCATGATAAGATTTCTCCAAATTAATCTTCACCACTCAAAAGCAGCTTCGGCTGCTCTTATTCTTCGTTTATCACGAACAAAAGAAGATATTGTTTTGGTTCAGGAACCCTGGGTGAGAGATGGCCTCGTTAAGGGTCTGAGGTGTCCTGACTATACAATTTTCTGCGTTACGGGACGGGATAGACCCCGATCCTGCATTCTTGTTAGTAAGACCGTCAAGGCTTTCTTACTACCGAACTTCAGTAACAGTGACTGTGTTTTAGTCTGCTTGGAACTACAGGGTAGGGTATCCTGGGTCGCATCAGCATACATGCCTCATAATGCCGATCACTTACCTGCCTCTAATTTAAAAGAAGCCATAGCGGCAGCAAAGGCGTCGGAAACTGATATGATTCTAGGATGCGACTCTAATGCACACCATATCATTTGGGGTAGCTCTGACACCAATGAGTGAGGCGAACTGCTTCTCAAATATATAATGGGAACCAATCTCTTCGTATGTAATGTAGGCTGTGAGCCAACTTTTATAACAATAAATAGGCAAGAAGTCTTGGACATCACTCTAGCATCAGAGAATGCCTTATTTCTTATCAATGACTGGAGGGTGTCGTCAGACCACTCCTTGTCTGATCATCGATATTTACAGCTTAGCATTGCTGAACGTCCTGATGCAGTTCCTCACATTGTGGATCGCAGAAGGACCGACTGGCCCAGATTTCGTATTGCCTTTAACGAAGGGCTTCCAGCATTACCGACTCTGCCCCACAGCGAGCAACAGCTCGATGATCTGGTAAATACTTTTTCGGCGTCTATTGAGGCAGCGAATTCTGAGTCGTGCCCTGCCATCTCATATTTTGCCAAGAAAAAAACCGTCATGGTGGAGTCCCAAGATTTCCGAATTGAGATCAGTGAGCAGGAGAAGTTTCAATAAGGCTAAAGCTTCTAGGACGGAGTCGGATTGGATCTCCTACAAAAGAGCGTCCAAACGCAATGCGTGGCAAAGCTTTTGCGAGAGTATCGAAGGGTCATCTGAGACTTCAAGATCTAGGAAAATGATGGCGTCTAATCCATCAATGCCCAGTTTCCTTCAAAAGGAAGACGGATCGTGGACGTCTTCGAGCACTGAGACCATTGAGTGTTTGCTTGACTCTCATTTCCCGGGAAGCTCGGTAACTGCACCACCTGAATTCCCTTTGAGTCACACAGCACCGTGTGATAGTGATTCGATCTTATCTCGGGAGAAGATATTGTGGGCCATATCTAGTTTTAAGCCGTTTAAATCTGCCGGACCTGATGGCATTATCCCTGCAGACTTGCAGCAATGCTTAGACATTACCTATCCTTGGATAGAGAGCATACTAACAGCATGTCTCCGTCTAGTTTATATTCCTCGCGTATGGAGAGAGGTGCGGGTCACGTTTATTCCAAAAACGGGCAGAAGCTCACACGCCCGACCTAATGACCTAAGGCCCATTAGTCTCTCTTCAACTTTGCTCAAACTACTTGAACGACTTGTGGATACACATCTACGAATGACTATTCCGCCACATCACCTTTCAACGGCACAACATGCCTACTGGAAAGAAAGGTCAGTGGATACGGCTCTGCACCCTCTAGTCAGATACATTGAAAAATCTATTCATCAGAAGGAATACACGATGGCTGTGTTCCTAGATATTGAGGGCGCCTTCAATAACATTAAACCTAGGGCGATTACCGACGCACTTCGAAGCCGTCATGTCGACGAGCCTTTCTGCATACTGGTGAATGCGCTATTGATATCGAGGCGCATTATTACAACCATGGGTTCAACGTCTTTATATAGGTATGTTTCTAAAGGCACCCCACAGGGTGGTATTTTATCTCCCTTACTGTGGAACATAGCAATCAATCAATTGCTTCTGGATCTTGAGAGGTCTGGATGTAAGGTCACTGCATATGCTGACGATGTGGCTATCGCTGTTACAGGTAAGTTCCCGGAAGTCCTTAGTGGACTACTTGAACACGGCCTATCTTTTGTAACTAAATGGGCCAACCTCAGTGGCGTGGGACTTAATCCTGCTAAAACAGAGCTTGTGCTCTTCACTAGGAGACATACTCTTCCTTCTTTCAACCCACCTACACTACGGAATAGTCCATTAATTTTTGCTGAAAAGGCTAAATTTCTTGACATCTTGTTAGACCGGAAGCTTTGCTGGAGGCCTAACATTCAGTGAATAAAGCAACTATAGCACTCTATACATGTAGGAAAGCCGTAGGGAAAGCCTGGGGCTTGCAGCCAAAAACTTTACATTAGATCTACACTGCTGTTGTCCGTCCTATTCTATTATACGGTGTTTGTGTATGGTGGACGGCACTCAGCAAGACAGCCTATAATAACTTGCTGGCAAAGGTACAAAGAATGGCTTCTCTTGTCATAACTGGAGCCTTTTGTACCACCCCCTCAGCCGGACTGGACGCTACTTGACCTGCTGCCACTGGATTTGTTCGGTCAAAAGCTGGCTGCTAACACTGCTTTACCTCTGCGGGAAACTAATCAGTGGCGAACGCTTGATTATGGGCATTCGCTTATACTAAGTACATAATTTTAACCTACTTTTGGAAACTGACTATACTACTCCTAAATATGCTTTTGGTAAGAGCCATTACAGTTTGATTCCGTCGAGGGATTACTGGGACAACAACATGCCTCGGGACGTTGAGTCATTTGCTATCTACACTGGTGGCTCCAAGTCACACGAAGGAGTGGGTATTGGCATCCACTCGGATGTTCTTGATGTTAACCTGTCATTTCGTTTGCCTAATTACTGTGCCGTCCTGCAGGCGGAGATTTCGGCGATTATGGAATCCTTAACATGGCTAGGTAATCATGTCGTCACTGCGAGGGATTTCACTATTTACACTGACAGCCAGGCTGCAATTCGATCTCTCGAATCGGTCCTGACAACATATAAAGCTGTCGAAACCTGCCGCTCGGCTCTTATAGAGATGGGTCGTTTTTTCAATATTACCCTCTGTTGGATACCTAGTCATAGTGGATTCGCGGGGAACTGTAATGCGGATCGCCTCGCCCGTAATGCGACAAATATGAATTTAGAGGACTATCATAGTAACCTAAAAACGCCGATTTCCTTCTGCAGAGTGGCAGTAGAAGCGGCTGTTTTGCTCGGCTAGTGCCAGGTGGACTCACGGCAGCACTTGCGCGACAACTAGGTTGATTTGGCCACGGCTTGACTCGGCCCGATCAACAATATTATTGTCACTGGACAGGAAACACATTGGTGGGGTGCACGGTGCTATAACGGGGCACTGTCCTATTGGGGAGCACGCAAGGAGACTCCGCATTCCCCATAATGACTACTGCAGAAGTTGTGATGACGAAGAAGAGGAAGTGTCCGGCCTTGGCCGAAGTACGAAGACGTATTCTTAGTTCTAGGTTTTTCTATGATATGGACGATCTTCGGGATGTGAGCCCAATATTGCTCAATAAGTATATTGCCAGAAAGGGCTCGTTTTACAGCATGACTTAGTACGTACTTTTCTTCTTCCACGGGGTATCACAATCGACCAATCTTTTGGTCTAAGTGCACTAGATGTCAATTCCAGTGGCTCCTGCACCTAACCTAACCTAAGTATTCGTTTAACTTTCTTTAGAATAGTTCCTACACGCTTAGATAATAATAAAATTGTCTTGAACTAAAGTCTAAGAAATTTACTAAAACACGCCAAGAGGTCGATGGATTATGTAAGCTAAAATTATGTATTCTAGAAATCTTCCTCTCAGTTCAACAAACAATTTGCTGAAGGTTATTTGGGTTAAATTTGTTTAAGGCGGCTATTTTTGCGCAGAAAACATAAAATCGCTTCGCCAAAATGTTTTGACACATAATTTGGGTAAAAAAAAATTGGCGTTGTTTAAGAGGACATCACAAACACATTTTTGGCCATTTTAGCCACCTTTCTGTCTAAACTTAATTTATGTCAGCCTAACAATTTTGGCTCCCAAAGTTGATTTGGATTACCTAGATGTTTCTGGGTGGATGACCGATGCTACAATGTTCTGAATAGCTGTTCCAAATTTGACGGAAATTCATTCAAAAACAGTTGTTGATCGGTAGTTTTAGCTTCCCGTATAAGGTCTCTAAATTTGTTTGAAGAACATTTACAAAAAAAACATTTCTAAAGGATATAATCCCGAGGTCGTTAGTGATTTAAATTTATACTCATATTTTAAGTAATATTCTGTGAAGAAATTTCAAAAATAATTTTCTATGGGCGTCTTCGAAATGTGTATCGTGCGGCCCGCTCAATCCTGCAGACAGGAATATTTGGCCCAGGGTAGGTTTTTTGTGCAATAATTTTAATTTTTTAGGATTGTATTTCAGTTGCCTCTCCAAGTTTGAATAAACGAAATTTTGAGGGGCTATGGTAAAAATTTCCCGACATGGGACTGTTCTTTACAACTTATTTGAAAAATTCATAGGTTGTTAAAAAAAAAACAACAAAACATCGATAAGAAGAAATAATCAATGGTCAAAATACATCGGCCATGCAACATCGATGATTAAATGATCGACCATCGATAACTGATCATGCTCTATATTTTTCTTGAGAAATTGTTATATTTTGCATACTCTCTTTGCAATTAAACAAATAAATTCATAAATTAGGCACTTTTTTCCTTATGAATATCTGAGAACAGTTCAATTTTTATTGAGTACTCATAAAGGCGAAACCATCGATGTTTTTGTGTCGATGACTGTGACTGGAGCCCTTAAACATGTTTTTATTCGTTGGCCTTTTTCGTATTTCGTAACTTGACGCTAGTTACGTTAATGTTACGTATATGTTTATGTAGCTTCAACATGTAACTATCACTTAAGTTTAGTATGCTAGAAACCTGGTGCCCTTTGACAATGATTATGTTTTCAGAATGGTTAACATGACAAACTGAACGTTTCGTAGCTCCACAGCTATGATCTTTACGTGGGGCTGTCCTCAACTTTTGGTACTAAACTGGTACCAAAAGTTTTGGTACTAAACTGGTACCAAAAGAGCCAGAGTGCATTCCGGCGTTATATCTTGGGAGGAGTTTATCGTTATATGCGCTAGTTAGTGCGAGAATGTTCACAAGTCGGTTCTTCATATTAAGTTGTGACAAGTTTATTTTAAACTGTATGATAATGTTCGGATGAAATCCTTAAACACGAACAATTATTTCGTCACACAACCTTGCAAAGTAAACTTGCGCGAATAAAACATTCCAGTTAATTACATGCAATCTACATATACACTCCCAGTTTCTCGCAATTCATAAAAGCATTGAAAGTAAGTCAAAAGAAAACAGAACTGGTACTGTTCACCACCAAAAAATGACATTCAGAGGTTTCAGTTGTCACTAGGCGCGAAAATTTTGAGCTTATTTTGGATTCAAAAAGAAGCTGAGCTCTGTTTCTGTGGATATACGTGATATAGATAGTCAGTCTGTCGGAAATCAAAGTGGCGTGGACTACCGAGAACTCGTTGAGATTGAGAATACCCAGTAGGCAACAACGCTCACAGCTACTGCAATTGTGGAAGAAAATGTCGTAAAATTTTGTTCTTCATTTTCACTTAAAAAAGAACATTAAATATAATATAAATAAACAACGCCCAATCATTTGAAAAATTGCTGAACATGGTAAAGACACAGAAAGATGAACATACCCACTTTGACCTAAATACGCAATTTATTATACAATGGTTTACTTACAGCGTTGCTAGTGTTTATGTCGATGTTATTTTTAAGATGTTCAAGAACCTTGTCGAGATTTCCAGCTCTGGCCGCTCGCAGAAACGAAGTGTTTCCGTCGGACTGTAAAGAAGAAAATAAATAAATTAGCTTTAGAAAGCGAAGGAATATGAATATATAATAATTTATTATCCTTAAATATTAGAAAAATACGTTTGATTGATTCTGTTTAGCTGGACTTTGAATAAGGACTAACGATTTAATGAACGGATTGCGTGCTCAGAAAGTTTTTTATTTCCGCTTATACTCCTAGATACTCGTATATACAAAAAACTTGGGTATAATTCAATTGGGCTAGTCAAGGGCATACTTACATCCCGAAAAGAGAGGAGGGGAGAATTCCGCCTCCATTTCAAATATTTCATCTATCCTAGAAAATTGATCTCAATTTTAATCCTTAGATTTACAGTGAAACTGATTGGGATGTTTCTACGTCTTCTGTTAGATAATAACTAAATGTTGCATTCTTTGTGTCCGGAAAATCTTCAGTAGTTTCACTAACTATCTCATACTCTTTTCTTATTGTCCTCCGACCGGCTACATAAGAATATGTGTGCGTTTATCTGGCAATGCTCACCTTTGTTGCATGCGCTTGTTATATATAGGAGACTATATTTACCGTCTGGAACTTTATTTACTATACAAAGTATATAAGAAAAAAGGACAATGCGCATGTTCAAGAAGTATATGGGAACGTACATTGTATATAAAACTATGCTGGCGCTGACATTACATCAAGGAGAAGATGTGCAACGTTGCCAAGGATTATCACAATATTCGGATCGATACCAGACAGAATGTCTCCACATGCAGAGTGCAAAAAGCAGATGTCTACATAAGCCTGGGATTCACTTTACGGACTGTAATCTTAGAAAAATTTGGACAAAGGATACTGATATATATGGATGGAATTTAATAGCCAAACGGCGAAGAAGCAGTGGGATTTCAATAATATTTTCTATAAGTAAAAGGTAGACTGAAGGATCACAGGTTTTCTGTTTGCGTAAAATGATCTAGGTTAGTATAGCAGCATAATTCAGCAACCTTGATAGACTTTACTTATGTTATCTATCCCACACACGTATATTCTGATACTGAGAAACTAAAAGACTTTTACCATAGGCTGCAATCTCGAAATTGTGCTCGCAGTTTTCAGATAGAAATATCTCAATATCTCAGTCTTCAAGTCGCCTAGACTTTGCGTCGCGAAGACTGCAACAATTTTGAGAAAGAAGAACCTCAGGGTAAGCAATGCACTACAATTTTGAGGTAAGTAAACAGGATGTGCGGAAACAAAAAAAAAAGTTTTTAGAATGAGAGAAAAATGAGTTTTTATATGAAATGAGCGAGTCGCTGTCGCCAGAGCCGATGCAGTCGTGTCGAGCACAACGTACCTTTAGACATGTATATTCTATACCGATTTGCACGAATAAGCTAAGCCTATTGAGAGTCTCACAAAACAAAATTTGTGTTTCGGACTAGGCAGTCTTGATCTCGTTTTTACTTACCGGATCATGCTTAGTAGTAATTACTAGGAATCCCATACACAATGATAAATTTGAAAAATTGATCCAGTCCTATGGCTTGGATCCTATGCATTAATACACCGCAAACAATTTCCCTATAATTTGTCCCATTTGTCATTTGATTTTACAGTAAATTTTCCTTTAAATTGAATCTTGCACCGCGCAAAATTTCAAGTACAATTTCAAATTTAGTGCGTTTGGGACATCGAACTTCCAGAAGATGGAATGTGGATACACTAAGAAAATGATTTCAAAAAATTTTTCAAACATTTTAGACTAAAAAAAATGAAAATCGTAGTAGGCTAGTTTTTTCTGTCAGCTTTTTACATTTAGAACATAACTGTCAGATTTGACAAATACAACTGTCAGATTTGACAAACTGAAATGTCCATATTTCAAATTTGATAATTCTAAACGTCAATTATTGAAAATTTGATGAAAGAAGAGAACTGTCAATTTGATGTGCTGGGTAATTAGACCTGTCTGAAAAATACAATGTTGACCAAAAAAGTTTACCCAGATGTTCTAATATTATTTAATATAGTGCCTTTCGACTTACACGGACAATGATCCTGTCCAAGTCGAATGAAATCGGATCAAAATTTCCCAATTCGGTAACAGCTGACTATCGGGTCATCAGTCCTCAACGCGATATTCTGAATTAATAATTTCATTTGTAATTATGCACCTTGCGAGATAAACTTAAAAGCAAAAGTCTCAAGAAATATTAAAATGATTAACTCTGAATAAAGTTTTCAAACGAAAAATACTGAATAACAAAATTACATACGGGAAATTTCACGGAAATTGTTCAGACATCTGGGGTATTAGTTTGGCAGATGATCCAAGTCATAACCTGGATCAATTTTCAGGATCATCATTTTGTATGGGATTTCCAATAAATCAAGCGTATTCCCTATCTAAAATTTCTCTGGTTGGGGATGGAGGTTGATGACGCAACATGCAGTTGCTTTGCTTCGAAATGGCGTTTTACTTGGACAATGATCCTAAGCCGTAAATAAAAAAGATATCACATCTAAGCTGCAAACTTTCATAAACCAGTGTCTACGGCGCAACCTAAACATCCGTTGGACGGGGATTATTTCGAATGAACATTTTGTTACTGATAGACCCTACCCTCCATCGTACGAGGACCAAGATAGAGTGCAGCCATTGTTAAAATGGTTTTGATGGTTCAATTTATTTAGGAAAGCTGCCGAATTTTCAGAAAGTTGTGTTTCATACTTCTTGTGTAACAGACACTTTAATGAAGCAAGTCAGCGGCTTTCACCGGAATGAAAAAAATCGTATTTTGCCTAGTAAGCAAAAACTTCTCGATGGATGGGGAAAGCAGGACGAATTTCCATAATATATTGCAGAAATTTCACGACAGCTCCAGACAGTGGCGCAGCCGCGGGAGGGGCTTAGGGGACTAAAGCTCCTCCAAGACACAGAAATTTCGAAAGTAACAATTGGAAAATTAAATATGAAACAACACATTTCGTTGCAGATTTTATAAAAATGATCTTTTGTTCTAAAAAAATCAAAATGGTTTAGTATTGCCCAATTCCTATGAAAAATCAACAATAAATCGTAGGCAATGACAATGACTCACTAAATACGTTTATTTTATATACAGTAAACCTTTTCTAAACAGACACCTTTTATAGTAAAGTGTCTTATTGACATAAAAAAACCATCCCGTTCGCATTGAATTTAAATACAGGCTTCCAAATTATATATTAGGTTTTAATGAAGGTTGTATATCTGACAACGCCAACACTAATGCAGATAATACTTAAAGAGTCTTGAGGTTGGTCTAACAGGTAATTTGTAATTAAGCCATTCAACTGCCATTCAACCATGTATTACCTACTCCATATTCATATTTTAGGAAAAATGTTATCTGCAGTTAATATTCTCAGAGATATTTCCGAGGAGGAAGACGAGTCCGAAGATTTTCCACTGACATATGATGGACTCGAACATTTAGCGGGTTACATCTGCCAGCGGGTGAGATTTTCAAATCCCGAAACTAGCGTTAATCCAAATGAGGATAATCGTTCTTATACTTGGACCAATCATATGGACGAAGGTGGACTCTGCAAACCAACAGAGGAAATGATGGTTCATGTAAAGGAATTGAATAATATATTCCTAGTGATGAACGGGATAAAACTGAAATTATGTAAAAATTATTTAAAAAAAATATTTTAATTGCTAATGAAAGGTGAAAAAATTGTTTTTTAGAACCCGGATGTATTTTCGCATAAGACAACTAAATTCTGAAATTATTAATAACAAATTAAATAAGATATGTATTTCCTTCCGCCATATTGGGTGGCCAATTATGGAGATTCTACTGTACATGTATTTTTTTAAATAAAACGAATACTTTGATTCGTCTTTAATACGATGGCGTTGCTATGCAAAATATGGCGTAACAACGGAAAATAAACAAACATTTTCTATTACACCAAATTCAATCCGGTGACACGCCAACTACGTTGTCGTTGTGCACAGTGTTGTGCCTAGTAAGAGCGTTAAGAGAAATGACGTCACAGGAAAGAATACGTCATTCGTTTCTCTGACTCTCCCACTTGTCGCTATCTTATATTCTTTATATCGTGGTTTAGTATTATAATTGCAATTAAATTTATGGCAGACATTTTGACAATAAGGTGTATGCGCGGCCTAAGAGATTCACGGTGGTGTCACTCTTTCATAGTCAGTGGCGTACTTCCTATTCGCATCCGTGCCCTTTTGTTTTAGCCTTTACTACGGGTTAAAAGTCCGTAAGAATCAGTGACATGATAAAGTGTAATTATCTACTTCTTATCGTTTATAGAAAAGTCCTTTGATCGTAATGTCTATATACTTCACGACCTCTTTCTACTTTACAAACATTACTAATTATTGCACTGTTGGAAATGTAATTCCTAATTGAGTTTTCATGAAAACAAGGAAAAGAACGTGCTTATTACGAGTATAACATAACACTCGCGTTTTCACGACGCTAAGCTACGAAAATATGTACATCGGCTGAAACACCGCTATATTGCGTCAGTACTATAAAACATCTTCGTCACATTTCACCCAACTTACGGAGCAAACTCAAATGTCTAGTTATATAAATAGCCTTAGCCCATTTCAGCACGAGATCCTATATGCGCCAATGGCTCCAGAGCTTGGTTTTGGTTATGCCAGTGGCGGCTCGCCCATATGTGCACATGTGCACGTGCACCCCCTGATAAAACAACCATATCAATGTGCTAAATGTCTTCGCTAAATAAAACATTTCACAAAACAGAAGATGCCGCCCGACGCAACATACTCTAATCTAAGGTGTACGTACATAATGCATATACGATATAATACCCAAGCCACGCATTGAATCTGTCTCGACGAACATCTACTAGCACCCACGGTGATGGTGCACAGTCATATGAACTGGTGCACTCGCTCCAAAATCAGATATATGACGGGTTCCCGGGGCGAGGGGATAGTGCAAAATTTACACTAGAATTTGTGCACAAATAAGTCGTGCACATCACGCCACTTGGTGATGAACCGAATTGATATGAATTTTTGGTGAGTATCTTCAATGAAAGAATATACAAATGAGTAGAGATTTTACATTTAACTTTAAAAAAATTTTGACAAGAACTTTTCTAACGACAAAAAATAAAGCTGAATATTGTAGGGGTTGCCTTGTCTGAACTTTACGAAGGAAAAGCATTTTGTGTAAAAATTCAATGCCAAGAAAATGATAAAAAATAAATTTTGGTGTGCTGCTGATTCGTAATGGTTTTTCTTGACTGTTATGTGAAAATCGCAGTGATTCTTTAGTTATAAAATCTAGATTCTTGTTCGCACTTACAACGAGCTGCAAGGAAAGAGGATGGAAACAGGCTTGAGGGAGTGGTCATTTTCGCAACAACTTAGTATATATGGGCTACACTTTGACATTAAAATAAAATAATTTTTATTCAAAGTAGTAGTCTTAGGTATACGTTAAAATATATTTTGAGGGGTTGATGTTGTATGTATTAAGTTTTCTTTTTTGTGAACCCCCACTATTATTGTATACGAGCCGCCACTGGGTTATGCACTTTCTGGATGAGTAAGTATACTATTTCAGTAGCAGGATCGCATCAACACTCGGACTAAGTCTTTGAATTTTCGACAATTGGGCCCTATTGCTGAGGCGGACGACCTATCCATGATAACTGACAAAAAATTAGTATGGTCACTAAACTGTCCCGATGCAACTCTCAATAATAAGATTGATTGCGGACTTGTACGTTTTGCGAAAGCTATATTCAGTCGTTAGATGAACGTTGGCGGGAATTGTAATAACGGGATTGTCGCAAGGCGCAGATAAAGCATGTTTAAACGAGGCTAATTTCGGGCGCGGCCGAAATTTGGATACCCTGCCACTCCGGCGAAAATTTTTTTTTCGGGTATACCTACGACTTGTATTTAATCGGCCCCATTCTTTTCCTTCTGTCTTCACAAAAGTTCCGTTGCGTCGACAAAACAATATTTGTGTGGGGGTTGGAATAAGTGGGCAAAAAAAAAATTTACTGGGGGATGCGGGAGCATGGCTCCATAATACGGTTCCATTTGTTTTGACCTTTTTAGTTGCTTTGATAAAGACACATTAATTCAAGGTTTTGTGAAATTGGTGTAAAAAATGTTTCCTAGAAGAACCAAAATGGGGGGTTGGGTTTGTATTGCAGCCCTATGATCCCATGGTCCGAATTTATTCATTCTCCCGTTTGATTTGTGCCATCAATAGAAATACATTTGTGTGAAATTTGGTTGAAATTGGTGCACAACTAAAAAAGTTTCTCTTAGAAGAACCTAATTTGGGGGGTTAGGTTTGTATGGCAACCCCATGATCCCATTGTCTGATTTTACCGATTCAAACATCAAACTGCCTGCAGCGAAAAGAAGCATTTGTGCAAAATTTCAGCTTCATAGCTTTTAAATTGGCCGAGTAAAACGTGTCGCAACAGACAGACAGACGGACATCGCCCAATCTACTCCCCAAGTCAAGCTGATCATATACGTATACTTTTTATATGGTCGGAGATGCTTCCTTCATGACAAAGTTAATATACCCTTTCACTCTATGAGCGAAGGGTATAAAAATAAGAACATTAACATATACAGAGAAAACTAGATTGAAGTAACTAGCAGGTACTTTCGAGCCGATCGATCAATGAAAGAGGACATCTTTCAATATATTTAAAATTTGTTGATACGCACTGATTCTTCTGTGAATTTTAAAGTTAACCAATAAAAAAGAAACCGATTACCAAATATGGATCTTAAACAAGATGAGTAATGATTTCAATGAACAATAATAATAGGCGTGTTTTTTGTACCCCGGTGTAGGTTAGTTTAGTGTAACTATACATGGGTTTACAATCACAACATAGGCTGTATGGGTATAATGTTACAATAAACCCCATGTAGTTACACTAAAGTCACCTACACTGAAATGCAAAAAACACGCCTATTAAGTGTAATTCAATTCATACATGCCTCTCAAATCCATATATAATAATAATAGAGGTCATGCAAACACAACAAATTAAATGACGGTTAATCCCTCTTAATTTATAAAAAAAAACATTTCGGAGGAACCAAAAAGTATCAATTGCATACACACCTTTATTACAAAAGCGTGTATTCCCGTTCCCATTTGCATATAATGTAAAACAATATAGCACCTGTTTCCACATAGTCATATAAGCGGCCACTTAAACAGGTGACACGATTGTTAAAGTGTGGCAACGATGCCACACCCTTCACTGGATATTTCACCGACACATACCAATTCCCAAAATAGCAGAAGCATAAAAGTATGCGTCACTCTACGGTTAACACACATACTCACAAAATATACAACAAGGACAAACAGATTTTATCGATCTCTTATAGTATCCGAAGCCGGCTTCCCGGTTTCCAACTGCAGGAAGTGACTTATTCATATTTCGAATCGAATACCACACGCGTGCAAACTGAATGCACCATGTATGACGATAAATATGCACCCCTGGCACATAGTGCTTCGTCCTGTCCCCTCACAACCGATCATACTTGAGCGAATTTTGCACCCCTATCCGTTTGAATTTCTCGTCAGGATGAAATGCTCTGTCATGCACTTGCACTGAAACTGAAAGGGACATTGTCTACGTAGCCTGCCGGCACTTTTTGCTCCAAACGCAAGGCTACATGAAAATTGAAACGGTGGCGAGGAAATGTTTTAATTATCACGTTGCGTTGAGTCGTCGTCGTTGTCGATGGCATTGCAAATTCGCAAAGGGAAGTCTCACATAATGAACAGAGGTGTGTAATGAAAAGGCTGACCCTTACCCTTCGTTTGATACTTCCGTTCGTCCATTTCTATGGAAATCTTGTAGCGTATCGATCCGAATGCGGCAAAATAAATTGCTCATCCCATTTTGCGGAAAAATGGCAAGGGCAAAGCATAAATGGGATAAAATTTCTCTAGAATTAATTACATGGCAATGGCAAACACAGATTTCGAGTCGAAATATACTCGTATCGTACATGAATCAACTATATGGGAAAAGGGAAAATCGATAAATCAAAATGGTGCCTAGTACTTGCGTATGAAAAAGTGTTATGCTGTAAAAAGAATCGTTTTCTAGTACCTGTGATCCGCTTTCTGTAACCATTTCCGAATCGTAACGTTATTCCATAAAAATGACCACCAACGAATAAACTTCACTTGAAAAAGTGCGTTTTCTACTAAATATATCACGATTGAGAGGAAGACCTCTTTCACTGCACTAAAAACTTTTCAGGTTTCTAAGCATTTTCACTACACTAAAATAGGTTATAATAATTTATGAAAATTCGGATTTTCTTGCTAAATATTTTCACAGATATTTATAGAAGATTTGAACAAGCAAAGTACAATGGAGTTGAATTCAGGAAGAAAGATTTTGTGTTATATAACCGATTTGGTATATCCGCGTCTACTTTTTGATTTTCACTTCTGAACGTTGTAAAATTGAACCGTAGACTGGATACTGTAGCAATCAAAGTTTCGATGTCCTCCGTCGGGCAGGCATATCTCCTTGGCACCTTGCAAGGTTCAAGAGACACGCACGCGCACACCCCCAAAGAGGCATACCATCGTACTATACCCGCCAGGAATCAAGTGATTCACCCACTCCTTGTCACGTGCTATGAAGTTTGCAGGGGTCATTTCAACATGCTCAAACGACTGTATGTAAACATATATATGTACGTATGTATATTGGCGGGGTTTATATAAAGCGGGAAACTACACTTTGCGAATAAATAATGACTTAACAAGTCATATAAGAAAAATCTAAAATAAACTAGTAGTTCTTAGTGAAACTAATTATGTAGGTACTTTAAAAACATTTCATTTGTTAGTGCGGAAGATACTTTAAATAACTCCCAAGGATTGGCACTTAAATCAATCTGTTAAATAAAAAGAATTATTCATATTGAAAGTTCAGCTGAAAATATTTTATTTAGTCTATATTAGGCCAGTCAATAAACCGAAATATAAGGCGTTAGGTCGCAAAAAATTGCTCGGCTCTGGTTTTTTGGGATATTGCTAGGATAGATACCAGAAGTGTACCACCAAGTTTGCAACTTCGAAAAACCTGTGCTAACCCCGTGACCCTCAAAAAACCTCAAAATTTTCGGACTTTTTTCATATTTTTGTTTGTAATTTCTAAAAAGTGCTTCTTACAAGTAAGTTGTCCAAAGCACTGTTAAAGCTAAGAAAATCTTCTTTAATTTGAGTGTAACCCCAGCTTTGTAGGCGCAAAGGATCCCAAGATACAGCACTTTAAACATTGTTTTTTGAAAAAAAGTTCGAAAAGTTCATGTTCCGAGCTGAATATCGGCTTAAATGCACATTCTACGGTGAAAGTCATGAGACATGACGTTATAAACCAGTTACTTAGCTATGTATATATGTCGGAACGATTGGAATCAGACCATGGGGTCATAGGGCTGCCCCTGAAAATTAGGTTCTTCTAAGAAAAACTTTTTTCTTTATGTACAAATATAACCCAAACTTCATCCAAGTATGTTCCTGGTTAAGCCTAAAAAAATATCTAGGAACGTATGAAATCGGAACACTACGTTATAGGGCTGCCATACAAACCAACCTCTGGAAATAAGGTTCTTCTAAGAAAAACTGTTTTCTTTATGAACCAATCTTAACCACCTTTTCCCCAAATGTGTTTTTTAGTAAAGCTTCAAAACATATCTAGAAACAGATGACATCGGAACACTAGGTCATAGGGCTGTCATACAAACTAACCCCTGATGATTAGGTTCTTCTAAGAAAAACTTTTTTCTTTAGGAACCAATCTTAACCAAACCTCACCCAAATGTGTTCCTAGTAAAGCCTCAAAACATATCTAGGAATGGATGGAATCGGAACATTACGTTATAGGGCTGTCATACAAACCTCCTAAAATACAATTTCGGACTTTTTTACAAAAAAAAAACACATTTTTTGAAGTGCTGTATTTTGAGATGCTTTGCACATACAAAGCAGAGGTTATACTCAAATTAAGAAGATTTTCTTAGCTTTAAAAGTGCAGTGGACAACTTACTTTTAGGAAGCACCTTTAAGAAATTACAAACAAAAATATTAAAAAAGTCCGAAAATTTTTAGGTTTTTTGAGGGTTACGAAGTTAGCACAGGTTTTTCGAAGTTGCAAACTTGGTGGTACACTTCTGGTATCTATCCTAACAATATCCCAAAACAACAGAGCCGAGCAATTTTTTGCGACCTAAAATCGTTAAATGACTGGCCTAATATGTAAGTCAAAATTTTACGTAGCTAGAAATGTTCTTAATACGCATTCTATTGTTAAGAAATGCACAAAAAATTGGCAAACGGGGTTGGATACGATATCCCCAGACACAAAATTCCCAAACCAAAATTCCCAAATCAAAATCGCCAAAATCAAAATCCCCGAAATCAAAATACCCATTCCCCATTTGAGGTGTGATCTAAGAACGCGCGCGCGTTCTAGGATCACACCTTAAATAGGGAATGGAGATTTTCTTTAGACTATTGTAGATGGTAAATGCTGAATGGTAGACGGATGGTAGATTGTAAATGGTTGATGTTAAATGTTAGATGGTAAATGGGGATTTTCTTTAAACTATTTTAATTGTAATAGTCCTACTATGCAATAAAAAATCAACGACGTGGACTGATATATGCTATTTAAGGGCAAACTCATTGAAGTAACTCAGAACAACGGGTTGGATACGATATCCCCAGTCACAAAATCCCCAAACCAAAATCCCCAAATGAAAATCCCCGTAATCAAAATCCCCGAAATTAAAATCCCCGAAATCAAAATCACCGAAATCAAAATCCCCGAAATCAAAATACCCAAAACCAAAATCCCCAAACTACATTCCCCATTTGAGGTGTGATCTAAGAACGCGCGCGCGTTCTAAGATCTCACCTCAAATGGGGAATGGGGAATTTCTTCAGGCTATTGTAGATGGTAAATGATAGATGTTAAATGGCAGATGATAAATGGTAGATGATAGGTGGTTAATGGTGGACGGATGGTAGCTTGTAAATGGTTGATGGCAGATGGTAAATGGTAGATTGTAAATTGCAAATGGTGGATGGTAAATAGCAAATAGTAGATGGTATATTGTAGGTTATTTAGACTATTGTAATTGTAATAGTCCTACTATGCAATAAAAAAAATCACCGTCGTGGACTGATATACATATATGCTAATCAACGGCAAACTCTTTGAAGTGACACAGAACAAAATCAGATAATGTGCAGGCGAATCGGTTCCAACAATAAGCCAACCAAGTTTTCCGCGAATTAGGACATGTCTCGACGATGTTAAAGAAATTCTAATATGTTTAGAACGATATATGCAAACGTTTATTCAATATAATGTACTCGAACATTTTGTTTGTGCTAATCAAAAAAAAAGTTAGTATCGATTTACGACCCTCCTAGTGCCATTTACCATCTACCATTTAACACCTTCCATCTATCATCAACCATCAACAATTTACAGTCTTTCATCAACCATTTACCATCTACCATTTTTTACTACCATTCATCTACCATTTACCAGCATATTTCGGGTGCTTGGGGATTTTATGATTGGGGATTTTGTATATGGGTATTATGATTATGGGGATTTTGTAAATGGGTATTATGATTATGGGGATTTTGAATATGGGCATTTTGATTTTGGGGATTTTTCTACGCGCGCGAATATTCGTTCAGATGAGGACATGGGCGTAGCCAGGGGGGCAGGGAGAGGCGGTCGCCCCCCCCCCCCTGGTCGATGAAGATGGTAAAAAAATCCTTATCGGTCTAGTAAAAAAATCGCTGCACTATACAACATTTTCAAAAAATTTCTGCTGCTGGCGCAGCATATGCCTTTTTGACTGCTCCAAGTGCTGCCGGAGAAACCATGATCGGGACAGTTTGCAGTCAGGAGGTGCATACAAATAGATTACAGCGAGTGGCCTCTCGTAACTGACGGAGGCTGCGCGAGTGTGCTACTGTGGCTGCGTGGATCCCATATTTCCTGTTTCATTTCATGGCTTCTGAGCTGGAGTACACAATTTGAACCGTTAGGTCCCTTCGGGAAGTTAGTGGAATTCAACTTATTTTCATCTGAAAGGGTGACAAATGGTATACAGCTTTGCTTTGTTAGGGAACTTGTAAAGAACGGGACTCACATTTCAGTGTCTTTCAAGTTTTTTTTCTTCTAATCAGTACCGTGTAGCCCCATGTGAGGCAATGCTGCGTTTACTCAGACGTTTATAGGCAATTTCGAGTCAACGTTACATTGCATACCTTTTCGGATTGTATATAATGTTGCAAGCACTATATATTTTCAATCCGCACATGTACGGAAATTTTGGACCCAGCCGAGATTCGATCTCCGGACCTCTAGATTGTCTGTTCACTAAATAACTCGCGAACGGCTAAACCGATCGTCATGAAATTTTTTAGGAATGTGTTGAATGGTAACAGTATTTGGCACGAAATACTTAAAAGTTGGTTTCGCAAAGATAACAGGGTGTCCCGGACATTTGAAAATTTGTTCACTAAATAACTCGCGAACGGCTTAACCGATCGTCATGAAATTTAGTAGGAATCTGTTAAATGGCAACAGTATTTGGCAAGAAATACTTAGAAGTTGGTAGGGCAAAGATAACAGGGTGTCCCGGAGATTTGACTTTTTCGTTTTTATCGGACATGGACGTATGGGTACTTAGGTTAAAGAACTCGATGGGTACATTTCATATCAGTTGCTTTTTCCAGTTTGGAGTAACGGTAACAGAGTTATGGGCGTTTCAAGCCAAGCTGTCTTCCTAAACCGCTATAAGTACCGATATGGAACTTTGCACAAATATTGGTTAGCATGAGCTTATACTCATTGCCTTTATAATCAAAGTATACGTTAAATACTAAGACTGTTGACTTTTGCTAAACAAAAGGAAAAACAGCTAATAAATTCAGTTAATATGTGTAGCCATGATACATAGTAAATCTATTTTCAGACCAATCCAAAAATAGATTTACAAGAAGCATTTCATTAATATTGTGCCTAATTTGCATTTCTTGCCTATAAAATATATGTGCAAAATTATTCACTATGTATGTATCCAAAATCTAAAAAACCCTCGTATTGCGGGTGCAGCCCTCTGTACGCCGGCCGGTATTCTTAAAATTTGACTCTAAAAATAGCAAAAATTAAGAAATAACATGCGTGGCAGTCCACCAGTAAACTAGGGCCGCAGGTGTGTGAATGACATCCAATTTCCAAGATCTAAACTGCTGTTTTGTTGAGGTGTTGAGATCAACAGCACGCCCAGCAATGCTATTTATCCACATATGTAAATGGATACTTGTTAACAATCTGAGCGACATCATAGTCCGTCACGTAGGTCGTGAGCTCGAAAAACACCATAAAATGAATTCGTTCACGGTGAGTCTGAAATCCATAACTCCCTGCACCAATCTAACCACAAGCCAGGCTACTCTAAAATTTGCTAACAATATTTCTGCTACCGAAAATATCAACTGCTAAGAAAATCGTGATGTTGAAAAAATTTTGGGCTTGCCCCCCCCCCCCCCCCTGACCGAAATCCTGGCTACGCCCATGGATGAGGATGATATGCAAACCATTTATTCAATATATGCACTCGAACCAGTGACGTAACGTACAGTGGTCCATGTGTTCGGTCGAACACAGGCCCCAACCACCAGGCGCCTCCTAACGTAGTGGCGAGAAGTATGCAATTTTTAACTTTAATTTAAAAAAATCGTTTTATAGATTTCTGTGTCATTGGAATCTTGAAGCTTAATTTGGGACGGATGTTTTAGTGCTCTACATTGAAACGTATTTTTTGCTACGAACCAATTTAGAGCGAGAACTTCTGGGAACATTTTACTGTTGCGCCCATAAGAACTGCATTTCTTTTACCAGAGATGGAATTAACTTTTAAGACCACGGGAGAAAAACGTCATCAGTTTACGTGATACCCATTACCCTAAATTTATTGAAAACACTGTGCATTGTGCGACGGACGTAACACCCGCCACTAATGGATATTGTCGTTCATTTGTACGAAACCTGATGGTTTGCAAGTCACTTTTGGGCAAACCTTAGACACAAGTCCTTTTGCTCTGTTGGTATGCGCGCTAAATCTATTGAGGGACTTTTTGGGTCCCAAAACAACACACGACTCTACCATTCGCTGCTATCTCTATTATTTGCGTTAACGATGATTTGCATATTTAAACCATTGAACGTATGTCAAAACGAGAGAAGAAAAACAGCTTGCGTACAAGTCCGCAACTCACTGGGGCATTTTCATGTTTTCACCAAATGCTAATGTACAGTACTGATGCAACCTCGAAATGATTTAAACAACCTAAGTTGAAAGTTACACTTTTTGGGTCGTTCAACAAAAGTTGAACGAAAGTTGAACGTGAGTTGAACCTAAGTTGAAAGTTGAATTGAAGTTGAATTCGAGTTGAATTCGAGTTGAATTCAAGTTGAACTCAAGTTGAACGTAAATTGAACCCAAGCCCAACCTCTGTTGAACCTTGAATGGCACCCAACACTCACAGGGTACCACCTAGCCCAACTTCCGGTGAACCTTGAATGGCACCCAAAACTCACAGGGTACTGTACCTGTAATGCCAAAAACGTAACGCTTTTTCGTTGCAATTTTCGTGACGATTCGATTATGTGCCAGAGTCAAGACATAAAAATGTAAAAAAATGCGATTGCTATTGATTATCTAATTGGCCTCTCTCATTCCGCAAAAGTTACACCAAATTTCAAAGTACATAATAATACCAGAAAAATGTAGTGTAATTATTGCAGGTTTTTGTTTTATGAATTTTTATGCGGTTAATTTATACTACAGACTGCGAGTGGTTAAAAGCACAAAATTTATTATAAAACCGTAGAACCCCCGATGAGTTTTCAAAAGTCTGGCTGCAAATATAGAACGATTGAAAGCTATCAGAAGCACTCGTATTTTTTGCGCGAATTAGTAATTCCACTAAAGGAGTCCATTAGAATGCAAACTTCCAAATTATTGTTATGTTGTATTTTGTATTCTCACTAAAAATTTTGGTTGAAGGACTAATTGAGCTACGTTAATTTTTACAAGGACTTAATGCTTATAATTCTGAAAAATGTATTACTAGCATTTTGACTCATGTTTCATGGTTTTCTAAAAAATCTTTTTTTCACGTAAATTGCAAACCAAATCTGTACGAATTTCGTGGTAAAGTGTAGTAGGCTCCACCAGAGTGTATGCAATACACAAATTTGAAAATAAGTTCCACGTTTACAGTAGAAGCCGTCGATTCCACAATCGTTTAACCATTATGTCCACGTTATCAACCTGTAAGTTTAATTTTTCACTTTTTCACGAACACAAATCTTTGACGTAGATTTGTATAAGTTCTGTCTGTCTTTTTAGAGTGAAAAAGGACATTTTGTCCTGAACAGCATAAACAGAGAATCCTGCTGTATTTTGCTGCGCTTGTCGTAACCTTATAAAACTATTGCTCTAAATTCGGTATAAATATTGTTTCAGGCCTATGTTACTAAAAAGTCTAATATCCCAAGGATAATAGGAGTAATAGAAATTATGCGGCTTCCGAAGGACGAAATTTGCTGTCAAATGTGCTATTCCCAGCATCCCCTTTCGTTCGACACATATCTTGACCATTTAATATTTCTCCGGGAAAAAGGTTTTTTTCGGACCTAAGGATCTCCCGGAAAGGATCCATTAGTATTGTGGGGAGATCCTTTAAAAAAATGGAGTGTGATACCCATGTTGCCTATATGTACCTTGCAGGACAATTCAACATGTGAAACGTATTGTATAGTTATGGCCAAAGCCAAATACTATTTTAACTTTCCTACATCCGTTATTAACGGATGTAGTTGCAGTTGAATATTGACATTTATGTTAATTCACGTTAATTTAAACAAGGATATACCGTTATGATGTTAGTCCAGAAGGCCAAAAATTGTTTAAAACTGATCAAATACATTCTCAACATTCGCTTTCGAAAGACACTCATTATGCCCATACTGTGCTTCCTTTGTCCTTTTCGGTAGTAATATCCATTTTCAAAAATTCAAAATCGGTTTATCCTGAGGGACGTGTCTCAACAAATCCTGCATTTTAATATCCATATCGTCTATAAGTGCACCTCCACGGAAAAACTACCTTCTGTGTCCAAGGAATCTTTAACATTAGACACTTGTATGTCTATTCTGACATACCAAAGGCAAGTCCACCTTCCAAGTTTTATCAGTCCACGGTAAGAGCCAGTAGCATTAATTGAAAGATACCGTTTTGTTCACTTCACACGTGAATTTACCGGTATTCCAGTCACTGATCAAAATTATGGTCTCCGATTCTTTGTCAGGGCCATCAATGGATCATGCATGAAGATCGCGTCACGGGAAGATCGATGGCGTCACGCCACCCCCTCGAGCTGTTCAACTATAGAGAGGACGGTTCAATTAATTAATTAATTTTATTTATTAGATGATGTTCAACAGAGCCCATAGGCACCAATTACAAGAACTAAAATATAACAGATTAAGTAGCAACTGTTAAAAAAAGTGAAAAATAACATAAACGATTAATGAGGGGGAGCTACTAAGAGGTGATAGGAAAAAATTAAATATGTATTTTAAAATGAAGTTATTTAAACAATAAAGAAAATAATACAAGAGAGAGAGAAATTAAAATCAGTAAATGAGAATAAAAAAAATTAAGGAAAATAAAACATAAGAATAAAAAAAGACTAAAAACGAGAAATTCCGTCAAAGATAATGTTCTTTGCTGTGAGCTTAAATAAATAGAGTGACGAGGGTAAAAGAACAAGTTGGAGAATGTTGTGGTTCCTTAGTAAACTTAACAATGGCGAATGAAAGTATAACTCTGTGTGGGCGAAAGGAATTGCAAATAATGTTGTCAGCCTGGTAGGTCTAGTAGGAATGCGAACAGTGATTTCGTTGATTAAAGTCAACGGAGCTGGACTGTTGACAGATATTGTATATAAAGCACTCATCCAAAAACACTCTGCTTTTCTCAAGAAGAAGAACATTAAATAGTGTCAGACAATCACTATTAGAAGTATAGGGGACCCGGAATTTGAAGAAAAGGATGCGAGTAAATTCACGTTGCACCGACTCGATGAGGGCATTTTGGTACGCCAAGTGAAGGGATCAAACAGGAGAAAAATACTCAAGAATACTACGCACAAGGGAATTGAAAAGTAGAAGACAAGTAGAAGTATTGTTAAAAACGTGCGAATTACGGAGGACAAAGCCAGCCGTTATAGATGTTCTGTTGCGCATATCAAATACATGCGGGTTAAATTTAAGCTTGCTGTCAAATAAGACCCCCAGGTCCTTAAAGCGGTCAACTTTACTTAAGGAAGCTGCTCTGATGTAATAGTAAAATATCAAAGGATTCTGTTTTAAAGAAAGGGTCATAGTGTGACACTTTTGTGCATTTAGATTAAGATGGTTTCTTTCGCACCAGTTTCCTAACGCATCTACACTGTGCAAAATATTCGGATAATTTTTTATACGAATAATTCTATTAAATGCTCGTATACAATTTCTTCTATAAAAGCTAACTAATCTCAATGAATAGAATTATTTAAAACCTGGACTAGTATAAAATTTATACCTAAGCAGAATTAATTTATAATTTACAGCGCTAGTCTGTATTAAATTTATAAGAATAAAGTATAAAAAATGAATTCTAAACCTTAACTCTATTCCTTTCATACGACATATTTTATAAAGGTGAATTTTATTTGTCTTTTGTATTAATTTAAATACACCTTGAGAATTAAAATATGCGTCTATGCCAAATGAACACATTATGCAGTCGAATTGCACACAACCCAGGTGCCATTTAAACAGTCATAGTATAATATATATGTATAGGGCTAGTGTATTGATTTTAGATTCAGACCAAATTCTTCTCATAATATCCCGTTACTGAGTGCAAGCTGAGATTCCAATGTCAATAATGTGGTCATTCTTTGTTTTACAATCGGGAAGACGTTTGCGTGGCAAAATTAATGTTCATACTTAGTTGAAAAGATGCCGAACCTAATGTCATTGTTACGAGGCTGATGTTAATTCTGGTAAGTTTATAATTAATTTAGACATGGCTTTCATCATTTACAAAAAGTATCTATTTTCATTGTTGTAGACTGGGGCGTAGCCACAATATTGGTCATTCGTCTTCTTCGACTTCTCCCTCCATCGCCAAGAGGACGATCAAAACGATCGAGGCAAATTGACGAGCAAGCTATCGATCGACTTCTCATCTTTTGCAAGTACCAAGTACCTAATACCAACATGATCCCACTCAGATGTTAAGCGAATACTAAAAAATATAAAACTATCTATAAAGATCATTTCTAGACATCTATGTAATAAATAAAATAATAACAAAATTAACAAAAAAAAAATTAAAAATTGCATATTTAGTCAAATATTTCAGGTTTGTATTAAATCGCCGACTCAATTTACCATCGCTAGGTATGCGATTAATATCCAAAAACGTATTAAATTTAATACGTCCTAGTATATAAACTATATATAATTCGATAGTACATTGCACTTTTATACGAATAGAATTTATACATCGTAAATGATAGATTTTTATATGGACACAGTATAAACTTCATATATAAAAGAATTAAATATTTCTATTTACGCACATATAGCTCCTATACAGTCAGAAAATAAAATGTTTCTATATATCACTGGTATAAGATTAATATAAGGTGTAATAGAATTTAATATCCATGAGACTTATTATTTTTATACGAAAAATTTATGGACTTATATGTATACGAAAATTAAGTCGGTTTCACTCCAAAATTTTACACAGTGTAGGTCACCCTGAAGGAAAAACGAGACCTAATTCTAATCGTGCGAATAGCACGATGAGTGTATACCCTATAATCATGTACAGACCTAGAAGACATGCAAAACCCAAAATGTTCATTTTCATGTTTTGTGTAGGGGCGGGAGGGTATAGATGGATCGGACCTGGAGTATCTTTAACATCTTATCAAGGCAGCCAGCAGCTACCATTTGATATTAATCTGAAGTTCTTCGCGACATTTTATCAAAAGATATGGCTGAATATAACTTTGTAGGGGAGGTAGGGGTAGGAGTAGCCGGACCTACTCCACTTTCCATCAACTTAAAGTATATATCCGAATTAGGCATTGATCAAAATTTCAAGTCGATAGCGATATTGTATCGAAAGTAATGGCCGAATTAAAATATCAAGGAGGGATAATTTGTATGGGAGGTAGGGGAACCCTTGGTCCGATTTGGACCATTTTCAATACCGTCCAAGATTTTATCAAAACAAACAACTGACCAAAATTTCAAACCTCTAGCTTCATTATTTCGGGAGTTATCGTGCGAACAGATAGACACACGGACAGACAGACAGACATGGCTTATTCGAATCAGGGACCGACCCTGATCATTTATACAGGGTGTCCGGAAACTGCCGCATAAACGCACCGGATTATGATTCCTCAGTTGATTTCCAGCAAAAAAGTTGTACGGAACATACCCCCTCAGCTTAACCCTTTAGCTGCCACAGGCATTTAAAGATTTTTGAAAAAATCATTTTCTTGCATGACTTAAAGCCTAATATCTCCAAAGCTGGACCAGTTAGAAAAGTGAAATTAAATTATTATTACAGCCATAAAATTCAATACAATTCAATTCACTCTACCCCTAAAGATCTGCAATTGGTAAAATCTATTCAAATTATGTCGAAATCGAGCCAAAATTAACCCTAGTTTTCTGCACTTAAGGTACTAAAACTGTTAGAAATAATAAAGCTAGAATAAAATGATGTAAGAAAGATATGATCGTAAGACTATGCGCCAATTTGAAAGAGAATCGAACAAGCACCTAACCTTGGTAGAAGTTGGAGAAAATTGAGATGGAAAAAAAGATTGTTTTTGGGTCAAATCACGCAAATTTGACTTTGAATCTCTGTAAAAACCAAACCTCTTATCCGAGTTTAGTGTGGTTAGTTTTTTTTTATAGGTAAATTTGTTGGCTGTAATAATCATTTATTTTTCACTATTCTAGCTGGTCTAGGTTTGAAGATATCAGGCTTTAAGTCGTGCAAGAAAATGATTTTTTCAAAAATCTTTAAATGCCTGTGGCAGCTAAGGGGTTAAGCTGAGGGGGTATGTTCCGTACAACTTTTTTGCTGGAAATCAACTGAGGAATCATAATCCGGTGCGTTTATGCGGCAGTTTCCGGACACCCTGTATATATACTTTGCCATACCTCCGGAAGCTCCTTTGAGGTGTTACATAATATTGCCGTAACAAAAACAATATATGTACCATCTTATGGGTATAGGGTATAAACAGTCATCAAGAGACCTGATAGCCCTGTAAACTTTCAGGTCGTCGGCATAAAGAAGACAAGAAGATGAAATTACCAGGCAAATCATTAATGAAAATATTGAACAGAAGTAGTCCTAAAATTGACCCATGGGGAACACCTGATGTGGGGCAAAAATGAGAAGAGGAGGAGCCGTTATAGATAACTCTTCACTCACGGTTATATAAGTAAGACGAAAACCAGTTCAGAACGTTTCCCCTAACACGAAACTCCTGTAGTTTGGCGAGTAAGATGCTGTGATCAACAGTGTCTAATGCCTTTGAAAAGTCGGTGTACACAACATCAACTTGACATTGATTGTCGATGGCCCACAGTATTGGTAAAAGTAGTTAGATTGGTGCAAGCAGAACGACCTTTGACGAAACCGTGTTGTTACTCTGTGAAAAGCGTACAAAATGTTGGGTACAGTCTATTATGGACGATACGCTCGAGAATTTTAGAGAAGCAGGATAAAAGGAATATTGGACGGTAGTTAGATACGGAAGACGTATTTGAAGTCTTAGGAATTAGAAGGATATTAGCTGCTTTCCAGGATTTAGGGAAAACGCCACAATCGAAGCTTAGATTAAACAATATGGACAGGGGAACACTTATAAGACAAAGACTTAACAAACATATTAGGTAACTCGTCGGGCGATATCTGTCGCTACTTCGACCCGCTACGGTCCAACAACGAAAAAGTCGGCCAACGAAATTTGTCTGTGGGGAATCTAAAATCCAAAGAGTTTTGTTTCAAGAGGCAATAAATATCCCATCAGAAAGAGACTCAGCGGCAGATCCAGACTACTGCTCCGCGAACGCCACAACAAGCCAGGCACTAAATTTCGACAATTTAAAAACGTTTTTCTGGCGTTAAACGATTCAGGATGACTTGGCAAATCTTACTGAACACTAATATCAACACAGCTTGTCATTTCCAGATGTCAAACCGCAGTTATCGATATTGATAGTTATCATCCAGCTATAAAACATATTTTACATAAATTTAGCGCACTGTATGCACCAATTCAATTAAAAGTGGATACCAACCCAGGACCAGCCTCTGTAAGGATAAGGATGGCAATATAATTAGCGACACCGATAGCGTTGATAAACGCTGGGCCTCACATTTTGAAGAGCTCCTTAATGTTCAACCGAACAACCCCACACAAGTAGCGCTGGAGCTGACGGCTGAAACAGGCCCTCCCGTTTTACCCCCAACAATAGAAGAAGTTGATCTCGTCATGCAATCACTGAAACATAATAAAGCCCCGGGCACTGACGAGATTCCAGCTTAACTGCTGAAGCATGTTGGGGAGAGCCTTGTTAAGGCTATACACACACTTATCGTTAAAATATGGAACGACGAAATAATCCCGGAAGATTGGCGCAAAAGTATAATTTGCCCAATCCACAAAAAAGGGGATAAGTTAAAACGTGAGAACTACAGAGGCATCTCATTAGTTTGTACGACTTATAAGATTTTATCTAAAATTCTAGAAAATAGAATTAATCCGTACGCAGAAGAAATCATTGGCGAGTACCAAGGCGGCTTTAGACCTGGTCGTTCGACGACAGATCAGCTTTTTACAGCGAAGCTTTTACTCCAGAAGTGCTGGGAATATAACATCGTCGTATACCAAATATTTGTTGACTTCAAGCAGGCATACGACAGTATCGATCGAAGTGTACTGTACAACATTCTGCTGCATTTTGGTATACCGGCTAAGCTAGTGCGACTCATAAGGATGACGATGACTAATACCGTCTCGCAGGTCAGAGTTCAGAACAGACTCACTGACCTATTTGAAACTCGTACTGGACTCAAGCGAGGCGACGGGCTGGCGCCGACGCTCTTCAACCTGGCTCTGGAGTATGTAATTCGAGCCATGAATTTGGACAGCAGCGGAACGCTACTCATAAGTCGACGCAACTAGTAGCTTACGCCGACGACATCAACATCATGTCTCGAAGATTGGGTGATGCAGAAATCCTCCTGCATAATCTCAATAACGCTGCCAAAGAAGTTGGACTACATATCAACGAATCTAAAACCAAGGTCATGATGCAATCAAAAACTAGAACGCCAGTAAATTCAAGCATCACAGTGGGGGACCTCAATATAGGGTATGTAGACAACTTCACTTACCTGGGTTGCAATTTGTCAAAGGACGCCAACGAAACAGATGAGATAAAGCGACGGATACAACTAGCTAATAAGTGTTATTTTGCGGTCCTCCAAATTATGAATTCGAAGCTGGTGCCCAGGAAGACGAAGCTCCACGTGTATAAAACCATAATCCGACCTGTGCTTTGCTATGGCTGCGAGGCATGGACCCTAACCCCAAACTCTGAACACCTGTTGGACACATTCGAGCGAAAGGTTCTCCGAAGAATCTTCGGGGCCGTTCGTGAACGAGTTGAGTTGTATCAGCTGTATGATGAGCTACAGGTGTCGAAGATCGTGAAATTGCAGCGACTGCAATGGGCGGGACATGTACAAAGGATGAACGACGATCGCATGCCCAAAAAGGTGATGAACGCGCAACGAGTGGACGGAGCCAGATTGCGTGGACGACCGAGAGCCCGATGGGAGCATTCTGTATGTGAGGACGCCCACCAGATGCTAGGCTTTCGGAACTGGAGGACAAGGTCGCGTGACCGCGACAATTGGAGGTCTTCAATGCAGGCGGCCAAGGCCCGACGTCGGGCTATCGTGCCATAAAGAAGAAGAAGTATGCACCAAGAAATGGTTACTTTTTGCAGAGGAAATGAAATACCAGTTATATAGTCACATCTGCTGAAGGAGTATAAACTGAGCCGGACAAAGAAGATTGCATCAAGACCAAGTTTTTTCTAAAAGAGAAACACTAGCTTCGAAGCATTCGGGGATTAGTCATATAGACATTACCAATTGCCCTAACCGACGAACAAAAAAACACCTTTAAATGGGAGAAACCGTAAGGGGAGTTTAAGAGGAACAAATTATCAATATGCCTATTTTTTTAATCACAACATATTAGTGGAATACACTCCTTTATGTGGACATTTCAGTACCTATTCGGTAACTACCCAAAGCGGTTCGGATAGGACATACGCATAGAATAGTATTTACAGCCCCTTGATTTCATCCACAATAAAAGTATGTATTGTAGTTTGCTCTAGTGTTTTATGCCATACTACACAAAATACTACATATTTTCATGTATATAGCCTCTAGCCTAGCCTATTCCGAGCAACGTTGCTCCCGTAATGCAAAACATTTTTCAACATTTTAAGATTAAATACACACAGGTATAATAAACGTCTCGAAAGTATGTATAGCCTTGGATCATTTGCATATAACGCGATATCCATCCTATGTAGCACACTAAAGAATGAAAAGAACGACCAAAGTGTCATTTAGCCCGGCAAGTAGTTTCCAGGATATCATAATCGAAAGCAGTTTAAAGTCAAGAGCTTTCTTGAGAACCTCTTCTCTTAGTCTAATTAATCCTTGTTGGAAAGAAAAACGTGAAAGGAACGACTTCACAGACTCAAATGATTACATCATCACCAACGTTTGTTATGTAAGTAGGTAAAAAAAGGATGCTGCTACACTACAGTGCATGCAATGATAAGCTTCTTCGAAAAGAGATTTTTTTTAGACAATTGCGCAATATACCTGGTCACGTGTATGCTATTTTCGATTGAAAAATTAAATCTGAGCACCAAATCGTAGGGTTTTGAGTAGTCAGTGTTTTGGTTTTTTTTTTAGAATTTCGTAATGACGTGTTCACTTGGAAGGCGATAGAAATAGTTATAAAATATCATGTACATGATATGGTCGCCACAAAACCATCAGAATTTTGGTAATAGTATTTCCAGATTTCTGAAAATTATTGTTAACTAGCTGGAACGATTTTTTCTGGTATATTACGCACTCCCGGAGAAGTTTTGAATACAATATTCCATGGGATTTCGGAGAGTTACAAGCAAGGGGTAAGAAGTTCGGAACTTGACAAAAAGGACTGCGTTCTGAGTTTTTAAATATGATTTATTTTTTTTAACACAATTTCTGTTGACTTTAATCTCAAGAAATCAGAAATCAGAAAAGTTTCATTCAAAAATGGCAAAAACTTGTTTTTCAAACTAGTTCAATGCATCGAACTTTTAGACTATGGAATACGCTTAAAAATAAAATAAATAACAGGCGCGACAATCCAGCATTGGACTAAGGCCGCAGGATGTGTTAGTGACATCCTATTTCCAAGATCTTATCTGCTTTTTGTTGAGGTAATGAGATTAGCATCACGCTCAGCAGTGTTATTTATCCCCATAAATGGGTACTCGTTTAACATCTGAGTGAGATCATAGTCCGTCACAAGCTCGTGAGTTCGAAAAACACCATGGAACACGGTGAGATTCGAACTCATGAGCCTGTGCACCGAAGGTGCGCGCACTAACCGCTAGACCAGCCAGACTACAATACGCTTAGTTCAATTAAAATGTGTCCCAACATGTGGGTAATTTTTTTTTTTTTTTTTGGTTAAAAATCTAATTATACCACTCACTGGTCCTAATATCCGAACCGTCAAACTTGCCAGTTTCAGCTGTCCGTGGTCATCACACGGGTGTATTGGTGTAATTGTGGTCTATCAGCTGCCAATTGTACACTGGCCGGTGTGCCATTCATCAAATTCATTGATAATTAAATGTATCAAATCTTTCAAAACGAAATTTTGATTACATCATTTTCTGGCTGGCAGCCCGTGTGGATACTGTTTTAGTTCGAAAAGTGACATTAAACACCTCGCCTATAGTAACATTTGAAAATCTGATCTAAATATTCAAAGAGTTTACCTTGATGTTGGAGCTATTTTTTGATGGTATTTTCTCAGTGTATACGCACGCCATTGTTCTAGAAATTCAATGGGTCAATGCACTGCCATCTAGATAGAAAATGTAAATGTCCCGCACGTTTTTGTAGAAACACAGGCTAGGTTTTGTTTAGTGTGTTTTTGCTGTGAAAATGGTAAAATAGTATACCCTCAACATGACAATTTAGCTTTCAGTTCAATATTTAATTGTTTGGGGAATCTTTGAGAAACGACAGGCTGCTGATTTTTAGATTGTGGATTGTAATGGCGTGACTTATGGCAGTATTGAGCCTAAATTATGGCAGTCCTTGGGTTGCATGGCCAGTGACAGATTCATTTTAGTCACATGACAATCCGGCAGACCGAAGAACACCTGGATGTGTCAAATGAAAAAGCAACAACAACGCATTGGTCTCGGCGATGACACGATCCAAGATAGAGCTGCCTGTAGAAATATGCTGAGAAATTATCGCCAAAACGGGCGATGTGCCTACACCGCAGGTCGAGCAACGCGGAACCATGGAGCGGTATAAAGAACGAGGCAAGGAAGGAAGGACAATCCGGCTTGTATATCAAGATGGCGTTGGTCAATGTCATACTTGATACACTGAGAAAAAATAGACCGACCAGTAAAGTAAAAAGTAGTTGATATCGTTCGTCTTTGATTTTTAACTTATGATTTTATGTACCTAGGTATGTACATACTTGAGACAGCTATGAAGATATGGGTATTTTATTATTCCTTATTAGTTAAAACATCTACTAAATTTGCAAACTCGTATAATTTATTTGTTAAGATAGCTATTTATTGTGTATAAAGGGGCCATTGACACGCTCTGTGGCTCACTTGGTTGAGTCGCACTCTACGATGCTACACTGAAAAAAATCATTTGCTAAAAACAAGAAAAAAATGCAATTAAAAATAGCCAAGGAAGAATTTTTCCTGATTTAAGATGTATTTTCTTGTTCCAAGAAAAGTGTTTGCTTAAAATAAATAAATAAGCATTATTTTCAGCAATAACTTTTCTTGGAACAAGAAAATACATCCTAAATCAGATAAACTTTTCTTGGAAGATAAAAATACATCTTAAATCAGGAAAAAATATTCCTTGGCTGTTTTTTATTGTATTTTTTTTGTTTTTAGCAAATGATTTTTTTTTCAGTGTAGTAATCTAGAGGTCCGGAGATCGAATCTGGGCGTGGACCAAAATTTTCCGTACTTGTGCGGATAGGAAATATATAGTGTTTGCAACATTATATACACTCCGAAATGATATGCAATGTAATGTTGACTCGAAATTGCCTATAAACGGCTGAGTTAATGCGCACCATGGCCCCACATAGGGCTATACGGTACTGAGAAGAAATTGACTAATGCCAAATAGATCTGGGGATAATGGATAGTGTTGCAAACTCATTTATTCGATGAGTAAGTAGTGTTTTTTCGGAAAAGTAAGTAGAAAGGTATAAAAGTAAGTAGATTGAAAAAAACACACATTAATGAAAGGTGACCCAAAAGCCTAATGCAAACCCTTAATCATATTATCCCCCCCCTCTTTCACGCCGATTTGAAGCCACCAATAAGCATTTCATAAAACGACCACATGCTGTCCTTGCTTTTATAAGTGATGTCTTCGTAAACAGGATTCAGGAAGAATATAGCCGATATGTTCTGTTGATACATAAGGAAGCCCAAAGATTCACAGTGTCCTCATTGATAAAACTTCATCAGCATGTGAAGAACAAATACACTTGCCAGAAAAAGTCTCCGTACACAATGTAAGGAAAACTGCATATTACGGAACCTCTAGGAAATGAAAACCTTAGATTGAAATTTGTTATCTAAAATGTTTATTTAGTTTGTTAACTAATATTTCTACTCATTATTTTACTGAAACTCGGTTGTAAACAAAATTTTCTAGAACAAAAACTAAAAAATTTCACAAAAACCAATTAGAAAAAGTATCCGTACACGACCATATTTTTTTTAATAATTCCGTTTTTTTCGCAGGATTTCGAAGAGTTCACTAGCTTGAGGGATAACATTTTTGGAGGAGGACCTCCATGCTTCGATTAAACATGGACTGGGTCAATTTCGTCGACCCCTGGCCTGTTATTTGGCCCCTTTTGGAGAGAATGGCGCTTTGAAGCATTCCCTTGTAGGTTATGATGTGCTGACGGTAACTGTGCGCCTTAAAATTCTGTAAATGTTCGGTGGGTTTACGCTCTCAGAATTGGGATAGCGTATGCGACTTACGATCTGTTTTGAAAAGCGATAGAAGCGTCACAATTAAAATAATTAAAGGCAAGTGCAAGTGATCATCATTTTCTGTGAACCAAGAAGCCTCGCAAAGCCCCCTCTGTTAAACGTCGTGTCTCATTTTGGCTTTCAGAATGCGTAAAGAGACGTAATTATCCATTGTTGACTCTGTAAGAATAAGTACGCCTACTCCACCCCACCAATATACACCCCGTAGTCATCATGCCCACCTTTGCCATCTTAGGCAGCTAATGCCTGATTTTTCTTATAAGGGTAGAGCCGATTTTCTGCCAATTAAATATTCTTGCCTTATTGTAAAAATATACAAAACCCACTCTCTGCCGAAATTAAGTAATTTTACCATTACTATGCGGGGTGAAGAGGTCTATACCATCGATAAAGTAAATCTTGTACCAGCTGCCTAACGTAGAAAAGGTGGTCATGATGATCAGGGAGTGAATGTTGGCGCAGGGAGTAGGCGTATTAATTCCAACAGAGTCAACAATGGATGAATACGTCTTTTTACGCATTTTGAAAACCAAAAGGAGACACGGCGCTTAACAGAGGGGGCTTTGCGAGGCTTCTTGGTTCACAGAAAATAGTGGTTCCTTGCACTTGACCGTAATTGTGACGCTTCTATCGCTTTTGAAAACAGAACGTAAGTCGCATACGCTATCCCAATTCCAAGAGCGTAATCCCACCGAAAATTTTCAGAAATTGAAGGCGCACAGGTACCGTCAGCACATCATAACCTACAAGGGAATGCTTCAAAGCGCCATTCTCTTCAAAAGGGTTAAAATAAGAAGCCAAATTGATCCAGTCCATGTTAAATCGAAGCATGAAGGTCCTCCTCTGAAAATGTTATCCCTCAAGCTAGTGAACTCTTCGAAATTCTGTAAAAAAAAGCGGAATAATTGTACAAAATATGGTCGTGTACGGAGACTTTTTCTAATTCGCTTTTGTGAAGTTTTTTAGTTTTTGTTCTAGAAAATTTTGTTTACAGCTGAGTTTCAGTAAAACAATGTGTAGAAATATTAGTTAACATACTAAATAAATATTTTAGATAACAAATTTCAATCTAAGGTTTTCATTTCCCAGTGGTTCCGTAATATGCAGTTTCCCTTAAATTTATGTACGGAGACTTTTTCTAGCAAGTGTATATGTTTTAACACTCAAAGTTATAACAAGCAAGAGATTAAGCGTAGCCAGGATCCCGTTTAGAAGGGGCAAACCCAAAATCTGTTCAACGCCATGCGCCCGGAATTGCCCCATTTTGTTAGAAAATATATTACAAATTTCAAAAACTTATTTCAAGGACAAGAATCACTTTTCATACATTTGAACGATAAACGAAACTAATTTCAGTGTTCGAGACTGCAGTCTCAGCAGCATTGTGCGGATGATAATGACTTTTTCCCTGTCTCTGCCAATCCAAGACCATCGGACAAGAATCAGGAATCATATAGTTGTTTATTTGATGTACGGAAATGCTTGCGCCGTGATAGGAGTCAAACCTATATTTTCACGATCGTAGTGCAGAGATTTTTTTATAGATGGTGCAGCAGTAAAAAAATGTCCTGATCAACGGCGACGGGGGAGGGCGTAGAAGTCGGTTCCTGTTTATTTAAAAGCTTCGTTTTGTTTCGTTAATTGCAATAGGTAAACTGATATTTCGTCGGGCAAGCTAACCATCTACAGGTATACCGTCAGGGGAGCACCTAGCCTTTCGGCCTTTATCTCCCGGTCCCACTAAAAAGTTTGGACCTTCGGCTTTTTACTGACAAGGTGTTGTTGTCAGACGGAGATTTCTCCATCAGGCGCATGCACACACCATCCGGAATCCAACCCCGGGATTGCATCACTAGCTGGATGACTTGGGTAACAACCTCCAGCCACTACGAGTCCAACACCTTGATGGGCAAGGACCATGGTCCCCTGGGCACACCCATCCCCGTAGTACACTATTCGCTATGGACTTCTCCATAGCAGGTGTGATCCTCCTTCGGCCCCCTATTGGTTAAGCCTTACGTCGAATTCGGGCATGCACACCCCAGGCTCGTTGGACCTGTGACTCCGCGTCTGTGCAGACAACGAAGCGCTGCTTTTCACATCCAGGCGGCCCCTTCAGTTTACTAGTCAGCAATGCGACTCAGGCAGTGTGGTCATCAATCCACAAACTAGCTAGATATAGGCGCGTAGGCATTTTCCACCAAGGCCGTTCTCCCTAGCTAGCCCCTTCTTGACTCGGGTTATGCGGAGCCGTCACCTCCGAAGCTCACACGACTTCCGTATGATGCACCCCCCCACCAGAGGACATCAAAATCGTGCTAGGCCTTTAGTGCTTCCCTCCCGCAAACTCCCGGGGGAGGTAGGCACGCCAAGAGCCACCCGTGCATAACTCAGGAGCACGGGACCGTTAACGCCCGAATGGTCTTTGTACAGATCCCCACCATGGCGTATCAACTGTACCAGGGGCCCCCTTGCGCTACTAGGTCCGTGGTGTCGTAAGTCACCAAAGATCCCTGTCCGACTACAAACAGCCTTCCAAGCTGAGTGTCACACGGACACAGACCCCCCTGCGGGGATTTCGTCGGGCAGACAACTTTTAAGCGTTTGGCGGCTACCTAATATAGGCGGTTTTTTATACGGAATACCTACATAATCCCGAAAAAACAAAATCCCGCCCGTTTATAATCCCGCTTTTTACAAAAAATCCCGTTTAACATAATCCCGACATTACTAAACCCCGCCGTTTTAGAATCCCGCCAAAAATTATTTTCATTCCTAACCAAAAAATCAATAGTTAAGTAATGTGATTCCCAGCAGTTAATGCGATACTTTCTCTTAACATAAATCCGTCGGAATATTTGATAAAGATGACAATTTAGCCCCTACAGAACAAGACGCTCATACAGGGAATACTTAAGTCTCGACTACCGAAAGACCAGACCAGCTATTTTTCAAATTAAGTCACACGATTCGTGGGTCTCCGAGAATTAAGTATCCCCATGCGAGGGGACCATTTATTTTAACGGTAAATGCGGTGGCGCTTTTTAATATCCCGTCATAGAAGGTAAGTATTCTTTCATAAATCGCGCGCGGGATTTTTGAAAGAATACGGGATATTAAAAAACGGTATTTTGAATTAGCGGGTTATTGAAATAGCGTGATTTTGATTAGACGGGATTTCAATTGAGCGGGATTTTAAACAGGCGGGATAATGAATGTCGGTATTTTGAAAAACGGGAATATGATAGGCGGGATATCGTAGCCAAGCCGTTTTATACAAATCTGCCAAATTTCAAAATTTTCCGCCCCGTGTTATGGACAGTTTTCGATTAGAAAACACAAAAGTGAAGATGGGTAGGACCTTGAAATTTAGAGGAAATGTGTGCGCCAAGTAGCTCTTCAAACTACAAAGTACCAATTCGGAAAGTCTTCCCGAGTTATTGAGAATGAATGATTCCCAAACATAAAAGCGCGACTATCTTGCTAAATATCGATCGTACAGGAGTCTAGTCAGCAAATATACATAGGTAATTTAAATTTTCGCCAAATATGGGCAAGTTTGCCTAATTTTTTGGACAATTTCCGATTAAAAAAGACAAAGTGCGATTTGGGCAGCTGTAACTATCGAATGCGAATAGGTAGGGTCTTTAATTATGGAGGAAATGTGAGCAGCAACTAGCTACAAGTTATCGAAATGAACGAACGCCAAATGAAAGTGCCATTATCTTGACTGATCAGAGGCCTTGCCGAAGAGCTTATTAGGTTTCTTTGCGTGGCATTGGGAATGCTGTACATTTTGCTGTACGTTAACTAATGCTATGTACGAAAGGTCAAAATGGTGTGCTCTATAGCAAAATGCTGTACGTCTGGTCAGCTTACATTGCGCAATCGACTAAAACAATTATTGCACTGCAACGTTTCATTTTAAAAAGAAAGCTGCAAAAATCATAAAAATGAGAGCAAAAGGATACTACTCGTACCAAACCCAACTAACAATTTTAACACTTTAAGACTTCATAGAATATTCTCCACAATATTAATTGGAGGACCACTCCTTGCTATAAAAGCGAAATAATAATCGAATAAGTGCCTTTGGTGCCGATTTTTAAATTTGCAAAACCATCTACATACATCTACATCAAGTAGAAAATCTGCATTGCCAGCGGGCCGCCAGGGGTATTGCGCTTCGTACTAGTGGGAAGAGTGCCATACATTTGCTATTGCATTCAAACCAATGAAATTAATAGTAATAATGGAGATTTTCCACTTCAAGGCTTTAGATAAAGGTTTTGTAGTTTTAGTAATGGAATCGTATTTACATTGAAAGAATGCAATACAAATATCGGTTCAGAATTTTTATCAAAAGTAAGAAGAATTGAGTGACCAGTAAGTAGAAATGCGAAAAAGTAAGTAGATCTACTTATTTTTAGGTAGAGTTGGCAAGCCTGGCCGGCCCACACTGATCGGGGTTCGCTGAACCGCGCGGTACGAGAGATCAAAGTTGTGGACTACAGACGCCTGGAACGGACAAAGGCCGTGGGGGAATTCAACGAGCATTATTTGTTCGTTGCCTCTATTCTTTCCAGGCGTGTGTTGTCCACAACTTTGATCTTTTGAGGTGACGTGAATCGGCCACCAAGATTGTTATAACTTTAATATTCAAATATTTACATTACTAAACTACACATTACATTTAGAAGCAGTGAATGCACTTTAGTACATACGTACTAGTACCAACCTAGTATTAAGTAAAAATACACAGTTTATATTGTTGTAAGTACTAGTTGATAAGTGACTCTTGAAATATAAAGACTATCTTCCTAAATCTCTGCATTTCGTATTTTACCTGGATTACCGCGTGTTCGAAGTACCTACAATAATTATTATTATTCGTGTTCAAAGTTCCCCTCTAACATTTGACCCCGCTAGATCTTTCCTGTAGGGTTTCCTGAAGTTGCAGGTATACCAATAAGCCGCAATCGACCGATGCCCTTACAGTATCAACCAAGCCCTCGCTCAAATTCAGCAGGATCTATGCGCAGAGTCATTAAAAAATGGAGCACTCAGATCCGTACCACCGTGACAAGCCGCGGCGGACATTTGAATGATGTTACATTCCATACATAATAGCATATATGGATCTTTCAAATAACATAAAAACGAAACTGAGGCTAACTACGATTCCATTTGTTTTGACCTTTTCTGTTGCTTTGATAAAGACACATTAATTCAAGGTTTTGTGAAATTGGCGTAAAAAATGTAGGGGGTTGGGTTTGTATGGCAGCCCCATGACCCCATGGTCCGAATTTATCCATTCTTACATATGTTTTGTGTTATCAATAGAAACACATTTCTGTGAAATTTGGTTGAACTTGATGCACAAATAAATAAGTTTTTCTTAGAAGAACCTAATTAGGGGGGTTAGGTTTGTATGGCAGCCCCATGACCCCATTGTCCGATTTGACCAATTCAAACATACAAACTGCCTGCAGCAAAAAGAAGCATTTGTGCAAAATTTCAGCTTCATAGCTTTTAAATTGGCCGAATAAAACGCGTCGCAACAGGCAGACAGACGGACAGACGGACATCGCCCAATCAACTCCCCAAGTCATGCTGATCATACGTAGTAGAATCCAAAATTGTTGAGGAAAATACACTTACAGTTATCCGATTGAATTCATTTTACCGCTATTCGATAGAACAACTCTTCCGTCATAACAGGACTAAACATGAGTTCAATTGTGCAATCAAGGGCCCGGCTAGGTAATTATTTGTGTCGCATTCTGATTTCGTATTTGAAATGGAGCAGATCAAGTACCGCGCGGTCATTGAATTCCTTTTTTTGAAAGGATACACGGCGTCCCAGATTCGAGATGAACTCATATCGGTGTACGGCAACTCTTCACCATCCCAGGCGACTATTTACCGATGGATTTTGGAATTCAAGCGAGGAAGGACGAATGTTTTTGATGACCCCGCACCGTCCAATTAATCGAGGAAGTTGTATTGAGTGATCGGCGGCTTAAGTTTTCAGAGATTGCAGAAAGGACCAGTCTATCAAAAACCACCGTCGAAAGAATTATTATACCGACCATTAGGGGATGAGGAAGATCTCGGCAAGATGGATCCCGAAACTCCTCTCAGCAGATCAAATGAAGCAGCGGATGAAATGTTCGAAAGACTTTTTGGAGCTGTGTCGTGCCGGTTCGGATGCAATTATCAACAGAATTGTGACAGGAGACGAAACCATGGTCCTTTACTATGATCCCACGACCAAAAGGGAGTCCATGGAATGGAGGAGGCCTTATGAGGAGCGCCCTAAGAAGGCGAAGGTGCAGCAGAGCCGAAAAAAGATTATGGCCACCATCTTCTGGGATTCCAAGGGAATTATAGGTTTGTATGGCAGCCCCATGACCCCATGGTCTGATTTGATCCATTCTTACATATGTTTTGTGTTATAAATAGAAACACATTTGTGTGAAATTTGGTTGACATTGGTACACAAATAAAAAAGTTTTTCTTAGAAGAACCTACTTTGGGGAGTTGGGTTTGTATGGCAGCCCCATGACCCCATTGTCCGATTTTACCGATTCAAACATACAAACTGCCTGCAGCAAAAAGAAGCATTTGTGCAATTTCAGCTTCATAGCTTTTAAATTGGCCGAATAAAACGCGTCGCAACAGGCAGACAGACGGGCATCGCCCAATCAACTCCCCAAGTCATGCTGATCATATATGTATACTTTTTATATGGTCGAAGATGCTTCCTTCAATGCGTTAGAAACTTCATGACAAACTTAATATACCCTTTCACTCTATGAGCGAAGGGTATAGACAGGCGCGCACAGAGGATTTACGGGGCCCGGGGCATATAAATAAAAGTGGCCCCTTTGAGAAAAAGAACATTTGTCCTTGGAAACTCTATAAATGTTGTTCCTACTACAGGATGCCAGGACGCTGGTACCTGAGAGAGCGGCATTAGGGTAGATATATAGGGCGCTCGTCTTCGAATCATAGGTTCGCGGGATCGAATCTCATTGTAGGCGCAGGTAATTTTCTATGCTTAAACATCATTAACACCTATAGAGGTCAATGCTGCGCTGCGTGAGCATTTTTATCAAAAAAAAAAAAAACTGATGAAAACATTAATTTAATAAACGTTACAACAAGAACGCTATTCTCAATGTAAGAATGCAAAGAGTCAAAGTAGCTCTTAGCAAAGTTATTTTAAGTACGATGTTCTTAATTTTAGTAGAAAAACGGTAACGTCAAAATCATATTTTAAAATACTTGGTTTAAGATCGATCCACACTTTTTAGTCATCAGTCGCAGTCACAGTAATATCTCATACAAATTGACAGATTGTCAGTCAATCAATTAACTTGTATGGAAAGTGACTGTGACTGATGACTGAAAAGTGTGGATTGACCTTCAAGAGTGTTTTCGATTGATTTCACTCTTTTTTTTTCTCAGTGTAGGGGGCCCACTCAAGAAGTTGGCGGGAGAGCCCAGAGTGAAGTTGTTCCGTCACTGCTGATGGCATTGCAAAAATCGAAATTCTTGTCTCTTCATAAACGTTACTAAGACCGAGTGTGCACTGATCCATAGGAGAACAAAAGTCTAAAACCAAACCAGTAGAAAACGTTAAGAAATTTTGCTAGTTCGAGAGCATAGTTACAGATAAGACTACAATGAGTTAACAATAATCAGAGAGAGACTTGAATAAATATAAGTTTATGGAAACTAAATAAGAAATAGACATTTAAAGGGGATCCATCGTTTTCAGTTTCTTGGTTAACACTTTCTCTATAAAACACACATAGTTCGAGGACACTCAGATTTTAAGAGAATACCGATTAATTAGATAAATTTCGGCAGAGTGTGCTGTTGATCTCAACACCTAAAATATATCAAGATCAGTGCCAATTTTAGATTTAGCAATTTTAATTGAAAAAAGTAGGTGAATGGAAATCCTATAAGGTCCTAGAAATGCTTTGAATAACGGAAAACAAGATAAATAGAGATTTAAATAAAATTTATCTGACATAAATTCGTGTAATAGTTTTGCAGACGTACGCGCACTACGAGACCACTGTCCCTGCGGGGCCCTCTCCAACGCGGGGCCCGGGGCAAATTGCCCCTTTTGCCCCACCCTCTGTGCGCGCCTGGGTATAGAAATCGTTTATACCTCACACCTCACCTTATTCCATTTCAACATCTACTCTTATTGGAAAACGCTATAGTAGTCAATGAACTACTTGATATTTGAATAAAGAAAAGTCTAAATAATTTGTCTCCGTGTCGCTGCCACCGGCATTGAAAGATTCTTCTTCAAGCCTAATGAAACTAATATTTACACATATGTATGTAGTGTAACTTTTATAATCATATAGGATTGTCGAAAGGTGTCCGGAAACATTTGTTTTAAAAGCCTTGATCGGCAGATTTCCGGAAGAATTTATGGATAATTTATTATTTTCATTAATTGAACTAAAAAATTCTCTGGACATTATCTATTAGCAAAAAAATTGATTTTGAATTTTTTAGGAGAATTTCTCATTCTATTAATTAATAAATAATAAATTAGTGCTGTTAATTTAATTAATAAAATTAACGTTTAAAGGTCAGGGCAAAAGTGCTAATAAGTTGTAGAAAACTAAATTCTTAGACTTAGATTATCCTAAATTCCAGTCCGAGATTAAGTTAGTCGTTTTTAGTATAATATTGAATGAGTTCTATGAGGGTTTCAACTGATCGAGAGAGAGAGAAACCAAATCCAAAGTATGACGGGGCTGATATAATTTAAGTAAAATCTACTAAAATTACCAAATTGGTGCGAGGAGCAGAACATTTTTTTTTTTTCAATAAATCGTGATACACTGTGCAAGAATGAGGTTTAGTCAGGTTGATAAAATTGTATCCCAGATTTAAAATGATATCACTAAAAATGGCCGGTTCCTGAGAATGTTTTTTACATATGCTATACTCATGTTAATGTATACGAGAAAATAGCCACATGGCCTTTACACTTAGGCAAGTATGATGCAGAATCTCGTTCTTTATGCTGCTAAGAGCCATTTCAAAGAGTAGATGCGAAACAAAAATCCACAAATATTTTTCGAATAACAGAGTTTAAAATAATTTTTTATCCGTTTTTGATTAAAAGAACTTCCTTTTCGCGGATTCTATTAAACAAATTTGCACAAAATCTATTTCCTACGATTAGCCCGTAATGGGTTCTAAAAATAGATGTAAATTCTGCAAAAAGGCATAATTTCCTACAATCTAACCTATTTAATAATTAAAATTGCGATATTTTCATAGCATGTTGTGTACCTACGGATACATAATGGCCTCGACACCGGTAGTACGTCAAGTCAAGCAAAACAAATTGTTTTTTTTCGGCTCGGAACTGAGAATTTGAATTTTCAAGAGCATTTCTTTTACAAGGGAGCATCTATCTTTTCATATTTAGGTGCGGGAATGTACTTCAAGCACATGCATTACATAAAGGCCTGGCCAACAAATAATACTATAAATAGATAAAGTTGCACAGGTTTTATCTAATTGTATAGCAAAATCAAAGTTCATATTAAGCAAGCATCAATTAACTTACACCAAGGCTGGAGAGCGACGGAAATCTTTTTTTAAGCATCAAGATTTGTAGGTCTTATTTGTTTACTTGAATCTTCGTCCGAAAGTAAACTTCCCAATCACTTTGAAGTATCATCCGCCACTTTCCACTAGATAAAAATTCAACTTTGTCAGATAACTTTAGGCACACTTTTGCTTGAACTTTCGAGTATAATTTTCTTTTATTTTAATTATGAAAATTTATAGCACGATTTGAAATAGACGTGGATAAATGTTCACTTCACTTGCTGTTCATAAAATTGAATTTTAGTTCTGCATCTTTTTTTTGCGACCGAAAATATTACGCCAAGACTATTCTTAGTATCATCATGTCTGAACGGCTCGGATTCAACTACTGAATTCACTCATCTTGCCGAGAAATTTTGGTCCAGATTTTCGAGAATATTGTCATCTAAGTTGTTTATGTATGCCAATTCTGTCATAATAGTAAGTGGTGAACACTTTCTTTTGGCTAGCTACATATGCCAGAGAGGATTTATATTTTTTGCACGGGGAATTGTGCAATAAATATTGACTTTGTCAATGAGTATGTAAGGCTGTGTTTTTTCTGTTTGCTGACCGGAACTCGCAAAAAAAGCCATCGAGGGTATAGCATCCACGTTAAACTTAAGATTGTCAGAATGGAATGAAATTAATGAATTAAATTTATTCGAAAAACTTGTATTGTTTTAAACTAAAATCAGCTTTTAGATCAACCATATTCAAGCACGAAAAAGTTGAAATAATTTTGATTCGTCAAAAATATCCTTTAATGATTGAATCATATTTTTTGAAATTAAGAATTTGGCGGACGACATTTTAAATCTGGATTTTAACAAAAATATTTTTTATGTACACACTTGCATACAACATTGAAGCGTGGATAGACCTCGGACGTAAGTGAACATGCAATTTTTTCCAATCAAAATAAATATTTACTGTCGTGGAATATGTCGGAAACGCTGACGGATTCGTTATACATAAAATCCAAAAATGGTTCCACAATTTGTCCCTATGCCATTTTAGGTGTTTATTTTCGATTTCCCCGATGAACTCAGCATGAAATTATCCAATGACCGAATCATGAAAATTTATACGCAAAATGGTCAGAGAAAAATAGTAGACCCATTATCGGATTTTATTATTTAATGGAATTCCCCACCGTTTCAGACTTATTCCACCTCAGTAAGTATGCAATTTGGCTGGAAAAAATGCAAGAGAAACACAAATTTCATTTTCACTTTTGGCCTAGGTCTAAAAACGTCTCAAGAAAAATATGTACTTTAGCTATAATCATTAGAAAATAGCTGAAAGTGATTGGAATTGCATACATTTAGGCGAAGTTCATAAGGCTCATTAAACTGAATAGAATGTGGGTTTGAATAGATAACCTGGATGTGGCTTCGCGTTTGTATGGAGGAAATTACTCCGTATAATGTAGGTTAGCTGCTGGAAAAACACGACCTTGTGAATTGGATTCGTGCGAGGACACGATTCAGGGTGAGACACTCTCGCCAGAACAGGCGAAGCGCCTATATGGCAGGTCGAGCTAACCGACACCATGGAGCGGTATAGTAAGGAAAGAAGAATGCAGGTTGAAATGTTTCGCTTGAAACTATACAATTTTAAATTGAAAACAAGTATACAAAACTCGATACTTATAAAATTAGTTGCATTTCCTAATCGGGAAAATTGGAAGCACTTCCACCAGAAGCAGTTTTCCAGCGCTTCCTCTTCATTCGCAATTATGCTTCTAGGGAAGCGTTTCTACTGGAGCACCATAGCTGCGCTTCCACTTTCATTCGCAATTGTGGAGCATTTTGGCAGTGTTTCCTCATTCGCAATCGCGCTTCTTGGGAAGCAGTTCTGTACAGAAAAACTTTGAAAGTTTTCAAAAGCTCTGTCTCAAACCATAATCGCGCTTCCGGGGAAACAATCCATTGCCTTTCCAAAATTTCAAAACGAGCATAAAAGTTTTCACAACTAACTTTTTAGACAGATCCGTATGGAAATGCTCCGTATCAGCTTCACTAGAAGAATGGGAATGGGGGATGAAAGCGCTCTAGTGCTTCTATAGGAGCGCTCCAGAATACCTTCTGAACAAGCTGGTAAATCAATGATATCTATCAACGACTTTTCGACACTTTCAATAAAACTCCCAAATGTGATATTGCGATTAAAATGAGGGATCTCAACGCTGAAGTCGGGACAGTAACCTAGGACTAGAGCATCTAATGCAAGAGAGTTAAAGAGCAGATCAACTCAGCTGCTGACGATTCAGCTAAGGAACGATACAGAGCTGAATACCGTTCGCTCCAAAAAGGCGTTTAAAGGAGTGTTAGGCGTGATAAGCGCAATAATATCAACGCGCTTGCGAAGGAGGCAGAGGATGCGGCTATCCGCGGTGACAGTGGAACACTCTTCAAGCTTATCAAGCCATTAACTGGCAGATCTTTACTAACGGAACATCCTGTGAAAGATAAGGAAGGTGTTCTGCTCGTTACCGAAGAACAACAGCTGCAAAGATGGAGAGAACACTTTTTAGAGGTCCTTAATAACACCTTCGGGCCTGCAAGTGCATCTTCATTGCCAGCAGAAGACGTCCCTCGAATAGACGGCATTAGTTCTGGTCCACCATCCAAAAAGGAACTAATAGACGCTATTAAATCAATGGACGCCGGTAAAGCCCCTGGGATTGATGGAATTCCGTCTGAATTCTTGAAAGCGGATATTATCGCTTCAGCGGATATTCTCCTTCCCTTAATCCAAGAGTGTTGGGAAACCGAAACTCTTCCCAGTGAGTGGAAAAAGGGCGTAATTATTAAGATTCCGAAGAAAGGTGACCTGAAGAATTGCAATAATTGGCGTGGGATCTGCCTACTTCCTGCTGTTTCCAAGCTGATGGCTAAGATTGTTTTAGGACGAATCAAGGACAAAATCGATGACACATTGAATGATGAACAAGCTGGCTTTCGCGAAGGGTTTTCCTGTAGCGACCACATTAACACCCTCCGTATTATCATAGAGCAATCCGCCGAATGGAGATCCCCATTACATCTCATGTTCATCGATTTTGAGAAAGCATTTGATAGCGTTGATCGTCTCTACATCTGGAATGCCTTACGGAGACGAAATATCCCAGATAAGATAATCTCCATCATCAAGGAATCCTACAATGGAGCCCAATGTCACGTCCTGCATAAGGGCAAGTTTTCAGATCCTTTTGAGGTGCACAGTGGAGTGAGGCAAGGCTGCATTTTGTCACCTATTCTCTTCCTTGTTGCCATTAGTGATGTACTCGGCTCCGCACTCCAATTACATCGTAACAAAGGTATCAGATGGAAATTGTTCGATCACCTTCAACATCTTGACTATGCTGACGACATTTGCCTTCTATCAACAAACACGGATGATGTCGCTCAAATGACAGAAGCTCTAAATTGCGCGAGTCGTAATGCGGGGCTGAAAATCAATGCTGCCAAGACTAAGTTCTTGAGCACATATCCAGGTGGGCAAAGCGAAATTCGTATTTCAGGACAGGCAGTCGAAAAAGTTGATGAATTTTGCTATCTCGGAAGTGTAGTTACAGCAGATGGTGGAGCGGATGCTGATGTAAAATCACGGGTAAACAAAGCTAGGGCGGCTTTCTTCAATTTGACTCCTTTCTGGCTAAACAACAATATTTCCAGACGCACCAAAATACGTGTCTTTAATTCTAATGTGAAATCCATTCTGCTATATGGCTGTTCAACCTGGAAGGTGACTAAAGAGATCACTGATAAGTTGCAAACTTTTGTTAATCAGTGTCTACGGCGCATCCTAAATATTCGTTGGCCGGAGATCATTTCGAACGAGGATCTCCTTACTATAACTGGCCAGGAAAGGATAGGCACTTCGATCAAAAGACTTAAGTGGCAATGGATAGGTCACACCTTCCGAAGAGGGCCCAAAAACGTCGCAAAAAAGGCTCTAAACTGGAATCCACAGGACTTCGGAGCAAGACGCCGTGTTGGGCGGCCAAGGAACACATGGAGAAGATCGGTAACTAGCGAAGCGAAAACGCTAAATCTTACATGGTCGCAGCTAGCGCCGTTGGCGCAAAACAGAACGAGGTGGAGAGTAGGCGTGGTTAATGCCCTATGCCCCACAAGGGGTTGACAGGAACTAGAGAGAGAGCATCTAATGTGCCTTCATCATATAATTCTCGTCAACTCGTCATTGGTACAACTTTGTTCAAGCGGAAACCCTCCTACTTAACAACCCGGAATTCTCTGAATTTCTGAACCAGATTGACCATATTGCTGTGTCTAAAACATACAGAAACTGTCTCTCAAATGTCAGACCAAAACGTGGTATTGATATTGGCAGTAACCACCATCTTGTAATCGCAAAAAAATACGCTTACGAACGACACCGATCCAGCGTCCCCAGAGTGCAACTAAAGGGTTATCCATTTTCTCTTTCGGAAAGTAAACTTAAATTAAACACAGTAAATATTTCAATTTCGATGGAATTTTGATTTCATAATAAAGTTTGGATTATGTCATTATACGTGGAATACAATATCTGTCAAATGTCTCCCACGGGACCGCTTGCAGGACTCGATTCTTTTGAGGTAATTTTCGATTACCTTTTCACACATTTCGGGCAATAACTCGGCCATAACTGGACGGATTTCGTCCTTCAATTAATCAATCGTCGTGGGATTGTTTGCATAAACACGGTCCTTCGGATAGTCCCACAAAAAGAAATCTAACAAATCTCGAAATTTCTAGCGCAATAAAGCCAACTTTTGTCGCGTGGTGTGGCATGTGGCCCCGTCTTGTTGAAACCACAAATCGTCGACATCCATATTTTCAATTTCCGACAAAAAAGAAAGTCATTAACTGCGGCGATGTTTTCGGTCGAACGAGCAAAACGATGATGCACAGGTGTAGAAATGTCTGTCACCGATCCAGTATCTTCAATTTTTTTCACGGTGTAGGCAATTGTCCGCTCATTGGGACGAATATGTCGACCATAATCTGCGCGTGATGCACGAAACGCGGCAGATTCACCATTTTGGTAGAATAATTTAATAATTTTAACGCGTTGTTCATTCCATGTTGTAAAATGGCAAACCTTCAATTAAACCAATACCAGTTTGGAATACACTGACATTTGACAGATGTCGAATGACAGGGCTTTACTTTCCGAAACTCGAAATGGATAACCCTGTAATACGCCACGGCTTTGGGCGAGAAAACCGATGCACCACCAAGTCAAAATCCTATATACAATAGAAGATTATGGTAGATGGAACCCCGCTAAAGGATCATTCATTGCATGTGACGAAGAAGTTATTGGGCGAATGGGTAGGATACCATTCATTAGTGATGTTTATAGAGTTTTGTAACTCTCGTCAGCTCGTCATTGGTGGAACTCTGTTTAAACACAAAGATTGCCACTTACCAACCTGGACCTCTCCGAATGCCAGAACTGAGAACCAGATTGACCATATTGCTGTGTCCAAAACGTGGAGAAACTGTGTCTTAGACGTTAGGGCGAAACGTGGTGCTGATATTGGCAGTGATCATCATCTTGCCATCGCAAAAATGAGCTTACGAACGGCAGCGTCCCGAGAGTACCAATTTTGCCATCCATATAATGTGCAGAAGCTCAAAATTCCATCCTTACCTAGGAAAGGTATTCCGTGGAGCCGAATGTCACGTTTTGGACAAGGGAAAACTATCAGATCCTTTTGAGGTGCATAGGGGAGTGAGAGATGGCTATATTTTGTCGCGTACTCGGTTTCTTATAGCCAAATGGCAATGAATTGGTCACTCTAGTGTATCTAATAACATTGCTAAAAACGTCCGGAATCTGAGTCTCTAAGGAGCACGACGGTGTTGGAGAAGATCGGTTGATAGCCAAGTTGCGACATTAAACACAATATGGTCGGAGCGTTGGCTCAGAGCTGAACGATGTGGAAAGTGAGCGTAGTTGATGCTCTAGCAGAGAGAGAACTACCTACAGTAAGTTTAGAAAGGTAACTCGGATTTATTTTGGCAGTTTTTTTTTTCCTTTTTATAATCGAAGCTGGTCGTAAGGCCGCCAAAAACCCATAGATCAACAGTAAGTTCTTATAAACAAAAAAGTGTTTAATTTATAGACTATGCTAATAAAACTCCACATAAAAGTATATAATTCAAAAGGACGAAATGATGAATGGTCATAGAAACCCGTCGACTCAAAATAAAGAAAACTATCTTTACAGTACAGTCATAATTAAGCCTATTGTCTCGATGTTACAAAACATCTATAGAATCGCATGGAATTAAAACGTAGTGTATCTTAAGGGAATACAACTTTATTAAAAAAAAAATTAAGTTTGAAAGCATATTTTTTTAGTACCTATCACATTCATTTGTTTGGTTATTTCTCGCTCATTTATTTGGCAAAATTTCCTGATCTCCAGACTTATGCACTTGATAAAATCTGCTTTACATTTAAAATTCCATTCGGTCGAATAAAATTACGAAATACACTAATAAATGCAGATAAATGAGGAAACATCTGATGTGGGATTATGTAGCACATTCATGTGGTGGTTTAATATTGCTTTTGGCATTGGGAATTTTGGTTTATTTACGACAAACTAGTGGGTTTCACTTTCGGGCTAGAATTTTAATTGCACATACATATGTACATAGTCGTACGCATCAGCGTTGGAGATGCGTTAGAATGGCATGAAATATTGTGTACTATAATGATTGATGGTAATTGAAGTCTAAATTTGAGCTAATGTAGCAAAAAGACAAGCCTTGAACATCAATGTTAAATTCTTAATTAAATAAAAAGTTTACAAATAGATTCTAATTGTAAAATTAAAAATTATCTGTAATTTAAAAAATTGTCATATGCATTAAATTATACCATTTTTTTTGCTTATACATATTATTAAGCAATTTTGACTATTGTTCGAGTTCTTCGTGTGAGTTATATTTCACAGCACAGCACACTAGCAAATAGCTGTCTTTGATAATAATGAACTTGAGACGAACTCATGGGCGTAGCCAGGATTCATAGCGATACATTTTCTTAGCGGATAGGGGGTATGTACTTGGAATTTATGGCAACAATTAAGATTTCCCTTTACTTTAAATTGTCATGCCCAACTTCTTTTTCACCTTTCAACGATAAATGGCATCTGCATGAGTTCAGCCCTTTTACTCCTGATCCTTACATCATACACCAAATTTATCCCTTTCCAACGGAATGGTGTTAAATTCCGTTAACCTACTAGAGAGAACTTCAACATTGCAGACAAGTAGGTACCTATGCCATCCGTGACAATTTTCCAAAAATGTTTACATAAATACCTGTGGCAGCTAGAGACTTAAGAATTTTCTGGAAATCACACGATGAATAATTTACCGTTGCCTTTATGTGTATACAGGGTGTCCGGAAACTGCCGCATAAACGCACCGGATGGTGATTCCTCATATGATTTACAGCATACATAAATTACATTACAATTGCATACAATTTAATGCATATGTACGAAACATACCCCCTTAGCTCAATCCTTTAGCTACCACAGGCTTTTGAACCTTTTTTTTAATAATTTTCTTGCACAACTTAAAGCTCAATATCTCCAAAGCTAGACAAGCTAGAATAGTGAATAAGATGACTATTACAGCCAACAAATTTACCTATAAAATAAAACTAACCACACTAAAATCCGATAAGAGGTTTGGTTTTTACAGAGCTTCAAAGTCCAATTTGTGTGATTTGACCCATAAACAATCTACTTTTCCATCTCAATTTTCTGCAACTTCTGTTAAGGAGAGGTGCTTGTACGATTCTTACGCATAGTCTTACGATCATATCATTCTTACATCATTTTATTCTAGCTCCATTATTTCTAACAGTTTTTATACGTTAAGTGTAGAAAACTAGGGTTAATTTTAGCTCGAATTCAATACAATTCAATTCACACTGCTCCTAAATATCTGCAATTGGTAAAATCTATTCAAAGTATATGTCGAGATCGAGCCAAAATTAACCCTAGTTTTTTGCACTTAAGGCCTTAAAACTCTTAGAAAAAAATAAAATGATGTAAGAAGGAAATGATCGCTAGATATGCGCCAATTTTTGAAAGAATCGTACAAGCACCTAACCTATGTAGAAGTTGGAGAAAATTGAGAAGGAGAAACATATTGTTTTTGGGTGAAATCACAAAAATTTGACTTTGAAGCTCTGTAAAAACCAAACATCTTATCCGATTTTAGTTTCGTCAGTTTTATTTTTTAGGTAAATTTGTTGGTTGTAATAATCATCTTATTTGTCTATTCTAGCTAGTCCAGCTTTTGATATATTGAAATTTTAGTCGTACAAGAAAATGTTTTTTTTTTTTTTTTCAAAAATCTTCAAATGCCTGTGGCAGCTAAAGGGTTAAGCTAAGGGGGTATGTTCCGTACAACTTTTTTGCTGGAATCACATGAGGAATCATAGTCCGGTGCGTTTATGCGGCAGTTTCCGGACACCCTGTATAATTTTTCATATAGTCGGAGATGCTTGCTTCAATGCGGTTCAAATTTCATGACAAAGTTAATATACCCTTTCACTTATAAAAGTGAAAGGTATTAAAACTGTAATAAAAACGATTGCATTTGTAATAATTTTTGACCCTATTGCAACTGATGTAAAAGTTATTACATCTGTAATGAAAAATGTCATTGCGCTGTAATAAAATTAACAATTGGTTCGTAATAAAATTTGCCATGAATATAATTTGGCAATAATAGAAAAAATGCAAAAAGGGATTTTTTTATTTTTTCCTTTTTTTATTTCTCCTTTTATTTTTATTTTTTACTTCTATTTTATCCTTAGCTTCTTTTTCCCTATCTTAACTTTACCTTTTTACAATTTGATTCTACTGGGAATTGAACCGGGGACCTATCGTTTTGTAGTCCTACGTCCTACACCTAAGCTATCTAAGATTACAAGCTATGCGAATAAATTAGTCGTCTTATTTTTTGACAGTTTCATAATTATTACGCGCTCTTGTTAATTTCATGTACACCATGCAATAATTATTATTACAGACAGTGGTGAAAATTACCATAAACACAATAAATGTTACTATCCATACAAATATCATGCAATCATTTTTAGAATAGGCCAGCACCAGTAAAAACATATGAATTGTAATCAATTTCACTACAATTTAATAAATTTCACTACAAATTTAGTGAAATTGTATGTTGTGAATTTCATTGTATGATTTTGTTGAATTCATTGCACATTTTTCTCTCCGTGTAGCGGTTAGTGCATAAGTAATTAAACCAAGACAATCACTCAAAGAATTTATGCTTCTTTCGATAATTTCACCATACCTATTGTTTGAACCACGCTGGTTCTTATTAGTTGAAATTATCGCGATTGTACTGTATGTATATACACACTAGAAAAAATCATGGTGTGAGTCTTGTCTATATGATAAGACTAATTAGCCGACGGGCACTAGATAAGATTTACGAGTTACCGGCCCTATGTTTTCCAACTTAGGGAGCAGATTTGCTGACCCAGCCTCGGTAAATCATCCAGGATAAATATCAAATTGTCGCATAGGCTTTACAATTTATTTCAAAAGTTTTAAATTGAGTTGTAACTTAGGAAAAGCATAGTAACCCATGCCATGCGTTAGTCCAGAATGGCTATGTGATCACACAACCCATATGTGTTTGACTCCAAATTTATTACACTACCCTCCACGAAATAATTCAAACGTCAAAATATTGTCGATGCAATTATTAACCCTTCTGTCGCCGCCTACGAGCTATTATGCCTAAGGTGTAGCTGAATTTTCTGTGAAATCAATCTTAATTTTTGAAGAGGTTTCATTTTTGATCTTGAAACAGTTTACATACTATGTCTTACGATGATGCGCCGTTTTTTCGTTTCTTTAGACATAGTTTACATTTCGCCGAACGTTTGATCGCATTTGTGGCCGTCGGTTCCTTTGAAATATATGTATATGGAAAGGGTGGAAAATATTGTTGAACGATATTTTTCATCAAGATGTAGTACCAATGGTCTGTCTGGATCTATACGCCAACAGAAGGGTTAAATATCACGTTGGCATTTTAAGAGAGTAATAAATATTACGCGGATTTTATATTCTCAATTGTAAACAAAAAATTGACGTTTGAATAAAATTTTCACGCATACTATGAACAGCAATAGTGTGAAAACGGTGCCATTTTTATTTTCTGATGGCCATTCTGGACTAACGCATGCATGGGTTACTATGCTTTTTCTAAGAGTTGTAATTAGAAACGGAAGATCTTAAAAGTTTTTTTTTTGTCAATACAAACATACATACGCACATATATTCGGGGCCGGATTAACTCTCTATGGCGCCCCTATGGGCAGTTGTAAGTAAGTAAATTGTATATGACGTAATTTTCCGATTCCTTCAATTCCGATATATGTCTTGAGGCTTTACTAGGAGCACATTTGGGTGAAGTTTTTCTTAGAAGAACCTAATTTCCAGGAGTTGGTTTGTATGACAGCCCTATGACATAGTGTTGCGATTTCATCTGTTCGTAGATATGTTTGGAGGCTTTACTAAGGACACATTTGGATGAAATTTGGTTAAGGTCGGACTAATCAATATTAGTTAGATAGATAGTCGGAGGTGGTTCGTTTTGCGCGTTGCAAATTTCATGGCAAAGTTAATATACCCTTTGACATAGTGACGGTTATAAAAGTAAATTCATTTAATTTTAAATGGCCGGTTCAAGGTACAATAAACGATAGCAAAAGGCAATCCCTGGTTGATTGGTTAAACCAACTATTTGCTGAATCCAAGTTTGTATACAGGGTGTTTGCCGCATAAACGCTGTGGAGGATTTTCCACTAATGGGAGACCAATGTTAGTATGCGGTGGAGACATGTTACTCACTAACGTCCATTGCTACCCAACTTTTTAACAATAGCACAATAGGCCCACTGGCTTCAGTACTGCGAAGCCCTTCGGGTTCACGATGATAAATTTGCAAAAGATATTTCTGACTAAGATCCACAACCTATTCTGCTGGGACACCAAAGAATAAATTTTCTCGAATGTTGTCACCTCAACTACTTACCAGGTGCAAATAAGCTACAGCTTTCTGACAGCTCCGAAAAGGAAGAATGAAAACTCAAGCAGTTTTAGCGATCTCTGGAATTCATTGTTAATATTGGACCAAAATTCGCAACGACCGACTAGGCATACGCTACCGAAATCCACGTGTTTAGTGATTTATCTGCGTACACTAATCTCTTAGGGAGAGATATTCCATTAGGTAAATCTCAACTGATTTTAAGATTTCATTTCTGTTTACGTTTACGTTACTCTTCTGTGAAATAACAGAACTTTTGTGAAAAGTGTAGTTTATTTACTTACTGCCTTTATTCCTCTTTTAGAAGACTTAGCTTAATCGTTTTTAGCCCGCAGAAACAATTGAAACAATTGCCAAAAATTATAGCTAAAACGTGATAAGGTCGTACATCTGCCACTGACAAAGCAACCGCTTTTACGGCGTTGAAGTTACTTTTTGGTAATGGAACTTAACTCATTGCCGGACACAACGCCAAAATTTGACACGATTTGTATGGTCAAATGCTCAAAATTGGACGTCTATAGACGTTGTGTCCGGGAAAGTGTTAAATCAATGGAAAGTGTGAAACTTTCAGAAATATACCGCTTCTCTAAATTTGCCGTCCCGGGCAGCTGCCCAGGTTGCCCAAATGAGAAATTCGGCCCTACGTATGTAATAGGTAATATTTTAAATTTGCCAAGCGACATTTTTAATATGGATTTACAAACAAAATTTTACTTTCGAAAGTAAAGCTATACTCAAGAAACAAATTTCATTTTAGCTATTCATAGGAAAAATAACTGGAATTGATTGGGATCGCATACATTTAGGCGAAATTTCGAAAAGCTCATTGAAAGTGAATGGAAATCTATTCCGTTTTGAACTGCTAACCTGAATGTGGCTTCGGGTTGCATTTATATGAAAATTACCCTGTATAGTGTAGGTTAGCCACCACAGCTATTTTTTGAAGTGTCACAAAGATTAGACGATTTATAAAACCTACAAATTTCCGTATATGTATGAATGGCATTTTACTGTCGAGTTCGTAGCAACAAATTATCAAAAAACCATACGAAAATTTCTACTAGAGCATCTTACTAAGAGCAAAGAAATGTTTATGCCAGCCAGCGATCACAGGATATATACGAAATACATAGATGCGAATTTCGGAGAAAATCTCTCATTTATGCGAATAAATGCCAAATGTTCAAATTTATACTTTTTTCGCAAAAAAACTATATTTTTGTCCAAAAAAAGTCACTTTTCGGAGATACTTTTTCATTCAGATTGTTTTTACAAAAGCTTTCTGTTAGTGAGAATATAGAAATTGGTAAATACAAGCAGTTCGCTGAATCACGAGCAACGATGGCTTGCCAAACATCGAGCAAGCTGTTTATTCATACTAAATAATAAACACACGACGTTTTCGATGAAAGCGTTTTGAACAGTCGTTTCACTGTGAATCTACAGAATCGCTAGAGTTATTAGAACATTTCACAACAAGAAAAAATACAAAATTAGGCTTTTATGCGAATTTCAACGAAATTTCCTGTTTTTATTTACGAAATTTCCGTACCTCTAGTAATAAGGAATAAGGCTAATAGCCGATACAGACTATCAACAACAACAACATCTTAGATTCGATCTTAATTATTCCAGTCAAAACCCACCGCGACTAGGTCGAATCTTCTATCACTAAATTCAGAATGCATTCGTAGAATGTACTTGCATCATTCAAATTTCATACATACAATAATCAAATCCAGAATTTAATAAATCCTGTTCATAGTGTGAATCCCCTATAAGAGTTATTAACAAATAAGCTGCGTTACCTCTCGTTACGTTACGTCCCACTCCTAACACCAGCCGAAATTGGTGCAATGTAACAGTATGTAACTGAATGCAAGGAGCGGGACGGAAACAAAATTATACTAGAGGTTTTCGGCACGTAACGGAATGAAAGTGTCCTGTTCCGCTCTTAAGACGTAGTTTACGGCTAGTACTCCAAAGAAAAAATACATTTTATCAGTATTTTATTATATTATTTCGTAATGTCATTGTTTTTGTATATTTTAGCAGGGATCAAATTACGCTCGTAACCGTCTGTTCGCCGGCGGCTACGTTCGTTCGTGAATGTTCGTCAATTATTTTCGTTGGTTCGTCTCTGATTGTTTAATAATAGCAACTTTCACATAAGTAGTTTGCCAATTTGTAATTATCGAATTCTGAACCTAACCCTAGCTTAAACACTTAAGGTCGATCTACACCAGGGGTGTCAAACTCAAAGCCTGGTCTGGGCCAAATATCACGCTCTTCGGATTTAAGCGGGCCGCAGAATAAACAAATTTTATGTCGCGAATAAAAAATTCTTTATTTTTGAAATGTAATTACAGAATATTATCTTTAACATGTGACTACAAATCTAAGTCAGTAACTTCTTCTTCGGGATTATGTCTTTTAACATTTTTATCTTTTGAAAAGGTTCTTCAAACAAATTGAGAAAGCTTAACCGAGAAGTTAAAACGCCAAAATTTAAGATTAATTTTCACAAAATTTTGGACAGCGGATCAAAGCATTGCTGGACCAGTCATTCTGAAAAAATATCCAGGTAATCCAAAACTTCGAGGCGAAAATTATTACTCTGACATAAATTGACATGTTTCTGGCTAAAAATACACTAAAATTTGTTTTATGATGTGGTGTGAAACAAATGCATGTAGGTACCAGTGAAGCTTAATAAGCTAAAAGACGAAAAATTCTGTATTTGGAATGAAACCAGCATGTTTACCAAATTTCAGATCCAGGAGATTTCCTCAGCAAATATAAGAATTCGCGGTTTTTAGAACTTGACGCTCAAATTAATCTCAATCCAATCCAAGATGTTCTTATCCAGTAACATGAAGGATGCAAATGTGAATTAAAGTGCGACCGTGGCACGTTCGGCAAACCCTTAAAGTTTTTCCTCGACTGAGTTTCGGGATCAAACAATTTCACGGAAGAGCTTAATACTTTCCTCCACAAAAAGGCTGCCTTAAACATGAAGGAATTGTGGAATTGTTTGAAGTTTTAATAAATTTCTTAGAGTTTCTTGAGTTCTTTATACCGAATTTTTTATTTTTTACGCATTTTTGCTGATACACATTGGGCTTTTTTTTTTCGACCTGGCCGCGGGCCGCACAAGACTGCGAAGTGGGCCGCATGCGGCCCGCGGGCCGCGAGTTTGACATGTCTGATCTACACCTTTCAGTCATCATTCACAGTCACAGTAATTTTCCATACAAGTTGGCAGATTCTCAGTTAATTGATTGACTGACAATCTGTATGGAAAATGACTGTGACTGATGACTGAAAAGTGTGGAGTTATTGATTGACTGACAATCTGTCAACTAGTATGGAAAATGACTGTGACTGATGACTGAAAAGTGTGGATCGACCTTTAAACACAATTTCAAGCAGTTTTAAGCAATTCGTAAATTGAACCCACGCGAGACCCATTTCCCCAATGTTTAAATTAGGTATGCCGCACTGCATTCTTTCTTCGAAATATGTGGGGGTGTGCGTGTAGCTGGTATATGATGCTTAATACTGCTATCCATTTTGGTGCGTTTGCTCCATGTTTGCTCAAATTTTCAATGGTGTTGAAGTTGCGGTTTCCTTTGGAAATGCGGCGAGCGTGTGTCTAGCTTAATTCGGTAAATGCTAAAGAAACCTTTACCGAAGAGAGCCAGAAAATGTTCGCGTTAGAGGAGCGAACATCATTTCACCTACTTATATCGGATCTTTTATTTTCGGGCCCAAACGAATCCCTTATAACCGGGCCGGCAAATTCGCATGGACATATTTTTTTTGAGCGAAGCGAAGCTGATTTATCAAATTATTTTCAATGTACATACGAGTATATCTAACAATAATGCACGTCGGAAGAATACTTAGCTTGAAAACTAATAAGACAACGAAAAATCCCAACTAATCCCATTTCTATACCACATAAGTAGTAACTAGAGCAGAAAATACAATAATGTATCTCCATATGGAATAGCAAAGGAAGGTATAGATGCGGCAATTGCGTACTCGTACATGTACTTACCATTCTGGCTATAACGTTTCACTTCTCGTGCTAACTAGTCAAAGTGAATATTTTATCGATTCATTCCTGCAAGCCTGTACACACTACCACACTACAATTGCAATCAGGTTTAGTTAAACTAAGTACCGTAACAGGACGTTTAAGGGTGCACTATAACAATGAGCAAATTTAAATAGAGCACTGCTGCAGTGTCGTTTCAATTATGTAGTGTATGAAAATTTTCGGGCCACACTTATTGATTTTCCCGGAGAAAACCGTTCTCTCGCGTGACACAAACACTATTCTTTACTGACCACTCTATTACACTTTCACAGGATTTCTTCGTTTCACTTCTTCGTTGCTTGTTCACAGATTGCATGTCCGGAGAAAAATGAATTCTTTTGCTACCATTTTCACACAAGGACTCAACGGATGTCTGGATTGGTTCCCGTACATATGACCTTAGGCCGAGTGGTAGAGCACCGAGCACTGTTGAAAATATTGTTTCCGGGTTTGGTGCAATGCGTTTTTTCCGCTTTTGATTACTCACAATATTCTCAGGCAAATACAAGAATTTTAGGTCAGGTCTCGAAAAGAAGTTTTTTTATAGATTCGTTTAGGACTGATTTTCGCGATTATCTAAAGAAAAATTTGCTCCAGTCGCGATGAAAAGCGGAAAAGTCTATGAAAAACATAAAGCTCCAGTGGTAGACGAAGAGGAGAACCATCGAATAGACGTGGAAAGCTCTCTGGGCTAGAGACCGGAATCGCTATTATCGGAATGCACCACACACGTATACGTACTATCGGAACACACGCGACATGCGCGCCATAAATCTTCTCCAGTAAATATAATTAACACTATAAATATATTTTAATTTTGTTTGAAAATTGACCGTTTCCGGTTGGTGACTTCTCATTTCATTCATCGACGAATGTAATGTCATGGCTTTTTTACCTGATGGAGGAGCATCATTCCATCATTTTCATACATTCCGTGTGTCTGGAAATTTTATAGCATGGACCCGAAACCCGGAAAGATGCATGCAGTGACATTATTAGCACTATACGTAGGTCGTAGGGGATAAAATTAACTCTTATTTTACAATATATTATACATATAAGTAGATATTACGGACCCTTGGCTAATTATGTTACAAAATAAAAACACAAATGTGTTATTTTTATACCAATCATTTTAGCATTAAACTCGAAAGCTATTTTTATAACCTCTGCGTGTAGAGTGAAAGGGTATATTAGCTTTGTCATGTTTGTTTGTAACGCACTGAAGGAACCCAGCAAACAATTCAATTTGCCAGTAAGTTAGTGACAATTTGCCTTGCCTAAGGGTTTATATTGCCGGCAATATTGCCAAAAGGTAGAAAGTAACTTAGTTGGCGGACTAGATTGTACAAAAAACTGAGTTACTATTGCAACTTATAATTAACTTGCAGGTTACTTGCAGAACGGTGGTCGCTACAAAAAAACTAGGGGGCTTCGCCCCCTGCTCGTTACGCTCGCCAACCCCCGGGGGCGAGGCTAATTTCGAGCGCGGCCGAAATTTGGATACCCTTCGCTCTCGTTGGGCTAAAAGTTATTTTCGGGCGTACCTATGACTTGTATTTAATCCCGCTCCTCATTCTTTTTCTTCCGTCTTCACAAAAGTTTTGGGCTTGGTTGAAATAAGTGGCAAATAAAAATATTTAAAATTTTATTGGGTTGCGGGAACGTGACCCCACAGTACGATTCCATTCGTTTTGAACTTTTTTGTTGGTTTGGTAAAGACACATTAATTCAAGGTTTTGTGAAATTGATGCAAAAATTGTTTCTTAGAAGACCCCATGGTCAGATTTGACCCATTCTTAGGTATCTTTTGTGTCATCAGAAGAAACACATTTGTGTGAAATTTGGTTGCAATTGGTGCACAAATAAAAAAGTTTTTCCTAGAAGAAGTTAAATTGGGGGGGGCTAGGTTTGTATGGCAGCCCCATGACCCAGTGATCCAATTTCAGTGATTCAAACATACAAACAGCCTGCAACAATAAAAAGCACGTGTTCAAAATTTCAGCTCCATAGCTTTTATAGTGGCCGAGAAAAACACGGTGCAACAGACGGACAGACAGACTGACATCGTCCAATCGACTCATCTCGTCATGCTGATCATATATGTATACTTTTTATACCCTTCGCTCGTAGAGTCAATGAACGTAACGCATTGAAGGAAGCCTCTCCGACCATATAATAAGTATACATATATGATCAGCATAACATGGGGTGTCGATTGGCCGATGTCCGCGTGTCTGTCTGTCCGTCTGTCCGTCTGTTGCTACGCGTTTTACTCCGACAATTTAAAAGCCATGAAGCTGAAATTTTGCACAAAGGCTTCTTTTTGCTGCAGGCAGTTTGTATGTTTGAATCGGTGAAATCGAACCACGGGGTCATGGGGCTGCCATACAAACCTAACCCCCCAAATTAGGTTCTTCTAAGGAAAACTTTTTTATTTGTGCACCGATTTCAACCAATTTCCACACAAATGTATTTATATTGATGACACATAACATACGTGAGAATGGATTAAATCGGACCATGGGGTCATGGGCAAAAGACTTCTCCATGTGTCCTACGCGCGGGCGCCCCCTGGTAACGTGAACGGCTAAGTCAAATCATCTGATGCGACATTTGGAAGAAGCACCACTGCGCCTGAGTGCTGTATTTACATCTGCAGCGTCTCAGGTTACTTAACGTGATAGGTGACAGAAGACGTTTAACTCAACCACTAAAGCAGCATCTTCGAGGCATGCCCATGATGGCCTTTACTCAACGATTAAACCCTATCATGGTTTAGCGATGTGCCGACAACTCATCCTAAGAAAAACTTCAAGTCAAGAAACCTGAAACAAAAGCCTCGGATTGGACGGATACAAAACAACGACGACCCCGCAAACGAACAACTGATTACTCTTTCGGATCCTGGAATGTACGCTCCCTGAATAGACCGGGGGCCTTAAGGGCCCTCCTGGATCAGGTAGAACAATACAAGCTGAGCATAGTTGCAATCCAGGAAACCAAATGGCTCAAACAAAAGCGAGATTAACGACCTCAATTCGCACACTATTTTTACGAGTGGTAAAGAGGAGGGCAACAAGGAGTTTGGAGTAGCTTTCATCGTGAATAAGCAGCTCAAGGACCACGTTATCGGCTTCAAACCCATCAACGAGCGGCTATGTGCGATCCGCATTAAGACCCGTTTCGCTAATCTCTGGCTCATTAATGCGCATGCCCCTACAGAAGTAAAAGAAGACGCGATTAAGGACGAGTTCTACAACGACCTAGAAACACTCTTCGACTCACTTCCATCAAACGACGTCAAGCTGCTGCTAGGAGACTTTAACGCTAAAGTCGGAAACGAAAGCTGGCATAGGGGAACTACTGGTGGTCATAGACTCCACGACGAAAACAACAACAACGGTCAGCGACTTATCGACTTCGCGAGCGGCAGAAACTTGGTCATAAGCTCTACATGCTTCCCTCATCGACGAATCCATAAGCAGACCTGGAAGTCTCCAGATGAATACACCGTGAACCAAATCGACCACGTACTGATCAGCAAGAGATGGGCTTCTAATGTCCTAGATGTTCGTTCCTATCGAGGAGCCAACTGCGACACCGATCACTATTTGGTGAAGACGACCTACAGGTGCAGAATCTCTTCGGTGCACCTAACGAGAATCAACCCTGCCAAGATCTTCGAGGTTGACAATTTGATTGATGATGCCACGGCGGCTGCGTTTACTACAGCCCTTGAGGAAAAACTGTCGCCCATGCTTGATAACATCAATAATCTAGGCATCCATGAGTTCTGGGAGGAGCTCAAAGACAGCATCAAGGAGGTCGCAGAAGAGGTCGTGGGCTATAAAGGCCGGCGCAGACGAGCAGACTGGTTCGACGACGAATGCAGGGCCTCGATTGAGGCGAAAAATGAAGCCTATCGCCAATACACACAACGCGCATCCCGAGCCAAGAAAGAAAGATATAACGAGCTTCGGCGAGTATCTAATAAGTTAATTAGACGTAAGAAACGCAAACATTTTGACGAGCAGTTACAGCAAATAAACCAAAGATTAGCCAGTAAGAACACTAGACAGGCGTACAAACTTATAAATAATATCAAGAACGGATATCAACCCAGGACAAGCCTATGTAAGGACAAGGATGGTAACATCATCAGCGACATCGAAAGCGTCAACAAACGAAGGGCCTCGCATTTTGAAGAGCTCCTCAATGCATCATCAACATCCCCCGCGGAGCTAGCTCTTGAGCAGTTAGCCGAACCAGGCCCTCCCGTTCTACCCCCAACAGTAGAGGAGGTGAGTCTTGTTATACAGTCGCTCCAAAATAATAAAGCCCCCGGCGCTGACGAGATCCCAGCAGAACTGCTGAAGCATGGTAGAACGTGCCTGACCAACGCTGTACATGTGCTACTGCTGAAAATATGGAACGACGAGGTAATCCCCGAAGATTGGCGCAAAAGCATAATCTGCCCAATCCACAAAAAGGGTGACAAGCTGAAGTGTGAGAATTACAGGGGCATATCATTAGTTTGTACGGCCTATAAGATTTTATCAAAAATTCTTGAAAAGAGAATCAATCCGTACACAGAACAAATCATTGGCGAGTATCAAGGCGGCTTCAGACCTGGTCGTTCAACGACCGATCAGCTTTTCACAGTGAAGCTACTACCCCAAAAGTGCTGGGAATACAACATCGACGTATACCAAATCTTTGTCGACTTCAAGCAGGCATACGACATGATGCTGAATAATTTCAAAGAAATAATATGTTTATCGGCTTTTGTTCCTCTTTTTTTTATTTGTTTGGACTTTTTTTTCCTCAGAAAAAAGTGATTGCGCTAATCCGGATGTTCCGATGGTCCGGATTACCCCTTCCAATAATTGATCCGGATTATCGAGTCAAGACTGTATCTTAATCAGAGCAACAAAAAAGGTCAAAACAAATGGGAACGAACCATGGGGCCATGCTCCCGCATCCCCCAATAAAATTTTCTGAGTATATACATTTATTTACCCACTTATTCCAAACGAACCCCACACAAATATTGTTTTGTCGACGCCACGGAACTTTTGTGAAGACGGAAGGAAAAGAATGGGGGAGGGTTACCTACGACTTGCAAGTCGTAGGTCCGCCCGAAAAAACTTTTAGCCCGAAGGAGAGCGAAGGGTATGCAAATTTCGGCCGCGCCCGAAATTAGCCTCGGTCTCGTTATATGTTCGGAGATGCTTCTTTCAATGCGTTACAAACTTCATGACAAAGTTAATACATATACCCTTTCACTCTATGAGAGAAGGGTATAAAAATATAAGTCGAAAAAATGTGATTGCTCATGCACTGTAACTGCAAATCTTAATATTTCTCAAATTTACTTTTTGAATTATAACGGAAACAAAATGATCTATCAATTGCACCCCAAGCCGAAACGAAACTGGATTCAACTTTTTTTTTATTCCGTTTTAATGTATAATAGGTGACTGATAGTGTTGATATGTACGTACACATATGTATATTGGCCATGTAATAAGTACACCCTTCCATTTTTTCATAATAGCCTGTAGCGCTGTAGCCAAGTAGCTATTAAAGTAAATAGAATCGTTTGTGGGTAGTTTGTTATTAAATTTTAGAGAACTCAAATATGTAATTTGTCAATTTAAAATAAATAACAGTTTCGCTTTTATTTTCCCTGGAAAAGTATACAGTGCTGGAAAAAAAAAGTTGCTCAAGCCTTTTAATGACCATTTTTCCTAATATTTGTTATGATGACTGTCTGGAAGACGAGGGATTGGTGTGGCCGTGTAGGCCAGGTCACCTAAAGTGAAAAAAAACCCTCTCAGGAAACCCAAGGTGATGCGTGCTCGCAGACCAACTCAGCTACTGGGAGTAACGGGGTGGGTTTTAAGCGAATTTCCTGCTTCAATCATCATGGACAATAGATAATTCACGCATCTGCCCGTAACCGAAAACCTATTACAATTACCAAGAAAAATAAATCTCAAAAGGAAAGCCTCAAAAACGAAATAACTAATAGTGACGCCTCCGCGTCAAACTCCCGAAAATTCAACAAAACGGCAAAAGTCCCGTGAAGGGACGTGGGCTGCATCAGCCAGACTAAATAAGCAAAAAAAAGATTGGCACTAAGGCCATATTATATAAAAAGGGGAAACCGTCCAATTGGGACATATCCTCCTTCCCTCCAGGTCACTTGAGCCTCTCGGTGTTAAACGGCTCTATAAGGGCACCAGATGGTGTGGGCCCGCGGCTCTACACCCTCCCATCCTTGGGATCCTACCGCTATTTATGTTCGGGTTATTTCATGGAGTGAGAGGGAGGGGGATGGAGGCTTTGCTTAGCCTATCATTTTGTTTTCAAACTGCATTCGCAACAAGGTTCAAAAATTGTAATTTCGAAGAAAAGAAATAAACTGGTGCCCTTTGCGAGCCGTTCACGATCTTTAGGCTCAGACGACCTGGAGGGAAGGAGGATATGTCCCAATTGGACGGTTTCCCCTTTTTATATATTATATGGCCTTAGTGCCAATCTTTTTTGCTTATTTAGTCTGGCTGATGCAGCCCACGTCCCTTCACGGGACTTTTGCCGTTTTGTTGAATTTTCGGGAGTTTGACGCGGAGGCGTCACCATTAGTTATTTCGTTTTTGAGGCTTTCCTTTTGAGATTTATTTTTCTTGGTAATTGGAATAGGTTTTCGGTTACGGGCAGATGCGTGAATTATTTATTGTCCATGATGATGGAAGCAGGAAATTCGCTTAAAACCCACCCCGTTACTCCCAGTAGCTGAGTTGGTCTGCGAGCACGCATCACCTTGGGTTTCCTGAGAGGGTTTTTTTTTCACTTTAGGTGACCTGGCCTACACGGCCACCCCAATCCCTCGTCTTCCAGACGGTCATCATAACATATTCTTAAAAGTTATTGGAACTACAACTTTTCAGTGGGCCAGATAAAAACAAAGGACATTTAAATGGTCTATTAATAGTTTGAATTTTATGAATGAAGTTGATTCACTTGGTGAAATTAGGGTGTTTTCATAAAGAGGCTGAATTTAATGGATAAATGAGACACGTTAGTCCAGAACTATAGAGTAATATTTTGGTTTTGGCGAAAGAAAATCTAATCACTCGTTAAATAGGTAAAAGGATGGATATTCCCCAACGCATTGTGGCATGGCATTGAAAAATTTGGGGGGAGGGGGGCACCTCTAAACCGAAAAAAGGCTCTGGACGACCTAAGAAAACTGCACCTTCGGAAAATCGCTTCATCATTTTACTAAGCTGTCGAAACCGATTTAAGACATCGTCGGACATTAGGAATAATCTAGTTTGAGCAACTAGGAGTCGAATTTCGGCGAGGATGGTAAGTAATAGGCGCGTAAAAGCTAAATTACTTGCGCTTAAACCTGTGCATAAACCAGAATTTCAATTAAAAGTCAAGCGAAAACGTTTACAGTGGGCTGAGAAGCACATTCAATAGACTCAGGAGATATGGGATGGCGCCATTTTTTTCAGACGAGTCCAAATTTAAGCTTTATTTAGGCGACGGGAGAATTCTAGTTCAGCGGGATCCTCGGGAATGTGTGAATACATGGAGGCGCTAGCTGTTAAGTTAGAAGGAGTTATAATGTGGGGCTGTTTTTCGGGAGACAAGAGGGACCGAATAGGCTTTATTCATTCAAAAGTAACAGCTTCGGTCTACCTAAACGTCCTATAACGCGACCTGGAGCCTTGCGTGTAAAAGCTATTTGGTGATACCGGAAGATTTGTATTCCAGCAGGATAATGCGCCATGTCACACTGCTAAAGGAGTAAGTATTAAATACAAAAAAGTCAAAACTTTAATAACCATATCATAAAATATTACAAAATTTAATTTTTTATTTTTTTTTTATATTTAAAGGTCAAGAGGTACTTTGAAGAAAGGAATGTTGACGTTTTAGATTGGCCACCGTGTAGCCCCGACTTGAATCTCATCGAAAATACGGGTCCAGCATAAAACTTGAAGTGGCCGAGAAGCGCCCGGACTCCATTCAGACCTTCAAAATGTTAATAATAGTCGCTTGGCAAGCGATTGTCAGAAAAAAAACCTGGAAAAACCGATCGGAGTTGATGAATCGGAGGTGGGGGGCAGTAATCGACGCCAGAAGTGGTCCAACCAAAAATTAATGTTAAACTATTATGTCTTAAGAACCAATAAAAATATAAAAACACACAAAAAAAATGTACTTTATTATTACGAAACATTCTTTTTATAGGTGAAAAAATCCCTATTTCCACTTTATCTAATTTCTCCTTCGGAATCACAAATATAATTATTTTTTAGCAAAAATTTGTCTTAATATTGTTTCAACTGACACAATAAATCAAATAACAAAAAATACCTACCAACTTTTATCATTAACTGTCTTTTATGGCTAAAAAAGGGCTTGAGCAACTTTTTTTTTCCAGCACTGTATGTAGAAAAAAAAGAGTACGTGTCAATTATTGAGGTTTTCACACTTAAGGCCAGATTACGTAATCTGTGCAAATTATTTATTCGAGCTGTCAAACCCCATACATTTTTAAACTCACCGCACCGCAGATTACATGATCTGGCCAGATTAAGTACAGGGTGGGCCAATTACAAGTTGGTTTTTAAAAATGCAATAAAATGAACAAAATCAATTTTTTTCCATGCCTTATGGCTTTATTAGAAAGTATGTAAGCTCTCATTAATGATGGAACACAACTTCATTCAAATGGCTGCCCCGGCTGGCGCCGCAGTAGCGCATTCTGTCACACCAATTTTCCAAGACCCTGTTGATGGTTTCAGGATGTAGCTCACGGATTGCTTGGATGATATTGGCCTTAAGTGCTTGAATCGTTTCTGGATTGTTGGCATAACATTGGTCCTTCGTCGTCCAAATCCATGTCTTCAATTTCAGTAAAAAAAAAGTCGGATAACATGGCTCGGTAACGCGCACCATTGACCGAAACGTTGTTACCAGCCTCATTTTTGAAAAAAAAATTGTCCAATGATGCCACCACTCCACAATCCGCACCAAACTGTCACTCTCTGTGGATGCATTGGCTTCTCGACAACAACGTGCGGGTTTTCCGAGCCCCAGATGCGGCAATTTTGTTTATTAACGTAGCCGCCGAGATGAAAATGCGCCTCATAACAAAAGATAAGTTTTCGCCCAAAATCGTTGTCCAATTCAAGCTAATCTAAGGCCCAAACTGCGAAGCGATAACGAAGTGGATGGTTGTGCGACTTAATTGCTGAGTCAATTGGACCTTGTAAGGGAATAATCCGAGATCTTTGTGCAGAATTCTTCTCACGCTAGTGCGTGAAATGTTCAACTGTTTAGATCGATGGCGTGTTGATGTTCGTGGATAGAGTCTCACACTGTGGGCTACAGCAGCCACATTTTCATCTGCGCGCACCGTACGACGACGGGGACCGTGAGACGTGAGTGTTGTCCACTAGCATGCCAGTCTCACGAACTATTTGCACAAACTTGCGTACGTGACGCTCGGTGGGTGCTTCATTTCGGCTAAAGCTTCTTTTCAATAAACGCACTGTTTGGGCTAGACAGCACTCACTTTGAAAATAAGTTTTCAATATTTCCCAACGTTGTTCAAGCGTAAAGCGACTCATTTCGTTCCGCGGAGGTATGATACTGACTTTCTATCTAGATTTCGAGCGAAAAACAGCTGTCAGTTTCAAACTAACCTATGATTTACAAACGAACTTGTAATTGGCCCACCCGTTACAAGAGTGAAAACCTCCTAATTTAGTTAAAACTGGTTCTTATTCAAACTTTAAGCATTGATTCGTGAAAAAATTGTTTTATTTCATATTGTAGTGTCGATTATTTTCCGAAAAAAAAATCAGTTTTTCTTGGCTGACTGGAGATAAATTTGACGGCACGGTCAAAGTGGTATAGTACACCAGCACTCTGTGATATAGAGATTCATAGAGAAACGAGTTTCCAAACTCGGTGTGGCCTGTCGCAAGTTTATTATTCAGAAGATGATGAGAAATATTTTTATCGTAGAATAATAAACTAAAAATGCGACTAGGAAGTCGTACGGCTGACAACCGTATAAAGGTGTGTGTTCGTAGAGACGACTCATGGGATCATCGCTCAGCGATCGTAGTTTTGCATCCAATTTCGAGCCTTATTGAAATATTTTTTGAATGGGAAGGAACATGTCTGTATGGAAAATATACCCATATAGTGCTCAAAACCGGTGGTTTCACTTCGATCGCTGAGCGATGATCCCATGAGTCGTCTCTACGAACACAAACCTTAACACTCCGAATTCAGTTGTCGTTGAAACGTCGCCGACTGTACACAGTAGACGTCAACGCACCATGCTCTACTATAAGAGTTAGGGCAAATCAAGAGATTTAAACCGACTTTACTTCTTCTAGTCTTCAATTAACTTTTTGAAAAGAATATTCAACAAGTTATCCTTGAGGCCATTCATTATCAAGTCTTTCTTGTGCTTTAGGATAACTTGTTTTAGTTTTAATGCATTATACACCATGTGCAATTGTTAGTAGGTTTATTTTCAGATTAGGCGAATACTTAGCCAAACCATTTCTATGTTTGAAAACTGAATGCCTTTCTTCGCGCCTTGCATGCGTTTTCCGCCTCTAAAAATATTGTTTCTTTGTTTTAAATATAACATTAGTTGCACACAACAAGGAATAAAAATGTTTACTTATTATTTTGTTTATTTCCGTCTTCAAAGTTTATATCGAAAATAGGGAAGAGCCGTTTTATTTTTCGGGCTCATTGGTATTGCGGGGTTCGTATTGTTATAATGGCTGTTCATACCAAGTATTTACTACATATGTACATAGTAAATGAAAATGTAATGAAAGTTGAGCTTTAAATGGTACAAGAGGGATGTACGTATATTTTTATCCATATGTCTGTGTACATATAAATATCACATTAGCATTTCAGCATTTACATATTTCAAATAGCATGATTGCGGTTAACTGAAATATAAAACGAAATAAATTATTATACTAGTCAAGCGCAGGCTAATGATAAGTTAAAGAAGAGAGATATCGAATTACAGGTCAATATGTAAATAGTACACTCTCTGTTTTAAGTCACGTTCAAGGTTTTAATATTGCATCCCTATTTGATACATACATATTTAACCGCATTAATAGCAACAGCACGTGTTTGTTATTGATTGACCGAATAGCCGAAGAAAAATAAACCAAAATATGGCAATCGAGCGGCAAAAACCATGTATCTCCGGATTTTTGCAAGATTTTTGGGAATAGCCCTTTGATTACGAGGAGAAACTCCTGACCGATAGGGGGTCGCAACATGAAAAAAGGTGGAAAGGGGGTATTTTTGACTTTTCAGCGATTATTTAAAAAATGGCAAAATATACTGCAGAAAAGAGGACAAAGGAAACTACATAAAGTCAGCTCAATTTGGATTAAAACTAAGGGTACCTCCCATACAAAGTGAACCAACACAACTTTCTTCCACGGTGAGTTTTGTGTAACAAACTCCTGGTGGGTCACTTTGTAAGGGAGGTACGCTTAGCCTCAAGTTGATTGAGCTGTTTTTTAGTGGGTAGTATAGCCCTCCAATGGCGATCAACCAAAATTTAGCTTTCTGCTTGAATTTGGGGGAGTTATGGATGGACATGCCGTTGTGCAAAATTCAGATGCCGCATGGCTAACGCTCGTATATTTTTTAACGTGAAAAGCAGGACAAATTCACCGAAAATCGTCGTTTGACAGGACAATGCTAGTAAAAAAGCAGGATACAAAGAAGGGCAACCTGAAACACAAATGCCGCGGCGACGGTGCTCAATCGCCAATTCCCCCATCAGTTGGTAACTGAAACGCTTTCAACAAAGGAACGAAATGCTAACTCCTCTCCACTATCTTACCTGGTAGTCCGTCGATACCCAATTGAAGTTGATCTGATGCAAAGAGTTTAGATTTCCCATAGGGGAAAGATGTCAAAGATCCAAATATTTTGCTAAGTGTTCTAGCGGCAAAACAATTTCTGTGGCATGAATTTTCGATCTTTTGCGATGTTTCAAAAGCCATCAGGTTCCCACTTGCCAAAGCCTCGCAATATGCAATATGGGACGACATGAATCCTTGTGACTTTTTTACAGATGAGGGATTTGGTGCATTTTAAATTCAATTTACACTCCATCTTTGCACGAAAAATTGTCACACAAGGCCGTAAAAACTCCGCCGTTATAACCGATCGGTCGCTAAAGCGATGGTCGCCATATCCATCAAACATTACATTGCAAGCGCTGCAAAAATCTTGAGACCCGGGAACTCTGTCGTTATAGCCGATACATCGTTATAGCAGATGTCGTTATAAGGGATATTCACTGTATTTATCAAGAATGCACCAGGACTCAGTAAAGAGCAATTAGCGTTCGTGATTGCGTCTAGGTACATGAATGTGCGCTGAACATTATGTCCAAAATTTGTATATAGCTGTACTGTTGTCTGAGGACGCTTCAGGAGCAATAATTCCTTGCGATCCCTTCTCTAGTCGGACAATATAAAAAGCAGGCTTGGTCACCTATCATCTTAGCTCAGAGATGGGCAAACTTTCTAAGAGGAAGGCCAGATAAAATCACAAATTATGTAGGCGGGCCGAACAAATTTGAAATCTCTCTAGTTCCTGTCAACCCCTTGTGGGGCATAGGACATTAACCACGCCTACTCTCCACCTCGTTCTGTTTTGCGCCAACGGCGCTAGCTGCGACCATGTAAGATTTAGCGTTTTCGCTTCGCTAGTTACCGATCTTCTCCATGTGTTCCTTGGCCGCCCAACACGGCGTCTTGCTCCGGAGTCCTGTGGGTTCCAGTTTAGAGCCTTTTTTGCGACGTTTTTGGGCCCTCTTCGGAAGGTGTGACCTATCCATTGCCACTTAAGTCTTTTGATCGAAGTGCCTATCCTTTCCTGGCCAGTTATAATAAGGAGATCCTCGTTCGAAATGATCTCCGGCCAACGAATATTTAGGATGCGCCGTAGACACTGATTAACAAAAGTTTGCAACTTATCAGTGATCTCTTTAGTCACCTTCCAGGTTGAACAGCCATATAGCAGAATGGATTTCACATTAGAATTGAAGACACGTATTTTGGTGCGTCTGGAAATATTGTTGTTTAGCCAGAAAGGAGTCAAATTGAAGAAAGCCGCCCTAGCCTTGTTTACCCGTGATTTTACATCAGCATCCGCTCCGCCATCTGCTGTAACTACACTTCCGAGATAGCAAAATTCATCAACTTTTTCGACTGCCTGTCCTGAAATACAAATTTCGCTTTGCCCACCTGGATATGTGCTCAAGAACTTAGTCTTGGCAGCATTGATTTTCAGCCCCGCATTACGACTCGCGCAATTTAGAGCTTCTGTCATTTGAGCGACATCATCTGTGTTTGTTGATAGAAGGCAAATGTCGTCAGCGTAGTCAAGATGTTGAAGGTGATCGAACAATTTCCATCTGATACCTTTGTTGCGATGTAATTGGAGTGCGGAGCCGAGTACATCACTAATGGCAACAAGGAAGAGAATAGGTGACAAAATGCAGCCTTGCCTCACTCCACTGTGCACCTCAAAAGGATCTGAAAGCTTGCCCTTATGCAGGACGTGACATTGGGCTCCATTGTAGGATTCCTTGATGATGGAGATTATCTTATCTGGGATATTTCGTCTCCGTAAGGCATTCCAGATGTAGAGACGATCAACGCTACGATGAACATGAGATGTAATCGGGATCTCCATTCCGCGGATTGCTCGATGATAATACGGAGGGTGTTAATGTGGTCGCTACAGGAAAACCCTTCGCGAAAGCCAGCTTGTTCATCATTCAATGTGTCATCGATTTTGTCCTTGATTCGTCCTAAAACAATCTTAGCCATCAGCTTGGAAACAGCAGGAAGTAGGCAGATCCCACGCCAATTATTGCAATTCTTCAGGTCACCTTTCTTCGGAATCTTAATAATTACGCCCTTTTTCCACTCACTGGGAAGAGTTTCGGTTTCCCAACACTCTTGGATTAAGGGAAGGAGAATATCCGATGAAGCGATAATATACGCTTTCAAGAATTCAGACGGAATTCCATCAATCCCAGGGGCTTTACCGGCGTCCATTGATTTAATAGCGTCTATTAGTTCCTTTCTGGATGGTGGACCAGAACTAATGCCGTCTATTCGAGGGACGTCTTCTGCTGGCAATGAAGATGCACTTGCAGGCCCGAAGGTGTTATTAAGGACCTCTAAAAAGTGTTCTCTCCATCTTTGCAGCTGTTGTTCTTCGGTAACGAGCAGAATACCTTCCTTATCTTACACAGGATGTTCCGTTAGTAAAGATCTGCCAGTTAATGGCTTGATAAGCTTGAAGAGTGTTCCACTGTCACCGCGGAGAGCCGCATCCTCTGCCTTCTTCGCAAGCGCGTTGATATTATTGCGCTTATCACGCCTAACATTTGAAATAAGTTAACATATTTTTAAAACGAGGAGTCTAACTGCAAAACTCACATTCCTCATATAAATAAATGGTTTAGCCTCAACGTATCTAGGAACAGGTGAAATCGGAAAACGTCATATTAGTGTAGTTACTACGTGATAAACCTAGTACATCAGATGGAAAATGTGGTGGAGATAAATTTTTTTTGTTTCTTATGTTTTTTGGGGTGCTGAACACGAATCCGGAGCTTCCCACCAACATTTCGTTGCGGAACAGGGTTAAAATCGGGAAAATTCCTAAAATTTTTGCTGTTTTTTCGTTATTTGACCCCTAACTCTGAAACTATTTATTTTTGCGAAAATCTCTCCAGGAATATTTTAGAGAGCACATAATTGTGCGTCCAAAGAGACATAAATATTATAAATCCGTTGAGCAGTATTACTACAATTGATAATTTAAATTCGCCATTTTTGACATACATAGTTCCATATTATGAATAAAATTTTGAGATTGAACGGTTTTTTATTTTCGGTCGCAGAAGTTTCATTTTTCTTGTACATTATGTATTTTGGGGTGCAGAACCTGAATCCGTAACTTCCCACCAAAATTTCGCTGCAAAAAAGGGTCAAAATTGCAAAAAACGCCAAAACAATGACTTTCAATTGTAGCAATACCGCTTAACACATTTTAATGATTAATGGCGCGTTGGACCCGCAATTATGTTTTCTCTAATATTTTCATGGACAGGTTTTCGGAGAAATGTACACTTTCGGAGTTATAAACAAAAAACGGGAAAACTCCGAAAATGTTGGGATTTTTCGCGGTTTTGACCCTGCTCCGCAACGAAATTTTGGTGGGAAGCTCCGGATTCGAGCTCAGCACCCCAAAAAACATAAGAAACAAAAAAAAAATTTCTCCACCACACTTTGCAATCTGAAATCACCTAGGAACTACACTATATAGTATGCGGTAGAAATTATTAACACAAACTGACTTGAGTTTCATTTAGGTGTGACGGATACTCAAATTTCGGCAGCGCCCGGAATAAACCTCGGTCTGGTTTTTTTTTTTTCAATTTAATTTTTTTTTCCTAGTTGAGCAAACATGAATTCTGGAGTTAATTATTTTTCCATTTGATATTAAAAATTTCTTTTCAATCTCTAGTTTTTGTGTGAAAATAAAATTATAAACGTTGTTTCCAATTTTTTCAAGTCAGTCTTAAGCCGGCCCCACACCGACCGGAGTGTGGGAAACACCGCACAAAAGATTGATACGAAAAATACGTGCAGCAGCAGTGTGGTTGGGCGACTCCAAGGTATCATTCTTGGACCGATCTTTTGTGCGGTGTGTGCGACACTCCGGTCGGTGTGGGGCCGGCTTTATACAGCGCATAAGAGCGATAAGTTTTTCGTAATGTGGTTCAAACGATGATGAGCTGATTCGCAGTAGGGAAGCCAAATGATCGCCAGTCAATCGGTTTTTAAAGCTGTTCTATCGAAGCTTCTTGGGAGATAACACCTGTTCACAAATGTAGGAAGAAGCAAACGTTGCAATTATCTTCTGAGCGTGAGCTTTCAGGTTCGGGAAGCTTGAGTTTAACGGGGCCTTGTAGACCTCAACTTAACCTTTAACGTCACGGGCGGGGTCTGGCGAGACCCCAACGAATTTTTCTTAACTATATTTTCGAATTGACCAGCTACGAGCTCGTGCTTTCGGCTATATGTATATTATATAGAGGCTTTCGACAGGTTGACGTACATTACGCTGCTGCTAAGAAAAGTTCGCATTTTAGTTATGTGGGGTCTCTGTAGACCCCGCCCGTGATTCTACGTAGCAACTATTTTCTATTTACTCATGATTCTTTTTGCGATTTTTGTTAAAAAATAGCGTTCCAAATCATCAAAAATGAGTAGTGGACTCTTGGATCACGCCAGAGGACACATCTTACAAGATTTTTCATGACTCTGACAGCAAGAACGATAAATTCAAAATATATAGTAGCCTTTGGCTAGTTAAGGCGAGACTGTCGAGAATGTCCCGAAAATTAAGCGAAAATGCGATATTGGCCCAAAATCTGAAGACAAGAAGAGTATTTTTATTTGTAAAGGTAGTAATAAAATTATTTGCAAGGCTCACTCAATGGAAATTGGGTATTGTTTGTCATATTAACTTAAGGAATATTTTTTTTTATTTTTGTGCTCGAACCCAAATTGAGACACTGTCATTTTTCTTTTTATGCTGATTATTCGTTATTTTCTCTTTTATTACATGTTTCTCGTTCCTGTATTATCGGAAAATATAATTAGTTTAGCTTGGAGTTGAAAGTTTTGTTCAATTTTAGTATATTAGTGAAGCTCCTTGAAAATATTCAGTATATGAGAGGTTTTTTCTTAAAATGATCCTAATTATGTATTGAATTAATGTTTTGATGAAAATAAATATTTTTCCGAATTACTAATATCTCTTTTCTCATAATCTGAGTTCATATTTAAGCAATTGTCAAGAAATATTGAAAATATGTGAAAAACATTATTGGGGTCCCTCTGGACCCCACGCGTGATTTAACGTTACCAAAAATAGCGCCTGTAGTTGAAGGTTAAGAAGTATTGAGAAGGGGTTGCTTCAATTCAGTGTTAGGCTGGAGATAGAATGCCGGCAGCAACAGCAGCAGCGCGAAATGTCAAGCACAATGCATTTTATTACTGACAAAAGTGTTGAACAGCATTTTTGCTGTTCAGCATGCAATGCTGCTGTTGCTGCCGGTATTATATTTGAAACTTTACTTTGCAACTACATACTTGATTCACAGTCCATATTAAATAACATTCTATAAATGTCGAGGTTCCTTTCAACAACTTTGAAAGGTTCCTTTCAACAACATTTTGTAACTCTTAAGTTTGCCTTCCCTAACTGCAATAGTCTTGTGAAATGAGTAAGGTATTTCTTGTTTGTAAAATAAATTCAATCGTATTACTTCTGATTTCATGGATTAATTGACTTCTTCCCTGGAGTTTTAAGTTCAATTTGTTGATGTGACTGAGAAGATCTGTAAAAAAGTCTTAAGGCCGTACACTACTACTATACTTCTCTATGTTTGTGGTTTTGCATGCAAACTTAGTTAATATTACATGCGACAATGCCATACTTAAGACGCATTGAGTAGGAAACTGTTATCGTGTTCTAGCTCCACAGAAATTATATTTTGCACTGTGTGTAATTTTTAGGGTTTCTTCAAAACTAGGTCGCGGACCGGATTGACTAGATCAAAGGGCCCCATGTGGCCCGCCCATGCCCATGACTGTCTTAGCTCATTCATTCAGATAAATTTCTATAAAATTTAAGTGTAGTTTTCATGAAATTTATTCGTCATTTCAATACGCTGTTCAAAAACAGGACAAAGCTGGACAAAAGCAGGACTTTCGAGGTTTTGGCAGGACAGCAGGTTATGGTCGAAAAAGCAGGACTGTCCTGCCAAAAACAGGACGGATACGACCATTACGCATGGCGGATAACTAAATTTTCAGGAAAAATTTCATGGTTTGCGTTTTTCAAGAGTTATGTGGAGATTTTTAACCCGGGAACACTAATGTGAGTCATTTTGACGCATATTCCACATATTTCCATTTTTCGTAGAAAGGGCGGTTGGCCCATTGGGTTCCGCTACCCATGTATTCTTTAAGAAATATGTTTTCTAATGAATGTCCGAATAAGCAAACGTTTCCGATTTTATGGTAAGCAGCTATTTGTGTTTTTCTGTGACGGGGTTAGTACTAAACGAACGTTTCTTGTGAGTCAAAATGACTCACGTTAGTAACAACCGTCTACATTCTTTAGTTGGCATATTTGGTTCCTTGGTTGTTTCTACAGTTTATTCGGATATAATGCACAAACTCTTAATATAGCTTGTATAAAATAAGTATTCGGAAGAATTCTGGCACAAGTTTTATACTCTTCCACATTAAATACAGCAATTTCCACAGTGAGTCAAAATGACTCATGGTTAGTAACAAGCGCCTGGAATTAAGGTTAGTGTTCCCGGGTTAAAAAGGTTCTAATTGAAAATATTCTAATTTATTGTTTAGTCTAGCGCCTAATTTTCCAATAAAGTTCTAAGGTATTATGTATCATTGCAAAGGAAATTTTATGTAGTTTTTTACTCCTCAGATCATTTTTGTATATCTTTTGCCGTTTTTTTTTTAACTCAAAAAATATCCCTTTGCCCCCCCCCCCCTTTTTCCATGTTGCGGGCTCCCTATCGGTTAGGATGTTTTTCCCCATAGTCAGAGGCCCGTCCTCAACAATCATGCAAAAATCCACAGATACATAATTTTTGTCCGACCAAATATCGTATTTTTCTTTGACTAGAAAATATGATGAGTCTGTTGTTAGGGTAAAATCCTAGACAGATTAATTTGGCGAGTCAAGATTGCGAATCGAATCTTGTTTCGATTTATAGTGCCACTCTAGATCCAAATTGTTCGAAATACGAAATGGTATTGAAAATGTAATTCGTTTGTCACATATACACAAAGGCCAAAAAAATAAGTACACCCATACGAATTTTTCTGATCACCATGTAGCCAAGTATGTAGTTGTTTGACTAAATAAAATCATATGTAAAGATTTCAATACTTAATTGGTAATAACATAATACGTAAATTGCCGCTCCGGGCAGTTGCCCAGGTTGCCCATATGGGAGATCCGGCCCTGTTCATTTACCTTGAAAAAGTACGAACCGACTAAAAAAGGCTGGACAAAATAATAAGTACATTTCAGTTAATTTGATGAAAACTGGCTTTAATTAAAAGATTATGTTCTGATTCGACAAGAATTTGATTTCTTTAATTATTTCGCACTAAATTGTCCATAATTTTGAAAACAAAAAGTTTTTGTTGGCCCTCTGCAGACAATTCTAAAGCCGGCCCCACACCGACCGGAGTGTGGCAAACACCGCACAAAAGATTGATCCGAAAAATCGTGCAGCAGCAGTGTAGCTGTGTGGTTGGGCGACTCCAAGGCATCATTCTTGGAACCGGTCTTTTGTGCGGTGTGTGACACACTCCGGTCGGTGTGGGGCCGGCTTTACAGTATGTTTCAACATATACTATACAGGGTGTCCCGCAACTGGTTAGCCATAGACCAATGGTAGACTCTACAGGATGTTTTAGGAAAAATTTCGCCAAAATTATTTATCTAACTTTTACCGTTAAGGAGTAATTGCCTTTTTTGTGATTCTTGTCAAAAAAACACGACTTTTTTCGAAAAACTCCTATTTTCTAGCTTCCACTTTAGCCAAATCAATGTTTTTCATATTCTTCTGAAAGTACATAAAATTTCCAATAAAAGGACATATCGAACGTTTCGAACGGTTTCGTATCTTCCGAAATACGACGTTTTGAACTTTGCAGAAATGTCAATTTCAATTTTTAATGTCAAAATTAAACCCGAATTTCGCAACGGGACATTGTAGTGGCAAATCTGCAAAGTTGACAAAAGTTGGCGTAGTATCTTAGCTTTCGAACGGCATATAAGAATAAAGCACAGAGTCATCCAGTTTCTGAATAATATGTATAAATGAAAAAAAAAACATAGTCTGCAAATGTACCAAACCGACTTCAATCTTGAAAAGGAAGTAAAATTTTTACATCAAGCATAGACTTGGTTGTTATGCATTATGGAAAAATACTTTTCGCTACTGTTGTAGATGCTAATTATAACGGTAAGTATAAACAAATTTGTTTTATGTGTTGAATTATTTGTACGAAGGTTCGCTGTGTACACATTAATATTGTGAGAGTATTTTTCATTTTCATCGTCTAAAAAAGGATAAACATTTTAATTTGTCAGGTATTAATTAGTGCCCTTTTATGTCCTTTATCAGAGTTTTCCGATCCAATTTTTCCTTAGCAAATTTAATGATAGAATCCTAGATTCTAAAAAATGAAAAAGGAAGTGGCAACTTGAATTATTCGCGTAGTTATGGCTTTGGAAAGATACAGATGATTACGGGAAACACGAAAATTTTCCATTCAAACTCGATGTATTCCGTTTAGGGTCCTTGAAATAGGAATCAAACACCGGATATGTAATGTACTCGGCGTCCCCTTTGATATGATACCCCGCATGCCGACCTCCAGTCAAGGATTAAATAGTGTCCTTTTTGGGACCTTTCCGATCAAGTTTATTTTAGTAAAATGAGTGACTTCCGGACCCCACTGATTCAAGACCAAGAAAAAATTGCCTTACTGTATTTTTTTTCTATTGGAAATGCTTATATGACTGAACTATTTCCAAGTAATGGCAAGATTTCTTCCACTTACGGACTTTGTTTTTTTCCCTTTTACACATATTATTCACAAACTGGATGATTCTGTGATTTATTCTTATATGCCGTTCGAAAGCTAAGATACTACGCTAACTTTTGTCAACTTTGCAGATTTGCCACTACAATGTACCGTTACGAAATTCGGGTTTAATTTTGACATTAAAAATTGAAATTGACATTTCTGCAAAATTCAAAACGTCGTATCTCGGAAGATACGAAACCGTTCGAAACGTTCGATATGTCCTTTTATTGGAAATTTTGTGTACTTTCAGAAGAATATGATAAACATTGATTTGGCTAAAGTGGAAACTCGAAAATTGGAGTTTTTCGAAGAAAGTCGTGTTTTTTTTTTCAAGAATCACAAAAAAGGCGATTACTCCTTAACGGTAAAAGCTAGAGAAATAATTTTGGCGACATTTTTCCTAAAACATCCTGCAGAGTCTACCATTGGTCTATGGCTAACCAGTTGCGGGACACCCTTATATCCAGTTACTTCCAGGAAATTTCTGGCAAACTTTATTTTTTCTAATTCGCTGATTTAACTCTCCCCAAAGATTCCCGAGAGAATTAAACTCTAGTAAAGTAACAACGTGAAAAGCCACTAGATTTGGGTAAATCGGATCCTTGATCAGTTTGATAGGTATGGTTAGGGCTAGCCCAAGCAAAATTTTAAGTAGCGACAACTAGTGCTTTTCATTCCGCCACTTTAATAAGTTTCGGTTACGTTTTTGACCCCCCAAATTTTAACTTCATCGTAACAAATACTGCAAAGTACTTTTTGGGACGTTCCAGGGTGATAGTAGTTGGAACTTTGTAGCGAACGAAATGTTGCTACTACATATTTGACAAGTGTAGGCGAATGGTACAGTTTTGGTACCTCATTTTGCTACTACATAGTGAGCAACTCCAAAGAAATATTTTTAAGTGGCAAAACCGTAGCCGTATAATTTCTTTGTAATTTCGAAAGATTTGCTACTTTATAGTAAAATAAGAACTATATATAGTTCCTAACGTTACTACAAAGTCCTATTGGTAACTTTATAGTACCATATGGAGCTGTCAAATGCTTGTCGCCATATTTTCCAAAATTTTACAAAATCATTTTGTACACATTTCGAGAAAGTAGCTATTTTTTCAGATGAAACAATTTAGAACTTCTTTGTGTTAAGTAACTATTTGGTTTGCTGAATATTTAGAATGATAAAATTAGAAAGTGGAGGATAACACTGACTTTAGTTGCGTTATCTATTGACAATTTATGTAAGAAATAATGATTGGAAAAATGAGAGGGCATTATTTTTTTCTAGGTGGAATATCCACTTCCACAGTGAAATTGGCTTGGCACGAAGTTTTCTTGTTAAAAAGAGCTGGCAAATGATCAAATAATGTAATCACTCAATTAAATCCTTTCAGATTATATTCTTTGATTGCCTGAAAAGGGTAAAAATACAACTTTAGCAAATGTGTAAAAGTATATGTGTGTACATATAAACCCATTCAATTTAAGCTTACTAAAATTGTGTCGATTTTACCTACACATATTCACAACTATGATTGTGTGGGCTGTGGGACGACGGGACCAATAAAGTCCCAATTGGGTGGTTGGACAAACAATGCCACTTGGTTGGTGCGTTCCAATCGCGTTGCAACTTACTGGTGGCCAATGGGTCCTGGTCACCAAACTTTTCATTCCCCATATCAGTGACTCTTCGGTGACAAAAAGGTCCTTATCACGGAACGATTGAAAGTATTTGCTACTCCCAAAGGCAATCTTGGAGTGATATCCACGTTTTCGCTAATAAAAATGCTAGTTGGGAGTATCCTGCTGAAATCCCCTATTAAAGGGTATGGGTTAATCAGTATAATACGCTAAGGACTCTTGACAAACATTTCTTTTACGGAAATTGTTTCATATAAATAAAACAGAATATTCTGTGACTTTTCATTGTTTGGTCAGGAACAAGAAGAACTATTCCTTCAAAATTTCATTGTACCGTCAATACATTTTGACGCCGCCAAGGAAAGTTCTAAACTTTTTGCCAAAACTGCTTTACTTCTTGTATTCTTCGATTAACTTTTCAAAGAGATAGGAATTTTTCAAAATTTGCCGCGAAAATCATCAATTATGCCTAGGGAACTTCTTTTTGCCATATAGTGATAATGAGATCGACAGTTATCCTTGAGGGCTCTTATATGGACTTAACCGCATTTGAGACTGATTTTATTTAGTTTTTATTAAATTACACAGTAAATGCAATGTTTAGCTGAATTATTCAGTTTTTTAGCGAATACTTTTTCCGCCAACAACAACGCATTGGTCTCGGCGATGACACGATCCAAGATAGAGCTGCCTGTAGAAATATGCTGAGATATTGTCGCCAAAACGGGCGATGTGCCTACACTGCAGGTCGAGCAACGCGAAACCATGGAGCGGTATAAAGAACGAGGCAAGGAAGAAGAAGACTTTTTCCGCCATTTAAAAGTTTGGTACGTAAACTTTTTTTCGTACCTACCATGCGTTTTTGCCCCTTAAGGATTTTGTTTTGTTTTTAATTTAACGCTGGTTGCATACACAAATGAATAAAAAAAACAAATCCTTGCGTAAAATACTAATTGTTTGCCAAAAAGTAAAAAAACCCGATGGTGTCCTTATTATTTTGACCAAGCGGAATATCCACTTCAAAGTTAATATCAGGAGGGGCTGAGAAAATAGAGGGATGCCATTTAGTTTTTCGGGTCCGTTGGGATTGTTGTATCCTAATTGTAATAATGGCTATCTATTTGGATTATTATAATTTTAAAAAGGATATGAAAAATGGGCATACAAATCTACATTAGGGGTGTACTTCCACATTTCGATTTTTTACTGACAACGTGAATTACGATAAAGTTTATGAGTTTGTCGCTACTTATGATTGCAACGAAACTGTTATTATAGATGTGTCAAAGGCTTAAAACTTAAAATTTTTAGACTTGAGCATTAGATTCCGGAAAATTTAAAGCACTTCAGTTAAAAAAAAGAAGGAAGCAACATTATTTACGTGATTTGTACGGGTGCCACTAACGAAATTACGGAGGATCAAAAAGCACAATATACAGATTGCCGCTAAATCAGTCGGAACCGACAGAAGTGAAGTACTGAATGCGTAACAGAAATTTGAGTTTTAGTTACAGATAATAGATATTTATGTATGTACCTTACTGTCTGTCTTTCTCATTTCAAAAGCCAAATATGCATATGACGTAAGGGGGAAGATAAAGGTTGAAAGGCTTCGGCTAATTCCTATATCTTCTTCAGTTGTGGCATAACTGCGGACCCTTAGCTATGCAGGAGGAGTTTCATAGGAAAAGGACTTCGGCCAATTCCTATGTCTCTCTACGGGGCGTTACTTTCCCGCATTATCCGAGTAACCGCTGCGCCTGAGTGCTGCATTAACATCTGCAGCGTCTCAGGTTACTTAACGTGATAGGTGACAGAAAACATTTAAGTCAACCACTAAAGCAGCATCTTCGAGGCATGCCCATGATGGCCTTTACTCAACGATTAAACCCTATCATGGTTTAGCGATGTGCCGACAACTCATCCTAAGAAAAACTTCAAGTCAAGAAACCTGAAACAAAAGCCTCGGATTGGACGGATACAAAACAACGACGACCCCGCAAACGAACAACTGATTACTCTTTCGGATCCTGGAATGTACGCTCCCTGAATAGACCGGGGGCCTTAAGGGCCCTCCTGGATCAGGTAGAACAATACAAGCTGAGCATAGTTGCAATCCAGGAAACTAAATGGCTCAAAAGCGAGATTAACGACCTCAATTCGCACACTATTTTTACGAGTGGTAAAGAGGAGGGCAACAAGGAGTTTGGAGTAGCTTTCATCGTGAATAAGCAGCTCAAGGACCACGTTATCGGCTTCAAACCCATCAACGAGCGGCTATGTGCGATCCGCATTAAGACCCGTTTCGCTAATCTCTGGCTCATTAATGCGCATGCCCCTACAGAAGTAAAAGAAGACGCGATTAAGGACGAGTTCTACAACGACCTAGAAACACTCTTCGACTCACTTCCATCAAACGACGTCAAGCTGCTGCTAGGAGACTTTAACGCCAAAGTCGGAAATGAAAGCTGGCATAGGGGAACCACTGGAGGTCATAGCCTCCACGACGAAAACAACAACAACGGTCAGCGACTTATCGACTTCGCGAGCGGCAGAAACCTGGTAATAAGCTCTACATGCTTCCCTCATCGACGAATCCACAAGCAGACCTGGAAGTCTCCAGATGAATACACCGTGAACCAGATCGACCACGTACTGACCAGCAAGAGATGGGCTTCTAATGTCCTAGATGTTCGATCCTATCGAGGAGCCAACTGCGACACCGATCACTATTTGGTGAAGACGACCTACAGGTGCAGAATCTCTTCGGTGCACCTAACGAGAATCAACCCTGCCAAGATCTTCGAGGTTGACAATTTGATTGATGATGCCACGGCGGCTGCGTATACAACAGCACTAGAGGAAAAACTGTCGCCCATGCTTCATGACATCAACAATTTAGGCATCCATGAGTTCTGGGAGGAGCTCAAAGACAGCATCAAGGGGGTCGCAGAAGAGGTCGTGGGCTATAAAGGCCGGCGCAGACGAGCAGACTGGTTCGACGAAGAATGCAGGGCCTCGATTGAGGCGAAAAATGAAGCCTATCGCCAATACACACAACGCGCATCCCGAGCCAAGAAAGAAAGATATAACGAGCTTCGGCGAGTATCTAATAAGTTAATTAGACGTAAGAAACGCAAACATTTTGACGAGCAGTTACAGCAAATAAACCAAAGATTAGCCAATAAGAACATTAGACAGGCGTACAAACTTATAAATAATGTTAAGAACGGATATCAACCCAGGACAAGCCTATGTAAGGACAAGGATGGTAACATCATCAGCGACATCGAAAGCGTCAACAAACGATGGGCCTCGCATTTTGAAGAGCTCCTCAATGCACCATCAACATCCCCCGCGGAGCCAGCTCTTGAGCAGTTAGCCGAACCAGGCCCTCCCGTTCTACCCCCAACAGTAGAGGAGGTGAGTCTTGCCATACAGTCGCTTCAAAATAATAAAGCGCCCGGCGCTGACGAGATCCCAGCAGAACTGCTGAAGCATGGTGGAACGTGCCTGTCCAACGCAATACATGTGCTACTGCTGAAAATATGGAACGACGAGGAAATCCCCGAAGATTGGCGCAAAAGCATAATCTGCCCAATCCACAAAAAGGGTGACAAGCTGAAGTGTGAGAATTACAGGGGCATATCATTAGTTTGTACGGCCTATAAGATATTATCTAAAATTCTTGAAAAGAGAATTAATCCGTACGCAGAACGAATCATTGGCGAGTATCAAGGCGGCTTCAGACCTGGTCGATCAACGACCGATCAGCTTTTCACAGTGAAGCTACTACTCCAAAAGTGCTGGGAATATAACATCGACGTATACCAAATCTTTGTCGACTTCAAGCAGGCATACGACAGTATCGATCGAAGCGTACTGTACAACATTATGCTGAATTTTGGTATACCGGCAAAGTTAGTGCGACTCACAAGGATGACGATGACTAATACCGTCTCGCAGGTCAGAGTGCAGAATCGACTCACTGACCTATTTGAAACTCGTACTGGACTCAAGCAGGGCGACGGGCTGGCGCCGACGCTCTTCAACCTTGCTTTGGAGTATGTAATTCGAGCCATGAATATGGACAGCAGCGGAACGCTACTCATCAAGTCGACTCAATTAGTAGCGTACGCCGACGATATCAACATCATGTGTCGAAGGTTGGGTGATGCAGAAAGCCTTCTGCATAACCTCAATAACGCCGCAAAGGAAGTTGGACTACATATCAACGAAAGCAAAACAAAGGCCATGATGCAATCGAAAACAAGGACGCCAGCAAATTCAAGCATCACAGTGGGGGACCTTAATATCGAGTATGTAGACAACTTCAACTATCTGGGTTGTAACTTATCAAAGGACGCCAACGAAACCGACGAAATTAAGCGACGGATACAACTAGCCAATAAGACATATTTCTCGGTCCTCCCTATAATTAATTCGAAACTTGCGCACAGGAACACGAAGCTCCGCGTGTACAAAACGATCATCCGACCCGTGCTATGTTATGGCTGCGAAACATGGACCCTCACCCAAGCTTCCGAAATTTTGCTAGACCGATTCGAACGAAAGGTCCTTCGGCGAATTTTCGGGGCCGTTCGCGAGCGAGACCAATGGCGTATCCGGTACAACCATGAGTTGTATCAATTGTACGATGAGCTGGAAGTATCGAAAATCGTGAAGCTTCAACGTTTGCAATGGGCGGGGCATGTACAACGGATGGACGATAATCGCATGCCAAAGAAAGTGATGAACGCACAACGAATTGACGGAGCGAGGTTGCGTGGACGACCGAGAGCTCGCTGGGAGAACTCCGTAGGTGAAGACGCCCAACAGCTGCTGGGCTTCCGAAACTGGAGGACGAGGTCACGTAACCGCGACAATTGGAGGTCAACGATTCAGGAGGCCAAGGCCCGACGTCGGGCTATCGTGCCACATTGATGATGATGAAATATGCATATAGTTAAGGAGCTTTTATTGCCTAGAGGCCGAAAAAAGAACAGAACAGCTGCCTTCGAAAAAGCATATACCATTCATGAATAATGACGCTCATTATTTGAAAGATGCCTTAAAAAATAACATCCGAAACACATGTCTTTGAACCTCACATACAATATCTTGTACGGTTTACCCGGAAGGTCAATGACAGTTATGTCAACATATTTCAACTTTTCAACTCTTGTATTTATCCCTGTTGATGAGCTTGTGGAAATTTAGCAGACAGTATCATGCACATGATGGCGTTCCTTTTATATTTAATGAAGCCCCCAGTAAAAGACATTGCAGTACGATGTCATTTTAATTTATGTCTTTCATCACTTCAAGGAAGTCTTTTCGCGTTAAAAAAAATGATACAAACATGATGACAGCAAGGAATAGGCATATTATATCAATACCATGAATGTCGACAACGATATGATAACGTTGTTGCATATGTATACTTATATGACTATTAAAAAGGGCGTATTGCACTTGAAGTTTTAGCAGTATACACCTATAGGCTATCCTGTACACCAACTTCGACTTCTTTCAATTAAAAATGCCATTCAACTCGATAACATCCAGTGATGGATTGATAGTGATAGTAAAGGCCCAATCGCAATATTCCGTTCCGTTCTGTTCCGTTACCATCAAATCTATTCCGTTTTGTTAAAATATTAGTGCATAGCACAATGCTCCGTTCTGGCAGTTGTCATACGTGACGAATACGTACCTATACAAGTTTTCTAATTTTAAAATGTCGGAGTTTCTTGAAATGTTAGAATTGTTTTTTCATTTATTCTTAATTTACGGTTTCGATGAACTGCTCGTCATCCATATCCGTTTGGTATGCTTCTGAACTGTCAGTTTCCATAAAGTGAGGTTATGTGACCCGTAAAAGTTGAATTTTGGTCAACTCTTCCGATCCGTTCCGTTCCGTTACGATCATTGTGTGCATTTACATGCCCAGTCCGTAAGGCCTACTCTGACAGCTGAACGGAACGGAACCATTGCGATTGGGCCTTAATGCGATTTTAATGAATCGAATTTTTCTTAATTACTTAATGTACGATCGTTCGAGTAATTTTTAAATTGAATACTTGAAAGGCAGTACGGAGGAGCATTTTAACGTTCAGCAAAATATACAACTTAGGAAATTAATCATTTTCGCAGTTAAATCTGCCAGAACTACGCAGGAAAATATATTGGTAACAAGGAAGAGGTTTTGAGTTAAGTATTTGGTACGCCATACATAGATCATTCAGGAAAATTTTCAGGATTTTATGTGATTGCGAACATTTAGCATAGCTGGTTCCAATAATATAGAGTGTTTGATACAATTCGCCCTGTGAACAACAATTGATTGAGCACTCGGTAGCTCAGTGGACAGAGACAACACTCTATCTCTATTGCCGGGATGTTTGTGTAATCTTGATAAAAACGCTTCTACCTGCCTAAGCTACCCGGTGTTACAACCGCCAATAGCTACCAAGCACCCTCGATTCAAGATAAAACGAAAAATCTTTTGAATCGCTTGCCGAAATTAAGGTACGTTGTCCTCGACACGACTGCATCGGCTCCAGCGACATCGACTCGCTCATTTCATATAAAAACTCGTTTTTAGAATGAGAGAAAAATGAGTTTTTATATGAAATGAGCGAGTCGCTGTCAATAGTCGTGCAGTCGTGTCGAGGACAATGTACCTTTAGTGTGGTCGGAATTTACGCTATAGAGGCAACCAGCCCGGATCAGTTTTATTTGTTTTATCGTAATATTGGCTAGCATACATATCGGCTGCTCCCAATATTCCTACTACTCCTCCCGTCGCACAGTGGGGCGGTAGAGGCATTCAAAAAATGTATACTATTGAAGAGCTTTTGTGAATGATTCATCGCATAGTGAACATTTTGAAGTTTCTTTCTACAAAAAATTTCGGACCGATATCTGTCACAGTAAGAAATCAGCGGCTCTCAAAGTGAAGAGAATTGATTCTGCAGTTTTTGCACATTTTTCCATAATCAAGTTTCAATGGAAACCCTGGATATAAACTCGGATAAAACTTTGTTTTATGATTTTATTTTCAACACTTAGGTTATCATTAATATGTTAGCATAAAAAAGTAAAAAAAAAATTTGGAAATTTTTTTTATTTAATTTTAATCATTGAAGGTCAAATTGACCCTAACTGGATTTTTCATATTGAGTTTTAACAACTACCTTCACGTGCCTCCAAGCGTCTGTTTATGCTACATTATACCAGAAAGTCTCAAGATTACTAATATGTAAGAATCATAACCCCATAGAACCCCAGGCTACTTTTAACCCATTGTGTTATGCCATGTTGGCTGTTTTAGACTCGATTTTTGAATATCTACTATAAAATATGTTGGGTCCTTCGAACCGGAGATAACCGTAGTTTTCATCCTATTGAACTAGTTTTTGGTGGAGAGTATAAAGGGACTCTGTCTTGACGTTCAGCCAAAATTTACCACCTCCCTTCCCCCTGGAGAGGAGTTATGGACGTTTTGACTTGATCAAGTTCTAGTAGGCGAATCAGGCGTGTCCTTGGTCGGAGCAACTCAATTTTTGGCAATCATCAACTTCATTTTATTAAGAATATTTCCCTAAATTATGCTGGCTTAACTAGCATTTCTTGCAGAGTTACAGTAAAAAATGTAAATGTCAAAATATGATAATATCAAATGTAATTTTTTGGTCTAGGGTATAATTTATCAAAATAAGTCAATTGTATTATATGTCATTGCAGAGGTACTTTTGAGTAGTTTCATGTGTCCTCGAACCGTTTTGCTTTAACTTTTATAGTTTTTCAAATAATTAGGAAAAACTGAAAAATTATCCCCTCTCCCCCCTTAAAATCGAAATAACTTCAAAACGGCTGATCCTATCTGCGTGAAACTAATTCCATTCGATTTAGAATGGCCAAATACATTAAGATTGACCTGTTTTTTTAATTGTTTCCAAAATTCGGGTTTTTCGCCTCACTGTGGGTCGGTGTTGAATGAAACTACTGAAGGTTCTGACGTATGGATTTATAGTGTTTTGTATAATCAGGAATGGCCGGTCAGTAATGTGCAAATGTTCTCAACAGTAGGTGCAAATGCAAAAGTTCTCATCAGTAAGTATGCATTTTCATTGAGAAAATTGCAGCGGAGAAAAATGTCATTCTCATTCCGCCCGAGGTCTTTCCAGACTTTTAAATGGGACATCATGACGTATCATATATTTCTTCGAGATGCGAAAGCAACGATAATAAAAATATACCAAGATCAGACACTCCTTATAAGTGTAGCCCATCTTTATGAATGTGTTGAATTTCTTCTATCCGTGCACATTCAAGTTGTGTGAAATTGCGAAACAGAGACTCATAACCTTTCATATGGGATGTGAAATATGAAAAGGAAGAAAAACGCAACTGAACGCAAACTGGGAGAATTCAGTTCAGTGTTGATTTTGCTGTCAATATTGAGTAGGGCAACCCGAAAATTCTGATATTTCTGGATGTTGGCAGCCCAAAATTTACGAAATGTTACACCAATACATCTATAAAAGCGAGAAAAGTTACCATTACATACCCAAATATGGGATACTCAGCTGATTCTGGATTAGTTCCGTCCTACTTTGTCTAATGGAATTTTGCGTTTAAAATATGCTAAAAATGTGTGCGAATGAAAATCATGCATCCCTTTCTACAAGGAATTTGTATAGAGTGCCACCCCCATGGCGAAAGTGAGGAGCAGCCGCAGGCCATGCCCGGACCTAAACTGGCAACTCCACCCCAGTATTGTGATTCGGATACGGTGCACAGTGTCATGGGTTCGAGACTCAGCGTGAAGGAATTCAGTTTATGGTGTTTTTTGAACTCACGACCCATGTGACGGACCATGATCTCACTCAGATGTTAAACGACGTCAGTTTAATGTTGGACTATCGCGCCTGTTATTTATTTTTATTGTGATTCGGAAAGCTCGTCCAATCACACTTAAGGTACGTGTTCGTAGAAACAAACCATGTGATGATCGCTCAACGATCGTAGTTTTGCATCCAATTTCGAGCCGTATTTAAATATTTTTTGAATGCTTCAACTTTCCTAGTATCGACTATGCACTAAAGGAACATGTCTGTATAGAAAATATACCCATATAGTCTTCGATCGCTGAGCGATGATCTCATGAGTCGTTTCTACGAACACAAACCTTGACCACTGCTTAGCAATTCACGCAATTCCATACCACGGACCACGTACAACTCTAAAGCCATCGGACCTCATGGCATTTCGATGAAATCAAATTTGTTTAGCGATTTTTTCCAAATTTAGCAAACATTCCATCACGAAGTAGTTGGCAAAAACAATGTTCAATCATCAAAAATTTCATTCACCTATTGTCGGACTTGAAATACTTTTTTTTACTCGATCCCTTAACATCTTCTTCTTATTGTCAAGCCGAGAGTTTCGTCACCCAATACACTGTTGCCGGCTAATCAGGAGCTACCGCCTACTGGCGATTTGAGGCGTAACATGAGAGTTCGATAAAAGTATGAGTCTTTTTTATCAAAAAATTTAAGAATCTAAAAATTTAATCTTGACTTGTCTGCTTCTCATTTCTGGTTATGATCGATTCAAGACTAAGGACACTTGCAATATGTAGGCGATGGGTGGACCCAGAACAAGTAAGAGATTTTGCTGTGCGTACGGAACCAAATCAAATAATACGTACATCCAGAAGAAGAACGACGTAACTGCCACAATTTTCATTTCTGAGTTAATTATGCCATTAGGTTTCAAATTGGCTACATTTTCAAAAAAAAACAATAATTTTGATTTAAAATTCATGTTAAAATACAGTTAAAATACGAAGACAACATTAATATACCCATAAGCAGAACATGTGAATGAAAATTTCAATTGTGATTTCTGACAAATCAACAAATTTGCACTTGTGTCATTCTTCTTCTGGATGTACGTATGTAGTAGTTGGAATGACGTCAAAACATCCTGGCAAATTTCAAATTCAAATATGTATCTGGAAAACTATGAATCTGATCGCAAAATAAACTACACAAAATTAGCTTTGTAATATATAGACACTTTCTCAGAAAATTATACCCTAGACCAGGGGTGTCAAACTCAAAACCTGGCCCGGGCCAAATAAGACTCTCTTCAGGTTTGGGTGGGCCGCAGGAGCAACATTTCAAAATTTCTTATTTAATCGTATTACGAAAGTTGATTACAGAATATTACTTTTAGGATATTGCAGAAGGTCTGGATCTCTATAGCGGCTGCGGGATTCTCCTTTCGAAAATGTACAAAAACATTAAAAACTTGAGACAAGAAGCGAAAACGTGAAAATATTATTGATCTTCAAGTAACCACTTTTTGTTAATTCCATAATTTTCGAAAAATTTTGGATAGATGATAAAAAAAGGTGGCACCGGTCATCAAAGTCGCCAAAAAAAACATTGGGAAGCAAAGTAGTCAGATTAAATTAATATCAGCAGAAAGGTGGCTAAAAGAGACAAACCGTTGTTTGTGGTATGGTTTTAAACAAAACTCATGCACCAATACAGCTTAAGATTAAGTATAAATCTAAAAATCAGGCAGTGCTGTAATTATTATGTTGGAATTTCACATCCAGGTGATTTACCAATTCCAAGATTTCCGTAGTTTTTAATGCTTTGCCATTTTTCCAAATAAATCTTAATTTAATTTCGGGACAGAACAGTTTCATGAAGAGGCTTAGTATTGTCCTGCACAAAAAAGAGCTGCCTTATAAAACGAAATAACCAGCAGCAAATTGTTTGTATGTGAGAAAAATTTCTAAAATAATCTTGCATGACGAGTTTTAGTAATTTTTGTAGACTTTTTTGTGTTGATACACATTGTGCTTTGACATGGCCGCGGGCCGCACAGAACAGCGAGGAGGGCCGCGAGTTTGACACGTTTGCCCTAGACCCAATAGCTAATATTTTAGTTGAGTTTTATGTGTAACATCTTAATAGAATAGACCTAGAGTAAGCGCCGGTCCTAGGTATTATGGCGCCCTGTTAATATACTGAAAAGTCGCCCTTTTATACAGGATGTCCGGGAACTGCCGCATAAACGCACCGGATTGTGATTCTCCAAGTGATTTGCAGAAAAAAAATTGTACCCCCAATTCTCAACCCTTTAGGTGCCACAAGCATTTGAAGATTTTTGAAAAAATCTTTTTTTTTTATACGAATAAAACATCAATACATATATCGAAAGCTGGACTAGATAGAATAGCAAATTAAGATGATTATTAGGGACAACAAATTTACCTAAAAAAAATAAAACTAACCGCACACACAAAGAGGTTGGCTTTTCTTAATGAAAATGTATATTACTGAAATATGTAGAAAATGCTGGGAAATTCTATAAGCTACATCCGAAAATGGTCCCATAAATTTTCTCGGCCATTTAAAGTATTTTTCGTTCCCCGGTCGTTAGATATTTTTCACGATGAAATGACCGGGAAACGGAAAAAAATACATAAAATGGCCGAGAAAAGTTATGAAATAATTTTCAGATTGTAGCGTATGGAATTGCACTGCATTTGCCACATATTCCACGACCGTAAGCATACATTTTGATTTTTATTGAGAAAATCGCAGCGGACAAACATCTCACTCTCGAAGTCTATGGTCTATCCTGCGCTTAATATGGATTGCATGGAAAATTTTACGCGGTAAAATCTCTTCCTACAAACTATACAGTATACATCCCACAAAACTTCTCTATCTCCCAGTCTCATACAATTGAAACATGTTACTACGAGCTGAGACTACGAGAATGAGCCATCAATCAAGTGAATACGCACATCTCACCTACAACGAGCCTGCAAAGCAGCTATTCCCCTCTTTCGCAGAATATAGGGGTATACGCTCTACAACAATTTCTTATGTGCATAATTTCTGCAATGCTCAACTCTTCACTTCTGCCAAGCATACAATCTATGAAACTAGCGCCCATAGGGCGCCCATCGCGCATATGAAGTGTGTGCATTATTTGGAGCATGTTTGCAGTGATGCACAAGTGAGGAGCCTATTTTCAAAAGCCAATTTTTAAAAATTTTGAGTTATTGATGCCAGCCGATAAGTAACTAAATTATCTATAATCTTCTGTGATCAGAATCCTTGATTTTCAATTAAAACCGCTCTAAATTTAGTAAAGAAAAATGTGGTTATTTACAAAATCCGCCATCTCCAATCCAGTTTGGGTTTCAAAATACGCCAAATCCATCTTTTCCATATGGTAACAAAAAACGCCAACTCCTGTACAGTATGGTAGTTGAAAATTGTTCACTATCAAAAACGTACATATCCATAAATCAAATTTTCGATTAAACTTCTGATGAATTCGATTATAATTAAAGTATTGGTACAATTAAAGACCAATATTTTTGTGAAGTGAAATATAGAAATATGTGATTAACATAATAGCCAAGTCACATTGTCCCCGGGATTCCGGATAAAAATTAAGAAATCCATTCTAAAGTTTCAATAATTTTCAATAATTTTTTCACCTACGACATTTTTGGGTTGTAACGAGTAAACTAGCTCAATGTAATTGAAACCTAGGATTAATTAGCTTGCAATTTGTTCGCTTCAGAACAGAACTGGATAGGCTTAACGTCTCATGAATTTTTTCTACCTGTAATAATTTTACCCGTCAAATTCATGTATCGAAGTTAACATTTCTGTTCTATAGCTAAAAAAGTGTAAATTTTGAATTTATTGACATACGATTCAATATTTGATGCGTTTCAACATGATTTATTTGTATTAATTTTAGCAGTGAATTCGCTGTAAGGCTCGCAATCAATTCCCAATCATTTTAGAATGTTTTATTACTATAGGGAGAGAAAAAAGAAATTTGTGCATACGAAGTAGAAGTACTTATGTGGTTGGTTCTAAAAAAGGCCCTAAAATAATAGCCTCTGGGGGAGGGGGGGACAGAGCTGCTTTGTTTGTAGCTAGTTAATGTTAGCAGCTATAGCAAGGACGAGGCATCAAATAATACAATAAAAAAAAAAAAATAACAGGCGCGACAATCCAACATTGGACTAAGGCCGCAGGATGTGTTAGTGACATCCTATTTCCAAGATCTTATCTGCTTTTTGTTGAGGTAATGAGATCAGCATCACGCTCAGCAGTGTTATTTATCCCCATAAATGGGTACTCGTTTAACATCTGAGTGAGATCATAGTCTGTCACAAGCCCGTGAGTTCGAAAAACACAATGGAACACGGTGAGATTCGAACTCATGAGCCTGTGCACCGAAGGTGCGCGCACTAACCGCTCGACCAGCCAGAAATAATACAATAGAAAGGTATTAAAAAAATCGGAAAATTATGGCGTCCTAAAATTGTATGATAAATATTAAGGCCAAAATGCCAAATCCATACGCCCGAAGATGTCCAGATCAAATGTGAATAAACGGGTTCCAATGCTAGTTTTAATAGCAGAAACCTCCTCTGAATTTTATTAAAAATTGGGTGATATACTGAAAATAAATTAAAATATTTTCAATTTAAACCTTTTTACAAAGGCTTCACAACTCTTGAAAAAACGCAAGTTCAGCCATGTAATTTTGTGTGAGTATTCGCATTAAGTTCATGATGATTTTTGCTTAAAGTTTAGTTGCTCCGATCAAAGACCCCCATTATCCCCCTTTGAATTTGGCGAAACGGCATGGCATGTCCACCATCATCATCAATGTTGCACGATAGCCCGACGTCAGTCTTTGGCTGCCTGAATCGGTGACCTCCAACTGTCGCGGTTACGCGACCTTGTCCTCCACTTTCGGAAGCCCAGTAGCTGGTGGGCGTCTTCACCTACGGAGTTCTACCAGCGAGCTCTTGGTCGTCCACGTAACCTCCCTCCGTCAATTCGTTGTGCGTTCATTACTTTCTTTGGCATGCGATTATCGTCCATCCGCTGTACATGCCCCGCCCATGGCAAACGTTGAAGCTTCACGATTTTCGTTATCAATCGGATAAAAACTAAGGGTTCCTCCCATACAAAGTGACCACCAGGAGTTTGTTCTCGCACTACTCATTTTATAAGCTGTAGAACAAAGTTGTCTTGTCATTTTCATACTTTTTCATAGAAATCACTTATATTCACGAGTCAATGCATCCTTGATTTAAGGAGAAGCTCAAGGAGACCTTAAAATTTTCTATAGTCAACACCACTTGAAGTCAAGGTAGCTACCCACCTTTCTTGAAATATAATATTTCAAATCTATTGAAAACTTAAGGTCTCCTTGAGTTTCGCCTTAAATCAAGGATGCATTGACTCCTGAATATAAATGATTTCTATCAAAAAGTATGGGAAATGACATTTATTGCATTTCGGCATCCTTGACTCAAGGTCTCCTTGAGTTAAGGAATGTTCGTACGGGCCTCAGTTTTTATCCGATTCACCTGATTTTTGGTGGGTGGTATATTGGTGCCCCCCCATTGACAATAAACCAAAATTTACCTTTCTGTTTCAATTTTGGGGGGAGTTATGGACATGCCTTTTTGCCAAATTCAAATGGAGGGATAATGGGGATCCTTGATTAGAGCGACTCAGTGTTTTGCTGAAAATGATCTTGAACTTATTGTGGATACTTATAGTTATGAATTGTCAATGCATCGAGTTCTTCTGGCTTAAATTAAGCAAAACACATTTTTCACGGTATCGTAGGATACGCCACGTTTTTAGCATTTTTATGGCTTGCCAAAACTCGTGCCTTTTTGGGATATATGTATTAAATTATATTTTCGCAACTGTATCCCGTAATTCACTTTCGAGTCATTGCTCAAGGATTCAGTCATGTATTTACTATTTCGAGTTTTACTTTAGGGAGCATAATTTTCCTAGAACCATCACATGAAAAGGTCTCTAGCTTTCTAGTAAAGGTGGAGTAAGGCTGAACCGTATGGACCACCGGGGCTAACATAATTTAATTCAATTGCCTTCAAATCATATAGAAATATCAACTTCCGCCCCAATGAATTTCGTTGTCTTTTCAAAAACCATAAACTTTACTGCTTACGTTTATTAAAAAATCTCGTTGAATATCATTTTTTTCACCGTTTTTTGAAACTATCTTGACTATTTATTACGAAAAATATAAGGGAGAGATAATTTAATCGTTTCTGTTTCTTTTCTCATTGGGAAAACCGACAGATTTTAACTTTTATCACGCTGCAAAATTTAGATTTTTCACTTTCAAAATCCGCCATATTCAGAATGCTCACTTTCAAAATCCGCTATTATTACACTTCAATTTCAAAAACCGCCAACTCCAATTTTTAAATTAAAATAACTCCCTTATTTAACGCGGGAGATTTTTGAAACTCAGTGAATTTAACAAACGGGCAATTATACAAATGTAGGGTTAAACATTTGAATTGTACATTAGGTAGTATAGCCGTAAACCGTTTTTCTTGATTTACTCAAATTGCTTTGTCGTGGAGATGGCGGCTTTTGAAAAGATGCCCCTCAAGTACGAGATATGCGAAGCATTTTTGAACGCGGACGGATGGAAAGACGTCTCTCGCTCTTCCTCTCGCGTAGATACAATGCGGAAAATTTTGCAGATGTGTCTTTGAAGGTTTCACGAGTTGCGACTGCGTCCATAGGTCGGTCAAATAGAATGGAATACGATTAGCATGCGAGTTTGGTTGTTAGCGGAGTTTCTATGTAATTTTTAGAGTCGCGATGGCAGCGGATCTTTGGGAAAACACACCCTTATAATTGAATCAGTTCTAGTTCGTTTCATCATCACAATACGTGGACGACGTGTATCAATCAATATAAAGTCTTGATCTTAAAGGCATATAAATTTCGGTTGGCGCCCTGTTCAAGTGCACAGTCTGCTCATATAGTAGAGCCGGCCCTGCCTAGAGTCATAAGATCTTGTCCATATATTGCTAACAACATTTATCTGATTTCTACCAAAAATTGAAGTGCTCCAAACATTGACACCCTAATCACTCCTCCTAAAAACTTTAAAAAAGGCATGCCTGTAGCTTCTTTACAAATTGAGCCAGACAGATCAAATTTGGTGATGTAGTCCAAGCCCCATTATGCTCCTCACCAAAAATTATCACCATCCGATCAAAACTGCGGGTACCCCCCTTACAAAAAGTGTCAATGGCACTTCAATTTTGTTAGCAATATATGGACAAGATCTTATGACTCTAGGTCTATTCTATCAAGAGTTACAGTGCGAAATGTAAAACTCAAAAAATATAAATTAGGGTATAATTTTCTGAGAAAATGTCTAGAGTGTTATATATATCATTACAAAGGTAATTTTGGGTAGCTTGTTTCGACTTAAGGACATTTTGCGGTCAGGTTCCTAGTTTCCCGAATATTCGCAAAAAACATAACTTTCATCCCTTTGCTACATCCTGCCCCGTTAACCCATGGGCAAATTAGGGTAACTTTTTACTGTGTATATTGGACAGTGTATTTAACAATTTGACATCAAAACTTAATTTTTTTAATTTTTGGGTTTGGGGCTAATTTTACTATACTATTTTCTTTTAATTTTTTGGCTGAAATATACCTGGAACGCCAGACGTTGCAGCCCTCGCAAACGGAATACTAACTGAAAAAGATTGGGAGCTTATATGAACTAAACCGATAAGATATTAATTACATAGATGTTTAAGTAATCGACGTCCGATTTATTTTTCTGAAATATTGTTGTCTCACTAAAAGCCAACATCCAGCATATCATATCCTTTCAATTTCTAATTAGAATCAGTTTTTATCGTATCATATGGTCGTATAATGAGTTGCGAAGTCGTCCTATATTTTTCGCATCAAATTAACTTTTTATATGTGTGTATGCGATGTAAAACCTAAACGACCATACGCTCCTCTATTACAGTTTTCTATTTTTACGAAATGAGAAAAGTCTATAATAGGTCGTCGTCGTTTTCACAGGCGCCATTATCTACCACTCTAGCACAATTATTCCTATACTTTCTATACTTTGCAGAAGATCCTTAAATTAAGTAGAATGGGTGCGCCTCGTTTCGGATTTCCAATTTTCTAATAAACAACCACACAAACAAAAATAGATGAGTCACACATAGTGGTAATACGTATCAGAGGAGACTTCGAAAAAGGTTCACACCATCCTTTTGCAACTCCTCTAAACGCCACCACACCATATGTATATAGCCCGACATAGATGGATGCTCGTGTTAGACCATACCAAGAGATGCCATACCATCCCATACAAAAATTTGCAAACGCTTTGCTCGCCAATATTATCTTATGAGCCCTTCAAGGGGCTGTTTTCTAAAGCGAATGTTGGCTTAAATATGAAAATATCTCACTTGTGTCTCATAAAGTGAAAACGGTAGAAAAAGAAAGTGGTTTTGCAGAGGATAGGATAGGTATATGAATGTTTCAATGCTAGGGAGAGGTCATCCTTTGAATAAATTTTTAAGTCAATGAGCCAGAACATTTTAGGGTACTTACCATGCAATGATGTCCACTATGATATTCGTAAGCGTGCCTTACGTGCTTGTTATGATGGTGGTGATGATTCGGAGGTGACGGCATATTGTGGCCACTATGGGGCAAATGAGATGAATGTTGCACTCCAAGCTGATGTCCATGATGATGCGGCAAATGACCTTGTGATGCTTCTATCAATGTTGGTTGAATATGAGTTACAAACTGCGCCATTCTGGCGGAATACCCGTAGGTTTACTAGCACACAACTTTCAATTACTTTTCAATAACTATCACAACTTTTTCAGAAACCAACAACAACAAACTTAACACACTTTGATATAAGAAAAAAAGGACAAACTCCTTTTCTTTAAATTGTCCACCACAGAGCACAAACTGATATTTTCTAGCGATCGAATAGAACTAAACGCGTCCTTGCTGAATGTCCACAGTCAACTGATTTTGATACGCACTTGCGAGTATTACACAAGCAGCTGTGGAACGTTTTTCGCTTCACGGTATCGACCCTGATTCCATGAAGTAAGTCCATCGGTATTATAGACGTGAGAAAAGATTCAAATTCACCCACTCCTGCCGCATAAATAACATCCCCGTTAACTTTCCTCTTCGCTTAGGATGGAAGATTTGTTTGATTTTGTCCTGTGCACCCCAGAATCTGGGAGGATATTTCCAGAGTGGGAGCCGTTGTGGGTGCCATTCCGGCGGGAAGCCGTGCGCAGTACTTGTTATGTTCCATTGTGTAGTATCCCGTTTCCATTTCGCAAGTCCTTTGAAAATATTGCAACAATGACCAATTCAATAGACGATAGTTGTTGTACCAACCAATTTGAATAGATTCATTTGTTTTTGTTGTGCATCTAAATATGAGAAAGTTAATCTTTGTCAGGAAATTGCATTTCATTGAAAAGATGATGAAATATAATTTTGTCTTATTAAAAAGCTCCTTTAAAAGCAATAAAAAAGGATAACACGATATTGTAAGGAATGTTCATAAATACGGGCCTTAGATCTTTGCCAAAGCTGAGCTATGCTTTCAACGTGTAATTTATAATAAATAAATTACACGTTGAAAGCATAGCTCAGTTTTAGCAAAGATCTAAGGCCCGTATTTATGAACATTCCTTAACTTAAGGAGACTTTTTTAACTATGAAAAAGTATGGGAAATGACATTAATTTTTTGAATTTCGGCATCCTTGACCCAAGGTCTCCTTGACCTGTGGACTTTCGCATAGCGGCGGTGACATCAGGAACAAAGCACAACCCTGGCCAAAGGAGACAAAAAAGTCTCCTTGAGTTAAGGAATGTTCATAAATACGGGCCTTAGTCATGAAGAGGAATTGTCTGAATATACACTGCCTGTCATAGCTATAGCCGCACTATAAAACAGACTGAACCTTTAAAATTCAAAGAGATCACAGTTATTCCACATATTATAAACGTATGGGGTATTAAAAAGACAAATAAATTCACAAGAAGTTTCGTTATATTTCAAACCGTTATTTCTCTGTAAAAGAAAATCTAAATTTCCCGTCTATAACTATAGCCGCACATGGAACAAATATGGGAAAAACTAATTAAAAAGCGGAAATTGAGGAAATTAATAACGGGAGAGATTCTTTTGGAATAAAATAGACTCTGAGGGATTATTTTGTTTATTTTCCAAAAATAATTTTAAGTTTTCCTAATTTTTTGCTTATTAACCCCTAAACATCGATAACCATTGCTTTTACATAAAAAACTCTTCGAAATCGTGTTTTTTTTTAATAAATTGTACGTATAATAATGTTTCTCCAAGGTTTTCTGTCTAATTTAGATAGATTCCCAAGTAATAATTCGTATGCTTTAAAGAAGCACTTCATCCTGTAACATTCATATAGTACATAACACAAAATCAGTTTATCGTGTGACATCGCTTATATAAGTATTTTGATCCCATAAAAACTCCTTAAAACACTTTTCGGAAAGCTTAAAAAATTCTTATATAATCAATTCACGACTACATCCAACGACTTCGATAACACTTCTCTAAACGTTAACCTAAAAAGTTGCTCCATTAAATAGTTCTTTGTAGTCTTTATTGAATGACATAAACACACATGACTGAAATCAACATACACACATTCATATAATCTTCTATAGCACTGTCGATTTCATTTTTATAGTGTGACATTTAATATTTGTGATTTTTTAAAGAATTGACACTTATGAAGTGCTCTGGAACACCACGTTTCTTGAATTTAAATTATTGACATATATATATAACTTATGAATCAATTAAGATAATCTCAGCCCAGAAACTGGCTGCATTTTATTGATGAACGTGTGAATTTAATTAGCTTCAACTGATTGACATATAAAGAAGAAGGTGCATTGCGGAGAAGTGTTGAGCATTTCGATAGAAGCAACGAACCACTTGTAGTGTTTACGAGCAATGCTGACTATATGTGAGGTTGGCCGAGTGGTTAAGGCGTCGGACTTGCGTCCGACAGTCGCTGGTTCGACGCTGGCTGCGGGAATTTTTTTTTCTTTTTTTTTTGCAAACGCGAGAAAATGACAGAAAATTATAACATGAGACATATGATGTATGTCTGTTTCAAAGTCCAATTCAGTGCTACAATAAGGTTCAATTGGATCAAAAACCGGCGCCAAATGCCATTATTGGACTATTATTCAGTATTTATACCCTGTAAAGTGCCCCTATTATCGTTTGATAAAATATTCTACGAAGAATTATAGGGATGAAATTGTTACTTGGGTTGGCTGCCCCCTTCTTAACATTTGTATCATTGGAACCAACTTTAAATACGACGACTGGTGAGAATTGATGCAATCTTTTGCTTCAAAACCCATTATGTGTCCTACCTTCTGTATTAAATGGAAGCTGTTTATCGTCAGAACAATCCCATTTTTCCTATGCTGGAAGTGACGAAATCAACTGTTCCGTAGGCTCCGTATCCTGGCTTATACTTTTAATGAGCACTTGCCGGATTTCCATAGATCTCAATACAAATTTGGGTCAGAGTTCCTTAATAGTATTAATCACGGTTGTGTATGTATTTAAAAGTTGTTTCCATCTTAAGTGCACCTCTGTAAAAAGTGATATAAATCTTCGCAACTCAAAACAGAAAAGAGACACTTGGAAATGTGACAATTGCCGCCAAATAAAATCTAGCTCTAGTTCTGGCGATAGTATAGATGAGCTTTATAATAAGGTGTGTTTTTTTGGTTATCCCGTGCAGGTTTGGGTAACGAAACTCCATATAAAAAAAATGACAGCTGACGCACCTGTCATTTTTTTTATATGAAGTTTCGTTACCCAAACCTGCACGGGATAACCAAAAAAACACACCTATAAATTAAAATCGGATTTGAATAAATTAAATAACGATTTCAAAACTGAATTAAGATCTCAAATTAGTGATCTGACGAGTGCAGTTAAATTCGTGTCGGATTCGTACGAGGAAATTAAATCGGTTCTCGACGAAATAAAACATCTCCGCAATGAAAATGCTGAACTTAAACGCGAATTAAAAAATGTAAACGACCAAAACATTATGCTTCAGCGAGACGCCCGAAATAACAATGTATGTATTGGTGGTCTAATCGAGACTCCGAACGAGGATTTAGTCAAACCAGTTGTATCAATAGCCGCCAAATTGAATATGGATTTACAGCAACACGACATAAGTCATGCATATCGGGTAAAATCGACAACGACCAGATCAACATCAACTAATACTGCAGCATCAGCTGAAAATGCAGCGGAACCAGTATCGAACATCATATGCCGCTTCACGCGAAAAATTGTCAGAGATACGTTCATAGCGGAGTTCAAAACGTATTTGCGTGATAAAGACAAGGTCGGTAAGTTATCACCTAACCAAAATGGACGTATATACATAAGCGAACACCTGATCCCTAATCGATGCTTAAAACGAAGAAAGAAGAAGGCAAAATTTTTGTGAAGAAAAATGAAGACAGCAGACCGATGATAATACGAAAAAAAGACGATTTGATCGAACTAGCTAAATAACATTTGTTCTATTTCATTTGTAAATAAGACTGTTTATTTTTTACCTTCGTCATGGATCTTTTTGAAAATATTGATCGTTTCGAATATTCGTGCGATTATATATCAAATCCTAGTAACCTGTTAAATGTGAATGATGATTTCTCTTGCATTTATATTAACATCAGAAGTGTTAGTAAAAATTTTGAAGAATTTCAATTGACGTTAGAGATGCTGCGAGTTAAATTTGATGTCATAATTTTGGGGGAATGTTGGTTAGGTGGCAGAGAGCTGCCGATTGTCGAATTATTTTCAATTGAGGATTATGATCTATATTTTACTAAGAACAATTATAATCAAAACAGTGGTCTCATAGTCTATATTAAACAAAATATCGTTTCGCATGTAAAAGTAGAAGAATATGAATTAGCAAACTGTAATGGCATGAAAATAACCATAAAAAGTAATAATAACCATTTTCATATAATTGCATTGTACAGATCTCCATGTGAAGAATTCCTAATAGAAATTGAAAAATATCTATCCAGTAACACAATATTAATTGGGGACATAAACATTGATATAAGTGATGCTAAAATAAAAGACATAGGGAAAATGTATTTAGGTCTACTTGGAAGACACGGTTTCTTATCTAGAGTAAATATACCTACTCGCGTTGAACCTCTTTCTTTGATAAATACTGAAACAGAACAAATTACATCTTGCATTGATCATATATTTTCAAATATTCTTGATCAGGATAATTTAAGAGCCTCTGTAATAAACTCTAATATTACGGATCATCGAATAGTTTCTTTTTTTATAAAGCAAGGTAAAGAGAACAAGACAGAAGCATCTAGTAGCAATCGTATAGTCAAGAAAATTAATTACGCTAAAGGAGGATGGTCAAAACGGTCGTTTGATGAACAGCAATGAAACGTATGTCAAATGAAAGCTTGGAACGAGTAGATTAACGTTTGTTCTTGCGATATTTAGCTAAACAGTGGGAGATCGGAGATATGGGCGATTTAAGTTTTGACAAAAAATGAAAAATCTTACTGCACTAAAATCACATTTACTGAAAAAGTATGTAACTCGGAGGCTTGAAGTAAATTTTTCAATAGACTTAACAGTGCTCACTATCTCTGATTAAAAAATATTAAGTCGTTTTGAAATTATACATGTTCAAAATCAAAAGTTGTGAGTTTTTAATGTTTTTTTTTGTACTTTTATCTATTATTTTCTTATATTGCGCAATCATTGCTTATAATATTTTTTATAAAATGAAATCTTTGTTTTGTAGTGAACAAATCCTTTTTACATATATTTAGTCTATTTTCAAAAGTTAAGAAGTTAATTGGGCTTAAACGACGTAAGGTCTCGCAAAAAATACACAATTTGACCAAAATATGTCATAACGTTTGACGTGTATGTCGTATAAATCGTAATGAGTAAAAAGTTTAAGGATTACAACATAGATTCTAAATAAAATAACGTTTTTATTCTCGATCGTGGATTTAGGGATAGTATCGGCATTTTAGAAGCATATCGTTGTGATGCTAATGTACCTCCTACAAAGGAAAGGGGAGAAAGCCAATTAACCACGGAACAGGCGAATAGATCAAGACTTATAACCATATGCAAGTTGGTAGTAGAAGTTATGAACGGAAGGATGAAGCTGTTTCGTCAAACCAACTTTAACAGATCTCTTCCCCACATGTTAGACAACTTTAAAACAGGAGTTAGTCTCTTAAACGCCTTTTATTGTTTTCACAAGGATCATCGTTTGGCTCCTGAAATAGGTAATGAAAACATTAATAAGCCGAATCGTCTTTATCAATATGTAGATATGAATAATTTAAATAGGCATCCTAGTAATTTCGTGGGTATTGAAGCAAACCTCCAATTTTTAAGGGAACTTCCTCGATGAACAGAGGATTGTTTGAATTTGCACACTTTAGGGACATATCATATAAAGTTAGTTAGATCGTATGTTGCAGAGCATTTGCGGATGGGGATTTACTATGTTGAAATGTGTAGGCATGATACACTTGAACGTTTAAGCGAATGCAACATTACGCAGACTAATGTATGGCTTTTACGGGTTCGAATACATTCGCGGCTTGTGAGAGAATGAATTTATTATGTTTATATTTTAATTGACAGAGAACAGGATGGGATACATTCCATTATAGAGCATTACTGCAGTTGTCTTACTGGCAAACGAACAGTGGCAAGCTGCGCCCATATTCTGTCAGTTTTATGGTATGTAGGATTAGGTAGATTTGAAGAATTCAATCCTTCAGGGCAGCATTTACTAGATGTAATAATTGGTGAACAATATTAATTAGCCTTTTGTTACCTAATTTTAATGTTTGTTTTGTTTAAATGCAATAAAAATAATGTAATAATTTATTACTTCTTTTTATGTAAAAAATCATTCAGATCGAGAATAGTATGTATGTTTTTCCCCTATGTGCGACTAATTTGACGAGCGGATGAGAAAAAATGCGTTTGGGTTTTTATATGCTCACATAACAACCCATAACATTAATGAATGCATGTTAAGGAATGGACTTTTGTATGGAGGGGGGTCTTAATATATGTGTTGGCGAGATCCCACGAAAAGGACTTAGCGACAATGCAATAAGAAAGCAATATCCAAAAAATCAGCTTAATTGTAGCTTTTTTCGCAGGTTTAGAAGCAAAAAATGAATATAGGGGAAAAAGGTTTTTGTATCAAAAGTACCGTTTGTTTTGAAGGAATCGTCCTGATTTTTTTACAGTAGTGTAGTACTATAGAAGGGAATAATTTGACCAATTAAGACAATTCAACTACTGTCCAAACCAAAGTTATACCAAAAAAATTCAAAAAATTGTAGGGGAGGTAGGGGAAATATTGCTCGCATAGTATTCATACTTTACAGAAAGTAAGATGCTTTAGTAAAAACCACTTGTACAAAATTTCAAGTCTCTAGCTTCATTCCTTCAATAGTTATACACCAGCAAAATTACCCCAAAGGACGAACAAAAGTCGTCCTTTCTCAGGAACCCCAGTGTTTACGGACCTAAAATTTATATATTAGTTACCCTCTAATATAGCCTTTTCATTTGACACCAGTTTCATTGCTGTTCACTCAACGACCAACTTTCATACAAAAGTGCCCATGGTCCTTAGTAGAATTAATTGAAAAGGAAGACTGGGAAAATATAAACACCAGTTTGAATGTAGATTCCGCAACAAACAAATTTATTTCTAAATTGATATTAAATATGGAGAAAGCGACTGTTTTGAACAACACCAAAATAAATCATAAATTTAAAGGTGTTAAGCCATGGATAACATTAGGATTGATGAAGTCTCTTAGGAAAAAAGACAAATTATATAAAATGGTTACAAATCATTCAAATAATTTAAAATTAAAACAGTATTTCATAAAGTATAAAAACATGTTTCGAAATTTAGTGAGGAAGGCGAAAGATGATTATTATAAAAACCAAATATCTATCGCGGGGGACAACACTAGAAAGGTTTGGGAAACAATAACATCTGTAATCAACAGCAAAAAGAAACAAGTGGATATAGAAAACATAAGAGTTGATAACATGCTTGTAAGTGTAAAAGAAGACCCAATCAAATGCGCGAACGAACTGAATAAACACTTTTGCTTTATTGGTGAGCGAATGGCCAACGGAATTCCAGTAGTTGCAGAGGACCTCCAGTGTTCTTACATTCCTAATGAATCCACAATACATAACTTCGAGATGGTATCAGAAACCGATATCCTTAATATAATAGGGGAATTACGTGGAAATTCCAGTCCTGGTTGGGACGGCATTACTGTTAAAGTTTTAAAAGAAATAAAGCAATACATTCTTAAGCCTTTAACACACTTAGTGAACTTAAGTATTCATACGGGGAAAGGACCATGGGCACTTTTGTATGAAAGTTGGTCGTTGAGTGAACAGCAATGAAACTGGTGTCAAATGAAAGGGCTATATTAGAGGGTAACTAATATATAAATTTTAGGTCCGTAAACACTGGGGTTCCTGAGAAAGGACGACTTTTGTTCGTCCTTTGGGGCAATTTTGCTGGTCTATAACTTTTGAAGGAATGAAGCTAGATACTTGAAATTTTGTACAAGTGGTTTTTTCTAAAGGATCTTACTTTCTGTAAAGTATGAATACTATGCGACCAATATTTCCCCTACCTCCCTACAATTTTTTTTTTTTTTTGTATAACTTTGATTTGGCTAGCAGTTGAATTGTCTTAATTGGTCAAGTTATTCCCTTCTGTAGTACTATACTACTGTAAAAAAATCAGGACGAATTCTTCAAAACAAAGGGTACTTTTGATACAAAAACCCTTTTCCCCTATATTCATTTTTTGCTTCTAAACCTGCGAAAAAAGCTCCAATTAAGCTGATTTTTTGGATATTGCTTTTTTATTGCATTGTCGCTAAGTCCTTTTCGTGGGATCTCGCCAACACAAATATTAAGACCCCCCTCCATACAAAAGTCCATTCCTTAACATGCATTCATTAATGTTATAGGTTGTTATGTGAGCATATAAAAACCCAAACTCATTTTTTTCTCATCCGCTCGTCAAATTAGTCGCACATAGGGGAAAAACATACATACTATTCTCGATCAGAATGAATTTTTACGTAAAAAGAAGTAATAAATTATTACATTATTTTTATTGCATTTAAACAACATTTAATTATTGCATTTAAACAAAACAAACATTAAAATTAGGTAAAAAAAGGCTAATTAATATTGTTATTCGATTATTACATCTATAGTAAATGCCGCTCTGGAGGATTGAATTAATCCTACATACCATAAAACTGACAGAATATGGGCGCAGCTTGCCACTGTTCGCTTGCCAGTAAGACAACTGCTCTATAATGGAATGTATTCCATCCTGTTCTCTGTCAATTAAAATATAAACATAATAAATTCATTCTCTCACATGCCGCGAATGTATTCGAACCCATAAAAGCCATACATTAGTCTGCGTAATGTTGCATTCGCTTAAACGTTCAAGTGTATCATGCCTACACATTTCAACATAGTAAATCCCCATCCGCAAATGCTCTGCAACATACGATCTAACTAACTTTATATGATATGTCCCTAAAGTGTGCAAATTCAAACAATCCTCTGTTCATCGAGGAAGTTCCCTTAAAAATTGGAGGTTTGCTTCAATACCCACGAAATTACTAGGATGCCTATTTAAATTATTCATATCTACATATTGATAAAGACGATTCGGCTTATTAATGTTTTCATTACCTATTTCAGGAGCCAAACGATGATCCTTGTGAAAACAATAAAAGGCGTTTAAGAGACTAGCTCCTATTTTAAAGTTGTCAAACATGTGGGGAAGAGATCTGTTAAAGTTGGTTTGACGAAACAGCTTCATCCTTCCGCTCATAATTTCTACTACCCACCTGCATATGGTTATGTCTTGATCTATTCGCCTGTTCCGTGGTTAATTGGCTTTCTCCGCTTTCTCCCCTTTCCTTTGTAGGAGGTACATTAGCATCATAACCATATGCTTCTAAAATACCAATACTATCCCTAAATCCACGATCGAGAATAAAAACGTTATTTAATCTACAACCTATGTTGTAATCCTTAAACTTTTTACTCATCCGTTTCCATTGATAGTCCGATTTATACGACATACACGTCCAACCTTATGACATATTTTGGTCAAAATGTGTATTTTTTTGCGAGACCTTACGTCGTTTAAGCCCAATTAACTTCTTAACTTTTGAAAATAGACTAAATATATGTAAAGAGGATTTGTTCACTACAAAACAAAGATTTCATTTTATAAAAAATATTATAAGCAATGATTGCGCAATATAAGAAAATAATAGATAAAAGTACAAAAAAAAAACATTAAAAACTCACAACTTTTGATTTTGAACGTGTATAATTTCAAAACAACTTAATATTTGTTAATCATTTTTTAATCAGTGATAGTCAATACTGTTAAGTGTATTGAAAAATTTACTTTAAGCCTCTGAGTTACATACTTTTTCAGTAAATGTGATTTTAGTGCAGTAAGAATTTTCATTTTTTGTCAAAACTTAAATCGCCCATATCTCCGATCTCCCACTGTTTAGCTAAATATCGCAAGAACAAACGTTAATCTACTCGTTCCAAGCTTTCATTTCACATACGTTTCATTGCTGTTCATCAAACGACCGTTTTGACCATCCTCCTTTCCGACATGTTTGAAAACTTCTATAATAATTCCATTATACAAAAGCCGTGATAGAACATTAGCTGAAAACTATCGGCCAATATCGCTTTTGTCAAACATCTCCAAAATATTCGAAAAAAATATTCATGAAGCGAGTAGTCTCTTACCTAGAAAAAAACAACATAATATCGCTAAGACAATTTGGCTTCCAATCGGAAATAGGTACACATGATGCAGTCGATGCAGTTGCATCAGAAATTTATAGCTCGCTTGATCATGGTTCAAAGCCAATAACTATATTCCTTGATTTAGCTAAAGCCTTTGATACAGTTTCGCACTCCTTGCTCTTAAAAAAACTCGATATGATTGGCATAAAAGGATCTGCTAAAGAATGGTTTTCAAGCTACTTGAATCAACGGTGACAACAAGTAAGACTTGGTGATTATTTGAGTGATTGCCTGCCATGCACAAAATATGGCATTCCTCAGGGAACCGTACTTGGACCAGTACTTTTCCTGATTTTTATTAATGATTTACCTCTTATGGAAAGAAATATTAATGGTAAACTATTTTTATTTGCTGATGATGCTGTCCTATTATTCTCGACCCCTACATGGCAGCAATCTTATATCATGGCCGAGGAAGGATTGATCGCCGTTAGAAATTGGATTAATAAAAATAAGTTATCATTAAATATTGAAAAAACTAAATACATGGCGTATTCGATATACGATAGTGGCCAGCCATCGAATAATAATTTAATTAAAACACACGATATAAACTGTAGTGAAATATCAGCATGTCAATGTAATGGGACATTAGAAAAAGTAAGTTCCTTTAGATACATATCTCGGTGTCCAATTTGACCAAAACTTAAAATGGAAAGAGCATGTAAATATACTTACAAAGCGCCTACTTAGACTTACTTATATATTTGCAAGACTTAGGCGAATTCTGCACAGCGACTCATTAAAAATGGTTTATTATGCACTTGCACACTCAGTCCTCACCTATGGCATATTATCATGGGGAGGAACTTATAAAACTATTTTAAAGCCATTGATCGTTGCACAGAACGATATAATAAGAGCCATACTTGGGATAAGAAGAAACGACTCTATTAGTGTATACTATCAACGACTTTCAATTTTAAAGCTAAATGTATTATACAAAGTGATTATTCTTAAACGTGTACATAACCTGAGAGAAATGCTCGCAGTTATTTCTCATGGTTCTGGAACTAGATCGGAGTCAAACAATCTTCTCTATATCCCAAGAAGGCAGACTTCACAGGCTATGAGACACTGGTCGTATATTGGGCCTAAGGCATATAATACCCTCCCACGTGATATCAAAGCAATCGAAAACATAAAGCATTTTAGTTACAAAATAAAATTATATATTATATCTGAACACTCACAGCATCTATAGCTTCAAAAGAAATTATGTAAATATTTATTATTTCGAAGAATTTATACTATTTTTTTTTCTCATTTTTTATACATATTATTTAACCCTTCTGTCGGCACCTACTACAATATGCATATTCTATACCCAATAGGTCTGGCTGGACCTACTGAGAAAAAAAATTTATTTTTTATAAAAAGTTAAATTTTTATCGGTATAATCATTCTACCCATTCTTTACAGCCATTTATAAACAATAAAAGCATTAAAATCTTTTTTTAGATAAACTAGAAGCGTTTTTAAGAAGACATATTTTGAGGTGGTATTTGTACAAACATGTTTCTCCCTTTTTTCTTCTATTTTTGCTTCTCTTTTTTCATTGCGTATCCGTACAGAAAGTTTGATCAAATTTTCCAAGTCCAATATCTTTGGGGAAATATTTGGCACTCTGTTGGTAGATTTTATCGCGATATTAGTCTGCAGATTTGGGAAAATCGATAGATAGAAATAGGGAATTTTCAACCGCAGAAATCATTTCATTCTAAATTTTCCGTAAATATCTCAATCAAATCTATTAAGAAACACCATCGTAAGTCACTAATACTTAGTTCATACTATTACAAAGGAAATAAAACTCTTTTGAATATCCTAGAATCAAATCTCAATTGATTAGGTAATGTTATAAGACGGGATAAAATTAGGCGTACCCAATTTGCGAACTTCAAGGCTTTTTAAAGCAAAATCTCAGAACATTTTATCGTTTATCGTACAAATTTAATTTTAATGACTTTATTACATTATAAATAAGAGATTTTTAAGAGAAATTAATATTTTCATTTTTTACCTCAAGACGAAAATGAGGGGAAAAACTATAGGTCTGGCCAGACCTATTGGGTATCAAAAAGCACTATAAATTGAAAATCATCAAAAACATGCTCAAAACTTCAACCGATTTTTTTAAATTTTTGCAAAATGCTTCTAAACATATTATTCTAGGATATCATGAAATATGAAGTCGCTGCGATTTCATCTTCTATACTTTTTTGGCCAATATATAGTGCCAAAGGTCTGGCCAGACCTATGTGCCGACAGAAGGGTTAAGATTAATGATTAATGTTAACTAAAACTTAAATTTTCAATGAATAACACTCCTTTTCCACGCTCTGGCATTAGCCATTGTGGACATAGTAATTCCAAATGAATTAAAAAATTTTTGTAAATATTGTAATAGAAGAAATTGGAATAAAATTGAAATTGAAAAATTGAAATTGAATTGAATTGAAAGAGTTTTCTATGTAAAAGAAAAGGTTATCGATACTGAGAGGTCAATAAACAAAAAACCCAAAAACGGTTATAATTATTTACAGAGAAATAAACCCTCGGAGTCAATTTTATTTATAAAATATTTTTCCAGTTAATAATTCCCTCAATTTCCGCTTTTTATCAGCTTTTTCCATACTAGTTCAAAGTGCGGCTAAAGTTATGACAGACGAGAAATTTAGATTTTCATTTGCAGAGAAATAACGGTTTGAAATATAAGGAAACTTCGGTATATTACGCTTTTAGGTCCCCAAGGGAAATTTTTCTTGTTCTTCTTATCGACACTAGCGACACCGTCCGCCATAAAGCTATGTGTCCGCTTTATGGCGGAAAATATCGGAAACATTAAAAATTTCCCTTGGGGACCTGAAAGCGTAATGTACCGAAACTTCTTGTGAATTTATTTGTCTTTCTAATATTCCTTATCTTTATAGTATGTAGAATAACTGTGCTCTCTTTCAATTTTAAAGGATCAGTCTGTTTTATGGTGCGGCTATAGTTATAACAGGTTATGTATATGCATATAAGAAATCCTGCTTAGTTTTTGTCTATTTTTTCATTAAATAGCATAAACTTAAGAGTTTATACCTTAAATTAACATTTTTGAAATACCGGGCAGGAGCAGACACATTCAATATAATCTTTCCGCTTTTATTAGCTCACACTTAATCGTTTGGAAAAGAATTCAACAATATTATATCCCAAGAACCAACACTACCTTTACCTGTCGATGGATAGATACTCAGGATTGAACATACCAACATACTGTTCGGCTTAGCCTAATGTATAGCTTTTAAGGACGATTTAAATCCTCCTTTTTGGCCTATGAAGATCATACGAGTATGTTTTGTTTTCGATCTCATGAGAGCTTATTACGTACAGGGCTTGATAATCAAATGAGTTCGTCGACCACATCTAATCTTTTAGAAGACCATATTCCATACCACATTGTTCTTATTACATACATAAATCGATAATGTTCTTCTAGGATGTCGGAAGATAAATTCTAACAATTCATTAGAATGATGTCAGAGAGATGTGTTTCAGAAAGTTTTTCCTTGTCTTGAATCCAGCGACATTCTGGAGCCAAATGCGAGTGAATGTCCTTGCAAGAAATAATACAATTCATTGTCATCGTTGAACGAAAAACCATAATTTCGGATGAATTTATAGGGTTTATTGGTATTCTTTGTATTTTTATATGCACGTACATAAAATTAGTACTTCTTGTATGTTGTAAGTAGAGTGGAGCTCACACTTACCGTTGTTTTATTGCAAAAAAAAACAACATGCATCTAAAGCTTGCAATGTTTTTTATATTTCGCAATTTTTTCCACCAAGAAATCATGGATGCAGGAAAGTATACATATATTGTAAAACAATGGCATGCTCCTATAAGGGGGGCAAAAGACTTCTTCCATGGTCCTCCTTGCGGGCGCTCCCTGGTAACGGTAATGGTAAAACCTCTAACAACTGAGTCAAATAATTGGTGATACGACATTTGGAAGATGCACCGCTGCCCGCTGCGCCTGAATGCTTGATTAACAGCTTCATCGTATCCGGTTACTTAACGTTATAGGTAAGATGGAACATTTAATCAACCACCGAAGCAGCATCTTCGAGGCATCCCCATTTCTTCAACGGTGTACCGACATCGATACGACGAAAAAAAGGCAATTTTTCGATCATGTCAACCTTGAACAAACGCCTCGGATTGGACGAATAAAAAACAACGATGATCTCACAACTTCTCTTTCTAGATGGTTGCTGTTTAACGAATATGAGCAACCTGGCAACTGCCTGGGGCGACAAAAGTAAGACCGATCCTTAACTTGGGATACACTTTCACATTTACTTGGTAAATCCGGCACTGCTTCAGTGAGTATGTTTGTCTGCATGGTCTAGTCATGTTCAGTTAACGCTGCAGATTGACGAACAATTGGGCAACTATAGGACAAGACAAACTGATCAGAATTGAAACGCAGCGAACTAAGATCTTCCAGCCCCAAGTCAAGGTGTAACAACCGTGCCGATGGCTGAGTGGTCACAGGGGTTAATATGTGATCGTTAGGGCTCGGAATTTTATGTAAAATAAAACATGAAATATGTACATATAATATGTGTTTATTTTGTCAAAATATGTAAAAAAAAACAACTGAAATATGTAAAATAAAAATTTGATTACGAACATCGAAGTCGTAGTTATTCTTCAAAATTGTTACAAATTAGATATTTTTTTAAATTTTCAAATTGAAACTCCGTCTGTCTGGTGCAAGGATTTTGTTATACTGGCTGAATGACCTTTCAAAATCGACTGATGTGATGGGCGTATATTTAAATTTTGCGATTTCCTCTGGTTTCATTGCGATTTCCTCTTCTAACTTTTTGATCATTGATGGTTTCGTAAGAATTTGTTTGGCTTTCTCGATAGCCACAGCGTTTTCGTCAAGTTTGGAGAACACAGTCTTGATCTCCTCGAAATTTTCACAATAATACTTCGCGGCTTCCAGGTTCCCCATCTGGCTACAATGGGCTCTGGTGGTAGGGGCAAACCAAGGAAGCTCTCCTTAAGTATTCTCACGCGACTTGGTGCTTCCAAAAACACTTTCTTTACGTTGGAAATGAAGGCATCTACTTCGACGAACTCGTTTCTAACGTGCTCGGCAATGCGATGAAATGCATGGGCGAGACAAATAACGTGAGTTAATCTCGGATCAAATACTTGGAGGGCTTTGCCAGCCTTTACCAAGTATGGAGCAGCATCAGTTACGAACAGCAACACATTACTGTGCTGCACTCCATTTGGCCCCAGTACGCTCATCGAATTGTTGAAAAATTGAGCAATAGATGCGTGGTTGCACTTTTCTAAGACTTCGACATTAAACAAAATGGGCTTCGTTTTTTTTTCGAAGATAATAGCCCAACAATAGCGTTGGCTATATATCTCCCTTCGACATACGTAGTTTCGTCTATTGAGATATGGGCCCATCACCAATTATATCGCGAATTCTATGAAGTGCTTCCGCGTAGACGTCGCAAAAATAGGTCTTTCTTATGGTGCTTTTCTCGGGAACTCTTTGCCCACTATACTTCTCCAAGAACTCCTTAAAGTGGGGATTGTTGAGTTTATAAAATGGGATATCGGCCTTGGCAAAAGCGCGACATAAATCCATTTTAAACGCTGACTTTCTGCTGGCTTCCGAAGAAGAAATAATCGTTTGTTTCGAGGTCCTTATTTTCTCTTTGTTTTGTTTATGTAAAGCAGTAGAAATATGCTGTACAACTTGAGACCTTTGGGTGATTGCCACATCTTTTCCGCAACTGTCACAAAATAAAACACTTCCGTCTCCACGGAAATCCTCGTTAGGGATTTCCCGTATGTATTTCAGGGCAAGAGAACTAGATGTAGACTTGACTTTTGACATTTTGAAAAAATGTTAAAATGTTAACTAACCGAATAGTGAACACGAAATAAGTGAAAAATGTCCATCAAGGACCTTTTTATAGACAATATCCATTTATGTATTCGCACTTTATATAATTTCAGCAATATTACCCCTCTAACTAGCTAACCCAAATATTGAATGCAAATGTACTACCGAGTCTCCCTTAATGCAGCATAGTCCTTTACCTTTTGCATTTTGATTCTTTTATTGTTTAATTTCTCAGCCAAATTATTTTTCTAGCAAATTGAAATATTGTCCATAAAAATTCTTTTGGTAAGAAATATCCCAAATTAGCCTAGTGCATTTAATTTCATCCATTTAGAAAATTCAGTTTATTGTGCTATGCATCAATTTTTGCAGAGGCAAAAAAACAAGAAAAGTGTTCTTATTGGGTAATTTACGACCTTCTTTCTGAATAGCATAGTGTTCTGTTCTGGTTGTGCACGTATTCAAAAAAAAAACATTTCGGCTTGTAAATCTCTGTTCATATATTTGAGTAATAAACTGTCCCATGATAAGTATCTATTTAATAATGCGTCTACTTTCAAAAATCGGAAAACTTATACCTAATTCTAATGAAACTGTTGTATTCAATTCAATTCAATATTTTTTTTAATCATTTGTTCGTACTTATGTACAAATTTTCTAAATATGGATGAAAATATGTAAAAAAGAGTGAAATATTTAAAAATATGTAATATCACTTGAATATTTAAGCGGTGAACCTTGGGTACCAGGCGCCCCCGGTTTCCACTAGCCTTGTCCTGGCAAAAGGGGCCAGTATAGATTATTTTTTTCCCCTTACACAAAACAGGCCATAGCAGCCAATCATGAATAACCCTAAAAAAACTAACAAAACTCCGACCTTATAGATCATTCCCAGTGCGAAAGGGCAACCTTAAGCACATCTATGGGGAACCTGAACCTCAGTCAGGCCTCGGACACTCCTAAAACCGAGTCCACTCCCAAGGGTAATGGAACCCAGCCCTCCACGGGCGTCGCGCAGCAGGCCCATTCTGACAGCATTCCTGCCACCAAGATCCCCTCAGACCAACCTGCTGGGCGTAAATTACTTGAGGGTAAAACCACAAGTAATCTTTTGCCTCATGGCAAAAAAGTGCCTCCGGGCAAAAAAGCGCCCTCTGTCAAACCGCCTCCGGGCAATTCGGGGACCGGTTCTAGCAGCCAGAGCTCTGCAGTCTCAGGCGTCGAACAAGAGTCTGAAAAACGACCAATAAGAAGCGCAGGACGACGAAGGCGTTTCCTTTGCGGCCAGAGCCCTCGAAGCCGAGGAGTACGTCTTATTTGACGACGCCCACCCTACAGGATAAGGAAGCGAACGTACCGAACAGCTTCGGAAGCGTCTTTTGGAAGCTGTGAGGTCCGCATCCATGCAGAGTGTCAAACTCTGCTTCCAGTCGGTAGATGTATACCGGGGCATGCTTCGGTTAAACTTTGCCGACGAACCCACGGCTACCTGGCTAAGGAGCAATTGTGCCGACCTTAACTTGAAAGGCGTAAATCTAATCCATCAAAAGATTAGTGACTTGCCGCTAGTCAAGAAATGCTTTATCTGGTTCCCAGAGGAAGAGAGAAGGGGACCTGATGTACTTCATAAGTTGGGAGTCCAAAATGACACCGTGTAGCCTACAGGATAAGGAAGCGAACGTACCGAACAGCTTCGGAAGCGTCTTTTGGAAGCTGTGAGGTCCGCATCCATGCAGAGTGTCAAACTCTGCTTCCAGTCGGTAGATGTATACCGGGGCATGCTTCGGTTAAACTTTGCCGACGAACCCACGGCTACCTGGCTAAGGAGCAATTGTGCCGACCTTAACTTGAAAGGCGTAAATCTAATCCATCAAAAGATTAGTGACTTGCCGCTAGTCAAGAAATGCTTTATCTGGTTCCCAGAGGAAGAGAGAAGGGGACCTGATGTACTTCATAAGTTGGGAGTCCAAAATGAGCTCCGGACTGAGTCGTGGTTGCTGTATGACAGCAAACCAAACTGCCATTCATGAACCCGTCAGTGAGCTCGAGAAGAGTTTGTCTCAGAAAGAGTTGGCACTGTGTGCATTCATCGACATTCAAGGGGCGTTCGATAACGCCTTATTTACCAGCATCTGTGATGCGGCAAACGATCATGGAATCGACCCTTTGGTGATAGAGTGGGCGACATGCTCACTTTAAGGAATATCCAGTTGGATCAAAAAACATCGAAGCAGGGTGTACCAGAGGGTGCCCTTAGGGCGGAGTTCTCTCTCTTCTCTCTTCTGATGTGGCTCCTTGTAATGGACACTCTGCTCCGGACTTTAGAAAATAACAGAGTGTTTGCGGAAGCTTATGCAGACGACCTTGCTGTAATAGTCAAAGGCAAATTTGTGGACCCAATCTTTGATCGAATGCAATCGACACTACGGCTAATCGACAGATGGAGTAAGCAAAATGGGCTATCAGTAAACGCCGAGAAGACTGTCTTGATTATGTTTACCAGAAACCGAAATTGGGGAAACTTCACCTTACCCAGGCTACACGGTGTCGAACTTCATCTATATCCTACAGTCAAATATCTAGGCGTGCACTTGGACCCTAAACTTAAGTGGAAACTCCATATTCAAGAACAATGCCATAAAGCATGCAGGCTGCTCTGGTGCTGCAGAAATGCAATAGGCTAGTCTTGGGGGCTTTCACTACAACGGGTACACTGGATGTATACTTGCATCATATTACCCATCCTGCTATACGCTTGCATTGTTTGGTGGCCTATAGTCAGCCTAGGCGTCAGCAAGAAGCTGCTGACGCATGTGCAGAGACTGGGCTGCCTAAGCATCACTGGGGTAATGAAAAACGCGCCGTCCGCGGCACTGGAGGCCCTCCTAAACTTACCACCACTTGATGTGGAAGTGAAGAGGAGGGCAACGGTCGACGCTTACCGTCTTGTAAACATGGGCACCTGGAAGATAACAACATTCCACGGTCATGCGTCAATAATGAAATCACTTAAAAAATATCCTCATGCGCTGGGTGATGCCTTCGGGCAAGATAATTTCAAAATACGTCTTCGATAAGACATACCAAGTAATCCCCACTGACAGAGAAGAATGGTCCTTTGAAGGCCACTCCGACTTCGTTCGAGATGACATTATTATCTACACTGATGGATCAGTGATAGATGGCAGGGCAGGGGTCTTCTTGGCTAGAATTAAGCTGTATCAATCTCTTGGGACCATCACGTTGATGTTTCAAGCAGAAATTTACGCCATTATAGTGGCAACCCATGAATTTATGCGGTACATACAGCCAAGATGCCTTAAAGGCTCTGGTCTCTTCAGAAATATCAAACCAGTTGGTATGGAATTGTCATCAAGCGCTTCTAAGGCTGGGGAGAATAAACGGACAACAGCTAGTGTGGGTGCCCGGACACTCAAACATCATTGGGAACGAGATGGCAGATGAACTCGCCCAACAAGGCTCTAGCTCACACATGCTAGGACCGGAGCCAGCCTTTGACATACCATCATCCGTGATCAAGCTTACTCTAAAAAGGGAGACGGCTGCAATCCATCCCAGATTCCGTTTTGGGAGGACATATAGATTCCTGCAGACAGACTGAAGCCGTTATCGCCACACCCATGCGACACGTGGTGTTCTTCCTGCTCAATATCAGGAAAGGGGACAGATACCCTCACAGATCTAGTGAAAGGTCATTTCTCTCTAAATTAGCACCTACACAAAATTAAGGTGGTACTATCGGCTATGTGTGGCCAGTGCGAGGAAGAGGGAGAAACAGCATTGCATTTCATATGCAGCTGTTCTGCGTTTTCAATATCAAGGATGAGGTATCTTGGGGATTATTTCATCGATGAGAGCGGGGCGTTCTCACTACCTCTTAGGAATGTGCTACGTTTCGCGAAATCCGGCATCAATCGCAGACAAAACAGCGCCTAAGCGCAACGGAAGGGTACAATGGGTCGAGTCAGTGGCCTGAGTGCCGGTACCGCGTGGTCCGCCCACTAGTTCGGGCGCGTATCCAATTCGGGCGAATCGTGCTGGGAAGCAACCGCATGAAATTGGCTTGCTTCCTTCTTTCGAAGGTTTCACAGCCCCGGTCCAACCGGAAAAAAATACTGAGTTTTTCGCCTAAACTCAATGAAAATTTTAGCATCACCATATACCCCTTCGTTAAACTTTTCGTATAGAGTGAATGCGATTGGTTCAAATGAAGTAGTAAGGAGTGAGTTGGGCAGGAGCCTACTTTTATTACCAAGAACAGACAAGAGGTTCTGGACATTACTCTAGCATCAGAGGATGTTTTGCATTTAATCAAAGACTGGAGAGTGTCTGCGGAGCACTCCTTCTCTGACCATCGTTACCTGCAATTTGGTCTTGCAGCACGCCCTGATGTTGTGCCGTTAACGTTAAATCGCAGGAAGACTAACTGGGATAATTTCCGGAATTCTCTTCTATCGGAACTACCATTGCTTCCAGATTGTCCGATCAGGGAGCAAGAGCTGGACACCATGGTGAACCTTTTCACCGATTCCGTGAGGGCTGCGACCGCTGCATCGTGTCCTGTCCCTTCACGGGCAGGGAAGAAAAAACCTATTTGGTGGAACTCCGCGATTTCTGAACTAAGAATCACGTGCCGAAGAAGCTTCAATAGAACTAAGTCTTCAAGGCTTGATTCGGACTGGAAAACATATAAAAAGCATCTTAATTCTTTCAAAAAAGAGATAAGAGGAGCCAAGCGCAGCGCTTGGAGAAGTTTCTGCGGAAACATCGAGGGGTCGTCTGAGACTTCCAGATTTAGGAAAGTACTGGCATCAAACCCATCTATGCCAAGCTTTCTTCAGAAAGAAGATGGCTCTTGGACGTCCTCGAGCATCGAAACCATCGAGTGCCTTCTCGAGACGCACTTTCCGGGTAGCTCAGCCGTTGCTCCCCCGGTGCTCCTCTACAGAACATAGTGCCTTGTGATGTGGCCTCCATTCTCACTCGTGAGAAGATTATGTGGGCTATATCGAGCTTCGAGCCTTTTAAATCACCAGGGCCCGATGGTATCATCCCTGCTGCCCTGCAGCAGTGCATTGATATCACGTACCCTTGGGTGGAGAGAATTTTAACAGCATGCTTAAATTTAGTACACATTCCTCACATTTGGAGGGAAGTCAGAGTCGTTTTTATTCCGAAAACGGGTAGAAGCTCGCACGCGTATCCAAAGGATCTTCGACCTATAAGCCTCTCCTCAACTATGCTAAAATTGTTGGAGAGACTCATCGATATCCATGTGAGACAGGCTATCTCACCAAACCTACTATCCATGTCTCAACATGCATATTGGAAAGGGAGATCCGTAGACACAGCCTTACACTCACTGGTTAGTTTTATTGAAACATCCCTTTATCACAAGGAATACACAATGGTAGCTTTCCTGGATATTGAAGGAGCCTTCAACAATATAAGGCCCAGTGCAATTACTGATACCCTCACAAAATTGAACGTCGAAGGTTCAATTTGTACCCTCATCAATACGATGCTCACTTCCAGACGCATTCACAGTGCTTTGGGAACTTCGTCCGTATGTAGGTACGTATGCAGGGGTACCCCGCAAGGAGGCATTCTCTCTCCCTTACTTTGGAATATGGCGATCAATCAATTGCTTTTGAACTTAGAGAGAACTGGCTGCAAAGTCATCGCTTATGCTGATGACGTTGCGATCGCTGTTAGAGGTAAGTTTCTATTCTAACTGGTTGGGCTGATCTCAGCAGTGTTGGGAGTTAATCCAGGCAAAACGGAATTGGTTCTCTTTACGAGAAAGCGCACGATTCCAACTATTATCCCCCCTAGGATAGGGGATTGTCAACTTGTGTTTTCTGATAGGGCCAAATTTCTTGGCCTTATCTTGGACAAAGAACTAAAATGGAAACCCAACATTGAAGAAAGGGTGAAGAAGGCCACCACGGCCCTGTATTTATGCAAGAGGGCTGTTGGTAAAACTTGGGGCTTACAGCCAAAAGTTGTATATTGGATGTATACCACTATTGTGCGGCCCATACTACTCTACGGAGTTAGTGTATGGTGGGCGGCACTAAGTAGAATTACTAATTACAATCTGCTTGTAAAAGTACAAAGGATGGCATCTCTGATTATAACTGGTGCCTTTCGTACCACCCCTTCAGCCGGATTAGATATGTTATTGGGTCTAATCCCGCTTGACATCTTCGGTCAGCGAATGGCTGCTTTTACGGCTCTGCGCCTGCGTGAAACGGGCTTGTGGCGCATGTTGGACTATGGACACTCAGCGATACTTCGCAACTTTATCCTGCCAACAGCGACTGACTACACTGTTCCTAGGTACTCTTTTGGTAGGAACCATTATAGCTTAATTCCGTCGAGGGAAGCTTGGGATGATACCATGGCCCCGGACAGTGGGTCGTGTGCTATCTACACTGATGGATCCAAGACAGAAACAGGAGTCGGTATTGGAATCTACTCGGAGGAGTTGGGCATTCGGTTGTCGCTCCGTTTTCCTAATGTCTGTACCATTCTCCAAGCGGAGGTCTCAGCTATATATGAAGCCTTAGTTTGGTTAGGTAGTCACGTCATCTCTAAAAGAGATATTGTTCTGTACACCGACAGCCAAGCTGCAATTCGATCGCTAGAATCTGTACTGACGACATCTAGAACTGTTGAAAAATGTCGGGCACTACTCAGAGAGTTAGGCTGCTTTTTCAATATAACCATATGTTGGATACCAGGCCATCGAGGGTTTACAGGGAACTGCTGCGCGGACAGCTTAGCCCGCGATGCGGCAACTGAAAGCGAAGCAGTTGATCGAGTTGACCGAGATGGCATTAAAGCGCCAATTTCCGCGTGCGCTGTGATTATTGAAGGTGCTGCAAAACGCAGGACCAATGCTAGATGGTTCAACGGTAACACTTGTGCTACAACGAGATTAATATGGCCAAAACTGGACGCCATTCGCTCCGCCCAACTACTGTCCCTGGACAGGAAACACATACGGAGTGTGGTCGGAGTTATCACTGGACACTGTCCTATTGGGGAGCTCGCGAGGAGACTCCGAATTCCTTATAACGACTTTTGTAGGAGTTGCGATGACGAGGAAGAGGAAGAAAGTGTACATCACTTCCTCTGTGACTGTCCTGCCTTAGCGGAGAAACGGAAGCGTTATCTGGGCTCAAGGTTTTTTTTCGATACAGACGATCTTCGGGATATAAGCCCAGTACTACTCAATAAATACATTGTTAGTACGGGCTGGTTTTAAGCTTGGGGCAAAGCTTCTCGCGTTTATAACTGTTAGACAGGTTTTTCTCGGTGGTATCACAACGGACCCAAATATGTGGTCTAAGTGCGCTGGGTTCTCTTGTACCTAGCGGCCCCTGTACCTAACCTAACCTAAGGAGTGAGGGAGGTGGCAATTTGACTACTGCCCAAGGGCGCCATAGAGACTAAATCCGGCACTGCCTCAGTGAGTATGTTTGTCTGCAGGGTCCAATCATATTCAATGAACAGAAAAACCCAAGACCAAAATATGCAAATCATCACAATGGTGACTAAACAGCAGAAGACGTTTCTGCAAGGTAATATCGAAAGTTGAATATGATATCTCACATAACTGTAATAATCCAAGTCCAAAAATGAATGTCAGTTTACGCTAGGAAGGATGTGAAATATAGCAAATACTGCACTACGTGTATGAAACAATTATCCGACCCGCACTCACACAAGCCTCCGAGTTTTTGTTAGACTGATTCGAGTGAAAATTACTTCGTCGAATTTTCGGGGCGTTCGCGAGCGAAATCAATGGCAAATCCGGTACAACCACAAATTGTATCAACTGTACCATGAGTACAAATCGTAAAGATGCAATGGGCATTACAACGATAATCGCACGCCGAAGAAGGTGATAAACGAAGAACGGGTGGAAAGAGAAAGGTTGTGTGGACGACCGAGAGCTCGCTTGGAGGGTTTCACAAACTGATTAAGATCAAGGTTGTGTTACAGCGACAATTGAAGGTTGGAGGATGGTAATGCAATCAGCATAATAAAAAATAAAGACGAAAAACAAAAAATTGGTTTGTGTTTAAACTGTTTCCAAAAATCAGCACTTCGTGCAACACACTGTAATCTCGCAATCACATTCAGAATCCCGCATATCAGAAACGACAGAGTAAAAGTATTCGAAACCGCACACCCACAAATTAATATTTGTAATTATCATTTATTATTTACCTACGCATAGAACTCGCGCACACATATTGTCTTTTTTCACATGGAATTAAGGATGCACTCTCAAAGAACTATTTCGACTTCAACTTTTTTCTACATTTGGATGGATTCGGTTCAGCAAGTTTGCGCACGATCATCCACTCCCCCCCCCCCCCCCCCCCCCATTGCACCGAAAACGTATCAGATGTATATATCTAATTTTGGAGCACGTGTTATACTGTGCACGTGAACGTAATTTGTTGGTCGCGATGTCGCGATATAGATTATGCCGGGTGTCGGTGTATTTTGTTGTGAAATTCGTTATTTAAAGAAAAACTAAATTTACACCTATCAGGGAGTGCAGCAGCGCATCTGCAATAGAAGTCGTACCAGTTGAACACCACCCTCGTAAATGAGTTCTGCAACATTTTGAGTGTAATGTTGCACATACACGGAGAATCTATGGACTCCGAATACTACCAAACTCTATATAAAAAAAATCACCACTTGCCCTTCATTGAGGGTATCCCAATCCGGATCAATTGCCAAAATAAAATTACATATTTTTAGTTTCTAACGAAATCGAAACTAGTCTTTTGTGGATATCTTTTTATGTAAAAAACATGTCACCATCAAATAGTCAGCAAAGACTGAGTCACGTTGGACTCAGTGAGTCCACGTAGCACATAGTACAATTTACGTATGCACAAATGTAATTCGCTAAAATATGACAGGTTTAAAGTCAGACGACCAGCAATTTCTCTAATAAACCGAAACAAATAATTTTTAGAAACATACTTACCGCTGTTTCTGTTTGTGCCTATAATGTAAATAGCCATGGTTTCCGCCGTTTGAAAACTCGTTATTTTCATTGAAGCAAGCACACTTTCGACAATTTTTAATTTTTCAGACGTTTTACTTATTTTTATGATTATTTTAACACAAAAAATTTATTTACTTGATAGTACACTTCAATTTGACAACACAAACTTTGACTCATATAAGGATAAAATATATTTCAACAAATATCATAAACATCAAATCAGGCATGATACATACGAATTAGACAAACGCTAACTACTTGCATGTATCTGTCCCAAAGGCATCGCGTCTCTTGATCCCTGATGAGAAAAAGTTAAAGTGAATGAATTCAAAATTTTGCTCGAATTTATTTAATTGAGTACCTGGACATTTCCAGATCGAGTACACTCTGTGTAATCGCCGACAGAAAATGTTTCACTTGCTCGTGTGTCCAATTATTTTGACGCCATGGATCAATGATTTTTTCAGCCAACTCAACAAACAGACCCCGTAGCTCACGAGTTCTGTGTAGGTTACAAGCAATAGTAATCAAAGATCTCCAGTAGTTTCTGTAAAAGTTAAAATAATTTACTGAATGAGAACACGGCGTCATATGGACTCGAAATACTACCTGAAGTTGGCTTCCAATTCGTGAAAGCTCCGTTCAAGCAACACCGGTCTCAGGCGTAGAAATGCTAGGCTGAAATGAAAGTAAGACAACATTTAGAAAGATTCATGAAAAGAGTAACTCAACGGAAAGTATAACCACTACAGCATTTTGGATGGCCGGGTGTGAAGTCTTGTATTGCATCCCAGACAAGTATAAGGTATAAGGGTTGAAAATATTTTTTTCTTTTAAAATATATTCAAAAATCGAATTAACTATCGCGAATCGCAGTAATTAATCGTGTTGGTAAATTATTAAGTGTTTTTTTTACCCTCCTTCTCCTTTCCCTCCCATCTCCTTTCCACATTACTTTCCACATTAAAACGGCGCACCATCTTTAAAATTGTGGAATCAATAAATTATTTTAAATCTTTAATTTATCTGAGCTTCGATTGTTCTAGAGAAAAAAATGTTTTCATTTTACCAGAAAAAAAACTCTATTCGTTGTGAGCTGCTCTGCTCATTATTTCAATAAGGCGGTGCTATGTTGTTGTTGTATTAGCGGCACAGACAGGAAACGTTTAATTTGTTGCATCATATTTATTCGAAGATGGTGGGCATTCCATCCTCGAGGTCGAGGTTTAGAAAAAAAGCTGCTTCGATTGGTTGTAACCATAACGCAAGTGGTGTAAGTTGCGTGGGAGCAGCTGGACAATCGAAAATGTGGTCTACATCGTGTGGACTGGTTCCGCAGGCTGGGCAGGTGTTTGCAACTTCATTATTTATGCGCGATAAATAAGAATTTAGTCGCGGGCACCAACCGGATCGGAGCTGAGCTAAGGTGGTACGGGTAGCTCTCGGTAATTGTTCTTCGTCAGGAGATATGGCTGGAGGTTTGGTGCCAAGTACACGATTATTTGTGAGGCTTTGAGTAGCTTTACGAACGTCTTGTGTGTGTATGTCTGCAATCGCCGCCTTGTAGTCGGAGTTATCGAAGGGAACCTTTTTGTATCGCTGGACTTCGCGCTCTTTGTCCCTGATAGAGCGTCTTATTCGTCGTGGCGGTGGTGTTTTGTCCATGAGTTCATTGTTCGGGTGATTTGTACGATAGCATCCGACTAGATACTGTTTGGTAAGAAGTTCGTTGTGGTTTCTCAAAGTCATCATCTTAGTCTCCTGGTGCAGATGATCCACTGAGGACATCTTAACACAGCCGGTGATGGTGCGAAGTGCCGTGTTCTGGCAGATTTGTATGTGGCCCCAATTTGTGTTGCAGAGACCATTTGACCACGTCGGTGCTGCATAATTGACTAGGGGGCGACCGATGGCTTTATAGGTAGTCAGAAGTGTTTCTTTATCGGTGCCCCAAGTACTACCGGCAAGAGCTTTAAGAATTTTGTTTCTGCTCCTGAGTTTAGAGCAGATGTTATCAGCGTGTGTGTTAAATTTGCCGGAGTTGTCTATCGTGACACCTAGGATCTTGGGAGTCCGAATAGTAGGGATGACGTTTGTGTCGATAGATATCGGGAGTTGCATATTGTACTCCTGGTTGAAGCTGGTGAATAAGGTGGCGGAGGACTTTGGTGCTGAGAGCTTCAAGCCTTTACTCACAAAGAAGTCGTTGAGTGTCAGCAGGTATTCATTGATGTGGTCGCACATTTCGGGAATGTCGTTGCCAGTCGCCATGATGGTACAGTCGTCAGCATAAGAGATGATTTCGAGTCCCGTGGGTGGTGTGGGCAGTCCTGACATGTAGAGGTTGAAGAGGGTGGGAGATAAGACTCCGCCCTGTGGAACGCCTTGTTTAATTTTCCTGAGTTTGGACTTCCCATTCCTAAACTCGGTGCAGGATTGACGACCGGCAAGATAATTCGCGATCCATTTGTGAATATACGGAGGAGTAGTGTTGCGTAGGTCTGTCAAAAGTACTGTGTGGTTAACAGTGTCAAATGCTTTTGACAAATCGAGAGCTACGAGGATAGTGCGCTTGCAGGGTTTCGTCTGATTTAGTCCATTGAAAATGTTGGAGGTGATCCTGTCTATAGCGGTTGTAGTGCTATGCATTTTCCGGAAACCGTGTTGGTGATTGGCAAGCTGGACGTGCTCCAGGAGTTTAGGCAACACTAGTGTCTCAAGTATTTTGGCCACGGGGGACAGTAGCGTTATTGGACGGTATGATTCTGCTAGAGTATGATCTTTGCCTGGCTTCGGTATGGGGGTGATACGGCCTTTTTTCCATAGCTCGGGTATGATGAAGGTTTTCAGCGACAGGTTCATCGTAGCAGTGATATACTCAATGGCCGGAGAGTCGATGTGTTTGAGCATAGTCATGGCAATACCGTCTAGTCCGTACGCTTTGGAGTTTTTCGCATTTTTGATTGCAAGCTTGACTTCGTTTGAGGTAACCTGGAGGTGTTGGTCAGTGGTGCTGTTTCGGATAGCTCTGGTAATTTTGCGCTTGAGCTTATCTTTTTCGGGATGTTCGACGAATTGTTGGTTAAATTTGTGAGCGCATTTGTCGTCGTTGTTGTATGTGTTATCACCGAATTTTATAGCTACCTTACCTTTGGGTTTTGTGGGGTTTGATAGTGCACGTACCGTTCTCCAAAGGTTGCTTACGCCGGATTTTACGTGGCATGTTTTTAAATGCGAATTCCATAACTGTTTCCTGTGGTCGTTGACTTGCTGGGTTATAATGTTGTTGAGATCGCCGATGCGAGGATCATTTGGGTCTGCTGTTCGGAGTTCATCTCTCGTTTTTGCCAATTCTGCAGCAGATGATGGGAAATGCGGTCTCATGATTGGGATGCGGCCCGCTGGAATGTATCTTTTGGCTGCATTCTGGATAATCCGTCTCAGGTTTTTTTCAGCAGTACGTACGTCAGTAGGGGTTGGAAGGGCAGAAAACGCTTCATTTGTGTAGGTTTGGAAGCCAATCCAGTCGGCTTTGCTGAAATTCGAGTATGTCTTCTTCTCAGTGTACGTAAACTGAGACGGTTTATCAATCGTGAGGACGATAGGCAAATGGTCTGACGAGAAAGTTATGAACGGTTCCCAAGTAATGCTGTTTATGAGCCCAGGGCTGGCGATGGATATGTCAGGCGAGCTTCTGCATGATCCTGCAATGCGGGTTGGTGAGTCGTCATTCAATGGACAGAAATCGGAATCATCTAGTTGGTTTGCAATGTGGTTGCCTCTGGTGTCGTTGTTGAGGTTTGAGTGCCATAAATCATGGTGAGCATTGAAATCGCCCAGTAATAGGCGATATCGCCCGGTGAGTAGGGGGGAAATGTTGGCCTGGAAACCAGTGGGACAACTTGATGCTGGTGGTATATAGATATTGAGAATATCTATATCAACATTTCCCGACCTGATTGATATCGCTTGTAATTCTGTTGTGGTATCGGCGGCAGCGATGTCGATTAATGAATATGGCAGCGAGTTATGTATCAGGAAAGCCAAACCTCCTCCTGAGCCAGTGGGTCGATCGCGTCGAATGATGTTGAAGCCTCCGTAAGAATTTAGCGATGAATCGGCATTTAGTTTGGTTTCCTGGATTGCAGCAACTAGTATGTGATGTCTGTCCATAAAGTCAGTGATCTCAACAATTTTATGTTGTAGACCATTACAATTTAGTTGGACTATCTTTGTGGTGGAGTAGTTTGCAACTTGCAGTGGTGGTGCTGGTGTAAGAGTGTGTCGTGGTGCTGTGTGGTGTGCAGAGACTGTGGGGGTGACAGGTGATGATTGTTGGCCCTGATTAGTGGGTTGTTGTGAGGTCGATGAAGACTGTTGGCCACAGATTTTGCAATTTGGTGCTATGAAGGTGCTGATCGTTGTTGTTGATCGTAAGTCCGTCTTGTTGAGCCCAGAACAATTTTTGAAATGGCACCATTCCATACAGCATGAGCACTGCACTGAGGATTGTACGTTAGAATAAATCCTCTTACCACAGACGCAGCACATCCATGGACCAGGATTTATTTCGATGCCGGCGCGTATAAGTAGAATTTGGAGCAACTGGGCCGGCATGGGTTGCTCCGATAGTGTAAAAAAGATGTTGATGATGTGATGCAACTTTTGTTTCCTGTATGTGTCGAGGGGGGTGTGCGGCTCTTGGCCATGCATAAAATGCATGGGTGGTTCCGGGGCGAAGACCCGGCCGCGATAGGAACCTAGGTGGTGCTATCATTTCCATCATCGTCGTAATAAGGTTCTTTAGTAACTCCCAGGCAACTTCAAGTTGGTATAAGTGTAAGGGTTTTCTTAGGTAATATTGTGTGTGAGTAAATATTGCCTTAATTTTCGTTCGAGCAATTCGTAAGATGTTGAAGAGCGAATAATTTCTGGAAGACTATTGTATAGCATTATCGAAGTTCTAATTAAATCTTTTATTATTCTGATTGTGTTTGCTGCCGGTGCTCTATAGTTGCCAGCATTTCTTCAGTTTTTAATGTTTACAATTGGCCAGATTGTTTTTTCAGCTTTATAAGTTTTTTTATAAGAGCAACTCCTAGAAATGTTTACTTTATACCTTTATTAATATATTTATGAAACAATTTTATAGATCAATATCATCTTTATTGATTTGTTTAAAAAGTATGTACATACTTGGTTTTATCATTATCATCAATGTGACACGATAGACCGACGTCGGGCTTTGGCCGCCTGAATCGTTGATCTCCAATTGTCGCGGTTACGTGACCTTGTCCTCCAGTTTCGGAAGCCCATCACCTTCTTTGGCATGCGATAATCGTCCTTTCTTCTTCCTTGCCTCGTTTTTTATACCGCTCCATGGTTTCGCGTTGCTCTACCTGCGGTGTAGGCACATCGCCCGTTTTGGCGGTAATATCTCAGCATATTTCTACAGGCAGCTCTATCTTGAATCGAGTCATCGCCGAGACCAATGCGTTGTTGTTGCTTTTTCATTTGACACATCCAGGTGTTCTTCGGTCTGCCTCTGGCCTTGGGTCCAACAAGTGGAACTTCCATTGATATCGCTTTCTTTGCGGTGTTCTCAGGCGGACGCCTTTGAACATGGCAATACCAATCCATTTGTCGGTCTTCGAGCTTTTCGTTGATTGGTTGGTCTATGGACAAGCTGCCTCGGATGTAGGTGCTCTTGATGTGGTCCCTTTTGGTTACACCAACTCACATGCGTAACATTTTCATTTCTGTCGCTGTCATCTCTTTCGCGTAACCTTCATACATGGTCCAGCATTATGATCTATACATGAGTGCGGGACGTACAACCCTCCAGCTTCAGAGGCATTTTCTTATCGCAGAAAACTCCGGAGTTTTCTCGCCACGTCATCCACCCAACCTTTGTGCGTTGTTTGATGTCATCATCGCATATAGCTCCGTTGTTCACCATCGAGCCATGGTATTTAAACTTGGTACAAGACTTAAGCTGCTCTCCTTTGACGTACATATCTGGTATCGGTGCATCTGGGTCTGAGAATGGGCAGCATACGAACTCAGTCTTTCTTATACTTACCCTCAGTCCATGCTCCTCCAGAATGTCATACCATTTTGTAAGTGCAACTTGCAAGGCAACGATGTTTGGGCTACTAAGAACTATATCATCGGCAAAAAGAAGAGATATTTCTAGGCCGTCGGAGATACGTGTTAATAAGTAGCACATGATGATGTTGAAGAGCAATGGACTCAATACACTGCCCTGGTGTACTCCGACATTCACCGGAAATTCTTCTGATTCACCGGCTGTGCATCTAACCTTAGCCGTAGCTCCATCATACATGTCTCGTATCATCCTGACGTATGCCTCAGGGACAATAAGTGCTCTCAAGGCCAACCATATCAGACCACGAGGTACTCTATCGAATGCCTTTTCCAAATCGATGAATACAAAGTGCAAGTCCTTTCGGGCTGCTCTATACTTTTCCATCGCAATACGAATGCACTGAATCGCATCGACTGTAGATCGACCTTCAACAAAGCCGATTGTCATTCAACCGCACAATCTTTCTCAATCGGTTGCAGACAACTCACTCGTAGATCTTCAGTGTATGAGGTGTTAACTTTATAGCCCTAAAGTTGTTGAGTTTGCGTGAGTCTCCCTTGTTCTTATAGAGAGGAAGAAGAAAACTTTCCAAGAAAGCATCAGACATCGGTTGCCCACCTTTGATTTTGTTGAAGAGAACTATGAGCCAACTAAGCCCCACATTTTCCATTTTCAACCAAAATTCCGCGGGGATTTTGTCTGGTCCGACAGCCTTTCCGGGTTTCATCTGATGCATTGCCTCCATCACCTCTTCCTCTGAGATATCTTCAATATTTGTGGTATTCGGCTCAACATCTTGAAAAGCGGCTCGAGGAAATTCTTAATTTAGAAGTTCGTCAAAATGCTCTCGCATCCTGCTACAAATTGCCATATCGTCAATCAGCAACATTCCTTGTGAGTCCTCCACGTACTTTGGCGCCTGTATTTCCCTAGCGTTCCTTCTCCATTGGGCTGGGACCCTAAATATCCTGGCGTCGTGCTTAGGTCTCTCGCGCAAAGACGGTCCTTCGGTCGCAGTCTGAGTTTCTAATTCTTGGTAGAATGTCTCAGCTGCCTTCGCCTTTGCTTGAGCTACCAAGCGCTTTAAGTTCTTTCGGCATTGCATATAATTTTTACGAAGTTGAACCCGTTCGTCTTCACTGCTTGGCTCACATTTCGTCCATGCCTTAAATGCGTTCGATTTGGCTTGCACTGCTTCCTTAGTTTCGGTGTTCCACCACCATGTTTCTTGCTTCGTGTGGAGTGGACCGTTCGAAACTCCAAGTGCCTTTTCCGTCTCACCTACTGACATGTCAGCGAAACTATTCCACATTTGTGGTGGACTGCGCTCGGTGCAGTTTGTGTTGTTTTGCAACCACTCCGTCATTTTATCAATGAATGGAGTTACTACAGGTTCCAAGTTGTCGTTTGTGAGGTTGCCACTTGATTTTTTCGACAGGCTTGGGAGTTCTTCTATTTCTTGCTCCTCCTACTTTCAAAATAAATTCTGACAGGAGCAAACGATGTTGGCTAACGACTGATTCACCCAAGATCATCTTGCAGTCTTTTACACACCTTCTCATAAAATCGAAGCAGAGGTGGTAATCGATCTGCGTTTCATGTTTCCTATCTCCGTGTCCACTACTGTAGGTGATCAGGTGTGTCTCGTTTTTCACAAACCATGTATTTAGGATGACCAAACCGTGCGATCTGCACATGGTCAGAATAGCTTCACCTTCGTCATTTCTGACCGTTGAAGGGCTACCCTTTCCACCATGGCAATTCTCGTAATCATAATTTGATTCACCCACATGGCATTTAGATTTCCTCCCAAGAACACCAATTCGGTATATGGAATGGTCTGAATCAGTGTCAACGTCGTTCCAAAAGGCCTCTTTTTCTTCTGGTGGCAGTCCCACTTGGGGAGCGTAGGCACTTTTTACGTTCCACACCCTTCCGCAGATAACTAATTTGATGCTGATCAAGCGATCACTTCTCTTCGCGACACTTATTATGCTGCCAAGCAAAGACGACTCCAGAATAATGCCAACTCCGTTTCTTTGATTTGTGATTCCATAGTAGTACAATTTGTACTTCTTGGAATTTGTAAGAAACCGGGCTCTGTCGATATGGGTATTTCGCAACTTCGTCTCCTGCACGCACATAATGTCTATCGCCCTCCGCTTCAGGGTATCCTCAATCTCCTCGCTCTTCGACGTCATGGAACCTACATTCCAGCTTGTAACCCTCAGCTTCTCCACAGTGTAGTTGGACTGCTTTATAGTGCTCGCCCCCGGAAACAGTCGAGCTCTGGCGCGAACTAAGTTCGCCCCGGGATCACTCAACCGCATACCCCGGCGGGGTAGTGATTATATTTGCGTGAATTTCCATAAGGCCTTCCATTCTTTTACACATTTTGGAGAAAGGTTGTGCTTTGGCACTAGTGTGTGGAAAGAAGTAAATTTATGGACTTTCCTTTTACGTCCGCCGGCTATCTCCAGACACGGCAACCCATACACACACACACTAATCTATGGGAGATCTCGTTGATGTTTAAATGTGCCTCAGGCTTCAGATGTAATGGTTGCCTGCTACCTTCGCATACTAGGGCCAAGCACCCTCTTGACCATGCATCCATCGGCGCATGCTGATCCACCTTGGATTAGGGATTTTTTGTCACTGTAAGAGTTCTCATCACTCTTGTCCTTCTTTTGTCGCCTTCTACGAGACACGCCGGGAAAAGCGGTGGCATCATTCGTAACCCATGCCACAGGGCATAAATAAATATACATATATTTTACTTACTGTTTTATTTGGCTCTCTTTATCTAGCAAAGCACGAAGCTCCCGTAGATCCAGCAGAAACTCCTTATCCATTTCCGTGTCATAATACTCAGGGCCAGAATGCTGATAGGTATACGTCCAAAACGTCATAACTGCTTGTGAACAATCGAAGAAATCGGCAAAAGATAAATACTGCAGCCTCCGTTTGGATGTCTCAAACCTAAGACAGGCTAGGAACACTACGGAAGCGTATTTTCTAATGAAAATTACAGATGAAGATTAATTACCATAGATATCTCTAAAACTATCAGTCTGCGCTAAATAGTGAACTTACTTTGCCAATTCTTCTGGAAGTAGGAAATGCTGTCTAATATTGTTGGTAATGTTTCCGGGTAGCTCCTCGACTGCTTTGAATATTCTCTTCACATTATCAAACTGTCTTCTGCGATTTTGAAAAAGTTATATGTACATGAAATATTGAAGGGGATCAAACCAAGGCTACCTGCATGATTTCAACCTCACGCCAGTCTTTTCGGCTACTTCATCCAAATCCTTGCGATATCGTGATGTCAGCTTCTTGCCCAGAATTTCTCTTGCTACACTATCGTCGAGGGAATAATACCTGCAACGAACAACCTCCTCTTTATCAACGATGTTCTTGAAACGATTCGATAAGAGGAAAAATACTTTTCAATGAGGAGGGAACGGGTTTGAGGCTCGAGTTGAAAGAGCGGCTGTTCCATTAATTTCGTTGGAGTATAGAGCAGCCGTTCAATCAGCGAATACGTTCGAAACTGGTCCAAGACATCGGAAGCAAAGAGCTCCAACGGAGCACCCGTGAAGTAGTCCAAGCCACGCTGCTTAAGTAACGAGACCGATTCGCTGGCTGAAAAGTGCAAATTTGATTAAATGGACTTTTATGCATTGTTAGCGCTTACTTGCATATCCTTCAATCCATAGTTGGTAGATGTCCGGGTCGACAATAGTGTAATTGCTTATAAAAACATCCACCTCGGCGAACATTTCTGAAAAAGATTCAAATTGGGATTTGCATCAGCTGATTGTCAAAATGGGGTATCAGGAGCCATCTATTGGGGGGAATCGTAATGCATTTAGTTCGGATATAAACTACTAGAAAATTAAAGTGCAGTTTTACAAAAAATTAACCCTATGTTGTCTGTCTTAAGGAAAGATTAGCATTTTATCATTATAAATTCAACGATCGAGAAAGGGAAGACATTAAAAATTTCTGGCAAAGAAGAGATGATTGCAAAACGTTAAAAAAATTTTAATTTAATCCATTGATCTGGGAGATTAGCTACATTATAACGCGAGAGTCGGAAACGGCAACCGACAAATGACTTCGCGATCGGCAGAAATCTTGTCATTAGTTTTACTTGCACATGCAGAACTCGTCTGAAGGTCTGCAGATCAACATTGTGTACTGTAAGTCAAATCGACCACGTCCTCGTCTGCAAGACATGGGAACAAAGAGGTTATAATACAAAGAGACCGCACGGAGCCTCGCCAGTATGAACTCTACTGAAGCCTGCAATACATTCGCATCATCTCCATATCCGTACACACAAATCAGAAAGCTCCTCCCATTTTCTCATTCAAATAAAAAGCAGGGCTGATCATAACAGTTTCAATAATCGAAAATTCTAAAATTCATTCGACAACATTTTTTTCTCGTTCATTTCTTATCTTCCTCGTCGCTCAATACACGCAAAAGAATAACTAACTGCAAATCAACACTTTTCTTAACTGTTATCCTCATTATTATAACGCAATTGAACACTTTTTATCCACGAACTGCACACAAATAATAAGCGAACATTTTTCTCACAACCCTGCACACTTTTTATCTGAGAGTAGGAGAAAGAAGTGAACATGATTCTCGCCATGATGGATTTGACAGTTGAAGAAAGTAAAGTTTTAAAATTGAAAATTATTTGTGAATGTTGATGTTTTTGAAGCCGGGATAAAGTGGATACATTAGTCAAAGTGTTGTGCTAAGTGCTTGTATTTAATTAAGTGTATATTTTGGACGATTTGCATTCGAAGAATCCAAAAGTAGTTGCCATGTCGCAAAAATTAGACGAAATATGAATTTCAAGTCTATTTCTTGCAAACTGACCACAAATTCGAAGTTCGTGTTCAATTAATATTTACAGTGAATATTGTTCTTAAAAGAATGCAATCGTTTTTAGACTGATGTAATGTGTGGTTTTTGCGTGATTTGCATTCGAATTGAAGTCCAACCAATTTCCGGGACTCTGATTGGCTCGAATTTTATTTCGTCTTTCCTGGTGATTGACCGTAAAACCCATCAAAACGCTGTGCAAGATAACGTTCTTAGTGAAGTTTCTGACATATTAAAAAAAAAAATTAGACTGAAATTCATTAATTTTGATTTAAAACTTTGCAACATTAAGTGAAAACTGGTGGATATGACATATGGATGCCAGTGGTGGAACATGTTAAGAATACTTCCGATTGGGGCTAGAATGTGAATTTGGTGATTAAATTTAAAGTGAAATTTCAAATTTTATTAGATTTGATGGTAAATGTTTTCATAACATACGCCAAATACACGATTCCTATATGCGCGGTACATGGGGTAAGAATTGTTTGCTCTCGATGTAAGCGGTCGCGAAAGTTGCATTTATATTTTTATCTATTTTGGGGTGCTGAGCTCAAATCAGAATCCGGACAAAATTTCGTTGTAAAAACGGTCAAAATCGCAAAAAAAATGTCGAAAAGTATTAATTTTAACGATACCGCTTAACGCATTTTGAAAATCAATATCACATTGGACCCGATCATGCTAAATCTATAAAGGGATAGAATAGACCGCGAGAGTGAAAGTTTTGTCCGCTGGGATTTTCTAAATGAAAATGTATATGCTTTGTCGTGGAATATGTGACAAATGCTGGGTAATTTCATCAGCTAAAGTCCGAAAATGGTTCCAGCATTTTCCCGGCCATTTTATATATTTTATTTTTCGGTTCACCGGTGATTTAATCGTGAAAAATATCTGATGATCAGGGGATCGAAAAGTAATACATAAAATGGCTGAGAAAAATTATGGAACCATTTCTGGATTGTCGCTTATGGAAATCTCCAGTATTTGCCATATATTCCACGACAGTTTGCATACATTTTCATTGAGAAAATCGCAGCGGACAGAAATTTCACTCTCGAGGTCTATCCTGAGCTTAACATGTTCATGGAGATCTTGTCCCAAAAATGTGGAGTTTTTTGTTTTTTTTTTTTGCGGTTTTGGCCCTGTTTTGCAAAGAAATATTCGTGGGAGGCTCAGCGCAAAAAAAAAATCCCCACAACATTTTGCAATATCAAATCACATAATGGCTGCATTCAGCGAACGAAATTCACTGGAAATGCTACAAGAATGACCCGCCACCGACCTCTTTTTCCGCTGAATGGCCTTAATACGCAATGAGAATCTAATTGAAGTATCACTTTTCTGCTACATTTTCCGTTCGCTGAATGCAGCCATTGACTACACTGTATACTATACTCATTTAGGGTCTTTCACAATCATGACATTACTTACTTTCGGGGCTATCTTTGAATTTCAAATTTGTCGACGAATTGTTTTTGTGATATTTTAAAGAAAGTATGAGAAATATTGTGGAACTTGAAAAAGGACTATAAGTAATAAATCAAATTGAAAAAAAAACGAAAACGGTGTTATATTTGTACCTACAACAGTGAGAGCCCAAGCAACAATTCGTTTGGTTTAAAGAAGCACGCCACACTGTAGCAATCATATAGTACCACGAAATTCATTTATTGTGTGGCATCGCTTAAAGTAATATTTTTATCCGATAAAACATCCTTAAAGCTTATATCATCATTATGGAATAAATTTAAATATGGTGGTATAAAACTTCGATAAAACTGTCTCTAAACGTTAACCTAAAAACGTACTCCTTTAAATACTCCACTCTTGTGTTTATTGGATGATACAGCACACACATGCAATGGTCTCTTTAAGTTAACTCACACACATGCATTATATTCTTCTATAGCACAGTCGGTGTCATTTTTATAGTGTGACATTCGTATGGTCATCCAATAAATTGTTCACCGTAGTTTTATAGAAGGATGGACTTTGTGATTTAATGAATTGACACTTATGAAGTGCTCTGGAATACCACGTTTCTTGAATTGAATTCATTGAAATATTGCTTGAAACCAACATTTCCTCAATCCTTGTTAGCTTATGAATCAATTAAGATAATTTCAACGCAGAAAATGTCTGTATTTTATTGAAGAATGTGTGAATTTAATTAGCTTCAACTGATTGACATATAAAGAAGAAGGTGCAATGGAGAAGAGTCGATAAAGAAGTGTTGAGCACTTGTAGTGTTTACGAGCAATGTTAACTATATGTGAGGTTGGCCGAGTGGTTAGGGCGTCGGACTGGCGTACGACAGTCGCTGGTTCGACGCTGGCTAGGGGAATTATTATTTTTTTCTTTTTTTCACGAGAAAATGACATAAAATGATGACTTAACACATGATGTATGTCTTTTTCAAAGCTTAGTTCAGTGCTACAATAAGGTGCAATTGGATCAAAAAACGGCGCCAAACGCCATTATTGGACTATTATTCAGAGTTTATACCCTGTAAAGTGCCCCTATTATCGTTAGAAGAAAATATTCTATGAAATATTATAGGGATGAAATTGTTACTTGGGAGTGACAACAGTGTTTGGCGACTTTTGTTTGTTTTTGTTGGAAAATGTAAAATTATCGAATAATCTATCATTAATACAAACACACTGTTCGATTTTGATAATTAAATGTATTAAAGCTTTCAAAATGATATTCTAACTACATATATCATTTTCCGGCTGGCATTTTGCAGTCCGTGTGGATCCGTTTTAATTTGGAAAAGTGACCTAAATGTTCAAAAAGTTTACCCAGATGTTAGAGCCACAGTACGGGCAGGTTGTGTTAAGCCTGGCTTTCGGTGGAAGTTGTACCATATTGTATTGCAATTTCAATAATGCATAAGTACATTCTGTGATACTGAACTCAATAAGGAAGCACAAACTTTCTGCTTGTCGTACATAATATTTTATTTTATACCTCACCAGCAGTCGCCGTAGGAAAACAACTACTAACAGCGCTAAGTCAATAACAATAACACTATCGATACTTATTATGCACAAAAGCTCCCAAATTTTTATCCGAATCATGGGACGACTATGGCTAAATTCTCATAGCAGCACAACTACAAACGCATTTTTCTCTCGTTTTGGCTTCAACCAAATTGCTTCGTGATTACTCCATGTATTATAATCTCCTTGCATGGGAATCCTATCGTGGAGCAAACATCGATTCAAATCAATATTTTGTAAGGGCCGAAGGGGTCGAAAGAAAGCTTTTTCTGGGCTAAAAGCCCCTGCGAGCACGAAACGACTGGTTTGACGGGGAAAATAAAAATTGCATAGATACGAAATATGAAGCCCATCGACAATGCACATTCCAAACCGAAAAAAAAAGATAAATATGACAAACTTGGTCGAAAAAAAAGATAAATAGAGTGAGTAGGTACTTGACAGTCCGAATTTCCTGTAATCCAGATCACCTGAAAGATTGCATTGCACACCCTGTAGTCCGAATTTTAAAATTTAATTAGAATTTAATCTGAATTTGAAATTTTTCCGTAGTAACAGCAATAATATCGTCCTTAATAAATTCAATATTGCTCTTCGTTTTTTTTTTAGAAGAAATGAAACAGAACAACGAAACGAAATTCTTTCGTATGTTTAAGGCCGATTATTTGAACAAATAATAAAATAATTTAATAAAAATTGGTAAATTCTCCGAAATCGTCAACTAATAAAAGCTCCCCAGTAGTCGTAACTGTCGTCCGGATTAGCCTCGATTTTTATTCTCTCTCTCTTTATTACCCTAACTCCTAGTGGAGCATGGTGCCCTGACAACTACCGTGTGTAGTCGTCAACGTTACAAAGACAACTGAATTCGGAGTGTGATTCGGTTGTCAGCCATACCACTTCCTAGTCGCATTGTTAGTTTATTATTCCACGATAAGAATATTTCTTATCATCTTCTTCTGAATAATAAACTTGCGACGAGTCGTGCCGAGTTTGGAAACTCGTTTCTCTATGAGTGTCTATATCACAGAGTGGCGACCGAACGATCACGGCCACAGAGCACGATTTTTATTAGTCCAGATTATCGAGTACACACTGTATGACGAATTTAGTCTAATAGGTGGGCTTGTTCTTCTTGTTTTGAGAATGAAGGTTCGATTCAGGAGGGTTGTGTTTGGCTGTGGATTCGAGATATGTGTCCTATTAGGAGTATTCCATCTCGGCGCGGCTGCTGCTACTACGCGCAAATAATGTAATGGATAATTAAAGACAAGAAGTGTGTATCGTGGTGGAACAATGATCTTGCTCGCCTCCGAAAAAACGTGAGGAAATTATTTAATCGGGCCAAGCGTAACGGAGACTGGGACGTGTATCGTTCCACCCTGAGAGAATATAATAAGACGATTAGGGAAACGAAACGGCGCGGCGTAGCTGGATGACCTTCTGCGACAATGTCAACAGCACCACAAAAGCGGCTAGGCTGCATAAGGTGCTGGCGAAAAATGGGGTTAATGCGATCAGCACACTCAAAAGGCCGAATGGCACAATCACTGTAAACTCGAGTGACGCAAGTATACTGCTCCTGGAAACTCATTTCCCAGGATGCAGATTAAACCAGACCGCTTTCCCACACTGCCGTACTTCCAATAGGTCCAACCAGTCCGATTGGAGGGCAGCACGGGCTATATTTACTTATGATAAGGTTAGATCGCCCGATTGGGACCTTTGATCCCTTCAAATCGCCTAGCATGGATGGCATCTTTCCAGCGCTATTACAGAAGGCGCAAAAAGAGTTGATCCCATTCCTAGTCAATATATATAGAAGTAGTTACGCGTTAGGTTATATCTCAACAGCTTGGAGATCAGTGAGGGTGGTCTTCATTCCCAAAGTGGGAAAAAAGTCAACAGACGATCTGAAATCGTATCGACCAATCAGTCTAACCTCGTTCCTCATGAAAGCAATGGAGAAGACACTAGACACACATATAAGGAGTACGCTTCTTAAGACGAGTCCGCTGCACCCCAGACAATTTGCCCACCAACCAGGCAGATCGACTGAATATGCACTTCACACCCTAGTGGACGAAATCGAAGTGGCCATATCAAAAAAGGAGATGGTACTTTGTGCATTCCTGGATATAGAAGGGGCCTTCGACAATACGTCCTTCGAGTCCATCGGTACGGCGCTAAGAATAAAAGGGGCAGATGTGACAATAATTACCTGGGTGCAACGCATGCTTTCATCGAGGAACATTTATAGCAGCATCGGAGGGTCCCCCCTCTCCGCCTTAGCCACTCGTGGCTGCCCACAAGGAGGGGTACTGTCCCCCCTTCTGTGGTGTTTAGTTGTCGATGGACTGTTGTGGAGACTAACCTTAGAGAGGTTCTCCACCCAAGGATACGCAGACGATCTGGTTATCATGGTTAAGGGCAAATTTGAGGAAGTCCTACCCCATGTGCTCCACACCGCCCTGCGAATAGTTCAAGATTGGTGCACGGAGAGTGGTCTACGGATCAACCCGTCCAAGACCACGGTGGTTCCTTTCAGTAGAAGCAGGACAACAAGAACCCTGAGTTGTCCTACTATGTACAACTCCCAAATTAAATTGCAAACCAAGTCAAATATTTGGGAGTCACTCTTGATAGCAAATTACTCTGGGATGACCACCTGAAATCGGTCACGGAGAAGGCGATCAAGGACCTGCAGAGGCTATGTAGGTAAAACCTGGGCTGGGGAATTAAACCACATTTAATTATGTGGATTTACAAGACAGTTGTTAGACCTATAGTGGAGTATGGGGCGGTGGTGTGGTGGAAAAGGGCTTCAACTAGCCCTGGTAAGTCGGATCTAGGTCAGGTCCAGAGGCTTGCCTGTCTAATTATCACTGGAGCTATTGTTTCATGCCCACCGCTGCTCTGGAGGTTCTTCTTGACCTAACTCCACTACACATTCACATTGAAGCGTCGGCGAGGCTGGCTGTTCGTAGGCTCAGGGCCTTCAGCACGACAGTCAATTTTAGCCATGATCAACTAGGATGGTTACAAGGCAGCAATACCCTCTGCCTACCTTCGGACTACCTAGTTAAGACATTATCCTTCAACGCGTCCTTTAAATCAGCAATCTGGGCGAGGGAAAGTTGGACGGATATGTTCAGGTCCCTTCACCCCGACACTATCAGCTTTTACACAGATGGATCAAAAACTGACACAGGCTCTGGAGCGGGCATCAGTGGTCCAGGTGTAAGCTACTCAGTACCTATGGGGAAATTAGCGTCTGTGTTCCAGGTGGAAGTACATGCAATAGAAATTTGCGCCAGAGAATGTCAGAACAAAGGATATGTCAACAGAAAGATAGCGATCTTTACCGACAGTCAGGCGGCTATCAAAGCTCTTACAAAACATACCTTTACTTCAAAACTAGTGTGGCTATGTCAGGAAATACTTCAATCTGTAGGATCTCGCAATGATCTTACACTCCTATGGGTTCCCGGACACTCTGGAATAGAAGCGAATGAGCTCGCGGATGAATTCGCTAGGGTAGCCTCTGCTAGCCTTCTGCGGCCTGGAACCCTTCTGCGGTATACCACTGTGTCTATGCAGAAACGAAATCACTGAGTGGGAGAAGACGACAGCCACTGTATGCTGGGAGGCCCTTCCAGGACTAAGGCAGTCGAAGCTTTTCGTAGCGACCTACTCTAAGAAACGCACTCTGGAGTTAGTTAAGCTCAGCAGGAACAGAGTCAGAATCATAAGTGGCCTCCTTACAGGCCACTCCCGTCTGAACGGGCATTTAAGAACCATGCGCTTAGACGCAGACGCGACCTGCCGTTTCTGCGAGGCCGATGACGAAACATCCACTCACATACTTTGCGAGTGTGAAAGACTGGCGATGAGACGGGAGGAGTGCTTTGGCATAACTTTCCCTCTCACAGAGGGCATCGCCTCCCTTAGCATGGGACAAATTAATCGATTTATCAACAGATGTCGGTTAGATAAATTTATCTAACCTATAGCGTGGGCAATGGCACAATAGACCACCGGTCGCAGTGCTTATGGCAAATATGCCGATGCCCCCATTTAATCTAATCTAATCTAATGTATTTGTGGTTACTTGAAGACCAATCATATTTTCACGTTTTTGCACCTTGCCTTAATTTTTTAATGTTCTTGAAGTACATTTTCGAAAGGAGGAAGTTCTCACGGATAGTCCCAAAGCCTCTCTGCTATATTTTCAAAGTAATATTCTGTAATAAACTTTCGTAATACGATTACATAAAAGTTTTTGAAATTTTCCTCCTGCGGCCCACCTAAACCTGAGGAGAGTCTTATTTGGCCCGCGCCAGGTTTTGAGTTTGACACCCCTGCCCTAGAGTATTGTAGTGTTTTCTTCTTCTTCCTTGACTCGTTTTTTATACCGCTCCATGGTTTCCCGTTGCTCGACCTGCTGTGTAGGCACATCGCCCGTTTTGGCGGTAATATCTCAGCCTATTTCTACAGGCAGCTCTATCTTCGATCGTGTCATCACCGAGACCAATGCGTTGTTGTTGCTTTTTCATTTGACACATCCAGGTGTTCTTCGGTCCATCAAGTGGCACTTCCATTGATATTGCTTTCTTTGCGGGGTTCTCAGGCGGACGCCGTTGAACATGGCAATACCAATCCATTTGTCGGTCTTCGAGCTTTTCGATGATTGGTTGGTCTATGGACAAGCTGCCTCGGATGTAGCTACTCTTGATGTGGTCCCTTTTCGTTACACCAACTGACATGCGTATTTTCATTTCAGTCGCTGTCATTTGTTTCGCGTAACCTTCATACATGGTCCAGCATTCTGATCCATACATGAGTGCGGGACGTACAACCGTTTTGTACAACTTGCCCTTTAGCTTCAGTGGCATTTTCTTATCGCAGAAAACTCTAGAGTTTTCTCGCCACGTCATCCACCCAACCTTTGTGCGATGTTTGATGTCATCATCGCATGTAGCTCCGTTGTTCACCATCGAGCCAAGGTACTAGACCTTGGTACAAGACTTAAGCTGCTCTCCTTTGACGTACATATCTGGTATCGGTGCATCTGGGTCTGAGAATGGACAGCATAAGAACTCAGTTTTTGTTATACTTACCCTCAGTCAATGCTCTTCCAGAATGTCACACCATTTTGTAAGTGCAGCTTGCAAGGCAACGATGTTTGGGCTACTGAGGACTATATCATCGGCAAAAAGAAGAGATATTTCTAGGCCGTCGGATATACGTGTTAATAAGTAGCACATGATGATGTTGAAGAGCAACGGACTCAATACACTGCCCTGGTGTACTCCGACATTCACCGGAAATTCTTCTGATTCACCGGCTGTGCATCTAACCTTAGTCGTAGCTCCATCATACATGTCTCGTATCATCCTGACGTATGCCTCAGGGACAATAAGTGCTCTCAAGGCCAACCATATCAGTTCACGAGGTACTCTATCGATGAAAACAAAGTGCAAGTCCTTGCTGCTCTATACTTTTCCATCGCAATACGAATGCACTGAATCGCATCGACTGTAGATCGACCTTCAACAAAACCGCATTGATTGTCATTCAACCGCACAATGTATTGTATTGTAGTGTTTGCAACGAAAGAATTGGTTCGAATGGCAGGCCAGTGGAGTGTAACTGCTGTCGGCAGTCCATCTCAAGGTGTTCATGCTTGAACAGAATAGGTCAGCATAATAGGTCATATGTTGCAGCGGGTTTTAGAAATGTAGTTTAACTGCAATGGCGGATTATCCATTTCATGAGTTCTCACAGAATTCTGATATCTCCCAGGAGACGAAGCTTCATTCGAACTCGTCCCTCAGCGTCCACGATAAGTATATTATATTGCGGAAAGATAGACCAGCCGACAGGAATGATTCTCACCCTGGAGGTGGACTTGCCTTCCTAATACACATTACACAAGTCCGTACATTTCAGTGTATATCTAATACACAGTTGCTGATGGTACGGCGGAATTGCAATCCATTTCAGTTCCATCAGGGAGCACCAATATCTTCTTCTTCTTCCTTGCCTCGTTCTTTATACCGCTCCATGGTTCCGCGTTGCTCGACCTGCGGTGTAGGCATATCGCCCGTTTTGGCGATAATTTCTCAGCATATTTCTACAGGCAGCTCTATCTTGGATCGTGTCATCGCCGAGACCAATGCGTTGTTGTTGCTTTTTCATTTGACACATCCAGGTGTTCTTCGGTCTGCCTCTGGCCTTGGGTCCATCAAGTGGAACTTCCATTGATATCGCTCTCTTTGCGGGGTTCTCAGGCGGACGCCTTTGAACATGGCAATACCAATCCATTCGTCGGTCTTCGAGCTTTTCGGTGATTGGTTGGTCTATGGACAAGCTGCCTCGGATGTAGCTACTCTTGATGTGGTCCCTTTTCGTTACACCAACTGACATGCGTAACATTTTCATTTCAGTCGCTGTCATTTCTTTCGCGTAACCTTCATACATGGTCCAGCATTCTGATCCATACATGAGTGCGGGACGTACAACCGTTTTGTACAACTTGCCCTTTAGCTTCAGTGGCATTTTCTTATCGCAGAAAACTCCAGAGTTTTCTCGCCACCTCATCCACCCAACCTTTGTGCGATGTTTGATGTCATCATCGCATGTAGCTCCGCTGTTCACCATCGAGCCAAGGTACTTGAACTTGGTACAAGACTTAAGCTGCTCTCCTTTGACGTACATATCTGGTATCGGTCCATCTGGGTCTGAGAATAGGCAGCATAAGAATTCAGTCTTTGTTATACTTACCCTCAGTCCATGCTCCTCCAGAATGTCACACCATTTTGTAAGGGCAGCTTGCAAGGCAACGATGTTTGGGCTACTGAGGACTATATCATCGGCAAAAAGAAGAGATATTTCTAGGCCGTCGGATATACGTGTTAATAAGTAGCACATGATGATGTTGAAGAGCAACGGACTCAATACACTGCCCTGGTGTAATCCGACATACACCGGAAATTCTTCTGATTCACCGGCTGTGCATCTAACCTTAGTCGTAGCTCCATCATACATGTCTCGTATCATCCTGACGTATGCCTCAGGGACATTAAGTGCTCTCAAGGCCAACCATATCAGATCACGAATGCCTTTTCCAAATCGATGAACACAAAGTGCAAGTCCTTTCGTGTATAGAGCACTATACTTTTCCATCGCAATACGAATGCACTGAATCGCATCGACTGTAGATCGACCTTCAACAAAGCCACATTGATTGTCATTCAACCGCACAATCTTTCTCAATCGGTTGCAGACAACTCGCTCGTAGATCTTCAGTGTATGAGGTGTTAACTTTATAGCCCTATAGTTGTTGAGTTTGCGTGAGTCTCCCTTGTTCTTATAGAAAGGAAGAAGAAAACTTTCCCTGAAAGCATCAGGCATCGGTTGCCCACTTCTGATTTTGTTGAAGAGGACTGTGAGCCAACTAAGCCCGACATTTTCCATTTTCAACCAAAATTCCGCGGGAATTTTGTCCGGTCCGACTGCCTTATCGCGTTTCATCTGATGCATTGCCTCCATCACCTCTTCCTCTGAGATATCTTCAATATTGGTGGTATTTGGCTCAACATCTCGAAAAGCTGCTCGAGGAAATTCTTCATTTAAAAGTTCGTCAAAATACTCTCGCATCCTGCTACAAATTGCCGTATCGTCAATCAGCAACATTCCTTGCGAGTCCTCCACGTACTTTGGCGCCTGTATTTCCCGAGCGTTCCTTCTCCTTTGGGCTGCAACCATAAATATCCTAAGCCGCGCAAAGACGGTCCTTCGGTCGCAGTCTGAGTCTCTAATTCTTGGTAGAATTTCTCAGCTGCCTTTACTTGGGCTACCAAGCGCTTTACGTTCTTCCGGAATTGCATATAATTTTCGCGAAGTTGAACCCGTTCGGTTTCACTGCCTGACTCACATTTCGTCCATGCCTTAATTTGTTCGATTTGGCTTGCACTGCTTCCTTAGTTTCGGTGTTCCACCACCATGTTTCTTTCTTCGTGTGGAGTGGACCTTTCGAAATTCCAAGTGCCTTTCAGCCTCACCTACTGACATTTCAGCGAAATTTTTCCACATTTGTGTTGGACTGTGCTCGGTGCAGTTTGTGTTGTTTTGAAACTACTCCGTCATTTTATCAATGAACGGAGTTACTACAGGTTCAAAGTTGTCGTTTGTGAGATTGTGCCACTTGATTTTTTCGACAGGCTTGGGAGTTCTTCTATTTCTTGCTCCTCCTCATCATCAATGTGGCACGATAGCCCGACGCGACGTCGGGCCTTGGCCGCCTGAACCGTTGACCTCCAATTGTCGCGGTTACGTGACCTTGTCCTCCAGTTTCGGAAGCCCAGCAGCTGGTGGGCGTCTTCACCTACGGAGTTCTCCCAGCGAGCTCTCGGTCGTCCACGCAACCCCGCTCCGTCAATTCGTTGTGCGTTCATAACTTTCTTTGGCTTGCGATTGTCGTCCATCCGTTGTACATGCCCCGCCCATTGCAGACGTTGAAGCTTCACGATTTTCGATACTTCCAGCTCATCGTACAATTGATACAACTCATGGTTGTATCGGATACGCCATTGGTCTCGCTCGCGAACGGCCCCGAAAACTCGCCGAAGGTCCTTTCGTTCGAATCGGTCTAGCAAAATTTCGGAGGCTTGAGTAAGGGTCCATGTTTCGCAGCCATAACATAGCACGAGTCGGATGATCGTTTTGTACACGCGGAGCTTCGTGTTCCTGTGCGCAAGTTTCGAATTAATTATAGGGAGGACCGAGAAATATGTCTTATTGGCTAGTTGTATCCGTCGCTTAATTTCGTCGGTTTCGTTGGCGTCCTTTGATAAGTTACAACCCAGATAGTTGAAGTTGTGTACATACTCGATATTAAGGTCCCCCACTGTGATGCTTGAGTTTGCTGGCGTCCTTGTTTTCGATTGCATCATGGCCTTTGTTTTGCTTTCGTTGATTTGTAGTCCAACTTCCTTTGCGGCGTTATTGAGGTTATGCAGGAGGCTTTCTGCATCACCCAACCTTCGAGACATGATGTTGATATCGTCGGCGTACGCTACTAATTGAGTCGACTTGATGAGTAGCGTTCCGCTGCTGTCCATATTCATGGCTCGAATTACATACTCCAAAGCCAGGTTGAAGAGCGTCGGCGCCAGCCCGTCGCCCTGCTTGAGTCCAGTACGAGTTTCAAATAGGTCAGTGAGTCGGTTCTGCACTTTGACCTGCGAGACGGTATTAGTCATCGTCATCCTTGTGAGTCGCACTAACTTTGCCGGTATACCAAAATTCAGCATATGTTGTACAGTACACTTCGGTCGATACTGTCGTATGCCTGCTTGAAGTCGACAAAGATTTGGTATACGTCGATGTTGTATTCCCAGCACTTTTGGAGTAGTAGCTGATCGGTCGTTGAACGACCAGGTCTGAAGCCGCCTTGATAGTCGCCAATGATTCGTTCTGCGTACGGATTAATTCTCTTTTCAAGAATTTTAGATAATATCTTATAGGCTGTACAAACTAATGATATGCCCCTGTAATTCTCACACTTCAGCTTGTCACCCTTTTTGTGGATTGGGCAGATTATGCTTTTGCGCCAATCTTCGGGGATTTCCGCGTCGTTCCATATTTTCAGCAGTAGCACATGTATAGCGTTGGTCAGGCACGTTCCACCATGCTTCAGCAGTTCTGCTGGGATCTCGTCAGCGCCGGGCGCTTTATTATTTTGAAGCGACTGTATGGCAAGACTCACCTCCTCTACTGTTGGGGGTAGAACGGGAGGGCCTGGTTCGGCTAAGTGCTCAAGAGCTGGCTCCGCGGGGGATGTTGATGATGCATTGAGGAGCTCTTCAAAATGCGAGGTCAATCGTTTGTTGACGCTTTCGATGTCGCTGATGATGTTACCATCCTTGTCCTTACATAGGCTTGTCCTGGCCCAACTAACAATTTAGCTTTTGGTTAAGAACAATAGTTCTGTTAAAGCATGTATTATACACTTTGTAAGCAGACATTTCGCTTAAAATATTTATAACCGTTTATGATAAGACACGGCTCTGGTAACATATTCCGTCAAATTGCTTTAACGCATTGGGTATGTTAATGTGCTTAATACAGACTCTATTCTTAATGAAAGCTATTTTCAGCCTATCCAGGCTTACTACAGCCTTATAACATGCTTTCGAAAAGTTTTATAAGACTTTAGACTTTTAAACCTTTTAATTGTGAGTTGCAAAAGAGCCTCTTCGGCAGAACTGTTTCTAAACTATTACAAGAAGTATCTCATATATACGCTTTGAATAAAGATACTATACATACTTGTATTAAAGATTTGTTTGTGAGCCTTATACAATTTGCGTCTGGTATAAGCACTGGGGTCTTTATCTAAGTATATTTTATATTTTTATTACGCGTGGCATTAAATATTTTGTATATTTTTATGCGCTATTTTAACACCGAGAAGAAGGAAGGAGATGTCATACGAAAAATGAGACGGGACAAGTTTGCTTGTTTAATGGGAGAGGAAAACAACGGTACATTAATTTATAAGTGAATCAAAACAAACCGTCGATAACACAGTACGTTTGCCTTTTATGACACAAAACAGGGCCTAACCATCACAAATTACCCGAGCAACGTAATATTATAGTGAATAACGTAACTATTTCGCGCAATCGAATTAAATCAAACGAGATTCGCGGCGAGGATCGTTTACCGCGTTTACCGACTTTGACAATATAGAATGCGCGCGTGCTACAGAACTAGCAGAACCGGATGACTTTGTCGGTGTGTGTATTGATGTGAGTGGCTGAACTAGTCGATTTTGTCGATGTGTGCGGCAAAACTAGTCGCATTTGACGTGAGGGCATCGTGAACCGCTGAACGAGAGAGCCCATGGACAAGATTTTTCGTCCCATGTTGTGTTGTTGTTTTTATATGTAGTTTCATCATTATGTCGACTCCATGTATTTTAACCTACAAATTGTAAATAAACTTTTCACTGGTTATAATTATTTTGAAAAGGGGCCTCTAGTAAAATTGGATCTATGATTTAAATTTTCCTATAGAGTATGTAAATCTCGACTGACCCTCTAGAATTTCCATAAACGACCCATGAAAACAGTCTCATAGAGATTATATATCGATCAAATTTGGATGATTTGAATGGACTTATTCTGGTATGAATCCTGTGATAGTTTACCATAAGAAAGTATGAGTATAACTTATTCAAATGAGAATGTAAAACGAGAGAATTCTACAAAAAGTCCTATAAAAGTTCCAGGCAAGTTTTTATTTTAGTAACATCTTAGATAAGAGCATAATAGGATCTACATCTGATAATTAACTTATTAAAGAAAAACAACTGGCCACACTCTCATACAATCTTTAAGCGAGAACTGGAAAGTTCCGCCATATTTTCCATTGTGAAATTTTGTGGACGGTGAATACCGATTTGAAAAATTAATGGAAAATCGGGTTTAATACATTTCTGAAATATTCTGCTTTCTTAAAATTATCCCCAATACATCTAGGAAGTGTTTAAGCTCATTTAGAGCTTAAACGAACTGAATTTCATGATAAGCATTTATTTTATTTTAGATTAAAAATTAATAAAATGGCCGAATTTGAAACGCGATCTGTGTTTTTTTCGGAGTTTCGCCTCAGATTCCACGAAGCCATTTCTCTCGCAATAAAAAATCGATTTGTAATAACAAACTAATTTCTATAAAGAACAAGTGTCAAATACAATCGCATTTTAACTCTTATACTTCAGTCTCCATCATTTTGCTCAACACTCTTATAAGAATTTATCAATCAACAAAAAAACAAGAATATTCTTAAAAAATTCTTGTGGAAAACCAAACTCGCCGAAGTTTGTTGTATCTTTCTTTCTTGGCTCGGGATGCGCGTTGTGTTTATTGGCGATAGGCTTCATTTTTCGCCTCAATCGAGGCCCTGCATTCGTCGTCGAACCAGTCTGCTCGTCTGCGCCGGCCTTTATAGCCCACGACCTCTTCTGCGACCCCCTTGATGCTGTCTTTGAGCTCCTCCCAGAACTCATGGATGCCTAAATTGTTGATGTCATCAAGCATGGGCGACAGTTTTTCTTCAAGTGCTGTAGTATACGCAGCCGCCGTGGCATCATCAATCAAATTGTCAACCTCGAAGATCTTGGCAGGGTTGATTCTCGTTAGGTGCACCGAAGAGATCGAACATCTAGGACATTAGAAGACCATCTCTTGCTGATCAGTACGTGGTCGATCTGGTTCCCAGTGTATTCATCTGGAGACTTCCAGGTCTGCTTATGGATTCGTCGATGAGGGAAGCATGTAGAGCTTATGACCAAGTTTCTGCCGCTCGCGAAGTCGATAAGTCGCTGACCGTTGTTGTTGTTTTCGTCGTGGAGGCTATGACCTCCAGTAGTTCCCCTATGCCAGCTTTCATTTCCGACTTTGGCGTTAAAGTCTCCTAGCAGCAGCTTGACGTCGTTTGATGGAAGTGAGTCGAAGAGTGTTTCTAGGTCGTTGTAGAACTCGTCCTTAATCGCGTCTTCTTTTACTTCTGTAGGGGCATGCGCATTAATGAGCCAGAGATTAGCGAAACGGGTCTTAATGCGGATCGCACATAGCCGCTCGTTGATGGGTTTGAAGCCGATAACGTGGTCCTTGAGCTGCCTATTCACGATGAAAGCTACTCCAAACTCCTTGTTGCCCTCCTCTTTACCACTCGTAAAAATAGTGTGCGAATTGAGGTCGTTAATCTCGCTTTTAAGCCATTTAGTTTCCTGGATTGCAACTATGCTCAGCTTGTATTGTTCTACCTGATCCAGGAGGGCCCTTAAGGCCCCCGGTCTATTCAGGGAGCGTACATTCCAGGATTCGAAAGAGTAATCAGTTGTTCGTTTGCGGGGTCGTCGTTGTTTTGTATCCGTCCAATCCGAGGCTTTTGTTTCAGGTTTCTTGACTTGAAGTTTTTCTTAGGATGAGTTGTCGGCACATCGCTATACCATGATAGGGTTTATTCGTTTAGTAAAGGCCATCATGGGCATGCCTCGAAGATGCTGCTTTAGTGGTTGAGTTAGACGTTTTCTGTCACCTTTAAGTAACCTGAGACGCTGCAGATGTAAATACAGCACTCAGGCGCAGCGGTGCTTCTTCCAAATGTCGCATCAGATGATTTGACTTAGCCGTTCACGTTACCAGGGGGCGCCCGCGCGGAGGACACATGGAGAAGTCTTTTGCCCCCCGAGCAACGAATTATGAAACCATATAATTTAGACGCCCTGGTGACTACTTCAGAGACGTGTTCAGAGAATCGAAGCTTTGGATCAAAAATGACGCCTAGGACGTTCTTATCTGTCATCACTTGTAGGGGAACAGAATTAATATGGTATAAATAAATCGGATCGGGTTTCAATGAGTACACCATCACAGAGCACTTGGATACATTCAGTCTTAACTGGTTAGAGCTATACCAAAGAGCCAATAAATTTAAGTTCGATTGTAAAGCATTGCAATCGGCCAGGCATGAAATTGTTGAGAATATTTTGCTGTCATCTGCATACAGCAGAGATGGGCAACTAAGGCAAGAGGGCAAGTCATTCACGAAGAATGTGAACAATAATGGGCCAAGAATAGAGCCCTGAGGCACACCAGACGGCTGACTGAAAGGAGACGGGATAGAGTTAAGGAAAGCTACTTTCGCAGTACGCTCATGGAGGTAGGAACATATCCATTTTATAACCAATGATGGTAAGCCAAGATCAGTTAGCTTCCTTAACAAAATATCGTGGTTGACCGTGTCAAAAGCCTTAGCAAAATTGGTATAGATGACATGCACATCATCTTGCTTATTAAAGGATTTGGCAGTAAAGTTAGTAAATTCAACCAGGTTAGTTATTACTGATTTTTTTTTGCAAAAACCATGTTATTCAGGACAAATAAGGTCACCGAAGTTGCTGTAAATATAATCATAAACAATCTTCTCCAGGATCTTAGAAATAGATGGCAAGAGGGATATAGGTCTGTAGTTAGTCACATCGGTAGAATCACCCTTTTTAGGTATAGGCACAACCAAGGAGGATTTCCATTGGTTGGGAAGGTTCTTGGTAAAAATAATGGCAAGAGGAGCTGATATGGATAAAGAAGTACGTTTTAAGAAAGAGGAAGGAATGCCATCAAGTCCAGAACAAAAATTATTTTTGGAACGCGATATAAGGAAGGATACATAGGAAGGTAATATAAGCGAGGAATGGGCGTCGTGCAAGGAGGAAGCGCTATAAGGGAGACTACAGGATGAAGAGTTAGGAATAGTATAATTGCTAGAAAAGTATGTAGCAAAGAGTTCAGATATTTCCGTAGGTGTAGTGGTAATTATATTGTTGAATGAAAGTGTCGAGGTATTGTTTGATGAACATCGCATATTCTTAACATAAGACCAAAAGCTTTTACTTTCATTGCCTCTTAAACTATTTTCAACATTGAAAATATAGGAAGATCGTGCCACTTCTATAAGATTTTTAACCCTACTCCTGAGGCAATTAAATTGAGCTCTATCAGATTGCCGTTTGAAACGCTTAAGTCTAGCATGAACGATCTTTTTCCTACGAATAAGTTTATGGATGAGCGGAGTGAACCAGACAGGGCCCTTTCGAGGCTTGGAATAAGAAAGTGGGACAAATTCATATAAAATATGATACAGAATAATATAAAACACAGAAACAGCATATTCGCACTGAAGATCTTTTAAATTGAAATACCAGTTGATATCGGTAATTCTCTTATTTATAGAGTCATAATCAGCTTTGCGAAAGTTAAATTTAGGCTCATTATTACGCTGGACAGCTGCCGGCAGATCTATGCGTATATCGTGCAGAATAGCTGGATGATAGGGATCACAGGGAACATAAGAGGGAGTAGAATAAGAAGGGGATAGACAAGAAAGTGGAAGATTACTTAGTACAAGATCGAGAACACGATCCATGAAATTCGACAATATATTAAATTGAAGAAAATTGCAAAGTTCCATGAAAGATGTTAACGATCTTGACATAGTAGCAGAAGTAGGAAGGCCAGGGGAATCAGGCCAGTTAATGCTTGGAAGGTTAAAATCTCCGCACACAATACAGAAAGAGTTAGCAAATAAAACATTGATAGTATCAGATAGGTGGTCAAAAAGACTATCGTAAACAGTTAGGGAAGAATTACAAGGCATATAAACGCAGGCAATCAAAAGAGACGATGAACGAGAAATTGGAATACGAACAGTAACACAGTCGAAAGGTTGGTCGGGTGTTGATGCAACAAAGGTACAGTCGATTTAGTTTTTAATTGCTATAAGTGCACCACCACCGGTAGTTACACCAAGTAGGCCAAAGTTCCTATCACAACGGAAGATCTGATACCCTTCAAAAAGTTCGCTGCTATTAAAAGACGTATTAAGCCAAGTCTCTGTTAAGCAAATTATATCGTGGGAAAGGGTTAAAGCAGAGATGTTCAATGTTTGGAGCTTGGTGCGTAAGCCGCGTACATTTTGATTCTATAAAGAAGAAGGTGACTTAATTACTTGACGCCCCTTAATGGGCGTTTTTTCGAAAAAAATCGTGGTTGAAACTCTTTGAGAAGTACACCATTCGGCCAGAATGAAGAGTCACAAGGTGCTGCCAAATCACAAGGTAAAGTGATTTTGAATGATGCTACAACTCTCTGCGGCAAGTTATCTTGCGTAAGCTTCTTGCAGATGAGTATATTACGCTCGAACCCTAATTTGCTGATGATGAATCGCCTTAGCTCAGATTCAGTAGTGTCATAGGCAAGCCTCGATACGAATAATTGTTTCGGTGGTACACATACTCGAAGATCATTTGATAGAGTCCGAAGGCTTGGGGGTTGCAACTCTTGATGTGATGAAACAGCAGCAGTGTATGATATGGAAGCAGCAGTCGATGTAGATGGAGTTAAAATACAAGGCAAATTGTTACTGCTAACATTAACAGTGACTCCCTCAGCTCTAGACTTAGCTTTTGCCCTTGTCATGATGCCGATAGAAGATGAGCTGTCGCGAGAAGAAGAAGACGCAGAAGGAACGGTTACGCCAGTGTTGATATCATTGCTGGGATGATGTCTGTGGCAAACATATCAAGTTTTATTTGTAGATCATTCAGCGCCAACTGAAAATCACGAATAAACGAAGGAGACGATTGCTGATTAGAAGATGCAGCTAAATTACGATTCTGGCAAGCTTCCGGTTGGTTCCCAGGAATCGTAAGACGAGGAGAAAGGAGTTCATCTAGCTGTTGACGTTCTCCAGAACAAAGCACGTTGTAATTAGGAACGTCTGTGGATACATGGACCTCTAATGGAGGTGCAGTGACTTCCGCGTTGACCAAAGGCGCCATTTCAGAAATAGCTTCCTGAAATTTCGCTTGCAACTTTGTCTGATCGCTGTGGTGCTCCGTAGAAAGCGTCCGGATTATGATAGAAGATATGTTGAGGCAGAGTGAAAATCTATAGGCAAATCATGGGACCACTAAAGGCGATGGCTGTTAATAGGCAGAGGTGGAAAAGATGCGTAGTCAATGCCCTATGCCCAACTAGGGGTTAAAAGGAACCAGAGAGAGGGAAGTAGACCGACTGTTAAATGAACCAAAAGAAACATAAGTAAAAGACATTTGTTCAATATAAATATCAGAGTTTATTGAGTTTTTTTAGCCAATTTAAATTTGATGACAAAAGTTCATTTCATTGCTCCGAGTATATTTCTCACATGATATATTGGCGTTAATAATACATATATATATAATATTTAAATATAACTAGTTTTTATAACGTTATTGATTTATAGCGAAGAATAAATATTACACAAGAATATCGATGAAAATAAATTCACTTTAAGTATCATTTATTAATTCTAGTATGAATCCATGTTCGCTTCAACTTACAAAATACATAATAGGAAATTTATAAGCTACTGTACAATTTGAATCCAACTGATTTCAAATCAAGGTGGAAACTCTTAGAAATAAGTATGTAATGATTAAATGTAAATGTAAAATATAATTTTAGGTAATCCCCCAATCAGTAATTAAACTACTAAATGTAAGAAAATAGTATACAAATTTACAAATTGCAAACAAAGGAATGTACCCTCTAGCTCGCTATGAAAATATTCTGCAGCAATTTTAATTCAATATAAGTATGTATACATGCGAAGCATAGTTTTGAATTGAAAATGCTTTAGGACACCACAATTTGAATTCTTTGTATGGCGAGTTTTTGGGTTGCCTCATGTGCAAGGATAGCAAATGGATATGCGAATAGTATTTGCTTATGATGACGTCTTATTTATACTACTTCCAGCGTACGAGTGAGTATATTTTCATTTAAATGTAGGATGATTATAACTTAATAATATCAAGTACAAAGTTCTATAGTTTAGATCCATATTCAATATGTTTCCCTTTCATTTTAGACTTTCCGACATTGTGCTATGTTGATACTATTCTATAAAAAGGTTGGCTACACAATCGTTATTGTTTGTGTTCGATGCTCCGGCTTGAGATCATCAAAACGCATTTCTTTTGCTTTGTGACATGTTTTCATTGAATGTTGTACACCATTTGTCAGAGATTGTTGGTGTTGTTGTTGTGATATCGTACAACCGTTTTGTTTTGCACATCCGTTTAAGGTTATACCACTAATACCGTTTGTTAATATTGCAGTAGACGATATTTCATCAGATTTATCACTTAATGTTGCAGACGACGTTTGAGTGTCCTGCGGAAGTGGATCGCCAATCATAGTTGTTTTGACAGGCTTATAGGTGAGCTTATCAAGGTTCAAGGAAGCACGCCTAGTAGGACAAGCGGCAACAATATGATTAAGATTGGTTAGAGTTGTTGAGATCACGGTGTGGCGACGTCCATTGGAATCTTCTGACGTTGTTGATGTTTCGATCATGGGAAAATGTGTTGTATAGCTGGCGAATTCTGGTTTACTTCTGGAAAGTGGATTGAGAATTTAGTGAATATATTGAAGAAATTGAGTGTTTTAGTTACAAGAAGAAGAAAAGGTTAAGAATGAAATCAACAGCGACTAGTCACAACCATCAATTACCTCGTCTCCCTTTAGAGAGCAGCATGCAAATAGATTAATTTTAAAATATAATTTATTTTTAAATATGTTTGTTATAAGTAATGAAAAAATTAACCGACTCTGCAGTTTTGTTTTATTAACGTGAATAAGTATTTTTTAAACTGTTATTTACTTTCGAATTTGTTCTATATACAAGATTTTTCATTTGTTTGTTTCTGTTTTTTCTTTTTTATTTATTTCAATACTTTTGATTAACTCAGTCTAAGTCCTTTCTTTTTTATTAGTTTGTTGAGCAAAATTAGAAAGCTGAATCTAATCAATTATTCAGTGTTGAAGGCATAATACTTAATCGCAAACCTACGCATGTTCCCCAATCATTTCTCCTTTTAATATATTAATTTATCCCGGTGGTAACAAATAGTTGTTTTACGAGAGAGAGGCCAGAAGTGAAAAGGATCGAAAGATCGTCGACTTAATGAACGAGAAGGTGAATACGCAACATGCTAGGGAGCACCATACATGACGCCGTAAAAGAGAGGCTGAACGAATCAGAAGTGGAAGGAGTCGAATGATCGTCGACTCGATGGACTTCGTAGGATCGTATAAGGCCGCAACCACAAAAAAATCGGGGTTCGCCGAATCGCGCGGTACAAAAGATTAAAATTGCGGACAACACACGCCTGGGAGGGACAACATTATTTGTTCGTTTAATTCTCCCAACGCCTCTATCCGTCCCAGGCGTGTATTGTCCATAACTTTAGTACCGCGCGGTTCGACGAACCTCGATTTGTGTGGTTGCGGCCTAATACACGTCGTAGAAGAGAAGTTGAATAGATTACCCAGCGTACGTGGGATTTAACAAACGAGTTCAAGGGTACACCATAAAAAGCTTAGAAGATTGAGGACTAAATCCGGAGGAGTGTTCTAACTAAAAACTCGCTGTAGTAATCTGGTGGATAATACGAGATATTGAAATGTCAATGTCACTTGTCAATATCTACGCTTGTCATCCCCGACATCTGGAAACAAGGTCGCATAGTCCCATGCCTTAAACCAAGAAAAAGTGCCAAACTAGGAACTTCCTACAGACCGATTACGATTCTGTCACCTGTAGCAAAGACGCTGGAAGCCCTCATCCACCCCATTCCCGTTTCAAATGCGAAGCTAGAACCCCATCAGCACGGATTCAGACGTATGCACAGTACGACCACCGCTCTGGACGCGATCACTACACGTGTAAGAGACCGACTAAACCAGCGTACACCATGCCATAGAACCATCATGGTGGCGATTGACCTATCAAATGCGTTTGAAAGGTCAATAACTCCATGCTTCTGGCAAACCTACTCAACATGCATGTTCCGACACAAGAGATAAGATGGATTGCCTATCTAGCTGGAAGGAAATCCTTCACCGAGTTTCGAGGCAGTCGTTCCACACTCAGAAACATCAAATTAGGTGTTCCACAGGGTGGGGTTCTCTCTCCCACCTTGTTTAACATCTACATGGCAGGTCTCCCAACACCTCCGGAAGGCATTGAAGTTATCTCATATGCCGATGACTGCACTGTACTTGTCACGGGAGCGGATAGGGAAGTCATGCGCGTAGATATCAATAGATATTTAGCGCGACTAGAAGCTTTCTTTCTTAGCAGAAATTTAACCATCTCAGCGTCCAAATCGTCTGCGACCTTCCTTACCACCTGGTCAGGTGATTGTCGGTGGCCGGTTGGGGTACGTATTGGCAACAAACCAGTTCATACTGTTGCAAATCCAAAAATTCTCGGGCTTCACTTCGAGAAAATGATGACTTCAGCTCATCACGCGGAAGCGGTATGTGAAAAAATGCGCAGTAGGAACACAATTCTTAAAGCACTGGCTGGCAGCACCTGGGGCAAAGATAAAGAGACTATGCTAGCCACTTATAAAGCGGTGGGTCGAGCAGCGGCTGATTTTGCGGCGCCAGTTTGCCGCAAGGTCTTTTTAACACAAACTGGAATAAAATCCAAGTCTGCCAAAATTCTGCTCTACGCAAAGCCACAGGGTGCCTTCTGATGTCTGCCCAGGACCACCTACATCAGGAGACACATTTGATGATTTGATGCCAATACGACACCACAATCGACTACTCACAAAACAATATTTAGTAGGTTGTCATCGAGAGGATCATCCTAACCGTGACCTTATGGACAAAATTCACCCACGCAACATCAAACGTGGTCTTCATGACCTTGAGAGAGAGGTCCAGGGTTACAAAAGGGATCCTTTCGATGAAGATTGATACCGGGCTGCCATTGCTATGATTCACACTGAGGAAGTGAATCGATCTATTGCAAGTTTAGGTACGAACAGAGTCCTCTCAGCGCTCCCACCACCTATTTCGCCTGGGGAGATTAGGCTCCCGAGAGCCACCAGAGTAACTTTAGCCCAACTTCGGTCAGGCTTCTGCTCACGCCTCAATTCGTATCTATCTCGGATAGACCCTAATATACAAAACATATGCCCAAATTGCGCTGACATTGGAATGCCACGGGAATATTTTTAGTTTAGACGTGTTTAGACCTAGCTATTATTTCTGTTATATCCCACTTGCTCGGAAGTTAACGAAGGTAGCATACTTGAAAATTCACCAAAGTCACATGTTCGACATCAATGCCATCAAGGGTTGACCTCAAGGCGGTGTACTCTCTCGTTGGTCGATGAATTACTCTCGCTATTTGAAGCACAGGGTTTCTTTGCCATAGGCTAGGCTGACGACATAACTATTGTGGTCAGGGGCACTTTCGAGTCCGTCATAACTGATTTGATGACCTCGGCCATAACCGTCGTCAATAGACTATCTATAGGTGCACCGTAACAGGGCTTAGTTGACACACAAAACAGTTCTAGTGCCATTCAAAAGAAAAATCGACCCTAACGTTTTACCCATCTACTTAAGAGAGAGCGTTCATATTTCCTACTCCAAAGAGGTTAAATGCCTTGGCATAAGTAAAGCAATTTTATGGAAAAACTTGGGGTCTTTCGCGCAGAATGACGGAATGCTTATACTTTATGCTAGCACGACCTGTAGTTCCATACGCTTCGCTGGTGTGGTGGCCTAACACACTGGAACAAAACGCCAGGAAGATCAATAATAAACTCCAACGATTTGCCTGTCAGGCATAACTGGTATTTTAATTACCAACTTCACCTAGCCCTGGAAGCCATCTGGAGCCACTACTCAATTTTAATGTGAGAAACCGCAGCCCTAAGCGCTCTTAACATCCGTTTATCGTCTGATAATCGTATCAGTTGGCAAATGTTGCCAGAATTTCTTATTAAATACTATTGTTCTCATAAGGCAAAAATTTAACTTCATAAAAATGTAAACTGGCGTTGTTAATTTATACCTTGCCAAAAGAATTTTCTCTCGCCGCTAGACACCATCCAGTTCCGGACAGTTCAAGCACATTCGTGGTAGAAACTCATAAGTGTTGGTATGCAATCCGAAAAGCGGTATTTTCCCTATACCGAACGTATTGTAATTCAAAGATAAATGTAACCGCGCGGCATGTGTAGATTGTAGTGGGTGAACGGTGAACTATTGTAGGGCATTGCAGGGGATTTGTTGTTGATTGCGACATTTCAAGGCTCTAGCTGCTAAGGTTTAGAGGTTACATCCGTCAAAAGATGAGATTTTAAGATGAAAAAATCAGCCATTGTACTCTATTCCGATTCCTTGATCAACCTCTATAGGAAAATGCATACTAATGAAATGACTCAGCATGGGTTTTAGGTAGTTTTTTCCCAAATTTAATTAAAATCCATTTAAAACGGCGTTACAAGCCGTGCTCTGTGGCTATGATTGTTCGGTCACTACTCTGTGATATAGAGATTCATAGAGAGAGAGAGTTTCTAAACTCGTCATGACCCGCCGTAAATTTATTATTCAGAAGAAGATGATAAGAAACATTCTTATTGTAGAATAATAAACTAACAATGCGACTAATAAGTGGTATGGCCGACAACCGTATCACACTTCGAATTTTGTTGTCTTTGTAACGTTGACGATTACACATGCCACACGGTAGTCGTCAACGCACCATCCTCCACTAGGAGTTAGGGTAAATCAAGGTAGGTAAAAGCCTAGGGGAACGACATGGCATCCCTATCGTAACTATGAAGAAATCCTTATTCTCCTCGTGAAATATTGCCACCAGGTTTAGATAAGATTTATCCCTCAGGCTCGTCCTTTGGTATTTGGTTTACTATAATTCGGTGACTCACCCCTCGCTCCGCTCAGATCTAACACTGTCAGTCTCGCATTAAGGTACGTGTTCGTAGAGACGACTCTTGGGATGATGGCTCAGCGATCGTAGTTTTGCATCCAATTCCGAGCCATATTTGCATATTTTTGTAATGGTGTTACTTTCCATGTGTCGACCATAACATGTCTGTATAGAAAATATGCGCGTATAGTGGTCAGAACCGATGGTTTAACTGCGATCCCTGAGCGATCATCACATGAGTCGTCTCTACGAACACGTACCTTTAGAGAATTCGCCAATATTTTTGACGAAGTGCAAGCGCAGCGAGCAGTGAGCTAATGGAAAGCAATTTGTTGGATTTAGATCTCTGGCTCGTCCATACATTTACTCAAATCCTATAGCTCGTCTGTTAACTAAGACCTCGCTGTCTGTCGCCCTTTTCACAATTCGCCAAAAAGTTGATACGTAGCGCTGCTTGGAAATAGGATGAAGCGAGCGCAACAAGCGGTGAGTTAATGTCAGGCAATTCGTAAGCTTTATATTTCTGACTCGTCCATACATATACTCAGACCCTGCACCTCGCCCTTTACTCCGCTCAGACCTCGCTTTATCTGTCTCGCTATTTAGTATTCGCGACGTAGTGCTGTTGCGAAACAAGGTAAGTCCAGCGAGCGGTAAGCCAATGGATGACAATTCGTAAAATTTAGACCTCTGGCTCGTCCTTAAGTTTACCTAAATCCTGTGCCTTGCCCTTCGCTTCATCCAGACCTCGCCATGCCTTTTGCGCTTTTCAGAATTCGCCTAAATTTGCCACGCAGTGATGGTGCTAAGAATGATAAAGCGAGGTGCAAGCGCGGGGATCGGTAAGCCAATGGACGCCATTTCGTGAAATTTAAACCTATGACTCGTCCGTATAACCTGTAGCTCAGAATTTTCTGCGCGCTCACACTCTGTCTGTCGTGCATTAGAAAAACAGCCAACATGTTTGCGGCATAGACCTCGGACCTGGAACCTGGATATATGACTCTGGATTTGCTTGACAACCGAATTCCGCTAGTTTGTGTACAGCATTGGGCTTTTGGGAGTCTGGTCACCTTATTATAGCCTGTATATTTTAAACTTTAAATATACCTTTCAATGAAAAATTTGAATATATAAGTTAAACCCCCCCCCCCCTTGGATGATTCCTGCGCACGGGCCTGAACGGGGCCATCAGTGAATGCATCCTGTAACAGATTCCCGCCCTACCAATCTGCTGGTACCACATTATATGATCGCGGAACTGCGCTCGGCAGGAAGTTCACCCTTTACATCCCGGACCCGGCGAAATGGACTTATGACATCCCGTGCATTGATCTTAGAAGCATCATTTCGTTCACGGATAGCTCTACGACTGATCACGGTGCAGTTTCTGTAGTCTTTGGTCATAATACCAGGATCTCGGTTATAATGGATTGGCCTAGCGTCTTCCAAGCCGAGATTCATGTTATTGGAATTTGTATTAAGTAGATCCTGGGATGGGGTCTCTGTATGTGTACATATCGCCCATTGTACCGATAGTCAGGCTACAATCAGGGCGCTATCTTCGCAAAAGTTGGTCAGCGATTGTTTTGAACTCCATCACGACCTCACCTTCCGCAAATCGGTATCAATATATTAGGCACCTAGTCACAGATGTGTTTAGCTAGCAAGAGTGTTCATTCTTTTCTATTCTTCGGTCCTGAGCCCTTTTGTGGAATAAGGTTGGAAGCTGCCAGAGGTATGATTGGTACCTGTATGTCATGCCTCAGGTTGAGCTACTGTATGGATCATCCTGGTCTATGACTTGATCAGGCGCTAGTGTGCCTCTTCGGCTACTCAAATATTAAGTATCTGTACAGAGATAAGACTACTTTTAGGCTTTCCGGGCATTTTAGGTTCCGCTACCATCTTAATAAAATTCTCTATCACGAGAAACAGTGTCTCGCCTTTGCTTGGATGAAGACGAAACCTACATTCTGCTATGTGATTGCCCAGCGATCGGCAGGAACAGGAGATCAATCCTTGGACGTGACCCACTAAGCTCCACGATGATAGAAGCTTCCTTTGAAGAACCTTCTGGCCCTTATCAAGCTTGTTGTTGATATTCTAAATTAGAAGTCTTAGACACAATATACTTTTAAGTATCATTGCCGACCGCCTTGGGTAGGTCCTAAAAACGTATTATTATTTTGCGCGAATATCGTTCTGTCTATAAAGGTTGTATTATTATTATTTGATGTTCGAGTTAGCTCGATCTCCGCTAACGACAATATTATAGAGGGTAAAAGACTTCTTCCATGCGGGCACCCCCTGTTAACGGTAGTAGGTAAAACCTCAAATCACTTGATGCGACATTTGGAAGAAGCACCGCTGCGCCTGAGTGCATAAAAATGTATTAATATCTTCAGCGTCTCAGGTTACTTAACGTGATAGGTGACAGAAAACCTTTAAATCAACCACCAAAGCCGCATCTTCGAGGCATCCCCCCTTCAGCGGTTAAGCCCTATCATGGCTTAGCGATGTGCCGTCAACTCATCCCAAGAAAAAAGCTTCAAGTCAAGAAACCTGACAGGCAGCCAAAGCCCGACGTCGGGTTATCGTGCCACATTGACGATGATTCATGACAATATGACAGGAACTACCTGCACTGGCTGAAGATGCCAAAGTACATTGATTTCTTCAGCAAGTGCCCTGTAGTTATCCTTCGTTTCTGCATGTTTTCTTTTGATATTGCTGTTATGAGGAATAGCAATATCAATAATCCACGCAGAGTCACTGAGTTTGTAAGAGTATATCGGGTCTATTGTGGCAGACCGAGTGATCAGTAAGGGCCTGGCGATCCCAGTACAATGTCAAGAAAGTGCTGTCGAACACTGCTTGTGGGCTATACTGGTAAATCGGTTTGTCTCACCGTTCAACTCGTGCTTGTATGCAAGGTGTTGGTGGATAACCGCATCCGAATAGTCCGCCGGTGCCAATACAGGACACCCAGAGATGATATGGTCTCGCATTTCTTGCAGCGAACCACACATTCTGCATCGGACATCATCCACCCGTTGATTGCAAATATGAATGGCAATCTTTTCGGAACAGAGGAGCCCTGCACTAAGCCATCTGTTTGACGTACACCAACTTTAACAAAGCTGACTGGGACAGCTTTAAAAGGTTCACCAACGAGGCTTTTGCTAGTCTCACCGCCCCAAGTGATGTACGTATGGCTGAAAAACAAATTAGACGAATTATTCTCACTGCAGCTAAGAGATACATTCCAGCAGGCCGCATTCCCAGCCTAAAACCCAACTTCCCAACATCTGCGGCTAAATTGGCAAAAACTAGGGATCAACTCAGAAGTGCAGACCCAAGTGACCCACGGATAAACGACCTCAATGACATCATAGTCAAACAGGTCAACAACCACAGGAGAGGCATATGGGATATGGCAATCACATCTCAGAAAACTAAATTTAAACACTGGTGTGAGCAAACTCTGGAACACGGTTAGAAACCTATCCAACCCCACTAAAACTCAAGGGAGGGTTTCTATCAAGTTTGGTAACTCAACCGTGAGCGACGATAATAAATGCGCAAACCTATTCAACAAACAATTCGTCGAACACCCAACTAAGGATAAACTCAAGCGCAAAATCACACGAGACATCCGAAACACTAAAGTTGATGAACATCTCCAAATCACCTCTACAGAAGTTGCAATGGCCATAAAGAATGCCAAAAATTCAAAAGCACTTGGTCCAGACGGTATAGCAATGATCATGCTCAAACACCTCGACACACCGGCCATAGAGTATATCACTGCCACGATGAACCTTTCGTTACGAACATTCATCATACCAGAAATTTGGAAGAGAGGCCGTATCATACCGTTACCCAAACCTGGTAAACAACACTCCTTAGGAGAATCCTACCGACCAATCACGCTTTTATCCCCTGTGGCGAAAATATTGGAATCGCTGATACACAAGACTCTTGCGACGCACATACAACTCGCTAATCACCAACACGGCTTCCGAAAAATGCACAGCACCACCACTGCACTAGACCGAATCATGTCTAAGGTCTTCAATGGGATCAACCAGCCCCCGTCGTTTAAGCGTACCATTCTTGTGGCTTTAGATCTGTCGAAAGCGTTTGATACGGAGAACCACTCGCTCCTACTGACGGATCTCCGCAATTCATCCACACCGCCGCATATAGTCAAATGGATCGCAAACTACCTTGCCGGACGTCAATCCAGCACCGAGTTTAGAAATGGGAAATCTAAACTAAGAAGGATAAAACAAGGCGTACCACAAGGCGGGGTACTTTCCCCCACCTTGTTCAACCTATACATGTCAGGGCTTCCCACCCCACCCGAAGGAATAGACATTGTATCCTATGCTGACGACTGCACCATAATGACATCTGGCAACGACATTCCCGACATGTGCGATCTCATCAACGGTTACTTGGAAGAGCTCAACCTTTTCTTCAACAACAAGAACCTAATGCTATCAGCGCCAAAATCTTCGGCCACCCTCTTTACCACATACAACAAAGAATTCAACCAACGGCTTAACATCAGAGTAAATGACACTGAAGTTCCCACTATCCGTCACCCCAAAATTCTTGGCGTCACAATTGATAATCACGGCCTATTCAACACCCATGCCGACAACATTAGTGACAAAATGAAGGGCAGAAACAAGATCCTGAAGTCCCTTGCTGGCAGCAAATGGGGCACTGATAAGGAGACTTTACTCACCACCTACAAAGCCGTCAGTCATTCTGTGGTAAATTATGCAGCACCGATATGGACAAATACCCTATGCAAAACCAACTGGAAACGGATTCAAACATGCCAAAATGCAGCCATCCATGCGTACCATTACTGGTTGCGTTCGCATGTCATCGCAAGACCACCTTCACCAAGAAACCAAGCTGCTAGACCTCAAGGCACACAATGATCTCCTGGCTAAGCAATATCTTGTTGGTTGTCATCGAAGCTTACACCCAAATCATGACCTCATGGACAAAACCCCACCACCACGTCATGTAAGACATTCGTTAAGGGACATGGAAAGGGAAGTCAAAAGGTTTAAACGAGTTCCTCTCGATAACTCCAACATATATAAGGCGGCCCTAAATCAACTGCACACCAGCGAGGTAACCAAAGCCACAAATAGGCTATCCGTAAACCGCGTCCTTCGCGCTCGACCACCCGACATCTCAGCCGACGAACAACAACTACCGAGAGCCACACGTACCACCTTGGCTCAGCTTCGTTCTGGATTTTGCTCCAGACTAAATTCGTTTTGGTCACGCATTGACAACAGCATTGGAAATATTTGTCCAGCATGTGGAGCCAGCCCACACGACGTGGATCATATATTTGACTGCACTGCCGCACCTACGCATCTAACACCTATCGCACTATGGGAAAACCCCATCGAAGTTGCGATCTTCTTAGGTCTTGACCTTGAGGAGAGGATGCCTACGATTTATGAATGATGATACAAGTTTCCCCCTCCTCTCTTGCGCCGCTACAACAACTACAGATAAAAAATAGGTGCTAAAGGCAACCCAAGTGTTTACCACGAATTACCTTTGCCTTCCATTCGTCAATCCTCTCTTGGTTTGACTTCACTAAACATAAAGGCGCAAATGAATGATCCTTCAACTTTAGTGGAGTAAGGCCGTCGTACGCCTTACAAACGAGAACTCGTTGTTGCTTTGCAGTAAAAATAAGTGCGAAGCGAATAGACCTGCCTATCATGTTGAGCGGCAATATCGATTAGGCCTCTGCCTCCAATGTTGAGTTTTAAGATGGTCGTCGCTTCCTGAATATAACTTGATGTCATCTAAGTACATCAAGTGAGTCAGATGGAACTTTGACAACAAACCATGTTTGATGGCAAAACCAAACCTCTTAGCTGAGTTCAAAACTGATGAAAGAGGCTTCAGTGCCAAATAATCCCATTGGAAAATGCCCCTCCGGATGTGAATCGTTTGGGAAAACATACTGCCCTCAGTTGATGGCACCGAAAGAATTTTGCGCCACCCTTCCATCACTTTTAACAAGAAATTTATTAGCACAAGATCCACCTAATATATGCGAAGGACTTCGATTAGCCAAGTGTGGGAGATGCTGTCAAATCTTTTGCCTAAGCGATGCAGCACGAAAACATATTTCCCTTTTTTTCCGTGTAGCTTTAGTTACTACAACAGAATCGATCGTAAGTTATTCTTTTCATCCCCTTATCCAACTCGGCAGCCCTTTTGCTATCGGCAAGGATATTAATTCCCGCGAGATGGCAACAGATCCTGCGACTAATAACCAGGGCAACCAAAGAATGCAAAATGCATATTTTTTTTTTGGATATGCTATCAAGATATGGTTGATACATAAATCCGATTTATGGAAAAAGAAATCGATAGAGATATATTTAATAGTGCATATTTTTTCATATTTTGTCAATAAATGCATATTTTGCATATAAATGCATAAAAACATATTTTTCATATTTTTTTTTTGCATATTTCTATGATCCTACGAAAAAAAAATAATTCTTTCCAACATTTAATGCACGGAATCCAATTAAATTCCCTATGTAGAAAAAGTCGAAAAGTATTGAGTGGTGCTCACACCAACGCGGCACGAATTTCTTGACGCGAATTCGCCAGTTCACAGCTAATATCTATTGTTGCCTTAGAACCCCGCAGGGGGTCTGGGTCCCTGTGATATCAGATCATTGGTGGGTTACGGCATCACGTTCCGCAGGGGGGCCCCTGGTATGGTTGATACGCAATGGCGTGGATCTGTACAAAGACCATTCGGGCGATAACGTTCCCGAGCTCCCTAGCTATGAACGGGTAGCTCTTGGCATGACTGACCTCCTCCCATAGTTTACGGGAGGGAAGTCATATAAAGACCGAGCACGATAAACGGTGATCTCTGGTGGGAGGATCATACGGTTAATCGTGTGAGCTTCGGAGCTGGCGGCTTCGCATAACCCGAGCCTCGAAGGGGCTAGTTAGGGAGAATAGCCTTGGTGGAAAATGCCTACGCGCCTGTATCTAACTAGTTTGTGGATTGATGACCACACGGCCCCAATCGCATTGCTAACTAGTAAACTGAAGGGGCCGGATGTGAAAAGCAGCGCTACGAGTCTGCTTTAAGCACATCTGAATTTCGGCAGCAACAACAACAATATCGGAAACAGAACTCCTTATGAAAACAAGCCAAATTTGCCGTAATTTTTTGCAATAATACATTTTAGTTTGTTCTTATCGATCAAAGATTCTGTTGATAAAAATAATTTTTATTGAAAAAAGCTTTATTTATACGAGCATGGTTTTTAATTTTAAGGTCATATTTTACTATTTTAAGGGCATCTTTTTCAATTTTAAAAGCATATTTTAGGCGCCTAAAATGAAGTTTTTAGGGCATATTTTGGTTGCCCTACTAATAACGTATTTATAGAAGGTCGGCAAGCACGTTATCGGCCTTGTGGCAGCAGAGTCTCCTACTTTTACGTTTTAGGTAATAAGAAGAACACCTGCTGCAAGAAAATATGAAATCTCCTCAGGATTCCTAATAAGCCGATTGGTTTGTCGTGCAAGCAGAAATAAATTAATAAAATACATTGTGTGTGAATGTGCGGCAGAGCTAGCAGATGGCTAGCGGTTTTAGGGAATGCCACAATAATATTGAAAGCCATGAGTTCCAGTTTTAAATAGAATCAAATATGGAAATTACACAAGAGTCAATGATGAAAGAAAAGGTCGATCATTTATTAATCGACTTTTAAAAATCGCTGAGGATCGCAAGGAAATGGGTCCAGCGAGTGTTATTCGGCAACTCCCCGAACCTGCGGACATGGGCAATAAGGTGCTTTAATTTGGCAAATTGGTTGTATGGTCACTCGGCAGTTGTCTTCTAAAAGACGTGTCGAGTGCTTCCTATTTGGTCACTTTGCGAAGTAAAGCAGTGAATTATTATTATATAAAATGTCGTGCCCAACAGGGAGAAGGACATTAACAATGCAAATTTTACGACTAATCAAATAATGACTGATAAAGCTTTTACTAGACGGAAGTTTCTAATGTTGCGATGGTTGCATAGTTTGCTTGTGGGAATGATATCATAGGGGGATGAAATTACGCCTTCAACACTAACTAAGATGATTTTTTTCAGTTTTGAGTAATTCAGCCCGATCAATAAATGTCCGGAATTTCGATAATTCGAGAGTTTCTTATAAAATGTAATTATATTCTTATTTTCTATTCACAAAATTTCAGATAGTCTATGTAAGAGAAACCTATAGCGTACAGAATATAAAAATGGCTTACTATTTAAGGGCCGAATTCTAAATACTCTTTATCTAATACCTGTCGGTTGGTTAGTCTTATCGTATAGACAAGACGCGGACTATTCTCCGAAAGCTTTTACATTATATTGAATTGATTTTTTGTATATAAACAAATATTCAATTCAATATAATGTAAAAGCTTTCTGAAAATAGTGCGCGTGTTGTCTATTCGGCCACTGGATAAGCTGTACGAGAAACTGGCCCTAAATGTATTAGACATACTATTAGCTGCCAACATCTATCACATTTCGTTTTTAAAGTTACTACTTCATTTTATCAAAAATATTTTCATACTTCCTATAAATATTTTTTTAGTCACCAGTTGGATTATTATTTATTAATGAAATGCTTCTCTAAACAATCATTATTGTACAGTTAAATAAATTTTAATTCTTAAAGGCACTGTGAGCAACATGAATCTACACAGGAACGCATTATATGCAGTATGCATAAAATATTAATAGCACACAAAACCACTATTGCTAAGACTAAATCACAAAAATATACCTGTCCAATATGAAGTCTAATGCATTGAAAATAGCATTCGCACAGTGATAAATAGATAGTTGGTTCGGTATTAATTGAATTTTTAAATTTAATTTTAAATAAATTTCAACAAAAAAAAATGTATGACCACCACCGTGAATTATCCATAATTGCAGCATGAAATAGATTTGTTCAACCGATTATTAGGTGAAATGGCGAATCGTGGAAAAGAGTTTGATCTCAATTTACTTGAACGTTATGTGTTGAATGTAATAATAAAAATGAAAAATATTATCGCAAATTCTGTTACGCAAGTTGAATAATACACCCATGAATATGTTTCGGTGATTATTCCAGATAGCAAATAAATTCGCCGTATTATTACGAATATTTGACAGAGACCGATTATAGCAATTGGCATATGAAACCGTTGGCCACGAATATGTTCGATCGATAGCCACATTTAAATTTATATTTTGATAAAAAGATTTTACGCGTAAACTAAATTCGTAAAATTTATTTAAAATAGTCGTGCAACAGGCCGAAAACATTTCAGCTTGAGGCAGTTCTATGAAACTCGATAGTTTTATTAAAAAGACCGAATAGAAGTGTTGCAATTTCGTAATAATATACATTTGACGAGAGGTCCTATTAAAATGATACAATCTTTAAATCTATTGAAAAAATATAAAAATAAATATTTCAACGTTACCTTGCCAGTCCTTCTTGGCCTATAGATAGAGGCCGCACCTAAAAGAAGAAATGATGTCTGTTAGATGCAGAAAGATAATGAATGTTAATTGTAACAAAATGATTGCAGAAAGTCTGGAAAGCAAGTATTGCAATAGATGACATGGTAAGAGTGAATATTGTGCTTTGAATACGAATCATGAAAAATAGATTGTATCGTGGTCTGTGTTTATTTCGCACTTTACAGTGTCTACTGTAAGAGTACAGTAAATTGAAACAATTTCTAACTTATAATCCCTCACTAAGGGCGCATTTATGCACGCGGGCGCCGCTGCGATTCTAGCAGCGGTGCACCGCCGTGCATAAATGGTCAACAGCGGGACCACACAGCGGTTCGCTACTATGCATAAATGATCCCATTAATCTCAATGCAATTAAAAATCGCGGCGGGGCCCGCTGCTGTTTCTAGATTGAGTTACTTGGATTTACAAATCGCCGCGGTTCTGAGTTGGATGGAAATAGTACGTGATGAAAATAGTACATGATAAGTGATTCTGTGAACAGGAAGCATTGGAAATATGGATCCCGTATTGCTCGTTTCTTTGTTAAAAAGGCGTAGGCGTAGGCGTAGACGATGGAGTGTACACCCAATCAATCAAAAAAGATACGTAGATAGAACTTTCTGAAATTTGTATCACTTGTTACGTAACGACAGCGATAAGTTTTTCAATTATTTCCGGATGTCGATAGCATCTTTTGACGAATTAGTTTGTAAATTGAAACAAAATGCAATTTCGAAGCCAGAAGTACTAGCAGGACTCAATTTTCCGATGGAAAAGATGCTAATGATTACAATCAGGTATGAATAATATTACAGTAAAAAAACCAATGAATGAATCCATGTTTTATTAAAGAATACAATTAAAAAGAAAATAATACAAAAAAAAAAACATTACAGTAAAAAAATATTTGAAAAGAACAATTAATGAATCCATGTTTTATAAAAGAATCATAAAGGTGGGTAACGCAAAAGTTTTTCCGTGAAAAATTCAAGCCTAATTCTATAAATAAGCAGGTATGTTCTTATTTATTATTCTGACATCTATGGGCTTTTATTTTTTAAACGAAATCTTCGTCTGAGAAGAGGCTATCTATTTCCGTTGTGGCTGAATCATTACTAGGACTTAGCAATCCGGTACTGAAAGGATTATTTACTTCCTGATAAGGTATTGAGATGACCGAGTACTGCAGGCCACTGGTTTCTTCTGACGAATTTTGCGTAATCACTGATGTTAGTGCGGATATTTGTGTTCGCTGATGAGAATTGGATGCGGGTACGGATATGGACTGATCTATGAACCTTTCTATGTTCACGTCGCAACTTTTGATTGCCATTACAAAAGAAAACACCAGGCAATATGTTTGTGGACCCAAAAATTATTAAAATGCTAGGACGACGATTTGAATGTACGAGCGTGTGGAGTGGACCCGCCGCGTTTCACAATTGCACGAGACTATATGAGACTGTTTATGCATGGCAGCGTACCGCTGCGGTCGCCGCTGCTGCCCATTTATGCATGGCGGTTCGCTTCGTAGCAATTGAAAATTTACTAGAGGGGCCCGCTGCGGTTTCATTATACATGGAATCAGATGAGAGTATTTATGCACGCGGGCCCCGCGGCGATTCTCGCAGCGGCGCACCGCCGTGCATAAATGCGCCCTAATCCTTCAATAGTTAACATTTTAGCGAAATTCCTTCACTCATAATATACGTTTTCGCGACAAATTGAGAGCCGGGCCAAAATTTATCGAATCAGCCAGAACATTCATTTTTTGAATATCATCTTTCCCCCTGTAAACATTACCAGTATCCTTGCTTTAGGCGCGATGAGCGATTCAGAGCCAAATGAAATGAATGAGTTTGGCAAGCAAAGTACACTGTCAAAATCCGAAAAAATTTAGAGCAAACGAAAACAAAAATATTAATGTCGGTAACAGCCGACAATTTATACTCGGTACAAAAACTAAGTTTAGTGTGACTTCCTTGATGATGGTGGGCCTTTAAATAGTGAATATTACCCCGGGATGAGATAGAATGATCAGCCTGCTCGATTCCTGATCGCTAGAAAGTGGTTCATGATATCTGATGATATGATTTTCCATTTCGATAGCCTTTTGCGGTGCTCAGTGGGTATAATACTATCGGATTTTTTTAGCAATAGGCGTACTTTTTTTGTACTCCGGTGTAGGTTAGTTTAGTGTAACTACATCCTATATGGGTCAGGTTGTTATTGTAACCCCATGTAGTTCCTCTAAACTAACCCACACCGGAGTACAAAAAAGAACGTCTATTATCTCTTTGTGACGCCTCCTACTCTAGACTAATACTCTGCCTAGATCGGTGGTCCCTGAGACCTTTGATGTGGTCTTCACATACATAATTCATTTTAAGCTTCTTGATTTTAAAGGACCCCAAACTTTACTTGGTTTTTTTTTTTAATTAACGGGATATTGAAGGTTCAAACCGGTTAAGTTAAATGGTTCTGACTGTTTTCATCGATATATTTAGTCATTGTACGTTATGGTTTCCAGTGTAGGTATTTTCCCTCCATTGGTCGTGAAAAAATGACTAAATTGAAATCTACGTCATTATTATTAAGAACAAGGTAGTGAAACTGAACCAACTATGTCCAACTGCAAACGATGGAAGGCACCAAAAATCTTCCCAGATGGCAGAGCAACAATAAGTTTCGCTCATATAACGACGGCTACGACGTGTTGTGCAGAGTAAACAAAAATACGTAACAGTTTCAATCAAATGTAATAGAGATGTCAAAAAGTAACTAACCGTTACTTAGGTAGTCGTTACTATTAAATATCGAAAGAAACGACTACCGAATACAAAAAGTAGTCGTTACATGTGGACCGAACACCAAACAAGCAAAGCAACTCGTATGTATGTACGCAGGTACAAACGCAAGAATCGAGCAGACCGAGTAGTACACAGTGTGATATCTACGCAAGTGCGAGAATCGAGCAAGCATAGTAATACCAACGCCGTCTAGATATTAAGGCCGCAATGTAGAATCTTAGACGTCAAAATCAGCTTATAATTTTAGGTTGCTTTTTGCTTTTTATTACGTCACTACTTGTTTTTGTTGTTTGTTCGTGTAAATAAAAAATTTAAGAGCTAAACTATGACAGCATTGTCCAGCTGAGTTGCGGCTATGATATATCTAGATGGCGTTGGTAATACACAGTCTCATATCTACTCTCATAGTGCAGTCATATTAGCATTTCAAATAGAAAAAAATAGAGTAAGGCTAATATTTGTGGTTTTTAACCCTCGGATGGTTCAGGTAAATTTTACATACGTAAATGGTTCAGTGGGGTCTGACAGACCCCAAGGCAAAAATTGCTCTAAAACTTAAATTTTTGCTTTTTTGCAACATTTGTTTGAGCTAGAAGTAACTTTGAAGCCTTTTGATTAAGTGGTATATAAGAAAAGTGGAATTTGGACAGCAGCTTTTAGTATGTGGAAGAAAAAATTAGGTGGTGTCAAATTTGAGGGTAATTTGAACTTATCACAAATAAATCAATATAAAAAATAAAATTTTAACAAAATTTTATTTTTATTAGTCAAAACGTATTTAATACTAATTAACAAAGATAAGTACATCAACATTTTTCAGCTTAAGTTAATATTTTTTCTTAAATCGGGATCCAAAGTTAGTCAATATTTAGAGCATTCTTCTTCACAGCTTTTTGCTCGATGGTCTTCGCAAATTGGCTTCTTGCACTCGTTACAATTGTATTTTGTCTTCCGATCATTTGCTCGTGGGCATAGAGAGCATCTTTGCCTCTTTGGGGACCATCTGACCCCATTGGGGGACCTGGGGCATTAGCCCCATGGGGGGGGGGGGTGCAAGCTGAATAATGCATCAAATGTCTTCAATATTTTGCGCTGTGCTTCGGCGAATTTTGCCCGATCATTTCCTCCTTCTTAGAAGAGGTTCGACAAGTGTATAGCCAAGTTCGCTGAGGAAGCTTTATGATTATGTAAAATACCCACCTAGTTCTTACGCTCATAAAAGTCATTAATTGATGTCTTGACTCAAAAAAACATAAGGTAATGACACAACATTGAAAGGAGATCCTCATAAATGAAAACCAGTTAAAAAAAAGCATAATTTTAAATGAATTGAGTAAAAAATTTAAAACCCCCTAATTCAAAACACCCTAAATTTGTCATTTCTTTCAAAATCAACATTTCAAATTTCGCAAATGTACTCTAATTACAAAGTTTCAAACCTTCCCGACTATTATTTTTACATTTTATCGTTTTCCAAATAACATACTTTGAAAATTTCCCACAAAACGAAGAATGTACTTTTGTAAAAAAGACATACGTAAATGGTTCGTGGGGTCTGACAGACCCCAGAGCAATTTCAAAGTGCTATAACTTATTAACAAAATCACAAATTCAAACAAATGCATGCTTAAATGAACGCATGTGACGCATACATAAAAATACCATTCAACAAGTTTTTCTATAAAAATTTTAAGATTTAAATTTCTCTGGGGTCTGTCAGACCCCACTGAACCATCCGAGGGTTAAATCAGTTGGCTCCCAGGAATGTAAAACTCATTTTGCTAAAAAAAAAAATTTGATCGGAAAGGTCCTAAAAAGGACAAAAAATTATACTTTTTAATCCTTGACCGGAGGTCGGCATGTGGGGCATCAAATCAAAGGGGCCGTCGAGTACATTACATATCCGGTATTTGTTTCCTGTTTTAAGGTCCCTCAACTGAATAAATCGAGATTAAATGGAAACTTATTGTGTTTCCCGTGTATCTTTCCAAGGCCATAATTACGAGAATTCAAGTTGTCACCACGTTTCTCACTTTTCGGAATCTATAATAGCTGAAGATTCTACCATTAAATTTGCTAAGAAAAAAATTATCGGAAAGCTTTGAGAAAGGACATAAAAGGACACTAATTACAAACCTTGATGGAACGTGGTCATGAGGGGTGTCTTATCAAAGAGGACGTCGAGTAAATTCCATATCGGGTGTTTGTTACTTGTTTCAAGGACCCTCACATGAGAAAATTGGGATCAAATGGAAAATTTTCGTGTTTCCCGTATCTGTATCTTTCCAAAGCCGTAATTTTTCTTTTAAGCGCGACTTATTCCATTTAGGGTCCTTGAAACAGGAAAGAAACACCGGATATGTAATGTACTCGACGTCCCCTTTGATTTGATACCCCACATGCCGACCTCCGGTCAAGGATTAAAGAGTATCCTTTTTTGTCCTTTTTGGGACCTTTCCGATCAATTTTTTTTTTTAGCAAAATGAGTTTTAGATTCCTGGGAGCCCACTGATTCAAAAACCACAAAATTTAGCCTTACTCTATTTTTTTCTATTTGGAGGCCTGAAATGGGATATTTTGACTGCACTATCAGGTACAAGCGCAAGGAACAAGTAGACAGAGTAGTACACACTACACAGTCTGATATCTACTCTCAAGTAAAAGCGACAGAATCGGATTTTCTATTGTATAATATTCATGAACGAAACGATTGAGCTCGTATTCTTTCGGAAATCCATCGATATCTCTGCAATCCTTTGGTGTGGACTCGCCACAAAATTGGCTAAAGATGCTCGGAATCTCTTTCCCGATCAGTGCACTGGGTGGTCAGAGATAACCGTCAACCTGCATGTCGACCACAGCAATTTCACAATCAACTTCGTACTACTTCGGTAATGCGTCGATATCACTGCAATCCTTCGACGGAGCGACACGAGATCGAGGTGTCGCCGGACTCGCCACAAAATTGTCTAAAGTGTCGTCGAATCGACGACGAGGACGAGTGCAGATTGTACATTACAGGGCGCCATTGTAAATGGGAGCATAATTAATTAAATTTTTAAGATCAAGACTAAAAAGTTTTCCAATTAATGTTTCACTGATAACACCCCTTTGTTGTTGTTGTTGTTGTATTAGCGGCACAGACAGGAAACGTTTAATTTGTTGCATCATATTTATTCGAAGATGGTGGGCATTCCATCCTCGAGGTCGAGGTTTAGAAAAAAAGCTGCTTCGATTGGTTGTAACCATAACGCAAGTGGTGTAAGTTGCGTGGGAGCAGCTGGACAATCGAAAATGTGGTCTACATCGTGTGGACTCGTTCCGCAGGCTGGGCAGGTGTTAGCAATTTCATTATTTATACGCGATAAATAAGAATTTAGTCGCGGGCACCAACCGGATCGGAGCTGAGCTAAGGTGGTACGGGTAGCTCTCGGTAATTGTTCTTCGTCAGGAGATATGGCTGGAGGTTTGGTGCCAAGTACACGATTATTTGTGAGGCTTTGAGTAGCTTTACGGACGTCTTGTGTGTGTATGTCTGCAATCGCCGCCTTGTAGTCGGAGTTATCGAAGGGAACCTTTTTGTATCGCTGGACTTCGCGCTCTTTGTCCCCGATAGAGCGTCTTATTCGTCGTGGCGGTGGTGTTTTGTCCATGAGTTCATTGTTCGGGTGATTTGTACGATAGCATCCGACTAGATACTGTTTGGTAAGAAGTTCGTTATAACACCCCTTTAGTCTGTTTTGCTGTTTTTTTTTTATTTCAAACATTAGGCTGGTAAACTACTAGTATAAAAGAATGTAGACGGTATCCAAATTTTGGGCGCGACCGATAATAGCCTTTTTCACGCTTTTAACTTCCCCAATTAATATGAATCGAAAAGGTAAATAAAAGGAGCGCCGTTCAATACATATGCACAGAGCCCGGTGCTGGGTATAGATATTTAACTATGTTCCCAGTTGATGCTGGTATTTTCTATTGCGGGGAATCTACAAATTTTCTTCCAACACATCTTTAAAGCTAGTCGAACCGATCTATAGCATCACTCTTCTATGTGGCTCGGGTCATCTGAACGTTTTGGGCAATGAACAAGCAAATGCGATTGCTGCTTTCCTGTGCCTGTCTTCCGTTAGTTGTAGTTAAGAGTTTACTCTCGTCCCATTCTCACAATATTTCGGTCTCCAAGTGGAGGCAGCTACACCGGAAATTCTTCAGATTCGGCTGAGCATCTAATCTTAGTCGTAGGTCTATCAGACATATCTCGTATCATCCTGACGTATGCCTCAGGAACATTAAATGCTCTCAAGGCCAACCATATCAGATCACGAGGTGCTCTATTGAATGCCTTTTCCAAATCGATGAATAAAAAGTGCAAGTCCTTTCGTGCTGCTCTATATTTTTCCATCGCAATTCGAATGCACTGAAATGCATTGTCATTCAACCACACAATCTTTTTCAATCGCTTGTAGATGCTCAGCGTATCAGCGTATGTTAACTATAGTTGTTGAGTTTGCGTGAGTCTCCATTGTATTTATAGAAAGGAAGAAGAAAACTTTCCCTCTAAGCGTTTCTTCTGATGCATTGCTCATTCTCTGAGAAATATATTTGTGGTATTCGATTCATCATATTGAAAAGCTGCTCGAGGAAATTCTCCATTTTGAAATTCGTCAAAATACTCTTGTATCCTGATACAAATTGCCTTTTCGTCAACCAGCAGCATTCCTTGCGAGTCCTCCGCGAACAGTAATACGCAACGCATACTATTTTTGCGATTGGTAAATAGAAGGACAACTAGGAGTTGGAAGTGGGCTTTATCGTTAATAATCAGCTGAAGGAGCACGTTATTGGCTTTAAACGAGCTGCTATGTGCGATCAGCATCATGTCCGGATTCTAATCTCTTGCTCATGCATGTGTATGTCCCTACCAAAAATGAAGAAGATGCCATCAAGGACGATTTTTACAATATTCGACACACTTCCATTAAAGACGTCAAGTTGCTAATTTTAACGCCTAAGTTAGACGAGTACACCGTGAATTAAATCCCACACGTCCTTACCAGCAAGAGATGGGCTTTAAATGCTTTAGACGTCCGATCGTATCGAGGAGCGAACTACCATTTTGAGTGTTCTGAAGACGGCTTACATGGGTGTAGAGCTTCTTTAGTACATGAAGAGAATCAACCCGGTCAAAATCTGCAGGTCCCACGAAGTAATGTGACACCGGATCTTATCTGACTCTTGAAAAGATCATATTAGAGATAGCTTTGAGCCCTTTAAATCGGCTTGATGGTAGTATTCCTGCAGACATGCAACATAGACGGGAAACATCATGCCACAGTACTTGTACATTCCTCTCCTCGCGTCTGGAGGGAACAAACGACTGCCTAGGAATCATACTACACTAGTGCCCAACTGAAAGCCTTTTCACGCCCCTACAAACACATACTCATCCGGAAAACTAAAATCGTTCTAACCGCCATTATAAACCCTGCAACGTTTGTTACATGAGAATCCTAGTTTACAAATATTCACCCTCAATATCTCAGACAGGAAGGAATATGCTGATGGTACCCCATGCTCGATATCATGAGCATTAAGTGAATCTTTGATAGTTGCAAGGCCGAGCACGCGTAGGTCCTAGAGTCCTTAGTCCTAGCACAAGGATCTGAGTTGCAATAGTTGTTCGGCCAAGCGTTTTTCAAGTTGAAATCTTTTGCAATACCTGCCAGAGATATACGATAAGGGCGCACATATTGCTATTTTTACGGATAGTCAAACTGCAATCCTGTCCTTACAGATTTTCATTTAAATTATACATTGACTATTTTCGGCATTCGCATAGTTACGTCTATTTATTGGATGCCAACGGCAATGAAAGAGCGGTTGAACTTGCCAGACAAGGTTTAGCCTCTCTACTTACCGGTCCATTTGACTTAGTTGCAGTGCTATTAGGTGTGTGATGAAAAACTGTTCTCCAAGCCTTAGCCTGAACTACTGCAGTTAGTGTCCACATTTAGGATAAAGAAATGGGTTGCCCCTTCGGCTAGTCGAACTCTAAGCTGCTGCGCAGAGCAGATATAATATTTTTTGTCGGGTATCATGGGAGACGAATCACGTGTGTGCAGAATAATGCCTGAACCGATATCAATCAACAGTGCATGACCGACACGGATAAGAACATTTTTGTCTAGACTCACACTTTTTTGTTTACCATTTTATAAGGTTTGAGCTCACGAAAGGGCAGCATGCTAAGGAACACAGAAATTCATAGGGACTGGAACCTGAATACGAAAACTTACTGATATTCATGAGATTTTTAACAAACTGCGAATTTACTGTTGAAAAAACAACAGTTGTTCTTAACAACAACAAGATTTAAAATTGAAATAGATTCGTCCTAAACCAAACACAAAAGCTACTTGAACTTGTTCCATGACTTTCAGTAAACAATTACAAATTGCCAGAAATCTTACCCTGTCTGTTTGTGTAGCTGTATTAATACACTCCTTCTCTGAGATCGATGTTGCTACGGATACAGTTGATCTTTCCGATTCTAATCTGTCTATTAAATTCTTTTGAATGCGTATTGTTCTATCACGATCATCTAATTGTCCCTATAAAATGAATTAAGTATTTTATTACGATTAGATTATTTTTTGAAACCTATATGACCATTGAGAATTTTAATATTATTGTTAGAACTAAACGGTTATAGAATATAAAATCAAAACGGGTTTTGCAACGTTAAAATATTAAAATAAATTAATTACAGAACATAATTTTCTTAAAACTTTATTCCCTTTTAATAGAATAGAATACAACATTATGGAACGTAACGTAAGATATTGTAATAGTATTTAAAATTTGATATACGTGCTCTGAGTTTACATTTCGTAAGAGAAATGAGAATGATAAATCTTTGGTGAGAATACTAGAATGTATGTATAGGGGGGTCTTTAAAACTATTGAATTAAATTAATACATATTTACATGCTGTTCTATCTACTAGTCTATATTCAGTGGGAATATTCAATGTTGAATAAAATTTTTAAATCTAACATAAAATATTACAAATGAAACGAAACCATAAAAAAACAAATATTTAAGTACATATAAAAGTTTAGTTTTTGTTTGCGGATTTACCTTAAGGTAAAACCAACACGAATGGTAATCAAAAGCAAATTTACAGTTATATCAACCAAACGTGGTTACATTATATAATTTAGTAGAATTACGGCTTCTTCCATAAAAATAACTTAATATGTACATTATATTATTGAAATAAAACGGAAAATAAACGACGTGCATATACCTGAAGATAAACAACCTGTCTTCGTAGATCGGCTAACTCCTGTCTAGGATCATCGGCTATTGACGAAGTCAGGCTACTTAATTCTTTATCGTCGGCCGTCGATTGACTGCCGTCTAAATCACAAGATGGAAAAATTTTCCCATTACTTTGTTCGAATGGGTTGAGAGTTTCAGTCTGTTGGATAGAAATGAAAATAAATAATAAGTTTATTGTTAAAAATGTATAAATAAATTTTGTGATAAAAGTTGTTGCGTAAGCGACAACCTTGATTTTTTTAATTTGCCGGGATAGATAATATATTAAGGGTGTAGTATTGTATTACCACGTAGATCCACGTATAAAAATAAAACATTTTCCTTTTCCTTTGAACCAATTAATTTCGGGCAGCGCCCATCATCGGGGTATTTTTTTCTAAAGCTGTTAATATAGTAAACGAAACGGTAGTAAACACGATCTTTGATTTTTATTCGTGGATTTACGAAGTAATACAACACCACACCCTTAATACAGATAAATGTCTAAGAGGTTGCGTTATTTTAAATAAGCATATAGTATATATATAGCCGTTCGCGAGCGAGACCAATGGCGTATCCGGTACAACCATGAGTTGTATCAATTGTACGATGAGCTGGAAGTATCGAAAATCGTGAAGCTTCAACGTCTGCAATGGGCGGGGCATGTACAACGGATGGACGATAATCGCATGCCAAAGAAAGTTATGAACGCACAACGAATTGACGGAGCGAGGTTGCGTGGACGACCGAGAGCTCGCTGGGAGAACTCCGTAGGTGAAGACGCCCACGAAACTGGAGGACAAGGTCACGTAACCGCGACAATTGAAGGTCAACGATTCAGGCGGCCAAGGCCCGACGTCGGGCTATCGTGCCACATTGATGATGATATAAAAATTACACTTAAATATATAAAATCTGACGCGGCAGGCCAACTTTAAATCTAGCACGCAAATGTTTTAGCGAAATTCTATTTACATTATCTTGACGGCTTTTTATAGAGATGTTGAGTTTGAGATCCTAAACATGCCCTGCCAAGTTATTAATCCCGATAAATGGATACTCGATTGACAAATGAGTGATAGCACAGTTCTTCACATGGGCCGCAAACTCAGAAACCACAATAAAGTGAGTCCACGTACAGTGGGACTCGAATCCACGAGTCTGTGCTTCGAAGGTAAGCGTGCCAACCCGCTACAGCAACCAGACTAGGAGACAATTATACTTAAATTGTTATTATTGTATCGTAATGAGTTCATTTTAAGTTCTGGTTCCGTGGTGTCAGCAAAGACCGGGCTATAACACAGTAATGGTGACCTCGGAGCCTAATCTTTCCAGTAGAAGTCGGTGATGGTAGCGCGGAGAGGGCTCTATTCCAGCGGCGAAGCGTGCATATAAGCCGATTCCTCCCGGCTTCCCTTTACAATTTTGAAATTTACCAGTCAAACCACAAATTTACAGTTTAATTTCAGAAAGAGAAATATGATCATTTTGCCGTATGACTATTTTTACACATTCAAAACCTACATGGAATGACTTCATACAAAACTATTCATAGCGACTAAATATTTACTTCATCCACTCCAGTTTCAAATCAGAACATTGACACCGGCAGGCCAAAATGCAAAGCACATCATCAACATTATATGGTTTCCGTGTACCCACGTTTTCAACCCCGATTAAATTTTGCTATCGTACAACGTTTATACTCAACCAAACATTTTATTTCTCTAGTATACCGGCAGTGATTCCCCTACCTCTGTTTTAATAAGATTTCAGGGTTCGCGCGCAGTTTAATTGGAAGAATTCCACTACGATACATATTTAAATAACAGCCCGTGCGTCGGTCAGCAGAGCAGAGGAAATAATCCCCAGAGATGCTTGCTTGCTGAAGAGTCCAGTGGCACACATATTTCGAAATGTGTATGTTTAGTAGTATGCCCCGAATTGCTTACCATTGTCGGTGCTATGGACTGCCGCTTTCATTGAAAAGGTAAGCCGGAAAATTCGGGCTTATGGACTGAAGTTAATGAATGTTCAGAATACGGAGGCATTTAAACAGATTCCGCAACTGAGCAATGTTCTCCAGATTGGCGGTCATAGAAGGATGCATGCGCATATAAAAAGACGATTAATGTGCGAAAGTCGATAGTTGCAATCTGATTATGACGCGTTGTGGGTTGGGTGGGTGGTGGTGCAGATAATTGGCAAATGAGGACTATTTACGATATTTTCAGATGGAGAAAGTTATCATTTAGGAGATTAGTTTTTGCTTGCTTTTTCTCTCAAGATCTCGAAGGACAAACATGTAGTGATACTGCTCTGCAAAAGATTATTGTAGTCATAAAGTGGCATAAGCCCAATCCAAAGCTGCATCATCAGCTATTGCTGGATCCACCGCTCTCTGTGGATAGCGTAGTTATATATTTGCCCCATGTGCTACCGACCACCATGCGAATTTTGTTTTCCAAATGCTCCAGCCGTAAAAACATTTTAAAATTGGAAAATGTTCAAGTGCGTACATGCCTTCAGGCTTCACAAACATGAGTCAGTTTTTGTGGTGTTTTGTGGTAGTTCTCTACATCGAAAACAGCGCACTGTTCAGAGAATTATTATTGACTTCATCATCCGATAGCGATTTTGCCTCTCCTGGTGGTAATCAAGGAAGTACCTGATGAGACGCGTAGCACTATTAAGGTACGCGTTGGGGGCATTCGGTAGCTCAGTGGCAGAGATGTCTATCTCTGAGGTCTGAGTTGCCGGTGCGTGGGTTCGAATCCCACTGTGACTCATGGATGTTTGTGTTGTCCATAAAAATGCTCCTACGGCAGCCGGTTCTTCGATGTAAATCGTCCCGGAGCTACCCGTTGCTAAAAACGGCCAAGAGCTGCCAAGACCCCCTTCGATTCAAGAGAAAAAAAATCTCTTGAATCGCTACAACAACAACAAGGCACGCGTTCGTAGAGACGACCCATGTTATGATCGCTCAGGGATCGCATTTAAAATACCTGTTCTAAGCACCATATGTGTATATTTTCTATGGAGACATTGTTCCATTAAGTAATATTCGATATTAAGAATGTAACCACATTAAGAAAATATACAAACAGGGTTGAGAATTGGTTGTAGAATTACGAGCAATCATCATATGAGTCGTCTCTATGAACACAAACCTTTAAAATCAATCGAAAAAGGCGAATAACGTACCCTTAATGGAACCACACGTTTATTGTTTGACACTTTTTTGACGTGGTCGTACCACGCCAACCAAAAATTCTTGGTTTTACCTTTGATGTTTCATGAGTCACATCTGACTCATAGATGTGAACGAGCTGGGATACCATTAACAAAAGGGACAAATTCATCCAAGAGCTGCCATTGAAATACATATACCAAAGTGTGGAACTGTTGTTAAAAAACCTTGGACAAATATACCCCTAACGATACTACGAAACATATATGTAGAAGCGGATGGAATCGGAGCATTGCGTAAAAGGACTGCCAATTTTATAAATAAATGGAGTTGGAACACATCGTCATAGGACTTCGGAAGAAATTATCAACCCGTAACCGTAAGTTAAAATACCCAAAAATATATATGGCAAATGTTTTTTCTTTTAGAAAGTGGTATAAAAAAGGAATATTTGTATAAATTCTTCCCAACTTGGGATCTTGGAAACCGATATTTTAAAACCCGCATCCAAACTAGAAGACATTCACCAGGAGGTTAAATGTTACTATTAAAACAATGCCCGAAGGTCGTTCCAAACTTGATTGGAACAGAGGCCATTCATACGAAGAAAACTGTACCCTCAGAAGAACGAAGGACAACAAAGGAGTTACCTGGCGGACTCCTGAGTAATCGCGGTTAAGCAGAAGACTCTTTAACAGAGCCAAAAGAAAAGGGTAGTGGGACGTGTATCCCTCTAAACTTCATGAATGCAATAGCAAATAAAGTCTGCCAAAGTGAATAAGTGGGTCCAACTCTGCGAGGGTGTCAAATGCTCTAATAAAGCTATGAGACTCCATCGAGTTAAGGACACTGAGCACCTAAGTACCCTTAAGCAGAATTACAGGTAGAAATTCACGCAATAGAAATTTGTGCCGAACTCTGTTTGGGTGCCAACTACATAAACAAACGAATAGCGAGTATCTTCTCAGACAGAAGCCACTCACTAATTACACCGGCACGCCAACACTTGATCAGTGCTGCCTGAAGACCCTGACAGAATAACACTGTCCTGGGTTTCGGAACATATGGAAACACACGAAACAAACGCAGTATCCCACGTCCTGTGTGAGTGCGGTGGTGTAGCCTAACGCCGCTGAACACAATTCGGAGTGGCCTATCCAGACACGGACGACATAGCTTCGGTTTCAATTAACCAACCCAGCTCCTTCCTAAGCATGATCGTAGGCATAGTATTGCCCTCTTTCAACTAGGGTGATATCGCGCATTGTACCTATGGCTTCAGTGCTGCGAACCCCCTACGGGTTCACGTCCCCCCACAATCTATCTATCCGAAATCTTCATTAATGTGTGCGACTGTCCATTCATGTGTTTGGTTCGTCGTTGCTCTCGTCCGAGATGTCGGGCTGCTGTGATAGGCTTTTTCCAGGCGAACCATTTTAGTTCGGACACATGTTTTGGATATCCGGGTTTATTGGAGACAGAAAGAGTTCAGGCGCGAATAGTAACCCGATCTTAGTTAGGCTAACGTGTCGCGACGTCCTGGTGGCTCGCGGGAGTCGAATCTCCTCAGGTGAAATTGATGAAGAAAAAGCTTAGAAACATCAATTGGCATCCAGGAGCGGTGCGTAGTGCAGCATTCTGACAAACATAGTTTGAATCACATATGGTTCTGCATAATCAGCCGCTGCTCGACACACCGCTTTGCATGTCGCCAGTAAAGTTTCGTTATCTTTGCCTCCAGGAGCTACCAGCCAATGTCTAAAATCTTATTGCTACTGCGCATTTTATTGCAAACAGCCGTGGCAGGATATGCAGAAGATATCATGGTATCAAGGTAAATATTAAGAATTTTCATATTATGTACAAATGCTTACTCCCGAAAAGTTCGTAAGTGAGCATTTCCTTATTGCTATTCGCCAAAGTTAGAACGGGGCAATCGTGAGCGTAGGAAATGGCATAGAAATTAGTCGGCGGAGTCCGGCCGCATAGATGTAAAACCAAGTGGAAGATACTACCCCATCCAGGTAACAAAATTCTTAAAGCACTGGCTGGTAGCACCTGGGGCAAAGATAAAGAGACAATGCTAGCCACTTACAAAGCGGTGGGTCGAGCAGCGGCTGATTTTGCGGCGCCAGTTTGGTCGCAAGGTCTCTGTAACACAAGCTGGAACAAAATCCAAGTCTGCCAAAATGCTGCTCTACGCACAGCTACAGGATGCCTTCTGATGTCTGCCCAGGACCACCTACATCAGGAGACACATTTGATGCCAATACGTGACCACAATCGACTACTTACAAAACAATATTTAGTAGGTTGTTATCGAGAGGATCATCCTAATCGTAACCTCATGGACAAAATTCCCCCCCCCCCCCCCCCCCCCACGTAACATCGAACGTGGCCCTCGTGACATTGAGAGAGAAGTCCAGGGTTACAAAAGGGATCCTTTCGATGAAGATTCATACCGGGCTGCCATTGCAATGATTCACACTGAGGAAGTGAGTAGGTCTATTGCGAGTTTAGGTACGAACAGAGTCCTCTCAGCGATCCCACCACCTATTTCGCCTGAGGAGATTAGGCTCCCGAGAGCCACCAGAGTGACTTTAGCCCAACTTCGGTCAGGCTTCTGCTCACGCCTAAATTCGTATCTATCTCGCATAGACCCAAATATACTAAACGTATGCCCAAACTGCACTGGCACGCCACACGATGTAGCCCATTAGTTTCAATGCCCAGCTGCACCCACTAATCTCACCCCCCTCTCACTATGGGAAAACCCCATTGCAGCTGCCACGTTTTTGTCCCTGGAGATTGCGGACGAAAACGATGACGAACTATAAAACGAGTCCATATAGATACACAGCGGTTCACACCTTTCTGTACCGCTAAAAGAAGAAGAAGAAGGTATTTTCCTTGTTTGAATTTCTTCAATTAAGAACGTTTGCCCTCGAACTCTATGAAGGCCTATCTACCAGATAGATAGTTGGTAATCCAACGAATTGGTTCTGCAGGAATTTTCAAATTCAGTAGATTAGCCAGTAGCATCCGGCGATTGACCGTATCAAATGCCTTTGATTGGTCAAGTGCTACCAAGATAATCCTGTGACATGAACGTGGCTGATTTACCCCACTCCGGATGCGAATCCAGGATTGTAGTCGTGCTGTGCATTTTCTTGAATCCATGCTGGTGAGGTTCTAGATTCGCACTTTCCGCGACTTTAAGACAGGAAAAAACTTCGCCCTATTTTCCAGATTTCAGGGAAGACAGGCGAATTGCCTTCAGGTCCGAAGGTCTTGTAATTTTTAGCTTTCTAATCTTGCGGTTGAGCCCATTGGTGTTTTGAAAGATATTTTTCGTCGGTAGAACATAACTCCAAGCGTTCCGGATTGCTAATGATTGTGAGCGATGTATGAAGACTTACAACCGCCGAACCATTGTCAATGTAGCGCTTCCAAATAGCATCTATCGCTGTGCGTTTATTCTGTTATGCTTTAAAGACGGTTTTCCCCTAAGCCAAATGACAAGCGCAGGCTAATGCGTTCCATAGATAGCTCTGGGGTGATCTACCAACAAATCCAAATCTGTAGTGTGCAACTCTTCATGGTTTCAAATTAACTCTATCTTTTGGATAATATTCAGCCTCATAATTCGGTTCATAAGCTGACAGTTGATAAAATCATTTTCATTTGAATTGATAAGTATGGACATTGGGACGATTTGGTTCCACCCATAATGCTTTCTCTGCGAAGCTAAACTGTCGTCTAGTTTAGGATAATTCACAATTGATTTTAAATAGAAAAAAAATTACTCATTAAAATGTTAAGTTAAATTTGCAAGGGAGCATAAAGGAAAGCGATACTACTAAGGGTAGGCGAGTTTAAGTAGCAAAGCGCACGTAACGCACCGAGAAAACTTAACTATGCAACTTTAAATTATTGTTAATAATGTAAATAAGACTTAACACAAACTAAACCATAACATTTAAACAAATAAATAAAAAAATTAACATAACAACCTACCCTCATCAAATTTTCTTCGTCCTGGCGTTGGAAGTATAATCACGTGACAAAACGATGATACGATTGGTAGTAAGTGTGAAAAACGAAAAGTCACATGGACGCACATGCCAAACATTCACATAAAACAAAATTCAATAAAAACAAAATCATATAAAATACAAATTGTGTGATAATGTACAGAATGGCCTTTGGAACTTTGGGAGTATAATTAGTGTATGTTTGTAAGCTTCCAAAAATAATTTAAATTATTAACGCATTCTTTTGTAAAGTTTTAGTAATAAACATAAACATCAAGTGTGTATGTAAATCGATATAAAATAATTAGGAAAACAGAAACAATTATGTAAATTTTTAAATGAAAAAAATACATATACGAATGTTTATTTTATCACGATTTAATACCCGTCTTCCCTAAAGAATGCGTTTAGTATGTAACGAGTTAATCAATATTCAATCAAAGGTACAAAGGACAAAACATTTAACATAAATACACAATGACAAATTAGTGTATCCCAATTGACAATTGATAAAATTCACCAGAGGACTTCTTTTACTCACATCTTGTAACACCCTTCTGAGACGAATCAGTTGCTTTTTAAAATACTGTACATCTTGTATCATCGAATTTCTGAATGATTTGTCCGTAAACAGGAGATCATCTGAAGAAACGGCTGAATGTCTACTGCCCAATGACAGTCGAGATTGTCTGTGTAGAAGACTATCCGTGGATAGAGGACTGTCCGATCCATTGTTACTTAGTTGACTCTGTTGTAGCCTTGACCTGTTGAGTAGACGGGTCGCTCGTGCAGGTAATTGTGAGCTGAAAATAAAGAAAAGACCAAAATACATTAAGATAAAGCAATTTAGGACACTAATAGTAACATTACACAGTATCGACTTTATCATTTTTAGGCGGGGACGGAACTCGCCGCGTTCGACCACAGGATGTAGACGGAGTGCTTCTAGGACTCGTACTAAGGAAGACGTTATCGGAAGTATTCAGGTCAGTTCGAACTCGTCTAGGACGAACTGGAGAGGACATTACTAATTTCAATTATTATCTGTTAAACATCGCGATTTTCCGATGAATATATAAATTACAATATTATGCTCCCAACTAGGATGGACCATGAAATCGTAACTGAACGGCAACGACGTACATATGTTATTTGCATATTGGCTATAGATACAGGTACTTTGTACTTAAAATGAACATATTACAATGCACTGTACATTAGAAATATCTACGGGAGGCACCGATTTTGTGAAAAATATGGAGTATAAAAAACGATTCAGTCGGGAAATATACCATGTACATGACTGTCTTCAAACTGAAGAGAATGACATAATTGGCGCATTCGCACAATGCACCCCTCGGCACAACACGTATACATCCGTTCGGAATCTCACCCTCTGTGCTTACAGTTGAGTGTAGCTACAAGGCAAATTGTTGCTTACAGCTTGGAACAAAAATGACTTTTCGCTACGATGGATGATGTGTCATCGTGGATGGGAAAAACTATTGAGATCTATTGATTTACAATGGAATCAATAAATTTATCATAAAGTTTGAAAAGAAATGGAAAAGTTTTTACAATACGGGTATTTTTTTTTGGAAATGTGCATTTAAGATACTGTATTGTTCCAGATAGAATAGAAATTCATCTTCTAAAAATGTCCTCTTCTCGTGTAAATAAAAGTCCATAAATTTTAGTAAAACGCACTTAGTTGTGTGTCTTTTTAAAAATAGGGTTTGTAAACTATTTTTTAGGGATTTTTAGATTTTTCAAAAAAACCTTATGAAATCGATTTTGTCCGTCCGTCTGTCCGTCTGTTCACTAAATAACTCGCGAACGGCTTAAAGGTACGTTGTGCTCGACACGACTGCATCGGCTCTAGCGACAGCGACTCGCTCATTTCATATAAAAACTCGTTTTTAAAATGAGAGAAAAATGAGTTTTTATATGAAATGAGCGAGTCGCTGTCGCTAGAGCCGATGCAGTCGTGTGGAGCACAACGTACCTTAACCGATTGTCATGAAATTTGGTAGGAATGTGTAGAATGGTAACAGTCTTTGGCACGAAATACTTAAAAGTTGGATTGGCAAAGATAACAGGGTGTCCCGGACATTTGAAAATTTGTTCACCAAATAACTCGCGAACGGCTTAACCGATAGTCATATATTTTGGTGGGAATGTGTAGAATAGTAAAAGGCTTTGGCAAGAAATACTTAGAAGTTGGTGGGGCAAAGATAACAGGGTGTCATGGAGATTTAAAAATTGTTTCACTAAATAACTCGCGAACGGCTTAACCGATCGTCATGAAATTTGCTAGGAATGTGTAGAATCGTAACAGTCTTTAGCACGAAATACCTAGACGTTGGTAGGTCAAAGCTAACAGGGTGTCCCGGAGATTTGAAAAAGTCTACTTTTTAGTTTTTATCGGACATGCACGTATCGGCACTCAAATCAAAGAACTCGATGGGTACATTTCATATCAGTTGCTTTTTTCGAGTTTGGAGTAATGGTAACGGAGTTACAGCTAATAAATTCAGTTAATATGTGTAGCCATGATACATATAACTCTATTTATACCCTATACCCATAAGATGGTATAGGGTATATTGTTTTTGTTACGCCGATATTATGTAACACCTCAAATGAGCCACCGGAGGTATGGCAAAGTATATATATAAATTCGAATAAGCCATGTCCGTCTGTCTGTCTGTCTGTCCGTCCGTGTGTCTGTCAGTTCGCACGATAACTCCCGAAATAATGAAGCTAGCGTTTTGAAATTTTGGTGAGATGATTGTTTTGATAAAAGCTTGGATGGTATTGAAAATGGGCCAAATCGGACCATGCGTTCCCCTACCTCCCATACAAATAACCCCTCCGTGATAGTGTAATTCGGCCATATTTTTCGACAGAATATCGCTAGGGACCTGCAATTTTCATCAATGCCCAGTTGTGACATATTCTTGAAGTTAGTGGAAAGTGGAGAAAGTCCGACTACCCCTACCCCTACATCCCCTACAAAGCAATATTCCGTCATATCTTTTGATAGAATGTCCCCAAAAACTTGAAATTTATATCACATGATAGCTGCTGGATGCCGTAATAAGATATTAAAGGTGTGCGAGATTCGACCCATCTACCCCTTCCCCCTTAAAAAAAATAAATTGAATATTTTCGGTTTTACGAGCATTCTAGGTCTGTACATGGGTATAGGGTATACACTCATCGTGCTATTCGCACGATTAGAACTCGGTCTCGTTTTGGATTGGGCTACTTAAAAGTGTTAACGCGTTTATTTAGACCAATCCTAAGATATATTTACAAGAAGCATTTCATTACTTATTGTGCATAATTCTTATTTATTACCTATAAAATATATGTGCAAAATTATTCACTATGTATGCATCCAAAATATAAAAAACCCTCGTATTGCGGGCGCAGCCCTCTTTACGCCGGTATTTTTTATTTAATCGATATTACTCTTAGGGCCGGTTTCTCGTAGATATTTATCAACCACTTTAAGCTATCAACTCTTTAAAGCGTTGTTAAGTTATCAAATCCTTAAAGCATGTATAATTTATAAATGTGCGTTTCTTCAGTCTCGTTAATTTTATCCTAAAAGTATGCAAAACGCACATTAATATAATTGCTTAATTCGTCAAATAAAATGTAAAGCTCTCTTTGATTTGTGTAATTCTAGGCTGGCAATGCTTATAGCATATGGAAATGAGTTCATAGTTCAGAAACGATAAGTAAGCGCTGGTCCAATGTAACAGCGCTTATATGAAACAAACGTAAAACATTGTTCGTCGTTTGACGTTATTCTTGTGCTGAGTGAGTGAATCGAAGTGTAAACCGAAGAGGCACCATAGACGCTCTTTTGATTTTAAATGTGGAACGTATTGCCAATGCAATTTTCCGTACAAGCTGTCATTACAATCATGTCCACAACGCCAGTTAAAAGTGCCCATGATGCCAAGCAATTGATCTGAAGAAATGGGAGAAAAATATGTTTAATGTTTTTTTTTGCGTTAGTGTCATCTTAGATTAGAGACCAGAAAATGTGATAGATAGATACGTTGCCCATACAATCAAACTATGCTTCATTTCACTGCAAGGCACCTAAGCCCATACATAAGAGAGAGCGCTCAGAGGATATTGTTCCTCCTCTAGAAGTCCACAGTCGAAATAAGGTTCTAACTAGCACTAGCCAGCAGTTCCTGGGACAAGGATCTAGAAACCATGCTGGCCACATAAAGCTATTGTTCGAGCAATTCCTGACTAGGCATCACTGGCGTGATCACAAGCTGTATGCGACACAAACTGTCGATGCGATTCAGTGCATTCGTATTGCGATGGAAAAGTATAGAGCAGCACGAAAGGTATTGCACTATGTATTCATCGATTTAGAAAAGGCATTCGATGGAATACTTCGTGATGTCCGATATGCAGGTTTTATTCCAAACTAAAAGAAATACGAATAGAAATTAAACAAATGCATTAATTTAGTATATTTACTTCCGCAAACCGATTCCGGCAGCACAAACAATGCGAAATGAATACGCCATTGTGACGTCGCGGGGTGAGATTTCCAAGACAATTAGCTTTGATCTGGTATTGCCACACGAGCGGACAAGTTTTAAAACTTTTCCAAAAACCAGGTGCGTGTCTCGTCTAAACGATAAGACTTGACCAGCCCAAGGGTACTGAATAGCGAAACTTTAAATATCAAGACATTGTGTAAGCGAGATGTCGACTTAAAGCAATCTTGACAAGATGGTTAGCTATCGCGTTAGTTAAATTTCTACGAGAAACTGGGCCTTAGTATATCAGGTATTATAACATATTGGATTAAAGTGGTGAAAATTAATTGACAGTTGACATAAATGGATTTGTCAAGAGATTTTTTAAGCCGAGCCGTTGCTTGCACTTGTGGCCAGTGAGATCTAACTAAATGGAATGAAGTTAAGGTAGTTCAAGGAATAATGAGCATGATGTGCTAGTATAGTGTAATACTATAAAATCTAAAAAAAAAACTTAAATCCGTTTAATCAAACCATACACGTCGGAAAGTACTTGCAAACCAGATTGGGCATACATACACTCCCAATCAATAGGATAGTTCCACTTTAAAAATGGATGTATCTCGGAAAGTGATAACGACATTTTCTTCAAACTTGGCCACAATATTTTCAGTAGACTGCTTGTTCTTTCAATAACAAAAGGTTTCAAATCCGGAGTCCCGTTAGGATTTTATACAAGAATGATTAAAAACAGCACAAATGTCAAATTCATTGGGATAGTTCCAGAGTAAATAGGACACAAAATAACGATATAAAAAGATAACTTTACTTTGAAAAATATTGTTAATGAACGTCTGTTGAGTGATATTAGCTAAAACGAGACCGAGGCTAATTTCGGGCGCGGCCGAAATTTTGATACCCTTCACTCTCCTCGGGCTAAAGGTTTTTCGGGCGTACCTATAATTTGGGTTTAATCCCCCACCCCCTCATTCTTTTCCTTCCGTTTTCACATAAGTACCGTGGCGTCGGCAAAACAATATTTGTGTAAACCTCACAAATTAAATAAGTGGGCAAGTAAAAATATTATCCCAGAAAATTATATTGGGGGAAATGCGAAAGCATGGCCCCCATATTATAATTCCATTTGTTTTTGCAATGGGGGGGTTAGGTTTGTACGCCAATCCCATGACGGCTTTCCATCCATATTTACATATGTGTTATGTAATCAATAGAAACACATTTGTGTGAGAATTGGTTGAAATTGGTGCACAAATGAAAAAGTTTTTCTTAGAAGAACCATTTTTTTTTTTGTTGGATTTGTATGGCAGCCCCATGAGCCCATTTTGGTGATTCCAACATACAAACAGCTTGCAACAAAACGAAACATGTGTGCAAAATTTCAGCTTCCGTGTACTATGCAGAAGCTCATCAGTGTTGTTACATCTACACATCTTCCTTGTCATCTATTGCCAAACCTTTTTGGTGATATTTAGATCTAGGGAGTATGGTGCTCATTCCATTACGTTGATTTAGTCTTGAAACCAATCTTTTATCAACCTTGCTTCATGAATTGAATCTTGTTAAGATCTTAAAGGAGTTGCATGGAAAATGTCGGTAATCTTAGACATTACATTAGGTTGCATATTTGTATAAGCCCGGGCGCTCTGAATACCCCTGATTTCCATAAGCTCAATAGTTCCATACCAAGATATTCAACCCCAATATAGAAATTTTATGGATTGGATAAAAGAGTAGAAGCGCGTTAATTCCACTGACGCAAAAAATCAATTTCGTCGGTCCAGATGGATTTGAGTATTATTTCCACATTTTGAGTAAGAGCTAATTTTGTAGACACATCACTCAAAAGTAAGAAGTGTCGAGGTATGGGGCTGACTATTTCGGTGTGGAACTTTTAAGCTTGTAGAAATTGTTGGTATTTAGAACGCCCAGGCTTACGAAAATATTCTGCCTAATATAATGCCTAAAATGACCGACATTTTTCATGCCACCCCTTTTAAATTTTAACAAGATAATTCCCTCTTCGTAAAGCATGGCTGATAAAACATTGGTTTCGAGACTAAACCATCATTACAGAAGGACCGCCATACTTCCTAGATCAATGTTTTATCAAAAATGTTAGGGGATGAATGACAAGAAAGATCTATTCCAGTAGACGACAGTTTAAGAACACTGAAGACCTTCTATAGCGATTAGGGGAACATGGGACGATATTAACTTAAATTAACTATACAATTATCTCTATGATAACAGTTTTTAGCTGCTATCACTTAACGGAAGTTCAACTTATTATTAGCCACATTTTCCAAAATAAAATTATTTTTTTATACCGTTATTTTGTGTTTTATTTTCTCTAGAACTACTCTGATGACATTCACTTTTGTACTGTTTCTAAGAATTCTCGTAATAAAATCCTTCGGATCTGAGACCTCGTGTAATTGAAAGAATAAGTAGGCTACTGAAAACGTTGTCTACAAATTTGAAGAAAATACCGTTATCACTTTCCGACATACAGCTATTTTTGAAGTGGAACTATCCTATTGATTGGGAATGTATCTGTCGTAACTGAGAATCAATTTCAAATCAATGGACAGCGAAAAGCACATACCACTCAAATGGGTTTCCCCACGCATGTCTTTGTGATGATAATTTGTAAAAGACAATGGTAAAAGAAAAAAATAGCTTTTCGCAAAGAGGCGGATTTGGGAAGTAGTAATAGTCCCCAGCATATGGTGGGTTTGATGTTACTTCTTCGAAGAGACAAATCAGCAACACGTGATCGTGGTTCCTTAGTCAGAAACCAAACCTATTCTTGCGAAGTAGCAATACCAAGGTAACGATATAATTCCACAGGCGAAAGAAGTATGTAATTTGAGGTAATATGTAGCGCCTATACTGAAGCCAAATAAATGGCATAACTGCATCTTGCAAAGACAACTCTTTGACCCGTGCTACAAGAAATGTTTTTTTTTCAATTCCAGTCAAAATTGCTATTATGGAGAGCTTATTAATTCTTTGGCTCTCGCGCATTGATTCGAACTTTTGAATTTTATTTAGATCGTCCAGGTATACAAATTTATGGATAATACTTTTGAACGAATATTACCGTTACAAACCCGTACCTTTCGGCGCATAAAATACTGGCCCTTATTTTGGTCTAGAATATACGTACATACATAATAAAAATAAAATATTAGATTCAGGGCGTTTCCAAGTGCAACTACTGCGCAGTATGAACAAGCAGTAACTAAATTTACCTGCTGATTCAAATAAACCATACTATTTATACGGTCACTTGCGGGAAACGCAACATTTTGAAACACACCAACGGCCTAGAATAGGTTCTTTTTTCTTGATTGTTAAAAATCACTCAATAAGGACCAGATCTATTCGGTATGTTAGAACAGTGCAAACGTCATTGATGGCATATCATTGCAAAATATTTTTATAAGTAGTATGGCTCTCAGCTACAGCTAGAAGCATGGACTTGCTTATTCACAGAGAGGAAAAACGAGACCGAGTTTTACTCGTGCACGCATTTTAACGGATACGAAGGACATATTGTAGGAAAAACTTTATCTAAAAACCCATGCGGAGTCCTTTTCCTATAGAGGTTGATAGGGGAATCGGATAAGGTACAGTGGCTGATTTTCCATTTTGTGATAGCAAAAATAAATTCAAAACGTATCTTTCGACGGCTGTAACTTGAGAACCTTGGCAGCGCGATGTTCTACAAATCTGCCAAATTTCAAAATTCCGCTCAAGAATTCCCAAGTTATGGACAATTTTCCATTATAAAACACAAAAGTGTCATTTGGACATCTGTAACTTCCGAACGCGGATAGGTAGTACCTTAAAACTTGGAGGGAATGTGCGCCAAATAGCTCTACAAGTGTGCCAAATTTCAGAAAGATTGAGAAGGATTCGAAAAGGAACATAAAAATTCGATTATTTTGCTAAATATAGATCGCGTACAAGGGTCAAACCTTACGCACCTTAAAAGCAGACAAGACTGACCTTAGGCATCACCGAGGAGCTTATTACGTAGTGAATTAGATTTCATTGCGTAGATCCGGGAATGCTGTACATTTCCCAAAGCTGTACGACAGGTCAAAATCCTGTACTGTACGAAATGCTGTACGTCTCATCATCTTAACCTAAAAGGCACGGAAATACTCAATTTAATGTTTTTTTTTGTTGGGTAAGTATATGGCTCAGATCTGGTCTACTTTAAATATTTTGTAACGACATCGCACATCTACAATTTGACCCAAATTTTAAGTTTTTCGCAACATTCTATCGAAAGATGGACATAGCTTCTTAGAGGAGGTAGAGGAACCTTTTGTCAGACCTACTCCGCACTTTCTATCAACTTCAACAATATGTCACGATTGATGAGGTCATTTGTATGCAAGGAAAGGGATTAATTCGCCAAATTTGACTCATTTTCAATACCGTTCCAAGATTTTATCAAAACGAACTTTTGACCATAATTTCAAACTGCTGGTTTAGTTCTTTATTCCGAGAGTAATCGTGCAAAACAGACAGACAAACTTGGCTTAGTCGAATCAGGAAGCGATCCTGATCTTTTCTATATTATTATATCAGCGTAACAAAAATAATATATGTACTATACACTTACGGACATAGGGTATAATCAACGAGGGCCACTTCGCTTCGGGAAACTCTCTATGTTAACGAAGCGTTAGCGTACTCTTAATGTACATTTTCCTCAACACGACTGCACGACAGCGACTCGCTCACTCCATATAAAAATTCGTTTTTAAAATGAGAGAAAAACGAGTTTTTATATGGAATGAGCGAGTCGCTGTCGTGCGGCCGCGTCGAGGACAACGTACCTTTACTATCGTGTTTATGGGAAAGTCCACAGAAATCACGGTTTGTTTTATTAACTTAAATATTATCACTCCCCTTCCACATATTATGCAAATACGAGTATGTAAACTTGTAAATTAAGATTTTGTTTAGGAAAATGCGGTTTACGGAAATATCATTTTCCACGATTATGCATTCAGTCGTGGCATAATCACAAGAAAACGTGGTATGTAAGATGAGAATGTACTATACTCGGTATATAAGCGCAACCAAGTGAAATTTAAAATTGTCATGTCATAACACTCAAGCTGCAACAATGTATACTGTATAGTCGTTATTGTACACGTTGGCACTAAAATACGAAAAATCGGTAGAATGCATTATTAAAGCCGTTTGAAAATGAAACGCACACTGTGTGCATGTAGGAAAGTTAAAACCTGGAAACTGCAACAGAAAATTCTACATTGGCTCTACGTGCTATACTCCTGCATGGCATGGCCGTCTGGTGGGATGCACTTAGGACTAAAACTAGCCGTGATTTGGTGGAAAGGTGAAAAAACAAAAAGATACCGTGCCAATCAGCGGAGCACTCAGGACGACTCCGTCTGACATTAGCTCGAACGCAGTGGAACGATGGTTTAATTTATTGCTCCGGATTCAATGCAACTCTATACGGATGGTAACCTGAATCTGGCGTAGGAGCTTGTGCTTACGCAGACGGGCTTGGCTTAATTCTTTCAATCCGATTACCTTTTCACTGTAGTGTTCTTCAGGCAATTTCACTTCGTAGCGATCAGCGCCCGCTCTAAGGAGGGGCAAGCCGGGCGGTCGCCAAGGACGTCAAATTTTAGGGGCGGCTTTTTGGTTAGCGCTCGAATAAACAAAGTCGAAAGAAGCACTTTGATTTTGTGGAAAGGAAACCATAGAAACTACAGATATAAAATGGAGCAAAATAAAATGCGACAAGGCAGTAAACAAATTGGGGTTCTATACAAAACCCAAAAAGTCAAAATCCACAAGTCAAAATCCAAAAGTCATAATCCATAAAAACAAAATCCATAAAGACAAAATCCATAAAGTCAAAATCCACAAAGTCAAAATCCATACATTTTTGTATGAAGAGAGCCATAATGCTCATTGCGTGGGCACTAGACAATTACCAAACCCCGGAGCATATGCGCTTTACCTGAAGGGGTTCTATACAAAATCCAAAAAAATTGAAAAATCCACAAAGTCAAAATCCACAAAGACAAAATTCACAAAGACAAAATCCATAAAGTCATTATTCACAAAGTCAAAATCCAAAAAGACAAAATCCATAAATTCAAATTTACATCAGTTTGCTTATCACAATTGAATATTGAGAATATTTATGTACGTTATTACGTTAACTAGACAATTACCAAATCCCGGAGCATATGCGCTTTACCTGAAGACACGGAAAAGGATTCATCCGTGGCATATACGATTTAGCCGATGACACGGAGAGAATGCACCGGACCATAAGCGCTCCAGGTAAAGACAGACACCTAAGGCGCATATGCAAAGGGGAAAAAATCACTCAGTTTGAGTTCTTCTTAAAAAAAAGGTTTTCATTGCAGAATTATGTGATCATTTTGCACTTCAATTGAAAATTTAGTTTATCTTCTCTTCGCCAAAATTAAGGATTGTAATTAACCCAGCCATCATCCCTAATTCTTGCTTAAGGGCACGCCAAATTTTCAAATAGTGGACGAAATAGAGCACGTTATTATTGTGGTATTTATGAAATATGTCCCGATTTGATTTCCGAAAGATGAAGCCCAAATTTTTTGTTTAGTCTGTTGAATCACAGAAAAGCAGTCTACTAATAAAATATAGTACCCTATAGTAAAGTCATATCAAATGAAAAACAAGGAACCGTATAAACACTCAGCTCATAAAAGCCTGTTAAAAAAAACTGTTCTGTAAAAGGTTTCATTCCCCATGGTACAATTTTCATCACTCATTTTCGTTTTCGATAACCTTCATCCGCCTTCAGCAGCAATTTAATTTCGCCTGATCTCTGCGCGGATGGATTCCTTCAGTTGGTTCCAATTGCATTGATTCATCAAGCATTGAGAGTACAAAATTAGAACACGGAGTCTTGAGTTTCAACAACATAAATATGATGAAGCCACAGCCGCTGCCAGACCGATTACTCCTTAATCTGATTCCTGGCATGCTAATATCGCGATTTGGCCTGATTTAACTAGCTCTGATCTTATTTTCCAATAAATTACGAGATTACGCATTTGTGGAAATAATCCAACGCATGTTAAAACCACTGAAGAGATCCTCTGGCGAAGAGATGCAGTCAATTGAAGCGCCAATTGTTGGCCCCAGAGCGAAGTTTTCTAAAATGTGTTAAGTGTGTTAGACAGTAATTTGGTTTAAGAGCCGGCAGTTTCACGTATGCCATTTGAATATTTTTTTGAGGGCCGTAAAAAATATTGTTTGATGCTAAGCCTTAATTTTGGAATTTCAAACAATTGAATTGCGCTTAAGAGTCTGAATGAATAGTTTTCTATTACATGCTATCTGTGCCTTCAGTATGTATCTCAGTGCGAGAAGAGATTTTATTCTCTGAATGGCTAAAGCGTTGGTTTTTTACGACCGGTACCTTCAAAATGTAAATCGGAGCTACTCAAAAGCTGCCTGCTATAGTACCTAAGGGGCGGAAAATTGTCCTCTTGCCCGGGCAGGCGTAAGTACTAGAGCGAGCGCTGGTAGCGATTCAGGGAGTATTAATCTGGCTTCAACATCATGTTATAACAAGGAATGTTTTTATTTTCACGGCCAGCCAGGCATTGATAACCTCCATTAAGTCCGTACTTTCAATTTCAACAACGGTTCTGGATTCTCATGCCGCATTTCTGGAAATGGGTCCCTGAGAACCGACGGGGCATAGCAGAAACCGTACCAGTAAGCTAGCGAAACATTGGTAAGCCCATGGATTCATGCAAACAGACCAGCAGACCGCGATAAGCAAGGCGAACTTAAGATGGATTAATGGTGGTACGGCTTCCATGACAAAGCTGCTGTGGAATAACCTGGATCATATAGTGCCCTATCTACACAGGACCCAGATGTGGTCTGTGTGGTGGATGTCATGACAGCCCTTTATCCTAACCTACACCGCTCCTTGGCGTTGCGTTGGTCGGGACGTTCGTCCGTTCTGGCAGAAATGCCTATTCCTACAGGTATATCTTTATTTTATTTTTATTTTATTTTTATTTCATTTTATTTAAATTTTGTTTTACAGAACGAGTGTCCCAATTACAAAACAAAAATTAGTTAAAAGTACGGAAAAAAAATTAAAATCTAATTCAAGAAACAGCAAAGTTAATTAAAAAGAAGAGGAGAAAAGAAAAAATAGAAAAATAATTACAGTCGCCTCTCGTCAATTCGAACCTCGTTAATACGAATTTTTCGATAATCCGAACTAATTCACCTGTCCCTTCGATAAATCGAAAAAAAGAACCAAGTTTGTATGGAGTTGTGTACACTCGATAAAGCGAAATCGTTTTGTGCAACTGATTTATCGCTAACATTTTATAATTCGAAATTCGTAATTAGAAACTCTTTATAATTCGAATTTTTCCTGAAATGTTTCTGTTGCTTTCCTTTTACCGCTAATTGTGAACAGATTACACATTTTCTTTAGTTTCTTGTTCACTTTAAAGTGTAAATTAGTTCGAAAAGGTACACGTGCCTCTCCGTAGTTGCGAAAAGGCAAATTATCGTGGCAGTGGAAAATGGTGAAAAAAAGATGTGGCAAGGAATTTAAAGATTCCAGCATCTACTCTTTCTACCATTATAAAACAATAAAATTGGACACCTCATTAAAAACGCAAAAGAGTGCGAAAAGGTATTCTATTTACTTATTAAATTAGGTGTATCTCCAGTCGATCACAAGACCAAAATTGTTTCGGTACTTTTTCATAAATTAACTGTGGTTTGACTATTGAATCCCATGATACGTTTAGGATCTACCCAGTGTTTAAAAATAATTTTCCCTTCATTTTGAAACAAAATTTAATTTACAGGTGAATGCCCACTATTAAAGAAAAGCTTTTAAAATGGTTGAGGCAGTGCTGAGGAAAAAAAACTGTCCGGTTGAAAGAGCTTTGCTAAATCGTGAAATGAATTATTTTATTTACACAGTTTTTTTTATTCGATAATTCGAACACTCAATAATTCGAAATTTTTGCGTTGTCCCTTGGGCTTCGAATTATCAAGAGTCGACTGTATTATAATAACATAAAAAGAATTCAAATTATTAAACGCTTTCAAAAAGAATACTTTTGACAGAGTGTTTGAAAACTGGAAATGATTGCGGAAAAGGCCCGAGCTGAAGGAAGTCATGTTTCCGCGGAAGTCGAAGCAAGGTAGAATGATAGTATAGTTCTGTCCTAGCAAATGGAATGGAAAAAAGTGACAAGGAACGGGTTGCACGGTTGGGTACTCTTAGAGGAATCTCTTCCGATAAATCTGTAGAAAGAATTCCTTGGCAAATGCTGTACAGAAGACACTCATCCAGGTACACTCTGCGTAGTTCGAGAGAGAGAATTTTAAGGTGGGCAAGTCGTTGAGGATATTCGCAATAGGGAAAGTGACTGTTGAAAAATAAAATTCGTGTAAACTTCCGTTGGATAGATTCAATATGAGACTTGAGATACACTTAGTGAGGCGACCAGATAGGAGCGCAGTATTCCAGCTTCCTACGTACTAGCGTGTTGAAGAGGGTGAGGCCAATCGAGGACTCGGTAAACGCCTTAGAGCAACGCAACACAAAACCAGTTAGACGGGATGCTTTCGCAGAAATTTCAAAAATGTGCTTGTCAAATTTTAATTTGTAATCAAATACAACACCCAGGTCTTTAAACTGATCGGCTTTTACGAGGGGAAAGTTATCGATAGTGTATACAAAGGAAATGGGATTAGGTTTAAGGGAAAAGGATATTGAAAAACATTTGCTAACATTAAGTTGAAGGGAGTTGGAGGAACACCAGCTATTCAGGGCAACAAGGTCAGCCTGAAGACAAACTCAGTCATCAGGAGAACGAATTACTCTGAATAGCTTCAGATCAGCATACAGGAGGGAAGAAGAGGAAAAATTACAGGGAAGGTCGTTTATAAAAACATTGAAAAGGAGAGGACCTAAAATAGAACCCTGGGGAACACCGGAGGTGGGGCAGAAAGCAGACGAGATACAATTGTTGAAAATAACACGACATTCACGTTGGGATAAGTAGGAGGAAAACCATGACAGCAAGGAACCGGAGACTCCATTTGCATGGAGTTTTCGAAGCAATACATGATGGCTGACGGAGTCAAAAGCCTTGGAGAAATCTGTGTAAACCGTGTCAACTTGTTCATGGTTATCCAAGGCTTTCGCGACCGTGTGCTGAAACTTAGCAAGGTTTGTCATTGTAGAGCGACCTTTGACAAATCCATGCTGACTATTGGAGAACAGAGAGGATAAGGGAGGGTACAAAAACTTGTGAACAAGGCGCTCAAGGATCTTGGAAAAACAGGACAATAAGGCTATAGGACGATAATTCGTGACAGAAGAGGAACACGAGGATTTAGGAATAGGAAGAACGTTCGTAACTTTCCACGCAGAAGGAAAGGATCCAGTGGCAAGGCTTAGATTAAAAAGGATAGATAAAGGAGGACTTGCATAGTGTTATCGCCGAGGTGTTCAAAGCCTTTCCTTATAGAAGATTATGTACATATTTGCTGTAATGCTACTTACAACAAATGCAAAAATACGAAAACAGCAAAAAATTAAAAGGACGTGATTAATGTTAATTAGTAAGAGAGCTGTCCATGGGCGTTGCTCTTATAGGGGTTGTCAAACATGCAAACACGTTTGGGTACCAACAGACAAAATTAGGCTTTTTATCCATTGTAAAAAGGGAAACTTTAGTGTTTCCGATATTGTCCGTTATATGGTGGATGCATTGAATTTATAGAACATGGAATGCGCATACAATATAAAATTGTCATCAAAAAGTGGCTCCAACATATGGGTAAACTTTTTGAATATTTAGACCAGATTTAGACCAGATTTTCAAATGTATACTAGTCGACGAGGTGTTTAATGTCAGTTCTCGAACTGTCACCGTCAAAAATTAATATTTATTGGCACTAGTGTCATTTCAAGCTTTCTACAAGGCTTGTTTTATTTTCTCCTATCCTATCAGCGCTTAAGTCCTCCGGCACCCATTTCACCACCTAGTCAGGACTATAACAAGCAGGCGTTTTACGAGATTAGGCGTTTTAATAGACTAGGCTCCCGAGAGCCACAACCACAAGAGCGATACTAGCCCGCAGCTTAGGTCGAAATTTTGTTCGTGCCTCAATTTCTACTTACACTTGCCAGAAAAAGTCTCCGTACACAATGTAAGGAAAACTACATATTACGGAACCTCTAGGAAATGAAAACCTTAGATTGAAATTTGTTCTCTAAAATGTTTATTTAGTTTGTTAACTAATATTTCTACTCATTATTTTACTGAAACTCGGCTGTAAACGAAATTTTCTAGAACAAAAACTAAAAGCTTCACAAAAACGAATTAGAAAAAGTCTCCGTACACGACCATATTTTTATACAATTATTCAGTTTTTTTCACAGGATTTCGAAGAGCTCACTAGCTTTAGGGATAACATTTTTGGAGGAGGACCTTCATGCTTTGATTAAACATGGACTGGATCAATTTGGCCGACCCTGGCCTGTTATTTTGCTCCTTTTGAAGAGAATGGCGCTTTGAAGCATTCCCTTGTATGATGTGCTGACGGTACCTGTGCGCCTTCAATTTCTGAAAATGTTCTGTGGGATAACGCTCTCAGAATTGATATAGCGTATGCGACTTACGATCTGTTTTAAAAAGCGATAGAAGCGTCACAATTAAAGGCAAGTGCAAGAGATCATTATTTTCTGTGAACCAAGAAGCCTCGCAGAGCCCCCTCTGTTAAACGCCGTGTCTCCTTTTGGTTTTCAGAATGCGTAAAGACACGTATTAATCCATTGTTGACTCTGTAAAAATGAGTACGCCTACTCCCCCCGCCAATATACACCCCGTAGTCATCATGCCCACCTTTGCCATCTTAGGCAGTTAATGCCTGATTTTTCTTATAAGGGTAGAGCCGATTTTCTGCCATTTAAATTTTCTTGCCTTATTGTAAAAATATATAAAACCCACTCTTTGCCGAAATTAAGTAATTTTACCATTATGCAGGGTGGAGAGGTCTATACCATCGATAAAGTAAATCTTGTACAAGCTGCCTAACGTGGCAAAGGTGGTCATGGGGCTTTGCGAGGCTTCTGGATTCACAGAAAATAATGGTCCCTTGAACTTGGCTTTAATTATGACGATTCTATCACTTTTTCAAACTGAACGTAAGTCCCATACGCTATCCCAATTTCGAGAGCGTAATCCCACCGAACATTTTCAGAAATTGAACGCGCACAGGTACCGTCAGCACATCATAGCTTACAAGGGAATGCTTCAAAGCGCCATTCTCTTCAAAAGGGCAAAATAACAGGCTAGGGCTCGGCCAAATTGATCTAGTTCAAGTTTAATAGAAGCACGAAGGTCCTCCTGTGAAAATGTTATCCCTCAAGCTAGTGAATTCTTCGAAATTCAGTGAAAAAAACTGAATAATTGTATAAAAATATGGTCGTGTACAGAGACTTTTTCTAATTCGTTTTTGTGAAGTTTTTTAGTTTTTGTTCTAGAAAATTTTATTTTGTTTGTTTGAGTTTCAGTAAAATAATGTGAAGAAATATTAGTTAACATACTAGATAAACATTTTGGATAACAAATTGCAATCTAAGGTTTTCAATTCCCAGTTCTTTCGTAATATGCAATTTTTCTTTACATTTATGTACGGAGACTTTTTCTGGCAAGTGTATCTCTAATAGACCCGGAAATTGAGAACATTTGTCCGGGCTGCGGTGGTGCACCTCGCGATGTGGATCACCTGTTCCGATGCCCCGCTGCACCCACTATCCACACTCCGAGGGCGTTATGGGACTATTGCAGCTGCTACGTTCTTGTCGCTTGAGACTATAGGGATCAATATACCTCGCGAGTGAAATTTTTGTCCACTGTGATTTTCTCAATGAAAATGTATACTTACTGTCGTGGAATATGTGGCAAATGCTGGGGAATCGGAATTTCAGAAGCTACCATACCAAAACGTTTCACTTCATCGTTGAAAATATCTTATGACCGGGGAATCGAAAGATAATACGTAAAATGGCCGTGAAAAATTACGGAACCGTTTTCGAATTAATGCTTAGAGTTTCCCAGCAATTGATACATAAGTATTCCAAGACACTAAGTATACATTTTCATTGAGAAAATCGGAGCGGACAAAAATTTCATTCGCGAGGTCTATCCGTCCCTTATAGGCGAGAATGACGACGAAACGCGAGCCGCGACTACGTCCAAGACCAAAAACATCTCAAAAATTTCACTGACAGCCCGGAATTGTCAATTTGAAAACTCGGATATTTAGACTAGTAAATGACATATGTAGTTTCATTGAACTTTCATTGATTAGACATTGCACTGAAAATTTAGACCAAAAAAGTTTACCCAGATGTTGGGACCCTTTTTAATTGGTATAAGCGTATTCCTTGTTCTATAAATTCAATGGTACGGTAAGTGTCGCTAGTGTCGATAAAAAGAAGAAGAAATTCTTCTTTAGAGAGCTGATGTTCCCAAAAATGAACAATAGTCTATAAATGTCCTAGCATTCGAGTCGCGGTCTGCAAACTCTCCTGTGAGAAAAGACTGAGGATGCAGTCAAGATATCTTGCCAGTTGCTGGTAAGACACTCGGATTTGCAAGGCAAATTTGTGCGAATAACCTTTTGGATTGTAACCACTCCATTCAATCTTACCATACTAACTAGCTTAAACCATACCAAACAATCTCAAGCAATTGCCATTAAAGCGAACGGTCGTAACCGCGAGCACGGAAATTAAGGAATGTGTATAAAAGACATTAAATGCAGGATAACTTAGTTAGCTTTTTACAAACAATTTGAAAGGTGAAGGTAAATCATGCACGTCAAGGAGCTACCGGATAGATACGCGTACACATGGAAATTATAGAGACAACCGGAAACTAAAATAAACCTATGGATAAGTTGAACTTTGAAGCCAAATATATTATCAATCCTAGCTTTTTGGCGTGTATATACAGGAATAACTCTTTTAAATGAAATTGAAAAAAAATCTCCCAAATAATAAAAAACCGTAAGCAACAAAAACCCATGGACCATAACTCATTAAAGCTAATTTATATCGACGGTAGCAATTCGCTAAACCTCAAGCCAAATTGCGCTTACAACAGTAGGTACATAAGAGAATGTAAGTAGAAGACCCAAGACCCAAGTATACAATGGAAACAAGTTGAATTACCAATTGAGTGACGCAAGCGATGTATCCACAAGAATTCCCTCGCTGCCCAACATATTGTTTCCACTCTGCTTGATCGTCTTACTTCACTGAATCACTTCTTCACCTTTGCTTTTTATTTTTCTTCACTATACCACACACCAATATTGTATCACTTTTTCCAAAATTTCATTGTGCGGAAACACTATTGTTATTAATTACAACACGTTTGGTTGATTTTTCACAGACTGCCGCAGTAGTAACCACTATGTGGTTGATGATGACTAACTTAACTTCCCTCCGCCGGACGCAAATATCAAAGAAATAACAGAACAGAAACCTTTCAACTACCGTTCGATGGTTACACTCGGTTGCCATGACACGACAACATTATACTACAGGGACAAGAACGAAAAGAAGTTAATACCGCCGCGATCTTTGACTACCTCGCGAATATGATTTTCGACAAAATTCGCAAGGATATGGATTACACATTTGATATTGTTAAAAGGATGTGCTAATATAGACTTGTCCCCTTGAAGACTTTCTCATGCTCGCGAACCTGTATGCGGTTAATATGCGCTGCTTTCGCGTCGCCAGGTAAACTGAAGTTGAGTTGAACCAAACAAATCAACTTTTCCTCAGGTAACATAGCTCGTTGGCTAGGTGAGATAGAAGGCAAAACAATGTGCCCGCATACAGTCTGAGAAGAAATTCAAATTCATTTGGATCAGATTGGAAAGATGCCAACATGTTGGTACCTACATGCAAATGTTATAGATTTGTAAAGGCTTTTGTTGTTTTTATTACAGATAGGGTATTTGTGCGGTGACTAATGTTTTTTTTTCGGTGACCTGCAGAAGTTTGACAGTAAGAAAAGGTCGAGACCTTTTTCTAAAAAGGATAAACATATTATGGAATCGAGACTTATAGCTCGAGCCGGAATGAAGGTAGCATTCCAGAGATTCCACAATAGATGCCACATTGACTCAGAGGCATTGCTGTGTCAGTTTATTCAGAACCCATATAAAATACAATAGAGTTAATACCTCCTCCAATAAAGGATACCTTGATGTTGATTTGTGCTGGCAATTTTAGGAAGAGGCTGCCATCTAACGAATCTAACGAAAAAATAGATTCTGTGCCGTAGAATCAACGTCAGGAACCGTGTGGTTAGTTTGATCTTACGATAAGTCAACCTGCATCCCTAAAACTTTCACACGGTAAATAAAAACATAAGTTGGCACTGGTACTGGTATTTTTCGGAGTGCTTCCTATCGCTGACTCGCGAATGGTTAAAATTATTAGAAAATATGTGTGTAGGCCATATATGTTCACGGACTTTTAAATATTTTAAACTAAGGTATAATCATATTCGCAATGTTTCCATCGAGAAAAGTAGGCATAAGCCAATGTGATCGCAGGCTTCAAATATGGAAGTTGTTATGTTGATATATTCCAGGGCCGGGTTCCGGCCTAGTGATGATGGCCACAACCAAAGGAACGTTTAGTGATAAACGGCAGAGAACAGGGTTCATTATATTGGAAAGAAAATACACTTTCTAGAAAACACGTACTCACCACAGTGAAGACAAAAAGAAGAACAATGACTGAGATAGGTATACATTTTTCCAGTTTAGCAAGAAAATTGTCGTGCTCTGTGGCCGTGATTATTCGGTCGCCGCTCTGTATTATAGGGATTCATAGAGAAACGAGTTCCTAAACTCGGCATGGCCGGTCGCATCAGAAGAAGATAAAAAATATTCTTATCGTGGAATCTTCTTCTTCCTTGCCTCGTTCTTTATACCGCTCCATGGCTTCGCGTTGCTCGACATGCGGTGTAGGCACGTCGCCCGTTTTGGCGGTAATATCTCAGCATTCTTATGGTGGAATAATAAACTAAAAATGTGACTAGGAAGTGGTATGACTATGACAACCACCGTATCACAATCCGAATTCAGTTGTGGTTGAAACGTTGACGACTGCACACGGTATTCGTGTGCTCCTCAAGAAGTTATGGCAAACAAGAAGAAGCAAATGTTGCAACTTACGTTGAGCGTTTCCGGAGCAAATCATCATCATTTTCATGATGATAAAAATACACTCAACTTGGAAACATCATGCCGATAAAAGGGGCGTAAAGTTAAAATAACAGTCCAACGCTCTTGATATTGTTTTAACTTAAGAATAATGAATAAACTTTAGCAATATAAAATATGTATACAAAACCGACCTCAGACAAAATTGCATGTTTTTGTATAATGTGAAAACTTCAACCTGCCATTGGTGAAAAATTGGAGGTATTGTAATCAAGTCTCTAAACTATATATTTCAGAATTTGTCCTCTATGTAGAAGTATTTGTACTACAAACAATTTGACGGTTATTTGAGGTACATTTATTCAAAGCGGTCGGCACAGGATAGTATTAAGCTTAAGCTTGTCCCGAAATTTAGTTTAGAAAAAAAATTTTAGCGTTACTGAACCTGGTAGTTATCTACCACGGTTGCAGGCGTTATAGTTTGCATTCACATCTTTCATCTTCTTCCTTACTTCGTTATTTATATCGATCCATGGCGTCGTGTCGCTCGGTGTGCGGTGTAGGCACATTGCCCGTATTGGCGTTAATGTCTCAGACTATTTCTACAGGCAGCTCTATCTTGGATCGTGTGATCGACGAGCTTATGGATCAAGAACTTCTTGGATTGAGCTTTTTTAAAAACAATATTAAGATTTAAACGCTCCAGAAATCCTTTTCTGCCCGAAGTTAATTTTTGCTTTCAGCCTAACAATTTTGGCTCCCAAGGTTGTTTCGGGTGACGTGGATGTTTCTAGACGACTGGCGCAACAATGCTCTGATCATCATCTTTCCAAAATTTAGCGAAAATATATTCACAAATATGTAGTACAGACGTGTCAAACTCGCGGCCCACGTCGTAGTTCTGTTCGGCCGCGGCCATGTCGAAGCAGCACAATGTATATCAACACAAAAATGGTGAAATTGGCATGGTGAACAAATTCAGCCGTTGAACTCAAGTCCACAAAAATTACTAAAACTCGTCAGTATGGCTTATGCAAGATTATTTTAGAAGTTTTTCTCCAAATACTACAAACAATTTGCTGCTGGTTGTTTGGTTTTATAAGACAGCTAATCTTTTTTTGCAGGACAATACTCTTTATGAAATTGTTCTGTCCCGAAATGCAGTTAATTAAAAACGAGACCGAGTTCTAATCGTGCGAATAGCACGATGAGTGTATACCCTATACCCATGTACAGACCTAAAAGGCACGCAAAACCCAAAATATTCAATTTCATATTTTTTGTGGGGGAGGGAGGGGTAGATGGGTCGGAACTGGCACATCTTTATTACCTTGTCAAGGCATCCAACGGCTACCATTTGATACTAATTTAAAGTTTTTCGTGACATTCTATCAAAAGATATGGCTAAATATAACTTTGTAGGGGAAGTAGGGGTAGGGGTAGTCGGACCTAATCCACTTTCCATCAACTCAAAGTACATATATGTCAGAATGAGACATTAGTCAAAATTTCAAGTCGATAGCGATATTCTACCGAAAGTTATGGTCGAATTAAAATATCAAGGATGGGTAGTTTGTATAGGAGATAGGGGAACCCGTGGTCCGATTTGGCCCATTTTCAATACCGTCCAAGATTTTAGCAAAACAAACATTTGACCAAAATTTCAAACCACTAGCTTCATTATTTCGGGAGTTATCGTGCTAACAGACAGACACACGGGCAGACAGACAGACAGACGGTGGCTCCTTTGAGGTGTTACATAATATCGGCGTAACAAAAACAATATACCCTATACCATCTTATGGGTATAGGGTATAATTGGTTGACTTTACCGAACATGAATTGAGATTTATTTAGAAAAATGGCTAAGCTTTAAAAACTACGGAAATCTTGGAAATCGCCTGGATGTGAAATGCCAACATAATAATTACAGCCCAAGTGCCTGATTTTTAGACCTATACTTATCAAGCTGTATTGGTGCATGAGTTTGTTTAAAACCATATCACAAGCAATTGTTTATCTCTTTTAGCCACCTCCCTGCTGAAATTAAATAAAGTCAGAAATAATCTGACTATTTTACCTCCCAATGTTATTTTGGACGACCTGGATGACCGGTGCTATAAGGTTTTATCATCTGTCCAACAAAATTTGACGCAAATCATGTAATTAACAAAAAATTGTTTCTTGAAGATCAATCATATTTTCAAGTTTTCGCTTCTTGTCTTAAGGTCCATCTAGATTAGTCGCCAAATGGCGACACGTGCAGCCAAATGGCTGTTGTCTGTGTCCAGTTTTGATATTCAATCTGGCAACTCAACCAACCGCATTGACAACCGCTTGTGAAATTCAAAGTGACAATTTTCCAACTTTTGTTCGTTCTTTTGTGTGAAAATGAATAATTCTTGAATGGCCGTGTAATAATACAAACGCGCAGAGTCCGATTTTGATAATTGAATTTAAAAAAATCACCAAAATGAAATTTTGGTTATGTCATTTTCTGTCTCTATTTGGCTGCTAGTGTGGATGCTAAGTAGCAGCCAAATGGCTGCACGCGATGCCAGTTTTTGGACGCGCAGCCATTTGGCGCCTAATCTAGAGGGACCTTTAAGTTTTTAATGTGCTTGAAGTACATTTTCGAAAGGTGGAAGTTCTCACGGATAATCCCGAAGCCACTGTAATGATCCAGACTTTTTCCCATATTTTTTCTGTAATCAACTTTCGTAATATAGTATAGTGACTTTAGCTCTAGACCCAAACATCCAAAAAAAGAGCTGACTTTTGATGCCAACTTGTTCTATGGCCTGACCGCATTACGCAGTAAAAAGGCAGACTTTTTTGGGCGTCACATTTGGGGGGGAGGGGGTGGCAAAGGGGTGAAATTATGATTTTTCGCCAATATTTTGTTAACTGTAATATGTACAGCAAAATGTTCTGAAGACGATTTAAACTACACAAAATTTCCTTTCTAATGATATATTATATCATATACCTTCTCTTGGCAGATTATATACTAGACCTTAAAACATTTAGTGTAATTTAGATTTTTTGATAGTTACATTTGGCGCTCTAGCTCCTGAAGTAATTAAATTGGAGCCATGGTAATTAGGATAACTATTCCTAACAATATATAGCTGTCCCACACGGAGACTCAGGCTGCCCCGACAAAGCATTCCCCTATACTCCCTATTAACATTTAATAAAAAGACGTGCCTGTAACTTTTCGCCGAATCACAGCAGGCGGGAAAATTTTTGGTAAACGTTAAGGCTAAGTCCCATTAGACCCTCCACCAAATATTACTTCGATCGGATTAAAACAAAAGGTACCTCCCATGCAAATTATTCAAATTCAATGCCACTAGTTTATTAAGAAATAAGGGAACAAGTCAACCAAAATTAAAGTTTTGCTCGTAGGCAATTTTCCGGTCATTTTGTATGAGAGGTACCCTTTGTTTTAATCAGATCGAAGTAATATTTGGTGGAGGGTCTAATGGGACTTAGCCTTAACGTTTACCAAAATTTTTCCCGCCTGCTGTGATTCGGCGAAAAGTTACAGGCATGTCTTTTTTTAAATGTTAATAGGGAGTATAGGGGAATGCTTTGTCGGAGCAGCCTGAGTCTTCGTGTGGGACAGCTATATATTGTTAGGAATAGTTATCCCAATTACCATGGCTCCAATTTAATTACTTCAGGAGCTAGAGCGCCAAATGTAACTATCAAAAAATCTAAATTACACTAAATGTTTTAAGGTCTAGTATATAATCTGCCAAGAGAAGGTATATGATATAATATATCATTAGAAAGAAAATTTTGTGTAGTTTAAATCGTCCTCAGAACATTTTGCTGTAAATATTACAGTTAACAAAATATTGGCGAAAAATCATAATTTCAACCCTTTGCCACCCCCTCCCCCCCAAATGTGACGCGCAAAAAAGTCTAACTGTTTACTGCGTAATGCGGTCAGGCCATAGAACAATTTGGCATCAAAAGTCAGCTCTTTTTTTGGATGTTTGGGTTTCATCATTTTTTCAGCTAAAGTCACTATACTAATATGGTTTAATAAAAGTTTTTAAAATTTTCCGCCCGCGGCCCACCCAAACCTGAAGAGAGTCTTGGCACGGGCCAGGTTTTGAGTTTGACACCCCTGAGTAGTGGTTATTGATCGGTGAACCACATTTAGATGTTTTCTTGTCTTTTGCTTCTAAATTTTTAAAAAAAATTGCATATTTTAAGGAAATTTATATAATTCCAGAGTCGTTATTCCGTTAAATCTGATTCAGATTTGAAGTCATATTTTCGTATAGACAAGACGCATAAAATTGTACATAATATATATAGTACAATCATTACGCAATAATTCGATACGATGGCCGACTGGCACTAGATAAGATGTTCGAGTTTATCGGCCTTAAAAGTAATATTCTGTTATTGAATATCGGAAACAGGTTTACTTTTTGAAATGTTTATCCTGACCAGAGCTATTTGCCCCAGGCCAGATTTTGAGTCTAACAGCCCTGGTCTGCGGTTTTGAATGAAATTGTTTCCTTTTAGTCCAGTACAATTGGTTCAAAATAGCCCCAAACCTAAACATCCAAAAAGAAAAGAAATTGTTGATGCCAAATTGTTGAATACACTGCCTAATATACGCAGTAAAAAGTTACACTAATTTGCGCCATGGGTTAAGGGGGGAGGGGGTGGCAAAGGGGTAAAAATTCAGTTTCTTGCAAATATCTGGAAAACTATGAGTCTGACCTTAAAATGAGCTGAGGACAAAACAAACAACATAAAATTACCTTTGTAATGATATGTAACACTCTAGACATTTTCTCAGAAAATTATACCCTAGACCCAAAAGTATTATAGTGAATTTGGATTTTTCGAGTTTTACATTTCGCACTGTAACTCTTGATAGAATAGACCTACTGTCATAAGATCTTGTCCATATATTGATAACAAAATTTATTTGATTCGTACCAAAAATTGGAGTGCTCCGACCATTGACGCCCCCTCACTCCTCTTAACATTTTTCAAAAAGGCATGCCTGTAGCTTCTTTTTAAACTGAGCCAGGCAGATCAAATTTGGTGGGGTACCTAGGCTAAGCTCCATTATGCTCCCCATAAAAAACTATTAAAATCCGATCAAAACTAAGGGTACCCCCCATACAAAGTGAACGAAAATTCTAACAAATTTCACATTTTTTCATTTCTAAATTCTATATAAAACGGAAAAATAAAATTTATCTCTTAGAACGTCATTATAACAGTTAATTCTAGTCCTCTGAATGTATGTTCAAAATTTTGCATCAAAGCGTACACTACAAGTATCAACAAATTGTGTTTGAAAGTCATTGGTACTAGTTCAAAGGCTAGTTCCGAATAAATCGAGTAACGTGTACTAGCAACCTTCAAACCACATTTTTCGTACTTGTAAGGCACGCTCTGGTACAAACTTTTGAATATACATTAACAAGACTACAATTAACTGTTATAATGACGTTCTAAGAAATAAATTTTATTTTTTCATTTTAGATAGTATTTAGAAGTGAAAAAATGTGATTTTTTTTAGAATTATGGATTACTTTGTATGGGGAGTACCCTTAGTTTTGATCGGATGGTAACAATTTTTGGTGAGGAGCATAATGGGGCTTAGGCTAGGCACCTCACCAAATTTTATCTGCCTGGCTCAATTTGAAAAGAAGCTACAGGCATGCCTTTTTGAAAAATGTTAGGAGGAGTGAGGGAGGCGTCAATGGTCGGAGCACCTCAATTTTTGGTACAAACCAAATAAATTTTGTTTGTAATAGAATGAACAAGATTTCGTCACCCTAGGCTCTTTCTATCAAGAGTTACAGTCGGAAATGTTTCTTCTTCCTTGCCTCGTTCTTTATACCGCTCCATGGTTCCGCGTTGCTCGACCTGCGGTGTAGGCACATCGCCCGTTTTGGCGATAATTTCTCAGCATATTTCTACAGGCAGCTCTATCATGGATCGTGTCATCGCCGAGACCAATGCGTTGTCCGAAATGTAAAACTCAAAAAATGTAAATTCTCTATAATACTTTTGGGTCTAGGGTATAATTTTCCGAAAAAACGTCTAGAGTGTTATATATCATTACAAAGGCAATTTTGTGTAGTTTGTTTCGTCTTCAGAAGATTTTAAGGTCAGATTCATAGATTTCCAGTTATTTGTAAAAAAGTAAATTTTCACCCCTTTGGGACCCCCTCCCCCCTTAACCCATGGCGCAAATTGGTGTAACTTTTTATTGCGTATATTGGGCAGTGTATTCAACAATTTGGCATCAAAAATTTCTTTTTCTTTTGGATGTTTGGGTTTTGAGCTATCTGTACTAGACTATTTTACAATCGCAAATTTATAGCAACAGCCTCACATTTACATGTTATTAACTCGGTAGAGTTTGCCCCAATCAAAACACTTCCGTCACGACAAAGTGAATGCATTATCACTTTGCATTTCGAGACGAAAGTTCAGTTCAGCTTTACAATATTTTAATCACAGTCGAAGTTAATTTTAATCGCCCAACCACCAAGGAGATAACCCAGCATATATTGACCACCAACTCAATAAAAATAGATTACAAAGCTGATTGATTTTCTACCCGACTTTATTTCACTTTCGATGAGTGTAAAACTTATGGATTGCATGCTTAGCACCTATCTCTGAGTGAAAAAAGTGGGGAACGGAAAACAGATTATACTGGTACGAACACAATGCGAGTCAGGTTAAGATGTGAGGAAATTATGCAGAAATAGATAAATAGCATACTAGCAGGCTTCATATTTGAATGACTATATAGAACCTGAACTCCATAGGTCATCATATCATCATGATGTCTATGACAGCGAACCGGTTTAAGAAATATATGAAAAACGAAAAAACTAAGAGATTTTTCATATCTAGCTTAGTTAGTAGGATGGAAGAATGTACATACGTATCAAGATTGTTTAATGCATTGATCGTACGAAAGGATTGAGAGGAAAATTGTAATGAATGCAATGTATGAGGTGCAATGATAAGTTGACTGGTAGGATGCAAGTGATCCTTATAAATGGTAACGCTCTTAAATTATTTTTTAAACAAAGATTTATGCGATGTTCTTTTTGGGATAAGTACTTTTGTTGTACATATATACATAATTATTTCCCTCTCGAGAAGCTAAGAAAAGTAGATGGGAATTTTGATTTGTAATCGAACTTTAGTACACGTTCTTTTTAATGTAAATATGAACACAATCTAGTTGGTAAATATAAAAGGGATGCTGTCTTTAAGTACATGTCACATTCTGATCTGACCATACAATTTCTGAATACATACATGTATCTGGCGGATACAGCTAAGTTCATGCATCTGGCCTTGGAATATAAATTTAATTGTGATCTGTTCCATTAAATTAACAAGATTTGATATGATTAATTAATAATAGGATGGATCCCATTAACCCTTAATTGGTCGCATGGGGTCAGCTCTACTTTAAAGCTAAAATTTGAGGGCTTAAACTGATCAAAACGTGCCCGAACCTCTGCTAGCTTTCCAACTTATTTAAACGTATTATAAATCAGACACCGCCACATTTTTCACCAGTGCAGGCGTAACGCTGTATTACTTTCTTTAGTGGTTAGACCCCATGCGACCACTTACGTGACCTTTTTGGAAAAGGCAAGTTTTTGTTTTTTTAATTATTTTGTAAAACAATGTACATATATCGTTTTTTACCTGGAAATGGAATTTGCAACAGTTGGGTTTATATTCCATCATTTGATTCCGCTTTCAGTTTATAAGAATGGAAGGGAAAATACTACAATGGGTGGAAGAAGCCACTGATAGTGAGGAAGATATTGGTGGTTTGGAATCAGATGACCGATGACATAGTTTTGGAAATTGAGTATAGTTCGTAGTGAGAAAGCGAAATAGGATATGAAACACCACAAGATGAAGAGGAAGAGATTGAGCCTTCGTCAGGTAGATATTTTTGTCTAGACATACAAAAAAATCCCTAAGAAATCTAAATTTTGTTGGGGTCTCCAGAGACCCCGTGCGACCACTTACGTGACTTTCTCTATGCGCCCAATTAAGGGTTAAAACAGCTACAAAACTAATAAAATCAACTCACTCAAAAAAGGCATCCCGTAAAGTTAATAAGTTCTGTCTTATAAATTTAACAGAACGACAAATAACTAGATTTCTTCCCCAAAACAGACCAGATACATTGTTTAATATGACGTCCTACATAGACGTATGTTTGCAAGATAACCAACATCATGCTCCGTAGCCGAAATCGTTCGGTTGGCTCCCTGTGGCTTGGTGAGTTTTAAAGGGTACTAGCAAATCGGCCTGGCTAAATATGCATGTATTGTGATTCTCAAAATCCACAATGATGCAACGTGGATGGTGTAATAGCATGGGACTTATAACAAATATAGTCCGATCAGATACGAGTGAAACGATTTTTTTTTGTATTACATATCGATACCTTAAAGCACAAAAGTGCTAAGTCAATTTTTTTCGATTTTTCGATTTTTGCGTTGTATTATTCCTTGTTAAGTTCTCCATTGACTAGTCAATCTTGAAACAAGATTGGCAACTTCAAGGTAATTAACATTTACAAGAAGTGCTATGTCCTAGGTTGATCCGAAGAAAAATGCACAAAAGTGCTAAGTCCAGTTATAGTAATATTTTGTGCTAAGTCCATACTAGGAACAATTAGGCAGTTAAATTTGTGGTAATAACTGTCTTAAAACGAATTAATACCATTAGGAGACATAAAAAGGAATGGCCAGGGTGGCTTCCTGATTCGAATAACATGGGTTTGTCCGCTACATCGCACGATAACTTTAGACGGGATGATTTTTTGGAAAGTGCTTGCTTTGGAATATTTTTTTCATTGAATTGTTTTGAAATGGGTAAAAGCCGACTGAAGGATCGTCTACTTTCGATATAAAGGATCAAACGACGACTGGCTGCCAAAGCCAATAAATCAAATTGTTTAATTTTGATTGTCTATTTTCTTCACAAAAGGAAACCTCCTTAACATGTATTGGGGTTTGTACCAAGTGCCAGCTTACATTGAATTTTGTATAAGGCCATCCCTTTCTATAATCTACAGTTCAGCTTGAAATTTGCAACGTTGCGTTGTAACCATCATGATGCCTGCAGTTTGAATAAAACTATACACCAAAAAAGTAGAAATTGATTTAGGGCCAAGTTTCTTACTTTATCCACATAAAATGTGGGGAAACTCTTTGTCGTGCTGGTTGAAACACGGGTCATTCGGGTATTAGCAAAATCAAATAATAAACTTGTATTTATAGCAACCAGAAAGCCAAGATCGTACTAAATATAAACAAATTGGATTTTAACAAAGTTAGCAATGGTAGGTGCAGCACTCTATTTAACTCGCCTTCGAAGCGCAGGGTCATGGCTTTTGATCCAATTTCCGATCCATGTGGCGGAAAATTGTCTCATTCAAATGTTAAACAGATGCTCAATTTTGGGGAGAAAACCCTCTGCAGAGTGTGCTGTGGATCTAGCTTTTTTATATCTTGGGTATTGGATGCGAATGGCAGTTATTCATTTGAAGGAACCGACATATGTATTTCCAGAATAAACTCTAAATATCTGCCAAATTTAAAAAAAAAAACAATTCATAACTATTGATAAGCATGCTTAATCCTAATGAGTGTCTTGAGTTTGTGTTCCACCAGCTTATGCGTGTAGAGAGTAGATAATATTCGAGTAGAAGCTACATCCAAAACTGCACTTAAAAGAAAAGGGGAAGTCGTTTAGGACTTTTCCCATAGCAACCGCATTGGAGCAACGTGATTCGACAATAGTAGGTCGTCCTATACCTCTTCCTACTAACCGATTCAACATAAAAACGAGACCGAAGCTAATTTCGGGCGCGGCCGAAATTTGGATACCCTTCGCTCCCCTCGGTCTAAAAGTTTTTTTCGGGCGCACCTATGACTAGTGTTCAGTCCTCCCCGCTTCCATGCTTTTGAATTTTCTCATAAGTGCCGTGGCGAAGATTTATTGGGCGAAGCGGGACGTGGGTTTCTTATAAGAACCAAAAAGAGGGGGAAGGGGGTTGTAGGGCAGCCCTATGACCTTCCCATCAATTTTTACGTAGTTTGTAGCATCAATTAAAACACATTTGGTTCAGATTGGTGGACAAATCAAAAAGGTTTTCTTCGAAGAACCTAATTTGGGGGTTGGGTTTATATGCCAGCCCCACGACCCCATAGTCCGATTTCACGTTTGTTGTGGTGGCATGAATAGAAATATAATTTTCTGAGGTTTCATTGGAATTGGTGTGCAAATAAAAATGTTTTTCTTAGAAAAATTTTATTTGGGGGGCTAGGCTTGTATGGTAGCCCCATGACCACATGGTCCGACTCCATTTATTTATACATATGCTTTGTGTCATCAATAGAAACACATTTGTGTGAAGTTTGGTTGAAATTGGTGTATAAATAAAAAAAAATTCTTAGAAGAACTTAATTTGGGGAGCTAGGTTTCTATGACAGCCCCATGATCCCATGGTCCGATTTGGTCCATTTTGACATATGTTTTGTGGTATTACTAGAAACACATTTGTGCGAACTCGATTGAAATCGATAAGAAAATAAAAAAGTTTTTCTTAGAAGAACATAATTTGGAGACTAGGTGTGTATGGCAGCCCCACGACCCCATTGTCCGATTTGGTCGATTTTTAGATATATTGTGTGTTACCAATTAAAATACATTTGTGTGAAATTTGATTGAAATTGGTGCATAAATAAAAAAGTTTTTCTAAGAAGAACCTAAATTTGGGGGGTAGGTTTGTATGACAGCCCCACGACCCCCTTGGCGGATTTTAGCGATTCAAACATACAAACTGCCTGCAACAAAAAGAAGCATGTGTGCAAAATTTCAGCTCCATAGCTTTTAAACTGGCCGAGCAAAACGCGTCGCAACAGACAGACAGACAGACGGACAGACGGACATCGTCCAATCAACTCCGCTCGTCACGCTGATCATATATATACATATTTTATGTGGTCGGAGATGCTTCCTTCAATGCGTTACAAACTTCATTACAAAGTTAATATACCCTTTACGCTTAATAAGCGAAGGGTATAACTAGGGGGCTTCGCCCTCTGCTCGCTACGCTCGCCAACCCCCGGGTGCGAGGCTAATCTCGGGCGCGGCCAAAATTTGGATACCCTTCGCTCTCGTTGGGCTAAAAGTTATTTTCGGGCGTACCTATGACTTGTATTTAATCCCGCTCCTCATTCTTTTTCTTCCGTCTTGACAAAAGTTTTGGGCTTGGTTGAAATAAGTGGGCAAATAAAAATATTTAAAATTTTATTGGGTTGCGGGAACATTACCCCACAGTACGATTCCATTCGTTTTGAACTTTTTTGTTGCTTTGGTAAAGTCACATTAACCCATTAGTGCATAGTGTCCCATTAAAGGGACACCAACTTTTTCCCGTTATATGGTCAGATTTTTGACTACGCAATGGAAGTGTGTATGCAATGACAACTATTAATATCTCAGTTATCAAACAAACTCGTGTTCAAATGTTTGTATTGCTTGGTGTAGTTTATTTATTGAAAAGAATGAGTCGTGGAATTTTAAAAAATCGCCAGACTCAGGGCTGGTGAGAACAAATTAAAAATTGCTAATATTTTGATGTGCTAGTTTACTGTTTCGATTGAATAATCGTTAAAATGTGTATAGGCTATTATTCTAATGAAAGAAAAAGCGTCGTGGTGTCTTGAATTTTGTGTAATATAGCAAGTATTGCAATGTCCCCTATAAGGGACATTGTGCACGTAGGTTAGTTGGTGAAATATTTTCATAGACTTACTGCTGCGGAAATTTTGAAGAAATTTGAAGCAGTATACGGTTTTATTGAAGTCATCAACATTTCTGCTTTACCCCAATTGATGGCAATGAAACAGGGATCTCGAAAGGGGATATTTCCTGCTGATGAGAGTTGCATTTTCAGTCTATCTAGACGATCTAGCGATTGCTCTCGAAATTACCGAATAAGCGTCGGTATTGGTCAAAGACCCCTCCGAAGGGTCTGTGTCCCTGTCATGGAATAAAGGAATTTTGTGAGTGACTTCACCATCAACACGAGCCCCACAGAGGAGGGAGACAAAGCCATTGCGGCGTTTCCCAATACAGATTTTCTTTGGCTGACTGCGGCATCCCACCCCAGCTCCTGGTCTCAAAAGGGCTAGCTGTTAAAACAAAAGAGTGCTGATTCCTAGCTGCTTGAAGCAATTCCTGTGCTAGTAATACCTGATGTGAACCGTCATAACTCGGGAAAGCAGGGTTACCAGCTGAGCCTGATAGTCAACGGGCAACCGAGCCCAAGGAATGCCCTTCGAACAATGTCATGATTCCATATTACCGTAAAAGTAGCTAACAATTTGTGCGCGGAGGACTAATTAGATTTTATTTTGGACAAAAGTTTAAGCGTAGGGCATTAAGTATTTATTTCATATATGGGGGAAAATATGCTCATGTCGTTTAAAGAATTTTTTGGAGTTGAGGAGGATATGCTTTCCATCTGCTCACTAAAGAAAATAGAGGATTCAAAGCAAGTAATGAGTTAATGTATAATTTTTTTACATGTCACTTATAAGTTTTGTTGATTTCTATTTCATATCCGTCAGTGTGGGCATTTTCACCGGATACAATACAAGTTGATCGTATCGATTTTTTTCATTCGACAACTGACCGCTGTGCATAGTGTCCCTTATAGGGGACGCCTTATCTACTATTACTTATTTTTACGAACAAAATCTTTCAAAAAGTACTTCCTTGTCGCTACTTCAATTCATAATAATTGACAAAAGCTAAAAAATGTTGTCAGGGAACTTCAAGCACTAATGGGTTAATTCAAGGTTTTGTGAAATTGATGCAAAAATTGTTTCTTAGAAGAGCCAAAATGGGGTTGGGTTTGTATGGCCACCCCATGACCCCATTGTCCGATTTGATCCATTCTTACGTATGGTTTGTGACATCAATAGAAATACATTTGTGTAAAATTTGGTTCAAATTGGTGCACAAATAAAAACGAGACCGAAGCTAATTTCGGGCGCGGCCGAAATTTGGATACCCTTCGCTCCCCTCGGGCTAAAAGTTTTTTCGGGCGTACCTATGACTTGTGTTCATTCCTCGCCGCTTCCATGCTTTTGAATTTTGACATAAGTGCCGTGTCGAAGATTAATTGGGAGAAGCGGGGCACGTGGGTTACTTATAAGAACCAGAAAGAGGAAGGGGGGGTTGTATGGCAGCCCTATGAACGCATGGCCTTTCCATCAATTTTTTTTTATTTTGTGGCATTAATTGAAACACATTTCTATGAGATTTGGTTGAAATTGGTGGACATATAAAAAAGTTTTTCTTCGAAGAACCTAATTTGGGGGTTGGTTTATATGCCAGCCCCATGATCCCATGGTCCGATTTAATTCATTTTTGCATGTTTTGTAACATCAATCAAAACACATTTCCATGCGGTCTGGATGAAATTTGTGTATACAAATAAAAAAGTATTTTTTGAAGAACCTAATTTTGGGGGCTCAGTTTGTATGGTAGCCCCACGACCCCATAGTCCGATTTCATTTGTTTTCGCGTTTGCTATGTGGCATCAATAGAAATATAATTTTCTGAGGTTTGATATTGAAATTGGTGTGCAAATAAAAAAGTTTTTCTTAGAAAAATTTGATCTGGGGGGCTAGGTTTGTATGGTAGCCCCATGACCACATGGTCCGACTCCATCTGTTTATACATACGTTTTGCGTCATCAATAGAAACACATTTGTGTGAAGTTTGGTTGAAATTGGTGTGAAACAAAAAAAAATTCTTAGAAGAACTTAATTTGGGGAGCTAGGTTTATATGACAGCCCCATGACCCCATGGTCCGATTTGGTCCATTTTTACATATGTTTTGTGGTATCATTAAAAACACATTTGTGCGAAATTTTATTGAAATCGATGAGAAAATAAAAAAGTTTTTCTTAGAAGAACCTAATTTGGGGGACTAGGTTTGTATGGCAGCCCCACGACCCCATTGTTCGATTTGGTCGATTTTTACATATGTCGTGTGTCACCAATTAAAACACATTTGTGTGAAATTAGATTGAAATTGGTGCATAACTAAAAAAGTTTTTCTAAGAAGAACCTAATTTTGGGGGGTAGGTTTGTATGGCAGCCCCACGACCCCCTTGTGGGATTTTAGCGATTCAAACATACAAACTGCCTGCAGCAAAAAGAAGCATGTGTGCAAAATTTCAGCTCCATAGCTTTTAAACTGGCCGAGTAAAACGCGTCGCAACAGACAGACAGACAGACAGACGGACAGACGGACAGACGGACATCGTCCAATCGACTCAGCTTGACACGCTGATCATATATATATATATTTTATATGGTCGGAGATGCTTCCTTCAATGCGTTACAAACTTCATGACAAAGTTAATATACCCTTTTCGCTTAATAAGCGAAGGGTATAAAAATGTTCTTAGAAGAACCTAATTTGGGGAGATGGATTTGTATGGCAGCCCCATGAACCCTTGGTCCGATTTTACTGATTCAAACATACAAACTGCCTGCAGCAAAAAGAAGCACTTGTGCAAAATTTCAGGTTCAAAGCATTTTAAATTGGCCGAGTAAAACGCGTCGCAACAGACAGACGGACAGACAGAGAGACGGACATCGACTCCCCAAGTCATGCTGATCATATTTATATGTATACTTTTTATATGGTCGGAGATGCTTCCTTCAATGTGTTACAAACTTCATGACTAAGTTAATATACCCTTTCACTCTATGAGCGAAGGGCATAAAAATTTAAGTTTGAAAGCATATTTTTTTAGTACCTATCACATTCATTTGTTTGGTTATTTCTCGCTCATTTATTTGGCAAAATTTCGTGATCTCCAGACTCATGCACTTGATAAAATCTGCTTTACATTTAAAATTCCATTCGGTCGAATAAAATTACGAAATACACTAATAAATGAGGAAACATCTGATGTGGGATTATGTATTCATGTGGTAGTTTAATATTGCTTTTGGCATTGGGAATTTTGGTTTATTTACGACAAACTAGTGGGTTTCACTTTCGGGCTAGAATTTTAATTGCACATAGTCGTACGCATCAGCGTTGGAGATGCGTTAGAATGGCATGAAATGTGTACTATAATGATTGATGGTAATTGAAGTCTAAATTTGAGCTAGTGTAGCAAAAAGACAAGCCTTGAACATCAATGTTAAATTCTTAATTAAATAAAAAGTTTACAAATAGATTCTAATTGTAAAATTAAAAATTATCTGTAATTTAAAAAATTGTCATATGCATTAAATTATACCATTTTTTTTGCTTATACATATTACTAAGCAATTTTGACTATTGTTCGAGTTCTTCGTGTGAGTTATATTTCACAGCACAGCACACTAGCAAATAGCTGTCTTTGATAATAATGAACTTGAGACAAACTCATGGGCGTAGCCAGGATTCATAGCGATACATTTTCTTAGCGGATAGGGGGTATGTACTTGGGATCTATGGCAACAATTAAGATTTCCCGTTAGTTTAAATTGTCATACCCAACTTCTTTTTCGCCTTTTAACGATAAATGGCATCTGCATAAGTTCAGCCCTTTTACTCCTGATCCTTACATCATACACCAAATTTATACCTTTCCAACGGAATGGTGTTAAATTCCGTTAACCTACTAGAGAGAACTTCAACATTGCAGACAAGTACCTATGCCATCCGTGACAATTTTTCAAAAATGTTTACAGTCGAACTTCCCTAAACGGACACTTCTAATAACCGGACATTTCTCATAAACGGACACTTTTATTTTCCCTAACGTTTTTCCACATAGTTTACTAGGAAAATATCTTCTGATAGCCGGACACTCTCATAACCGGAAACGGACAGTACTTTCCTACCCGTTCTGAACAAGCGAGTCTCTAATAAACGGACAGTTGCATAAAAACAATAACAAATTCTTATATTACAGAGTTGTATTTCGGGCAGAGTTTTGCGATTACCAGAAAATGGGTCTTTCGCGTATTAAGCAAGCAAGACCCAATGTACGGAACGTTGGAAAAACATGTGGAAACGACGAAAACGATTATTTAAAATAAAAGTTATTTTGAAAAAGTGGGTAGAGCATGGGAATAAAATGACTAAAAATTATTCCCGAACCCGTTGAGACTAGATATTTTTATCGCAGTTTTTGAATGGATTCGAAGATTGTAGTAGTTTAAATCTATTTTATAAAATGCTATACCTTCGTGAAATATTCTCATAAGCGGACTTTTATAATAAGCGGACAAAGTCTCATTCCCCAATGGTGTCTGCTTATGGGAAGTTCGACTGTAAATACCTGTGGCAGCTAGAGACTTAAGAATTTTCTGGAAATCACACGATGAATAATTTTCCGTTGCCTTTCTGTGTATACAGGGTGTCCGGACACTGCCGCATAAACGCACCGAATGGTGATTCCTCATATGATTTACAGCAAAAAAGTGTACGAAACATACCCCCTAGCTCAACCCTTTAGCTGCCACAGGCATTTGAAAATTAAAAAAAAAAAATTTCTATCACGACTCAAAGCTTAATATCTTCAAAGCTAGGCCAGCTAGAATAGTGAAATAAGATGACTATTACAGCCAATAAATTTACCTATAAAATTAAACAAACCACACTAAAATCCGATAATAGGTTTGGTTTTTACAGAGCTTCAAAGTCGAATTTGTGTGACCCAAAAACAATCTACTTTTTCATCTCAATTTTCTCTAACTTCTGTTAAGGAGAGGTGCTTGTACGATTCTTACGCATAGTCTTACGATCATATCATTATTACATCATTTTATTCTAGCTCCATTATTTCTAACAGTTTTTATACGTTAAGTGTAGAAAACTAGGGTTAATTTTAGCTCAAATTCAATACAATTCAATTCACACTGCTCCTAAAGATCTGCAATTGGTAAAATCTATTCAAAGTATGTAATATGTCGAAATCGAGCCAAAAAGAACCCAAGTTTTTTGCACTTAAGGCCTTAAAAGTCTTAGAAAAAACGAAACTAGAATAAAATTATGTAAGAAGGAAATGATCGCTAGATACGCGCCAATTTTTGAACGAATCGTACAAGCACCTAACATTGGTAGAAGTTGGAGAAAATTGAGAAGGAAAAACATATTGTTTTTGGGTCAAATCACAAAAATTTGACTTTGAAGCTCCGTAAAAACCAAACATCTTATCCGATTTTAGTTCCGTTAGTTTTATTTTTTAGGTAAATTTGTTGTCTATTATAGCTAGTCCAGCTTTTGATATATTGAAGTTTTAGTCGTACAAGAAAATGTTTTTATTTCAAAAATCTTCAAATGCCTGTGGCAGCTAAAAGGTTAAGCTAAGGGGGTATGTTCCGTCAGTGCCGGATTAGCCATGTGGCAGAAGGTGGCAAATGCCACGGGCCCCGCGCTTTGAGGGGCCCCGCGTTTTTCTCAAACAAATATTATAACAACCAAGTTGCCAATCAAATAATAAAAGCCAGTTACTTCTAAATTGTTATAATACGTTATCGTTGAACAATTTACGCTAGGGTGTTTTAAAATTATAGCAAGGTTTGTATTGCATAAACATACAGAAATGTTTCTATCTAATTCATGATGGCATTCTCGTAAAACTACGTTACACAGTGTTTCAGATTCACGTTCTAGCGAGACGATTTTGGAGTTTATGTTGGGAAATGTATTTTCACACATCCATAGAATTAAGAAATTAGAAATTTGTCTCTCATTCACAATGGCGTTCCGCTTAAAACGTTATGAAAAGTGGGGCAAAATTACCTGTTTAAAAAATTATTTCACAAACATTTTGGTTTTCATTTAAGTGTGTATGTTTTCCAAGATTTTTTACTTTTATTGGTAAAACCGAATTAATTGAGAAGATGTTAACGTGAATTTGGCCTTCTGGTACCTATATGTGCTTCGTTTAGCCAGATGTTTGGTTGCAACTTTTTATGAACCTGAGTAAACTTATATAATTAAGTATTTTCCCATATTTTATTTTGAATTTTCAGAGGTCGTCCAAAAAGGGACTTCTAATGCTTCTAATTCATAATGCTTTGAGAGGTACGCAACTGTGCATGAGGGATGTAATTGTTATTCCTATATTCTATTCATATGTGCATATGCAACCTCCGACTAAACAACTTGCTCTATGTTTGGCAAACCATCGTGCTGGTCTGTGAATTCATTGCCTTTAAAAATTTCTCTATTCTCCTTAATGGAAATCTTTTGACAAAAATTAAAAAGATAGACAAAATCTTTATTTTTTTGGACAAAAATTTAAGTTTTCGTGGAAAAAGTACAAATTAGAAGAGTTCGCATCATCGGAGAAATTTGCATCTATGTATTTCGTAAAAACGAAATTTCCGTACACTGAACCAAATATTTTTTCAAATCAACGAATTTTTTTTTTCATAAAATGTTGATTAAAATTTTCGTTAATTTTACATCATAATTTGTTGCATTGAATATTAATCACTAGTATTTTTAAAGAAAAAATGCTTTTTATTCAAAATGAAGATTTCACTTTTCCTTTTATTGGAATCGAATAATCTTTCATCAAAATCTGTAACATCTGGGTACAATTCTTCATCAATTTGAAGAAATCGTTTTTCGTAAGCATTTTTCTTGCAAATTGACGAATATTGAAGAATTTATTCAAACTGACGATTTGCTACGGCAAAATTGTATAAAAGTATTGTTATATTGAAAATTTTCGTCAAATAGACAATACCTAATTGTCCAATTGAATAAAAATTATTCATATGGTTCATCATATTGAAGAAATTGCAGTCTTATTCTTCAATTCTTCAAATTGAAGAAAAATATTCAAATCGAGGATGTTGTCGTATAAACTTTTCGCTATGTAAGTAATTTCTTCATATTGACGACGCAAAGTTAGGTGTTTTTTCAAATGAACGAATTTTAATCAAACGGAAATATGTTATCGCTTAAATATACCGTTTTCTTCGTCGTTTACTAATTCGATATTCAGTTCAATTTCAGTTTAGCAACTTGATTGTCCTGTGCATCTAATAAATCTAATCTAATCGCCCTGTGGCATGGGTCAAGAATTATGCCTCCGCTTCCTCCGGCGTGTCGTAGAAGGCGACTAATGGGGCAGGGGAGAATAAAACTCTCCTGGGTTTCGTACAAATCACCACAATTGCGCGCGACGTTGTTTGTGCTAAATTGTGTGGATATGTACGAAACTTAATATAAATTGACCCCTGTGGTGTTGGGGTTAGAATTATACCACAGCGATCCCGGCTTGTCGTAGAAGGCGACTTGAGGGATAGGGTGTGTAGGCTTGTAACTTGCATACCTGAAACTAAACTACACTCGAAACATTGAACGAGCCTCGGATACCACGGACTGATTTACCGGCAACGACCTTTGGCTACAAACAACGGACTACGATTGGTTTTTGGAACGTTCGAACGATGTGGGGCGAGTGCAGTAGTACAAGACTCACGGAAGTCGAACGGGAAATGACCGCATATAGAATTTCGATATTAGGACTGAGCGAAACAAGATGGAACGGATCGGGAACGACCTTATCACCTAGTTCCCAAACTGTGCTGCTTTACTCTGGTAGTGAACTTGAGGCCTCACCCAGAATGGCTGGAGTCGGCATCCTTTTGAACAAGGAAGCTCGCCAATCTCTTTTAGATTGGAGGCCTATTTCCGACCGAATAATAACTGCCAGATTCAAGTCCAGAGTAAGGAACATTACTATAATTCAGTGCTACGCCCCAACTGAGTCAGCCGACCAGCATGCTAAAGACGCCTTTTACCACCTGCTTGGCGACACCTTTGACAAGGCTCCCAGAGGTGACATAAAACTTATTATGGGGGATCTCAATGCTAAAGTTGGGTCTGACAATGTTGGATTGGAACATCTAATGGGCAATCACGGTCTGGGTGTTAGGAACGACAATGGTGAGTTGTTCGTAGAGTTCTGTAACTCTCGTCAGCTTGTCATTGGCGGCACCCTGTTCAAACACAAACCTTGCCATTTAGCAACCTGGATATCTCCAGATGGCCGAACAGAGAACCAGATTGACCATATAGCCATATCCAAAACATGGAGGAATTGTCTCATGGACGTCAGGGCTAAGCGTGGTGCTGATGTAGGCAGCGATCACCAACTTGTCATCGCAAAAATTCGCTTGCGGACCGCTGCTATTCGTCGCACACAAAACGAGCGTGTATTGCCACGATTCAATGTGCAAAAGCTTAAAGAACCATCAAAAATACGCGCAGTTTCTAGCGCATTGCGCGAGGTAGCTAATGCACAAACACCAGATGCTTCTTCTATTGATGATAGATGGACCATTGTGAAGGAAGCTTTTCTATCGTGTGGCGAAACATTTGTGGGCAGACTGCAGCGAGGTAGAAGACCATTTATCAGTGATGATACATGGTCTCTGATAACTGCACGGAAGAGAATTAAAGAACAAATAAACTCGGCTACTGATAATTCAGTTAAGCAACAACTGAGGACCGAGTACAGTTCTCTTCAAAAAACAGTGCAGAGGAGCGTTAGACGTGATAAACGCAAGAACATCAACGCGTTAGCTTTGGAGGCAGAAGATGCGGCTTACCGTGGTGACAGTGGAACCCTTTACAAACTCATAAAGCCACTGACTGGCAAATCTTCCACCAATGAGCATCCTGTAAAGGATAAAGACGGGTCTCTGCTAGTCACAGATGAACAACAACTGCGCCGATGGAGAGAGCACTTCATGGAGGTTCTTAATAACAACTTTAACCCTTCAAGCGCATCTCCACCGGAGGCAGTAAGTCTTCCGCAAGTGGCCAGAATTAACACCGGCGTACCATCCAAGCTGGAAATAACTAAGGCTCTTCAATCACTGGAAGCGGGTAAGGCCCCGGGGGCAGACGGTATCCCGATGGAATTTTTGAAGGCGGACATCAACGCTACAGCGGATATTCTTCTTCCCCTGATCCAAGAGTGTTGGACAACCGAGACTCTCCCTCAGGAATGGAAAAAGGGCGTAATTATTAAAATCCCCAAAAAAGGAAGTCTCAAGGATTGTAATAATTGGCGTGGAATCTGTCTCCTCCCTGCAGTCTCTAAACTGATGGCCAAAATAATCTTAGACCGGATCAAGAAAACGATCGATCGCACTTTGAGCAATGAACAGGCTGGTTTTCGTGAGGGTTTTTCATGTAGCGACCATATCAACACCCTCCGAATCATAATTGAACAATCCGCTGAATGGAGATCCCCGTTACATCTATTGTTCATTGACTTCGAGAAGGCGTTTGACAGCGTTGACCGGGCTTATATCTGGACAGCCTTACGTAGGAGAGGCATACCAGAGAAACTTATTGCCATCATAAAGGAGTCCTATAACGGAGCCCAATGTCACGTCTTGCACAAGGGCGAATTGTCTAGTCCTTTTGAGGTGAATAATGGAGTTAGACAAGGCTGTATTTTATCACCAATACTGTTCCTTATTACCATCAACGACGTAATCTGCGACGCTCTAGGCGACCATAAAAGTAAGGGTATCAGGTGGAAATTATTTGATCACCTTCAGCACCTGGACTATGCCGACGACATTTGCCTTCTTTCAAACACAGCAGATCATCTGTCTCAAATGACGGATGCTTTGCATCGTGAGAGTCGTAGTGCTGCTTTAAAAATTAATGCCGCTAAGACCAAATATTTGAGCTTGACATCAGAAAGGCAAAGAAACATTTCTATATCCGAACAGCCGATAGAAAAAGTCGAGAACTTTACTTACCTTGGGAGCGTAGTAGCAGCGGATGGTGGGGCTGATGCTGATGTAGAGTCGCGCATAAATAAAGCCCGAGCAGTATTTTTCAGTTTGACTCCTCTCTGGCAAAACAAAAACATCTCCAGAAATACCAAACTCCGGATCTTCGAAAGCAATGTAAAATCCGTGCTTTTATATGGGTGTTCCACTTGGAAGGTGACCAGTGATATAACAACCAAGCTACAAACTTTCGTGAATCAGTGCCTTCGACGCATCCTACAAATTCGCTGGCCTGAGGTAATCTCTAACGAGGACCTCCTCCAAATTACTGGCCAAAATAGGATAGGCATCGACATCAAAAGGCGGAAGTGGCAGTGGATAGGTCACACACTTCGAAAAGAGCCACAAAACATTGCAAAACAGGCTCTAGATTGGAATCCTCAGGGAACCGATGCAAGGCGTCGTGTGGGAAGACCCAAAAATACATGGAGAAGATCTGTAGAGGCAGAGGGAAAATCTATAGGCAAATCGTGGGACCAGCTAAAGGCGATGGCTGCAAATAGGCAGAGGTGGAAAAGAGGCGTAGTCAATGCCCTATGCCCCACTAGGGGTTAAAAGGAACCAGAGAGAGAGAGATCTAATAAATAAATAAAATAACAGGCGCGACAATCCAACATTGGACTAAGGCCGCAGGCCGCAGGATGTGTTAGTGACATCCTATTTCCAAGATCTTATCTGCTTTTTGATGAGGTAATGAGATCAGCATCACGCTCAGCAGTGTTATTTATCCCCATAAATGGGTACTCGTTTAACATCTGAGTGAGATCATAGTCTGTCACAAGCTCGTGAGTTCGAAAAACACAATGGAACACGGTGAGATTCGAACTCATGAGCCTGTGCACCGAAGGTGCGCGCACTAACCGCTCGACCAGCCAGACTACATGCATCTGGTGTGTAATAATTTCACCTATTTTACATATTTCTCATTTCTAAACATCTATAAATATTGATATCACCGAGGCAATTTTAAAAATTTAATAAGAACTTAGTTATCATAGCTTCAAATTTCTGAATATATAGGTATGCAAAGACAAATAGATACAAATAGGTATGAAGATTTTTAATCTGCGTTTCCGAACATTAAAATGTTCATACCTCTTAGTGCAACTATGTTTACACCTACATATTTGTTGCAAAAAATATGGATTTTTTTAGTTATGATGAGTGCTTATCCAATTCAGTAGTTTGCCTCAGCTATATCAATATTCATATGTCAAGATAAAATTACAGCTGGTAAAATATAATTTCCTTCACATTGAATATGTGACAATAATGGTTTCTACGAAGATTCATCACAGTAACAATAGAATAATATTCAATATGTACAGGATTCTTCATATTGACAATTTAACTTTGCCATCATTTTCTTCAATTTAATAAATATGCATCAAAACTGACTTTTTTCAATTTATTCAAAACGAATAAATCTTTGTCATATAGAAGATTGTTAATTTTTCTTCAATTCGAATAAATATTCGATAAATATCTATCATTTTGTCAATATTCAATATGACTATAATATTCTTCCATCCAAATTAGATCTTCATTGACCGTATTTTGATGAAATATTTTTCATATTAAATGTGATTTCGTCGAATTTACGAATTTTTTGGTTCAGTGTACCTCTAGTAATTATTATTAAAGTGAAGGCTGAGGTAATGACTAATCAAGAAATAAATTATATGAAAAAAATGGTTGACATAATGCAACACAGGGTAAGCGAAAAAGTAGTTACGCCAAAAGTATTTCATATTTTCAAAAGAGAGAGAAAAAACCCTTGAGAAATGACTTAATAACCGAAATATTAACTATAGAACCCCTTTATTAGTTTGCATAATTGAAGTTCCATAGGCCCCGCGCTCTACATTTGCCACGGGCCCCGCGCTTGCTTAATCCGGCACTGTGTTCCGTACAACTTTTTTGCTGGAATCACATGAGGAATCACAGTCCGGTGCGTTTATGCGGCAGTTTCCGGACACCCTGTATAATTTTTTATATAGTCGGAGATGCTTGCTTCAATGCGATTCAAATTTCATGACAAAGTTAATATACCCTTTCACTTATAAAGTGAAGGGTATCAAAGAGCGACAAGGAAGTGGTGTGGCTGTCAACCGTATTAAACTCCGAGCTCAGCTGTCGTCAAAACGGTAGTTACACCATGCTCGCAGGGTTCTATTACAAATTATGTGTTGACAATTAATTAGTAGTCTGGCTGGTCTAGCGGTTAGTGCATAATTAATTAAACCAAGACAATCACTCAAAGAATTTATGCTTCTTCCGATAATTTCACCATACCGATTGTTTGAATCTATAGACCTGGTCGTTCGACGACCGATCAGCTTTTTACAGTGAAGCTTTTACTCCAGAAGTGCTGGGAATACAACATCGACGTATACCAAATATTTGTTGACTTCAAGCAGGCATACGACAGTATCGATCGAAGAGTACTGCACAACATTTTGCTACATTTTGGAATACCGGCTAAGCTAGTGCGACTCATAAGGATGACGATGACTAATACCGTTTCGCAGGTCAGAGCTCAGAACAGACTCACTGACCTATTTGAAACTCGTACTGGACTCAGGCAAGGCGACGGGCTGGCGCCGACGCTCTTCAACCTGGCTCTGGAGTATGTGATTCGAGCCATGAATTTGGACAGCAGCGGAACGCTACTCATTAAATCGACTCAACTAGTAGCCTACGCCGACGACATCAACATAATGTCTCGAAGATTGGGTGATGCAGAAAGCCTCCTGCATAATCTCAATAACGCCGCCAAAGAAGTTGGGCTACATATCAACGAATCTAAAACCAAGGTCACGATGCAATCAAAAACTAGAACGCCAGTAAATTCAAGCATCACAGTGGGGGACCTCAATATAGAATATGTAGACAACTTCACTTACCTGGGTTGCCATTTGTCAAAGGACGCCAACGAAACAGATGAGATAAAGCGACGGATACAACTAGCTAATAAGTGTTACTTTGCGGTCCTCCAAATTATGAATTCGAAGCTGGTGCACAGGAACACGAAGCTCCACGTGTATAAAACCATCATCCGACCTGTGCTATGCTATGGCTGCGAGGCATGGACCCTAACCCAAAACTCTGAACACCTGTTGGACACATTCGAGCGAAAGGTTCTCCGTAGAATCTTCGGGGCCGTTCGTGAACGAGGTGAATGGCGCATCCGGTACAACCTTGAGTTGTATCGGCTGTATGATGAGCTACAGGTGTCGAAGATCGTGAAATTGCAGCGATTGCAATGGGCGGGACATGTACAAAGGATGCCAGATTGCGTGGACGACCGAGAGCCCGATGGGAGCATTCTGTATGTGAGGACGCCCACCAGATGCTAGGCTTTCGGAACTGGAGGACAAGGTCGCGTGACCGCGACAATTGGAGGTTTTCAATCCGGGCGGCCAAGGCCCGACGTCGGGCTATCGTGCCATAAAGAAGAAGAAGAAGATTGTTTGAATCACTCTGGTTCTTATTAGTTGAAATTAGCCGACGGGCACTAGATAAGATTTACGAGTTACCGGCCCTATGTTTTCCAACTTAGGGAGCAGGTTTGCTGACCCAGCATCGGTAAATCATCCAGGATAAATATCAAATTGTTGCATAGGCTTTACAATTTATTTCAAAAGTTTTAAATTGAGTTGTAATTAGAAACGGAAGATCTTAAAAGTTTTTTTTTTGTCAATACAAACATACATACGTACATATATTCAGGGCCGGATTAACTCTCTATGGCGCCCCTGGGCAGTTGTAAGTAAGTAAGTAAATTACCACCCTCAGTCACTATTAAGCATGGGAGTAGCAGTAGCTTCGTATGGAAATCCTAACGACGGTAAACATTATGTTAACCTAATGCAAAAAAAAAACGAGACCGAGGCTAATTTCGGGCGCGGCCAAAATTTGAATACCCGTCACATTTGGATGAAACTTAAGCTTCTTTTATGTTAAAAATTTCTACCGCAGCCCTATGACATGTTCCGATTCCATCTGTTCCTGGATGCGATGAGGCTAATCCAGGAACACACTTGGATGAATTTTGGTTAAGATGCAAAAACAAAAAAAAATGTTTTTCTTCCAAGATTGTATGACAGCCCTATGACGTAATGTTCCGATTCCTTCCATTCCGATATATGTCTTGAGGCTTTACTAGGAGCACATTTGGGTGAAGTTTGGTCATAAAAAAAGTTTTTCTTAGAAAAACCTAATTTCCAGGAGTTGGTTTGTATGACAGCCCTATGACATAGTGTTGCGATTTCATCTGTTCCTAGATATGTTTGGAGGCTTTACTAAGGACACATTTGGATGAAATTTGGTTAAGGTCGGACTAAAAAGGATTTTTTTTTTTCTTACAAGAACTTAGTTTTCAGGGGCAGTTCCATGACCCCATGGTCGGATTCCATTCGTTCCGACATATATACAGCTTACACCAAAAAGAAACTTGTATACCAAATTTCAGCCCGATAGCTGCAAAACCAAGGGACTAGTTTGTGTTGCAACAGACGGACAGACAGACCGACATGGCTCAATCGATTTCTCTCGTCACACTGATCAATTATAGATATTATGTACTTTTTATAGTCGGAGGTGCTTCCTTCTGCGCGTTGCAAATTTCATGGCAAAGTTAATATACCCTTTGACATAGTGACGGTTATAAAAGTAAATTCATTTAATTTTAAATGGCCGGTTCAAGGTAGAATAAACGATAGCAAAAGTCAAACCATGGGTTGATTGGTTAAACCAACTATTTGCTGAATCCAAGTTTGTATACAGGGTGTTTGCCGCATAAACGCACTGGAGGATTTTCCACTAATGGGAGACGAATGTTAGTATGCGGTGGAGACATGTTACTCACTAAAGTCCATTGCTACCCAACTTTTTATCAATAGCTTCAGTGCTGCGAAACCCTTCGGGTTCACCCAACTTTTTTGGTGCTACGATTGCCAAATTTTAACCCTTAAAATTCATTTACTCTCCATTAATCTGGCAGTTTTCTTTTGTCGGAGAGATGATAAATTTGCAAAAGATATTTCTGACTAAGATCCACAACCTATTCTGCTGGGACACCAAAGAATAAATTTTCTCGAATGTCACCTCAACTACTTTCCAGGTGAAAATAAGCAAAAGCTTTCTGACACTTAGAAACCAGCTCCGAAAAGGAAGAATGAAAACTCAAGAAGTTTAAGCGACCAAAATTCGCAAGGACCGACTAGACATACGCTACCGAAAGTGTTAAGTGATTATCTGCGTACACTAATCTCTTAGGGAGAGATATTCCATTAAGTAAATCTCAACTGATTTTAAGATTTAATTTCATGGTATTTTTTCACTTGCTCGTTTTATGGAAGATATGGAGCTCCGGAACATTTGGAGTCTCGACTGATCGGTTGCCATCCGCATTCCATCCATTTCGCTGCGCTATATCAGACATCAATGTCGATTCACCACTACAGGAGAGCTGAATACGTTCACGTTCAATTACCCTGTATAGTCTAGGTTAGCCACCACAGCCATTTTTTTAAGTGTCACAAAGATTAGACGATTTATAAAACCTACAAATTTCCGTATATGTATGAATGGCATTTTACTGTCGAGTTCGTAGCAACAAATTATCAAAAAACCATACGAAAATTTCTACTAGAGCATCTTACTAAGAGCAAAGAAATGTTTATGCCAGCCAGCGATCACAGGATATATTCGAAATACATAGATGCGAATTTCGGAGAAAATCTCTCATTTATGCGAATAAATGCCAAATGATCAAATTTATACTTTTTTCACAAAGAAACCATATTTTTGTACAAAAAAGTCAATTTTTAAAGATACTTTTTCATTCAGATTAATTTTACAGAAGTTTTCTGTTAATGAGAATAGAGAAATTGGTAAATGCAAGCAGTTCGCTGAATCACGAGCAACGATGGCTTTCCAAACACCGAGCAAGCTGTTTATTCATACTGAATAAACAAACACGCGACGTTTTCGATGAAAACGCTTTGAACAGTCGTTTCACTGTGAATCTACAGAATTGCTAGAGTTATAGAACATTTCACAACAAGAAAATATACAAAATTAGGCTTTTATGCGAGTTTCAACGAAATTTCCTGTTTTTATTGACGAAATTTCCGTACCTCTAGTAGTAAGTCACAAGGCTAATAGCCGGTACAGACTATCAACAACAATAACATCTTAGATGCGATCTTAATTATTCCAGTCAAAACCCACCGACTAGGTCGAATCTTCTGTCAATAAATTCAAAATGCATTCGTAGAATGTACTTGCATCATTCAAATTTTAGTATGGTACATACAATAATCAAATCCAGAATTTAGTAAATCCTGTCCACAGTGTGCATTCCCTATAAGAGATCTGTTCTGTCGAAATAAGGACGAAACAAATAAGCTGCGTTACCTCTCGTTACGTTACGTCCCGCTCCCAACACCAGTCGAAGTTGGTGCAATAGAGTTTGTATGCATCTGTAGAGAATGCACGGAACGGGACGGAAACGAAATTATACTGGAACTCGGCACGTAACAAAATGGAATCGTTCTGTTCCGTTTACGTTTTAGTTTACGGTTAGTACTCCAAAGAAAAAAATTAATTTTATCAGTGTTTATTATACTATTTCGCAATGTTATGGCCTTGTATATTTTAGCCGCGTTTTGGGCGTTTTTTAAGCTGACATTTAACCGGCTTTTTAGCCGTTTTACAAAAAAAAATCTGTTTTCCGGCGAAATTTAGCCGTTTTTCAAATTTTCATCTGGCAACACTACCGGAAAAACAAAAAAAGTTGTGGTTGGAAAAAAGCCAATCCTAACATTAAAATATGCACGTTTGCTCGGAAACCATTTTGAATTAAGTGAGGTCCTCAGACACTCTTCATAAAAATGCAGTTTTAAAGTTTGCGAATCTGACTATCTAAGGGCTCCAGTACAAAGTCATATTTGGTCATATTTCTATTATAATATGCTTAGGCCTACTTGATTTCGCTTACCGCACGTCTAAAAATTTATACTGAATGAATCGAGTAGGCTTAGGCATATGACATACATATTATAATAGAAATGTGACTGTGTAATGGAGGCCTAACTATCGAATTCTGAACCTAACCCCACCTTAAGCACTTAAGGTCGATATACCACCTTTCAGTCATCATTCACAGTCACAGTAATTTTCCATACATGTTGGCAGATTCTCAGTTAATTGATTGACTGACAATCTGTATGGAAAATGACTGTGACTGATGACTGAAAAGTGTGGAGTTATTGATTGACTGACAATCTGTCAACTAGTATGGAAAATGACTGTGACTGATGACTGAAAAGTGTGGATCGACCTTTAAACACAATTTCAAGCAGTTTTAAGCAATTCGTAAATTGAACCCACGCGAGACCCATTTCCCCAATGTTTAAATTAGGTATGCCGCACTGCATTCTTTCTTCGAAATATGTGGGGGTGTGCGTGTAGCTGGTATATGATGCTTAATACTGCTATCCATTTTGGTGCGTTTGCTCCATGTTTGCTCAAATTTTCAATGGTGTTGAAGTTGGGGTTTCCTTTGGAAATGCGGCGAGCGTGTGTCTAGCTTAATGTGGTAAATGCTGAAGAGAGCCAGAAAAAATATCGCACAAAAAATGTTCGCGTTAGAGGAGCAAACATCATTTCACCTACTTATATCGGATCTTTTGTTTTCGGGCCCAAACGAATCTCTTATAACCGGGCCGGCAAATTCGCATGGACATATTTTTTTTGAGCAAAGTTATAGCTGATTTATCAAATTATTTTCAATGTACATATCTAACAATAATGCACGTCGGAAGAATACTTAGCTTGAAAACTAATAAGACAACGAAAAATCCCAACTAATCCCATACCACATAATTAGTAACTAGAGCAGAAAATACAATAATGTATCTCCATATGGAATAGCAAAGAAAGGTATAGATGCGGCAATTGCGTACTCGTACATGTACTTACCATTCTGGCTATAACGTTTCACTTCTCGTGCTAACTAGTCAAAGTGAATATTTTATCGATTCATTCCTGCAAGCCTGTACACACTACCACACTACAATTGCAATCAGGTTTAGTTAAACTAAGTACCGTAACAGGACGTTTAAGGGTGCACTATAACAATGAGCAAATTTAAATAGAACACTGCTGCAGTGTCGTTTCAATTATGTAGTGTATGAAAATTTTCGGGCCACACTTATTGATTTTCCCGGAGAAAACCGTTCTCTCGCGTGACACAAACACTATTCTTTACTGACCACTCTATTACACTTTCACAGGATTACTTCGTTTCACTTCTTCGTTGCTTGTTCACAGATTGCATGTCCGGAGAAAAATGAATTCTTTTGCTACCATTTTCACACAAGGACTCAACGGATGTCTGGATTGGTTCCCGTACATATGACCTTAGGCCGAGTGGTAGAGCACCGAGCACTGTTGAAAATATTGTTTCCGGGTTTGGTGCAATGCGTTTTTTCCGCTTTTGATTACTCACAATATTCTCAGGCAAATACAAGAATTTTAGGTCAGGTCTTGAAAAGAAGTTTTTTTTATAGATTCGTTTAGGACTGATTTTCGTGATTATCTAAAGAAAAATTTGCTCCAGTCGCGATGAAAAGCGGAAAAGTCTATGGAAAACATAAAGCTCCAGTGGTAGACGAAGAGGAGAACCATCGAATAGACGTGGAAAGCTCTCTGGGCTAGAGACCGGAATCGCTATTATCGGAATGTACCACACACGTACGTATACTATCGGAACACACGCGACATGCGCGCCATAAATCTTCTCCAGTAAACATAATTAACACTATAAATATATTTTAATTTTGTTTGAAAATTGACCGTTTCCGGTTGGTGACTTCTCATTTCATTCATCGACGAATGTAATGTCATGGCTTTTTTACCTGATGGAGGAGCACTATTCCATCATTTTCATGCATTCCGTGTGTCTGGAAATTTTATAGCATGGACCCGGACCCCGGAAAGATGCATGCACTATACGTAGGTCGTAGGGTAAGCTGACCAGACGTACAGCATTTTGACCTGTTGTACAGCATTGGGAAATGTACAGCATTCCCCATGACACAATGAAACCTAATTCACTAAATAATAAGCTCCTTGGTGAGGCTTTTGATTAGTTTTTTCTGCTTTTAAGGTGTCAAGTTTGACTCTTGTACCCTGTACGATCGATAAATTAGCGAGATAATGGCACTTTTGTGTGTGACAATCGTTCATTTTCGATAACTCGGGAACCAGTCTTGAGCGTTCCGAAATTTGGCACACTTGTGGAGCTACTTATAGAGCTCACATTTTGAAATTTATCAGACTTGTAGAGCACCGCGCTGTCCACAATTGGTGAACATTTAAAGGCACTAGCTTCCAAGGTTCATTATCCAGCCTTCAAAAGATGTGATTTTAATTTATCGCAAAACTGTACTCCATCAGATTTCCCTATCAACCTCTATAGGAAAAAGCATAATAAAGAAAGAACTATGCAAGGGTTTTTACATAAAGAGTTTTCCCCACAATATGTCCTTTAAATCGGTCACATAACATCACTAATGTAACCATATCGGAAATAGGATAAGGCACTTTTCCCCCGCTTTGGAGGGTCTCCACAGACTTCTCTCCATAGCTACATTGAAACTGAGCCTGAAAGGCTATCACCATGGCTGAAAAATTCTCGGCCAAATGAGGTATCATTTCCAATAATTTAATTTAATCAAATTCCAATAAACGAAACAAAGCTTTTAAATAAGTAGGTACTTTGCGGGCATCATGAAAAGCTAGACGCCGGATCATACGATTGTCCTTACAGAAATCTTCGTTTTATGTGTATAATAAATAGGTTTTTTGAGTCATCCCGTGTAGTTTTGGGTAACGAACTCCACATAAAAAAATCACCTGTAATTTTTTTATTTGAAGTTTCGTTAGCCAAACCTACACGGGATAACCAAAAAACGCACTTAATTTTATTTCAAGTACTGTTCCCTGTTATAGGTTTTTGTTTTAAAACATACGTTCGCCTTTCACATTCTGATGATTCTTTGTCAAGGAGAGCCAGTGGCGTAGATAGATTTTCGAAAATGGAGGGGATCAGTGGTCAGGATTTTTTTCAGCATAGGAGAAATGCATTAAATTCAGAGGTTCTAAATAAAGAATTTAAGGAATAGTCAACGATATATTGTTTCTACGCTTTTCGACCGAATCACAATTTTCTTTAGTCCTTTAAGGTCTGGTATCGAGATTGAAAAATTTGTTTAGCTGAGATTCCGGGGGAATAGGTTCGACACAGCAAAGAAAATATTGTTGTGGGGTGAACTTAAAATTAAAGGTTCGTCTACAATATCGACCGCAAATGTTAAGAATCGTTCGTAAACATTGGTCTCAACGAGTGGTTTGTCTGCAGCATACAAGATTGTTCTGCAGAGTGAGGAAGCAGGACGTAAATACGTTGAGGCAGCTTCTATGAAATAATAGCGAAAGATGATCCGTCAGATGAGTGAACGAGGTGGTTATGAGAAAAATCCTGCATAACTGCACAATACATGATGTAGTATTGTTCAAGTTCAAGCCCGCTCATACGCCGCTGCATTACAAAATTTTCTTAGTAAATCCGTGATCTATTCTTGTGCCAGTCGCACTATCTGAAAACAACTCTTCAAGAAATCCAAATATGGCTGAGGATTTGCCCGAAAACCGAATTCCGCAAGTATCTGTACAGCATTTTGTCTTCGGGATTCTGGTCACCTTATCGTAGGGGATAAAATGAACTCTTATTTTACAATATATTATGTTAGAAAATAAAAACAAAATGTGTTATTTTTATACCAATCATTTTAGCATTAAACTCGAAAGCTATTTTTATACCCTCTGCGCGTAGAGTGAAAGGGTATAATAACTTTGTCATGTTTGTTTCTAACGCATTGAAGGAACCCCGCAAACAATTCAATTTGCCAGTAAGTTAGTGACAATTTACCTTGCCTAAGGATTTCTATTGCCGGCAATATTGCCAAAAATTAGAAAGTAACTTAGTTGGCGGACTAGACTGTACAAAAAACTAAGTTACTATTGCAAGTTATAATTAACTTGCAGGTTACTTGCAGAACGGTGGTCGCTACGAAAAAACTAGGGGGCTTCGCCCCCTGCTCGCTACGATCGCCAACACCCGGGGCGAGGCTAATTTCGGGCGCGGCCGAAATTTGGATACCCTTCGCTCTCGTTGGGCTAAAAGTTATTTTCGGGCGTACCTATGACTTGTAGGAGCGGGATTAAGCTCCTCATTCTGTTTCTTCCGTCTTGACAAAAGTTTTGGGCTTGGTTGAAATAAGTGGGCAAATAAAAATATTTAAAATATTATTGGGTTGCGGGAACATGACCCCACAGTACGATTCCATTCGTTTTGAACTTTTTCGTTGCTTTGGTAAAGTCACATTAATTCAAGGTTTTATGAAATTGATGCAAAAATTGTTTCTTAGAAGAGCCAAAATGGGGTTGGGTTTGTATGGCCACCCCATGACCCCATGGTCAGATTTGACCCATTCTTAGATATGTTTTGTGTCATCAAGAGAAACACGTTTGTGTGTACATTTGGTTGAAATTGGTGCACAAATAAAAAAGTTTTTCTTAGAAGAACCTTATTTTGCGGGGTTAGGTTTGTATGGCAGCCCCATGACCCCATTATCCGATTTGATCCATTCTTAGATATGTTTTGTGCCAGCAAGAGAGATACATTGCTTGAAATTGGTGCACAAATAAAAAAGTTTTTCTTAGAAGAACCTAATTTGGGAGCTAGATTTGTATGGCAGCTCCATGACCCCATTGTCCAATTTGATCAATTCTTAGATATGTTTTGTGTCCTTAAGAGAAACACGTTTGTGTGTAATTTGGTTGAAATTGGTGAACAAATAAAAAAGTTTCTTAGAAAAACCTAATTTGGGGGGTTAGGTTTGTATGGCAGTCCCATGACCCCATTTTCCGATTTGATCCATTCTTAGATATGTTTTGTGTCAACAAGAGAAAGACATTTGTATGAAATTTTGTTGAAATTGGTGCACAAATAAAAAAGTTTTTCCTAGAAGAACTTAAATTGGGGGGCTAGGTTTGTATGGCAGCCCCATGACCCAGTGATCCAATTTCCGTGATTCAAACATACAAACAGCCTGCAACAATAAAAAGCACGCTTGCAAAATTTCAGCCCCGTAGCTTTTATAGTGGCCGAGAAAAACGCGCTGCATCAGACGGACAGACAGACAGACGGACATCGTCCAATCGACTCATCTCGTCATGCTGATCATATATGTATACTTTTTATACGTTCGGAGATGCTTCCTGCAATGCGTTACAAACTTCATGACAAAGTTAATATACCCTTTCACTCTATGAGCGAAGGGTATAAAAATATAAGTCGAAAAAATGTACGCCTTGTTGTGATTGCTCATGCACTGTAACTGCAAATCTTAATATTTCTTCAATTTACTTTTTGAATTGTAACGGAAACAAAATGATCTATCAATTGCACCACAACCCGAAACGAAACTGAATTCAACTTTTTTTTGATTGCGTTTTAATGTATAATAGCTGACTGACATTTTTTTAATATTTTTTTTCGTAGCGGGCACCCTATGGCTGAATGCAAATTGTAAGACAAAACCGGACGGGTAAACTTGCAAGACAAGAACCATCGTTCTTACAATCTGAATTGCATAATGCTTGTCTGCTGGCCACTACAAAAGCTCTCGCCGTCCGTTTATTAGCACAAACAAACAGACGGCGAGAGCTTTTGTAGTGGCCAGCAGACAAGCATTATGCAATTCAGATTGTAAGAACGAAGGTTCTTGTCTTGCAAGTTTACCCGTCCGGTTTTGTCTTACAATTTGAATTCAGCCTATGCACTATCATCCGCTCACTTCATGTTGACTTTTGGGACACCCTATATGTATATGCGCAAGCCATACTAAAATGGTGACGTGTAAAGAGATCACAAACATACAGCATCAATGACAATGATCATGATAAGTGTTGATATGTACGTACACATATGGCCAATATATGTAATAAGTACACCCTTCCAAAGTTATTAAAGTAAATATAGAATCGTTTGTGGGTAGTTTGTTATTAAATTTTAGAGAACTCAAATAATTTGTCAATTTAAAATAAATAACAGTTTAGCTTTTATTTTCCCTGGAAAAGTATACATAGACAAAAAAATGAGTACGCGTCAATTAAGGAGGTTTTCACACTTAAGGCCAAATTGCGTAATCTGTGCAAATTATTTATTTGAGCTGTCACACCCCATACATTTTTAAACTCACCGCACCGCAGATTACATAAGCTGGCCAGATTAAGTACAGGGTGGGCCAATTACAAGTTCGTTTTAAAAATGCAATAAAATGAACAAAATCAATTTTTTTCCATGCCTTATGGCTTTATTAGAAAGTATGTAAGCTCTCATTAATGATGGAACAAAACTTCATTCAAATGGCTCCGGCTGACGTCGCAGTAGCGCATTCTGTCACACCAATTTTCCAAGACCCTGTTGATGGTTTCAGGCTGTAGCTCACGGATTGCTTGGATGATATTGGCCTTAAGTGCTTGAATCGTTTCTAGATTGTTGGCATAACATCGGTCCTTCACGGTTCCCCACAAAAAAAAAAGTTCAAAGGGGTCAAATCGCAGCTCCGAGGCACCAAACTGTCACTCTCTGTGGATGCATTGATTTCTCGACAACAACGTGCTGGTTTTCCGAGCCCCAGATGCGGCAATTTTGTTTATTAACGTAGCCGCCGAGATGAAAATGCGCCTCATAAGAAAAGATAAATTTTCGCCCAAAATCGTTGTCCTAATCAAGCTGCTCTAAGGCCCAAACTGCGAAGTGATAACGAAGTGGATGGTTGTGCGACTTAATTGCTGAGTCAATTGGACCTTGTAAGGCAGTGTTTCCCAAACGGGGTTCCGCGAACAAATTTTAAAATATGATGTTCTGTAAACACAAACAAATTCTGAAATTATTGTTTTCGCATTAACTGTATTTGGCAGTTCTTAGGAATTTGTGTATACATAAAAACATGATAGACATAATAATACATCGACACACTATAGAAAAACCGTTGTACATATTTTACTTGCTCGATCTGTTTCATGGCATACCTTGAAGATGAAAGTTGGCGCTACATTTTGGCATATTTGGCAGACATTTTTGATTTTTTCACGTCAGTCAATTCAAGGTAAGGACGAAAATATTTTGACGTATACTGATAAAATAAGTGCCATGAAAGGCAAAATATTACTTTGTAAGAGGCATGTTGCAGAGGTAAACCTGGAAATGTTTCCATCCCTCAAAACCGCAAGTGATAAAATCAAAAATCTAATAGTCGAGCATTTGGAAACTTAAAACGGTTGAAATATATTTCCCCTTGTTAAACACACAGCCGTTTTATGGGATAAGAAATATCTTTGTGGCATCCTATATTTTAAACTTCACCTTGTACTGGAAGAAGAAGAATTAACATCACTTTCCTTTTATCGAGGCTTAGGATGAAAATTTGCAGAATGATCGCCTGAAGAATTTTTGATATCCGTCAAAAATATCCTGTTTTGTCAAGAAAAGAAGCTGTAAATATCCTGCTATTGTTTTCAACTTCATATTATGTGAAATCGGATTTGAAAGCCTCAGGAACTTGAAGGAGTATATGCGAGTGGCTCTGTCATATATTCGGCCTAATATCACTGAAATATGTAAAAATCACCAGGCAAATGTTTCTCATTAAATTGCTCCATTTTTGTAATAACAGCATCCTTGAACTAAATACATATTGATACTTTTTTAAAATCACACATTTTTTTCCTTGTATGGGTACGATGAACGTTTTGTCTTGTCTATCCATGCTCCTCTTGTCTTAACGACCCATTTTTGGGGTTCCGCGAACGAATTCGACGATCTCAGGGGTTCCGCGTCTTAAAAAAGTTTGGGAACCACTGTTGTAAGGGAATAATCCCAGATCTTTGTGCAGAATTCTTCTCACGCTAGTGCGTGAAATGTTCCAACTGTTGAGATCGATGGCGTGTTGATGTTCGTGGATAGTCTCATGGTTGAATTAGATATCCCGGCATCGGCATCAGCAGAAAAATTTCAATTTAGAACACACGCATTTGATTTGATGACACAATGACAGCAGCGGCAGAAGCAGAAAAATGCTTCTGCCGATGCTTCTGCCGCTGCTGTCAATGTGGGTCATCAAAGGCAAATGCGTGTGTTCTAAATTGAAATTTTTCTGCTGATGCCAATGCCTCTGCCGATGCCTCTGCTGACGCATCCAATCTATTTCAACTATCACACTGTGGGCTAGCAGCCACATTTTCATCTGTGCGCACCGTACGACGACTGGGACCGTGAGACGTGAGTGTTGTCCACTAGCATGCCAGTCTCACAAACTTTTTGCACAAACTTGCGTACATGACGCTCGGTGGGTGCTTCATTTCGGCCAAAACTTCTTTTCAATAAACGCACTGTTTGGGCTAAACAGCACTCACTTTGAAAATAAGTTTTCAATATTTCCCAACGTTGTTCAAGCGTAAAGCGACTCATTTCGTTCCGCGGAGGTATGATACTGACTTTCTATCCAGATTTCGAGCGAAAAACATCTGTCAGTGTCAAACTAACCTATGATTTAAAAACGAACTTGTAATTGGCCCACCCGTTACAAGAGTGAAAACCTCCTAATTTAGTTAAAACTGGTTCTTATTCAAACTTTAAGCATTGATTCGTGAAAAAATTTTTTATTCCATATTGTATTGTCGATTATTTTCCGAAAAAAAAATCAGTTTTTCTTGGCTGACTGGAGATAAATTTGACGGCACGGTCAAAGTGGTATAGTACACCAGCACTCTGTGATATAGAGATTCATAGAGAAACGAGTTTCCAAACTCGGTGTGGCCTGTCGCAAGTTTATTATTCAGAAGATGATGAGAAATATTTTTATCGTAGAATAATAAACTAAAAATGCGACTAGGAAGTCGTACGGCTGACAACCGTATAAAGGTTTGTGTTTGTAGAGACGACTCATGGGATCATCGCTCAGCGATCGTAGTTTTTCATCCAATTTCGAGCCGTATTGAAATATTTTTTGAATGGTTCTACTTTCCTAGTATCAACTATGGACTAAAGGAACATGTCTGTATGGAAAATATACCCATATAGTGCTCAAAACCGGTGGTTTCACTTCGATCGCTGAGCGATGATCCCATGAGTCGTCTCTAGGAACACAAACCTTAACACTCCGAATTCAGTTGTCGTTGAAACGTCGCCGACTGTACACAGTAGACGTCAACGCACCATGCTCTACTATAGGAGTTAGGGCAAATCAAGAGATTCAAACCGACTTTACTTCTTCTAGTCTTCGATTAACTTTTGGAAAAGTTACGATATTCAACAAGTTATCCTTGATGCCATTCATTATCAAGTCTTTCTAGTGCTTTAGGATAACTTGTTTTAGTTTAAATGCATTATACACCATGTGCAATTGTTAGCAGGTTTATTTCCAGATTAGGCGAATACTTAGCCAAACCATTTCTATGTTTGAAAACTGAATGCCTTTCTTCGGGCCTTGCATGCGTTTTCCGCCTCTTAAATATTGTTTCTTTGTTTTAAATATAACACTAGTTGCACACAACAAGGAATAAAAATGTTTACTTATTATTATTTTGTTTATTTCCGTCAACAAAGTTTATATCGAAAATACGGAAGAGCCGTTTTATTTTTCGGGCTCATTGGTATTGCGGGGTTCGTATTGTTATAATGGCTGTTCATACCAAGTATTTACTGCATACATAGTAAATGCAATGAAAGTTGAGCTTCAAATGGTACAAGAGGGATGTACGTATATTTTTATCCATATGTCTGTGTACATATAAATATCACATTAGCATTTCAGCATTTACATATTTCAAATAGCATGATTGCGGTTAACTGAAATATAAAACGAAATAAATTATTATACTAGTCAAGCGCAGGCTAATGATAAGTTAAAGAAGAGAGATATCGAATTACAGGTCAATATGTAAATAGTACACTCTCTGTTTTAAGTCACGTTCAAGGTTTTAATATTGGATCCCTATTTGATACATATTTAACCGCATTAATAGCAATAGCACGTGTTTGTTATTGATTGGCCGAATAGCCGAAGAAAAATAAACCAAAATATGGCAATCGACCGGCAAAAACCATGTATCTCCGGATTTTTGCAAGATTGTTGGGAATAGCCCTTTGATTACGAGGAGAAACTCCTGACCGATAGGGGGTCGCAACATGGAAAAATGTGGAAAGAGGTAGTTTTGACTTTTCACCGATTATTTAAAAAATGGCAAATTATACTGCGGAATAATTATCTGAGGACAAAGGAAACTACATAAAGTCAGCTCAATTTGGATTAAAACTAAGGGTACCTCCCGTACAAAGTGAACCAACACAACTTTCTTCCACGGTGAGTTTTGTGTAACAAACTTCTGGTGGGTCACTTTGTAAGGGAGGTCTTAGCCTCAACTTGATTGAGCTGATTTTTGGTGGGTAATATAGCCCTCCAATGGCGATCAACCAAAATTTAGCTTTTTGCTTGAACTTGGGGGAGTTATGGATGGACATGCCGTTGTGCAAAATTCAGATGGCGCATGGCTAACGCAGGACAAATTGACCGAAAATCGTCGTTTGACAGTATGCTAGTAAAAAAGCAGGATACAAAGAAGGGCAACCTGAAACACAAATGCCGCGGCGACGGTGCTCAATCGCCAATTCCCCCATCTTACCAACTGAAACGCTTTCAACAAAGGAAGGAAATGCTAACTGCTCTCCACTATCTTACCTGGTATGTATGTAGTCCGTCGGTACCCAATTGAAGTTGATCTGATGCAAAGAGTTTAGATTTCCCATAGGGGAAAGATGTAAAAGATCCAAATATTTTGCTAAGTGTTCTAGCGGCAAAACAATTTCTGTGGCATGAATTTTCGATCTTTTGCGATGTTTCAAAAGCCATCAGGTTCCCACTTGCCAAAGCCTCGCCATAGGCAAACCCTTGCAGCAAAATCGGAATGCTAGAAAAAAGGTCAATGCAATATGCATCGTTATAGCAGATGTCGTTATAAGGGATATTCACTGTATTTATCAAGAATGCACCAGGACTCAGTAAAGAGCAATTAGCGTTCGTGATTGCGTCTAGGTACATGAATGTGCGCTGAACATTATGTCCAAAATTTGTATATAGCTGTACTGTTGTCTGAGGACGCTTCAGGAGCAATAATTCCTTGCGATCTCTTCTCTCGTCGGACAATATGAAAAGCAGGATTGGTCACCTATCACCTTAGCTAAGAGATGGGCAAACTTTCTAAGGGGAAGGCCAGATAAAATCACAAATTATGTAGGCGGGCCGAACAAATTTGAAATAAGTTAACATATTTTTAAAACGAGGAGTCTAACTGCAAAACTCACATTCCTCATATAAATAAATGGCTTAGCCTCAACGTATACAGGGTGACCGGAAACTGCCGCATAAACGCACCGGATTATGATTTCTCAGTTGATTTCCAGCAAAAAAGTTGTACAAACATACCTCAGCTTAACCCTTTAGCTGCCACAGGCATTTAAACATTTTTGAAAAAATCATTTTCTCGCACAACTTAAAGCCTAATATCTCCAAAGGTAGACCAGCTAGAATAGTGAAATAAAATGATTATTACAGCCAACAAATTTACCTATAAAATAAAACTAACCGCACTAAAGTTGAATAAAAGGTTTGGTTTTTACAGAGCTTCAAAGTCAAATTTGAGTGATTTGGCCTAAAAACAATCTTTTTTTCCATCTCAATTTTCTTCATCTTCTGCCAAAATGAGGTGCTTCTACGATTCTTTTAAAAATTGGCGCATAGTCTTACGATCATATCTTTCTTACATCATTTTATTCTAGCTCCATTATTTCTAACAGTTTTAGTACCTTAAGTGCAAAAAACTAGGGTTAATTTTGGCTCGATTTTGACATATTTCGAATAGATTTTACCAATTTATTGCAGATCTTTAGGGGTAGTGTGAATTAAAATGTATTGAATTCGAGCTCAAATTAACCCTAATTTTCTACACTTAACGTATAAAAACTGTTAGAAGTAATGGAGCTAGATTAAAATGATGTAGGAAAGATATGATCGTAAGACTATGCGCAAATTTTTAAAAGAATCGTACAAGCACCTCACCTTGGCAGAAGTTGGAGAAAATTGAGATCGAAAAAAATATTGTTTTTGGGTCAAATCATGCAAATTTGACTTTGAAGCTCTGTTAAAACCAAACCTCTTATCCGTTTTGAGTGTGATTAGTTTTATTTTATAGGTAAATTTGTTGCCTGTAACAATCATTTTATTTCACTATTCTAGCTTGTCTAGCTTTGGAGATATTAGGCGTTAAGTCGTGCAAGAAAATGATTTTTTTCTAAAATCTTTAAATGCCTGTGGCAGCTAAAGGGTTAAGCTAGGGGGGTATGTTTCGTACAACTTTTTTGCTGGAAATCAACTGAGGAATCATAATCCGGTGCGTTTATGCGGCAGTTTCCGGACACCCTGTATAGGAACAGGTGAAATCGGAAAACGTCATATAGTATGCGGTAGAAATTATTAATACAAACTGACTTGAGTTTCATTTAGGTGTGACGGATACTCAAATTTCGGCAGCGCCCGGAATAAATCTCGGTCTCGTTTTTTTTTTCAATTTAATTTTTTTTTCCTAGTCGAGCAAACATGAATTCTGGAGTTAATTATTTTTCCATTTGATATTAAAAATTTCTTTTCAATCTCTAGTTTTTGTGTGAAAATAAAATGATAAACGTTGTTTCCAATTTTTTCAAGTCAGTCTTAAGCCGGCCCCACACCGACCGGAGTGTGGGAAACACCGCACAAAAGATTGATACGAAAAATACGTGCAGCAGCAGTGTGGTTGGGCGACTCCAAGGTATCATTCTTGAACCGATCTTTTGTGCGGTGTGTGCCACACTCCGGTCGGTGTGGGGCCGGCTTTATACAACGTATAAGAGCGATAAGTTTTTCGTTAGCTGGTTCAAACGATGATGAGCTGATTCGCAGTAGGGAAGCCAAATGATCGCCAGTCAATCGGTTTTTAAAGCTGTTCTATCGAAGCTTCTTGGGAGATAACACCTGTTCACAAATGTAGGAAGAAGCAAACGTTGCAATTATCTTCTGAGCGTGAGCTTTCAGGTTCGGGAAGCTTGAGTTTGATGGGGCCTTGTAGACCTCAACTTAACCTTTAACGTTACGGGCGGGGTCTGGCGAGACCCCAACGAATTTTTCTTAACTATATTTTTTTCGAATTGACCAGCTACGAGCTCGTGCTTTCGGCTATATGTATATAGAGGCTTTCGACAGGTTGACGTACATTACGCTGCTGCTAAGAAAAGTTCGCATTTTAGTTATATGGGGTCTCTGTAGACCCCGCCCGTGATTCTACGTAGCAACTATTTTCTATTTACTCATGATTCTTTTTGGGATTTTTGTTAAAAAAATAGCGTTCCAAATCATCAAAAATGAGTAGTGGACTCTTGGATCACGCCAGAGGACACATCTTACAAGATTTTTCATGACTCTGACAGCAAGAACGATAAATTCAAAATATAGGGTCCGCCAATAAGCGCGCTCGAACTTTAAAATGAAATAAAGCAAGTTGTGTGAGAGGTATAAATGAAATTTATTTTTTGTTTGAAAGAGTATTCGAAGGCATTATGTATGGAAAATAACATCGTTCAAGTGGCCACCTCGGCTTCGCTTGGTGGCGCGCATACGAGAAGTCCAATTTTCAATGACTCTGGCGCACAAATCGGGCTGTATTTCATCGATGGCGTGGCGTATGTTGACTTTGAGGTCATCAGTGTTTTGTGGTTGGTTTGCGTAGACCTTTGATTTAAGAAAACCCCACAAGAAATAGTCTAGTGGGGTTAAATCGCACGATCTCGGTGGCCAGTTGATGTCGCCTCCGCGCGAGATAACCATTCCTCGTGCAGAAGATCCATTGTGGCGCGCGCTGTGTGGCTCGTAGCGCCGTCCTGCTGAAACCACATATCCTCGACATCCATATTGTCGATTTCATGCCAGAAAAAGTTCGTTATCATGGATCTGTATCGTTCGCCGTTTACGCGCGGAACGTTGCTCGAACCGATGAATGATTTTCGTAATAAGTTTTAATGATTTGCACATGTTGCTCGCGGCTGAATTGGTTCATGGTGATTTGTGAAGATACACTGAATAATAACAACTAGGTTTGATAACTCTACCACAAACAACATGGCCGCCATGAGCTGTCAAAGATCGAGCGTGCCTATTGGCGGACCCTGTATATAGTAGCCTTTGGCTAGTTCAGGCGAGACTGTCGGGAATGTCCCGAAAGTTAAGCGAAGATGCGATATTCGCCCAAATTCTGAGGACAAGAAGAGTATTATTATTTGTACAGGTAGTTATAAAATTATTTGCAAAGCTCACTCAATGGAAATTGGGTATTGTTTGTCATATTAACTTAAGGAATATTTTTTTTTATTTTTGTGTACGAATCCAAATTGAGACACAGTCATTTTTCTTTTTATACTGATTATTCGTTAGTTTCTCTTTTATTACATGTTTCTCGTTCCTGTATTATCGGAAAATATAATTAGTTTAGCTTGGAGTTGAAAGTGTTGTTCAATTTTAGTATATTAGTGAAGCTCCTTGAAAATATTCATTTTATGAGAGGTTTTTTCTTAAAATGATTCTAATTATGTATTGAATTAATGTTTTGATGAAAATAAATATTTTTCCTAATTACTAATATGTCTTTTCTCATAATCTGAATTCATATTTAAGCAATTGTCAAGAAATATTGAAAATATGTGAAAAACATTATTGGGGTCCCTCTGGACCCCACGCGTGATTTAACATTACCAAAAATAGCGCCTGTAGTTGAAGGTTAAGAAGTATTGAGAAAGGGTTGCTTCAATTCAGTGTTAGGCTGGAGATAGAATGCCGGCAGCAACAGCAGCAGCGCGAAATGTCAAGCACAATGCATTTTATTACTGACAAAAGTGTTGAACAGCATTTTTACTGTAACAACATGCTGTAATAACATTATATAAATGTCGAGGTTCCTTTCAACAACTTTGAAAGGTTCCTTTCAACAGCATTTTGTAACTCTTAAGTTTCTCTTCCCTAACTGCAATAGTCTTATGAAATGAGTAAGGTCTTTCTTGTTTGAAAAATAAATTCAATCGTATTACTTCTGATTTCATTGATTAATAGACTTCTTCCCTGGAGTTTAAAGTTCAATTTGTTGATGTGACTGAGAAGATTTGTAAAAAAGTCTTAAGGCCGTACACTACTACTATACTTCTCTGATGTTTGTGGTTTTGCATGCAAACTTAGTTAATATTACATGCGACAATGCCAAAATCCCATACTTAAGACGCATTGAGTAGGAAACTGTTATCGTGTTCTAGCTCCACAGAAATTATATTTTGCACTGTGTGTAATTTTTAGGGTTTCTTCAAAACCAGGTCGCGGGCCGGATTGACTAGACCAAAGGACCGCATTTGGCCCGCGGGCCGTACTTTGCCCATGACTGCGGTTAGCTCATTCATTCATGTAAATTTCTATAAGATTTAAGTGTAGTTTTCGTGAAATTTATTTGTCATTTCAATACGCTGTTCAAAAACAGGACAAAGCTGGACAAAAGCACGACTTTCGAGGTTTTGGCAGGACAGAAGGTTATGGTCGGAAAAGCAGGACTGTCCTGCCAAAAACAGGACGGATACGACCATTACGCATGGCGGATAACTAAATTTTCAGGAAAAAAATTCATGATTTTCGTTTTTCAAGTGTTATATGGAGCTTTTTAAAAAGGTTCTAAATGAAAATATTCTAATTTATTGTTTAGTCTAGCGCCTAATTTTCCAATAAAGTTCTAAGGTATTATGTATCATTGCAAAGGAAATTTTATGTATAGTTTTTTACTCCTCAGATCATTTTTGTATATCTTTTGCCGTTTTTTGAAATAATCACTAAAAACTCAAAAAATATCCCCTTGCCCCCCTTTTTCCATGTTGCGGGCTCCCTATCGGGTAGGATTTTTTCCCCATAGTCAGAGGGCCGTCCTCAACAATCATGCAAAAATCCACAGATACATGATTTTTTTCCGACCAAATATCGTATTTTTCTTTGACTAGAAAATATGATGAGTGAAAACAGTCTGTTGTTAGGGTAAAATCCTAGACAGATTAATTTGGCGAGTCAAGATTGCGAATCGAATCTTGTTTCGAGTTATAGTGCCACTCTCTAGATCCAAATTGTTCGAAATACGTAATGGTATTGAAAATGTAATTCGTTTGTCACATATACACAAAGGCCAAAAAAATAAGTACACCCATACGAATTTTTCTTATCACCATGTCGCCAAGTAGTTGTTTGACTAAATAAAATCATATGTAAAGATTTCAATACTTAACTGGTAATAACATAATATGTAAATTGCCGCCCCGGGCAGTTGCCCAGGTTGCCCATATGGGAAATCCGGCCCTGTTCATTTACCTTGAAAAAGTATACGAACCGACTAAAAAAGGCTGGACAAAATAATAAGTACATTTCAGTTAATTTGATGAAAACTGGCTTTAATTAAAATATTTTGTTCTGATTCGACAAGAATTTGATTTCTTTTATTATTTCGCACTAAATTGTCCATTATTTTGAAAACAAAAAGTTTTCGTTGGCCCTCTGCAGACAATTCTTACAGTATGTTCCAACATATACTATATATCCAGTTGCTTCCAGGAAATTTCGTAATTGGTCCGTTTTCTGGCAAACTTTATTTTTTCTAATTCGCTGATTTAACTATCCCCAAAGATTCCCGGTGTTTTTTAATTAGCTAACCTACACTATCCGGGGTAATTTTCATACAAACGCTAACCTGCGACTTTATTCAGGTTAGAAATTATATTGCTATCCAGATTTAATGAGCTTTCCAAAACTCGCCTAAATGTATGCAATCCCAATTATTTTCTAGTACGTTTTCCAATGACTAGCAAAAATTAAATTTTGAAATGAAAAGCTCTAAGGTATAGTTTACATGCAACACACAAGTGTGTGCAAAAAATTTAATTTCTGTTTGTAAATTCATGTTAAAAATGTTGTTCGTCGAATTCTTATTCTAACAAAATTATGAATCCTACATAAAAATATGTTTTCATAAAAAAAATTACATTTGAACTTTTGCGTTTGTAAAGTGAAAACGGGGCTTTAATATTTTTGAACAATGTTTTGAAATTAATGGCAATGCCTACGTGACAATTTGAAATTTAACCTGGATGCTACCCTCGATAGTTTTTTTTGCGCGTCTGGGTTAGCAAACCTGCCCACGATGTAAAAAAACACGGCCAACAACGTGAAAAGCCACTAGATTTGGGTAAATCGGATCCATGATCAGCTTGTGAGGTATGGTTAGGGCTATAGTATCCTGCTGAAATCCCCTTTTAAAGGGTATGGGTTCATCAGTATAATACGCTAGGACTCTTGACAAACATTTCTTTTACGGAAATTGTTTCATATAAATACAACAGAATATTTTGTGAGTTTTCATTGTTTGGTCTGGAACAAGAAGAACTATTCCTTCAAAATTTTATTGTACCGTCAATACATTTTGACGCCGCCAAGGAAAGTTCTAAACTTTTTGCCAAAACAGCTTTACTTCTTGTATTCTTCGATTAACTTTTCAAAGAGATAGGAATTTTTCAAAATTTGCCGCGAAAATCATCAATTATGCCTAGGGAACTTCTTTTTGCCATATAGTGATAATGAGATCGACAGTTATCCTTGAGGCAGTGGCGGAACAACTTCACTCGGGGCCCTCCCGCCAACTTCTTGAGTGGGCCCCCCTACACTGAGAAAATAGCAGAGTGAAATCAATCGAAAACGATCTTGAAGGTCGATTCACACTTAACAGTCATCAGTCACAGTAATTTTCCAAACAAGTTAACAGATTGTCAGTTAATTCATTGACATATGGGAAATGACTGTGACGGATGACTAAAAAGTGTGGATCGACCTTAAACCAACTCTTTTGAAACATGATTTTGACGTTACAGTGTTTCTACTAAAATCAAGAACATGGTACAAAATAACTTTGCTAAGAGCTACTTTGACTCTTGGCATTCTTATATTGAGAATAGCGTTCTTGTTGTAACGTTTTTTAAATTAATAATTTCATCAATCGTTGTTTTTTATTTATTTTAAAATAAAAACGCTTACGCAGCGCAGCATTGACTTCTATAGGTGTTTGTGACATTTAAGCATAGTAAATTACCTGCGTCTATAATGGGATTCGATCTCGCGAACCATAATTTGAAGACGAGCGCCCTATATACCCTAATCCCACACACACGGTCAGTCTATTTTTTTTTCAATTTTCGTTCTGTCAATATCGAGGATAATGTATGAATTTGCCAGAACGAAAAACCCAAAAAATGGATTCGGACGCTTCTTGTGTGGGCGGCCTAAGTTTGTAACTTGCTAGACAATTGAAAAAAGCGATACGTTATTAATTGAACTCTATTCCTTGTTTCAGCTTTAAATTTAAGTGTGCTCTAATTTAAATCCTTTAATTTTAAGAACGTTTGCACTTAATATTAAATTCAACACAGCAATCTTGGCAAGACTCCTATCAAGCCAAATGTGGTCTCTGCACCACAGCCCTAATGACCGTGTATAAACCGCAAAATAAAATATTTTAGTCTTCAACGACATATACAGGCACTAACTAGTTTGAACTAAGTTTAGTACCAACTTCTCTATTTTGTTCGTGTTTGACAGTTCATGACAAAGTGGATTGGAATTTAGTCCGAAAGATTAGAAAAGGTGCTATCACCAAAAATGTTTAAGATAGTATATTTTCAAAGGGACCTAAAGAATATTTTTGCCCATAGGTACTTGGCATGGAAAAGGGTCGGATTACAAATCATTTGATCCGGATTGGTTCTTGAACTTTCACAGATTTTAGGACAATATTAAATTTGTTTATCAAAAGGAGCAATAAATTTAGCGATTGTTTTGACTTTGAAAAGTTTACAAAAAATATCAACGTCGCAGTGTTGTTTATCGAAGTCGTGCTGTTTTTATGGTTCGAGAAATCTTTCATGTGGCCTTTGGGCCCCTAAAACTCGTGGGCCCCCCGCCACGCGGGCTCTGCGGGCTCTTATGCGCCGCCCCTGCCTTGAGGGCTCTTATATGGACTTAACCGCAATTGAGACTGATTTTATTTAGTTTTATTAAATTACACAGTAAATGCGATGTTTAGCTGAATTATTCAGTTTTTTAGCGAATACTTTTTCCGCCATTTAAAAGTTTGGTACTTAAACTTTTTTTCGTACCTACCATGCGTTTTTGCCCCTTAAGGATTTTATTTTGTTTTTAATTTAACGCTGGTTGCATTCACAAATCAATAGAAAAAACCAAATCCTTGCGGAAAATACTAATTGTTTGCCAAATAGTAAAAAAAAACCCGATGGTGTCCTTATTATTTTTAGACCAAGCTGAATATCCACTTCAAAGTTAATATCAGCAGGGGCTGAGATAATAGAGGAATGCCATTTAGTTTTTTCGGGTCTGCTGGGATTGTTGTATCCTAATTGTAATAATGGGTATCTATTTGGATTATTATAATTATAAAAAGGATATGAAAAATGGGCATACAAATCTACATTAGGGGTGTACTTCCACATTTAGATTTTTTACTGACAACGTGAATTACGATAAAGTTTATGAGTTTGTCGCTACTTATGATTGCAACGAAACTGTTATTATAGATGTGTCAAAGGCTTAAAACTTAAAATTTTTAGACTAAGTGCATTAGATCCCGGAAAATTTAAAGCATTTCAGTTAAAAAAAAAGAAGGAAGCAACATGATTTACGGGATTTGTACGGGTGCCACTAACGAAATTACAGAGGATCAAAAAGCACAATATACAGATTGCCGCTAAATCAGTCGGAACCGACAGAAGTGAAGTACTGAATGCGTAACAGAAATTTGAGTTTTAGTTACAGATAATAGATATTTATGTATGTACCTTACTGTCTGTCTTTCTCATTTCAAAAGCCAAATATGCATATAGTTAAGGAGCCTTTATTGCCTAGAGGCCGAAAAAAGAACAGAACAGCTGCCATCGAAAAATCATATACCATTCATGAATAATGACGCTCATTATTTGAAAGATGCCTTAAAAAATAACATCCGAAACACATGTCTTTGAACCTCACATACAATATCTTGTACGGTTTGCCCGGAAGGTCAATGACAGTTATGTCAACATATTTCAACTTTTCAACTCTTGTATTTATCCCTGTTGATGAGCTTGTGGAAATCTAGCAGACAGTATCATGCACATGATGGCGTTCCTTTTATATTCAATGAAGCCCCCAGTAAAGGACATTGCAGTACGATGTCATTTTAATTTATGCCTTTCACAATTTCAAGGAAGTCTTTTCGCGTTAAAAAAAAATGATGCAAACATGATGACAGCAAGGAATAGGCATATTATATCAATACCATGGATGTCGACAACGATATGATAACGTTGTTGCATATGTATACTTATATGACTATTAAAAAGGGCGTATTGCACTTGAAGTTTTAGCAGTATACACCTATAGGCTATCCTGTACACCAACTTCGACTTCTTTCAATTAAAAATGCAATTCAACTCGATAAGATCCAGTGATGGATTGATAGTGATAGTAAAGGCCCAATCGCAATATTCCGTTCCGTTCTGTTCCGTTACCATCCAATTCATTCCGTTTTGTCAAAATATTAGTGCATAGCACAATGCTCCGTTCTGGCAGTTGTCATACGTGACGAATACGTAGGTACCTATAGCAGTTTTCTAATTTTAAAATGTCGGAGTTTTTTGAAATGTTAGAATTGTTTTTTCATTTATTCTTAATTTACGGTTTCGATGAACTGCTCGTCATCCATATCCGTTTGGTATGCTTCTGAACTGTCAGTTTCCATAAAGTGAGGTTATGTGATCCGTAAAAGTTGAATTTTGGTCAACTCTTCCGATCCGTTCCGTTCCGTTACGACCATTGTGTGCATTTACATGCCCAGTCCGTAAGGCCTACTCTGACAGCTGAACGGAACAGAACCATTGCGATTGGGCCTTAATGCGATTTTAATGAATCGAATTTTTCTTAATTAATTTTTTAATTGAATACTTGAAAGGCAGCACGGAGGAGCATTTTAACGTTCAGGAAAATAATACAACTTAGGAAATTAATCATTTTCGCAGTTAAATCTGCCAGAACTACACAGGAAAATATATTGGTAACAAGGAAGAGGTTTTGAGTTAAGTATTTGGTACGCCATACATAGATCATTCAGGAAAATTTTCAGGATTTTCTGTGATTGCGAACATTTAGCATAGCTGGTTCCAATAATATAGAGTGTTTTGATACAATTCGCCCTGTGAGCAACAATTGATTGAGCACTCGGTAGCTCAGTGGACAGAGACAACACTGTATCTCTAAATTGCCGGGATGTCAACCAATCATTTGTTTTTCGATCGCCAACAGCCAAAATCCCGCGTGTCACCGTGGTGACATCAACTCCCCGAAGTTGGTCGCTTGATCAGTCGACCCATAGCTGTTACGAGCGATTCCGACACATAGATGTCGGTTTTTGAATTTGGCGAGATTTTTACAAATATTAATAATTTGTAATACTTCAAATTATTAATATTAGCAAAACTGAAGAAAAAAATGTATGGGACAAAATCGGTTCATTACAATGGGTCTAAGAAAGTTAGTTGGAAGCCACAATTTGGAAATTTGCTATCTTCTCCATTTATGACCTCATTGGTATTTATAATGTTCTCCTGAATTTCTTATTTCCAAAAAGAATTTGAACAAAATTCAGAAGCAGCTATTCCATTCATTTGTGTGTCACACAAGGACGTATACCCTTGTCGTATACCATTTAAAAAGTGGACCACCGTAAGTTCGTGGTCTAAAACGGGTTTTAACTTTACATTGCAATGACCGCTTATTACGACGACAGGATGCTATAAAAAATATGATCGTATATAACGACGGTGATCGCTATAAATGATATGAGCGGATATAACGACGATCGGCTATAACGACGTAAAGCACTCGGTCCCTTCGATGTCGTTATAAACGATATCTACTGTAGATGTTGGTAAGCATAGTAAATTACCTGCCTACAATGGGATTCGATCCCGCAAACCTATGATTTGAATGCGAACGCTCTGCCCTATCTACTCTAATGCTGCACACACACGGTCAACCCGAATCCATTTTTTTCGTTCTGTTAAAATCGAAGAAAATGTATGAAGAATAAAAAAAAAATGGATTTCCTCTATTCCTTGTTTCAGCTTTAAATTTAAGTGTGCTCGAATTTAAAACTTTCAATTTTAAGAACGTTTGCACATAATATTAAATTCAATCATAATCTTGGCAAGACTCCTTTCAAACCAAATGTGGCCTCCGCACCAGAGCCCTAATGACCGTGTATGTACCGCAAGCAAGATAAAATATTGTACTCTTCAACGACATATACAGGCCGTACTAACTAGTTTGAACTAAGTTTAGTACCACTCTGAAACTATTTTTCTCGTGTTTAACAGTTCATGACAAAGTGGATTGGAATTTAGTCCGAAAGTTTAAAAAAGGTACTTCCACCAAAAATATTTTAAGATAGTTTATTTGCAGAGCAACCTAAAGATCCGGAGTGTCTTATGAACTTTCGAAGATTTTAGGAATTAAATTTGTTTCTCCAACGAACCTGATTAGAGAGGAACAATAAATTTGTGATTTGTTTTGCCTTCGAAAAGTATATACATATCCTTATTGTCTACTAAAAATATCTACGTCGAATTATTGTTTTTTTTTTTCGCAGATGTTTTATAGTTCGACAAACTCTTCATGTGGCTTTGGGCCCCTAAATCTCATAAATTTTAATTTTGATTTAAAATTCATGTTAAAATACAGTAAAAATACGAACACAACATTAATATACCCATACGCAGAACATGTGAATGAAATTTTCAATTGTGATTTCTGACAAATCAACAAATTTGCACTTGTGTCGTTCTTCTTCTGGATGTACGTATGTAGTAGTTGAAATGATGGCAAAACATCCTGGCAAATTTCAAATTCAAATATGTATCTGGAAAACTATGAATCTGATTGCAAAATAAACTACACAAAATTACCTTTGTAATGATATATAGCCTTCTAGACACTTTCTCAGAAAATTATACCCTAGACCCAAAAATATTACAGTGAGCTAATATTTTTTTTGAGTTTTATGTATAACATCTTAATAGAATAGACCTAGAGTCATAAGATCTTGTTCATATATTGCTAACAATATTTATCTGATTTCTACCAAAAAATTGAAGTGCTCCAAACATTGACACCCTCATCACTTCTCCTAAAAAAATTCAAAAAGGCATGCCTGTAGCTTCTTTTCAAATTGAGCCAGACATATCAAATTTGGTGGTGTAGTCCAAGCCCCATTATGCTCCTCACCAAAAATTATAACCATCCGATCAAAACTGCGGGTACCCCCCATACAAAGTGAACTAAAAATCTAACAAATTTTACATTTTTTCACTTCAAAATTCTGTCTAAAATAGAAAAAATATATCCTCTTAGAACGTCATTATAGCAGTTAATTGTAGTCCTCTGAATGTATATCCAAAAGTGTCAATTCACTTCAATTTTGTTAGCAATATATGGACAAGATCTTATGACTCTAGGTCTATTCTATCAAGAGTTACAGTACGAAATGTAAAACTCAAAAAATGTAAATTCCCTATAATAGTTTTGGTTCTAGGCTAGGGTATAATTTTCTGAGAAAATGTCTAGAGTGTTATATATATCATTACAAAGGTAATTTTGGGTAGCTTGTTTCGACTTTAGGACATTTTGCGGTCAGGTTCATAGTTTCCCGGATATTCGCAAAAAATATAACTTTCATCCCTTTGCTACATCCTGCCCCGTTAACCCATGGCGCAAATTAGGGTAACTTTTTACTGTGTATATTGGACAGTGTATTTAACAATTTGACATCAAAACTTAATTTTTTTTTAATTTTTGGATTTGGGGCTAATTGTACTATACTATTAGTAGTACAGTATTTAAAGACACAAAACGGCCGTTTACTTAAAAAAAATACGTAATGGCTGAAATTTGCTGGAGATGTTAGGGGACAAGTCTTTTATCTAAAACTGAGTTTTCGTATTCGTGGGGGTGGGGGAAGTTGGAGTATATTACCTACTTATAGGCGAATTTGGCATTTTTCGTTAATACCATTCTTACTGTTGACCCCACAGTAAAGTAATGTATAGGAGTTTTGTTTCTAGTCAAATTATCTATCCTACGGTACCTACATTAATTTCATCGGTCAAATAATAGCCAGTTAAAGGTCAAAATAGTACCAATAATGGGAATATTTTGCTTAACCTTCAAGCGGGCGCGCGGGCGGTAATTTACCGCCCTGATCATATAAACACGCATAGCTTTTTCCCCGTTGGCCGGATCGAGGTATTCTTAAATCATACTGTTATAGATACGATACAATAAAATTTTGGGTGAATTTTACCTTCCATACCTTTCCAGCGGTCATCAAACGTTCCGAGATTGTACATTTTAGTATGCTCAAAATGTGTGTGCTCTGTGTAATATCACTGAAGTGACATGCTTTGCTAAAACTGCTGAACTTGTTTTATTGTTCACCAGATAATACTTTTTATGATGATAACTTATTTGGGGCATGCTCTTCTTTCAATTTACCATAATTATGAGAATGGAAGTTGTACGGTTGAGCGCAAATGGAGGGGGAAAGACGAGGGCGGTAAATAACCGCCGCGCGCCCGGTAATGTCACAAAAAATGCGCGCCCGCTTGAAGGTTAAATAAAATATGTAATGACTGAAATTCAGTGGAGTCGTTAACGGATGCGTTATAAATCAATATCTAAAGTTGCGTATATATCAGGGGGTAGTTATAGTAAATTGCCTACTTATAGGCTAAATTTGCTTTTTTGCTTGAGAAGAGTAATTTCGTGTGCCTGTAAAATTGGTTGTGGAAAAGCATGGGGGTGTCGGAAAGCAGGATTAAAGTGTTCTCCAATTTGTATGGTTTGTTGTGGAAACGCGTGTAGCAATATACCTGACTTTTCTACTCTTACCGAAAACGACGACTTCCTCCATAACGATGGGCTTTTTTCATCGAACCCAGAAGGATACGAAGCTGGTCACAATTGTAGCGCAAGCAATAATGATTCCGGAAGAGAGGAAGAAAATCAATCTAAGAAACCAAAATTGAGGCAGTCATATACATATTTCTGTTGTTTCATCAATAAAACTCCAGTGACAATGTGAAGAGATTATTTTTTTTTTTGAACAATCCCTGCGACTGCGCTAATCGGCCTAGCTTGATTTTGGTCTCGTTTAAGAGATAATAATTCAATCAGCAAGAACACACATTTATACAACTTGATATAGCGAAGTTCTTAGCAATCATTAAATACGCATTTAACCCTAGAGAGATAATCTACGTCGAATCGACGTACAGAAATTATTCTCTTTATTATATCTCATAAGTGAAGCTTTATAATTTGTTGGTTCCAAGATTTAACTCAATTCATGTCTGTAGGCGTAATTACGTGGCACAATTATTGGCTTGGGTGCCACACAGCCTAAGATATTGGGGGGTCATAAGTCAAATATACGTCGAATCGACGTATGATCATCTTTAATATCAGTAAAAACTGTAGAACAAATTTGTACTGTAAAATATTTTAATTGCCCCGAATTGACATTTTTATAAATCTTCATAATGTGGATGTGTATTTACTTGGATATAACCACTAAAAGCCTGTTTCGATAAAGATTTCCTTTCTTTTAATCTATTGAAAGGACAGCCCACTTTCTCCTAGAACCACTTTTTTTAAATTAATATTATATAAACAAACAAATGATAATTTTGCAAAACCATGAGTTTAACAGATTAATATTAAATACAAACAATATACCCTATACCATCTTATGGGTATAGGGTATAATGATTATATGTGACCGGGAAAGTTAAAAGGGGGCTATCTGGTAAAACCAAACAAGCGAGTAAACGGCCGATAAAGAAATCAAGTCAGTGCATTGTCTTTAATTGATTTGTCGTGATCTGATTTCTATGAAACTTGGTATCTATATACTTTCGATGATTCTGACTTGGATACTGTTACCGGAAATGTAATTAGCGGGTATTATAACAGTAAATCCAAATATAAATAAATTTAAATTAATTTTTCGACAACTTCGAGCATATCTTCAGCACTTTCTTTGCTATATTTTTTGATTGTTGATATGCAGGATCCATTGGTGACCACAAAAATGTTTCAGAGATTGCAATGTTGACCAGTGACTGGAATAACAGTAAATCATCCTGTAAAGATAACGATGCAATTCCTTTCAATTGCTTGCCTTGATTCTCTTCGTGTGCTAATTTTAATAAAGCATAAGTAGTTATTTATCAGCAGGACACTTTATATCTAAAAGTGCATACTAATCCTAGGGAATACCCGTAAGGAGAAAAGGTCGTTTTTTGCTAAAGAAGTCCAATATGAGCAATACGGATATGAAAATACAAGACTTGGTGAGACAAGTGCCCCGAAATACTAATTGTACATTTTTGAAATCTTCGGAAAAGATCTTCTCTCCTGAAAAGGACATTTTTGGAAAATTGGTTGTGGATAGGCAAGATGGGTTTCAAACGTCAGGGACGGATTAGAAGAAGTCATTGAAATGGGTTTGAATATTTTTTGGCATTTGGGGACACCAGAATATCGCTATATTCTAGTTTGAATCAGGACTATTTTATTCGCACTATGTATCCTTTGTTTTAGATTGCGATTTCTATGATATTTACGTCAATAGTCTACTACCGGTACAGCAAATATTGTCGGATATATCTGATTTTACAGGTGACTGACATAAGCCAGGATCTTCCATTTCCCCACTGTGAAAAGAACTTTATCACGAGGGTATTATATACTCAGAAAAATATGCATGAATTATATTTAATTAAAGTATACAATTAAAATTCTGTCTAATTGTGACTCGTGGCAATAGCCTTTTTAAGACAATGATGAAAGTGTCTTTGGTATTGTGAATTGAATAGATATTTAATTATAATCGTTTCTTTCTGGACAGACAGGATCATTGCCCAAGTAAAATGCAAACGGATCAAAATTTCCCCTTCGGTAACAGCTGACTATTGTGTCATGAGTCCCCAACGCGATATTCTGAATTGGAACTTGCATTTGATATTATGCGCGTGCGAGATTTAATTTAAAGGAAATTGTCTCAGAATTTTAAAATGATTGATTGATCATCTGGTGGATGGCATTGGCAGATGATAAATTTTCCAGATTGTCGTTTTGTATGGTATTTCCGGAAAATATGGAAATCTCTATCCCGCGCAGGGTAGTGGCACGTGTGAAATTTAACTGGGTATACCGGTCATTATAACGGAACTATTTGGCCTACGATATTGACTTGGGTACCGTTGAATAGACAATTCGATTAGAAACAAAACTTCTATACATCACATTACTGTAGGAATACCAGTAAGAATGATATTAAGGAAAAACGCAAAATTGCCCAAAAGTAGGCAAATTACTATAACTTCCCCCACTCCCAAAAATACAAAAACTCAGATTTAGACTTAGGGCACGTTGCTTAACATCTCTAAAAAATGTCAGCCATTACGCATTTCACTTAAGCAAAATATTCTCATTATTAGTGCCAGTTTGCCCTTTAACCGGTCACTATAACGGAACTATTTGGCCTACGATATTGATTTAGGTACCGTTTAATTGCCAATTTGATTAGAAACAAAATTTCTATACATCACTTTACTGTAGGAACAACAGTAAGAATGATATTAAGGAAAAACGAAAAATTCCCCTATAAGTATGCAAATTACAATAACTTCCCCCACTTCCACAAATACGAAAACTCAGATTTAGACTTAAGGCACGTTGGTCAACATTTCTACCAAATTTCAGCCATTACGTATTTTTTTTAAGTAAAATATACCCGATTACTGTACTATAGTTATTTTCTTTTAATTTTTTGGCTGAAATATACCTGGAACGCCAGACGTTGCAGCCCTCGCAAACGGAATACTAACTGAAAAAGATTGGGAGCTCATATGAACTAAACCGATAAGATATTAATTACATAGATGTTTAAGTAATCGACGTCCGATTTATTTTTCTGAAATATTGTTCTCTCACTAAAAGCCAACATCCAGCATATCATATCCTTTCAATTTCTAATTAGAATCAGTTTATATCGTATCATATGGTCGTATAATGAGTTGCGAAGTCGTCCTATATTTTTCGCATCAAATTAACTTTTTATATGTGTGTATGCGATGTAAAACCTAAACGACCATACGCTCCTCTATTACAGTTTTCTATTTTTACGAAATGAGAAAAGTCTATAATACGAGTAGGTCGTCGTCGTTTTCACAGGCGCCATTATCTACCACTCTAGCACAATTATTCCTATACTTTCTATACTTTGCAGAAGATCCTTAAATTAAGTAGAATGGGTGCGCCTCGTTTCGGATTTCCAATTTTCTAACAAACAACCACACAAACAAAAATAGATGAGTCACACATAGTGGTAATACGTATCAGAGGAGACTTCGAAAAAGGTTCACACCATCCTTTTGCAACTCCTCTAAACGCCACCACACCATATGTATATAGCCCGACATAGATGGATGCTCGTGTTAGACCATACCAAGAGATGCCATACCATCCCATACAAAAATTTGCAAACGCTTTGCTCGCCAATATTATCTTATGAGCCCTTCAAGGGGCTGTTTTCTAAAGGGAATGTTGGCTTAAATATGAAAGTATCTCACTTGTGTCTCATAAAGTGAAAACGGTAGCAAAAGAAAGTGGTTTTGCAGAGGATAGGATAGGTATATGAATGTTTCAATGCTAGGGAGAGGTCATCCTTTGAATAAATTTTTAAGTCAATGAGCCAGAACATTTTAGGGTACTTACCATGCAATGATGTCCACTATGATATTCGTAAGCGTGCCTTACGTGCTTGTTATGATGGTGGTGATGATTCGGAGGTGACGGCATATTGTGGCCACTATGGGGCAAATGAGATGAATGTTGCACTCCAAGCTGATGTCCATGATGATGCGGCAAATGACCTTGTGATGCTTCTATCAATGTTGGTTGAATATGAGTTACAAACTGCGCCATTCTGGCGGAATACCCGTAGGTTTACTAGCACACAACTTTCAATTACTTTTCAATAACTATCACAACTTTTTCAGAAACCAACAACAACAAACTTAACACACTTTGATATAAGAAAAAAAGGACAAACTCCTTTCCTTTGAATTGTTCACCACAGAGCACAAACTGATATTTTCTAGCGATCGAATAGAACTAAACGCGTCCTTGCTGAATGTCCACAGTCAACTGATTTTGATACGCACTCGCGAGTATTACACAAGCAGCTGTGGAACGTTTTTCGCTTCACGGTATCGACCCTGATTCCATGAAGTAAGTCCATCGGTATTATAGACGTGAGAAAAGATTCAAATTCACCCACTCCTGCCGCATAAATAACATCCCCGTTAACTTTCCTCTTCGCTTAGGATGGAAGATTTGTTTGATTTTGTCCTGTGCACCCCAGAATCTGGGAGGATATTTCCAGAGTGGGAGCCGTTGTGGGTGCCATTCCGGCGGGAAGCCGTGCGCAGTACTTGTTATGTTCCATTGTGTAGTATCCCGTTTCCATTTCGCAAGTCCTTTGCAAAATATTGTAACAATGACCAATTCAATAGACGATAGTTGTTGTACCAACCAATTTGAATAGATTCATTTGTTTTTGTTGTGCATCTAAATATGAGAAAGTTAATCTTTGTCAGGAAATTGCATTTCATTGAAAAGATGATGAAATATAATTTTGTCTTATTAAAAAGCTCCTTTAAAAGCAATAAAAAAGGACAACACGATATTATAATTATTATAAATTACACGTTGAGAGCATAGATCAGCTTTGGCAAAGATCTAAGTCATGAAGAGGAATTACCTGCATATACACTTCCTGTCATACGTATAGCCGCACCTTAAAACAGACTGATCCTTTAAAATTCAAAGAGATCACAGTTATTCCACATACCCGTCTATAACTATAGCCGCACATGGAACAAATATGGGGAAAACTAATTAAAAAGCGGAAATTGAGGAAATGAATAACGGGAGAGATCCTTTTGGAATAAAATAGACTCTGAGGGATTATTTTGTTTATTTTTCAAGAAATAATTTTAACAGTTTTCCTAGTTTTTTGCTTATTAACCCCTAAACATCGATAACCACTGCTTTTACATAAAAAACTCTTCGAAATCGTGTTTTTTTAATAAATTGTACGTGTAATAATGTTTCTCCAAGATTTTCTGTCTAATTTGGATAGATTGGATGTCCCCTTCTTAACATTTGTATCATTGGAACCAACTTTAAATACGACGACTGGTGAGAATTGATGCAATCTTTTGCTTCAAAATCCGTTATGTGTCCTACCTTCTGTATTAAATGGAAGCTGTTTATCGTCAGAACAATCCCATGAAATTTTTCCTATGCTGGAAGTGACGAAATCAACTGTCCCGTAGGTAGACTATCCTGGCTTATATTTCAATGAGCACTTGCCGGATTTAAATAGATCTCAATACAAATTTGGGTCAGAGTTCCTTAATAGTATTAATCACGGCTGTGTATGTACGAGGTATGTTTTTTAAAAAAGTATCGCGAATTTAATGTTTTTTCAAGAATTATTTATTTATTCATGAATATCTATTTTGTCCCCTTCAAAGTAACCCCCATCAGACATTATACACTTGTGATAACGTTTTTTCCAATCCTCGAAGCATTTTGAAAAATAATTTTTTGTGATCTTGTTCAGCTCCTGCTTCGATGCCGTCTTTATCTCCTCAATCGTGGTGTAACGACGTCCTTTCATGGGCCTCTTCAGTTTCGGGAACAAGAAAAAGTCACAGGGGCCAGGTCTGGGGAATACGGTGGCTGCGGGATTATTAGAGTGTTGTTTTTGGCCAAAAATTCGCGCACAAGTAACGATGTGGGCATTATCATGGTGCAAAAGCCAATTTTGGTTCTTCCACAAATCCGGGCGTTTCTGGCGGATTGCTTCTCGCAAATTGCGCATTCCTTGAAGGAATAAGGAATATTACTTATTGACCGTTCTACCCTGCGGCAAGAACTCATAATGCACCACGCCCCTGAAATCGAAGAAAACTGTCAGCAAAACCTTCAAAACCGTCGCTCACATGTTCTCGGCCCTCTGAGAACATTTTGTACCACCGATAAACTTTGCTTTTGTCCAGGGCCGGATTTAGCCTCTATGGCGCCCCTGGGCAGTAACGAATTTACCGCCCTCCGCCACTGGTTAAGCTTGAAGGTAGTAGTTGTCACCTACACAAAGGAAATGTAGGCAAAACGTTAGCGGGCGTATGTAAAAAATTGAAAATTTCATATTTTTTTACCAGTAAGCGTATTTTGTTTGCTTGAACATTTTTTATGTTGCTTCCCAGGTGTTCCGTGCACCTCCCAAAATTGTTCTAGGAATGATTGAAACTCCAATAATAACATAGAAAACTGTACAATTCTTATTACATTCGGCTTTTCACTTTCTTTAGAAATGCGTTCATGTTTTCTGAATATCTTTTCAATTTCTAAGTTTCTTTTTCATTGTCGATCGTTTGGGAAATACTTTGTGAAATACCCAACAAATAAAATTTCCCTAATTTAGCATCATATTTAACCAAAAAAGCGTTATACCGAAAAAAAGATAACGAAAACGAATTGGGAGAGCTTACTGATGTTATTCAGCAAAAATCATTCGGTGCCTAAAAAGTTCTAGATTTTCCTGATTTCAATTACATATTTTTAATTATTTTTTTTTTTTCGGTGGAATTTCCCATCAGTTCACGTGAAATCCATGCAAATATTGTCAAAATTGTGATGATCGTAAAATCGAATTCGTTTGGTGATACTCACTTCACATGAAAGTCTCCACACCGGTTCTTGACATTTCGCCAGCACATTATTTCACAGTGGAAAGATGTCATCGACAATCAATCAGAACGCGAGTGAACATTTATCTTAAATTGAGTGAATAAAAAGCAAGTTTCCATGGAACCGCTTTCAGATATATGCAAGTTTTCCGCTAGGTGAACTCAGTTCATACATTAAATAAAAAAATTTGCAAATTCGAAAATTTAAGCGTAAAAAGAAACTCAAAAATTTGATAGCCATTGCCGTATTTTTAATATCGAGACTTGGACCACTCCCGAAACCAAATCCTTGCTTCCCAGCGAATTCGATGTTGGAACAAATTTAAGAAATAATATAACACACGAAGTAGTAGTCTGGCTGGTCTAGCGGTTAGTGCGCACACCTTCGGTGCACAGGGTCATGAGTTCGAATCACACCGTGGATCATGGTGTTTTTCAAACTCATGAGCTTGTGACGGACTATGATCTCACTCAGATGTTAAACGAGTACCCATTTATGGGGATAAATAACACTGCTGAGCGTGATGCTGATCTCATTACCTCAACATAAAGCAGATAAGACCTTGGAAATAGGATGTCACTAACACATCCTGCGGCCTTAGTCCAATGCTGGATTGTCGCGCCTGTTATTTATTTGTTTATTTTTATAACACACGAAAATGTGTGGTTAGATGAGTTACTTCCGTGGAGGCGTTTGAAACTTTCCAACGGATCGCTATTACCAAAAATATTTTTCGTTTTTTTTTTCAAGTCTGGGGCAATTTTAGAGACTTGAAAACAGGAGCTGGCGGCCAAGTACTCGCGTATCTAAAACATTTAATGTGGCTTCAGGCATAATGTTTAAAGTGAAGCCAATGCCTTAAACAAAGATGATTTATACTCCTACACGAACTGAACTAAAGGCCTCTACGCCATTCAGAGTGAATGAGTGAATGCTTCAAGTAAGTTTTGCATAGTCCCAATTTATGAAGGCGGAATCACAATAAAATTTGAGTTGAGGTTGCGATTAGTTGCTTTGTATTTAGACGGATATGTACACCCAGAGAAAAACATCCCATAAACTGTTAATGGGACTCCTATTAACTTTTCGCCTCGGCTATTTTAAACAAGTTAATAGTTTTATCCTATTAGTTTAATGAGATTATAAACCATTGAATCTCTAATAGGACGTACATTTTAGACTAATGGGATTATCTAATAAGATTGATTCAGATTTACAGTTAGTTGCCAATATTTTAAAACGTATGCTTATGCATTATGATTAGAGGTACGGATATTTCGCAAAAAAATGAAATTTCGCATAAAAAATTTCTGAATATTGGAAATTTTGCAAAAATTCAATTCAAATGCAAAAATCAATCTGAGATGGAAAAATATTTTCTCTTAACTGATTTCGCATTTATTTTTTAAAACAGCAATTTTCGCTGAATTCGCTATTTTGTAAATTTGAAATAGATGCGAATTCGGGACTTAATCATGATTTTCATTTTCATACTCCCGTGTATTTATATACAATTTTATATGTACAGTGATGGAAAAAAATATTGTTCACCTAAATTTTATTTCAAAAGACCGCGTATACTATTTTAAAATGGCGTAAGATTTTTTTAAACTGGTTTATTAGTTCAATTCAAACATGTAGTGATTTTTTTTAATTTTATTTATTTAATAATGGTCCATTTTTGAACACTGGATTCCAACTTGTTTTTACTAACGTTTAACCTTTTCCTATTTAAACCGTTTCTTCACTGAAATGAATAATCAACATCTCTCCTGTCGTGTTATTGAGGTAACGGTATTTTCAAAGGGACATCCTATAAAATTTATATGAAATAACTATTGTACTAATAAGAAAAAAATATTATTTCAATGGGAAAATCATATTAATTTAATGGGATGTCCTTTTATTGGGGCAATAGGATAACATGATTGCATTAATAGGATATCGTTTAACATTAATAGTATAATATCACATTGATTTAATAGTTCGATCTAATTATTTTAATGATGTTCCATCACATTGAATTAATGGTATCCTATTAACCCAATAATGGGATTTTCCCATTGACTAAATCCAATGGGATAAAATGGCTAATTCCTATTGGTTTAATGGGATTTTTTTTCTCAGTGTATGTACATCCAACTAGAATAAATTAAAAAAGCAAATTATTTTCTACAATTATGTTTGAGTTTTCAAAATGCATCTTTCCCATAATTTTAGACCAATGAACAAATTTGAGAATTTGCCGCCCCTCAAATTCTGCCGCCCCGGGCAGTAGCCCAGGTTGCTCATATGGGAAATCCGGCCCTGCTTTTGTCCAAAGTAGCTTCCCGTATGCAACATTCTGAATGCGTCCGCGCACTTTAAGTTGTTCTTAAAAAAAAAAATTATACAAATTCTTTGATCCATTTTTTGGAATAGACGAAAATCGAATACAAGCTAAAACACTCCCACGCACAATAGCTGTCAAAAACTGACTGGACATTCAAAATGGCCGAAATTGTCAACATAAGTGAGGGTCATAAGTACCAACATAACGCCACCAAAAGATCAAAAATCGAACATATGTAGCTCGCGAAAATTCAAAATTCGCGATACTTTTTGAACATACCTCGTATTTAAAAGTTGTTGTAACCACCTCTAATACAAAGGAAATCTCTAGAATATCCTGACCATAAACTGTTTTTGTTTTAATACAAACGATGTGGCACATAACGGATTTTGTAGCAAGAGATTGTATCATCTCCCACCAATCATTGCACTTCAAGAAGGTTTTAATGTATCAAATGCTACAAAGGTGGCCCCCTCCTTCAACCAAATTAGACAGTAAGTCTTAAAGAACATTATTGCGTAAAAAATAATATTTTAAAGAGTTTTCTATGTAAAAGAAAAGATTATTATCGATACTGAGAGGTCAATAAACAAAAAACCCAAAAACGATTATAATTATTTACAGAGAAATAAACCCTCGGAGTCAATTTTATTTATAAAATATTTTTCCAGTTAATAATTCCCTCAATTTCCGCTTTTTTTATCAGCTTTTTCCATACTAGTTCAAAGTGCGGCTATAGTTATGTATGACAGACGAGCAATTTAGATTTTCATTTACAGAGAAATAACGGTTTGAAATATAAGGAAGCTTCTTGTGAATTTATTTGTCATTTTAATATTCCTTATCTTTATAGTATGTAGAATAACTGTGCTCTCTTTCAATTTTAAAGGATCAGTCTGTTTTATGGTGCGGCTATCAGGGACGTAGCCAGGGAAGGGGTCCATGGTGTCCGGACCCCTCCCGAAATGTTTTCAATAATACCCGAACTTTTAGTGATTACAGTATAAAATATAAAAAAAATAGTTTTTGCCATAGTTTTCTGTAGATTCTGTGTGACTGAATATTACAAAAAAAATACCCCATATGGCAACTGATTTAAGTACGTTTTTTTAACTAGATAAATCCCAATGTCAATACACAATTATCTTAACACAACCTTTCAAACTAAATTGTTCAAAATCCGCGCAAAAACCTATGGAATGTCCGACCTCGATTTAATTTTTATTCACTCTGATTTTATTATTTGGATGTATGGACGTGTTTTCATATGAGCTTGGAGCTTTAAACTTTCCGCTGCGCAAATTCTGAACATTGCTACAAAAACAGAGAATGCGATAAAATAGTGTTTAAACAAAGCTTTTTCCAATGAAAGAATTTATTTGAAAAATTTGACAAATATCAATCGTGTACATGAATCATGAAAACTTGTCCTTTAAAAAAAATACGTGCGGGTATCGGCGCTTTGGGTCCAGTAAAGGATAAGCTCGGAAATATTTTGTGCATGCGATAGTTGGATTACACTAAGGTGACCAGATTCCCAAAAGCCCAATGCTGTACACATTGCGGAATTAGGTTTTCAGGCAAACCCTCAATCATACTATTTCACCCCCCGCCCCCCCCCCCCGTTTCACACCGATTTGGAGAAAGCATAATATGTCACGAGGCTACCACCATGATGCATGTCATAAAATGACCACATATTCTCCTTCCTTTCATAAGTGATATCTGCCTATCCGATATTCTGGGAAATATGTGATGTGCCTTGGGAAAATCAGGTTCTGCTGATACTACGCATGACCCGTAAAGGAGCCCTAAAGTTCGCAGTGTCCTCATTGATAAAACATCATCAGCATAGAAGAACAAATATATGTTTTAACACGCAACAAGCAAGGGCCTGGCGTAGCCACGATCTCGTTTAGAAGGGCAAAACAAAGATTTGTTCAACACAATGAGCCTCGAATTTTCTTAACGGTAGGTCGTGCTCCGTGGCCGTGATCGGCAGGTGGTGGAAAAACAGCTCTCTTCGTAATTACTTATTTAAACGCTTCGTTTTGTTTTGTTTATTACAATAGGTAAACTGATACTTCGCTGGGCAGAGAATTATTAAGCGGTTGGCGGTTTTCCTGGCACATTTACGGAGTGGATTCCAAGGAGAACCTCCAAAGCGATGGAAGTGTGACATATTCCGGTCGCCATTTTTCTGGAAAATCTAGTGGAGTCCCAGGAAAACCTCCAGAGCGATGGAAGCAGGGCCGGTCAAAGGCCAAGGCGAAACAGGCGGTCGCCTGGAGCGCCAACGCGTCGGGGGCGTCGAAAAGGGCGCCAAGTTTCAGATAAATTTTGCCAATTTGTATTAGAGCTGAAAATTCAATTAAATTCTTTCCGATTTATCTGTTTTGGACGTTGCTATGCTATTAGTGATAGATTTACATTATTGACAGAACATGCTAAGAAATTTAGTTTTTTGTACATTCATGAATTGGTCGAAAATGATAAAATCGTGGTCTAAAAACAATCTCGAAACACTCCTGACACATAACGGCCAATTCGATATTGATGGTAAAGAAATGTACCATGAGATTCTAATTGTGGCACCTTTGTTGTCAAGGGAAAGTTCACCAATTGATTCCTTGAATTTTATAACACAAAATAGCTTGATTCATGTTTTTCCAGATGTATTCATTCATCATCAATGTGGCACGATAGCCCGACGTCGGGCCTTGGCCGCCTGAATCTTTGACCTCCAATTGTCGCGGTTACGTGACCTCGTCCTCCAGTTTCGGAAGCCCAGCAGCTGTTGGGCGTCTTCACCTACGGAGTTCTCCCAGCGAGCTCTCGGTCGTCCACGCAACCTCGCTCCGTCAATTCGTTGTGCGTTCATCACTTTCTTTGGCATGCGATTATCGTCCATCCGTTGTACATGCCCCGCCCATTGCAAACGTTGAAGCTTCACGATTTTCGATACTTCCAGCTCATCGTACAATTGATACAACTCATGGTTGTACCGGATACGCCATTGGTCTCGCTCGCGAACGGCCCCGAAAATTCGCCGAAGGACCTTTCGTTCGAATCGGTCTAGCAAAATTTCGGAGGCTTGGGTGAGGGTCCATGTTTCGCAGCCATAACATAGCACGGGTCGGATGATCGTTTTGTACACGCGGAGCTTCGTGTTCCTGTGCGCAAGTTTCGAATTAATTATAGGGAGGACCGAGAAATATGTCTTATTGGCTAGTTGTATCCGTCGCTTAATTTCGTCGGTTTCGTTGGCGTCCTTTGATAAGTTACAACCCAGATAGTTGAAGTTGTCTACATACGCGATATTAAGGTCCCCCACTGTGATGCTTGAATTTGCTGGCGTCCTTGTTTTCGATTGCATCATGGCCTTTGTTTTGCTTTCGTTGATATGTAGTCCAACTTCCTTTGCGGCGTTATTGAGGTTATGCAGAAGGCTTTCTGCATCACCCAACCTTCGAGACATGATGTTGATATCGTCGGCGTACGCTACTAATTGAGTCGACTTGATGAGTAGCGTTCCGCTGCTGTCCATATTCATGGCTCGAATTACATACTCCAAAGCAAGGTTGAAGAGCGTCGGCGCCAGCCCGTCGCCCTGCTTGAGTCCAGTACGAGTTTCAAATAGGTCAGTGAGTCGATTCTGCACTCTGACCTGCGAGACGGTATTAGTCATCGTCATCCTTGTGAGTCGCACTAACTTTGCCGGTATACCAAAATTCAGCATAATGTTGTACAGTACACTTCGATCGATACTGTCGTATGCCTGCTTGAAGTCGACAAAGATTTGGTATACGTCGATGTTATATTCCCAGCACTTTTGGAGTAGTAGCTTCACTGTGAAAAGCTGATCGGTCGTTGATCGACCAGGTCTGAAGCCGCCTTGATACTCGCCAATGATTCGTTCTGCGTACGGATTAATTCTCTTTTCAAGAATTTTAGATAATATCTTATAGGCCGTACAAACTAATGATATGCCCCTGTAATTCTCACACTTCAGCTTGTCACCCTTTTTGTGGATTGGGCAGATTATGCTTTTGCGCCAATCTTCGGGGATTTCCTCGTCGTTCCATATTTTCAGCAGTAGCACATGTATTGCGTTGGTCAAGAGCTGGCTCCGCGGGGGATGTTGATGGTGCATTGAGGAGCTCTTCAAAATGCGAGGCCCATCGTTTGTTGACGCTTTCGATGTCGCTGATGATGTTACCATCCTTGTCCTTACATAGGCTTGTCCTGGGTTGACCTAAAATGCGCGTGAAACCGAAAATATTCAATTTAATTTTTTTTAAGGGGGGAGGGGTAGATGGGCTGAAACTCGCACATCTTTAATATCTTATAACGGCATCCAGCAGCTATCATTTGCGATAAATTTCAAGTTTTTCGGGACATTCTATCAAAAGATATGGCGGAATATTGCTTTGTAGGGGATGTAGGGGTAGGGGAAGGCAGACCTTCTCCACTTTTCACTAACTTCAAGCATATGTCACAATGAGGCATTGGTGAAAATTTCAGGTCCCTAGCGACATTCTGTCGAAAAATATGGCCGAATTACACTATCACGGAGGGGTCATTTGTATGGGAGGTAGGGGAACCCTTGGTCCGATTTGGCCCATTTTCAATACCGTCCAAGCTTTTATCAAAGCAATCATCTGACCGAAATTTCAAAACGCTAGCTCTATTATTTCGGGAGTTATCGTGCGAACTGACAGACACACGGACGGACAGACAGACAGACAGACAGACAGACGGACATGGCTTATTCGAATCAGGGACCGACCCTGATCATTTATATATATACTTTGCCATACCTCAGGTGGCTCCTTTGAGGTGTTACATAAATCGTCGTAACAAAAACAATATACCCTATACCATCTCATGGGTATAGGGTATAAAAACTTTATCTGGACATCTTTGAAGAGTCCTTTAGCATGCATTTTTGTGTAAAGGTTGATAAAGGAATCGGATGGAGGACAGTGATTTGACCATCGTTTTGTGGAAAATTATCATTTTTTATTCCACGGATGTAACTTCTGAGCCTTGGCAGCTATAGAGGCTTCACATTTTTACCTAATATGGGCAGTGCGGTGTTCTATACAAATCTGCCAAATTTCAAAATTTTCCGCTCCGAGTTATGAACAATTTTCGATTAGAAAACACAGGACTACCTTGCAATTTGGAGGAAATGTGTGCGCCATGTAGCTCTACAAACTACAAGTGTGAGTGGCAATTCGCTAAAATCGGTCAAAGCCAAAGTGTTCCCGGATTATCGAAAGGGAACGTTTGACAAACATAAATGCGCGGTTATCTTGCTAAATATCGATCGTTCATGAGTCAAACTTTACTACACCTTAAATTGAATCTTTCGACGGTTGTAACTTCTGAAACTTGAGAGCTAGAGCATTGAAATTTTTACCAAATATGGGCAGTGCGGTGCTCCACGAGTTTGCCATTTAAAAATTTATTGGAAAAGCTTTATGGACAATTTTCGATTAGAAAAGGCAAAAGTACAATTTGGGCAGCTGTAACTGTCGAACGCGGATAGGTATGACTTTAAAATATGGAGGCAATGTGTGGCAAGTAGCTCTACAACAGGGAGTAGATATGGAGTAGACACAATGATGAAACTGCATGTAAAAACAACAACACTACATGGGACGAAAAATCTTGTCCATGGGCTCTCTCGTTCAGCGGTTCACGGTACACTCACGTCAAATGCGACCAGTTTTGCCGCACACAGCGACAAAATCGACTAGTTCAGCCACTCACATCAATACACACACCGACAAAGTCATCCGGTTCTGCTAGTTCTGTAGCACGCGCGCATTCTCTATTGTCAAATTCGGTAAACGCGGAAAACGATCCTCGCCGCGAATCTCGTTTGATTTAATTCGATTGCGCGAAATAGTTACGTTATTGACTACAACATTACGTTGCTCGGGTAATTTGTGGTTGTTAGGAGCTGTTTTATGTCATAAAATGCAAACGTAGTGTGTTATCGACGGGTTGTTTATGATTCACTCATCAATTAATGTACCGTTGTTTTCCTCTCCCATTAAACAAGCAAACTTGTACCGTCTCCCCACTGCTCTACAAGTGCGTTAAATTTAAGAAAGATCGACTACCCGAGTTGTCAAAAATGAACGTTTGCCAAATGAAAGTGCGATTATCTTGCTAAAAAAAACACTGTTAAAAATGACAAGGCTAATCACAGTCCTTATCGAGGTGCTTTTTAGGTTTCATTGTTCATTTGGGATTCGAAATGCTGTACATTTCGCTGTACATTTACTAATGCTGTACGACAGGTCAAAATGCTGTATTGTAAAGCGAAATGCTGTACGTCCTGGTCAGCTTAGATTACACGGAAGTTTAGTTCTCGCCTGAGCTAATCGCGTAGTGATTCGGGCGATATAAAGGTACATGAAACCCGTAGACAAAGAAAGAAGAGAGAATAAGTAAATCAAATAACTAAATAATAGGGTGACAAGTCTGAACTGTATATGAAGGGTGTTCCAGTCTTTCTTATTTCAATTCTTTAAATGATGTAAACGACGCGTATACGCTTCCCTGTGCTTGAATTTATACTCAATATTCAGAAGTTTTAGCATCCATTTACCTGAGATTTGCGGTAGCCTAGCCGCTTATGAATAATTTACTCAATACTACTTACGGTGATGCCCAATTCCTCAGTCATGTCGCGTACACTACTTCGACGGTCATCCAAAATGAAAGTTTTTTAACGGAGAGGTACTCATCCTGCAACTTCTCTAGTAACTTTCGAAAGGTTTCCGCGGATTTTACATTAGCTTTGACTAAAAAACGAATAATGGTACTGGTACTTCCTTTTCACTCATGATCGTTATTATAACCACCTGAAACGTGAGCTTACGCGGTTCCAGCTGTTCTCAACGTTTTATAACAAATCAGTCTAATATTCAGTGCATCCACTTTTTCGACACAAAATTTGTCGCGCGTCTGAACATTCCGTTGGACCCCTCCCAAAACAAAATCCTAACTACGTCCCTGGCGGCTATAGTTATGACAGGCAGTGTATATGCAAATAAGAAATCCTGCTTAGTTTTTGTCTATTTTTTCATTAAATAGCATAAACTTAAGAGTTTATTCCTCAAATTAACTTAGCGTTTGCTTCATTTTGGAAATACCGGGCAGGAGCAGACACATTTAATATAATCTTTCCGCTTTTATTAGCTCACACTTAATCGTTTGGAAAAAAATTCCAACAATATTATATCCCAAGAACCAACACTACCTTTACCTGTCGATGGATAGATACTCAGGATTGACCATACCAACATACTGTTCGGCTTAGCCTAATGTATTGCTTTTAAGGACGATTTAAATCCTCCTTTTTGGCCTATGAAGATCATATGTTTTCGATCTCATGAGAGCTTATTACGTACAGGGCTTGATAATAAAATGAGTTCGTCGACCACATCTAATCTTTTTGAAGACCATATTCCATACCACATTGTTCTTATTACATACATAAATCGATAATGTTCTTCTAGGATGTCGGAAGATAAATTCTAACAATTCATTAGAATGATGTCAGAGAGATGTGTTTCAGAAAGTTTTTCCTTGTCTTGAATTCAGCGACATTCTGGAGCCAAATGCGAGTGAATGTCCTTGCAAGAAATAATAAAATTCATTGTCATCGTTGAACGAAAAACCATAATTTCGGATGAATTTATAGGGTTTATTGGTATTCTTTGTATTTTTATATGCACGTACATAAGATAAGTACTTCTTGTATGTTGAAAATAAGTAGCGTGTGGAGCTCACACATACCGGTGTTTTATTGCAAAAAAAACAACATAAATCTAAAGCTTGCAATGTTTTTTTTTTATATTTCGCCATTTTGTTGGCCAAGAAATCATGGAAGCAACAACTGTTTCTCTTTCTAGATGGTTGCTGATCAACACAAACAGCTAAATGACGTCACCCATTAAAAATGCCTCAATACAGGGCCGGATTCCCGAATATGAGCAACCTGGCAACTACCCGGGGCGGCAAATGTAAGACCGATCCACTACACTTTTAACATTTACTTGGTTTGGTAGTTCAGTCGAAGCATTTTCTTAAGTAGTAAATTAATTGTTATTCGGTTGACTGTACCATAGACTATAATGATATGGACCCAACATTCTAAGACAATTAGTGGAAAACCCCTTCATAAATACACTCCCCCAAAAGTCGTAAATGTACTACAAAGTTGGGTTCAGGTTTCAGTTGGGTATCAATCCATGTTTTGCCGGCGTTGCTGTGGTTTTATCCACCTTGAACTGGCCGGGAGCCAAAGTATTTTTAAAAACATATTACGGTATACATACTGAATTTTTCGCCTAAACTCACTGCAAATTTTAGCATCACCATTTATCCCTTCGATAAACCCCGGTTTCAACTAGCCTTGACCTGGCAAAAAGGGCTCTGCCAGGATTGATTGTTGTCTCCCCGTACACAAAACAGGCCATGGCAGCCAATCATGAATAACCCTATAAAAGAACAAACAAAACTCCGATTTTATAGATCATCCCCAGTGCGAAAGGGCAACCTTAAGCACATCTATGGAGAATCTGAGCCTCAGTCAGGCCTCGAACTCTCCTCAAACCGATTCCACTCCCAAGGGTAGTGGAACCCAGCCCTCCACGGACGTCGCGCAGCAGGCCCATTCTGCTAGGATTCCTGGCACCAAGCTCCCTTCCGAGCAACCTGCTGGGTGTAAATTAAATAATTAACAGGCGCGACAATCCAGCATTGGACTAAGGCCACAGGCTGTGTTAGTGACAACCTATTTCCAAGATCTTATCTGCTTTTTGTTGAGGTAAAGAGATGAGCATCACGCTAAGCAGTGTTATTTATCCCCATAAATGGGTACTCGTTTAACATCTGAGTGAGATCATAGTCCGTCACAAGCTCGTGAGTTCGAAAAACACCATGATCCACGGTGAGATTCGAACTCATGACCCTGTGCACCGAAGGTGCGCGCACTAACCGCTAGACCAGCCAATCTGGCTGGGAGTAAATTACTTGAGGGTAAAACCACAAGTAATATTTTGCCCCATGGCAAAAAAAAATGCCCCCGGGCAAAAAACCGCCCTCGAGCAAACCGCCTTCGGGCAAACCGCCTCCGGGCAATTCGGGGACCGGTTTTAGCAGTCAGAGTTCTCCAGTCAAGGGTAAACCGAAACGGCAGCGCTCAGGGAACGAACCAGAATCCGAAAAAAACTGCTAGTAAGAAGCGCAGGAAGACGGCCACAGCTCTCGAAGCCGAGGGTACGTCTTATTTGACGACGCCCACCCTGCAGGCTACGGAAGCGATCGTACCGAACAGCTTCGGAAACAAAACGAATCGTTTCGAATGCCAGATCAGTGCAGTGTAATTGCTGCAGGGAATGGGTTCACTTTAGGTGGTCGGGGTTACGAAGACAAGGTCAACACTCCTTAGCATATGTTGCGGCAGGTTGTATAAATTCCGGGCAACCCAGGGCTGCTCCCAGCCCACCTTCTCCACCACTGCCCCCTACACCGCCAAACAATATGATAAGGAGTGCCAGACCCAGTCTTACGCCTGGCCCTCCTCCTCCAGCAGTTTTCACTGCACTATCTATATTACAGTTTAACTGTAATGGCATTCACCGAAAAATCGCTGAGATCACACACTTCTTGAGTTCCAACAGAATTCTCATCGCCGCCATCCAAGAGACGTTGCTTCACGCAAACTCGTCTCTAAGCGTCCATAGCGAATATGTTATACTGCGGAAAGATCGACCGGCCGCCACGGATGATTCTCACCCTGGAGGTGGACTTGCCTTCCTAATACACAAGTCCGTACATTACTGTGTATTAGATGTAGTTGCTGACGGCACGGCGGAAATTCAAGCCATCTCACTTCCATCAGGGAGTACTAATATCGAAATTTTTAATATATATGTACCACCTCATTCCAGTTGCCCTTCAGGCTACCGTTTCGATATTGGTCCTCTCCTTTCCGGAGAGCACAGGGTCATCCTTGGCGACTTTAATGCGCACCATGAGCTCTGGCATTCGGACCTCAACAACAATGCCAGGGGTATAACTATCGCGGAATCACTTGACGCCTCAGAATTCTGTTCACTCAAAGTTCTTCGAGCTACCATCACCTACCAACATTCATAAGGCCGAGAAAAATATTAGGAACGTCATTACCACAGCCGCGGCACGTTTTATTCCGGCAGGACGTATTCCGAAAGTTCGGCCTAACTTCCCCACTAGTGCCGCCAGATTAGCCGATGAACGTGATCAGATCAGAAGCGCTCACCCTGATGATCCCAGAATTCAGGAGCTTAACTCCGAAATTGACCGACAAAGACTATAGGAAGGCGAAATGGAATCAGCACCTCGATGAATGTAACCTCAATGAAGGTGTCAGCAAATTATGGTCTACCGTCCGCGCCCTTTCCAATCCTCGGAAAGAAAAGGGCAACAACGCCATTGAATTTGGCAACACTAAAACCTGCGATCCTCTTCAGTGTGCTAGCCTGTTCAATAAACAATTTATTGAACATCCCAAGTCTGACGGCCTCAAGCGCAAAATTAGAAGTCGGATTCGCAGCCGGAATGTTGACACCATACCATCTTTTACCGCGGACCAGGTTAAAAAAGTCATCGAGAATGCTAAAAACTCCAAGGCCCTCGGACCAGATGGCATTTCGATGACCATGTTGAAACATCTCGACCTTCCAGCCATTGAGTATCTCACGGCCGCCTTTAACTTGTCGATGTCCACGCTTGCCATCCCTGAAATCTGGAAAACAGGTCGAATTGTTCCCTGTCTCAAGCCAGGGAAGAGCGCAAATCTCGGGGAATCCTACCGCCCCATTACGATACTTTCTCCTGTCGCAAAGACGCTGGAGGCCCTTATTCACCCCACTCTTGTTGCACATGCGAAGCTAGAACCTCACCAGCATGGCTTCAGGAAGATGCATAGTACCACCACTGCCCTCGATGCGATCACTGCACGCATTCGTGATGGGCTAAATCAACGCAGTCGTTGTTACAGAACTATTCTGGTGGCAATAGACCTATCAAGTGCATTCGATAAGGTCAATCATTCAATGCTCTTAGCAAACTTGTTGAATATGCATCTTCCTGCACAAGAGATCCGTTGGATTGCCAACTATCTAGCTGGTCGGCACTCCTTCACCGAGTTTCGAGGCAAACGTTCTAAGCTTAGGAAAATCAAATTAGGTGTTCCACAGGGAGGGGTACTTTCCCCCACTCTGTTCAACATCTACATGCCCGGCCTTCCCACACCACCTGAAGGAATCGAGGTGATTTCCTATGCTGACGATTGCACCGTACTCGACACAGGGAATGATAAGGATGAAATGCGCCTCCGAATTAATCGCTATCTAGGACGATTACAGGCATTTTTCTAAAGCCGAAACCTCACCATCTCTGCGTCCAAATCCTCTGCGACTTTTCTAACCACTTGGTGGGAGGACATCAGATGGGAGATGGATATACGTATTGGCAACAATTATGTTCCTACTGTTAAAAACCCCAAAATTCTCGGGCTTCACCTAGAGAACATGATGACGTCTGCGAATCATGCAGCTTCAGTCTGTAAAAAAATGCGCAGTAGGAACAACATCCTAAAAGCTCTAGCTGGTAGCACCTGGGGCAAAGATAAAGAAACCATGCTAGCTACTTATAAAGCAGTGGGTCGAGCGGCCGCTGATTATGCAGCCCCAGTTTGGACACATAGTCTATGTGACACAAACTGGTCCAAAGTTCAGGTCTGCCAAAATGCCGCTCTACGCATCGCGACAGGTTGCCTTCTGATGTCTGCCCAGGATCACTTACATCAGGAGACAAAATTGATGCCAATACGTGACCACAATCTCCTACTCTCAAAACAGTATCTTGTTGGTTGCTACCGTGAGGATCATCCCAATAATCATCTCATGGACCGAATTCCTCCACCACGACATGTCAGGCGTGGTCTACCAGACCTTGAGAGAGAGGTTCAGGGATACAAACGGGACCCTTACGATGAAGTTACATACCGAGCCGCCATTGCAGCGATCCACACTGAAGAAGTGAATCGGTCTATCGCGAGTTTAGGTGCGAATAGAGTCCTCTCAGAGCGCCCACCACCAATTTCGCCTGAGGAGATTAGGCTCCCGAGAGCCACTAGAGTAACACTAGCTCAACTTCGGTCGGGCTTTTGTTCACGCCTTAATTTGTAGCTTTCTCGCATAAACCCGGACATCCAAAACATCTGTCCAAACTGCAATGGTACTCCTCATGATGTGGGTCACTTGTTTCAATGCCCCGCTGCGCCCACTGATCTTACCCCTATATCGCTGTGGGAAAACCCTATCGCAGCAGCTATGTTTTTGTCCTTAGACCTCACGGACACAAACATTGACGAACCATTAATCGTACCCACATAGATGCACAGAGGTTTCACACCTTTCTGCACCGCTACAAGAAGAAGAACAGCTACGGAAGCGCCTTTTGGCAGCTGTGAGGTCCGCATCTATGCAGAGTGTCAAACTCTGCTTCCAGTCGGTAGATGTATACCGGGGCATGCTCCGGTTAAACTTTGCCGACGAACCCACGGCTACCTGGCTAAGGAGCAATTGTGCCGACCTTAACTTGGAAGGCGCAAATCTAATCCATCATAAAAGATTAGTGACTTGCCGCTAGTCAAGAAGTGCTTTATCTGGTTCCCAGAGGAAGAGAGAAGGGGACCTGAAGTACTTCATAAGTTGGGAGTCCAAAATGAGCTCCGGACTGAGTCGTTGTTGCTGTATGACAGCAAACCAAACTGCCATTCATGAACCTGTCAGTGAGCTCGAGAAGAGTTTGTCTCAGAAAGAGTTTGCACTGTGTGCATTCATCGACATTCAAGGGGCGTTCGCTAACGCCTCATTTACCAGCATCTGTGATGCGGCAAACGATCATGGAATCGACCCTTTGGTGATAGAGTGGGCGACATGCTAACTTTAAGGAATATCCTTATAACAGTTGGATCAGTTTAGTCGTGCTCTGTGGCCGTGATCGTTCGGTCGCCACTCTGTGAAATAGACACTCATAGAGAAACGAGTTTCCAAACTCGGCACGACTCTTCGCAAGCTTATTATTCAGAAGGAGATGATAAGAAATATTCTTATCGCAGAATAATAAACTAACAATGCGACTAGGAAGTGGTATGGCTGACAACCGTATTACACTCCGAATTCAATTGTCTTTGTAACGTTGATGGACTACACACGATAGTCATCAACGCACCATGCTCCACTAGGAGTTACGGTAATCGAGAGAGAGAGAGAGAGTTGGATCAAAAAACATCGAAGCAGGGTGTACCAGAGGGTGCCCGTTTGGCGGAGTTCTCTCTCCTCTGATGTGGCTCCTTGTAATGGACACTCTGCTCCGGACTTTAGTAAACGAGACCGAGTTCTAATCGTGCGAATAGCACGATGAGTGTATACCCTATACCCATGTACAGACCTAAAATGCGCGTGAAACCGAAAATATTCAATTTAATTTTTTTTAAGGGGGGAGGGGTAGATGGGCTGAAACTCGCACATCTTTAATATCTTATAACGGCATCCAGCAGCTATCATTTGCGATAAATTTCAAGTTTTTCGGGACATTCTATCAAAAGATATGGCGGAATATTGCTTTGTAGGGGATGTAGGGGTAGGGGAAGGCAGACCTTCTCCACTTTTCACTAACTTCAAGCATATGTCACAATGAGGCATTGGTGAAAATTTCAGGTCCCTAGCGACATTCTGTCGAAAAATATGGCCGAATTACACTATCACGGAGGGGTCATTTGTATGGGAGGTAGGGGAACCCTTGGTCCGATTTGGCCCATTTTCAATACCGTCCAAGCTTTTATCAAAGCAATCATCTGACCGAAATTTCAAAACGCTAGCTCTATTATTTCGGGAGTTATCGTGCGAACTGACAGACACACGGACGGACAGACAGACAGACAGACAGACAGACAGACAGACGGACATGGCTTATTCGAATCAGGGACCGACCCTGATCATTTATATATATACTTTGCCATACCTCAGGTGGCTCCTTTGAGGTGTTACATAAATCGTCGTAACAAAAACAATATACCCTATACCATCTCATGGGTATAGGGTATAATAACAGAGTGTTTGCGGAAGCTTATGCAGACGACCTTGCTGTAATAGTCAAAGGCAAATTTGTGGACCCAATCTTTGATCAAATGCAATCGACACTACGGCTAATCGACAGATGCAGGAAGCAAAATGGGCTATCAGTAAACGCCGAGAAGACTGTCTTGATTATGTTTTCCAGAAACCGAAATTGGGGAAACTTCACCTTACCCAGGCTACACGGTGTCGAACTTCATCTATATCCTACAGTCAAATATCTAGGCGTGCACTTGGACCCTAAACTTAAGTGGAAACTCCATATTCAAGAACAATGCCATAAAGCATGCAGGCTGCTCTGGTGCTGCAGAAATGCAATAGGCTAGTCTTGGGGGCAATATTAATTTAATTAGATCCTTATAGACCACAACACTCGCAATGAAATAAGCGAAAAAGTTCGAATTAAAAACACTAATTTTTCACTTATTTCAAAATTTTATTTGTATGCATTTCGGCTCCAACTATGGGGTAGCCATCATCAGCACATACTTGATGACAATTGTTGTATTACATGTTATGAATGCTGTTCATGTAAAATACATACATAATGATGTTAATTTATATCACAGGGTGGTTAAAAAATTAAGAAGTAAAAGTTTAAATAACGAAACGAAATAAAAGGAATATAAACAAAATAAATGAACACGATATTTTAAAACAAGAAAACAGATAAATTAAATAAATACTACGTTACGAAACGGAATAAAGTAAACAAATTAAAATAAATTAAAATAAATTATATTGCAAAGTTGGGCAGGTACAGGGTAAAATGATGATTTTAGTTCCTCGTTTTATTTGATCAGGTTGAACAGTGGAGAATCGATGTCGCCGTTACACAAATTCATTAAATTGTCAGAATTTTTTATATATAGGGATTCGTAAGCGTCTAGTTTTCTTGGATCGGAAACTTTTTTCAAAATTTTTACATTTTCCTCAAAAGATCTTATTTTATGTACCTCAGTGTGATCCAGATTATATACGTGTGATGCAATGGCTGAGCGTACGTCCTTATTACGTATACTTCTCATGTGCTCAGAAAAACGAACATGAAAAGCTCGTTTAGTTTGCCCAATGTATCGTTCATTGCATGACGAGCATTGGATCTCGTAAATACCACTGCGCTCTTTGACCGGGATCTCATCTTTAGTTGAACCCAAAAGAGAGCATAATTTATTTGGATTCGAGTTTACAAGTTTTAAGTTCACTTTGTCAAAATTATCTCTCAGTTTGTTTGTGATGTTCGGCACATAAGTTATAGCAACACGACGTTCGTTTTGATTACATTGTTTCTTGTTTTGGATGAATAATGTAGATCGTTGCTCTTTCCTTATTTTGTTGCTCGTTTTCTTAATTAAGTTGTCAACTAACGATTTCTTGAAACCATTAACGTCGGCTATTGTGGTTATATGCTTATATTCACTCATATATTCAGAAGTGGACAGTGGAAGTCGAATAAGTCGATTGATCATAGAACGGAGTGATGCAATTTTATGAGCAAAAGTGCAGTATGAATCGGATGTGACATATCGTGCAGTGGTTGTTGATTTTCTGTACACTCCGAAATCGACCTTTTTACCCTGACGTTTTAATTTTAGATCCAGAAAATTTATAGTACGATCCGTCTCATTCTCCAATTCGTACGTAAAGTTGATAGACGTGTATTGATTGTTGAGAATATCAAGAAAATTTGTAATTTGGTCTCTCTTTACAATTGCGAATGTATCGTCTACGTATCTCCACCATATGCGTGGTAGCTGGTTATTGTTTTTCAGAATGGTCTCAAAGTGACACATAAATGCCTCTGCCACTAATGGTGATAAACTGTTGCCCATGCTACATCCAAAGTCGCTAGAATAAAAGTTTCCACGGAATTGAAAAGTATTATACTTCATACATGTTTCGATCGCTGTCATGTAAACGTCGACGATTTCGTCCGGACGATCAAATTTGTAGAGATGTTGGCGTAAGGCGAGAATTGCGACATCAATTGGGACGTTTGGAAATAACGATGTTACGTCAAAAGAAATCATAACTTCGTCTTCGGCAATTTCAACGTGTTGTATTTTATTTACGAAGTCGAAAGAATCTCTGACAGCAAAACCTTCAAATGGACTATATTGTTTCATTTTTGCTACAAGGAACTTCGAAAGTTTTGAAAAAGGTGAATTTACGCATGATACGATTTTCCTCATTTTTTCACCTGGCTTATGAATTTTTGGAAGCCCATACATTAATGGAACTTGTAGCAAAAATGAAACAATATAGTCCATTTGAAGGTTTTGCTGTCAGAGATTCTTTCGACTTCGTAAATAAAATACAACACGTTGAAATTGCCGAAGACGAAGTTATGATTTCTTTTGACGTAACATCGTTATTTCCAAACGTCCCAATTGATGTCGCAATTCTCGCCTTACGCCAACATCTCTACAAATTTGATCTGCCGGACGAAATCGTCGACGTTTACATGACAGCGATCGAAACATGTATGAAGTATAATACTTTTCAATTCCGTGGAAACTTTTATTCTAGCGACTTTGGATGTAGCATGGGCAACAGTTTATCACCATTAGTGGCAGAGGCATTTATGTGTCACTTTGAGACCACTCTGAAAAACAATAACCAGCTACCACGCATATGGTGGAGATACGTAGACGATACATTCGCAATTGTAAAGAGAGACCAAATTACAAATTTTCTTGATATTCTCAACAATCAATACACGTCTATCAACTTTACGTACGAATTGGAGAATGAGACGGATCGTACTATAAATTTTCTGGATCTAAAATTAAAACGTCAGGGTAAAAAGGTCGATTTCGGAGTGTACAGAAAATCAACAACCACTGCACGATATGTCACATCCGATTCATACTGCACTTTTGCTCATAAAATTGCATCACTCCGTTCTATGATCAATCGACTTATTCGACTTCCACTGTCCACTTCTGAATATATGAGTGAATATAAGCATATAACCACAATAGCCGACGTTAATGGTTTCAAGAAATCGTTAGTTGACAACTTAATTAAGAAAACGAGCAACAAAATAAGGAAAGAGCAACGATCTACATTATTCATCCAAAACAAGAAACAATGTAATCAAAACGAACGTCGTGTTGCTATAACTTATGTGCCGAACATCACAAACAAACTGAGAGATAATTTTGACAAAGTGAACTTAAAACTTGTAAACTCGAATCCAAATAAATTATGCTCTCTTTTGGGTTCAACTAAAGATGAGATCCCGGTCAAAGAGCGCAGTGGTATTTACGAGATCCAATGCTCGTCATGCAATGAACGATACATTGGGCAAACTAAACGAGCTTTTCATGTTCGTTTTTCTGAGCACATGAGAAGTATACGTAATAAGGACGTACGCTCAGCCATTGCATCACACGTATATAATCTGGATCACACTGAGGTACATAAAATAAGATCTTTTGAGGAAAATGTAAAAATTTTGAAAAAAGTTTCCGATCCAAGAAAACTAGACGCTTACGAATCCCTATATATAAAAAAATTCTGACAATTTAATGAATTTGTGTAACGGCGACATCGATTCTCCACTGTTCAACCTGATCAAATAAAACGAGGAACCAAAATCATCATTTTACCCTGTACCTGCCCAACTTTGCAATATAATTTATTTTAATTTATTTTAATTTGTTTACTTTATTCCGTTTCGTAACGTAGTATTTATTTAATTTATCTGTTTTCTTGTTTTAAAATATCGTGTTCATTTATTTTGTTTATATTCCTTTTATTTCGTTTCGTTATTTAAACTTTTACTTCTTAATTTTTTAACCACCCTGTGATATAAATTAACATCATTATGTATGTATTTTACATGAACAGCATTCATAACATGTAATACAACAATTGTCATCAAGTATGTGCTGATGATGGCTACCCCATAGTTGGAGCCGAAATGCATACAAATAAAATTTTGAAATAAGTGAAAAATTAGTGTTTTTAATTCGAACTTTTTCGCTTATTTCATTGCGAGTGTTGTGGTCTATAAGGATCTAATTAAATTAATATTGTAAATCAAGACCCCAAAAACTTCGTTTAAAATTTAGTGATTAAATACTAAACCCCCATTCTGTAGTCTTGGGGGCTTTCACTACAACGGGTACACTGGATGTATACTTGCATCATATTACCCATCCTGCTATACGCTTGCATTGTTTGGTGGCCTATAGTTAGCCTAGGGGTCAGCAAGAAGCTGCTGACGCATGTGCAGAGACTGGGCTGCCTAAGCATCACTGGGGTAATGAAAACCGCGCCGTTCGCGGCACTGGAGGCCTAAACTTACCACCACTTGATGTGGAAGTGAAGAGGAGGGCAACTGTCGACGCTTACCGTCTTGTAAACATGGGCACCTGGAAGGTAACAACATTCCACGGTCATGCGTCAATAATGAAATCACTTAAAAAAGATCCTCAGGCGCTGGCTGATGCCTTCCGGCAGGATAATTTCAAAATACGTCTTCGATAAGACATACCAAGTAATCCCCACTGACAGAGAAGAATGGTCCTTTGAAGGCCACTCCGACTTCGTTCGAGATGACATTATTATCTACACTGATGGATCAGTGATAGATGGCAGGGCAGGGGTCTTCTTGGCTAGAATTAAGCTGTATCAATCTCTTGGGACCATCACGTTGATGTTTCAAGCAGAAATTTACGCCATTATAGTGGCAACCCATGAATTTATGCGGTACATACAGCCAAGATGCCTTAAAGGCTCTGGTCTCTTCAGAAATATCAAACCAGTTGGTATGGAGTTGTCATCAAGCGCTTCTAAGGCTGGGGAGAATAAACGGACCACAGCTAGTGTGGGTGCCCGGACACTCAAACATCATTGGGAACGAGATGGCAGATGAACTCGCCCAACAAGGCTCTAGCTCACACATGCTAGGACCGGAGCCAGCCTTTGGCATACCATCATCCGTGATCAAGCTTACTCTAAAAAGGGAGACGGCTGCAATCCATCCCAGATTCCGTTTTGGGAGTACATATAGATTCCTGCAGACAGACTAAAGCCGTTATCGCCACACCCATGCGACACGTGGTGTTCTTCCTGCTCAATATCAGGAAAGGGGACAGAGACCCTCACAGATCTAGTGAAAGGTCATTTCTCTCTAAATTAGCACCTACACAAAATTAAGGTGGTACTATCGGCTATGTGTGGCCAGTGCGAGGAAGAGGGAGAAACAGCATTGCATTTCATATGCAGCTGTTCTGCGTTTTCAATATCAAGGATGAGGTATCTTGGGGATTATTTCATCGATGAGAGCGGGGCGTTCTCACTACCTCTTAGGAATGTGCTACGTTTCGCGAAATCCTGCATCAATCGCAGACAAAACAGCGCCTAAGCGCAACGGAAGGGTACAATGGGTCGAGTCAGTGGCCTGAGTGCCGGTACCGCGTGGTCCGCCCACTAGTTCGGGCGCTTCTCTGGGCTGTGTTTCAGTACGTATGCGTATCCAATTCGGGCGAATCGTGCTGGGAAGCAACCGCATGAAATTGGCTTGCTTTCTTCTTTCGAAGGTTTCACAGCCCCGGTCCAACCGGAAAAAAATACTGAGTTTTTCGCCTAAACTCAATGAAAATTTTAGCATCACCATATACCCCTTCGTTAAACTTTTCGTATAGAGTGAATGCGATTGGTTCAAATGAAGTAGTAAGGAGTGAGTTGGGCAGGAGCCTACTTTTATTACCAAGAACAGACAAGAGGTTCTGGACATTACTCTAGCATCAGAGGATGTTTTGCATTTAATCAAAGACTGGAGAGTGTCTGCGGAGCACTCCTTCTCTGACCATCGTTACCTGCAATTTGGTCTTGCAGCACGCCCTGATGTTGTGCCGTTAACGTTAAATCGCAGGAAGACTAACTGGGATAATTTCCGGAATTCTATCCTCTCGGAACTACCATTGCTTCCAGATTGTCCGATCAGGGAGCAAGAGCTGGACACCATGGTGAACCTTTTCACCGATTCCGTGAGGGCTGCGACCGCTGCATCGTGTCCTGTCCCTTCACGGGCAGGGAAGAAAAAACCTATTTGGTGGAACTCCGCGATTTCTGAACTAAGAATCACGTGCCGAAGAAGCTTCAATAGAACTAAGTCTTCAAGGCTTGATTCGGACTGGAAAACATATAAAAAGCATCTTAATTCTTTCAAAAAAGAGATAAGAGGAGCCAAGCGCAGCGCTTGGAGAAGTTTCTGCGGAAACATCGAGGGGTCGTCTGAGACTTCCAGATTTAGGAAAGTACTGGCATCAAACCCATCTATGCCAAGCTTTCTTCAGAAAGAAGATGGCTCTTGGACGTCCTCGAGCATCGAAACCATCGAGTGCCTTCTCGAGACGCACTTTCCGGGTAGCTCAGCCGTTGCTCCCCCGGTGCTCCTCTACAGAACATAGTGCCTTGTGATGTGGCCTCCATTCTCACTCGTGAGAAGATTATGTGGGCTATATCGAGCTTCGAGCCTTTTAAATCACCAGGGCCCGATGGTATCATCCCTGCTGACCTGCAGCAGTGCATTGATATCACGTACCCTTGGGTGGAGAGAATTTTAACAGCATGCTTAAATTTAGTACACATTCCTCACATTTGGAGGGAAGTCAGAGTCGTTTTTATTCCGAAAACGGGTAGAAGCTCGCACGCGTATCCAAAGGATCTTCGACCTATAAGCCTCTCCTCAACTATGCTAAAATTGTTGGAGAGACTCATCGATATCCATGTGAGACAGGCTATCTCACCAAACCTACTATCCATGTCTCAACATGCATATTGGAAAGGGAGATCCGTAGACACAGCCTTACACTCACTGGTTAGTTTTATTGAAACATCCCTTTATCACAAGGAATACACAATGGTAGCTTTCCTGGATATTGAAGGAGCCTTCAACAATATAAGGCCCAGTGCAATTACTGATACCCTCACGAAATTGAACGTCGAAGGTTCAATTTGTACCCTCATCAATACGATGCTCACTTCCAGACGCATTCACAGTGCTTTGGGAACTTCGTCCGTATGTAGGTACGTATGCAGGGGTACCCCGCAAGGAGGTATTCTCTCTCCCTTACTTTGGAATATGGCGATCAATCAATTGCTTTTGAACTTAGAGAGAACTGGCTGCAAAGTCATCGCTTATGCTGATGACGTTGCGATCGCTGTTAGAGGTAAGTTTCTATTCTAACTGGTTGGGCTGATCTCAGCAGTGTTGGAGTTAATCCAGGCAAAACGGAATTGGTTCTCTTTACGAGAAAGCGCACGATTCCAACTATTATCCCCCCTAGGATAGGGGATTGTCAACTTGTGTTTTCTGATAGGGCCAAATTTCTTGGCCTTATCTTGGACAAAGAACTAAAATGGAAACCCAACATTGAAGAAAGGGTGAAGAAGGCCACCACGGCCCTGTATTTATGCAAGAGGGCTGTTGGTAAAACTTGGGGCTTACAGCCAAAAGTTGTATATTGGATGTATACCACTATTGTGCGGCCCATACTACTCTACGGAGTTAGTGTATGGTGGGCGGAACTAAGTAGAATTACTAATTACAATCTGCTTGTAAAAGTACAAAGGATGGCATCTCTGATTATAACTGGTGCCTTTCGTACCACCCCTTCAGCCGGATTAGATATGTTATTGGGTCTAATCCCGCTTGACATCTTCGGTCAGCGAATGGCTGCTTTTACGGCTCTGCGCCTGCGTGAAACGGGCTTGTGGCGCATGTTGGACTATGGACACTCAGCGATACTTCGCAACTTTATCCTGCCAACAGCGACTGACTACACTGTTCCTAGGTACTCTTTTGGTAGGAACCATTATAGCTTAATTCCGTCGAGGGAAGCTTGGGATGATACCATGGCCCCGGACAGTGGGTCGTGTGCTATCTACACTGATGGATCCAAGACAGAAACAGGAGTCGGTATTGGAATCTACTCGGAGGAGTTGGGCATTCGGTTGTCGCTCCGTTTTCCTAATGTCTGTACCATTCTCCAAGCGGAGGTCTCAGCTATTTATGAAGCCTTAGTTTGGTTAGGTAGTCACGTCATCTCTAAAAGAGATATTGTTCTGTACACCTACAGCCAAGCTGCAATTCGATCGCTAGAATCTGTACTGACGACATCTAGAACTGTTGAAAAATGTGGGGCACTACTCAGAGAGTTAGGCTGCTTTTTCAATGTAACCATATGTTGGATACCAGGCCATCGAGGGTTTACAGGGAACTGCTGCGCGGACAGCTTAGCCCGCGATGCGGCAACTGAAAGCGAAGCAGTTGATCGAGTTGACCGAGATGGCATTAAAGCGCCAATTTCCGCGTGCGCTGTGATTATTGAAGGTGCTGCAAAACGCAGGACCAATGCTAGATGGTTCAACGGTAACACTTGTGCTACAACGAGATTAATATGGCCAAAACTGGACGCCATTCGCTCCGCCCAACTACTGTCCCTGGACAGGAAACACATACGGAGTGTGGTCGGAGTTATCACTGGACACTGTCCTATTGGGGAGCTCGCGAGGAGACTCCGAATTCCTTATAACGACTTTTGTAGGAGTTGCGATGACGAGGAAGAGGAAGAAAGTGTACATCACTTCCTCTGTGACTGTCCTGCCTTAGCGGAGAAACGGAAGCGTTATCTGGGCTCAAGGTTTTTTTTCGATACAGACGATCTTCGGGATATAAGCCCAGTACTACTCAATAAATACATTGTTAGTACGGGCTGGTTTTAAGCTTGGGGCAAAGCTTCTCGCGTTTATAACTGTTAGACAGGTTTTTCTCGGTGGTATCACAACGGACCCAAATATGTGGTCTAAGTGCGCTGGGTTCTCTTGTACCTAGCGGCCCCTGTACCTAACCTAACCTAAGGAGTGAGGGAGGTGGCAATTTGACTACTGCCCAAGGGCGCCATAGAGACTAAATCCGGCACTGCCTCAGTGAGTATGTTTGTCTGCAGGGTCCAATCATATTCAATGAACAGAAAAACCCAAGACCAAAACATGCAAATCATCACAATGGTGACTAAACAGCAGAAGACGTTTCTGCAAGGTAATATCGAAAGCTGAATATGATATCTCACATAACTGTAATAATCCAAGTCCAAAAATGAATGTCAGTTTACGCTAGGAAGGATGTGAAATATAGCAAATACTGCACTACGTGTATGAAACAATTATCCGACCCGCACTCACACAAGCCTCCGAGTTTTTGTTAGACTGATTCGAGTGAAAATTACTTCGTCGAATTTTCGGGGCGTTCGCGAGCGAAATCAATGGCAAATCCGGTACAACCACAAATTGTATCAACTGTACCATGAGTACAAATCGTAAAGATGCAATGGGCATTACAACGATAATCGCACGCCGAAGAAGGTGATAAACGAAGAACGGGTGGAAAGAGAAAGGTTGTGTGGACGACCGAGAGCTCGCTTGGAGGGTTTCACAAACTGATTAAGATCAAGGTTGTGTTACAGCGACAATTGAAGGTTGGAGGATGGTAATGCAATCAGCATAATAAAAAATAAAGACGGAAAACAAAAAATTGGTTTGTGTTTAAACTGTTTCCAAAAATCAGCACTTCGTGCAACACACTGTAATCTCGCAATCACATTCAGAATCCCGCATATCAGAAACGACAGAGTAAAAGTATTCGAAACCGCACACCCACAAATTAATATTTGTAATTATCATTTATTATTTACCTACGCATAGAACTCGCGCACACATATTGTCTTTTTTCACATGGAATTAAAGATGCACTCTCAAAGAACTATTTCGACTTCTTTCTACATTTGGATGGATTCGGTTCAGCAAGTTTGCGCACGATCATCCACTCCCCCCCCCCCCCCCCCCCCATTGCACCGAAAACGTATCAGATGTATATATCTAATTTTGGAGCACGTGTTATACTGTGCACGTGAACGTAATTTGTTGGTCGCGATGTCGCGATATAGATTATGCCGGGTGTCGGTGTATTTTGTTGTGAAATTCGTTATTTAAAGAAAAACTAAATTTACACCTATCAGGGAGTGCAGCAGCGCATCTGCAATAGAAGTCGTACCAGTTGAACACCACCCTCGCAAATGAGTTCTGCAACATTTTGAGTGTAATGTTGCACATACACGGAGAATCTATGGACTCCGAATACTACCAAACTCTATATAAAAAAATCACCACTTGCCCTTCATTGAGGGTATCCCAATCCGGATCAATTGCCAAAATAAAATTACATATTTTTAGTTTCTAACGAAATCGAAACTAGTCTTTTGTGGATATCTTTTTATGTAAAAAACATGTCACCATCAAATAGTCAGCAAAGACTGAGTCACGTTGGACTCAGTGAGTCCACGTAGCACATAGTACAATTTACGTATGTACAAATGTAATTCGCTAAAATATGACAGGTTTAAAGTCAGACGACCAGCAATTTCTCTAATAAACCGAAACAAATAATTTTTAGAAACATACTTACCGCTGTTTCTGTTTGTGCCTATAATGTAAATAGCCATGGTTTCCGCCGTTTGAAAACTCGTTATTTTCATTGAAGCAAGCACACTTTCGACAATTTTTAATTTTTCAGACGTTTTACTTATTTTTATGATTATTTTTACACAAAAAAATTATTTACTTGATAGTACACTTCAATTTGACAACACAAACTTTGACTCATATAAGGATAAAATATATTTCAACAAATATCATAAACATCAAATCAGGCATGATACATACGAATTAGACAAACGCTAACCACTTGCATGTATCTGTCCCAAAGGCATCGCGTCTCTTGATCCCTGATGAAAAAAGGTAAAGTGAATGAATTCAAAATTTTGCACGAATGTATTGAATTGAGTACCTGGACATTTCCAGATCGAGTACACTCTGTGTAATCGCCGATAGAAAATGTTTCACTTGCTCGTGTGTCCAATTATTTTGACGCCATGGATCAATGATCTTTTCAGCCAACTCAACAAACAGACCCCGTAGCTCACGAGTTCTGTGTAGGTTACAAGCAATAGTAATCAAAGATCTCCAGTAGTTTCTGTAAAAATTAAAATAATTTACTGAATGAGAACACGGCGTCATATGGACTCGAAATATTACCTGAAGTTGGCTTCCAATTCGTGAAAGCTCCGTTCAAGCAACACCGGTCTCAGGCGTAGAAATGCTAGGCTGAAATGAAAGAAAGACAACATTTAGAAAGATTCATGAAAAGAGTAACTCAACGGAAAGTATAACCGCTACAGCATTTTGGATGCCCGGGTGTGAAGTCTTGTATTGCATCCCAGACAGGTATAAGGTATAAGGGTTGAAAATATTTTTTTCTTTTAAAATATATTCAAAAATCGAATTAACTATCGCGAATCGCAGTAATTAATCGTGTTGGTAAATTATTAAGTGTTTTTTTTACCCTCCTCACCTCCTCCCATCTCCTTTCCACATTAAAACGGCGCACCATCTTTAAAATTGTGGAATCAATAAATTATTTTAAATCTTTAATTTATATGAGCTTCGATTGTTCTAGAGAAAAAAATGTTTTCATTTTACCAGAAAAAAACTCTTCGTTGTGAGCTGCTGAGCTCATTATTTCAATAAGGTGGTGCTATCATTTCCATCATCGTCGTAATAAGGTTCTTTAGTAACTCCCAGGCAACTTCAAGTTGGTATAAGTGTAAGGGTTTTCTTAGGTAATATTGTGTGTGAGTAAATATTGCCTTAATTTTCGTTCGAGCAATTCGTAAGATGTTGGAGAACGAATAATTTCTGGAAGACTATTGTATAGCATTATCGAAGTTCTAATTAAATCTTTTATTATTCTCATTGTGTTTGCTGCCGGTGCTCTATATTTGCCAGCATTTCTTCAGTTTTTAATGTTTACACTTGGCCAGATTGTTTTTTTTTTCAGCTTTATAAGTTTTTTATAAGAACAACTCCTAGAAATGTTTACTTTATACCTTTATTAATATATTTATCAAACAATTTTATAGATCAATATAATCTTTATTGATTTGTTTAAAAAGTATGTACTTGGTTTTATCATTATCATCAATGTGACACGATAGACCTACGTCGGGCTTTGGCCGCCTGAATCGTTGATCTCCAATTGTCGCGGTTACATGAACTTGTCCTCCAGTTTCGAAATCCCAGCACCTTCTTTGGCATGCGATTATCGTCCTTTCTACTTCCTCGCCTCGTTCTTTATACCGCTCCATGGTTTCGCGTTGCTCTACCTGCGGTGTAGGTACATCGCCTGTTTTGGCGGTAATATCTCAGCATATTTCTACAGGCAGCTCTATCTTGGATCGAGTCATCGCCGAGACCAATGCGTTGTTGTTGCTTTTTCATTTGACACATCCAGGTGTTCTTCGGTCTGCCTCTGGCCTTGGGTCCAACAAGTGGAACTTCCATTGATATCGCTTTCTTTGCGGTGTTCTCAGGCGGACGCCTTTGAACATGGCAATACCAATCCATTTGTCGGTCTTCGAGCTTTTCGTTGATTGGTTAGTCTATGGACAAGCTGCCTCGGATGTAGGTGCTCTTGATGTGGTCCCTTTTGGTTACACCAACTCACATGCGTAACATTTTCATTTCTGTCGCTGTCATCTCTTTCGCGTAACCTTCATACATGGTCCAGCATTATGATCTATACATGAGTGCGGGACGTACAACCCTCCAGCTTCAGTGGCATTTTCTTATCGCAGAAAACTCCGGAGTTTTCTCGCCACGTCATCCACCCAACCTTTGTGCGATGTTTGATGTCATCATCGCATATAACTCCGTTGTTCACCATCGAGCCATGGTATTTAAACTTGGTACAAGACTTAAACTGCTCTCCTTTGACGTACATATCTGGTATCGGTGCATCTGGGTCTGAGAATGGGCAGCATACGAACTCAGTATTTCTTATACTTACCCTCAGTCCATGCTCCTCCAGAATGTCATACCATTTTGTAAGTGCAGCTTGCAAGGCAACGATGCTTGGGCTACTAAGAACTATATCATCGGCAAAAAGAAGAGATATTTCTAGGCCGTCGGAGATACGTGTTAATAAGTAGCACATGATGATTTTGAAGAGCAACGGACTCAATACACTGCCCTGGTGTACTCCGACATTAACCGGAAATTCTTCTGATTCACCGGCTGTGCATCTAACTTTAGTCGTAGCTCCATCATACATGTCTCGTATCATCCTGACATATGCCTCAGGGACATTAAGTGCTCTCAAGGCCAACCATATCAGACCACGAGGTACTCTATCGAATGCCTTTTCCAAATCGATGAATACAAAGTGCAAGTCCTTTCGGGCTGCTCTATACTTTTCCATCGCAATACGAATGCACTGAATCGCATCGACTGTAGATCGACCTTCAACAAAGCCGCATTGATTGTCATTCAACCGCACAATCTTTCTCAATCGGTTACAGACAACTCACTCGTAGATCTTCAGTGTATGAGGTGTTAACTTTATAGCCCTAAAGTTGTTGAGTTTGCGTCAGTCTCCCTTGTTCTTATAGAAAGGAAGAAGAAAACTTTCCCAGAAAGCATCAGACATCGGTTGCCCACCTTTGATTTTGTTGAAGAGAACTGTGAGCCAACTAAGCCCCACATTTTCCATTTTCAACCAAAATTCCGCGGGGATTTTGTCTGGTCCGACAGCCTTTCCGCGTTTCATTTGATGCATTGCCACCATCACCTCTTCCTCTGAGATATCTTCTATATTTGTGGTATTCGGCTCAACATCTCGAAAAGCTGCTCGAGGAAATTCTTCATTTAGAAGTTCGTCAAAATACTTTCGCATCCTAATACAAATTGCCGTATCGTCAATCAGCAACATTCCTTGCGAGTCCTCCACGTACTTTGGCGCCTGTATTTCCCGAGCGTTCCTTCTCCTTTGGGCTGCGACCCTAAATATCCTGGCGTCGTGCTTAGGTCTCTCGCGCAAAGACGGTCCTTCGGTCGCAGTCTGAGTTTCTAATTCTTGGTAGAATTTCTCAGCTGCCTTCGCCTTTGCTTGAGCTACCAAGCGCTTTGCGTTTTTCCAGCATTGCATATAATTTTCGCGAAGTTGAACCCGTTCGGTTTCACTGCTTGACTCACATTTTGTCCATGCCTTAAATGCGTTCGATTTGGCTTGCACTGCTTCCTTAGTTTCGGTGTTCCACCACCATGTTTCTTGCTTCGTGTGGAGTGGACCGTTCGAAACTCCAAGTGCCTTTTCCGCCTCACAACCTGACATGTCAGCGAAACTATTCCACATTTGTGTTGGACTGTGCTCGGTGCAGTTGGTGTTGTTCTGAAACCACTCCGTCATTTTATCAATGAATGGAGTTACTACAGGTTCAAAGTTGTCGTTTGTAAGATCGTGCCACTTGATTTTTTCGACAGGCTTGGAAGTTCTTCTATATCTTGCTCCTCCTACTTTCAAAATAAATTCTGACAGGAGCAAACGATGTTGGCTAACGACTGATTCACCCAAGATCATCTTGCAGTCTTTTACACACCTTCTCATAAAATCGAAGCAGAGGTGGTAATCGATCTGCGTTTCATGTTTCCTATCTCCGTGTCCACTACTGTAGGTGATCAGGTGTCTCTCGTTTTTCACAAACCATGTATTTAGGATGACCAAACCGTGCGATCTGCACATGGTCAGAATAGCTTCACCTTCGTCATTTCTGACCGTTGAAGGGCTACCCTTTCCACCATGGCAATCCTCGTAATCATAATTTGATTCACCTACATGGCCATTTAGATCGCCTCCCAAGAACACCAAATCGGTATCTGGAATGGTCTGAATCAGGGTGTCAACGTCGTTCCAAAAGGCCTCTTTTTCTTCTGGTGGCAGTCCCACTTGGGGAGCGTAGGCACTTATTACGTTCCACACCCTTCCGCAGATATCCAATTTGATGCTGATCAAGCGATCACTTCTCTTCGCGACACTTATTATGCTGCCAAGCAAAGACGACTCCAGAATAATGCCAACTCCGTTTCTTTGATTTTGTGATTACATAGTAGTACAATTTGTACTTCTTGGAATTTGTAAGAAACCGGGCTCTGTCGATATGGGTATTTCGCCACTTCGTCTCCTGCACGCACATGGTATCCTCAATCTCCTCGCTCTTCGACGTCATGGAACCTACATTCCAGCTTGCAACCCTCAGCTTCTCCACAGTGTAGTTGGACTGCGTTATAGTGCTCGCCCCCGGAAACTGTCGAGCTCTGGCGCGAACTAAGTTCGCCCCGGGATCACTGAACCGCATAGCAGAAGTAGTGCCCGGCGGGATAGTGCTTATATTTGCGTGAATTTCCATAAGGCCCCATTCTTTTACACCTTTTGGAGAAAGGTTGTGTTTTGGCACTAGTGTGTGGAAAGAAGTAAATTTATGGACTTTCCTTTTACATCCGCCGGCTATCTCCAGACACGGCAACCCGAGATCTCGTTGGATGTTAAAATGTGCCTCAGGCTTCAGATGTAATGGTTGCCTGCTACATTCGCATACTAGGGCCAAGCACCCTCTTGACCATGCATCCATCGGCGCATGCTGATTCACCTTGGATTAGGGATTTTTTGTCACTGTAAGAGTTCTCATTTCTCTTGTCCCTCTTTTGTCGCCTTCTACGAGACACGCCGGGAAAAGCGGTGGCATCATTCGTAACCCATGCCACAGGGCATAAATAAATATACATATATTTTACTTACTGTTTTATTTGGCTCTCTTTATCTAGCAAAGCACGAAGCTCCCGTAGATCCAGCAGAAACTCCTTATCCATTTCCGTGTCATAATACTCAGGGCCAGAATGCTGATAGGTATACGTCCAAAACGTCATAACTGCTTGTGAACAATCGAAGAAATCCGCAAAAGATAAATACTGCAGCCTCCGTTTTTTTTTTTTTTTTTTTTTTTTATCCTCCTCTCCTCCTCTCATCTCCTTTCCACTTTAATACGGCGCACCTTCCTTAAAATAACATGGCAAATAAAAATTATATATATTCAATCTATGTGAGCTTTTGAGTGTTCTAGAGAAAAAAAAGGTTTCAATTTTACCAGAAAAAAAAACTCTATACGTTGTGATCTGCTGAGCTCATCAATTCGATTTGATTATTTTGGTGCTATTTATTCCATTATCGTCGTAATAAGGTCTTTCGTACCTCCCAGACAACTAAAAGTTGGTATAAGGGTAGGTACTGTCTCAAACCTAAGACAGGCTAGGAACACTACGGAAGCGTATTTTCTAATGAAAATTACAGATAAAGATTAATTACCAAAGATATCTCAAAAACTATCTGTCCGCGCTAAATAGTGAACTTACTTTGCCAATTCTTCTGGAAGTAGGAAATGCTGTCTAATATTGTTGGTAATGTTTCCGGGTAGCTCCTCGACTGCTTTGAATATTCTCTTCACATTATCAAACTGTCTTCTGCGATTTTGAAAAAGTTATATGTACTACATGAAAAAATATTGATGGGGATCAAATCAAGGCTACCTGCATGATTTCAATCTCACGCCAGTCTTTTCGGCTACTTCATCCAAATCCTTGCGATATCGTGATGTCAGCTTCTTGCCCAGAATTTCTCTTGCTACACTATCGTCGAGGGAATAATACCTGCAACGAACAACCTCCTTTTTATCAACAATGTTCTTAAAACGATTCGATAAGAGGAAAACTACTTTTCAATGAGGAGGGAACGGGTTTGAGGCTCGAGTTGAAAGAGCGGCTGTTCCATTAATTTCGTTGGAGTATAGAGCAGCCGTTCAATCAGCGAATACGTTCGAAACTGGTCCAAGACATCGGAAGCAAAGAGCTCCAACGGAGCACCCGTGAAGTAGTCCAAGCCCCGCTGCTTAAGTAACGAGACCGATTCGCTGGCTGAAAAGTGCAAATTTGATTAAATGGACTTTTATGCATTGTTAGCGCTTACTTGCATATCCTTCAATCCATAGTTGGTAGATGTCCGGGTCGACAATAGTGTAATTGCTTATAAAAACATCCACCTCGGCGAACATTTCTGAAAAAGATACAAATTGGGATTTGCATCAGCTGATTGTCAAAATGGGTATCAGGAGCCATCTATTGGTGGGAATCGTAATGCATTTAGTTCGGATATAAACTACTAGAAAATTAAAGTGCAGTTTCCAAAAAAATTAACCATATGTTGTCTGTCTTAAGGAAAGGTTAACATTTTATCATTATCAATTAAACGATCGAGAAAAGAAAGGTATTACAATTTTCTGGCAAAGAAGAGATGATTGCAAAACGTCAAAAAAAAATTCAATTTAGTCCATTGATCTGGGAGATTAGCTACATTATAACGCGAGAGTCGGAAACGTCAAATGACAAATGACTTCGCGATCGGCAGAAATCTTATCATTAAAGGCCTGAATAGACCTCGGGTGGAATGAAAATGAAATTTTTGTCCGCTGCGATTTTCTCAATGAAAATGCATGCTTACTGTCGTGGAACATGTCGGAAATGATGGGGAATTCCAGAAGCTACAATCCGAATATGGTTCCAAAATTTTTCTCGGCAATTTTATGTATTATTTTTCGATTCCCCCGTCATTAGATATTTTCCACGGTGAAATGACCGGGGAATCGAAAAATAATACATAAAATGGCCGAGAAAAATTTTGGAACCATATTCGGATTGTAGCTTATGGAATTCCCCATCATTTCCGACATGTTCCACGACAGTAAGCATGCATTTTCATTGAAAAAATTGCAGCGGACAAAAATTTCATTTTCATTCCGCCCGAGGTCTATACTGCGCTTAAGGAGGTATTACACTATCAAATAAAGTTTGACCAATGACGCAAAAAGTTTGTCCCACTAGTGTAATAGCAAAATAAATGACCAAATATGTGTTTGACCAAAAATGAATGACACTCGTAGTCATTCGTTTCGGGTCAAACATATAACCTTAGAGTAATAACAAAACACATCTTTGGTCAAATTTATTTTGCAGTTTTTGGTCATATGGTCAGTCCAAAATTAGCAATTTCTTGTGTGACCCATGGTGGTCAAACGAAATGTTTCGATTGGGTGCATTTACTGATCAATATAAAAAATAACGACAATTTTATACATTTTTTGCAAACTGTGGGATATTGGAAAATTCAAAATTTAAATTAATCCGTGGAATTACATCGAAGAAAATGTTTTTAATAAAATATATTGATTTATTTGTAAATTTGGGTTTACCTTTAGGCAACTGTTAGATATTGTATCTTATTACCAGATATTGGCAATAAATCGAGAACGGAAATATGAAACTATCGCTGTCGTTCTTAAAGTCACGATAAAAACGTGCTTCAATAATTTCGTTCAGGGTGGCAGTTTGATTTTTTACATGGTCCAACGGACTCACAATAAATGACTTGAAACTAGTGTCGATCCTACATATATGGGTTTGGACGTTCCAACCCCCTCCTAAATTTGGTGATGATATTTGGATGAGAAATCGGCTTAAAATAAAACACGCACCTGCAACTTCAAAAGCACAATGTCCAAGTTTCGAGCCCGGCATACAAGTAGGTAATCTGTAGCAACTTAACAGTAAGCAAGAGCAAGGGATATAACAATAATACATGGATGATAGCAAGAAGTTTCTTCTATTTCGTCTTTCACAAAAATTATCAGGTAATTACTTTCAGAATTTTATTATGAACCCAGGCTGATCATTGAAAAAAGATTGATTGTAGGGACTCTCAGGTTAGAAGTAGGACAACTAAAACTACTCCCCGGTGTTTCTCATTTTTTCCACTAGCTTGAGACTAAGATCCGCAGTTAATTTTGAATTTGTTTTTCCGCAATTTTAGATGAGACGGGAGAAAGAACCTGATCTGTGACTAGAAGACCCCAAGGGTGGTCTATGTACTATGAAGCTTTGCAGCGCTCTTAATGCTTTCTTTACAACCGTATAGAGCGGTGAAGTTGCTTAGTAAACAAATATTACAGAAAAAATCTCCAATACAATTTAACTAAAATAAAATCGAATAATAATTTCGAGGATCACGGAATACGAAACACTTGATTTTTACCTTTACCAATAAGTCGCTAGTATGTAAGTTTAGTAAAACCTTCGCTTTATCGATCAAAAACAAATATTTTTTTTAGAAATAAAAGAGGACCATATTATTCAAGCTACAAACGAGAAGGCGGAGAACATTTTTGGAGGTTCAAAAATCTGATGGTCCCTATAACTCTAACGATAATTTCCCAGTGTTCTTAAACTCAGTGATTTGGATGCACTGAGCAGTTATAAAATATGAGCACCGAAACCCCTTTTCGAAATATTTTCTTGAGTACACCCCTGCATGAAACACACATAAAATTTCTAGAAAGACCTAGCTGCTACTCTAATTTTCCCTAAGTTCTCCGTACACCCCTTTTTTGAATCTAACTTTTTTTTCATTCTCCGCGGTCACTTTTCGTCTTCTTAAATTTTAAATTGCAAGAGGCAAGATTACGCCTTCAAGCAAAATTAAACTGATTTACTAAAGAAACATTTATTCAACTTAACCTTTGCAAATTCGATAAAGAAATGAAACAATGCACAATAACCACTCTAAATACATATTGGAGCTAAGTTACCTTTGGTCATTTTTTCTGAAACGGTCATACTAGTGTGATAGGTAAATTTGCTTCGGTCAAACAACTGACTTGAAACCTGACTGACTACGTCATTGGCCAAACCAGTTGGTCATTTGTTTGTCCCGTAGTTTAATAGGTCTCGAAAAACACTTTTGGTCATTGCAAAAGTTGGGCAAATTTTGTGTGACCCACTGGACAAACTTTATTTGATAGTGTAATACCACCTTAGGAGGTATTACACTATCAAATAAAATTTGATCAATGACGCAAAAAGTTTGTCCCACTAGTGTAATAGCAAAATAAATGACCAAAAATGTGTTTGACCAAAAATGAATGACCATCGTGGTCATTCATTTCTAGTCAAACATATGACCTTAGTGTAATAACAAAACACATCTTTGGTCAAATTTATTTTGCGGTTTTTGATCATTCGGTCATTCTAAAATTGCCAATTTTTTGTGTGGCTCATTGTTGTCAAACAAACCAAATGATTCGATAGGGGGCATTTAATGATCAATATAAAAAATAACGACAATTTTATACTTCTTTGTAAATTGTTGGATATTCAAACATTTAAATTAACCCGTGGAATTACATCGAAGAGAAATGTTGAGTTGAGTTGAGTTCAGTGCACAACTCTATTTTCGATCTCATCTCTATCTATCTATTGGTAGACACAACACACGTCGCTTCAGTCATTTTCTCGACTTTTTCCGGTTCTAAAAGTTAAGTTTTTTTCTCAACAACTTAGAACCTCTTGGCCATAGTGTCAATATTAAGTTTTATTATATATTATATTATTATTGTAGTCTGGCTGGTGTAGCGGTTAGTGCGCTCACCTTCAGTGCACAGGGTCATGAGTTCGAATCTCACCGTGTTCCATGGTGTTTTTCGAACTCACGAGCTTGTGACGGACTATGATCTCACTCAGATGTTAAACGAGTACCCATTTATGGGGATAAATAACACTGCTGAGCGTGATGCTGATCTCATTACCTCAACAAAAGCAGATAAGATCTTGGAAATAGGATGTCACTAACACATCCTGCGGCCTTAGTCCAATGCTGGATTGTCGCGCCTGTTATTTATTTATATATTATATTATTATATTAAGAATTAGTAATCCAAGATTTATAAATGAAATAATATTTTTTTCACAGAGGAACGAAAGTACATATTTTCCATAAAAAAAATGTGGAAAAATTGAAATAAGAATGGGATATATTGATTTATTTGTAAATTCGGTTTTACCTTTAGGTAACTGTTAAGACTGTTAGATATTGTATCTTTACTACTGCTAGATATTCGCAATAAATCGGGAACGGAGATATGAAACTAACGTTGTCATTGGCACTCTTAATGTCACGATAAACCCGTTCCCGTGCTCCAATTATTTCGTTGAGGATGGTAGCTTTTTTTAATGATCGAACGGACTCACAATAAAATTATGACTTGAAACTAGACGCGATCCAACATATGGATCCGAAATTTCCCCTCCGAAATTTGGTCATGACGGTTGGATGAGAAATCGGGTTAATATAAAACTCGCACCGCACCTTCAAAAGAACAACGTCCAAATTTCGAGCCTGGCGTACAAGTAATCTGTAGCAAAATAACTGACAGTGAGCAAGAGCAAGGGATACAAACAACATTAGATGGATGATATCAAGATGTTTTTGCTGTTCCAGAGGTGCTTCGTCTCTCACAAAAATTATCACGGAATTAATTTCCGAATTTTATTATGAACCACTGGACAAAGATTGATTATAGGGTCTCTCAGGTTAGAAATAGGACAACTGAAACTACTCCCCGGTGTTTCCCATTTTTTTCTAGCTTTATGAGACTAAGATGCGCAGCTAATTTTCGGTAAATTTAGATGGGTGGAGAGAAAGAACCTGATTAGTGACTAGAAGCTCCAAGGGTCGTTCAACTACTATGAACCTTTGTAGCACTTTTAACGTTTTCTTCACTACCGTATAGAGCGGTGAGAAAAATCTCCAATACAAATTATACTAAAAGAAAATCGAATACTTCTTCTAATATCGAGGATCTCGGAACACGAAACACTTGATTTTGACCTTTACCTAACGATATCAGGTCCTTGTACCCTTTCTTAAATAGGAACTCTCAAATGAATTTGCAAAACAAAATTCTTATCTACAAAACTGTCATGCAGCCAAAGATATTATATGGAGCAGCTGTTTGGGGTAAATGTGCACAATGTCATAAAAATCGTCTGCAAGTAGCCCAAAATAAGTGTCTTAAAATGATCCACAATAAGCCATGGTACTTTGCTACAAATCGATTGCATCAACTCGGGAGAGTCCCCTTGATTAATAATTTAATCGATAAAATTTATTTAAAATTTCATCGAAGCTTATAGCAACTAAACCTTTTTGGCGAGTCCACTCCTCTCAAAATACAGTTTGTAGCAAAATTTCTTTCTTATGATAATAATGTTTTAGTTTAGGTTTAGTTAAGGTAGTATAGTCTTAGTTGTAAGTAGCCCAAGAGCAAGGTTTTTTATTGTGAATTTTCCTTGTAAATGTTAAACACTAAATTTAGCGATAATCTACACAGCAATGGCTAATGAAATAGTTTAAAGATGAAAAGACATTATCTTAGTCTGTAACTCTTAAGAATTGAATTGTTCAACATTACTTTTTGAAGTCAAATAAATGTATTATCTATCTATCTATCTATATTACATACTAGCATGTAAGTTTAGTAATACGTTCGCTTTATTGATAAAAAACAAATACTTTTTTTAGAAATAAAAGAGGACCCTATTTTTCAAGCTACTAACGAGAAGGCCGAGAACATTTTTTGAAGGTTTAAGGATCGGATGATCCATATAACTCTCAAGATAATTTTCCAGTGCTCTTTAGTACAAGCTCAGCGACTTGTATGCACAGAGCAGTTATAAAATATGAGCACCGTCAACCTTATTCCTAAGACCCGTTTCGAAATATTTTCTTGTGTACGCCCCTGCATGAAACACACAGAAAATCTGTGAAAAGAGCTGGCTGCTTCTCTAATCTGTTTTTTACATTCACGAAGCCAAACTTTTCTTTTTAATCTTCCGGCGGCCACTTTTAGTCTTCGAACAAAGGCGGCCAAAGCACGAGGTCGAGTTGAGAACATTAAGGATTGATGAAATAACACGAGACCTTTTAAATAACAAGATTACGCCTTCAAGCGAAATTAAACTGATTTTCTATATAACAAAAATTTATTAAACTAAACCTTTGCAAGTTCGACAAAGAAATGAAACAATGTCAAATAACTGCTAAATGCATATTGAATCTAAGTTAGCTTGGACATTTTTTTTTTTAAAACGGTCATGCTAGTGTGATAGGCAAATTTGCCTTGGTCAAACAAATGACGCAAAACCCGACTGACTACGTCGTTGGCCAAACTAATTGGTCATTTGTTTGTTCTATAGTGTAATAGGTCTCGAAAAACACTTTTGGTCATTGCAAAAGTTGGACAAATTTTGTGTGACCCACTGGACAAACTTTATTTGATAGTGTAATACCACCTTAAGTCAAATCGACCACGTCCTCGTCTGCAAGAGATAGGAATCCTATCGAGGAGCAAACATAGATTCAAATCAATATTTTGTAAGGGCCGAGGGGGTCGAAAGGAAGCTTGTTCTGGGCTAAAAGCCCCTGCGAGCACGAAACGACCGGTTTGACGGGGAAAATAAAAATTGCATAGATGCGAAAAATGAAGCCCATCGACAATGCACATTCCCAACTGAAAAAAAAAGATAAATATGACAAACTTGGTCGAAAAAAAGATAAATAGAGTGAGTAGGTACTTGACAGTCCGAATTTCCTGTAATCCAGATCACCTGAAAGATTGCATTGCATACCATGTAGTCCGAATTTTGAAATCTAATCCGAATTTGAAATTTTTCCGTAGTAACAGCAATAATATCGTCCTTAATAGATTCAATATTGCTCTTCGTTTTTTTGTTTAGAAGAAATAAAACAGAATAACGAAACGAAATTCTTTCGTATGTTAAAGGCCGATTATTTGAACAAATGACTTAAAATTGGTCAATTCCCCGAAATCGTCAACTAATGAAAGCTCCCCAGTAGTCGTAACTACTCTGTCGTCCGGATTAGCCTCGATTTTTATTAGTCCGGATTATCAAGTACACACTGTATGACGAATTTAGTATAATAGGTGGGCTTGTTCTTCTTGTTTTGCAGAATGAAGGTTCGATTCAGGAGGGTTGTGTTTGGCTGTGGATATGTGTGGATTCGAGATATGTGTCCTATTGGACACCGCCGATGTTGAAATTAATTCATGCCCTAGACGCAGACGTGTCAAACTCGCGGCCCTCCTCGCAGTTCTATGCGGCCCCCGGCCAAGTCGAAGCAGCACAATCTGTATCAACACAAAAATGGTGAAATTGGTAAGGTGAACAAATTCAGAAATTGAACGAACTCCAATCTAAAAAATTACTAAAACTCGTCAGTGGATTATGCAAGATTATTTTAGGTTTTTTTTTCTCCAAATACTACCACCAATTTGAGGTTGGTTATTTGATTTTATAAGACTCATCTTTTTTGTATAGGACGATACTAAGTCTTTTCATGAAACTGTTCTGCCCCGAAATGCAGTTAACAAAAAATTGGGTTTGCTTTACCGAACATCTTGGAATTGGTGCCTAAATCACCTGGATGTGAAATTCCAACATAATTATTTGAGCCCTGATTTTTAGACCTATATGCACTATATGCATGAGTTTGTTTAAAACCATATCACAAACAACTTTTTGTTTTTTTTTTTAGCCATACCTTTCTGCTGAAATTAATTTATTCCGACTATTTTGCCTCCCAATGTTATTTTGGGCGACCTCGGATGACTGGTGCAAAACTTTTTTTATCATCCAAAATTTGGCGCAAATAATGTATTTGTGGTTACTTGAAGACCAATCATACTTTCACGTTTTTGCTCCTTGCCTTAATTTTTTGATGTTCTTGAAGTACATTTTCGAAAGGAGGAAGTTCTCACGGATAATCCCAAAGCCTCTATAGTGATCTAGACTCTCTGCTATATTTTGAAAGTAATATTATGTAATCAACTTTCGTAATACGAATACATAAAAGGTTTTGAAATTTTCCTCCTGCTGCCCACCTAAACATGAGGAGAGTCTTATTTGGCCCGCGCCAGGTTTTGAGTTTGACACCCCTGCCCTAGAGTATGGTATTGTAGTGTTTGCAACGAAAGAATTGGTTCGAATGGCAGGTCAGTGGAGTGTAACTGCTGTCGGGAGTAGGTCCATCTCAGGACAGGACGGGTCAGCATAATAGGTCATATGTTGCAGCGGGTTTTAGAAATGCAGGGTGAGCACGGTCTCACCTGACCCATCTTCACCTCAACAGCACCACACTCCCCCCAATTGTATGATCCGGAATGCCATGTTTAACTTCTGCCTCTCCACCAATAGTTTTCACTCCACTGTAGTTTAACTGCAATGGCAGATTATCCATTTCATGAGCTCTCACAGAATTCTGATATCTCCCAGGAGACGAAGCTTCATTCGAACTCGTCCCTCAGCGTCCACGATGATTATATTATATTGCGGAAAGACAGACCAGCCGCCAGGAATGATTCTCACCCTGGAGGTGGACTTGCCTTCCTAATACACATTACGCAAGTCCGTACATTTCAGTGTATATCTAACACACAGTTGCTGACGGTACGGCGGAATTGCAATCCATTTCAGTTCCATCAGGGAGCACCAATGTCGATATCTTTAATATTTATGAGCCACCTTACTCCAGCTGTTCGTCTGGTTATCATTTCCATATTGGTCCTCTTCTTACTGGAGAGCACAGGATCATTCTTGGCGACTTCAATGCCCACCATGAACTCTGGCATTCTGCGCTTCATAACGATGCCAGGGATATAGCTATCGCCTGATCTTTTGACGCTTCAGAGTTCTGTGCTCTAAATGAAGACTCGCCGACTCGCGACAGATATAACAAACTGGTCTCCCCTCCGATCACCTCCCATTCATGGTCAGAATTGGCAAACCAGCTGACCTGACCAAGTCAGAGAAGCGAACGTTTGTCAATCACAAAAAAGCCGATTGGCATCGTTTCAAAACATTTACCGCGGCGAAACTCATCGACTGATGCCGATGTAGAGTCGCGCATAAATAAAGCCCGAGCAGTATTTTTCAGTTTGACTCCTCTCTGGCAAAACAAAAACATCTCCAGAAATACCAAACTCCGGATCTTCGAAAGCAATGTAAAATCCGTGCTTTTATATTGGTGTTCCACATGGAAGGTGACCACTAATATCACAACCAAACTACAAACTTTTGTGAATCAGTGCCTACGACGCATCCTACAAATTCGCCGGCCTGAGGTAATCTCAAATGACGACCTCCTTACTAGCCAAAATAGTATAGGCATCGACATAAAAAAACATTGCGAAACAGGCACAGTGAACCGATGCAAGGCGTCGCACAGTGGTTCAGATTCACATTCTAGTGGGACAAAAATCAAAAAAGGCAAGTATGAGATTTTTGTAATTTATGCTTGGGAATGCATTTATACTCAACCCTAGAATTCGGAAATAACAATTATATCCTTTTTGTGCAGTGGCGTCTATGCCAAAACTACCCGAAAAGAGGGGGCAAAAGTAGCTATTTAGAAAAACACACAAAATTGTAAGCGAAAATTTTGCTTTTCATTGCAGTGTCTGTGAATTTCCAAGTTTTTCATTTCAATTCATAAAATTAAACATCTGTAGAAGGCGGTAACATAAATTTCATTTTAATTTTTTTTTCAGTATGCGTTCTGTGAGTATGTTTACTGTTGGCCTTTTTTACAGTACTTTTCTTGTTGTAAACTTTTATGAACCTGAGTGAACCTCATAAGGGGGTATTCCATCGAAAGCCATGTTAATAGGGATTATTTTAAAGAAAAAATAATATCCCACATTTGATCACTTTCCAAGATATAGCTAATTTTCCAAATTTCCAATTTCCTTTTAGTAAAAAATAACGATTTTAAAAAGCTTGTAATACCAGAAGTGAATAAGAGAAACCCATATTTTTCTAATTATATCTATAAAATATGCATAAATTTTGCAGGAAAAATATATACATGATAATAATAAGTAGATAATGAAATGCAAAGACGACATTTGATATTTGAAAATATACAGCGAAGTGCGCAAGTAATAGACCTAACGATAATGATAACTATGTATGTACATTCAACTAAATTATAAAAGAAAATGTTTAATCAATTCAATTATGACTCTTCATCCATGTCGCTGTCATTATTGTCAATCGATGGTGATTTCAGCAAGGAAAGGACGCCATTGTTTATTGTTTTCGTTTTTCTAATAGGCAATGGTCTAAGGCCAGAAATCAAGGGGTCAGAAGATATTAGCAAAATATTTAATAAGTCCGCGTTAGTGGCAATCCGAGATATTTTTCTGGTGTTATGTTCCCGATAATAACGCAAATCTTTATGCCGAGATTCCTGAGCCTCTTCCGATAATTGACCTATAGGGATAACGAAATTTTTTACTACTTCATTCCGTGCCATAATATCTTATGCACTGTTGGAGTCATAGGGTACCAAGGGTATAATTGAATATATAAATTGACAGTTTCGCTGCAAAAGTTTTGGAATTTTTCGGAGTCAATTTCATAACCTGAATTTAAGGCACCTAAAATTATACTAAAATTATTCATCAAATTTTCGTCAATTCCAGTGATAGAACTTGAAAGCTGTGGGCTTTGGAAAAACCGCCTAGCAGAGTTACCATCATTGGTAGTTCCAAAACCAGGCTTAATTATATCTACCAAAAGTCCCATTTCGCTTTTAAATTTATCTTGGATCATTTTTTTTCTATTCTCTAAAATAATTTTATTTGGTTTAGTAGTCACTTTCCATTCTTTAATACTCATTCGATAGGAAATATGTAAAAACATTTCAAAAGATCTTATATATCCATGAAGAGGAGATAATCCAAAATCATAAAAATTATAGTTAGAACTAAACTCGTTTCGCAAAACATCTAATTTATTGAAATCCCGTGGCCCAGCATTGCATATAAAACATTTTTGGGTGGATGAATTGCCAGTTACAGCATTAATGACTTTACCGTCAACCACGGTCTTGTATAATTTATAGGAAATTTTAATTCTTCTATCGGAAAAATCAACAACTAGAGATTCAAGATTATTGATTTGATTTTCAACATCGTTATATCCGTCCAAAATTGCATCTTTAGTTTCTTTCTTAAATTCAATTTTAATTGGACGGCGAAACCGAGTAGAAGATGGACGGGAATTATTCCACAAAATAGTTTTCGTGTTATCGTTTTTATGGTGCAACTGGATAGGAACTAAAGAAGTTGCAAGTATGTAAGAATCGCTGCTAGCTTCCTCTTCGAATGGTTGCTTGTAATTCCTTTGGCACCCACTTCCGTCAATGCCCCATTTGCATTCTAATTGGAGTTCTATCGGAAAAATGTCAGAAGTAGATTTCTCCAAAAAAGATTTCACCACATCATTTTGAGACTCCAATAACCGTTGAGCTGTATGGTTAAGTAAATCTTGCAGCTTAACTTCGGCAGTGGTTTCGTTGAGTGTCACACCATTTTCGGCGGGATAACACCTTTTTTTGGCTGCTAATAATTCGTGATACGAGGGAAAGAGATTGCTTTTATTTTTACAATTAATAGCTGCTCTCAGGGAAATATATTGCTCTTTTGTCAGCTTCAGTTGGACAAAGAGAGCGAGTGCTTCATCCGGCATAAATTTAATTGTTGAAACATTACCTTTTTTCGCAGTGTTTGAGTTTTGTTACTCGTCTGGGCGAAGATACAACTGCATGAACAGTACGAGCTGCATCTCTTCTTCCATCCTTTCGAAGACTTACCTCAAGTGCAGTTGAAATTTCTTCTGTGCAATGTGCACCAACAATCCTTCTTACTTTCCTAATTTTTGTCTTCCTTGAACAATTCTGAAAACAGGTCGAAGGTCGCCCTCTTATAGAAGTTAACGGTTGCGGTTGAGGAATCGAATAAGTTGTTATTATCACTTCATTTAACCAATCAACATTAATTGTCTCAAACCGTTCATAAAAATAGTGACTTGCGCTCAACTTTCTATATAGTACGGTGACAAAATTATAAATCTTTTTTGTAAGGGATTGGTCATCTTCCTTTGAAAGAGATTCACAGTGGACAATAACCTTTGTGTACCCTTTCAGAATTTCAATTGCCTCAGATTTCCGGGGAAACTTCCGACTTTTCAGATGCGAATAATATTCGATCCGCTGAATATTATATTCAATACCTAAACGGACAAAATCAACAGTAAATTAAATTCTTATTATTGGGAAATGATGAGGTTTTTTCACAGTCGAGTCTCAATAACCCAAAACTCAGTAAGTTAAATGGAACCCGAGTAACTCATCACATTGGTTCAAGGTCACTAAAAATCGGATAATAATGGGCACAAAATATGAGTTAATTAATTAAGGCTTGAGAATGCATCGCCAATAATGAAATTTGTATGTTCAAAATGCAAATATAGTACTTGGCTGCTTTATGTAAGAAATACCGTTAATTTTAACTTTCACTTGAGAATAGGGTTATCACCTCCACTTTAAAAATAGCTTTCACAACAAAGGCTAAAACGCAATTTATTTATAACGAAAACACTAACCTCCGTTTATTCGTATCATTATTTATTATTTTATGATTATTTAAGACAAATCGCGAAAATTTTTCACTGAAATCGTTAATTTCTTATAGAAGAAAGCGAATGATGAATGACACTTGTGACGCACTATCAAACTAGCTCCTGAACAAAACAACTAACAACTGAATAACATTTTCAAAATGAGAATTATCAAATAACTGTTAATAACAAGTTAAAAACAGCAATTACTGTCGAATTTTCATAGTTAGAATCGGAACAACAAAAATGAAATTGACTAAGATTTTGAATTATGGAATGGAAGAAAACTTGCGCATTGTTTTCGCAACATGTATTTTACGCCTTTGTTTAAGGTGGAGTAATTAATTTGATCCATTTTCATCCATCAATTTGAAGAAGCTTACTTATTTATTATTACATTCCGAAAATGAGTATTTTCCGTAATTAAAAAAAATCTTAGTATTATCGAGTGTATACTTAACTCCATGCAAGCTTCAACTTGTTTTATTATATATGAGGGGACAGGAAAAGGACTTCGTACTATCGAGTATTTAGAGATATTGACATACGAAATACTGGGAGGCAATTTTTATTTACATTTTGCCGGTTTGAGACGATTTAGTTGACCGTGACTGAAAAATATATTTTATAAATTCGTGTTGGCTTACTTATGAATATTTGGAAAATTAGCTATATCCCGGAAAGTGATCAAATGTGGGATATTATTTTTTCTTTAAAGTAATGTCCATTAATAGGGCTTTCGATCGAATACCCCCTTATGAGTTTCACTCAGGTTCATAAAAGGTTACAACAAGAAAAGTACTGTAAAAAAGGCCAATAGTAAACATACTCACAGAACACATACCGAAAAAAAAATTAAATTGAAATTTATGTTACCGCCTTCTACAGATATCAAGTTTTATGAATTGAAATGAAAAACTTGTAAAAACCCAGACACTTCAATGAAAAGCACAATTTTAGACATACCATTTTGTGTGATTTTCTAAATAGCTACTTTTGCCCCCTCTTTTCGAGGCGTTTTGACATGAACGCCACTGCACAAAAAGGATATAATTGTTATTTCCAAATTCTATGGTTGAGTATAAATGCATTTCCAGGCATAAATTACAAAAATCTCATACCTGCCTTTTTTTATTTTTGTCCCACTAGAATGTGAATCTGAACCACTGTGCGTCGTGTGGGAAGACCCAAAAATACATATGAACAAGATATGTTGAGGCAGAGTGAAAATCTATAGGCAAATCATGGGACCAGCTAAAGGCGATGGCTGTTAATAGGCAGAGGTGGAAAAGAGGCGTAGTCAATGCCCTATGCCCAACTAGGGGTTAAAAGGAACCAGAGAGAGAGAGAGAGAAGTAGACCGACTGTTAAATGAACCAAAAGAAACATAAATAAAAGACATTTGTTCAATATAAATATCAGAGTTTATTGAGTTTTTTTTAGCCAATTTAAATATGATGACAAAAGTTCATTTCATTGCTCCGAGTATATTTCTCACATGATATATTGGCGTTAATAATACATATATATATAATATTTAAATATAACTGGTTTTTATAACGTTATTGATTTATAGCGAAGAATAAATATTATAAAAGAATATCGATGAAAATAAATTCACTTTAATTATCATTTATTAATTCTAGTATGAATCCATGTTCGCTTCAACTTACAAAATACATAATAAGAAATTTATAAGCTACTGTACAATTTGAATCCAACTGATTTCAAATCAAGGTGGAAACTCTTAGAAATAAGTATGTAATGATTAAATGTAAATGTAAAATATAATTTTAGGTAATCCCCCAATCAGTAATTAAACTACTAAATGTAAGAAAATAGTATACAAATTTACAAATTGCACTCAACAAAGGAATGTACCCTCTAGCTCGCTATGAAAATATTCTGCAGCAATTTTAATTCAATATAAGTATGTATACATGCGAAGCATAGTTTTGAATTGAAAATGCTTTAGGACACCACAATTTGAATTCTTTGTATGGCGAGTTTTTGGGTTGCCTCATGTGCAAGGATAGCAAATGGATATGCGAATAGTATTTGCTTATTATGATGACGTCTTATTTATACTACTTCCAGCGTACGAGTGAGTATATTTTCATTTAAATGTAGGATGATTATAACTTAATAATATCAAGTACAAAGTTCTATAGTTTAGATCCATATTCAATATGTTTCCCTTTCATTTTAGACTTTCCGACATTGTGCTATGTTGATACTATTCTATAAAAAGGTTGGCTACACAATCGTTATTGTTTGTGTTCGATGCTCGGGCTTGAGATCATCAAAACGCATTTCTTTTGCTTTGTGACATGTTTTCATTGAATGTTGTACACCATTTGTCAGAGATTGTTGGTGTTGTTGTTGTGATATCGTACAACCGTTTTGTTTTGCACATCCGTTTAAGGTTATACCATTTATACCGTTTGTTAATATTGCAGTAGACGATATTTCATCAGATTTATCACTTAATGTTGCAGACGATGTTTGAGTGTTCTGCGGAAGTGGATCGCCAATCATAGTAGTTTTGACAGGCTTATAGGTGAGCTTATCAAGGTTCAAGGAAGCACGCCTAGTAGGACAAGCGGCAACAATATGATTAAGATTGGTTAGAGTTGTTGAGATCACGGTGTGGCGACGTCCATTGGAATCTTCGGACGTTGTTGATGTTTCGATCATGGGGAAATGTGTTGTATAGCTGGCGAATTCTGGTTTACTTCTGGAAAGTGGATTGAGAATTTAGTGAATATATTGGAGAAATTGAGTGTTTTAGTTACAAGAAGAAGAAAAGGTTAAGAATGAAATCAACAGCGACTAGTCACAACCATCAATTACCTCGTCTCCCTTTAGAGAGCAGCATGCAAATAGATTAATTTTATAATATAATTAATTTTTAAATATGTTTGTTATAATTATAAGTAATGAAAAAATTAACCAACTCTGCAGTTTTGTTTTATTAACGTGAATAAGTATTTTTTAAACTGTTATTTACTTTCGAATTTGTTCTATATACAAGATTTTTCATTTGTTTTTTTTTTTTTTAATTTATTTCAATACTTTTGATTAACTCAGTCTAAGTCCTTTCTTTTTTATTAGTTTGTTGAGCAAAATTAGAAAGCTGAAACTAACCAATTATTCAGTGTTGAAGGCATAATACTTAATCGCAAACCTACGCATGTTCCCCAATCATTTCTCCTTTTAATATATTGATTTATCCCGGTGGTAACAAATACATAGTTGTTTTACGAGAGAGGCCAGAAGTAAAAAGGATCGAAAGATCGTCGACTTAATGAACGAGAAGGTGAATACGCAACATGCTAGGGAGCACCATACATGACGCCGTAAAAGAGAGGCTGAACGAATCAGAATTCGAAGGAATCGAATGATCGTCGACTCGATGGACTTCGTAGGATCGTATAAGGCCGCAACCACAAAAAATCGGGGTTCGCCGAATCGTGCGGTACAAAAGATTAAAATTGCGGACAACACACGCCTGGGAGGGACAACATTATTTGTTCGTTTAATTCTCCCATCGCCTCTATTCGTCCCAGGCGTGTGTTGTCCATAACTTTTGTACCGCGCTGTTCGACGAACCTCGATTTGTATGGTTGCGACCTAATACACGGCGTCGTAGAAGAGAAGTTGAATAGATTACCCAGCGTACGTGGGATTTAACAAACGAGTTCAAGGGTACCCAAGAAAAAGCTTAGAAGATTGAGGACTAAATCCGGAGGAGTGTTCTAACTAAAAACTCGCTGTAGTAATCTGGTGGATGGTACGACGTATTGAAATGTCAATGTCACTTGTCAATGTCTACGCTTGCCATCCCCGACATCTGGAAACAAGGTCGCATAGTCCCATGCCTTAAACCAGGAAAAAGTGCCAAACTAGGAACTTCCTACAGACCGATTACGATTCTGTCACCTGTAGCAAAGACGCTGGAAGCCCTCATCCACCCCACTCTCGTTTCACATGCGAAGCTAGAACCCCATCAGCACGGATTCAGACGCATGCACATTACGACCACCGCTCTGGACGCGATCACTACACGTGTAAGAGACGGACTAAACTAGCGTACACCATGCCATAGAACCATCATGGTGGCGATTGACCTATCAAATGCGTTTGATAAGGTCAATCACTCCATGCTTCTGGCAAACCTCCCAACATGCATGTCCCGACACAAGAGATAAGATGGATTGCCAACTATCTAGCTGGAAGGCAATCCTTCACCGAGTTTCGAGGCAATCGTTCCAAACTCAGAAAGATCAAATTAGGTGTTCCACAGGGTGGGGTTCTCTCTCCCACCTTGTTTAACATCTACATGGCAGGTCTCCCAACACCTCCGGAAGGCATTGAATTTATCTCATATGCCGATGACTGCACTGTAGTTGCCACGGGAGCGGATAGGGAAGTCATGCGCGTAGATATCAATAGATATTTAGCGCGACTAGAAGCTTTCTTTCTTAGCAGAAATTTAACCATCTCAGCGTCCAAATCGTCTGCGACCTTCCTTACCACCTGGTCAGGTGATTGTCGGTGGCCGCTTGGGGTACGTATTGGCAACAAACCAGTTCCTACTGTTGCAAATCCAAAAATTCTCGGGCTTCACTTCGAGAAAATGATGACTTCAGCTCATCACGCGGAAGCGGTATGTGAAAAGATGCGCAGTAGGAACAAAATTCTTAAAGCACTGGCTGGCAGCACCTGGGGCAAAGATAAAGAGACTATGCTAGCCACTTATAAAGCGGTGGGTCGAGCAGCGGCTGATTTTGCGGCGCCAGTTTGGTCGCAAGGTCTTTGTAACACAAACTGGAATAAAATCCAAGTCTGCCAAAATTCTGCTCTACGCACAGCCACAGGGTGCTTTCTGATGTCTACCCAGGACCACCTACATCAGGAGACACATTTGATGCCAATACGTGACCACAATCGACTACTCACAAAACAATTTTTAGTAGGTTGTCATCGAGAGGATCATCCTAACCGTGACCTTATGGACGAAATTCCCCCTCCACGCAACATCAAACGTGGCCTCCGTGACCTTGAGAGAGAGGTCCAGGGTTACAAAAGGGATCCTTTCGATGAAGATTCATGCCGGGCTGCCATTGCAATGATTCACACTGAGGAAGTGAGTCGATCTATTGCGAGTTTAGGTACGAACAGATTCCTCTCAGCGCTCCCACCACCTATTTCGCCTGAGGAGATTAGGCTCCCGAGAGCCCCCAGAGTGACTTTAGCCCAACTTCGGCCACGCCTCAATTCGTATCTATCTCGCATAGACCCTAATATACAAAACATATGCCCAAATTGCGCTGGCACGCCATACGATGTGGCCCATTTGTTTCAATGCCCAGCTGCACCCACTAATCTAACCCCACGCTCACTATGGGAAAATCCCATTGCAGCTGCCACGTTTTTGTCCCTGGAGATTACGGACGAAAACGACGACGAACTATAAATCGAATCCATATAGATACACAGCGGTTCACACCTTTCTGTACCGCTAAAAGAAGAAGAAGAAGTATTGAAAGGATTGAGATATGGCGACAACATTGTATCCAAAGAGCAAGCAAGTTATTAATGATCTTCTATTGAAGATTGTCATGGGGGTAAGCAGAGCCTGATTAACAAGTGATTTTGACGCGTAGACTCTTGAATGGAATGATCATGAATCGAGGTCATCTCTCAAAGCAGAATTACACCCATATCCCAGAGTGAGCACCACGCGCTCTTCTTTTTAATCGAGGCAAATCTAAACCTACATTCATTGAATTGTAGACTTTGATGAGCTCGTTTCTAAGAAAGTTGGCTCTATTGAAGGATCGACAGAAGAGAAGAATGCAGACAAGCTGACAACTGCTTTGCTTCGATGTCTGCCAAGGAAACGTCCTTCAAATAAGCAACAAGACATTGGAATGCCACGGATATCCCACTTGCTCGGAAGTTAACGAAGGTAGCATACTTGAAAATTCACCAAAGTCACATGTTCGACAACAATGCCATCAAGGGTTGCCCTCAAGGCGGTGTACTCTCTCGTTGGTCGATGAATTACTCTCGCTATTTGAAGCACAGGGTTTCTTTGCCATAGGCTAGGCTGACGACATAACTATTGCGGTCAGGGGCACTTTCGAGTCCGTCATAACTGATTTGATGACCTCGGCCATAACCGTAGTCAATAAGACTATATGTGCACCGTAACAGGGCTTAGTTCACACACAAAACAGTTCTAGTGCAATTCAAAAGAAAAATCTACCCTAACGTTTTACCCATCTACTTAAGAGAGAGGTTTCATATTTCCTACTCCAAAGAGGTTAAATGCCTTGGCATAAGTAAAGCAATTTTATGGTCTTTGGCGCAGAATGACGGAATGCTTATACTGTATGCTAGCACGACCTGTAGTTCCATGCGCTTCGCTGGTGTGGTGGCCTAACACACTGCAACGAAACGCCAGGAAGATCAATAATAAACTCCATCGATTTGCCTGTCAGGCATAACTGGTATTTTAATTACCAACTTCACCTAGCCCTGGAAGCCATCTGGAGCCACTGCTCAATTTTAATGTGAGAAACCGCAGCCCTAAGCGCTCTTAACATTCGTTTATCGTCTGATACTCGTATCAGTGAACGGGGACATCAGTGAATGCATCCTGTAACAGATTCCCGCCCTACCAATCTGCTGGTACCACATTATATGATCGCGGAACTGCGCTCGGCAGGAAGTTCACCCTTTACATCCCGGACCCGGCGAAATGGGCTTATGACATCCCGTGCATTGATCTTAGAAGCATCATTTCGTTCACGGATAGCTCTACGACTGATCACGGTGCAGTTTCTGTAGTCTTTGGTCATAATACCAGGATCTCGGTTATAATGGATTGGCCTAGCGTCTTCAAAGCCGAGATTCATGTTATTGGAATTTGTATTAAGTAGATCCTGGGATGGGGTCTCTGTATGTGTACATATCGCCCATTGTACCGATAGTCAGGCTACAATCAAGGCGCTATCTTCGCAAAAGTTGGTCAGCGATTGTTTTGAACTCCATCACGACCTCACCTTCCGTAAATCGGTATCAATATATTAGGCACCTAGTCACAGATGTGTTTAGCTAGCAAGAGTGTTCATTCTTTTCTATTCTTCGGTCCTGAGCCCTTTTGTGGAATAAGGTTGGAAGCTGCCAGAGGTATGATTGGTACCTGTATGTCATGCCTCAGGTTGAGCTACTGTATGGATCATCCTGGTCTATGACTTGATCAGGCGCTAGTGTGCCTCTTCGGCTACTCAAATATTAAGTATCTGTACAGAGATAAGACTACTTTTAGGCTTTCCGGGCATTTTAGGTTCCGCTACCATCTTAATAAAATTCTCTATCACGAGAAACAGTGTCTCGCCTTTGCTTGAATGAAGACGAAACCTACATTCTGCTATGTTCTTGCCCGGCGATCGGCAGGAACAGGAGATCAATCCTTGGACGTGACCCACTAAGCTCCACGATGATTTCTTTTTCTTTTAGCGGTGCAGAAAGGTGTGAAACCTCTGTGCATCTATGTGGGCACGATTTACGGTTCGTCAATGTTTGTGTCCGTGAGGTCTAAGGACAAAAACATAGCTGCTGCGATAGGGTTTTCCCACAGCGATATAGGGGTAAGATCAGTGGGCGCAGCGGGGCATTGAAACAAGTGACCCACATCATGAGGAGTACCATTGCAGTTTGGACAGATGTTTTGGATGTCCGGGCTTATGCGAGAAAGGTACGAATTAAGGCGTGAACAAAAGCCCGACCGAAGTTGAGCTAGTGTTACTCTAGAGGCTCTCGGGAGCCTAATCTCCTCAGGCGAAATTGGTGGTGGGCGCTCTGAGAGGACTCTATTCGCACCTAAACTCGCAATAGACCGATTCACTTCTTCAGTGTGGATCGCTGCAATGGCGGCTCGGTATGTAACTTCATCGGAAGGGTCCCGTTTGTATCCCTGACTCTCTCTCAAGGTCTCGTAAACCACGCCTGACATGTCGTGGTGGAGGAATGTGATGATTATTGGGATGATCCTCACGGTAGCAACCAACAAGATACTGTTTTGAGAGTAGGAGATTGTGGTCACGTATTGGCATCAATTTTGTCTCCTGATGTGAGTGATCCTGGGCAGACATCAGAAGGCAACCTGTCGCGATGCGTAGAGCGGCATTTTGGCAGACCTGAACTTTGGACCAGTTTGTGTCACATAGACTATGTGTCCAAACTGGGGCTGCATAATCAGCGGCCGCTCGACCCACCGCTTTATAAGTAGCTAGCATGGTTTCTTTATCTTTGCCCCAGGTGCTACCAGCTAGAGCTTTTAGGATGTTGTTCCTACTGCGCATTTTTTCACAGACTAAAGCTGCATGATTCGCAGACGTCATCATGTTCTCTAGGTGAAGCCCGAGAATTTTGGGGTTTTTAACAGTAGGAACAGAATTGTTGCCAATACGTATATCAATCTCCCATCTCATGTCCTCCCACCAAGTGGTTAGAAAAGTTGCAGAAGATTTGGACGCAGAGATGGTAAGGTTTCGGCTTTGGAAAAATGCCTGTAATCGTCCTAGATAGTGATTAATTTGGAGGCGCATTTCATCCTTATCACCCCCTGTGGCGAATACGGTGCAATCGTCAGCATAGGAAATCACCTCGATTCCTTCAGGTGGTGTGGGAAGGCCGGACATGTAGATGTTAAACAGAGTGGGGGAGAGTACCCCTCCCTGTGGAACACCCAATTTGATTTTCCTAACGTTTGCCTCGAAACTCGGTGAAGGAGACCGGCTAGATAATTGGCAATCCAACGGATCTCTGGTGCAGGAAGATGCATATTTAACAGGTTTGCTAAGAGCATTGAATGATTGACCTTATCAAAAGCATTTGATAGGTCAATTGCCACCAGAATAGTTCTGTGACAAGGACGGCGTTGATTTAGGCCATCACGAATGCGTGTAGTGATCGCATCGAGGGCAATGGTGGTACTATGCATTTTCCTGAAGCCATGCTGGTGGGGTTCTAGCTTCGCATGTGCAACAAGAGTGGGGTGAATAAGGGCCTCCAGCGTCTTTGCGACAGGAGAAAGTATCGTAATGGTAGGATTCCCCGAGATTTGCGCTCTTCCCTGGCTTCAGACAGGGAACAATTCGACCTGTTTTCCCGATTTCAGGGATGGCAAGCGTGGTCATCGACAAGTTAAAGGCGTCCGTGAGATACTCAATGGCTGGAAGGTCGAGATGTTTTAACATGGTCATCAAAATGCCATCTGGTCCGAGGGCCTTGGAGTTTTTAGCATTCTCGATGACTTTTTTTAACCTGGTCCACGGTAAATGATGGTATGGAGTCAACATTCCGGATGCGAATCCGTCTTCTAATTTTGCGCTTAAGGCCGTCAGACTTGGGATGTTCAATAAATTGTTTATTGAACGGGCTCGCGCACTGAAGAGGATCGCAGGTTTTTGTGTTGCCAAATTCAATGGCGTTATTGCCCTTTTCTTTCCGAGGATTGGAAAGGGCGCGGACAGTAGATCATAATTTGCTGACACCTTCATTGAGGTTACATTCATCGAGGTGCTGATTCCATTTCGCCCTCCTATAGTCTTTAACTTGTCGGTCGATTTCGGAGTTAAGCTCCTGAATTCTGGGATCGTCAGGCGCTTCTGATCTGATCACGTTCATCGGCTAATCTGGCGGCACTAGTGGGGAAGTCACGCCGAACTTTCGGGATACGTCCTGCAGGAATAAAACGTGCCGCGGCTGTAGTAATGACGTTCCTAATATTTTTCTCGGCCTTGTGTATGTTGGTAGGTGATGGTAGCTCGATGAACTTCGCCGACGAGTAAGCTTTGAAACCGTCCCGGCTTTCTTGTGATTGACAAACGTTCGCTTCTCAGACTTAGTCAGGTTCGCTGTGGCTGGCATTTATTAATCGACTTTTAAAAATCGCTGAGGATCGCAAGGAAATGGGAAGGGTCCAGCGAGTCGTATTCGGCAACTCTTCGAATTGACCTGCGGACATGGGCAATAAGATGCTTTAATTTGGCAAATTGGTTGTATGGTCACTCGGCAGTTGTCTTCTAAAAGACGTGTCGAGTGCTTCCCATTTGGTCACTTCGCGAAGTAAAGCAGTGAATTATTATTATATAAAATGTCGTGCCCCAACAGGGAGAAGGACTAATCACTTTTACTAGACGGAAGTTTCTAATGTTGCATAGTTTGTTTTTGGGAACGATATCATAGGGGGATGAAATTACGCCTTCAACACTAACTTAAAAAAACCATGAATTTTTTCAGTTTTGAGTAATCTGTAGAAAATTAAGAATATTAAACAGCCCGATCAATAAATGTCCGGAATTTCGATAATTCGAGAGTTTCTTATAAAATGTAATTATATTCTTATTTTCTATTCACAAAATTTCAGATAGTCTATATAAGAGAAACCTATAGCGTACAGAATATAAAAATCGCTTACTATTTAAGGGCCGAATTCTAAATACTCTTTATCTAATACTTGTCGGTTGGTTAGTCTTATCGTATAGACAAGACGCGCACTATTCTCCGAAAGCTTTTACATTATATTGAATTTAATTTTTGTTTATTTTGTTTAGTTATGCCATATTTTCCTTGGTTACACCATTGAAATTGCGGAATTATTTTTTCAATTTCAGATGATGGCATAACCAAGTGAAATATTGCAAAACTATGCAAAATAAACAAAAATTCGATTCAATATCATGTATTAAAAATAGTGCGCGTGTTGTTGTCTATTCGATAAGACTAACCACTAAATAATATGTACGAGAAACTGACCCTAAATGTATTAGACATCCTATTAGCTGCCAACATCTATCACATTTCGTTTTTAAAGTTACTACTGCATTTTATCAAAAATATTTTCATACTTCCTATAAACATTTTTTTAGTCACCAGTTGGATTTATTTATTAATGAAATTCATCTTTAAACAATCATTACTGTACAGTTAAATAAATTTTAATTCTTAAAGGCACTGTGAGCAACATGAATCTACACAGGAACGCATTATATGCAGTATGCATAAAATATTAATAGCACACAAAACCACTATTGCTAAGACTAAATCACAAAAATATACCTGTCCAATATGAAGTCTAATGCATTGAAAATAGCATTCGCACAGTGAATTATTCGATAAATAGATAGTTGGTTCGGTATTAATTGAATTTTTAAATTTAATTTTAAATAAATTTCAATAAAAAAAATTATGTAGAACCACCACCGTGAATTATCCATAATTGCAGCATGAAATAGATTTGTTCAACCGATTATTAGGTGAAATGGCGAATCGTGGAAAAGAGTTTGATCTCAATTTACTTGAACGTTATGTGTTGAATGAAATAATAAAAATGAAAAATATTATCGCAAATTCTGTTACGCAAGTTGAATAATACACCCATGAACATGTTTCGGTGATTATTCCAGATAGCAAATAAGTTCGCCGTATTATTACGAATATTTGACAGAGACCGATTATAGCAATTTGCATATGAAATGGTTGGCCACGAATATGTTCGATCGATAGCCACATTTAAATTGATATTTTGATAAAAAGATTTTACGCGTAAACTAAATTCGTAAAATTTATTTAAAATAGTCGTGCAACAGGCCGAAAACATTTCAGCTTGAGGCAGTTCTATGAAATTCGATAGTTTTATTAAAAAGACCGAATAGAAGTGTTGCAATTTCGTAATAATATACATTTGACGAGAGGTCCTATTAAAATGATACAATCTTTAAATCTATTGAAAAAATATAAAAATAAATATTTCAACGTTACCTTGCCAGTCCTTCTTGGCCTATAGATAGAGGCCGCACCTAAAAAAAGAAATGATGTTTGTTAGATGCAGAAAGATATGAATGTTAATTGTAACAAAATGATTGCAGAAAGTCTGGAAAGCAAGTACTGCAATAGATGACATGTTGAGAGTGAATATTGTGCTTTGAATACGAATCATGAAAAATAGGTTGTATCGTGGTTTGCTTTTATTTCACATTTTACAGTTTCTACTTTAAGAGTACAGTAAATTGGAACAATTTATAACTTATAGTCCATCCCACTGCCACGCAATGATCGAAACATTATACTTTCGTACCCTACATAACACTAATCCTTCAATAGTTAACATTTTAACGAAATTCCTTTACACCAGTGGTTCCCAACAGGTGGTCCGCGGACCGGAGGTGGTCCACGAGAGAGTCGTAGGTGGTCCGCGTGGAGAATCTGGAGTCTACTTATGAAAAAGTTATAATTTCTTGTGACTAACAAAAATCACATGCTAAACACACGCTCTCTTATTATAGGTCTAAAATTATGCGAAGGCGATGGGTACAGGCATGCTTACATTGATTTCAAAATTATTCAAAATCGAATACGTTTGCCAGAACTCAAAAAAACTTTCCGCTAATTATTATTGTCGGACGACGTCTTTAAAGAAATAGAAGCCGAATCTGGATTTTTTCATAAATAATAATCTTAAATGAGGCTCATTTTTGGCTATATAGCTTTTTGAACACTCTCAGATTGAAATTTAGCCTTATACTTTTTGTTTCATTCAAATGCTCACTGCAATAAATAATCAGAGAATTTAGGAAAAATAATTAATGGAATACCGCAGCCAATGAAAACTAAGAGTCGCCATAGAAAATTTCCCTATTTTACTTATTGACCAGACTAAAATACTACGGCGAAAGTAGGTTTATCTAAAATTGAATCAACACCAAGAATTGCTTTCATTATGAAATGGTGGTCCGCCGTGATCCATTTTCAAGCTAAGTGGTCCCCAGACATTTCTGAGTTGGGAAACACTGCTTTACACACAACATACGTTTCCGCGGCAAATTGAGAGCCGGGCAAACATGTATCGAAGCAGCCGAAGGATTCAATGTTTTCCTCTGTAAACATTCCCAGTATCCTTGCTTTAGGCGCGATGAGCGATGCGATCAGAGCCAAATGAAATGAATGAGTTTGGCAGGCAAAGTACACTCAGAATCAGAAAAAAATGTACAGCAAACGTAAATTTCGGTAACAGCCGACAACGTAGTACAAAAACTAAGTTTAGTGTGACTTCTTTGATGATGGTGGTCCCTTAAATAGTGAATATTACCTAGGGATCAGATAGAATGATCAGCCTGCTCGATTCCTGATCGCCAGAAAGTGCTTCATGATAAGCCATGTGATATTCCAATTCGATAGCATTTTGCGGTGCTCTGTGGCAATATGCTATCGGATAATATATTTTTGTGACATCTCCTACTCTAGATTAATACTCTGTCTAGATCGACGGTTCTTAATCGGTGGCCCACGAGCCATCGGTGGTCCCTGAGACCTTTGATGTGGTCCTTTGCTTTAAAAAAAAAACCGGGATATTGAAGCTTAGAAACGGAAGTTAAGTGGTTCTGACTGTTTGAGATATTTGGTCATTATGCATTATTTTTTCTAGTGTAGGGGTTTGCCTCTATTGGTCGTGAAATAAGTTTGGGATAGGTTTTGGGATGAAACAGACTTTTCTTCTAGGAGTTTTATCTCGGACTCTCCTAATCTTCAGACCAATACAAGGGCTGTGAGATTCGTAGTACTTCGGAAATCTGTCGATATCTCTTCAATCTTTCGGGGGAGCGACACGATCGAGCTGTCGCTGGACTCGCCACAAAATTGTCTAAAGGGTCGTCGAATCCTATTCCCCGATCAGTGCACAGGGGGGGGGGGTCAGAGATAACCGTCAACCTAGATGCTGCCCACAGCAATTTGGCGATCAACTTCGTACTATGTACATTGGAAAATCGTCGATATCTCTGCAATTCTTCGGCCCAGCAATACAATCGGGGTGTCGCCGGACTCGCCACAAAAGGGAAATTTATTTGTGTAAATCAGTCTAAACAATCAGTAAAAACCTTCCTACCTTCAATACTATGTCTGCGACCAATCGTGAATACACTACCGTATTCGAGTAGGTATCAATCGTCGTTGTAGTTTTTTATGTGTTTCTTTAAAAGCAACGATTACTAAGTAACGAATACATAGTAACGATTACTCGAAATAAATGTAACGAATATCACCGATTAAAATGTAACTAAAGTTGACATCACTGGTGTGTAATGCTGGTAGATCAGCGCGGAATTATTATCGTATCATATCGTGTTTTAGCAGTAAATTGTTGACGTCTAAGTTGCTACATTGCGTCTTTCATATCTACACGGCATTGCTTCGTACAAAATACATACAACGAATGAGCTGATTACACATGAATAACAGACAAGTGCACAGAGCAAGAAGACAAGGACGAGAGCTTCTTGAGGTTGTTCCGCTTATGCGGCAGAATTTATTGATAATCGCGACCATACTGTAGGACCACTCTTATGATAATTTTAATCAAGGCAAATTAAAAAGGGACTTGACTGTGTTTTGACAAAAATTTTCTTAAAATATTTTTGTGTGTGTCCGGAACGTATATAAATTCAACTACGGTCCCAGTTGAAAAAAAAAAACACTCCAAAAAGGTGATTCTGGTATTTCCAACGGCGTGAAATTTACAAATTTCCTACTAACACATCTTTAAAGCTAGTCAGGGTATCCCGCGGTCCTGTATTCTAGTCAGAAAACCCTTTAAGGCTTTTCTTGTGCTCAATTTCAGTGATAAGGACTTTGTCTTGGTCGTCATTGAGCTACAGGGTAAGGTTTTGTGGGTTGCTTCAGCATACATGCCGTATGACGACCTCCTACCTTCTTCTAAGTTGAGAGAAGCCGTTGCAGTAGCAACGTCTTCAGGTACTAGTATAATCCTCGGGTGCGACTCAAATGCACATCAAGTTGTCTGGGGTAGCACGGACACGAACGAACGAGGTGAACTGCTTCTGGAATATATCCTAGGAACAAATCTCCTTATTTGCAATGTGGGTTCCGAGCCTACTTTCGCTACCAAAAACAGGCAAGAGGTACTGGACATTACTCTGGCATCGGAGGATATCTTGCATTTAATAACAGGCTGGAGAGTGTCGGCAGAGCACTCCTTCTCTGATCACAGTCACAGGTATCTACAATTTAGTCTTGCTGCGCATTCTGAAGTGGCTCAACGCACTGTGAACCGTAGGAAGACAAACTGGACTACATATCGAGAGTCTCTTTTAGAGGAGCTTCCGTTGATTCCTAATATTTCAGCACTGAGCGAGATGGATGATATGGTAAACGTCTTCACCGAAGCGATGAAGACTGCGACTATAGCATCCTGCCCTGTCAGTTTACGAGCAGGAAAGAAAAAACCTACTTGGTGGAATTCTACGATTTCTGAATTAAGAGTTACGAGTAGGAGAAGCTTTAATAAGGCTAAGGCCTCTAAACTCAAATCGGACTGGCATTCATACAAGAAACATCTAAATTCTTTCAAAAAAGAACTAAGAAGCGCTAAGCGTAGCGCTTGGAGAGGCTTCTGCGAAAGCATCGAAGGGGCCTCGGAGACATCCAGATTAAGGAAAGTCTTAGCATCCCACCCATCTATGCCAAGCTTTCTACAGAAAGAAGACGGATCATGGACGTCTTCTTGTATCGAAACTGTCGAGTGTTTAATCGACACACACTTCCCTGGAAACTCAGCCGTCGCTCTTCATGATCTTCCCTTAACTCATAGAGGGTCTTGCGATACGGCTTCTATTCTCAACCGTGAGAAAATAATTTGGGCGATCACAAGCTTTGATCCCTGATCAGCCGGGCCTGATGGTATTATCCCTGCTGATTTGCAAAAGTGTATAGACATCACGTACCCTTGGATAGTACGCATATTTACTGCATGCCTGAACTTAGTATACATACCTCGCTTGTGGAGAGAAGTGAAAGTCACCTTTATTCCCAAAACGGGTAGAAGTTCGCATGCAAGGCCAAAGGATCTCCGGCCTATTAGCCTTTCATCCACCATGTTGAAATCACTAGAACGGCTAATCGACATTCATGTTAGAGCGACGATCCCACAAAACCTATTATCCATGTCACAACATGCCTATTGCAAAGGGAGCTCTGTCGATACAGCTCTACATTCGTTAGTCAGTTTTATAGAAACATCTATTCATCACAAAGAATACACGATGGAGGTCTTCTTGGATATTGAGGGTGCTTTTAACAATATCAAGCCCACGGCGATTACGGATGCTCTTCGGAATCTACATGTTGACGATTCTATATGTACCCTCGTGAATATGCTACTTACCACGAGACGCATTCAGAGTAGTCTGGGTGCCTCCTCTGTCTGCAGATATGTTTGTAGGGGCACTCCACAAGGAGGCATCCTATCTCCTTTACTCTGGAATATAGCGATTAACCAATTGCTTCTTAACCTGGAAAGTATCGGATGCAAAGTCACAGCTTATGCTGATGACGTTGCTATAGCTGTTAGGGGCAAGTTTCCTGACACTGTTGCGGGTTATTAGAGAACGCCCTGACTATCTTAACTGGGCTAACCTCAGTGGCGTGGGAATTAACCCAGCAAAAACGGACTTAGTCCTCTTTACTAGGAGGCGCACGATTCCTACTATTACCTTGCCTAGACTAGGGGGCACACAACTAGAGTTGTCCGACACGGCCAAATTTCTTGCTCTGATTTTAGACAAGAAATTAAAATGGAAACCCAACATTGAAGAAAGGGTGAATAAAGCTACTGGCACTTTACTCATGCAAGAAAGCAATCGGGAAAACGTGGGGCCTGCAACCAAAAGTTGTGTATTGGTTGTACACAGCTATTGTGCGGCCTATTCTACTTTATGGAGTTAGCGTGTGGTGGACAGCACTAAGTACCGCCACCTATTATAAGTTGCTCGTCAAAGTTCAAAGGCTGGCTTCTCTTCTCATAACTGGAGCTTTTCATACAACACTTTCACTGGGACTAGAGATAGTCCTGGGACTACTGCCACTGGGCGTCTTCGGTCAACGGATGGCGGCATGCACGGCGTTGCGTCTTCGTGAAACTGACCTGTGGCGAGCGCTGGACTATGGGCACTCAACGATTCTTCGCAACTTCAACCTGCCCCCAACAACTGACTACACTGTTCCCAAATACATATTTGGAAGAAACCATTGTAGCCTGATCCCGTCAAGGGAAGCGTGGGATAATAGCATATCCCTCCCTAGTGCATCCATTGCAATTTATACTGATGGTTCGAAGACGGACGCAGGAGTGGGTATCGGAATATACTCTGAGGAACTGAACATTAACTTGTCTCTCAGTCTCCCTAACTTCTGTAGTGTTCTACAAGCAGAGGTCTCAGCGATTTTGGAGGCCCTAAATTGGTTGGGTAGGTACGTCGTCACAGGAAGGAACGTTATACTCTTCACCGATAGTCAGGCTGCTATTAGATCACTTGAATCAGTGCTAACCACATCAAAAATCATCGAAAGTGCCGGTTAGTACTGAGAGAGATGGGTCGTTTCTTCGATATTACGCTATACTGGATACCGGGTCATAGTGGCTTCGAAGGGAATCGACGCGCAGACGACTTGGCGCGACTTGCGTCAGCTAGTGCCGCTGAAGGCGATCGTTACAATATAAAAACGCCATCTGCTGCTTGTGCAATGGTAATAAAAACCGCTGTTGAACGCAGGGCCAATGCAAGATGGACCTATGGTTGTACTTGCAATACGACGAGGTTGATATGGCCAAAGCTAGATTTTGTTCGATCAACCATATTACTGTCCTTGGACAGAAAGCATATTCGGAATGTAGTGGGGGTTATAACGGGGCATTGTCCTATTGGAAATCTTGCTAGAAGGCTCCGAATTCCCCACAATGACTTCTGTAGAAGCTGTGATGACGAGGAGGAGGAAGAGAGCGTACATCACTTACTCTGTCAATGTCCTGCTTTGGCCGAGAAACGAAACCGTTATCTTGGTTCCAGGTATTTTTATGATACGGACGATCTTCGTGATGTGATCCCAATACTGCTCAACAAATTCATTGTTAGCACGGGGTGGTTCTCCGCTTAATAGGTTATTAGATTCGAATTCTACAGAGGTATCACAACGGACCAAGTCTGGTCTAAGTGCGCTGGGGATAAACTCAGCAGCCCCTTTACCTAACCTAACCTAAAGCTAGTCAAACCGACCTATATCATCACTTTCCAATTTGCAAAATGCTCTCGTCCAATTTTCAAAATGTTGCGGTTTTCAAATGGAGGCAGCTTTCATCCTGAGCAGAATCGAGAACGCTATACAAAACTCATAGGACAAAATTGTAGAGCTTACAAGTATTTTTCTCTGCAATCTTGCACTGGTTTTTGAAAAAACGCAACACGAAAGCATCCAACTTTTTTCTAATGATTCTTCTGAATTTTCACCAAGTGCCTCGAAGGATTTGTGCAACGGGACAATTTAATCGGTTAAGTATAATCGATAACCATTCTCAGGCGGCAGCGCCTTCTGCCTTCATGGACCTTCCCGGCGCTCTCTGGTAACGGTAGTGAGTAAAACCTCTAACGGTTAAGACATATCACTTGTGATACAACATTTAGGAAAAGTGCAACTGCACCAAAGAGATGTATTAAAAATTTTGGCATTACTTAACATTATATTTAACCTCCCAATCCACATCCGAGACATCCCCATGACGACATCCCCATGCCGTTCCTTTTACGGTTAACTTTATCATAGTCGCTGTGACAACTCATACCTAGAAAAATATCAAGTCAAGAATCCTGAAACGAAAACCTCAGATTGGACGAAAAAATCAACACCACAAACGAACAACTGGCTACTCTGTCGGATTCTGGGATGTATTCTTCCTTGCCTAGTTATTTATACCGTAGCGTTGCTTGGCCTGCGGGGTAGACACATCGCCCGTTTTGGCGGTAAGCCTAGCCTATTTCTTGGATCCTGTCATTGCCGAGACCAATGCGTTGTTGTTGCTTTTTTATTTGAAACATCCAGGATTTCAAATTTTGGAATGTACGCTCCCTGAATAGGTCGGGGCCTTAAGGGCTCTCCAGGTAGAAAAATATACAAGCTGATCATAGTTGCAGTTCAGCACACTAAATAGCTCAAAAGAGAGAAAGTAGCATACTATTTTTGCGATTGGTAAGAGAATGAGGACAAGGAGTTTGCCCTTCATCATGAATATAGGTAAGGAAATTCCGCAAATAAAAATCAGGAATTTCCCATAAACTAGTTTTTGTTAAAAATTTCGCTGACATTCGGTTAAAAAAAGAGAATATTTACATTTTTTAGAAATTCATAGTGAAACCAATGTCCAAAACTCATCGCTCCAATACAAAAAGCCCCACGTTTGTTATTCAGAAATAGGTAATAATTATCAGCAAAAACTCTGCTAGGAAATAGTATGGATGGCTGAAAAATGAATCATACTCCTAATTCAGTTCCCGAGAACTGTTTTCAAATGTTGACAACGCTAATCAAGGCGTTACAGTAAAAAAAAAAAAAAACTGCTGAGCACGCCAATACTGTTACGCTTTTCCATTTTTTATGTAGTTCATTTAAATTTTGCGACTCGCCGGACCACGATCTATCGCAAAAAAATGAGCAATTTTCACTGAAATTCGCATATATTTCGTAAAAACGAAATTTCCGTAGCTCTAATCATGAATAATCAACTCGAGGAGCACGGGTTCCAACTAGCGGCTATGTGCGATCATGAAGTCCTCATTCATGTGCGTGTCCCTACCGGAAATGAAGCAAATGATATCAAGGATTTCTACAATATTCGCCACTCGTCCATCAAACGTTCATAAGCTTTACATGCTTTTCTTAATTGATCTGTAAATATATGACGAGTACACCGTGAAACAAATCCCACTCGTCCTTACCAGCAAGAGATGGGCTTTAAATGCTTTAGACGTCCGATCCTATTGAGGAGCGAACAGCAATTATGAGTATTCCGAAGACGGCTTAAAGCTTCTTTATTACATAAATTTAAGAATCAACCCGGCCAAAATCTACAGGTCGCAGAAAGTAATGTGTAATGTCAGTCTTATCTGACTCGTGAAAATATCATTTTAGAGATAGCTTTGAGCCCTTTAAATCGGCTAGGTCTGATGGTAGTATTCCTGCAGACATGCAACATAGACGGCAAACATCATGCCACAGTACTCGTACATTCCTCTCCTCGCGTCTGGAGGGAGCAAACGACTAGCCTGCCTAGGAATCATACTACACTAGTGCCCAACTTAAAAACTTTTTCACGCCCCTACAAACACATACTCATCCGGAAAACTAAAATCGTTCTCACCGCCATTATAAACCCTGCAACGTTTGTTACCTGAGAATCCTAGTTTACAAATATTCACCCTCAATATCTCAGACAGGAAGTAATATGCTGATGGCACCCCATGCTCGATATCATGAGCATTAAGTGAATCTTTGATAGTTCCAAGGCCGAGCACGGCGTAGGTCCTAGAGTCCTTAGTCCTAGCACAAGGATCTGACTTGCAATAGTGGTTCGGCCAAGCGTTTTTCAAGTTGAAATTTTTTGCCAGAGATATACGATAAGGGCGCACATATTGCTATTTTTACGGATAGTCAGACTGCAATCCTGTCCTTACAGAATTTCATTTAAATTCGTTAGTAAGTACATTGACTATTTTCGGCATTCGCATAGTTCCGTCTATTTATTGGATGCCAACGGCAATGAAAGAGCGGTTGAACTTGCCAGACAAGGTTTAGCCTCTCTACTTACCGGTCCATTTGACTTAGTTGCAGTGCTATTAGGTGTGTGATGAAAAACTGTTCTCCAAGCCTTAGCCTGAACTACTGGAGTGAGTGTCCACATTCAGGATAAAGAAATGGGTTGCCCCTTCGGCTAGTCGAACTCTAAGCTGCTGCGCAGAGCAGATATAATATTTTTTGTCGGGTATCATGGGAGACGAATCACATGTGTGCAGAATAATGCCTGAACCGATATCAATCAACACTGCATGACCGACACGGATAAGAACATTTTTGTCTAGACTCACACTTTTTTTGTTTACCATTTTATAAGGTTTGAGCTCACGAAAGGGCAGCATGCTAAGGAACACAGAAATTCATAGGGACTGGAACCTGAATACGAAAACTTACTGATATTCATGAGTATTTTAACAAACTGCGAATTTACTGTTGAAAAAACAACAGTTGTTGTTAACAACAAGATTTAAAATTGAAATAGATTCGTACTAAACCAAACACAAAAGCGACTTGAACTTGCTCCATGACTTTCAGTAAACAATTACAAATTGCCAGAAATCTTACCCTGTCTGTTTGTGTAGCTGTATTAATACACTCCTTCTCTGAGATCGATGTTGCTACGGATACAGTTGATCTTTCCGATTCTAATCGGTCTATTAAATTCTTTTGAATGCGTATTGTTCTATCACGATCATCTAATTGTCCCTATAAAATGAATCAAGTATTTTATTACGATTAGTTTATTTTTTGAAACCTATATGACCATTAAGAATTTTAATGTTATTGTTAGAACTAAACGGTTATAGAATATAAAATCAAAACGGGTTTTGCAACGTTAAAATATTAAAATAAATTAATTACAGAACTTAATTTTCTTAAAACTTTATTCCCTTTTAATAAAAATAGAATACAACATTATGGAACGTAACGTAAGATATTGTAATAGTATTTAAAATTTGATATACGTGCTCTGAGTTTACATTTCGTAAGAGAAATGAGAATAATAAATCTTTGGTGAGAATACTAGAATGTATGTATAGGGGGGTCTTTAAAACTATTGAATTAAATTAATACATATTTACATGCTGTTCTATCTACTAGTCTATATTCAGTGGGAATATTCAATGTTGAATAAAATTTTTAAATCTAACATAAAATATTACAAATGAAACGAAACCATAAAAAAAAACAAATATTTAAGTACATATAAAAGTTTAGTTTTTGTTTGCGGATTTACCTTAAGGTAAAACCAACACGAATGGTAATCAAAAGCAAATTTACAGTTATATCAACCAAACGTGGTTACATTATATAATTTAGTAGAATTACGGCTTCTTCCATAAAAATAACTTAATATGTACATTATATTATTGAAATAAAACGGAAAATAAACGACGTGCATATACCTGAAGATAAACAACCTGTCTTCGTAGATCGGCTAACTCCTGTCTAGGATCATCGGCTATTGACGAAGTCAGGCTACTTAATTCTTTATCGTCGGCCGTCGATTGACTGCCGTCTAAATCACAAGACGGAAAAATTTTCCCATTACTTTGTTCGAATGGGTTGAGAGTTTCAGTCTGTTGGATAGAAATGAAAATAAATAATAAGTTTATTGTTAAAAATGTACAAATAAATTTTGTGATAAAAGTTGTTGCGTAAGCGACAACCTTGATTTTTGTAATTTGCCGGGATCGATAATGTATTAAGGGTGTAGTATTGTATTACCACGTAGATCCACGTATAAAAATAAATATTTTCCTTTTCCTTTGAACGAATTAATTTCGGGCAGCGCCCATCATCGGGGTATTTTTTATAAAGCTGTTAATATAGTAAACGAAACGGTAGTAAACACGATCTTTGAATTTTATTCGTGGATTTACGAAGTAATACAACACCACACCCTTAATACAGATAAATGTCTAAGAGGTTGCGTTATTTTAAATAAGCATATAGTATATATATATAGCCGTTCGCGAGCGAGACCAATGGCCTATCCGGTACAACCTTCAGTTGTATTAATTGTACGATGAGCTGGAAGTATCGAAAATCGTGAAGCTTCAACGTCTGCAATGGGCGGGGCATGTACAACGGATGGACGATAATCGCATGCCAAAGAAAGTTAGGAACGCACAACGAATTGACGGAGCGAGGTTGCGTGGAGGACCGAGAGCTCGCTGGGAGAACTCCGTAGGTGAAGACGCCCACCAGCTGCTGGGCTTCCGAAACTGGAGGACAAGGTCACGTAACCGCGACAATTGGAGGTCAACGATTCAGGCGGCCAAGGCCCGACGTCGGGCTATCGTGCCACATTGATGATGATATAAAAATTACACTTAAATATATAAAATCTGACGCGGCAGGCCAACTTTAAATCTAGCACGCAAATGTTTTAGCGAAATTCTATTTACATTATCTTGACGACTTTTTATAGAGATGTTGAGTTTGAGATCCTAAACATGCCCTGCCGAGTTATTAATCCCCATAAATGGATACTCGATTGACAAATGAGTGATAGCACAGTTCTTCACATGGGTCGCAAACTCAGAAACCACAATAAAGTGAGTCCACGTACAGTGGGACTCGAATCCACGAGTCTGTGCTTCGAAGGTAAGCGTGCCAAACCGCTACAGCAACCAGACTAGGAGAAAATTATACTTAAATTATTATTATTGTGTCGTAATGAGTTCATTTTAAGTTCTGGTTCCGTGGTGTCAGCAAAGACCGGGCTATAGACCCCAGCTCCACGTATCGTCGATGCAAATTACACCAGCACGAGGATAGTCCAACTAAACTGTAATGGACTCCAGCACAAAATCGATGAACTAACAGCACTCATGGACAGACACCACATCCAAATAGCGGCAGTACAGGAAACCAAACTCAACTCTAGTCACTCACTCAGGTCATATGGGAACTACAACGTCATCAGACGTGATAGGAACGCAGGAGGAGGTTTGGCTTTCCTCATCCACAATAATTTGCCATACAGCGTCGTTGATGTCACTTCCGCCGATAACACCTTGGAGCAGCAAGCGAAAATCGTCAAATCAGGAAATATTGACTTTGAAATCTACAACATATATATTCCACCTGTCTCCAGCTGTCCCACCGGTTACAAAGTCAATATCAGCCCTCTATTAAATATCGCCTCCTACTTGGTGATTTCAACGCCCACCACGATTTATGGCATTTCAACCTTCAAAACGACACCAGAGGTAACATCATCGCCGACCAACTGGATGATTCGGATTTCTGCCCTTTAAATGACGAAAAACCGACCCGTATCACTGGATCCTGCACAAGTTCACCTGACATTTCCATCGCCAGCCCTGGACTTATTAATGACATCTCATGGGAGCCAATCCTCACAACATCATCTGATCACCTGCTAATTATACTGACTCTGGATATGCCGTCGAAATTCATCCATCCCGATAAGAAGACGTGCACCAACTTCAACAAAGCTGACTGGGACAGCTTTAAAAGGTTCACCAACGAGGCTTTTGCTAGTCTCACCGCCCCAAGTGATGTACGTATAGCTGAAAAACAAATTAGACGAATTATTCTCACTGCAGCTAAGAGATACATTCCAGCAGGCCGCATTCCCAGCCTAAAACCCAACTTCCCAACATCTGCGGCTAAATTGGCAAAAACTAGGGATCAACTCAGAAGTGCAGACCTAAGTGACCCACGGGTAAACGACCTTAATGACATCATAGTCAAACAGGTCAACCACCACAGGAGAGGCATATGGCAATCACATCTTAGAAAACTAAATTCCAACACTGGTGTGAGCAAACTCTGGAGCACGGTTAGAAACCTATCCAACACCACTGAAACTCAAGGGAGGGTTTCTATCAAGTTTGGTAACTCAACCGTGAGCGACGATAATAAATGCGCAAACCTATTCAATAAACAATTCGTCGAACACCCAACTAAGGAAAGAAAAATAACAGGCGCGACAATCCAACATTGGACTAAGGCCGCAGGATGTGTTAGTGACATCCTATTTCCAAGATCTAACTAAGGATAAACTCAAGCGCAAAAGTTGATGAACATCTCCAAATCACCTCTACAGAAGTTGCAATAGAATGCCAAAAACTCAAAAGCACTTGGTCCAGAAGGTATAGCAATGATCATGCTCAAACACCTCGACACACCGGCCATAGAGTATATCACTGCCACGATGAACCTTTCGTTACGAACATTCATCATACCAGAAATTTGGAAGAGAGGCCGTATCATACCGTTACCCAAACCTGGTAAACAACACTCCATAGGAGAATCCTACCGACCAATCACGCTTTTATCCCCTGTGGCGAAAATATTGGAATCGCTGATTCACAAGACTCTTGCGACGCACATACAACTCGCTAATCACCAACACGGCTTCCGAAAAATGCACAGCGTCACCACTGCACTAGACCGAATCATGTCTAAGGTCTTCAATGGGATCAACCAGCCCCCGCCGTTTAAGCGTACCATTCTTGTGGCTTTAGATCTGTCGAAAGCGTTTGATACGGTGAACCACTCGCTCCTACTGACGGATCTCCGCAATTCATCCACACCGCCGCATATAGTCAAATGGATCGCAAACTACCTTGCCGGACGTCAATCCAGCACCGAGTTTAGAAATGGGAAATCTAAACTAAGAAGGATAAAACAAGGCGTACCACAAGGCGGAGTACTTTCCCCCACCTTGTTCAACCTATACATGTCAGGGCTTCCCACCCCACCTGAAGGAATCGACATTGTATCCTATGCTGACGACTATGCACCATAATGACATCTGGCAACGACATTCCCGACATGTGCGATCTCATTAACGGTTACTTGGAAGAGCTCAACCTTTTCTTCAACAACAAGAACCTAATGCTATCAGCGTCCAAGTCCTCGGCCACACTCTTTACCACATACAACAAAGAATTCAACCAACGGCTTAACATCAGAAGTAAATGACACTGAAGTTCCCACTATCCGTCACCCCAAAATTCTTGGCGTCACAATTGATAATCACGGCCTATTCAACACCCATGCCGACAACATTAGTGACAAAATGAAGGGGAGAAACAAGATCTTGAAGTCCCTTGCTGGCAGCAAATGGGGCACAGATAAGGAGACTTTACTCACCACCTACAAAGCCGTGAGTCGTTCTGTGGTAAATTATGCAGCACCGATATGGACAAATAACCTATGCAAAACCAACTGGAAACGGATTCAAACATGCCAAAATGCAGCCATGCGTACCATTACTGGATGCGTTCGCATGTCATCTCAAGACCACCTGCACCAAGAAACTAAGCTGCTAGATCTCAAGGCACACAATGATCTCCTGGCTAAGCAATATCTTGTTGGTTGTTATCGAAGCCTACACCCAAATCATGACCTCATGGACAAAACCCCACCACCACGTCATGTAAGACGTTCGTTAAGGGACATGGAAATGGAAGTCCAAAGGTTTAAACGAGTTCCTCTCGACAACTCCAACATATACAAGGCGGCCCTTAATCAACTGCACACCAGCGAGGTAACCAAAGCCACAAATAGGCTATCCGTAAACCGCGTCCTTCGCGCTCGACCACCCGACATCTCAGCCGACGAACAACAAACAAACATTTGTCCAGCATATGGAGCCAGCCCACACAACGTGGATCATATATTTGACTGCACTGCCGCACCTACGCATCTAACACCTATCGCACTATGGGATAACCCCATCGAAGGGGTCTTCTTAGGTTTTGACCTTGAGGAGAGGATGCCTACGATTTATGAATGATGATACAAGTTCCCCCCTCTCTTGCGCCGCTACAACAACAACCGGGCTATAACACAGTAATAGTGACCTCGGAGCCTAATCTTCCCAGTAGAAGTCCGTGATGGTAGCGCGGAGAGGGCTTTATTCCAGCGGCGAAGCGTGCATATAAGCCGATTCCTCCCGGCTTCCCTTTACAATTTTGAAATTTACCAGTCAAACCACAAATTTATAGTTTAATTACAGAAAGATAAATATTATCATTTTGCCGTAGGGCTATTTTTACACATTCAAAACCTACATGGAATGACTTCATACAAAACTATTCAAAGCGACTAAATATTTACTTCATCCACTCAAGTTTCAAATCAGAACATTGACACCTGCAGGCCACCATGCAAAGCACATTATCAACATTATATGGTTTCCGTGTACCCACGTTTTCAACCCCGATTAAATTTTGCCATCATACAACGTTTATACTCAACATTTTATTTCTCTAGTATACCGGCAGTGATTCCCCTACCTCTGTTTGAATAAGATTTCAGGGTTCGCGCGCAGTCTAATTGGAAGAATTCCACTACGATACATATTTAAATAAAAGCCCGTGCGTCGGTCAGCAGAGCAGAGGAAATAATCCCCAGAGATGCCTGCTTGCTGAAGAGTTCAGTGGCACACATATTTCGAAATGTGTATGTTTAGCAGTGATGTCAACTTTAGTTACATTTCAGTAATCGGTTATAATCGTTACATTTGTTTTTAGTAATCGTAACTTTGTAATCGTTACTTAGTAATCGTTGCTTTTAAAGAAACACGTAAAAAACTACAACGACAACCGACTCGAATGCGATAGTCCTCTTATTCACGGTTCGTCGCCGACATAGTATAGAGATGGTAGGAGGACTTGTACTCATCTTTTGCACTGTTTTACACAATATTAAATATGCGAGACAGGCGGAAACCCAATCGTATCGCTCGGCCGCAAATTGTAGAGATATCGACCATTTTCTAATGTGCATGGTACGAAGTTAATCGTCAATTGCTGTGGTCAGCATCTTGGCTGACGGTTATCTCTGACTGCACTAACGGGTAATAGGCTTCGACAACTCTAGGCAATTGTGTAGGGAATCCGCTGACATCGCTCGTGTCGCTCCACCAAAGCATTGCAGAGATATCGACGGATCTCCGAAGTAGTACGAAGTTGACTGTGGAATTGCTGTTGCCGATATTCGGGTTGACGATTATCTCTTACCACCCTGTGAACTAATCGGGAAACAGGCTTCGATACCTTTTAGGAAATTTTGTGCCGAGTCAAGCATCTCCTCGATCATGTCCCTCCCCCCCAAAGGATTGCAGAGATATATCGAGGTATTTCCGCACGAATACCAAGTCGATCTTAAAATTGCTGTGGCCAACATCTAGGTTGACAAGAGGGGCGTTTTGTGAATTATTGTACTTTGACGGTTATCCCTGACACCCCTTTGAGCTGCGCGGCAAAAATGCTCCTTTAGAGAATTTTGTTGCGAGTCCAGTGACACCTTGATCGTGTCGATCGGCTCAAGGATTCCAAAGATATCGTCGGATTACGGAAGTCGTACGAAGCTGATTGTGAAATTGCTGTGCGCCAATATCGAGTTTGACAGTTATTTCTGACCCCCCTGTGGACTGACCGATAAAGAGGATCCGTCGACCCATTAGGCAATTTCGTGGTGAGTCCAACGACACCTCTATCGTATCGCCACGTTAAAGGATTGCAGAGATATCGACGGATTTCCGAAAGAATACGAGGTCAATCGTTTCGTTCATTAATAGCACGATAGGAAATCGTGTTGGCTCGAGACTTGCGCACTGCGCTTCTACCTACTACTCGGTCTGCTCGATAACTCGGACTGCTCGATTACTCGAACTGCTCGATTACTCGGTCTGCACGCATGGTATGATTATCTACTCTCAGGTAGAAGCGCAGTGCGCAAGTATCGAGCCAGCACGATTTCCTATCGCAAACTATGAACGAAACCGCGTAATCTTTCGGAAATCCGTCGGTATCTTTGCAATCCTTTGGCGTGGCGACACGATCGACGTGGCGCTGGACTCGCTACAAAATTGTCTAACGGTTTGATGGATCCTCTTTTTCGGTCAGTACACAAGGGGGTCAGAAATACATACTGCATATTGGCACAACTTAAGATCGACTTCGTATTCTTGCGAAAATCCCCCAATATCTCTGCAATCCTTTGGGGGAGCGACACGGTCGAGGTGTTGCTAGACTCACCACAAAATTGTCTAACGAGTTGATGGATCCTCTTTTTCGGTCAGTGCACAGGTCAGAGATAACTGTCAACTGTCAAACTGGATATTGCCCACATTAATTTCACAATCAGCTTTGTACTACTTCCGATATCTTTGGAATCCTTGACCCGATCGACACGATCAAGGTATCGCTGGACTCGCAACAGCATTCTCTAAGAGAGCATCTACCCCGTGTAGCTCACAGGGATGTTAGCGATAACCGTAATGATTAGATATCAGACTGTATACTACTTGGTAAGCTCGTTTCTTGTGTTTGTGCCTGAGTACATACAGGTACATACGAGATTGCTTTGTTTGTTCGTTGTTCGGTACATATGTAACGACTACTTTTTGCACTCGGTAGTCGTTACTTCCGATACTTTAGTAACGACTACTTAAGTAACGGGTAGATACTTTTTTGACATCTCTAATGTTTAGTAATATGCCCGAATTGCTTACCATTGTCGGTGCTATGGACTGCCGCTTTCATTAAAAAGGTAAGCCGGAAAATTCGGGCTTAAGGTATGTACTGAGTTCACCTAGCGAAAAACTTGCATATATGTCTCCCGTGAAAACGGTGCCGTGGAGACTTGCTTTTTATTCACTCAATTTAAGGTAAATGTTCACTCGCGTTCTGATTGATTGTCGATGACATCTTTTCATTGTGAAATAAAGTGCAACTGCATTATTTTCGCTTGCGAAATGTCAAAAAACGGTGTGGAGACTTTAATGTGAACTGAGTACCACCAAGCGAATCCGATTTCACGATCATAAAAATGTTGACAGTATTTGCATGGATTTCACGTGAACTGACGATGTTAGTACCTACTCTTATGGACTGATGTTAATGAATGTCCAGAATACGGAGGCATTTAAACAGATTCCGCAACTGAGCAATGTTCTCCAGATTGGCGGTCATAAAAGGATGCATGCGCATATAAAAAGACGATTAATGTGCGAAAGTCGATAGTTGCAATCTGATTATGACGCGTTGTGGGTTGGGTGGGTGGTGGTGCAGATAAATTGGCAAATAAGGTGTAGATCTGTTTGATGCTGAAAGGTATTGGACTATTTACGATATTTTCAGATGTAGGAAGTTAACATTTAGGAGATTAGTTTTTGCTTACTTTTTCTCTCAAGATCTCGAAGGACAAACATGTAGTGATACTGCTCTGCAAAAGACAATTGTAGTCATAAAGTGGCATTAACCCAATCCAAAGCTGCATCATCAGCTATTGCTTGATCCACCGCTCTCTGTGGATAGCGTAGTTATATTGCCCATGTGCTCTCGACCACGATGCAATTTTGTTTTCCACATTATCAAATGCTCCAGCCGTACAAACATTTTAAAATTAGAAAATGTTCAAGTGCGTACATGCTTTTGGCTTCACAAACATGAGACAATTTTTGTGATGTTATGTATGTCATAACGGGTAAATCGAGATGATATATCACAACTAAAGAATTGAGTCGAGGTAGTTCTCTACATCGAAAACAGCGCACTGTTCAGAGAATTAGCTTTACATTGACTTGATCATCCGATAGCGATTTTGCCTCTCCTGGTGGCAATCAAGGAAGCACCTGATGAGACGCGTAGCCCTATTAAGGTCGCATTTAAACAACCTGTTCTAAGCACCATATTTGTTTAATGCATGTTTTTATTACTGAAATTGGGCCTGGTCATTGAGTTGCTATAGAAATCTCATCACTAAAAAAAAAAACAAAAACAATTCATCCAAGAGCTGCCATTAAAATACATATATAAGTATGATCTGGGATGTGTTTTACTTTAAGAACTATTGTTAAAAAACCTTAGACAAATGTGTCCCTAACGATACTACGAAACATATTTAGAAGCGGATGGAATCGGAGCATAACGTCAAAGGGATGCCAATTTTAAAGATAATGGAGCTGTAACACATTATCATAGGACTTCGGAAGAAATTATCACCCCCTAACCGTAAGTTAAAATATCCAAAAACCTATATTTCAAATGTGTTCAAGAGGTTAAATGTTACTACTAAAACAATGCCCGAAGGTCGTTCCAAATTTGATTGGAACAGAGGCCATTGTAGCCTCATACGAGGAAAACTGCACTCTCAGTAGAACGAAGGACAACAAAGGAGTTACCTGGTGGACTCCTAAGTAATCACGGTCAGTAGAACGAAGGACAACAAAGGAGTTACCTGGTGGACTCCTGTGTAATCGCGGTTATGGAGGCTCACAAGGCTTTAAGAGAGCAGAAAGAAACGGGGAGTGGGACGTGTATCGCTCTCAACTTCACGAATGCAATAAAAAAATCAAGTCTGTCAAAGTGAACTAGTGGGCCCAACTCTGCGAAAATGTCGAATGTACTAACAAAGCTATGGGACTCCATCGAGTTAAGGTTAAAAAGAACACTGAGCACCGAAGCAAGAGTTCCAGATAAAAATCCACGCAATAGAAACTTGTGCTGAACTCTATTTAACTATATATAAACAACCGAAAAGCGAATATCTTCTCAGACAGAAGCTTCTTTGAAGCCATAGCTAATTACACCCGCACGTCAAGACTTGTTCAGTGCTGCCTGAAGACCCTGACAGAATAACACTGGTCTGGGTTTCAGAACATATGGATAACACACGAAACAAACAGAATGACGAGTTGGCACGCACAGCCGCAACATCGTACGTTCGGAGTGGCATATCCAGACATGGACGACATCGCTTCGGCTTCAATTGACCAACCCAGTCGTCAGGCATAGTACCTATGGCTTCAGTGCTGCGAACCCCCTACGGGTTCACATCCCCCCACAATCTATCTATCCGAAATCTTTGAAAACGCAAAAAATAGAAAACTGACTGTGGTGGTGCCTAATTCGAATTGGCACCGACACCATCGGAAACGATTTCTAGAGAATCATCCGGCAGCAAGAGTAGTGATCGGTTCGACGATAAGGCTTTAGAGAGTCAACACTGGATGCTGTTCTCACGCAATATGACTCCAAAAGGTACTTGTACTGTAGAGCCCCCCTCCAAATAGGTATGGACACAAGAAGTACGTAGTAACTTCAGGGGTTTTACAGATGTCATTGGCTATTTCAGGAACCATAATAATCATAGGATAAGAAGAATGTTATTGTCCAGGGTGGTAACATTTAGTTTGATGCATGTCGTGCCCGTTTGGGCGGTTGCATAGTTGGGCAGCTATGCTAAGCCAGCTAAGGTTCATAGAAAATGCAGACTTAGCTACTTTGCAAAAAGCTGCTTATTTTGGGCTGGAATGGGAATGAGATTCGGGTGGACGGAACTAACAGAGACACCGCATTGTGAGAAAATATTGAAAGGCTCGGCTTCTTGGTAATGTGGCCACATCTATTGGATGATTAACAAGTCGATGGAGGACACGCATGTGGATAACCCCATATTATGACAAGGTCAATCATTTAATCCAATTTATGTCATGGCGATGGAAAACATTTGCACCGTTTAAAGAGGCAAGAAGCTCAACAAAAGCCAGCAAACGAAGCGCTATTTTATGAAAACCGATTCTGTAAAGTACTATCTAAAGTGGGTCCCGTGAAGGCGCAAAGAGAGGATCTCTTCTTATTCTTTTACAAGTTCATTAATGTGTGCGACTGTCCATTCATGTGTATGGTTCGTCGTTGCTCTCGTCCGAGATGTCGGGCTGCTGTGATAGGCTTTTTCCAGGCGAACCATTTTAGTTCGGACACATGTTTTGGATATCCGGGTTTATTGGAGACAGACAGAGTTCAGGCGCGAAGAGTAACCCGATCTTAGTTAGGCTAACGTGTCGCGACGTCCTGGTGGCTCGCGGGAGTCGAATCTCCTCAGGTGAAATTGATGAAGAAAAAGCTTAGAAACATCAATAGGCATCCAGGAGCGGTGCGTAGAGCAGCATTCTGACAAAACATGGATCTTTTCATAGTTGAATCACATATGGTTCTGCATAATCAGCCGCTGCTCGACACACCGCTTTGCATGTCGCCAGTAAAGTTTCGTTATCTTTGCCTCCAGGAGCTACCAGCCAATGTCTAAAATCTTATTGCTACTGCGCATTTTATTGCAAACAGCCGTGGCAGGATATGCAGAAGATATCATGGTCTTCTTCTTCCTTGCCTCGTTCTTTATACCGCTCCATGGTTCCGCGTTGCTCGACCTGCGGTGTAGGCACATCGCCCGTTTTGGCGATAATTTCTCAGCATATTTCTACAGGCAGCTCTATCTTGGATCGTGTCATCGCCGAGACCAATGCGTTGTTGTTGCTTTTTCATTTGACACATCCAGGTGTTCTTTGGTCTGCCTCTGGCCTTGGGTCCATCAAGTGGAACTTCCATTGATATCGCTCTCTTTGCGGGATAGATAGTTGGTAATCCAACGAATTGGTTCTGCAGGAATTTTCAAATTCAGTAGATTAGCCAGTAGCATCCGGCGATTGACCGTATCAAATGCATTTGATTGGTCAAGTGCTACCAAGATAATCCTATGACATGAACGTGGCTGATTTACCCCACTCCGGATGCGAATCCAGGATTTTAGTCGTGCTGTGCATTTCTTGAATCCATGCTGGTGAGGTTCTAGATTCGCACTTTCCCCGACTTTAAGACAGGAAACACAATTCGTCATATTTTCCAGATTTCAGGGAAGACAGGCGAAATGCCTTCAGGTCCGAAGGTCTTGTAATTTTTAGCTTCCTAAACAAGGATATTGTCAGCCACACAGCTTATTTACTTTCTAATCTTGCGGTTGAACCCATTGTTGTTTTGAAAGATATTTTTAGTCGGTAGAACATAACTCCAAGCGTTCCGGATTGCTAATGATTGTGAGCGATGTATGAAGACTTACAACTGCCGCACCATTGTCAATGTAGCGCTTCGAAATAGCATCTATCGCTGTGCGTTTATTCTGTTATGCTTTAAAGACAGTTTTCCCCTAAGCCAAATGACAAGCGCAGGCTAATGCGATCCATAGATAATAGCTCTCGGATGATCTACCAAAAAATCCAAATCTGTAGTGTGCAACTCTTCATCGTTTCAAATTAACTCTATCTTTTGGATAATATTCCAGCCTCATAATTCGGTTCATAAGCTGACAGTTGATAAAATCCTTTTCATTTGAATTGATAAGTATGGACATGGGGACGATTTGGTTCCACCTATAATGCTTTCTCTGCGAAGCTAGACTGTCGTCTAGTTTAGGATAATTCACAATTGATTTCAAATAGAAAAAAATACTCATTAAAATGTTAAGTTAAATTTGCAAGGGAGCGTAAAGGAAAGCGATACTACTAAGGGTAGGCGAGTTTAAGTAGCAAAGCGCACGTAACGCACCGAAAAACTTTACTATGCAACTTTAAATTATTGTTAATAATGTAAATAAGACTTAACACAAACAAAACCATAACATTTAAAAAAATAAATAAAAAAATTAACATAACAACCTACCCTCATCAAATTTTCTTCGTCCTGGCGTTGAAAGTATAATCACGTGACAAAACGATGATACGATTGGTAGTAAGTGTGAAAAACGAAAAGTCACATGGACGCACATGCCAAACATTCACATAAAACAAAATTCAATAAAAACAAAATCATATAAAATACAAATTGTGTGATAATGTACAGAATGGCCTTTGGAACTTTGGGAGTATAATTAGTGTATGTTTGTAAGTTTCCAAAAATAATTTAAATTATGAACGCATTCTTTTGTAAAGTTTTAGTAACAAACATAAACATCAAGTGTGTATGTAAATCGATATAAAATAAATTAGGAAAACAGAAACAATTATGTAAATTTTTAAATGAAAAAAATATACGAATATCTATTTTATCACGATTTAATACCCGTTTTTCCCTAAAGAATGCGCTTAGTATGTAACAAGTTAATCAATATCCAATCAAAGGTACAAAGGACAAAACATTTAACATAAATACACAATGACAAATTAGTGTATCCTAATTGACAATTGATAAAATTCACCAGAGGACTTCTTTTACTCACATCTTGTAACACCCTTCTGAGACGAATCAGTTGCTTTTTAAAATACTGTACATCTTGTATCATCGAATTTCTGAATGACTTGTCCGTAAACAGGAGATCATCTGAAGAAACGGCTGAATGTCTACTGCCCAATGACAGTCGAGATTGTCTGTGTAGAAGACTATCCGTGGATAGAGGACTGTCCGATCCATTGTTACTTAGTTGACTCTGTTGTAGCCTTGACCTGTTGAGTAGACGGGTCGCTCGTGCAGGTAATTGTGAGCTGAAAATAAAGAAAATACCAAAATACATTAAGATAGAGCAATTTAGGACACTATATAGTAACATTACACAGTATCGACTTTATCATTTTTAGGCGGGGACGGAACTCGCCGCGTTCGACCACAGGATGTAGACGGAGTGCTTCTAGGACTCGTGCTAAGGAAGACGTTATCGGAAGTATTCAGGTCAGTTCGAACTCGTCTAGGACGAACTGGAGAGGACATTACTAATTTCAATTATTATCTGTTAAACATCGCGATTTTCCGATGAATATATAAATTACAATATTATGCTCCCAACTAGGATGGACCATGAAATCGTAACTGAACGGCAACGACGTATGTTATTTGCATATTGGCTATAGATACAGGTACTTTGTATTTAAAATGAACATATTACAATGCACTGTACATTAGAAATATCTACGGGAGGCACCGATTTTATGAAAAATATGGAGTATAAAAAACGATTCAGTCGGGAAATATACCATGTACATGACTGTCTTCAAACTGAAGAGAATGACATAATTGGCGCATTCGCACAATGCACCCCTCGGCACAACACGTATACATCCGTTCGCCATCTCACCCTCTGTGCTTACAGTTGAGTGTAGCTACAAGGCAAATTGTTGCTTACAGCTTGGAACAAAAATGACTTTTCGCTACGATGGATGATGTGTCATCGTGGATGGGAAAAACTATTGAGATCTATTGATTTACAATGAAATCAATAAATTTATCATAAAGTTTGAAAAGAAATGGAAAAGTTTTTACAATACCGGTATTTTTTTGCAAATGTGCATTTAAGATACTGTATTGTTCCAGATAGAATAGAAATTCATGTTCTAAAAATGTCCTCTTCTCGTGTAAATGAAAGTCCATAAATTTTAGTAAAACGCACTTAGTTGTGTGTCTTTTTAAAAATAGGGGTTGTATTTTTTAGAGTTTTTTAGATTTTTCAAAAAAAAACCTTATGAAATCGATTTTGTCCGTGCGTCTGTCCGTCTGTTCACTAAATAACTCGCGAACGGCTTAAAGGTACGTTGTGCTCGACACGACTGCATCGGCTCTAGCGACAGCGACTCGCTCATCTATATATATAAAAATGGACGTGTATTTGTGTCTGTTGCCAGTAAACTTCTAAACCACTGGACCGATTTGGATGATTCTTTTTTTGTTTTATCCGTCTTACATTGGAGAAGGTTTATGGACCAAAATTTGTTTTAAAATATCAAAGGAAGTGGTGGTGAATATCGAAATTCCATTTTGTGTGAGAATAAGTGATTAAACCTACTCAATTCATACGCTTTAAATTTTTATACGTGTACTAAATGAAATCGAACCGGCTTAAGGATATGATCTTTTCGAAACAGCTGGACCGATTTTTATGAAATTTTGTATATATCCTTGCTAGGTATGGTAATCGGTCGTAAACTATAGTTCATGCCCCGAAGTGCACTCCTCTTCTTTTTATCGTTATTTTACTATTTTGTACAGTAAGGGATTAAACCTACTCGATTCATACGCTTTAAATTTGTATACGTGTACTAAATCAAATCGAACCGGCTTAAGGATATGATCTTTTCGAAACGGCTTTACCGATTTTTATGAAATTTTGTATGTATCTTTGCTAGGTATGGAAATCAGTCGTAAGTTATATTTTATGCCACAAAGTCCCCCCTCTTCTTTGTATCGTTAATTTAGTATTTTGTACAGTAAGTGATTAAACCTACTCGATTCATACGTTTTAAATTTTTATACGTGTACTAAATGAAATCGAACCGGCTTAAGGATATGATAATATGACGTAGTGTAATGGAGCCATAATTATCCAGAGAAGTTTTAACTGTATTAGAGGTGGGTACATCAACTGTTAAACACTGCTTAACACTATTGAGCAACTCTGTCGAAAATTTGTAGTAGGGTAGGCACCATGGTAGGTAGGTAGGTAGGTACCATGGAACACTTGATAACGTCACTTCCAGTATAGGAAAAACTCTTAGGATTATCCTGACGATAAACTGCTTCGTTTTATACAGAAGATAGGACACATAACGGATTTTTGTTTGTTTGTTTAATCTATCTTACGCTGAAGAAAGTTTACAGACCGAGAAAATTTTGAAAGTCTCAAAGGAAGTGGCGGTAAATTCCATTTTGTCTGTATTGAATGTTTAGTTGTCATTGGGTCAAATACAGTGTAACTTAGATAAATGTGAGACCAATCCTAAGATATATTTATAAGAAGCATTTCATTACTTATTGTGCATAATTCTTATTTATTACCTATAAAATATATGTGCAAAATTATTCACTATGTATGCATCCAAAATCTAAAAAACCCTCGTATTGCGGGCGCAGCCCTCTGTACGCCGGTATTTTTTATTTAATCGATATTACTCTTAGTATATTTCCAGGTATTATAACATATTGGATTAAAGTGGTGAAAATTAATTGACAGTTGACATAAATGGATTTGTCAAGAGATTTATTAAGCCGAGCCGTTGCTTGCACTTGTGGTCGGTGAGATATAACTAAATGGAATGAGGTTAAGGTAGTTCAAGGAATAATGAGCATGATGTGCTAGTATAGTGTAATACTATAAAATTTAAAAAAAACTTAAATCCGTTTAATCAAACCACACACGTCGGAAAGTGTTTGCAAACCAGATTGGGCATACATACGCTCCCAATCAATAGGATAGTTCCACTTGAAAAATGGCTGTATCTCGAAAAGTGATAATGGTATTTTCTTCGCAATATTTTCAGTAACCTCTTGTTCTTTCAATAACACAAGGTCTCAGATCGGGAGTCCCGTTATTATTTTATACGAGAATGATAAATAACAGCAGAAATGTGAAATTTCATTAGGATAGTTCCAGAGGAAATACAACACAAAATAACGATATAAAAAGATTATAATTTTACTTTGAAAAATGTTGCTAATATGAAGTTGAACGTCCGTTGAGTGATATTAGCTAAAACAAATTTATCCGGGATAGAATTGTTTGGTGGTCTGTTCGTGAGATGGTAGGTTGAAGGTGCCATCATCACGGGCAGTGCTCACAGACAAACTTTTCAGACAAGACTCGCTATGCAAGTAAATATTTATTTATTTAATTCATTTTATTTATTTAATTTATTATTATGTGTTCCCAAAATCACTGTAAACACCTCATGTTCTCAGGCTCTGTAATCATACTGTTTCTGATAACGTCCATGGGGTTAGATATGCCTAAATCCCCGGGGTGTCAGGCGACCCATGCCCATCGGGGAAGGTGATCAGGGCGTAAATTATCATCACTAACGGAGCCTTAGGATACATTCCAATCACTTGGAAGCAGGTAAACGTAGCATTTCTGGCAAAGCCAGGGCGTGACCAAACCCTAGCGAAATCGTATAGACCAATAAGTCTAACCTCCTTCCTTCTTAAGTCATTGGAAAAGCTCGTCGATAAACATATCAGGGACAGGTGTCTGACGCATTTCCCGTTACACCAAAACCAACATGCCTACACGGAGAGAAAAAAAATAGTGAAAATTTATCAATTCCGTAGTAAATTTTACAAAAATGTAATTAATTTTGACCCCATCGCATTTGTAGTAAAATTAACTGCTCGCGTTGTGAATAAATTTATTACATTTTAATTAAGTTTACTTTCATTTACTGTAAAAGTTCACTACAACCGTAGTAATAATTTATCGTTGATAGTAATTATAGGTAACCATCTGATAATTCGAATTTCATTACAAATTAATAAAGATAACAATTTTTACAGTAATTTTTTGCCACGAAATAATGACTATCCAAAATAATAAAATTAAACCACATTTTATAGTAAAGAAACTACTGCAATTTTTATTGTTTGCTCTGCAATAAATGAAAAAAAATTGTATGCAACAGCATATTGTATTTGTTTATTAAATCCTATGAAAATTCACATATTCACATTTCAAATACATATACATATATCACATTGTCTATAATCCGGACTAAACTAAAGCAGGGTTGATCTGCACTGGAATCGATTAGAAACCATCATAATCCTCTTTTCTTTCTTCAATCAACTTTTTGTCCAAAAGGAATTTCATTTGATTCACATTCCTCTATTTGTGTCCATTCCTAGAAGGAACAATAAAATCAACAAGTTAAGTTAAAAAAAAGTTACATTCGATATAAAAATAAAGTTCGATTGCGATGCAATCTTTCAAATAATGCACAATTTGATGTATCGAGGGTTTGGATTTTAAAGTTTGTAGTGTACTACAAACTATTATTACAATCAATATGTATTTCTAAATCACCTTGTCCTTATTGTGTGTAATGAATCTCGCTTTAAACCTCATTTTTCAGACTGAAGCTGTATCGCAACTAACGGCGTCTGTCTTGTTCTTTCTACGCTTAAAATCTGCCTGCTTCCTGTAATAATATAATAATGTAATTAGAAAAATAAACGGAAAATTGTAAATGTTTGTTTACTTACCACGGATTACACGACTAAATTGAAGGATAATCCTCAAATGAATTTTCACGCCACGACACACTAACTTATTTTTCCTTACAAAAAATATTTTTTTTTTTTGACATCTATAATTTCACAAAGTTTGCCAGGAAATAGAATTCGGTGAAAATTTATTGTATTTGTAATTAAATTTTACTGAAATAGTGTGTAATAACTTTTTTCATTACAACGTAATGAAAATTATATTAGCAACCGACATATCAAATTTACAACATTTTGTAGTAAACCGATAAAACTTTATTAAGTATGCAATGAATATTAATTATTAAATTTTTAGTGAATTTTATTACTCGTTTTAATAAAATTTACTAGAGAAATTTCTCTCCGTGTAGCAGACGGGGAAATCATGTGAATCAGTACTACACCATTTAGTTGGGAAGATTGAGACCACACTAGAAATCAAAGAAATAGGGCTCGCGGCCTTCCTAGATATAGAGGGGGCCTTCGACAATAGTTCCTTTGAATCTCTTGTACACGGCGCCTCTAGTCATGGAGTTCAAAACACCCTATGTCGGTGGATAAAATCGATGCTTCAAGGACGACAAGTACATGCAAAATTATTCGGCGAAACCATGTATACAGCTGTCCTCAAAGGATGCCCACAGGGGGGTATACTCTCACCACTCCTGTGGAACTTTGTAGTGGACAGCCTACTGGTCCAGCTAAACAACACTGGCTTCTATACCCTAGGATACGCCGATGACATCAGTATCCTGATAAGGGGAAAATTTCCAGGAGTTCTTTCTGAACTCATGCAACAAGCTCTGACCCAAGTGGAGGATTGGTGTAGGAGGGTAGGCCTATCGGTCAATCCCACCAAAACAACACTAATAGCCTTCAGTCGCAAACACAACTTGGACGAGCTCAGTGCTCCAACATTATTCAACCAACAACTGCAGTTTACCACGGAGGTAAAATATCTGGGAATCACCCTGGATAACAAACTCACGTGGAACAAGCAGCTGCAAAACACAATTGCCAAAGGCAAACAGACCCTATAAGCGACAAAAAGAGCAATAGGGAAAACGTGGGGGTTAAAACCACGAATGATACACTGGATATACGAAGCTGTAGTCAAACCCCGTCTGACCTATGGCTCGATAGTCTGGTGGACCAAAATCAAGCAAAAAACAGCAGCAGCGAAGTTGGGATCAGTACAGAGACTGGCCTGCGCAAGCATAACCGGTGCCATGCACAGTGCACCAACTTTAACTCTAGAGAAACTACTAGACCTGCCACCACTGGACCTCACAATCACAGAAGAGGCAAGACTTGCAGCGTACAGACTCCAATCATCGAACATGTGGACATCACAAAGGACAGGACACTGTACGATTACAGAAACTATTGCAAACCCAATCCTAGATATGGGCAGCGACTATACCCCGGCCATGTACACCTTCGACTCCAATATCCAAACCTCAACGGTTAGGGAAGACTGGAGTAAATGGAACGACAACCATCTATCAAATCACATCGTGTGGTACACGGATGGGTCGAAGACAGACGAAGGAACAGGGGCAGGAGTTTATACTAAAACCAACAACTATTGTATCTCCAAACCCTAGTGCCTACACCGCAGGTCGAGCAACGCGGAACCATGGAGCGGTATAAAGAACGAGGCAAGGAAGAAGAAGATTGTATCTCCAAACCCCTAGGTCAATATACAACTGTGTTCCAGGCAGAACTTATAGCCATAAACCTTGCAGCGGGGGAGAGTACTCGAAAGGGATATACCAATAAGACCATATTTATTCTCTCCGATAGTCAAGCTGCTATAAAAGCCATTGCAAATCCCAAAACAACCTCTAAATTGGTTTGGGAATGTCAACAAAATCTCAAAAACCTAGCTACCCGGAACAAAGTAACTCTAAAATGGGTGAAGGGACATAAGGGGATCGAAGGAAATGAGAAAGCGGACGCCCTTGCTAGAGAGGGTTTCGAACTACCCTTAACTAGTCCTGAACCTGCAATCGGAATCAGTAAATCTACTGCCAGAACCGTTGCTAGACGATGGACCGAGGATAAATTCCAAAATCGATGGAGACTAGCTGAAGGGCTCAGGCACAGCAAGCGTATGCTGGAATCTAACTGGCAAACCAACTGCACCGAAGCCCTCAGTCTAAGTAAAACGAACCTCAGGGCAGTGACAGGCCTTATAACCGGTCATTGTACCCTACGAAAACATCTGCATACAATTGGGATCTACACACAAGACCCACTATGCCGCCTCTGCAACGAAGACGAGGAATCACCCTCGCACGTTATCTTCGAATGCCCCGCTCTTATGAGCTGGAGACAAAATTTCTTTGGGGCTCAAACTACCACAATGGGTGCACCCAAAGTAAACCTGGTTAGCTTTCTTCTAAGCCTCATACGAAGGACAGAGCTCTTAACCTGAAACATTCTCGCTTAGATGGGATATACAATAAGCCAGCAGGCTGCAGTATTGGGCGCAACCAGCCCAACCTATCTCAGCGCCATATCCATCCATCCAACGGAGCTCCTTGGATACCGGGTTACATCCAAGGGTAGCTACAACCTTACCGGAGTAAAGCGGGGGAATGCTTCGGTGGACCATTTTTTCGCCAGCTACTCGTGGGATCAACATGAATATCAACAACCAAAACAAACATCACAATCGAAGCCAAGGTGGCATTCACTGGTTTGATTGGTTCCTCTACGGAAGAAGGGTGTGGAGCCCTTAACTTAATACCTTTTAAGTATCTTCAGAAGCAGCTTTGCGTAAAGACACATTCCACACCCATGGGCACTTGCGCGAGTTGTATTTATTCCTAAAATGGGAAATCTACCTAAAGAGGATCCCAAATCATATAGACCAATCAGTCTTACCTCATTTATGCTCAAAATTAATGGAAAAACTAGGGAGCTTCGCCCCCTGCTCGCTACGCTCGCCAACCCTCGGGGGTCGAGGCTAATTTCGGGCACGGCCGAAATTTGGATATCGCTCTCCTGTATTTAATCCCCCTCCTCATTATTTTTCTTCCGTCTTGACAAAAGTTTTGAGGTTGGTTGAAATAAGTGGGCAAATAAAAATATTTACTCGGAAAATTTTATTGGGGTTGCGGGAGCATGACTCCACAGTACGATTCCATTCGTTTTAAACTTTTTTGTTGCTTTGGTAAAGACACATTAATTCAAGGTTTTGTGAAATTGGTGCAAAAAACGTTTCTTAGAAGAACCAAAATGGGGGTTGGGTTTGTATGGCCACCCCATGACCCCATGGTCAGATTTGATCAATTCTTAGATATGTTTTGTGTCATTAAGAGAAACACGTTTGTGTGTAATTTTGTTGAAATTGGTGCACAAATAAAAAAGTTTTTCTTAGAAGAACCTAATTTGGAGGGTTAGGTTTGTATGGCAGCCCCATGACCCCATTATCAAATTTGATCAATTCTTAGATATATTTTGTGTCATCAAGAGAAAAACGTTTGTGTGAAATTTGGTTGAAATCGATGCACAAACAAAAAAGTTTTTCTCAAAAGAACCTAATTTGGGGGGTTGGGTTTGTATGGCAGCCCCATGACCCCATGGTCCGATTTCATCGATTCTCACATATGTTGTGTGTCATCAGTAGAAATACATTTGTGTGGAATTTGGTGGAAATCGGTGCACAAATAAAAAAGTTTTTCTTATAAGAACCTAATTTGGGGGGTTAGGTTTGTATGGCAGCCCCATGACCCCATGGTCCGATTTTACCGATTCAAACATACAAACTGCCTGCAGCAAAAAGAAGCATTTGTGCAAAATTTCAGCTTTATAGCTTTTAAATTGGCCGAGTAAAACGCGTAGCAACAGACGGACAGACAGACAGACGGACATCGCCCAATCGACTCCCCATGTTATGCTGATCATATATGTATACTTATTATATGGTCGAAGATGCTTCCTTCAATGCGTTACAAACTTCATGACAAAGTTAATATACCCTTCGTTGACTCTACGAGCGAAGAGTATAAAAAAATCATTAATGAGCACATCAGAAAAACCACGTTGTTCAGAAACCCGCTACAACAGAATCTTCGCTTCAAAGCCTTGCAGGAGAAACTGGAAAAGCCTTTGAGGCTAAAAACACCGCGGTTGCTGCTTTCCTGGACATCAAAGGGGCATTCGACAATACAATTTAAAGAGCGCTAAGAAATAGGATGGTAGAAACTACGACTATCGGATGGATCAGCAGCACGCTTTTCTCCCGAAAAGTCGTTTAATATTCTGCTTTAAATGACCAGACATTTTTCATGCCACCCCTTTTAATTTTTTTTTTTTCAAAATAAGAACTTGACATTTTTGACATGAATTTACAAACAAAAACTATTTTTTTGCACACACTTGTATGCAACATGTAAACTATACCTTAGAAGCTTTTCATTTTAAAATTTAATTTTAGCTAGTCATTGGAAAACGTACTAGAAGTGATGGGGATTGCATACATTTAGGCGGATTTTGAAAAGCTCATTAAAACTGAATAGCATGCTATTTGGGTTTGAATTGCTAACCTGAATAACGCTACCGGTTAGCATTTGTATGAAAATTACTCCGTACAGCAGTGATTCCCAAACTGGGGGGCGCGCCCCCCTAGGGAGGCGTGACGATCAGATAAGGGAGGCGCGGGCACAACTCTAATATTGATGCCATTAATTAATTATGGCTTGCTTGCCAATAATGAGTTATGATTTTCTTGTCAACTTCTTTCGAAATACAACGGGGGTTGTTGCAAAGCATTGCAAAATAACATAAAATCTATTTTCGTCGATTATTTCGCCGATACTAAATCCTTTTGATGAACACTGCTGAGAATTTAGAATTCAAATTTCAAAATATGGGCTGCACTAACAAACAAATGTTCAAACAATTTGAATTGCAACAATGGATTCCAAACGTATGTCCAAAATTAATATACCTTCCATGCCCATGGCAATATTCATCTATTTCCGGTTTTGGCCTTTTTCTGGGGGGGGGGGGGGGCCAGGATCAGCAGATCTCAGAAGGGGGGCACGAGCCGCAAAAGATTGGGAACCACTGCCGTACAGGCTATAGGGTAGGTTCACTGTTAAAAAAACAGGGCCGAAGTAGGCTACTGAAAATTTTGTCCACAAGTTTGAAGGAAATACCGTTATAATTTTCCGACATACACCAATTTTTCAAGAGGAACTATCCTATTGATTGGGTGTGTATCTGTCGTAACTCGTACCAAGTTCAAGTACCTTGGCTCGATGGTGAACAGCGGAGCTACATGCGATGATGACATCAAACACCGCACAAAGGTTGGGTGGATGACGTGGCGAGAAAAGTCAGGAGTTTTCTGTGATAAGAAAATGCCACTGAAGGTAAAGGGCAAGTTGTACAAAAAGGTTGTACGTCCCGCACTCATGTATGGATCCGAATGCTGGACCATGTATGAAGGTTACGCGAAAGAAATGACAACGACTGAAATGAAAATGTTACGCATGTCAGTTGGTGTAACCAAAAGGGACCACATCAAGAGTAGCTACATCGGAGGCAGCTTGTCCATAGACCAACCAATCACCGAAAAGCTCGAAGACTGACAAATGGATTGGTATTGCCATGTTCAAAGGCGTCCGCCTGAGAACCCCGCAAAGAAAGCGATATCAATGGAAGTTCCACTTGATGGACCCAAGGCCAGAGGCAGACCGAAGAACACCTGGATATGTCAAATGAAAAAGCAACAACAACGCATTGGTCTCGGCGAAAACACGATCCAAGATAGAGCTGCCTGTAGAAATATGCTGAGAAATTATCCCAAAACGGGCGATGTGCCTACACCGCAGGTCGAGCAAAGCGAAACCGTGGAGCGGTATAAAGAACGAGGCAAGGAAGAAGAAGTATCCGTCGTAACTCGAATCAATGAACAGTGAAAATCTGTCAAATGGGTTCCCATACATGCCTTTTGGATGATAATTTGTAAAAGATACTGGGGAGAGAAATATATATCTTTTCCGCAACGAGGCCTAATCACTCAATTGGGTGCGGATTAGGGATGTAATATTAGCCCCCCAGAATATGGTGGGTTTGATGGTACTTCTTCGAAGAGACAAATCAGCTACATGTGATTATGGCTCCTTAGTCAGAAACCAAACCTCTTCTTGCGAAGTAGCAATACCAAGGTACATAATAAGATAATTCCACAGGCGAAAGAAGTATGTAATTCGCGGTAATATGTTGCGCCTATACTGAAGCCAAAGAAATGGAGCTAATCTGTTAAAGAGCCAGCATAACTGCATCTTGTACAGACAACTTAACTCAACAAGGACCAGATCTATTCGGTATGTTAGAACAGTACAAACGTCATTGATGACAAAGCATCGTATTATGGCTCTCAACTACATTCTAGAAGCATGGACGCCAATGAGGGCTGTGTTTATTGACAAAGAGTAAAAACGTGACCGACTTTTAATTGTGCGAATAGCACGATGAGAGTATACGATATACATATGTACAGACCTAGAATAAGGTGACCAGACTCCCGAAGGCCCAATGCTGTACACATGCTTGCGGAATTCGATTTTCAGCCAAATCCAAATTTTTTGTGTTTGGCATCTTTTGACAGCTGTAACTTTAGATTAGAACCTTGGTAGCTAGAGTCTTGAAATGTTTGTTTACCAAGAACAGCGCGATGCTCTACAAATCTTCAAAATTCTGCACAAGAATTTCCAAGTTATGGACAATTTTCCATTAGAAAACACAAAAGTGCGATTTGGCAGCTGTATCTTCAGAATGCGGATAGGTAATACCTTAAAACTGGGAGAAAATGTGCGCCAAGTAGCTCTACAAGTGCAGAAATTTCGGTCGGCTTCCAAGTTATCGAAAATGAAGTATTGAATTGTAATTATCTCGCTAAATATCGGCGGATGTAACTTCTGAACCTTGATAGGTAAAGAGCCTTGAAATTTTCACCAAATGTGAAGAGTAGGGTGCTCTCTAGTTTTCTAAATTAGATTTCATTGCGTGGATTGGAGAATACTGCACATTTCCCAATGATGTACGACGTCTCATCAGCTTATCCTAGAAGGCATGGAAATACTTAATTTTATGTTTATACCCTATACCCATAAGATGGTAGGGTATATGGTTTTTGTTACGCCGATATTATGTAACACCTCAAAGGAGCCACCGGAGGTATGGCAAAGTATATATATAAATGATCAGGGTCGGTCCCTGAATCGAATAAGCCATGTCTGTCTGTCTGTCCGTGTGTCTGTCTGTTAGCACGATAACTCCCCAAATAATGAAGCTAGCGGTTTGAAGTTTTGGTCACATGTTTGTTTTGTTAAAATCTTGGACGGTATTTAAAATGGGCCAAATCAGACCACGGGTTCCCCTACCTCCCATATAAACTACCCCTCCGTGATATTTTAATTCGGCCATAACTTTCAGTAGAATATCGCTATCGACTTGAAATTTTGATCAATGTCTCATTCTGACATATACTTTGAGTTGATAGAAAGTGGAGTATGTCCGACCACCCCTACTCCTACTTCCCCTACAAAGTTATATTCAGCCATATCTTTTGATAGAATGTCACGAAAAACTTCAAATTAGTATCAAATGGTAGCCGTTGGATCCCTTGACAAGGTTATAATGATGTGTCAGATCCGACCCATCTACCCCTCCCTCCCCACAAAAATATGAAATTTAATATTTTGGGTTTTGCGTGCCTTCTAGGTCTGTACATGGGTATACACTTGCAGGGGTCGTACGCATTAAATAAAAAAATAACAGGCGCGACAATCCAGAATTGGACTAAGGCCGCAGGATGTGTTAGTGACATCCTATTTCCAAGATCTTATCTGCTTTTTTGTTGAGGTAATGAGATCAGCATCACGCTCAGCAGTGTTATTTATCCCCATAAATGGGTACTCGTTTAACATCTGAGTGGGATCATAGTCCGTCACAAGCTCGTGAGTTCGAAAAACACCATGGGACACGGTGAGATTCGAACTCATGAGCCTGTGCACCGAAGGTGTGCGCACTAACCGCTCGACCAGCCAGACTACGCTACGTCGTACGCATTACAGAAAATAAAAATATAGGAATATAGGAGAATATACGAGAAAATATAGGAGTTATATAGGAGGAATTTTATTTATAAAAAAATATATCATCACATAAACACATAATATGGCCAAAAAAATTAATGCACCCCCTTTTACCATTTTATTCATGATTTTCATTTCATTTATTACATTGTAAGATAGATAGTCATTATAAGAACTCGGATACAACAATGCCAGGGAACCCGAAAAAAAAGATGGCTCCCCCTATCTTCTTGGTCTCGACCGGAATAAACTCTGAAGTGGATAATGAGCTTGGTCCAAATAATAAGTACGCCATCGCAGGGCCGGATTTACCCTCTATTGCGCCCCTGGGTAGTAGCCAAACTGCCGCATATGCGAATAATGCAATACCACTGGAAAATCCAATAACATTTAAGCTTAAACCTAAAAAATCCAATAATGTTATTTTTAGGGTTTTTTAGATTTTTCAAAAAACCCTTATGAAATCGATTTTGTCCGTCCGTCTGTCCGTCCGTCTGTTCACTAAATAACTAACGAACGGCTTAACCGATCGTCATGAAATTTGGTAGGAATGTGTAGAATGGTAACAGTCTTTGGCATGAAATACTTAAAAATTGGTATGGCAAATATAACAGGGTGTCCCGGACATTTACAAATTTGTTCACTAAATACCTCGCGAACGGCTTAACCAATCTTCATGTATTTTAGTAGGAATGTGTAGAATAGCAACAGTCTTTGGCACGAAATACTTAGAAGTTAGTAGGGCAAAGATAACAGGGTGTCACGGAGATTTAAAAATTTGTTCACTAACTGATCGTTATGAAATTTGGTAGGAATGTGTTGAATCGTAAGAGTCTTTAGCACGAAATACTTAGACGTTGGTAGGACAAAGCTAACAGGGTGTCCCGGAGATTTTAAAAAGTCGACTTTTTTAGTTTTTATCGGACATGGACGTATGGGTACTCAAATCAAAGAACTCGATGGGTACATTTCATATCAGTCGCTTTTTTACAGTTTGGAGTAATGGTAACGGAGTTACAGCTAATAAATGCAGTTAATATATGTAACCATGATACATAGTAAATCTATTTTTGGGTTGGTCTAATTAAAAAGTGTTACAGAATGAAAGGCGTTAGCCTTTCATTCTGAAACGCGTTTATTTAGACCAATCCAAAAATAGATTTACGAGAAGCATTTCATTAATATTGCGCATAATTCTTATTTATTACCTATAAAATATATGTGCAAAATTATTCACTATGTGTGTATCCAAAATCTAAAAAACCCTCGTATTGCGGGCGCAGCCCTCTGTACGCCGGTATTTTTTTTAATTGTTTTTGCGAATTCCGTAGTTTATACAATGGTGCATACTGCATAGGACCAAAAGGTTGGAAGTTAAAATTTCAAGGAAAGCGCCACTTTAGCTAAAATTGCCCCATATCAACAAAAAGTGTGCTATCACACCCTCAACCGTTACCAAATCAAAAAAAAATGATTCCCTCGATGGCCTTTTGTAACTTCAAGACAAAAAATATCGGTCGGCTAATTTTAGCAACATTTCAGTTTATTTAAGTTTTCATAAATTGACTTAGATGGCTCCTACTAGAGCCGCACCACCTGAAATGGTAAAACGGTCGTACCCCATGACTAGAATTTACATCTGAACTGTCGGGTAATAGGTGATTAGTACACCAACTTCGTAAATAAGTGTCTTTATTATAAGTGGGGAACCACCGAGAGAAACTGGAAAAATCAGCCCATTTTTGCCTTGGTAAACACGTCAAAATGGTGTACGGGAAAATTGTGCCGTCCGGGTTTCAAACACGCGAAAATCCACGAAAACTAAACGTTTCCCGCGTTTTTTTTTCGATTTCACTATTCTCACAACCTTTTAGTGCCTAGCATATTAACTTTTGGCGACGCAAATCGACAGGGAACCAATATTTTTCGTGTAAAGTTTGTCGCGACACTGTCCGATTCCCCTTTAACGCAATGTAAATTTGCAATCTTCTCAAGCCGAAGATTGTCTGTCAAGTTGTATGTACAATTTTCTCGGCGGTTAGTTTTAGGGGCGACATTATAACTTTATTAAACGCCTCTTGTTTAGGGCGAAAAATTAAAAATTCAATAACCAAATTTTACTCAGAATTTTGGAATCAACCGATTAATATTCAAATTGTAAGAATAAGTGAGATGAAACTTGTAGAGATTTGCAAGTTTGTAAGCAAGCAACCGCTGTTCCAGAGTTTAATTTATTTTTTCTAATTATAGGTATAATCTGCTTCTTGAGATCTAAAAATGCATTCCTATTCCACAGAGCCAATGAAAACTATAAGTTTTCAAAATATGCCGCTCTTAAAAATTTGCCGCCTCGGGCAGTTGCCCAGGTTGCCCATATGGGATCTCCGGCCCTGCGTCATTGTTTTTTAACTTTTTTTCACATCCGGCTTTTTATCAGGATTTGTGTTTTGTTCTTTTTTTTGTGTGCAACTAACGTCAAATTAAAAACAAAAAAAATACTTGAAGGGCAAAAAACGCTTACCAGGCCTATAGAAAGGCGTGTGGGGTCCAAAACTTTGAAATTGCGGTCAAACTATTCGCTCAATCATGAAAGTAATCGGCTGACCGTGCATTCAGTTCATAATTCATTAGGAACTAAAGAAAATCAGACGGAACTACCATAAGGACCATAATAAAGCTCTCAAGGATAATTGACAATCACATTATCACTATGGCGAAAAAAGTTCCCTTGGCATTATTGATGCTTATCGCGGGAGTATTGGAAATATTTCATCTCTCCGAAAAGTCAATGGAAGACTACGATAAGTAAAGCAATTTTTGCGAATAGATTTCCTTTTCAAATTGTTTTATGTTTTCAGTACATATATTGGAATTTGCCGTGTCTATTAAATTTTTAGCATTTTTTATAGAAACAAATGAAAAATATTGGAGAATATAGGAGGTGCGATACAAATATGGGAAATATAGGAAATATAGGAGGAGTACGGACCCTGCACTTGTATACACTCATCGTGCTATTCGCACGATTAGAACTCGGTCTCGTTTTTTTTTGTAGAGAAAGAATGTGGCTCAGATCTGATCCATTTAAAATATTTGATAACAACATCCCACATCTAGAGTTTGACCCAAATGTTAAGTTTTTCGCAACAATTTATCGAAAGATATGAATATAGGTTTTCAGGGGAGGTAGAAAACCCTTTGGTAAGACCTACTCTGCATTTTCTATCAATATATGTCTTATCATATCATGTCGAAAAATATGACCAAATTATAATATTAAGAAAATAATTTGTACGCAAGGAAGGGGATCCATTAGCCCAATTTGGCCCATTTTCAATACCGTTCAAGACCATAATTTCAAACTGCGGGCGTAGTTCTTTATTTCGAGAGTAATCGTGCAAACAGACATACATGGCTTAGTCGAATCAGGGAGAGATCCTGATCTTTTCTATACAGTAGGGCCTCGGTTTGCGTCGGTAATTGGTTCCTAAAAATCGCGACGCAACACGAAACAACGCAAAACGAATTGTGAATTTTCGATAGCAAATTTTGGAATTTTGTAAAGAAAAGGCATTAAAATAACGACGCAACTCGAATTTTCTCAACGCAAATCGGGAAAATGGTGTCACTTCTAAAACAGCGCAATACGAAAACAACGCAATGTGAATCGACGCAAATCGAGGCTCTACTGTATTATTATATCGGCGTAACAAAAACAATATACTATACACACTCAGAGAAAAAAACGCACATTCATATTAAAAGCTCCACATTTAAATTGAACGCAGTATTCGTTTGAAAAATCTCGTTTGATTTGAACGAATTCTCATTTACGCTAAGAGAATTTCTCTTAAAACAAAAGAGCAGCCAAACCGCAAACGACGGTCGTTTAAATCAAAAGATTCCGCATTACATAGTAATGTGTATACATTCCTTTACGTAACAAATACACATACCTAAAGGACGCGATGCCAAAATGTCATTTGTTTCAACGTAGCACAACAGGTAGTTAAATACTTCCGGCCGGTCCGATGAGTCTCGCGTGTTAATGTTCATTCCAAACAAATGTGTAGTGTCTAACAACAAACGCGTATTAGAATCTTCGTCGATGTTAAGAGTGTTTTCGATAATTTACTTTTGCATTCATTTGGAGGAATGGACGCTTGCACACGTGCAATTTAAGTTTAGCGGGTGTTAGAATAAAAGTGTAATGTATTAACCATATTAAAATTAGACCTAAATAAAAAATAAAGTGTTTTTCTAAAGTTTTCATAAGTTTTATTCTTTATTGATTTGTCAACCCAGGTAACAGTAAGTATCTAATCGAATGGAGAATGGACAATCAAACGGAAAGTATTATTTTATTTCAGCAGAGTTTGCTTTTAATTCCATATAAAACTCAATTATTTTGAATGAGGTAATTTCTATGAAATGAAAACGCGATGCGTTACTTTCGAAATACATACCGTTTCATTAAAAAGAATGCTTCGTTTATTTCAAATAACAAAAATGTTCAATATAAAAACGAAGACGTTTGATACAATTGCCATTCATTTATTTAAAATGTTTTACCCGTTTACAATAAAAGAATAAGTGTTTATTTTAATGAAAAATACGTTTAAATCGACTGGCTCCTTCTTTCCAGGTAAACGTAAATTCTTTTAATTCAAACGCTTTTTTACAACTCATTATGCTTTTGAAAGAAACGCCACTCGTTAGAATTAAACGCATTTGCGTGTGAAGCCAAATCAAAAGCGCAAATCGTTTGAATTAAATATATTTCGTTCAATATTAGTGAATATTTCTCTGAGTGCACTTACGGGCATAGGGTATAATCAACGAGGGCCAATTCGCTTCGGGAAATTCTATATGTTAACGAAGCGTTACCGTACTCTTACTATCGTGTTTATGGGGAAGTCCACAAAAATCACGGCTTGTTTTGTTAACTTAAATATTAGCACTCCCCTTCCACATATTATGCAAATACGAGTACCTATGTAAACTTGTAAATTAAGATTTTGTTTAGAAAAATGCGGTTTACGGAAATATCATTTTCCACGATTATGCATTCAGTCGTGGCATAGTCACAAGAAAACGTGGTATGTAAGATGAGAATGTACTTACTCGGTATATAAACGCAACCAAGTGAAATTTAAAATTGTCATATCATAACACTCAAAGTATAGCTGCAACAATGTATACTGTATTGTCGTTATTGTACACGTTGGCACTAAAATACGAAAAATCGGTAGAATGCATTATTAAAGCCGTTTGAAAGAAAATGAACGCACACTGTGTGCATGTAGGAAAGTTAAGACCTGGAAACTGCAACAGAAAATTCTACATTGGCTCTACGTGCTATACTCCTGCATGGCATGGTCGTCTGGTGGGGGATGCACTTTGAACTAAAACTAACCGTGATTTGGTGGAAAGGTGAAAAAAAAAAAACAGATAGCGTGCCAATCAGCGGAGCACTCAGGACGACTCCGTCTGACATTAGCTCGAACGCAGTGGAACGATGGTTTAATTTTATGCTCCGGATTCAATGCAATTCTATACGGATGGTAACCTGAATCTGGCGTAGGAGCTTGTGCTTACGCAGACGGGCTTGGCTTAATTCTTTCAATCCGATTACCTTTTCACTGTAGTGTTCTTCAGGCAATTTCACTTCGTAGCGATCAGCGCCCGCTCTAAGGAGGGGCAAGCCGGGCGGTCGCCAAGGACGCCAAATTTTAGGGGCGGCTTTTTGGTTAGCCCTCGAATAAACAAAGTCAAAAAAAACACTTTGATATTGTGGAAAGGAAACCATAGAAACTACAGACATAAAATGGAGCGAAATAAAATGCGACAAGGCAGTAAACAAAGTGCCACCCACAAAAAACACTTTACACCCTTGCGGCCGTTTTTTTAAGACGTCCTAATAGGTGAGCGTGATGCTGATCTCAATACCTCAACAAAAAGCAGATAAGATCTTGGAAATAGGATGTCACTAACACATCCTATGGCCTCAGTCCAATGTTGGATTGTCGCGCCTGTTATTTTTAAATGTTTGTTTATTTATTTACTGTATCATTATGTAAAGATGTAAAGATGTAAAGACATTGCGACCCGTTGAAGTGCCCACAATTGATACGAGGTGCTGTGTTAAGTGAAAGTGGCCTGAAATTTACATCTCTGATGCTAGTACCCACTCCACTTTCGTTAAGCAAAAGGGAAAAATTCACTCAGTTTGAGTTCTTCTTGAAAAAAAAGGTTTCATTGCAGAATTATGTGATAATTTTGCACTTCAATTGAAAATTTAGTTTATCTTCTCTTCGCCAAAATTAAGGATTGTAATTGACCCAGCCATCATCCCTAATTCTTGCTTAAGGGGACACCAACTTTTCAAATAAATAAATAACAGGCGCGACAATCCAACATTGGACTAAGGCCGCAGGATGTGTTAGTGACATCCTATTTCCAAGATCTTATCTGCTTTTTGTTGAGGTAATGAGATCAGCATCACGCTCAGCAGTGTTATTTATCCCCATAAATGGGTACTCGTTTAACATCTGAGTGAGATCATAGTCCGTCGCAAGCTCGTGAGTTCGAAAAACACCATGATCCACGGTGAGATTCGAACTCATAACCCTGTGCACCGAAGGTGCGCGCACTAACCGCTAGACCAGCCAGAACTTTTCAAATAGTGGACGAAATATAGCACGTTATTATTGTGGTATTTATGAAATATGTCCCGATTTGATTTCCGAAAGATGAAGCCCACATTTTTTGTTTAGTCTGTTGAATCACAGAAAAGCAGTCTACTAAATAAATATAGTACCCTATAGTAAAGTCATATCAAATTGAAAACAAGGAATCGTATAAACACTCAGCACATAAAAGCCTGTTAAAAAACTAGGGGGCTTTGGCCCCTGCTCGCTACGCTCGCCAACCCCCGGGGCGAGGCTAATTTCGGGCGCGGCCGAAATTTGGATACCCTTCGCTCTCCTTGGGCTAAAAGGTTTTTCGGGCGTACCTATGACTTGTATTTAATTCCCCTCCTCATTCTTTTTCTTCCGTCTTGACAAAAGTTTTGGGCTTGGTTGAAATAAGTGGGCAAATAAAAATATTTACTCAGATAATTTTATTGGGGTTGCGGGAGCATGACCCCACAGTACGATTCCATTCGTTTTGAACTTTTTTCTTACTTTGGTAGACACATTAATTCAAGGTTTTGTGAAATTAGTGCAAAAAATTTTTCTTAGAAGAACCAAAATGGGGGTTGGGTTTTTATGGCCACCCCATGGACCCATGGACAGATTTGCTCAATTCTTAGATATGTTTTGTGTCATCAAGAAAAACACATTTGTGTGAAATTTGGTTGAAATTGGTGCACAAATAAAAAAATGTTTCTTAAAAGAACCTAATTTGGGGTTGTTGGGTTTGTATGGTAGCCCCATGACCCCATGGTCCGATGGGATCAGTTCTTAGATATGTTTTGTGTCATCAAAATAAACACATTTGTGTGAAATTTGGTTGAAATTGGTGCACAAATAAAAAAGTTTTTCTTAGAAGAACCTAATTTGGGGGGTTAGGTTTGTATGGCAGCCCCATGACCCCATTGTCCGATTTGATCCATTCTTAGATATGTTTTGTGTCATCAAGAGAAACACATTTGTGTGAGATTTGGTTGAAATTAGTGCACAAATAAAAAAGTTTTTCTTAGAAGAACCTAATTTGTGCCATGACCCAGTGATCCAATTTCGGCGATTCAAACATACAAACAGCCTGCAACAATAATAAGCACGTGTGCAAAATTTCAGCTCCGTAGTTTTTATAGTGGGCGAGAAAAACGCGCTGCAACAGACGAACAGACAGACAGACGGACATCGTCTAATCGACTCATCTCGTCATGCTGATCATATATGTATACTTTTTATATGGTCGGAGATGCTTCCTTCAATGCGTTACAAACTTCATGACAAAGCTAATATACCCTTTCACTCTATGAGCGAAGGGTATAAAAACTGTTCTGTAAAAGGTTTCATTCCCCATGGTACAATTTTCATCACTCATTTTCGTTTTCGATAACCTTCATCCGCCTTCAGCAGCAATTTAATTTCGCCTGATCTCTGCGCGGATGGATTCCTTTAGTTGGTTCAAATGGTATTGATTCATCAAGCATTGAGAGTACAAAATTAGAACACGGAGTCTTGAGTTTCAACAACATAAATATGATGAAGCCACAGCCGCTGCCAGACCGAGTCCTTCTTAATCTGATTCCTGAAATGCTAATATCGCGATTTCGCCTGATTTAACTAGCTCTGATCTTATTTTCTAATAAACTTTCGAGATTACGCATTTGTGGAAATAATCCACGCATGTTAAAACCGCTGAAGAAATCCTCTCGCGAAGAGATGCAGTCAATTGAATCTTATTTGTTGCACGTGTAAGGATGTTATCGAAAACGAAAAACTTTTTCAAAAGGTTAGTAACGGAAACGAGCACCAATTGTTGGCCCTAGAGCGAAGTTTTCTAAAATGTGTAAGTGTTTAGGACAGTAATTTGGTTTAAGAGCCGGCAGTTTCACGTATGCCATATGAATATTTTTTTGAGGGCCGTAAAAAATATTTTTTGATACTAAGCCTTAATTTTGGACTTTCAAACAAAGTCTCTGCGAAGATAAATTGAACTATGATGAATTGCGCTTAAGAGTTTGAATGAATAGTTTTCTATTACATGCTATCTGTGCCTTCAATACCTCAGTGCGAGAAGAGATTTTATTCTCTGAATGCTAAAGCGTTGTTTCGAGTCCCACTGAAACATGAATTTTAGTGTTGTAGCCGGTTTCAAAATGTAAATCGCTTCGGAGCTACTCGCTGTTACAGCGATCAAAAGCTGCCTTCTATAGTACCTAAGGGGCGGCAAATTGTCCTCTTGTTCGGGCCGGCGTAAATACTAGAGCGAGCGCTTGTAGCGATCCAGGGAGTATTTAACTGGCTTCAACATCACGTTATAACAACAAGGAATGTTTTTATTTTCACGGCCAGCCAGGCGGTGATAACCTCCATTAAGTCCGTACTTTCAATTTCAACAACGGTACTGGATTCTCATGCCACATTTCTGGAAATGGGTCCCTGGGAACCGATATCCAGGAAATCGTGAAGCGGATGCACTACCGGGACGGGGCATAGCAGAAACCGTACCAGTAAACTAGCGAAACATTGGTAAGTCCATGGATTCATGCAAAGAGACCAGCAAACCGCGATAAGCAAGGCGAACTTAGATAAGATGGATTAATGGAGGTACGGCTTCCAGGACAAAGCTGCTGTGGAACTATCTGGATCTTATCGTGCCCTATCCACACTGGGTCCTGTGTGGATAGGGTATGTGGTATGTGTGGTGGATGTCATGACAGCCCTTTATCCTAACCTACACCGCTCCTTGGCGTTGCGTTGGTCGGGACGTTCGTCCGTTCTGGCAGAAATGCCTATTCCTACAGGCATCTCTATCTTGCCGAGGTGTTCAAAGTCTTTCCTTATAGAAGATTATGTACATATTTGCTGTAATGCTACTTACAACAAATGCAAAAATACCAAAACAGCAAAAAATTAAAAGGACGTGATTAATGTTAATTAGTAAGAGAGCTGTCCATGGTCGTTGCTCTTAGGGGTTGTCAAACATGCAAACACGTTTGGGTACCAAACCAACAGACAAAATTAGGCTTTTTTATCCGTCGTAAAAAGGAGAACTTTCCGATATTGTCCGTTATATGGTGGATGTTACGGTAAGTGTCGCTAGTGTCGATAAGAAGAAGAAGTAATTCTTTTTTAGAGAGCTGATGTTCCCAAAAATGAACAATAGTCTATAAATGTCCTAGCATTCGAGTCGCGGTCTGAAAACTCTCCTGTGAGAAAGGACTGAGGATGCAGTCATATCTTGCCAGTTGCTGGTAAGACACTCGGATTTGCAAGGCAAATTTGTGCGAATAACCTTTTGGATTGTAACCACTCCATTCAATCTTACCACTAACTAGCTTAAAGGTACCTTGTCCTCGACACGACTGCATCGGCTCTAGAGACAGCGACTCGCTCATTTCATATAAAAACTCGTTTTCAGAATAAGAGAAAAATGAGTTTTTATATGGAATGAGCGAGTCGCTGTCGCTAGAGCCGATG